>OY482666.1:28499481-30999481 GCA_960531205.1 Andrena bicolor
TTTGATTTATTTCTTTTTGGTGAAAATAATCACTGTTCGAAAGTTTTTAGGCGACAGGCAAACACACAAACACTTTTAACTTTATATGTTAAAATAATTTCTAACTATATACCTACATAATAATATTGAAACTCTTTTTTATCTCAAGGAACGTTATAATTTTATTTAAAGCAGGGTTCTGTATACAAATGACAAACCTTTTGCAATAACTCGTTACATAAATGACACAGTTGTCTTACTTTCGAGACACTGCAAGTTACGCGCTCAGTAAAGAGGATTACCCAATTTTTCGTAGCCTGCAATTTTCCTCGCTATCACCAATGTCTGTAGATAATAGAAAAGATTCCTTTCGATTTATTTTGATCGCAGTAAATGCAGATTTTGGGTTTAATGGATCATTTGTCTTTTTTGGAGAAGTGGTAGTTATTGGAGCTTGTTATGGGGAGTTTGTTGGATAGCATGAGACTCTGATGGGTTTTTAAATGTACGCGATAACCGGGAAGACAGCGGTAGATATGATAAAGGTTGGAATCCCCAAGTGACGAATCTCTTACTTGGAACAATATTACTCGTCGCGGTTTCTCGAGTTTCCACTGTGCCCTGCCTGTCACTATTAAATCCTAGATAGACTAGATTAACGAGTGGTTCACCTCGAATCCTGTTCTACAAGACAATGGCGAAGCGTATGAAATTTCACTGAAAACACGCAACTGAGCACGAACTGAATCACTCATAACTGCAACGCTAATAACATACAAATCACTTAAAGAATGTACATATAAAATTGCGAAATTTTTAAAATTTACAGTTGCACTAAAATTTGATTCACGTGTAATTTCCGATAAATTATGAGCTTGAGAAAGAAATATTTTGCGGGATATATTTTCTGAATATTCGATACCTATAAAACTAAAAAAGAGTTTTATTAAATTCTCAAAATTTATACCAACTTCATTAATGTATACCGATTTTCTTAATATATTTTTATAGAAACCTGAAGATTAAAAGAAAATTCTTATTCAACATTTACTAACATTTCCAAAATTGAAAAATTATTAAAATATTCTAAACTATGAAGACTTAGTGTATTCATACGAAAAGTTAAGGATTAAAAAATAATGATATCTGAAAAAGTATCGAAATTTACGAACGATTTTGAAATCCAAATTTGATAAATTCTTAAAATCGTAGATATTATGTATTTCGTTAGATTTCGCAGTTCGTTGGAAAATTGAATCCACTCGAATTACTGGCATCGGCTTACGAAATTCCCATACGATTCACAAATACTGGGATATTTATCTGTTCAAATATACTGTATTTAGAGAGCAATTTCCATCGTCAGATAAGGCTTAAGTACCAACGCCACGATAACTTTCCGCCTCGCATACTTATAAACGTTTTCCTTTCTTCGGTGTTCTTTGGATTTGCCTATGTAGGAGACGATTTTACAACGCACGATGCATACACGATTTATTTTAAGTCGGTGGTAGGCCTTGAAATGGTCGTAAAACTCTTCTGACGATTGTGCTAGGGAAATCTTGAAAATTTCTTGCATCGTGTAAACCAATGAAAACGGTTACCATAATACACTAAAATATTTGTTTTAATAATTCATGACATCTTACGTCATTAATATTCCTATATTTCTTTTGATATTTCTAAAGTATAAATTTCTATATAGGGATAGAAATAATGGAACGTAATACAAAATCCATCAGTAGTATCTGATAAAAAATATAGAAATATTTTTGTATATATTAATATACTTTTAAACGCCTACTTCCACTTTTTCTTTCTTATTTTTACAAATTCTTCATTTTACTACGAAAAACTTCCTTTCCCACGAATAATTTTTCCTTCTTTCCTTCTAAATTCAATATTTATTCCTTCCATTAGACATTCAGAAGCCAAGCTGATCACCTCAATTAAGTAAAAAATGGAAAAGAATTGATAAGTTTAGCATTGTGTGAATTATATCCCCGAGAACCAAGATAGAATTAATAAATTCACAGAAAGTGAAGACTTCTGCTTCTGCGAGGCTTCATTTACTTTTTTGGGTGACAATAATTCAGACCTATTGTTAGATGTATAACACTACTTTTGGCTTTTTTAAAATTTTAGTATTTTTTAAATATTAGTATTTTTAGTATTTTTTAAATATTAGTATTTTAGTATTTTTAAATATTAGTATTTTAGTATTTTTAAATATTAGTATTTTAGTATTTTTAAATATTAGTATTTTAGTATTTATAAATATTAGTATTTTATATATTAGTATTTTTTAGTATTTTTTAAATATTAGTATTTTTTCATTTATTTCTACTGTGACTTTATGTTTTGTATTTTACATTCTACATTCCACATGGTGGAATAAAGTCGTACATTATTATTTTAGTTTATTTCCTTCTGTTTGATCGCAAACGGGAGCAAGCGAGTAACGAAACGAGCCAATGATCTTAAGGTCGTCGGCACGGGTTGTTATGAAACAAGATTTCCGATCTACGTAAATCGTCCGAAAAGTTATTTAAGTTTGAATGCTTAGCATTCGCGGAACGTGAGCACGCGCACGCGACACCCCGTGTTTCGATCATTTTTCTGCGTGCAGGTATACATATACGCACGATTGATGCAATCGACGAGTTGGAATTAAATTGGGAATCGAAATAATGCTTCGCTGTTTTATTGCGCAAAGTCGAGTTACGTCTACTAATGCAAAATTCCGATCGAATTTTACTGCTTGCCAAGACTTCCTTGTTGTTTGGTTTATGCTGCCAGTCGAAATCATACATATCATCCGTAAATGGGGGAAGTTATTTAAGCTGGAAGGTCGACCCAAGAAACTTGATACATTTTGTAAAACTCACGAAATTAATGAAATTTCAAATGTACAATTTCCTGTTTCTTTAAGTTTCACTAGCTGTTCTGCTCGTTAATTACATACATCGTGAGATCCTAATCTATTAGAGTAAAAGTTTGCTAAAATTTAGACCTCCTTAACCATTCTTACGTACATACAACTTCCACTTATTTGTCATTGTTTTGCAGCTAAGAAATGCCACGGCAATCTTCATAATGAACCTTTCGGTCTCCGATTTGATGTTCTGCTGCTTCAATCTTCCTCTCGCCACGTCCACCTTCTGGCACAGTTCCTGGCGTCATGGAGCACTCCTCTGCAGGCTGTTTCCTTTGCTGCGATACGGTTTGGTGGCAGTGAGCCTCTTCACGATACTGGCAATCACGATCAATCGTTATATTATAATAGGTCATCCCAGATTTTATCCCACGTAAGTGAATTATACGTTCTATTTGAAACGCTTTTCGTACAGACGTGAGAGTGAACCTAGCAATAGTGACGAAAGAAGGCTGCGCAGAGCTACAGAACGACTCTGTGGGGATATCGATAATTAGATTCGAGGTTTGCTATCTAGTATTGTGGCATTATGTACAATCAATTTTTTTTAACAAGTATCAGTACTGCTAGGTTCGCTTATAAATCCAAGAAACCTAAATCACTGTGATCATAATTCTTCGTGGTAAATAAAAAGAGACTCGTGAACGTCTGACACTTTGACTGTTTTTCGATGATCTATAATAGTCTTGACAGTCTACATTAAATAAAATATCTTTAACAAAATTAAATATTGCATCTACACAACCTTCAAATACACGATTATAAATAATATTAATTTACATAGTAATGATAATACGAAAATTATAATGTATGAAGTATTGGGAAATTCATTAAAAATGACAGATGGAGTGTGGAAAATGACTACTAGTATTGTTCTCGATTTGTGTGGTCAATACTCTTACATTTTCTGAAATGTATAAAAATCCACGTGAAAAAAATGAATTTTCCAATAGTCGAGATTTTTATCGCGGGCTCAAGACTACCCTGGTAAGTGAGTGAGATAGATATCGAGGTGGTGATGCCAATCGTGGGTTTTCTAAAGGATAGACTCTGTGGAACAGAGGGGCAAAATTTCGAATAACGAATAAAAGTTCAAAAAAATTATTTATCATGTATTCGACGTCGAATAAAGTTAAAGAAAAAGTTACAAAATTTATTCGACGTCGAAGTCGCAAAATTAACTTTATTCCCCGAATAATCTAAAGTTAATTAACTTCCATTCGATCCATTATTTAAATAATTTTTTATTTAGTTAATGCCTAACTCTGGCGTGCAGTGAAGTGTGGACGGTAACAGATATAAAATGTAGTAGTGTTTTATGATTTCATAACAATATATATTTTTTTGGAACATTACTGTATACTCGTAACAGCAACAAATATTTTCTCTTTTCAGATTGTATAAACCCAAGTACTTAATACCAATGATTCTGAGTACGTGGATCATCGCGTTCGGTGCCCTGATCGTCACATGGTTCGAATGCTGGGGCCGCTTTGGACTGGACACCGCCATTGGCTCCTGTTCGATTCTCCCCGACGTGTATGGTCGAAGCCCCAAAGAATTTCTCTTCGTCGTCGCTTTTCTAATCCCTTGCGTCGCGATCGTCGTTTGTTACGCGAGGATTTTCTACATCGTTCGAAAAACAGCCACCAAAAGTAGGAAACGGGGCGTAGCTGCTAAGACGGACACGCTCGAAGTTGATCACGAGGTGAGGATCATTTGGTAAACGAAATAAAATGCTGATTCTAATATTTTGCAAGTGAGAGTTAAGTAAGTTTATATTTTGGAGCGTTATGTCTCGTTTTTATCATTGAAAAGTGAAGATATAACGAGGATTTTGAGTAATCTTCCGGATTATTTGAAAATCATCGAATTATAAGAAGTACAAGCTTAAGTGTTTGAGATGTCAAACACGTTAATAATTTTCTTAGCAATTGCGAATGGTAAATTGGTTTCTCTTTATTAACAGTACACTACTATTATTGTGTTTCTTGTATAGTTAAGGTGTTCCTTCATCGTTTACACTTCATCTTGGTAAAAAAAAGTTAGGTGCCAACCACTTTATCAGTCACCGAGGTATAAAAATTGTGCATAGATTCATTGTACATAAATTTAGATTCTGAATTTATAACAAAAATAATTTATTTATTTTTTGTGAAAATAGTCACATTATCTAAAAAATGGTTGGAAGCACGAAAAAATTCTATATACAGTAATTGTAGAAAAGTGAATGCTCTTTTAATATTATTTCAACAAAATTTCGATAGGGCTCACCATTTTTTAGAAATTCTTCAAATTCAAACCACTGATGAATTCTAAATTTTAAGGCCTGGTCGGCACCCTTTCCTGTTGTCCGATTGCAATAAACTTTTTCGGGGTCTATTTTTTTATCAAATGGAATCATATTAGGGAGAGGGAGCCAAGAAACACAAAAAAAATTCCGACACGTATAAATAAGGCCCGCCCTAGTGCACATTCGAAGCTTGTATTAATGTAAACTCATATTAGCAATAGATACACTAACAATAAGCTGCGTTATTAATAAAATAGATATTACTTAAGTTTGTAATATTAAAATAATGCGAAATAGATTAAGAATCGTTCAGGGGATGGGGGTTAAACAGAAAATCTCTGAGCGTTAACGAAAATGTACATGAATAAGGGACACCCTCAAGTAAAGTTAACGTAAATAAATAAGGAACACTCAAATAAAGTTAACGTATAAATAAATAAAATCAAAGTAAATTACTAAGTGACACTCTGATAGATTTAACATAAATTAATAAGAAACCCAGTGAAATAAAATTAAAAATGCCCCCAAACAATCACACAAAAACACATATATTCTCCTCCCTTTTAGACCACGCTATATCTTTCATTTTCATCTGTTTCAGCGACGTTCCTTGTCTCCAAGAAACCACGAAGAAGAACTATCAGCACTAGGCTCAAGTTGCGCAGCAAGTGTCCTCTGCGCAAACTTCTCCACGAAATCTGCCACCACCCCACAGAATCGACTCGAGAAATCCCGAACCCCCTCTAGGTCAGCCATCGAGGAATCATTATCTGACTTGCGACTCTCGTCCGAAGAAGCCGAAGAAGAAGAAGTAATGAAAGAGGACTCGAAAAAATACAAAATGAAAAGTGCGAAAAGTCCATCTAGCAATCGTTACCGCGAAGTGTCGACTTTAGAAAACGCACAGGTCTGCGATAAACCGAAAGCTGGCTTAGAAATCAAAATAGACGATATACCGTACGTTGACGACTTAGATGTAACGGAAGATGTTTTCTCGAGCAACGATCTGAGCAAGATCAAAGAATCGCCGGCGAAAGCTTCCACGAACGCCCGAAATAAGCTGGAAAGAATGGCGAGCAGAGCCTCGTTCATTATCGAGTCGGCTCTGTGGGTGCAGAGATTGAACTCGAAGGCTTCCACGGGCAGCGATCGTTTGGCAAGCTCGCGATCGAACTCTCCAGAAACGAAGGACAGTACGGTTCGAAGGGGCTCGATATTTCAAAGCGTCGGAAGATTAAGAACCGCGGACACTGCCCCCAGAATGAGTAACAAAGATAAGAAGCTTTTGAAGATGATCCTAGTGATATTCTCGTCTTTCCTCGTTTGCTATTTACCGATCACCGTTACGAAGACCTTCAAGAACGCCATCGACTGGAGGGGACTCAACATCGCGGGTTATATTCTGATTTATTTAACCACTTGCATAAATCCTGTCGTTTACGTGGTCATGAGCTCGGAATATAGGAGTGCCTATAAGAATGTGTTGCTTTGTAGAAATGATTCGGGGGTGAAAAGTGGGGCCGGGAAACTTTTCAGGTGAAACACACCCGTTTCCCTTTTCACGGGGAAATAATTGTTTATATTTTTAAGGAATATAAATTATATAGATACTGAATGAACAGCGGTTATGAAATAAAAGCTACTGTTTGTAAATACCCTCTGTTATCCGAACAAATATACGAACGTTCGGATAATGGAATATTCAATTTTCTGACGTTCAGAACGATTTCTGTATTGCGGGTAAAATTAAAGGAATATGTGTGAGCGCTTGACCGCTTAGGAAATTTAAATACCGCGCGCCAGAAGTGGAGCGCTGAAATTTTAATGCTTTGTATCTTTAAAACGAAACCTTAGAGTGCAAAGTGGTGATCACAGAATTATCGTGTTTCGAGTTGTGGCAACGTTTATTGTAACTTTAGAGAAAAATTAGTGTGTTAGAATTGAGTTTCATGCATAATAAATATTTTTTGTATTTTTTGTAACAGTAGTTAAAGACGAATCAAGTATTAACTAATATTTCTGAGTACGAAGAAAGTAAGAGATTAAATGGCAGATAAGAATATAGAACATGATTTGTTTCATTTATTACTATTTAATAAGTGGAAAATGAATGCAAAAAGTTCATTAGAAAATATCGTTTATTTATAATTACATTTTACTTCACAACCGAGTTATGATTTAACGTACGGTAACACTTAAAGACGTTAGTTAGAAACCGATAGTAACTACTTAACATACTCGTAAGGAATTTGCGAAAGAGTAATCTTTCTAGTACAGTTTAAGAAATCGAAACATAAATAGGTACACACAACTTTTTGTTACGTTACAGTCCGTTAATCGTAGAACACTTTCAAAATGATATATTTCAATTTCTCGATGCGTTTTCTAAAAGCAGAGAATTTTTCCAATATTAACGTTTCGTTAAGTCGTACGTACAAGCACGCAAATCAATATGAATTATAAAAAGATAATCCAATGCCGTGCATTTTCAAACTAAAAAGTATTTACAAAAGGGGAAAGCTTATTGGTGATGAAAAGAAATTCATTTCCCTGAAATTAATAGAAAAACTTTGTCGTTCAATTTTTCGTGGTTAAAAATTCATCTTAATTTAATGTCTTCGTAAAAATGGACGGAATGACTTTGCATTTTTATTGACAGTAAAGTACTGTGGCTGCGGAAAAAGTGCCAATGCAATTGTACAAATTGCGTGTCTAAACGATTACTGTTTAACATGCGACAGTGCCGTACAAAGTCAGACAACATTGTCCATCACAAATGTTTCTGCTATTTTGCATTATACGTAGTAAAAAAAGTAATTCCTACGAAAAATTACTTATTAGAGTGAAACTCAAAAAGCAAAAAAGGATACACAAATTAATACACAATATCTATTTTAAATATTTGCGACATAAAAGTGTATTTCGGTTTCTTTATACCTACTTTCTTATAAATACTTTCGTTACTGAAAGACCGAATGTTTTTTCATCAGCAACTCCCACATTAAACACAAGTATATGTACTTCAAGTACCTACTTTTATAAACGTAGCATTTCTCTTAAAAAGAAGCTATGAAAAAATTCTTTTGCTAACTAGAAATATTTTTTCATACCAATAACCGTTTAAGTAAGTCTTCAAGTTGACACTATTTGTATGTGTTAATAAATAAACAGTACCTATCTCTACTAGATAATGTCGCTGCATCACATTGTGCAATGCAAGAAATTTCGTGATTAAATAATATTACGTCTTAGTAACCATTTATTCAGGGCAATTTTAACGAATTGATTGAGAAACTTTCGAGCACCGTTGCGTTAATAGTATTTTATCCGCTTTTCCTTACGTTGAAGTGCATAGAAATAAATTTGAATGCCCTCATTCTATGTCGTCGTAAGTGCACTTCAGATTTTGTTTCCTGCGCAACAAATTGAAGGGTTATATACTAGATTTAGAAAGAATAATTCTGCAACTTTTTTCTCAAATAAATCATGGACTTCCATTGATCCAGTTTGTTCTCATTCAACAGTGCATATATATTGAAAATTTGTCGAATGAAATTGGATAGAAAAATTACTTAAAATGTCATTATCAGGCTACCCCAGCGATTTACTATAAATAAAAGAAACTAATTTTAAAAATACAATGTTGTTTAAGGGGTCATTCCACTGTGAAGTCGTGAAAAATTATCAATTTTTTTTTTAGGAAACGGAACGTTCAACGTAAATAATGTTTTGTGTACTTATTAATACACTTATTTGATTGGTCAAATAATTTTTTTCGAATCACCAATATTAGATGGAAAAATGTCGTTTTGAGATAATTTTTAAAACAAATTAAAAAAATTATCTTAATTTTTTGTATAATATAAGAGTCGCTTAATAAATACCAAAAAGATTCATTGCATTATATGTTGTATCTACGCAGAAAAAAATCTTTAAAAATAGCTTAATTCTTCGGCCGATCACAGTTGAATGACCCCTTAATAATAAAGTTAGTAATTTTTACGTAAGGGAAAATGGCACCCTTGAAACTCTCATCATTCTGTGATTGAAGAAAACTAGATGAAAGCACTTATAGAAAATAATAGAACGTAGTTAACTCCAGACAGTTGAAATTAATATTCTCTAAAAATTTCTCGTAAATCGATCAAGTGTTTCTAGAAATATCGTGTCCACTGAACTTGAAACGTGGTCTCGAAAAACACGCGATCGTAGATTCGGTAGAAGACGCTTCTGAAGCAAAACACCTATATTCCACTTTACATACCTGAATCACTAATTCTAGGTAAAAAAAAAAAACACCAGGAGAGTGTATGTACAATAGCAAACGGAAATTAACTATCCAGAGAACATAATAAAATTCGAAATCCTGCCAGGATTATCGACTTTTGATCAGCAAGGCAGAGAATTGTGTACACGTAAGCCTGTGCTTGGTACAATTAAAATTCCATAACTTCGTTAATTATGTAAGCTTGAACGTGATTTGTTAAAAATATGTTTGCGTATGTATGTAACCCTTTAAGAAGATCCTATACATGAAGAGTAGACCGAAGGCGATTGTAATTTGTAACACACAAAGTTATGCACAAAAAGGTGTCAATAATTAAGGAACATTGGCCAATCGACCTCATATGAGAGACAAGAGGTCACTAATAATGGATCCTACGACATCGCATCGTCCTATGCCAGGGGTGGCGAACCTACGATCCGCGGGTCAGACACTGACTCACGAATGCTTTTTAAATGATCCACGCGTTGATTTTTATAAACTTATTTTTTATATTATAAAAGAGAGAACAGACAATCGAAGGTATTAAAGATTTAAAGTATAACAAATTTGTCTGTTAACAAATTTCCAGTGTTTCCAAATTATTGGTACCCTTTTTAACACCCCCTCCCCCTTTCCAAGTGACGCCACTGACTTAGTGGCCCACGAGCTAGTATTAACGAAATAATAAACAAAATTTGAACCACTTCTCAAAAAGGTTCGCCATCACAGTACTATACCAAACTAACACACTTCTGATTTCTGATACAGTGCACGTGAAAAAGAAAATAAGGCTCCCTGCTACTTACACGCGTGCACCGAAATACAGATTTATGCTAAAAGGCATGCTGATGTAGGTATGTACTAGGTTGGCTCTTATTTACTCTTGATGGAATATTTTCCCAAGATTTTCTTCCCGGCGCACCTGAGAATAGTTCCAAATAATAAATAAAAAATCTGTGTAAAGTTTGTGCCCAACTGGATACCGGGAAAAGGTGCCCCTGGGCCCTTGAACATTTAAATAATCATTTAACAGCTCGCAAAGTCGATTTGATATAATATCCTCCGAGTTATTGATTACACAAAAAAATATGTCAAACAAAAGTTGTTTATCCAGACAAGGAGCATTTTTTATGTTCTATTACTATTTCTGGTGTGACAATTGGTTCTGAAAAAAACTCCGAAGAACTGGAAAGAAAAAACTTTTTCTTCTTGAAAGTTTAAATCCATCTTGAACACTTTTTATTTACGAAGGCGAACAAAAATAGTAATTTTTATTTTCGAAGATTATTTTTTTAATATTTAAGGGTGGGCATTACACAGATTTTTTTTATTTTGTGGAACTTTTCTGGGGGGTGCCGCGAAGAAAATTCAAAAATCGAAAATAAAAGCCACCCTAATGTACATACATATGTATATCAATTCCGTGGTAGTTCCATGCTAGTGTGACAGTGGCAAGAAGAAGAGGGGCGTAGAGGATCTAAAATTTAAAGTCAATTTTCTCGAAAACGAAGAACGAGATAAAATAAACTTATTCTACTTTTTCGATTTATTTTTTCATGTAGATTGTACAATCTCCACTGTTCTGCTTGTACCACCAGTTACGAGACACGATGTATAATAAATACGGCTCTTTTTTAGCTTTTCCTCTTTTCTTCTCACACGATAATGATAATGATCAGAAGAATAAAGGCTACTATTTAGGTGAAGTTCGTATTTTCTCCTGCCACAAATCATGCACAACTGTACTATCAACATACCCCCTACCCCCTTCCTAAGTTTTTGAACTATTTGGTTCCTTTTTGTTTATATAATTAGTTTCTAACTATTTTTTACGTCCTCCGAGTTGAGGTACACTATTCTGGATTTTGTTAAAATTAATTACTTATAACTTGTAAACAGAGATATATTATTCAGCCTGCCCTATAATTCCAAATTAAAAATGTTATGATAAATTGCGAATTATTTTACAAAAGTTTTGCCATGTCTACATCATTCGGTAAATTATATAGTACGTGGCTGCATGATTTCTTTTTCCTTTTTTTCTAGTATTGTTAACAATTTATATCACAGAAGAGAAAAATAATAAATGGGCATTATTTTATTTAGTTCTCTTCGAATCCTGTAAATTTCAGCAGAAGTGAATATTTAAACACGCTCATCTAATAGTATCAGCTGTCAAACTTAATAATAAAAATAATAATTTCTAACAGCTTCAGTTATAATTTACCAACTGATCTTTATGGAACTAATATTCCTAGAAACTTCTTTTCGTAAATAAAAATAATAAATATAATAAAAAATAATCATTTCTAACAGCTTCAGATATAATTTACCAACTGATCACTATGGAACTAATATTCCAAGAAACTTCTTTTCGTAAATAAAAATAATAAATATAATAAAAAATAATCATTTCTAACAGCTTCAGATATAATTTACCAACTGATCACTATGGAACTAATATTCCAAGAAACTTCTTTTCGTAAATAAAAATAATAAATATAATAAAAAATAATCATTTCTAACAGCTTCAGATATAATTTACCAACTGATCACTATGGAACTAATATTCCAAGAAACTTCTTTTCGTCTCCTAAGAAATAAATTGATGAAGATAAAGATAAATTGTAAAAGTGAATTAACAAAAAGTTTCTCCAGTCTTCATAAAGTAGACACGACCAAATTAAACAAGAAATAGAATGTGGATCGTCCTTGAACAATTATCACTTCTTCAGATAACACACTTTTGTCATTTACAAACTGATATTTTGTCCATACTCGCATATATTTCCCATATTTTTTAATCCAGTGATTTCCCTGAACAAATATGTCCGGACCATATTGTGGATCACAAAAGTGTCTCGCCCGAAAAATTCCTCGAGCCACGAGTGGAACTAACATTATACAACCCCATTCTCTGATTTAACACACGCAGCACCCTTTCCCTGGCAACCATTCAAAATGCTTTCAGAAACGTAAAATAAAATTGAAACTCCACCGACCACCGTCTAATTCGGGTCAAGATTCGGTGGCACCGCTGCACTTTGTATCGTGCTGATGTTCATCTGCGTCGGCCACTTCTTCTGTTCGCCATCTTTCCCGCTCTGAGACTGCGGCGTTACCTTCGTCACGTCCAACGAGTTCTTCTCCCTGTTCTTGTAATGCAAGTAGCCACCTGCTCCGCCCATACCTGCGCCAACCACTATGAAGATCCACTTCAAAAATCTGTTTCGACAAACATTGAGAGTTAGTAAATTTTCATCGCTTTTAAACACCCAATTAGCGGAATACCCGGACCAATAGAGTCATTCTGATAAAGTATTTGAATTACTTATTCCTCACTATTATCCCTTTTCTGGGGAAATGAGGATAAGATCGAAATTTCGAAAGTTCGAGCTTGTATTATGGATATTTTTAAATAAAACTAATGTCGATTGCCTGTTAACTGCTAAGTGATCTGCCTTTCAAAAGTTAAGGTGGAGTTGATTTACAGATGTTAAATTATAGTGACCCATAAATGATCAAGAAAGGATATTTGTAAATAGGTATCTAAGTATGTAATACGAATAATTTTTTTTCAAGGAACTGTGGTAAACTTTAGGACACCTTTTGTGGTATTTTTTCCATTAAAATGCTATTTTTTTTCATTTACTTGGGAATCTTTCATCGCTTATTAATACTGTAATTATTGGAATGCACGCGATCACAGCCGTGACTCATCATCTGCATCAACACGCATGATAGGCGGAGTTGCAGATTTCGCGTCTAAGTGTATAGGCTTGAAATTTTGTCCGCTTTATGGCTGAAGTACACAAGTCTTTTAGCATTTAACAAGGAGAATACACAAGGTACAAATCACCAACTTGGGTGAAACTTAGCGTACAGTTTAGTCATGTTACCTATAAGTAAGGTAACATTGCTTAGAAATAATTACTAAAGAATTTTGCCTTTTACAGGTCCTGTATGTGGGTGTATGTCTCAAAACGAGGCTGATTTAAATAACCAATTTTATTGTAGAGATCATCAAATTATTAGTAAAATATGTTCATATGATGAAGATTAGTAATTATTATTATATTTGTATTACTTTATGTATATAGGCTAGGGCTGGGATTATTCGAATAATTTAATATTCGAATATTTCAGTATTCGAATGTTATTATTCGAAAACATCAGTATTCGAATACTTTAATATTCGAAAACATCAGTATTCGAATACTTTAATATTCGAAAACATCAGTATTCGAATACTTTAATATTCGAAAACATCAGTATTCGAATACTTTAATATTCGAAAACATCAGTATTCGAATACTTTAATATTCGAAAACATCAGTATTCGAATACTTTAATATTCGAATAGCATTCGAATACTTTAATATTCGAATAGCATTCGAATACTTTAATATTCGAATAGCATTCGAATACTTTAATATTCGAATAGCATTCGAATACTTTAATATTCGAATAGCATTCGAATACTTTAATATTCGAATAGCATTCGAATACTTTAATATTCGAATAGCATTCGAATACTTTAATATTCGAATAGCATTCGAATACTTTAATATTCGAATAGCATTCGAATACTTTAATATTCGAATAGCATTCGAATACTTTAATATTCGAATAGTATTCGAATACTTTAATATTCGAATACTTTAATATTCGAATACTTGGATATTTGAATATTATTCGATTACTTGGATATTCGAATTATATTCGTTAAATAATTGACCAACTGAAGTATTCGAATATTCAAATACCGAAAAATTCGACAAATAGTCCCAGCCCTAATGTAGGCATGCATTTACAACTTTTTATTAATTACATTTTTATGTTCACGTATGAATGTATATATCGCGGGACTACAAAAAGGAAAATTTTAAACTGTTTAGCAGTGAACTATGTACAATATTTGAACCAAATCTGTGATTCGAACTTTGTTAGATTGAATAAAATTAACTGACTGCCCAAGGCCACTGCACCATGCCATTATTTTTCTATTTAAATAAAACTGTCATGTTTCCATTTTAGCATTTAAATAAAAATAACTGAAAGTAAGTCTGCCAAAAATCACGCGTGTTACCACGAAATGTTTAAGGAAGAATTTTTAATTTAAAATCTTTGTTTTGTAATGCTAATGTTTACAGGAGAAAACTGGTGAATGCTACTTACCCGACGGTGCCCATCGCTGCGAACACCAGTTTCAGTTTTTTCACAAGCGAGTCATCGAGCAGAATTCCTTCTTCTATCCAAAATAACGGGAATAAAACTTCTGGGAAGTTCTTCATCAGCTTGAACTTTGGTACAGGATGAAGGAACATGTTGAACTGCAGCCTCTTGTGTGCACTTAACGGAGTGGCGGTCAGTGGCTCGAAATCCATACCGATGGCGTGTTCCTCCTAGAAACAAGTACGCGAATTCATTTTTATTTCGTAGACGGCACAAAGGAGACACTACTTTAAACAATTACCACGAATATTGTTTTTATTATTATGAAGCTGTAAAATTAAATCACATCCTCAAGTGGCACAAAACACCACAAAATAAGTTCTTCCTTTTTGAGCAATTTAAGTGAAACTACATGTTTCGTAGAAAAGGTCTTATTTCCAAGTAAAACATTACCGCTGTCAGATGAAAAGATAAAATGTACGTGTAGGTACTAATAAAAAAAGAATTTTTTTTAATAAACGTAGGTACCTCAGTTTTTTGCGGTTATTCCGGACCATATCTGATCTTTTATGAGATAATTAACTACAATGAAAAATTATATTGAAACGATTAATTTAGCCTTGGCACAAACTGAGGCTAATTTCTCAAAGTTATTTTCAAAATAAAAATAAAAAAGTACTTCAATTTTCTCCTCAAGTTGGTTATACACCAGAGAAAGACATAAACAATTATACACAACATTATAAGAATGATAGAGGTATTATTAAAAACGAATATTTACACGTAACTCGTTAATGAATGAATATTATTGCACGTCCAATAATTGTTAACTTTAATTAATCACATATTCCTTGTCTTTACGTTCGCCCATTTATCTCGCCGCCCAAATTACTAAATAAAAAACTCATTTCTACGTAAAAGGCAAATATGTAGTAGGTACCAAAATCCTAAATATCAAACAAAACACAAACGTACTTAAACATAGAAAACCAAAAGCTTGCCTCGTTTGGAGCGAGTCCGTCGACCATCTGCAAATATTTCTCTTCTGATCCAAGGAAGTGTGGCAGAGAACCGATCATAGGCGCGCCCAGGCATTTGGTCAAATCGAATAAATTTTTCGTTAAACAAGTATCTGGGGTGGGGCAGAAGCACTTCTGCATGGGAATAGTGCTCATGTCTCCCAAATCGGCTGTGTAGTGGAACGTGTTAACGCCTGAGAAAACGAAATGCAGGAATGTAAAAAATCGAAGGTAAACTTTTAGCGACGAGGGAAAGAAGAAATGATAGATCTGCATGATCAAATTGGAATATATCAGATGAAACTATAGCTCCAGCAATTTTTTGAAATTACTTCTGAAGCAATAAGCTTTAAACGGCAAAGAAATTCGAATTTTTTTATCATAACTAGAGTTTATATAAAAACCGACTTTTGAAAAAACCGGTTTTCGAATTCCAATATTCCCAAAAAACCGGTTATACCGGTTTTCGAATTCTCACAACAAAAAATGTAATTAAAATGGTAACAATGTTAACGTTTTTAATTAAATAATTAAATCATTTCTTCATATTAATTCTAGTATATAAAATCAGTTTTTTTAATTTAAAACCCGGTTTTCGAATTTTACAAATTTATAAATAAAAACCGGTTTTTAAAAACCGACAAACCCTAATCATAACCCATTTCATCGCCATTTTTATTATCGTTACCTTTTACTTTGGTCTTGTGCGTGTAATACGCAGACAGACTTCTGCATATATCCGGGGAGTAAGAGACGATGTCGTCCTCCTCTGTCATCAACGGTGGAAAAATCGTCGAATCTGTCCCATTGAACTCGTTACATTCATCTCCAGCCCATATCGTCAACGCTGGCTTCCCGTCGACCTCTGTCACACGACCCACGTCCTTGTAATTCTTCAAACCACGTAGCACGCGTATGCGTTCGGGGACCACAGTTCCATTTTTCTGCATGCAACATTAATTTTATTCAGATCTTTCACTGTGTGTCTCGTAATAGCTGGTACAACCAAAAGGGATATTGATTCTAGATGAAAAAGTAAGTAGGAAATGTGAATTAAGGGGTCAATCCACGGTGACGGTTTGAAAAATGAAGCTATTTTTAAAGATTTTTTTCTTCGTAGACACAACATATAATGCAATAAATCTTTTTGGTATTTATTAAGCTACTCTTACATTATACACAAAAGATTTAAAAGAATTTTTTTAATTTGTTTTAAAACTCTAAACGCGATTATCTCAAAACAACATTTTTTTTCAACTGGTGCAGGTGATTGCAAAAAAACTGAATATTTAGAATTCGATCATTTGAGATTCAAATATTTGGGATTCGAATATTTGAGATCCGTGAATTCTGAATTTTAATAATTATATAGAATTTTAATAAGGAAATAGGAGCCCCGTATGAACAAATTTTATTCCACATTTCCTACTTAACATCGCGGGTATGTAGATTGTACAATCACCACCTTTTTAATTGCACAACCAGAGATGAGCAAAATTTTTAATTAAATAAAAATTTCGAATAACGAATAACAGTTGAAAAAAATTACTCGTCACGTGTCGAATAAAGTTAACTCGGATTATCGAACCCCGAATAACGACTAAAGCTAAAGTAACTTTTATTTGATCCGTTATTTAAATAATTTTAAGAAATCGATGACACTCCTTAGCATCAATTTCACAAATTAAAATAGCTCTCGAGGGCCCAAAGAATAAAATAACCAATATTAATTTTAATACCTATAGAAGAAATACGAGAATCAATGTTCCATGTGAAAAAATATACTTCCTCTGTCAGTAACTTTTTTCTTTCTTTCTTGTATTTAAATTTATTGGTATTATTTCTAACTAATTACTGTTGCTTATTTTCAGTGATTAGAACTGAGAAATCTGTGTACATACAGGCCCAAATAAGGAGAACAGTAAACGACCCTCGCCATCTGGTATAAATTCTGTTGTCTTCTCCTTCAGGGCGTTGCAAACGGCGGTACCAGCAAAATCCTTCACCGTACAGTCGATTAGCAAACCGTTGAAGAGTATGTCTTTCGCTTTGGTTTTTACGAATACTGTGCTAGGTTTCTTGAAAATGCTGTCCACAGCCTTATCTGTGAAAGGAAAGAGAATTATTTTTTATACAACTTGTAGGAGCAAAGAACGGGTTTCTATATAGGTTATTTAAGTAGTTTGGAAATTGCAAAAGGTGTTTAGGCACAGAGACATGAGACAGCTTTAAAAAATTCACTTTTCTCATATAGCAAATTAGCAATAATTCATATGTGAGTTCTCATATCGAATTAATTTTAAACTTGTTTCAACTCTTTTAAATTAAAATAGGTGTTTGATGATCGGCGTCAGACACTTGTTACTCTAGGGGTGGCAAATCTCAAAATTCACCCCTGCATATGAGCCACTTCACTGTTAAACTTATGATAAGCTTGAGGAATATCTTCCACAGTGTTTCTCGTAAAGAAATAAACGTGAAAATGCGAACGTGTACATTTAGAATCTGTACTATCCAATTTATAGTAGATTCTCAACATAAATTTTCATTTCGATAGCATTTCAATATTTTATAATTCATGTTAGTTATCTGTTACTGTGTATTTACACTTCTAACCAGATCACTGTATTTATAATTTATTTTTTTATATCGTCTGGTTTCCCTGTTTTCTGATACCATCTTTCTTTTTAAAATTATTTATAGTTCTATCATGTTGGAACTGATCTATTTGTACACCTGGCATAACTTGTTTCTTAATAATTCACAATTTTGAAAGTAAAAGTGTAAAGTGGGTAATCTCTTTTATATCGATCGAGTTCCAAGAATGTAGAATTTCACCAGTAAATTATTCAATTTTGTTGATTGCTTTTCAGACAACAGCACAGTCCTATGTGCCTAATACACGAAACAATATCTCATTCTCAAAAGAATTCAACACTCACTAATAATTTATTCTAATTTCTGTTTTCCTTAAATATCTAACGAACTAAACCCCGTTAAATAATAAACAAAAGCTGGATAGCTGGTCAACAGCATACAATTCAACAAACAAATACAATGAATCCATTAAAAATTCATAAGAATATAGGATCGTATACACATAAAAAGATACGCGCGAGGAACGTGTGAAAAAAAATTGATTGTCACGTTCGAGGCGAGGTGTAAGTGCCTGTTGTTAACTATAAGTAAAACGCTCCCCTCGGCCCTCATTTCATTTAACCGCCTCAGAATTCCTAGATACATATTGCCGGCTAAGGCCAGGCTGACCTTTACTTTTGATCGAAACGAAGGAATATCTAATCTCGTGAAGAACCGAAGTGTAAGGAAGCAAATATCCACTCACTGATGATCCCTATAGCGCCAGGCTGCTCTAGCAGAGTGATTTTCACGATGCTGAGAATAAGAATGTGAGGCATAATGAGTTCCTCGTCGCCAGTCAGGCCGTTGCTTCGGGAAGGATTGAAGTACCAGGTGTTTTTTAAATTGTACTCCAGGCTGTCGTCCTCCTCCCGATCCACGAGATTTACCTTCTGCTTGTACTCGCTTTGAAACAGAATTTGCCAGATTGTGTTTCGAATGCATGAAACCCGAGGATTGCGTTATGAGTAATGAATAACCAATTGGTTAGCAATGGATGCATTTTCATTTTCATTCGTTGGTTTGAATTTCTTTGGGTGATACTTCCTTCTCTATTTATAGATATTTTGGATACTGCTCTTGATTAAATTTGGTTTATTTGCGTGGTGATTTTCGAATCAGTTGACAGTTTTAGATACATTGGATGGCAGTCGAGATAAAGAATATGATATTGGTGAGCGATGATAGGTAGGAAAATGAAATTTCATGGTGGATGAATATTTATACAGGGTGTTTCGCCACGCGTGGCTATAGACTAAAATAACGAGGAAAATGTGGAACACAATTTTTTAATATCGCTCTTCGATTTCGAGAAAATTGACTATTAATTTTAACCAAATACAGGTGTATAAATGTATCGAAGTATGTACATTTTTAGAGGCACGCGTACTCGGCTACAATTTAAAGTCAATTTTCTCGAAATCGAAGCGTGATATTAAAAAATTAAATTTTATATTACACAGTTGGACAAAATTTAATTTTTTTTCAAGCTTGTAACAATCAATAGCCGTTTCTTGTAGGTTTTCATGCGCTGAAAACAAATCCGTACACCATTTCTCATCACCCTCTGTTTTTGAGAAATTCGTATTTGAAAAAAACTGCAAATTTTCAACTTTGAACATAAAACTTGAAAATTACTTATATCGTTATATTCGAGAGGGTTCATAGAATAATTTGACGAAACAAGCAACCGAATAACTATTATTGTTTCAACACAAAAGACGTTCAAACTTGAAAATTTTCAGCTTTTTTCAAAATCGAATTTCTCATAAACTGAGGGTGATGGCGACAAACGGTTTCCGAATTCATTTTCAGCGCACGAAAACCTACAAGAAACGGCTATTGAATATTACAAATCCAGATGGCTGTCGAACTGTGTTATGGTCTTATTTTGAGCTGTAGAACCACCCCGTAAAAAGTTTCCCCCCTGCAGTGAAACACCCTGTATACGTTTTATTCCGAATTGATCACTTTTTGTACTCGATGACAGAGATTTAGGTTGAACTGAAATAAGATGTAGCCCAGAAAAACTTAGGAGGGGTTTAAGTCATCATTTTACTGGTTTCGAATTTGTTGAAAAAATACAAACCTTCAAAGTTTGCAATCTGCGTATTTTCATGAAAAAGAGCTATACTTGATAACTGTTTTACTATACTGCATTAGAGAAGCATTACTTCTGGAAGCACTTACTCGTAAAAAAATGGTCCGACTTCTTGAAGAATTGGTTTCTCTCCTGCCGTTATTTCGTTGGGATTTGTCACGTTGAAAAGATAAATTTTGAAGTCCATCGGGAAGGGCAAATTCGACCACAAGCCGCGCATTTCGGAACCATCCTTCAGGGCCACTTGCTACAATTATAATTTTTTCACCATCATTTTCCATCATTATACTTTAAAAATGAACAATAAAAGCATGAAATAGTACACAGTATTAATTTATCGACAATTACAAACACAATAGTAAAAAAAAAACAATAGAAAGAGAAAAATTAATTTACTAAAAGAATTCGTATATTGTCAAAGACATTAACATATAGCTAAAGTTCCCATGTTATGTAAAATGCTTAAAAAATATGTTTGTATATCAGGAAAATTGTGTAAAAACGTAAGTAAATGGCTGAGTCACTCGATGTAACGTTTCAGAAACCTAATGAAAATATAGATATATAATTATTGCTAGAAAATGAAGTGTTGTATCATCATTCTTCGTATTTTGACGCCACGTCATCGGTGTTCTATTTTCTTGTTTTTGCAATTCATTGACTAAAAGCTAATAGTTATCACAATCACACATTACTGCATCACAAATGGATATTTCTGCGATTGCTGACGAAATTTCCTATGTACTTTTATACCTTTTCACTTTAAATACATTTTATACAACAATTATTGATCAATGAATGCTAGAATTTAACGTTTTCGATGTTCTGATGCTTCTGTTATCTCTATTAAAAAAAAAAATAATCTGTAGGTATTTTCAGAAAGTAAATGCAATATTTTTCACCTCATATTCTAATACAATTTTTAAAAATTCATCAAGTATTTATTTTCTTGACAACTATTATTTAGGTAATTCGAATTGATATTACGTTTTATATTGAATATTAATATAATGTTACAGTAATTAGAATATTAATATAAACTAAAATATCGTCTTTAAATACTTCAAATGTGTCTTCTTAAGTTACTCAGTATTGTGAAATGTTTATTAAATAATCGATTACTTATTTCTTAAATGTGACAAAATAGGGTTTTCCATTTCACTAAAAATTATTGTTCTCTAAATAGTATTCAAGAAACTTGAAAATTGTCTTCGAATACAAATTATTATTTTGCCAAAAAAAGGTCCAAAAGGGGCCCAAAATCGCGATATTATCACTAATTAGATAATTTTAGTTTCATCTTATTGCCCAATAAATTTGTTTATTTTCATAACTATTAAGAATTTTAACATTTTTCTTCTCATTGTTAGTATTATCTGTATACCCAAGAGCAAAACATGAAAAAAATCGCAGTTACTCGAATGACTCTGGTACCGAAAAAGTGATGCAAAGAAAAGAAACAGTCATTAAAAGTTAAAAGCACCATCAAAGACAATGAGTGAGAACAACCTCAGGTGACCAATTATGGGGGAAAGAATACAATTCTGTTGTTAATCTAATGACAAGCTGGAAGCGATTGCAAAAGTTGAAAGTAATGGCAATTACTAATTATCATTCACGGGCTTAATAAAGATATGTAATTTCAATTCGATCCACAATTAACGTAACGTGATCCTTTAATATTTTATATGAATTATAACCGACTTAACAATTCCCTATTTAAATTACATTAACAGATAAAATTAAAAATACGAATAATGTTATATAAGATCAAATATTGAACAACGAATTACTTTGATAGCAGATCGTACAGCGCATACAGAGTCCATTTTGACCCATAATGTACCTAATTTAATTCATGCACATAGCAAAACAAGCTTTCACGTTAGATTGTCACCTCGTTATCACGAAAAATTCTATTTTCTTACAGAAGTCATACTGATAAGCTATAAATAACATAAGTAGGTGGGTCAAAACAAACACTAAATTAAATATTTAAGATGAATGTTAGGTTGTTAATAATCAATCAGAAATAACAGAAAAAATATATTAAATCGCATATAATTTATGGAGAATAGAGAATTTATTTCTCACATATTTATATTTTATGGAAATACGAGGAATAGGTATACATTTATAATAAGAATCTCTGGTTACGTCCAGTTTGCGTTGCTAAATTCTATAAGAATTGTATCCCCTGTACGATCGTTGTAAATTTATCCGCAGACTATTTTTTCCAAAAATCTGTGCTGTGATTCGCAATGTGCGCTAAATTGTACCGAATTACCAGAGATGTGCAAAAAATTAGATACTGGTCTACTCACTTTTTTAACCTGCGACCGCAGGATCGGCGGGAAAGCCACGGCGCAGAAGAGAACGCCAAAACTAAACATAGAACCACCGATGATTCCCAGTTTCTTCGGCTTCATAGTAACACACTAGGAAAATCGCAAACGTGAGTTCGACTTCGTGCCCTTCGTCGACACTTGCGCGGTGATTTTCGGTCGGTACACTAGGTAAAACATTCCTTTAGAAAAAATAGGGGTGGAGAACTTCTAAAAGGTTAATCGTCGATCGAGATAGAAGATCGTCGCGTGAAAAAGCAAAAGGATCAGGAAGGATCGTTAGAATAATACTAGTAATAATAATAAAGAAAATAAAAATATCTAATTGGATCGTTTTTAGGATATACTGGAATCGGATTAGTAAATGTTGCCATTCGCGTTAATTCGAAGAAAGAGAAAATTACGTGCTTCTCACCAGCTGCACAAAAGAACGCGAGAATTTGGGGCGCCACGATTATAAGTACAACGATAATTCACGAGAAATCGGTAAGAAATTTAAAGAAACATAACGAGCGATTTTTATCAAATTCTGAAGACCTTAGATCTGGTCCTCGCGTACAGTGTTTCGAGAAGCTTTCTGCCGGTCCTTAGATACGATTGTGGGCCCAAAATCGATGAGCGCAGGGAAAGATCGGCGGCCCGACGAAGCATACGACGGGCCCGATCGCTCGCGACTTTCTTCACATTCATTATTTTCTTTTTTGTTTCTCGAAATCGTCACACTTCGAACAGTCCCTTAGCACGAAGGCTTTCGAATCGTTTGAGAATCGTATCCGTTCATCGCGGCGCGTACTGAGATTCCCGACGGGGGTGGGAAAGGCGGGGGTAGATTTTGGATCGCGATTTTCACTTTCTTTCGATAGGGGTGAAGGTTCCCCGAGGGTTGCTGTTCGCACACCTGGAGGTCAAGAGGTGAATAAGTACGACGTGAATCGGCGAGGAGCACCTTCTCGCGTCCTGGGGGACCGTCAGTCTTCGAGCACTCGCGCCAAAGGACTGCACGTCACGGGCGCGGACACGGACGTGCGGGACGTGTCGCACTGACGCGCGTCCCCCTCTTGCGCTCCCGCGAAATTATTTCGTTCGAAAATGCCTGATCGAACGATCGATACCTGCAACTTTCATGATGTTTTCGGTTGATTTTGTGGCGGCTAAATCTTTCTAGTGGTTGAATTTTATGCTGGAAATCTTCTGTGGTTAAATTTCTGCAAGTTTTCTGGTAACTATATTTAATAATTTTCTGGGTGCAATGAATGTTGTATTGAACACCAAAAATTATGAATCAGTGTTGGGCAAATCTTCTCGAGGAAGAAAGAATGTTGACTAAAATTTGTTAGTTTTGTAATTTAGTTGTCTTTAATTTAATCGAAGCTCCTCGGCTTTGTGAATATTCTTCTTTAGTTTTTTTAAGTTTTTACGCTTCCAGGGATACTATTAGCTATAGGTACTCGAGGAAACTTGACAATGAGTCAACTAGCCTCTGTGGCTCGCATTGAAACTCGAAAACTATTTATTGCATTAGATTAGTTTCAAGTTCTTACCATTTCAATGGCAAGATAAATTCAATGCACTGCTGATAATTTAAAAATGATTCAAGCATGTAATAATTTTCAGGAAAAACTATTTTCAAATCATGAGGCACAAATATAGCGATCACTTTATAATGTTACAGTAATTGAAATATAACGTATTGAATATTCACCAAAAATTTATTAAAAGTCATTACTAAATTCTGTTACTTGAACTTACATTTTATTGTTTTTATATTATATGCAATAACTGTTTTTTACCTTCTTGTATTATTTAAGTAGAATCATTCCTTTGAAAGCTCTCGCGATTTCGTCGAAATTTTGCCACCTGTTCCTCATTCATTTCTTTCTAATTTTAGAACAATACTTCTATGTAAAAGTAACGTTATTCGTTTTAATTCGTTTTGAGTTTACTACATTTCAATACCACAGGAATTATACGACTTTCCCTCTTGGGTTTAAACTGTCGTATGGATTTATTCTGGAGACATTGCGTCGTTCTTTGGTGTCAAGTGTAACGCCTATCGAGCGCAAAGGTGCTGAAGAATGTATTAAATATGAAGCTGCTATAGATGTTAGTTACTGGAACACGCTCGAATCGAGAACTTTTCCGTTATTATGTAGCTATACTTACAACACGGCTAGAGAAACTAAACTAAAAACATCGAATTCCTAAATATTATTGTAACATAGGTGGTGTCAGACAGATGCAAATAATTATTTGCGATAACATTTAAGGAAGAGCAGATTTAAAAATAAAGTACTATTAATAACTTACATTTTTAGTTTATACTTATTTAATTCCACTGGAATATTATTCTCAATTCGCACGTATTTAATTTTTAGTAAGTAAAATATAGAATCAATTAGAAAAGGGAGGTAAAAGGATAGCGCTTCCAGCGTCAAGAACTCCTCGTTTCCAAGCAATAGAGATGTTTCTCTGCTTCGTATAATGCTAGACACTATTTTTTACCGAATATGTTATTATGTATACACTAATCGAAACATAAATACCAAAGAAAAGGCATATATAGTCTTCTTAAGGGGGGGTTCTTTTTAAAAAAGTAGGCGATATTTGCGAATTTTTTATAAAGAATCTGTTGAACGGATTTATTTGAAATTTTGCAAGTTGTTTTATTGTACTTTTAAGTATTATTACAAATTTTTATGAGGCTATACAAAAAAATGTGCGTGTGTAGAGCGTCGATTGTAGAACGTTGAGAAAAAAAACTGGTCGTGCTGGCGTTGAAGGAAAGTGTCCTATGGTTTATCTAAAACTCAAGAAGGAAATAGAATTCTTAATCTGCATAAACGTGGCTATCTATGGAACTAGAACAATCCAGAAAAATGAAAAATTGTTATAAATAGTTCGAATTTCGTTAAAAAATCGCAAGGAATTATTTAAATAAAAAGAGAACGGTAACAAATAGAATCCTAGTTCCATATATAGCCATGTTCGTGCAGATAAAAAATCCCTTTTCCTTCTTGTGTTTCAGATAAACCATAGGACACTTTCCTTCAACGCCAGCACGAACCGTTTTTTTCAACGTTCTACAATCGATACTCTACACACACACACATTTTTTTGTATAACCTCATGAAAACCTCATGAAAATTTGTAATAATACTTAAAAGTACAATAAAACAACTTGGCAAATTTCAAATGAATCCGTTCACCAGTTTTTTTTTATAAAAAATTCGCAAATATCACCTACTTTTTCGGTCCCACAAGGCAGAACCCCCCCTTAAAATCATGTAAGAAGTTAGTGAGACAAAGAAAACAATTCGATATACACGAAATTTACATACAACTTTAGGAAACTTATACGAGGGCTAATTTATTGCGACACATTTTTATTAAATAAACTTTGTCGCTTGGAATAGTCACTTGTTTATTGATTCTAAAATTTGAAACAATACGTCATCTCCTTCTAAACTAATAAATGATAATTTAAAACAATGCCATTTATGTATCAGACGATACACTATTTACTTTACATGAATTTCGTTTAACTTTTCGCGTGACCGATCGGAAAAGAATATCATATCGTTATTATAGATTAAAGATAAAAGTTCCGTTTTACAGCTTTCCATTTTATACCTTTCATATGTCAATTCTTCATGAATCTTTCCAAACAGCAATTCATACGAGGAAATCAAAAACGAATGCCAAACCAGCCCAATGGGGAAAACTGCTTCGACTTGCGGTTTAGTAAAGCTGCGAACATAAATATTAGAATTAATGGTTCAGGAGCGTGGTTTGGTCGTGAAAAATGCAAGGGTAACGTCGTGCTGCACAGTTGACCTTTAACAATGCCTTCGCTGGCGTAAGTGTTTCCCAGATAGAGACACGTTGAGGTGCGACAATTTCTGGTTTAGCAATGCATTTCCGTTGTATCTATACTTGTATCAATGTCTTAACGACGTGGCACTATCAAGGGCGCGAGATTCTGATCCATAGTGTTACTCGTTTATTAATCATAACGTCGTTTGAGGAATAGGTCGGTCACTAGCGCGAGTTCAAACATTTCGATGTACTATCCCAGCTTTGTTCCTTCGATGCTTCGATGTCAGGGTGGATATTGATTTGAAATAAAATCATTGTTCCATTATTTTCGGGTACGGTTCATAGCAGCACATTTCTCCATCTGGTTTTTTCATAATGTCAATTCCTATTGGGAAACCAAGAATTTCGATACGCCAACTAGTGACAGAAAATTAAACTACTGTGAGTAGGCTAAAATCCGTCGAAGTCCATACGATTATTAGTGTTTATATGAAAAACGAGTGTTTTTAAATTTTTTTCAACGCTATATTTTTACTTCTTCGATTAATAAATACTTATTCGGAATGTTTGGTGGGATCCAGGCTTACTTGCAATAGTTTGCCAACTTACCACCGCAGCGCTGAAATCTAAGCCACGCCTCCACTTGGTTTCCCAATAGGTCTTTCTGTGTTCTCTTTGGTTTCCTTTCTCGTCTTTCTTTCTTTTTCCACTTCTTCCCTGGCATGTACCAGGGTGTTCCGCTATATGTAGGAATAAAAAGGGGTGGTTTTAAACGTCTAACTAAGACGAAAATCAAGAATAACGATATTCCTGTTGAGGCGTCGTTTGTTAGTTAGCTGAACATGTCACTGCGAAAACTGGTAGACACTGTCTTGCTGGTCAAGGTATATGGACATGGGTTTCCGGAGGGGGATGCAAAAGGGGCAGCTGCCCTCTCTGGCTTCTGGAAAGAAATCGGTGATTTTTCAAAACTGATGTTTATTAAGTGTATACTAAAAAAGAGAATATTTTTAAATTTTTAATTAGATTGTCACTACAAAATGGGTTAAAAAAAGCAAGAGGGGTATATTTTTCTTTACCATAATCCCAAAGTTGCCTTCCCCCCCCATTAAAATCTACTGACTAAGTACCTAGTTGGCCGGTATTGGACAATTTTTCGTTCGCTGCGAATTACAACTTTTTTATTCCAGCGAATTATTAATCTTCATGATAAAATTTAAGAAAAACAAGTTTTCCCGTTTTATTAAGCACAATTTATACTACAAATAACTTTTTTTAAATTTGATTTTCACCAACAATAGCCCAGGTTATAGTACAAAAACCTAGAGTAAACCTAAAAACCTACTTGTCCCCTGGCAGGTTCATATGAAAAGCGTTCCGCTGTATATTCAACCACCCTACGTGAATTAAACACAAAAAATACAGTATAAGCAATAGTACTTTCCATAAAAAGTTTATTCAACATAATGCAACACAGTCGTACCAGCCTAATTTACATTAAATCGATTAGTACAAAACGGCCGGCAGTAACGGTACATAATCTTCAACAAGCCCCATAACGCACCTTCAAGTCGTTGGAAAGGCCCCTAATCCCCTGGCAATTTCTCCCTACGCCACTCGAATAATCAGGCGCGGATTAAGGGGGGGCTATAGCCGCGGGCCCCACTTTCCGGGGGAGGGGGCACCGTTCTAAGCGATTTTAACAATTGAATCTGAATTATTAAGATCTATCGATTGTGAAGACTTAATACAAGAATTTGCAAAATTAAGGATAAGAAAACAACATTTTAACTAAAACGTAATTATACAATATACTTTTTACCCCCCCTCCCGGTTTTCAATCACGGGGGCCCCCGAAGCCTTGATAGCCCCGGGTATCCCAAAAATCTTAATCCGCCCCTGCTAATAATTATTAACCGCAAAGAACAAACAGCTAGTGGAGTAGCAGGTTCTACAGATCTTGTGATACGGACCAGTACCGAAAGCCTCCCACATATAAAAACAGACTAGTATCGAAAGAACAGGGAAGAAAGGCGAGTGCCGAGCAGAGAATGTTCCAAGTATAAGCCTTAACCTTACTTGAACCAGCCGTGCGATTTGTGAGCGTGAATAGCGACTGGCACAGGGTAGGGTTTAGGGACGCGATAGGGTACAGCCACGTGGACGGGGTATGGCCTGTCCACGTGAACCACCTTCTCGTACGGGACGGGGTACGGTTTTGGTACGGGGACTGGGACAGCGAAAGGTCGATCCACGGGGATGTGAATGGGTCGGTCGACTGCTACCGGCACTGGCCTGTCCACGTGCACCACCCGCTCCACGTGGACGGGATAGGGTTTCGGCACTGGAACAGCGACTGGTACGGGCACGAGACGGTCAACTGGCACTGGAACCGCGCGATCCACTGGCACAGGCACTGCAACGTGTTTGGCGAATGGCACCGGGACCGGGACCGGGTGTGGAATCGGCTGAGGCACAACTGGCAGCGGATGTGGCACAGGGTGCGGCACTGGAATGGCAGCTGTGAAGGAAAAAAAATGGTGGTCTGATTGAACGGGTGAAAAAATGTGGCCATGTATATTTACAGTACAAGGTACTCTTCTAATTATAATAATTACACATTCCTATTGGGAAATTCTGTGAGAGTGCCATCTGTAGTTGTGAGCTCTGCAATTGGGCCAATCGCGTTACAGGACTGGTCTCACACAAGTAGTGAAATAGTGCAATAATGTTTTTGTCATTAAATGGTCTGTTAAATATTACAAAATTGATCATCAAACAGTCGAAATTCACAATATTGCCATAACATGTGACAGCTAACCCGATTTGAGTGCTTTAATTTTCGCCACCAGATTGCGTAGCGGAAATAAGAAAATCCCAATAGGTAGAATTCATTCCATCGTTGAATTCAGAATAAAACGGTATCTTTATTCCGCTGAAGAAAAAATTAAAATTTCTAAAAGGGGGGAGGGGTGAGGATTTAATTTTCGTAAAAGAACTGTTCTTTTGAAAATTCTAACTAAGGGTGTGCGAGAAGCTTGGATCACTGATTTAAATGAAATTGATGGTAGAGTTAGTTTATAGCACGTATAATAATAATTTAAATATACGTATCGTACAAGTCAACAGTTTTCGAGTAAATCGAGTCAAAAATTTCGTTTCTAACAAATTCTGTGTATGGATCTACAAGTAAGAACCAGAGTAATTTAAATAACTAATTATGGATTGTCATATTGATTACAATTGGGCACGCCACCATTTTAATTTAATTATAACTTCGGTCATACACAGGGTGTTTCGCCGCAGGTGGCAATCCTTTTAAGGGGTGATTCCACAGGCCAAAATAAGAGGAAAATAAAGAATAAAATTTTTTTATATCCTGCTTCTTTTTATTAAAAATTGACTTTGAATTTTAGGTGAGTACGCATGCAGCGAAATACAGTATAAAGCGCCTAAGTGCACGCGATAGTAAGGAAGGCGCGTCGATCGCGCTCTCTACCGGAAAGCGCCTAAAACTGTACTTCGATGCGCGCGTACTCGGCTAAAATTCAAAGTCCATTTTCTCGAAAACGAAGCGTGATATTAAAAAATTTTATTCTATGTTTTCGTCTTATTCTGGCCTGTAGAATCACCCCTTAAAAAGAGTGCCACCTATAGTCAAGCACCCTGGTTTGCGTTTCAAACGTTTTCCATAAAAACGAACCCAACAAAAAGTTCCTCCACCTCATTTTAGGCATTAGTAATTATTTTTTCGATTCTTTAAATATTAGAAGTAATAAAGCACCTACAAAGGAGTTGTGAATTTAAAATATTCCCTCCCCCTTTTTTCTAAATTACATGAGCAGTGTAGGAATGAAGATCGATGAATCTCCAAAAAACATTCAACTACTATTACGAGTGCATAAATTGCAAATCAGACAGCGCGCTGCAGCGATCGATTATTTCGTCAAATGCATATTTATTCTCAGTATGCTGTAAAATGCTTCTCAGTGTTATTATCCATTTTTTTATAGAGTGTAAATATATTTTTAAAAGCAGATCTTACCTAAAATAATGAAAAATAGGCATGGTCCAATTTAAGATACCAGTGTTCCAGATTAGGAAACCACTTTTCTAGATTAGACCACTGTCACTAGTTTGAAAATATTTTTTGTAACGAGCCTCATAGAGTTTTAGCCTTTTTGATTAGATTTATGTATCAATTATAATCCTGAATTTGTTCTCAGATATTTCTACTCGAAATTATCAACACGTTTCCGATTTATGGAAGTACCTTTTTAAGTGGCGCAATATGATAAATATACTAACGAGCTGGGTGGATTATGCCTGGTGGAAACGGCGGGTGCACTGGTTCCAAATGGCCCCCGACAACAGGTGGCACATGCGGTGGATGAGCTTCATAGACTGGTGCTGGTTCCGGACCTGCGTAGAGATGCTCATGGGGCAGACCGTATTCCAAATTGGCGAGGCCTCTCTTGTCATGCCTCTTCTCGGCAACGAAGTTGCCCTTTCTGTGCTTCTCGACTGTGATTGCTGTGCAGGCTACAAAGAGTAGTGGCAAAATCTACGAATGGAAAGAAAAGTATATGTATACATTAGTACATATGAACATATATAGGTAACGGATGTTCAATCGCCCTGATCAGTGTAATGTAAATTGTTAAATTTTTATTTCAGCTTCTTTTTTTTCCTTTCTTTGCTACAATATTAATCGAGAATAAGTTTTGTACTTGTACCCTTATGTCAAATGGGCATTGTAAGACAGACTTCAGATGCCATTTTGGTTTTATCTTTGACAAACGACTTCGTTAACCCTCGATTGTCACACGGGGTCAAATTGACCCTTCGTTTTTTAAGCAAAAAACCTTTTTGTCGGAACTCTTATTCCTTCAATTTTTTTTTAAAAATGATGACACTTTAAATGTCAACTTTCAACGATGGGCAAATATTCTACAATGTTCAAACATTATCCCAAAAATTTTTAGACTTCATTTAAAAAATATTTTTTAAATAACAATTGATTGAAAATTGACAGGGTCAAATTGACATTATTATAGCGCAGCTACATTATTCTTTTATTTTAAAACGAAGGATTAATATGAAAAAAAAATCAAATAACACCATATAATTATTAATCACAAAGCTTTCATAAAACATCAATGCACATTTCGCAATTTACCAATTACAATAATCTCAAATAGTACAAAGAATTCCGCCTAATGTCATACGAATCAAAACTAAGCCCGAGAGAAAAACGAAGCAGCCTAAAACAAAATTGCTTTACCACTTCACTTTTATGTAAGAAATACTAAAAATCGGCCAACCATTCAAATCACTAACACTTAAATCACAAAGAACTCCCCCTCCATCACTAATTAAAAAAAAAAACACGGTTACTTCACTGCCAAAAAATATCAAAGTGATCATACAACAAAACAGACAACACAGAGCAAGTTGTGAAGCAAAAGACAGTCAATGAAAACGATGGACGTAATTATACCGAGATAAACTTCATGGCTGATTCGAGGGAGGCTCCCTATATCCTAGCTGTCAACGACGGCGCCGATGGAAAACTGCGTTTGCTCGCCATCGGTGACCCCCATATATATTTATAGGGCATCAGCTGGTGACACATCACAACCAGGAAGAACTATGGCCGTTGTCTTCGTCGGGCTCAATGGACTTTCGCTGCTACCAATCCTGGGCGATGGCCAAATAGCGGTCGCGACCGCTTTTCTTTCATACGCCGATGGAAGACGTCACTCTGGAGGTGGAGAAGCAATCCACCAGACAATAGGGGAGCACCGTGTCGCCGATACGTGTTGTTTGATGTTAGAGCGTGCGGTTTCTTCGTTTTCGAGATCGATAGATAGCCGCGTGGGTGAAAATTGCCTACGTGAAGATTCAAATTAATAAGAGCACCGATACGTCCATTCGTGGCACGCTTCCATACAAGCCTCGTTACGGGGCTCTGACAGCTTCGTTATTTTTCTAGATGCTGACGGAAGCGTCGCTACAACGGGGCCATAGGAATACCAATGCCACATTTGTGTAAGCATGGAGTTATGGGGTTGGATGGAGGCAGGGTTGGGAAAAATGTAATCTAATTACACATTACAAATTACGATTGAAATGTAATTGATTACGCATTATTTTCTGTAATCGTTAAATTAGGTAGTTGAGCATTCGGTTTTGTAAACTACCTAAATTAACGATTACAGAAAATAATGTGTAATCAATTACACAATTACATTTCAATTGTAGTTTGTAATTAGATTACATTTTACCCAGCTATGAATGAAGGTGGTCAATTTCAGGTAGAAGAGTGAAATGGACTTTTAGGGGCCGTTGAGGATTTGTTGCACGGGACTGGGTTATGAGAAGCAGCAAATTAGAAATATTTTAATGATTTAAAAGGGGAGTTGGGACCGAAAGACAAAGGTACTTTCAGGAATTTATAGAAAATAAATTACTGGACAAATTGCTCTCTTAAGAGGTTCCGGTCTTAATATCGATTTTTATTTTAATTTCAATTTTCGAATATTCAACCATTTAAGAATACGTGTTTAATAGGATTTTTTAAAATTTGTAAAATTCCCGAAGTTTGGGAGCACTCGGCGCTCACGTAAAACTTTAAACGCGTTTTTCTCGAAACAGTAATCTGAAAACTGGTGGAACCTATATCTGGGAAAAGTTATTATATTCGACTGAAACTTTTTTATTTTGAAGAATATACTTCTGGTTTGCGAAGAAACCAGTAAAATTTTAAAAAAATTGAAAATTTGTCATTTTTAAAGGCATTGAAAGGACGAGAAATATTAGTTTTTGAGATATCACAGCCGCAAACTTGAAAAATATAGTTTGAAGAAAAACGACTTTAAAGATTTTATAAGGATTGCTAATTGTTAATGAAAACCAATAAACATGTATATACAATTTACTACCTTATTCTCTATAAATTCATAAAAAGTACCCATATTTTTAGTTATTTAAAGTTTGATGTTGAAATCAAAGTGACCACGTGTTGCTCTGAAATTAGAGTTTATTTTGTTATTTACATGCTAATTTACACTATACGTACAAAATCCCTACCCGAAATTAGAGAAACGACCATTACAGTCTATTCCTTAACGGTCAGTTCCTCTTTACACACTCTTCTATTTAACTAATTATCTTTGCAAAGGTATGTCTTTACACGTGCCTCTTTTTAAGGTCTGTCTCTACCAGCCGCGAACGGCAATCTCCCTTACCAGCGATTGGGGGTGCGGTAAAATAAACTTAAAGAAATACATTTTCTTTATATAAGATATAGAAATTTTTTATTTCATCCTAGTAAAGCATGCGTTTACTTTAGAGTAGGCTAAAGGACCCAATTACTGTCACCTTAAGCTATTTTACTTAAAATAACAAATAAATAAACGTTGTAAAGTCATACACAAAAAGAATTATGTAATTCAACCTATAATCTATGCTATAAATTATATACTATAGTTTATTTATTCGTTATTTTAAGTAAAATAGCTTAAGGTGACAATAATTGGTTAGGTGTCAGTAATTGGGTCCTTTACCCTAGGCTGTTTCCCACTCACAGTCAGTGATATCAGTTCGTGCCTGGTCAGCCCAGATGGGACAAGTACCTCTATTACCTTTGTATTACCCTATAGGTATTCCTTACATTGCCATTTTAGATTAACTCACTGGTTGATAATATACTGTATTTTCTGTAGGTAGGGGAGAGTCGGTAGGTTTAGGTCGTAGGAGGTTCGGGTGAGTTAGTGCACTTCCATCCTTGTTAGGCATATCTTATTCGCATATGCATTATTCGTTACAGCAGTAGTAGGAACATACCTAACCGAAGAGAGAAGTTTGTGAAAGTGCGTATTGATCTTCTATAAGTAAAAGTGCATTTTAGTGGTAAATTGATTCTAAACTGGTAACGGAAGTAAGTCGCTGTTATAAACTTGTACAACATACGTAGAGTTAGTAGAAATTTTAGTAGACGAATTTATATTCAAGCAACATTTATAGTTTATAAAGTGTAACATAAAACACTTTGCTTGACTAACACAGGTGCTTTTTATGAACGTCCAGATGTGGGATGTATGGGTCAGAAGTGTGCAGGAGATTTGAGTCGACCCACACATCCCACCTTTCTTTTTAATGAACTGCTTTAGCTACTATACTTTACAGACCTACCATGTCACTTATTTATAAAGGAACGACTGAGAGAGAGAGAGAGAGAGAGAGAAATACTCCTGAGAAAATATAACAACGTAGCTGGTACGAGCAGGACAGAGAATTTTTTTAAATTCGATGTTCACTTCATTAGTTTTGAAAATCTACAGTAAAAATTTAATCAATTAACTTTCAATTCGTTTATATTTATTATGTTATTCATTTAGTGATTTTATTTTATTTATTTACTGCATTACTTTTATATGTATACATATATTTTTCACGATTTACATTTACACCAAAATTAATAGAAAAATTAAACGACAGACTTTAACCAATATAATTTACCCAAATAATTGAAGAGTCCTTGTAGAAAACATTGTAAGTGCCAAAAATCAAATTCTATTCTATAGTATTACCACTGACACTTAGAACATTTTCCGATATAATTTTTATTTTTAAGTTTCGCACTTACAGTGTCTACAAGGACACTACAATTCATAGGAATTACTAACTACGAATATATTTGATTTCAGTGCGATTATTACTCCTCCGTTCTCTTCGAAAGAATAATATTACATAAAGAAAATAATTTCCTTCCCTTTACTCTTTGCCAGTAGAACATAAAAGCAAAACTGGAATCTTTGGTATCGCCTAACATTTTTAGAATACTCTATTGACACACAAAAAGCGTTTGTAACTAAAAAAAACGGAGGTTCTAGGTAAACAATCTCTCCTCCACCGGTTAAGTAGAATATGCCTGTAAAGTTCAGACAGTTATTCCCCGGACGCCTGGGAGCTTCCTTAATTGTGGCAAGTGTCGTTTCCACGCAAACGGAGACAGAACACTCGGCTACACCAAATAATAAAAAATTAATTCGTGTCCCGTCGTCCAGCTTGACCCCCATATTTCGTCATCGCAGCACGGCCGGGTCGCTCGAACGCACGTTCGAGCGTGTTATGGAATCAAACGGGGAGGTATAACGATGAATAATGAATGGCAGGTAGTGGCCGGCATTAGAAGTAGCTCGTACGTATTAGAAAATGAAAGTTAGGAAAGTTCGCGGATGCGGCCAATGCGGAAACCGGCCAACGTCCCTGCTGCAAGAAAAGCCTCGACCAACTGGTTTCGTTGATCTCGTTGGCCGAGTAAAGGCTGTATTGTGCCTTGCAGAGATGTAGTGGTTAACCTGCGACCGATTCAAGTGCTGTGTAAAACCATATTCCTAAGGGTACAAACCACTAAATTTATTCCTCGTCGCCTATTACAGGGCTGCACTTACGTGGACCCATTCCTACACACCTCGGGACCTTTTAGTACCTTGTAGACTCACAGCAAGTACTTGAAGGCTGCTCGAGTGGTGTGTGAATTGATATTCCTGAGGGTATAAATCACGAAATATATTACACAGTCCTGCAGGGCTGCAGAGCAGCTCTTATTGAGTCCTGGTCCCATTCCCAAAGGGTAGTGGTGGAAAACTATCGATGGTACTTACGATAGTTATCGATGGTTCTCACTATCGAAATTTGTAATAATATTACAAATTAAATTTGGGATTCTGAATTTCAGCTGTTATTATTTTTTAATTGACTAACCTACGATTTTCAATACCGATAATTATCGATAGTGAAAATAAGCCATCTATAGTTTTCGATAGTGAGAACCATCGATAACTATCGTAAGTACCATCGATAGTTCTCCACCACTAACCCAGGGCCTTAAAGTACATGCTAATATCTCGAAACGTATCCCACGTACATATTTACATCCCTGTGATCTTGACTCGAAGGAAAACTCAAGGGTTCCTCACCGATTTTGCTCCTTACTACTTTTACATCGCTATACCTCCGCAAGACACGGTGACTTTTCATCAAAAAGATTTCATTGAGACTATTTATATATATATAAATAGATAAAATAAAGGATATTAAAATCAAACAAATGCCTCGGGAGTATCGCAAGGCCACGCTTGCGCTTCCATTTCGTTGTACGTGCTCTGCTCGGCAGGGGAATAATTAAAACGCAAGTAGGTAAGTGGCACACGTGACTATTCAAACCATGAGATGGTGCGTTATTTTGTTTTTCTTTAAGGTCATCATTTATACATTCGACTGCTGCATTTTTATATCAGTTATAGGTATGTGTATGTACCTTTTAATTATGTAGTGTATAATAAAAATATTATTGCTAGTATTAAGCAAAAGACACATGACCGAACAAATTACATTGCTTTATTGTATGAGATATCTTCAACCCTTTAGAGTTTAGACCAATTTCTCCCACATTTTGAGTGATGGAATAAATTGACGCGCTTCAAATGCACAGAAATTTGAAAAGATGAGGAAATATAATCTGTCACATTCCACAACTACCGTTCTACCAGATTCATATTATTTTCCGAATCTTGCGTCAAAAGGCTTCCACTTCTTTCAATATTCGGATTTTTTTTACTTAATAAATCGTTCGTGAGCGAAGAGTATGTAAAACTACTATTATTTATTTATATTTAACGCGTTTTTACTTCAAACTACTAATTTTTATCAAACTAGTGGTAATAAAATCAGCTTATCTTCGAACGCAGTGGAAAAAGTAACTATTTCCATTAAATACAGGAATTTTTAAAGAAATTACATATTTCTCGAGTTCGATAGAAAGGGGATAATATTCCCCATGCGCCAACCCAGGTGACTTTCAAATACAAGAATGTATTATATTATATTACAAATTGGTTAACAGAAGTTATTGGTGATAGGAATTATCAAAAAGTTTAATCGATTAACTCGTGAAATACTCTCCAGTCAGGTGACAAATAATCGAATAAAAACGAAATAATAAATGAATGTCAAGGTATGATGAGATATGTTGTTTGAAACAACATAGAACTTTGTTGCAAGTTAAGGACGCTCATGTATCAGCGCAAATGCATTATGCACATGCATTTCCGAACTTCTCACATTATCCTTACAGAAACACTCTCGGTTACAAATACCATGGCTACTTATGAAAGTATGACACATAGCCTTACAAAGTGTTTTCAGGACACGAAACAAACGCAACTTGCTGTAGTTTGTAAAATATAAATAATAAGGAGATCTGTGGCAGAACTTCCACAATTCTTTAAAATAGAACAAAGTGTAGTGAAACACAAACATACAACGCGGAAATTGTTTAAAAACCAACCGCTTCCACTTACTCCTGAAAGGCCAGCGAATTATATCAAATTCACCCGCGTTTCCTCCCAACGATTAAAAAATTGGCACATTTGTTTTTAATAAAGAAATTTAAATATCATGCAAAGTTGTTTAATGTGGTTAAAAATTGTGTTTAAGAAAGAAGAATTTATTGACTCTGAGGATCCAGAAGAATTCCATCAGGAACCCAATAAAACGGAATGAAATGGGGCAAGTTTCGTTGCATGCTCCCTGTTACCTGGTCTTCCATAAAATATTACCGAAGTTCCACGTCGACTCTCATTATTTTCGACTCAAAGCATAAGAGCATTACACACGAGTGACAGATACGGTCTAAACAGCCACCGGATTCGTTACAGCTCCTAACAACTTTCTTCCCCGGAAGCCCGCGAGACTTGCCAATTGACAAGGCCGAGTTCCTGATCCTGACAAAGACGGGAACTTGACCTGGACCACCATCCAGATCCATCGATCTATCCCGCCGCGGTGGACAGCAAATATATAAAGCTAACGTTTTCCCCGACCTTACGAACAGTTCCCTCGTAACGACAGAACAATGTCTTTGATCCCGGTAAGAGACACAAGCAAAAAGTACCATCAGTGGCTAATAATCACCATTCTCGACATTCGTGAAGTGCTTTTATTCCTCGCCAAGTCCCGCGATATTTTTATTTCTATTTCTTCTGTCGGTTCTGTACTTCGAGAATTCCGCGCGTCGAATACTGGGACGTGAAAAGTGTTTAATTCATTTCGATAAGAGCAATTTTGAGGGATGTGTTCGCGAAATTGAAATAGCTAGGTTTTCCTACCTTCTTTTGGATGATAGGGTCATTTTAAGTGCTTTGGTGATGAAAATTTTAAACCCTTTTTTAAGGAAATAAATGGTGGTAGAATATTGAATGGAATTGTTGAGATTTACGTTAAAGCTTTCGTTATTTTAAATAGCTTTTTCTGACAATTTTGAAAAAACGTGTAAATTAAATGATAAAGATAGCATTGTTGATTGATCTCTATGATTAAAACGCAAGAAAGAGGAAGAGAGTAAGGAGAGGCGGATCGTGTATGATCAGACGTGCTTCTCGAACCAATATGACTGGAATTATTAGCATTATTTCAAAACAGTTTTGAGTAAAAGTTATCAAGATTGCTAAGAACCTTAAATATCAGCACAAAGTTTGTAGCAATTCCATACAAGATTCTCAAGTTACGCCTCCTTGCAACACCTCAGGAGGAACATAAAATCTTCCCTCTCATTTTGTACAAAAACACTCTTCATTTTCGGCGAATTCTTATTTTGAAAACGGAACTATCAATTCTATGAATTCTTAAATTAGCATCGATCGAAAAAAATTCTAGGACGGTGAATCTAATGTGAACTTAATTTCAGCTGTTCCTTATACTTTTCGCTGACGCTGCGCTCTCTGCGGAATCAGACGAAACGAAACAAACCAAACGAGGGATAATTGATACTGGTGGATGGATTGGTATACCGAATCCACATGGATACGGTCATGGGCACCCTTGGGCGGCTGATAACGCTTGGAAAGGGCTTAAGCTGCCTGCTTTTGATTTGGCTGACGGAGGGTAATTTTATAACACTCTTTACATTAGAATCTTAAAATGGAATAATATGTCAGTTCATTGATTAGTCCTGTCCTACAAATTATCAAGCACGTTCAGATAACGTCGTGTTATAATGGCTGGAAATTTTCATTCTGTTTAAAACAAAGTTCGATAATAAATCCAATAAAATTACCTTAAATGATAATTAAGGCAATTAAAATTTTTAAATGATTTTATATGTATACAAACAGTAATAGTCATTTCTTGGACTGTTGTATTCAAAATAGACAGTGTCGAGCATCTAAGGAAAATTGGAGGAGCATCTAATTTGACAAAAATTCAAAGGGTAGATTGTGTCTCTGAAAATGAATTTCCAAAGAATTAAAGTCCAATAAGTTTTGAACAGATCTCATAATATACTCGTGTTTCATAGATTATATGGCGGTCTACCTTACGGTAGAGTACCAGGCATTCCTCTAAAGACGGTTCCAGTGTATATAACGAAGCATGTGGTCCTAGAGAAGCCAGTTCCAGTTCCTGAACCAATTTACATCGAGAAACCGTACCACGTACCCGTGGAAAAGGTGGTAACCATACCAGTCGAGAAGATAATTCACAAACCGATCCCATATCCAGTTCCGGTACCAGAGGTAAGAAATCGTCCCTAAATTTGGTTCTATACGATCCGATACTGTAAGCAGAAGTGATGGTCATGTGGGACAGGGACCCATTACTAGTCATCCGGTTCCCTCACCATCAGCAATATCAGCTATGTAAGAGCGAGAGCTCTGTGTGGCTGTTTAGAGTGTAGGAGTCAAATAGATATGGAGGGGGTCATTTTCCTACGGCTCAGCAGAGCAGGCAAGTCGGGGAAGGGACCACATACGGCCCGCGGGTAGCGGGTTGCCCAACGCTGATGTAGGGAACAAAGTTAACTGTAGGCACACCAAGAAATAGTGAGGTTTTTAGAAGAAATTAAGAAGATAGGGTGGTAAGCAAAGGTGTTTCTGGGAAGTTTTTGGTTGCCAGCCATGCAATAGCCAAGGTTCCGACACTAGATCGTCTACCAAACCTCGAAGCTAGTCACCACTATTCTCAGGAAATTTATACCATGCGCTGTTTCGCGGGCTGTGCATACACGTCACAGTTTCTGCTTAGCAAGTTGACTGCTGTGCGATTGTCTCAGGGTTTCCAATTTAATCGCATTGATTCAAACGACACCAACCTACCCTTCTCAGGATACCAAGGTAGTGATACAGATGCCGCGAAACTGAGAACAAACACATTGGAAGTAAAGGTGGCTCTGGGACGAGCAAATAAACGCAGAGACGCAAAGTGCGGGAGATGTATAACCCAAGTAGAAACACTAGGGGCCATGCACTGAAGACTTGCACCCACGCGAAGCACACGAGAATCAGAAAGCGCGATGAAACTGAAGAACTCATTGAAGGAAAGGTAGCTGAGGAATGCGTGGTGTTCGCGGAACCCGCGGTAAATGTGCTCGGAGAACTGAAGGAATCGGGTCTGGTAATTAACATGCGGAAGATGCTTGGCGGATGAATATATTTGGAGAAAACGGAAGAAAGTACAAAGATACCATAAAATACATACGAATAAGAACAATGAGTATAGAGGCAGAAGTATATACATAAACGAAACCCATTTGGGTGGATCACTGGATGAGACGAAGTAGTGGTCAGCTGACGGTAAAATTTTACATTAGCCCACTTGACATGTTACACCAAGTGTAGTGGGTCATTTCATACTATTGTATGTATAATACACATACATGTAATTTTTCCAGGCATAGTAGATTTCTTGGCAGCAAGAGCCCTGGAAGGTGCAAAATTTTTACGTGCTTTCTTATTTGTAATTGTAATTGTTTATTATTCTTAGCCTTGTCAGGAAGCGCACCCTCAGAAGTCTACCATACAGAGTGGTTGAGATCTTAACCTAACAAGGGAACACGCACCCGCCGATTTTGATGAGACTCTACGGATTTGCAGAATAATGAAAACCATTTGACGGGTCTTTTGTTATCGGCAATTGTCCACGTTGAAGGGGTTAAAAAGGGACCCTACAGTTGAGGATCGGAAGCATATTTTCTGGAATATCTTTGAGAACTATTGGTTGTAGGAGAATTTTTTTAAAGTGTGTTATTTAAAGTTGAATCCACCCCATACCCAGTTCTTAGAAAATTTCAGAAAATATGTTTTCAACCCCCCGAGGCTATTTTCACCCCTTCAATGTAGACGATTGCTGATAACAAAAAAAATACGCGTCAAATATTTTTCACTTTCTACAAATCTGCAGAGTCTCATCAAAATCGGCGGGTGCAGGTTCGATGTATTCCCTTGTAAGTAGATACCTAAAGAACTATCACTTCTCCTTGCCCAGACTGCACTTCCTAAAAATCCTCGTACCACATGAATCAAGTTCTAACCAATTTGCCAGTAATCTAATAACAAGGCCCAATCCCACAGTAATGTTACCCCTCAAACCTATCACCGAAACGATCCACAGGATACACCTTCTTTCGAGACAGAGATTCTTTCCGGCTTACATGTGATAGCGATCAAACGCTACTATATTAACGAACAGCCAACACCTCCCATGCACTTTCCCCAAGATACAAAAGAAGGCAGAAAGAAGCATTGCTCTCCGAGCAGCAACGTTTCCTCAAATAGCTTTTGTGCGCGGAATGTGAACCCCAAGAAGTCGTGAATGATCGAATTCACTTGTTCCACAGGCGGTTCCAGTGCCAGTGGAGCGACCGATACCGATACCAATCAGACACCCCGTGGCAGTGCCGGTGCAACAACCGTATCCAGTCCCGATAAAGCAGGCGTTCCCTGTACCGGTACCTGTACCAGTCCCGGTTCCAGTGCACCCGCCGATCCCGATCTTTGGAGGAAGCCCTCTTCCAGGGGCATACTACGCGCGGGGTTATGGGTCCGGACACTTCTACCCACCGTTGCATGGCCACGGTGGCTTCCATGGCATCGGGCACGGCTTCGGTCATGGCATCGGTCACGGCTTCGGTCATAGCTTCGGTCATAGCTTCGGTCACGGCTTCGGTCATGGCTTCGGTCACGGATTTGGCCACGATTTCGGTCATGGCCATGGTTACGGGCACGGTTACGCACACGGCTACGGCTACCCGCCATTACCACACGTGCACTTGCACCACGACCACGACCACGACCACGGCCATGGACATGGGCATGGCCACGATCATAAGAAACGAAGCAAAGACTGAAAGAAGCAGCGTTCACCAGGGAGGATCCTACGAGTCGTCGAAGTGCTCCATCCTGAGACGTCACATGAGAACTGGACAGTTTGGATGAACGTGGGTTTCAGCGAATGTGTAATTTAGGGGGGATCGACGGGGAAATTATTGTGGATGTTACCTGGCTCATTGGGTTTACGCGAGGCTTGTGTATATGTATCCGCGAGGAGAACGTTTAATAAATTTAGTAATGTAATTAGTGCTAGACTTTTGTTAAGTGTATTATTAATTCTTTGCGTTTTAAGGATTGATAATATATTTAAAGAGATTCAGGAGTAATGTATGAATGTAATGATAGTTTGTTAACTATTTGTTAGTATAAACTGAAGTGCAGAAAATTAACAAATATATGTAAGTCTTCTGTTATGTGTGGAAATGAACATTTGAAACTTGTTGCTGTTTGTTTAATAATCTCATATTCTGCTCATATTTTGCACCGTTAACTACATGTATATGTTTAACATAGAAATAAAGATAATAAATGTATGGATTTCTAATATCTATTTCATTTTGCAATTTTTTTAAAACTCGACTGTAAGTAGTGAAACTATTTTTCTGCTATTAATCGTTAAATGCCACTACAATTCTGTACTTCTACAGGCTGTTCCAGATTCGTCCCCTAATATTTCATTAAAATCCCCGCGAGCACAGCCGCAGGGTCCCCTTGTGGGATCCCCAGGAACCCGGGGACTCCCAATCCTCGCATAAGCGGTTGCCACGTTGTTCAGAACGGCTAGTACTAGAGTCGGCTGTGAGTATCAGTTGCTATGCCGAAGAAGTCGCCCCGCGCTCGCCGCTATCTTCTACAGTGCTGGATTTACCCCTCGGGCTAACAAGGATGAAGCCTAGGGCCCCGTTTAGCTGAGGGAAAAGGTAAATCCGGCACCGATCTTCACGAACCTTCCCAATACACGCCGAAGAGCACCGAACTAGCTGGAACTAGCACTGCGATACAGCTGCAATAGAAGTCGAAATTCCATTTGAGTTTGGCGCATAGTTACCAAAAAACCGAGAGAAAGCGAAAATTGGGTTGTAAGTTTGTTGCTTTCCATGTGTAGGTAAAAATCAATTTTCATCATATTTAGTTTCAATTTTAACCGCTAGTAGGATTGCAATCGAATTCCACTCTGAATCGATAACGTTGCATGCGACACGGAAATGGTAAGCTCTTGTCTAGACTCTATCGCCACCGAGCTATATGACAAAAATTTACATTACACGTAACATCTATTCTATATCTCGTTAGTGCTATAAATGTCGTCAAGTGTCTAAGATTTGTAGTTTTCCAAAGTATTACAGCTATATGTATGCGGTAGCACTGTTGGTAGCACTACATTTTCCAATGCAAAAATAACAGTGGCATACCTGTATCTGTATAGTAGCACAGACGAGGTATAGGATAGACCTATCAACCAATGCATTTTTCTGTCACCGGTTTGGGGGGTCCTAGGACCCCCTTACCATTTTAGTGTCGCATGCAACGTTACCGGTAAAGTCTGGAAACAGATTGTAACGCTACGCATGGTAGGAATTAAAATTCAACACGTGTAAAACTAGGGCCGGTATTCATAGTCGCTACTTATTCTTAAGCAAATGCTTAAGCATGCGGCATCTTCTACTGATCTAATAGCTAGTAAAGGATGCGGAATGCTTAAGCATTTGCTGAAGAATAAGTAGCGACTATGAATACCGGCCTAGGTCATTTGAAACCCGCGAGTTACAAATGATTCTGTTAGAGTAACAATTTAAAGATCGTTTTATAAACGTATTCCGTGCAACAACAGAGAAAGACGGATCACAACAAAACAAGAACACATACGCCTTTTAACCTTGCTATCCTATTCAAGTTCATTAAACGCAAAACAAATTATTTTAACATAAGAATTTATATAAACAACAGCATTATTTGTGGAAGACATGCTTTCATGATGTAACATGGAATACCTGAATGTCAAGAAATTGTCAGTTGATATATTTCAATAAGGTGCTGAAGCAAAGAGGATTTAAAAAATTGTCAACAACGCATCAGTTCCAGTATCTCGCTGAAATATTCCAACTTGCACTTATTCTTCTATCATAACGACTTCTTCTATCCAACTTGCACTTATTCTTCTATCATAAGTTACATATTTTATTCTTATATTCTATCACAGTATCGTAAGTTAGAGAAATTCTTATATCCGACTAAGTAGAGTATTTGACAATCGCAGCCATTGGCTCGGTTCTCACCGATTACCAGATCTCACCACGAGGAGGTTGCTGCGCTTGGAGACCCGTAGAGAGATAGATGGAATCAAAGTCCCATCGATCTCCCTGTACATGAAAACCTTAGCCTATTAACCCAAACAAATGGATGGAAAGAAAGTTCCATCCTACGAAAGTGCAACAAAGCTAATGATTCAGTGACTACTTGGCAATTTTACATGGGGCCTTAAATACTTAATGCTATAATAATTTAGCCTAGGTTTCCTTACGTGTCATCTGTCACTATCACTTTTCACTATCACTTTTCTCAATCACTTTTCACTAGTTTCTTTCAAAAGATTTTACTTTAAAGTCTATAGGGTTCATATGTGTGTACACGCTGCGAGGTATAGTATAGAGGTAGCTCTAATTTGAAAAAAGAGCAGCAAATTAAAAAATTTACAAAATTTATAACTAATTGTGAAAAAAAATGATGAAATCATATAAACCTATTAAACAAACAGAGGATCAAAGCTAAAAAATCGTTTAAAAAGTACGCAAAAAAAGAATACAAGAATACGAACCGCGCTAATGATGAAGACCATTATGAAATATGGCACTTACAAAATTTATAACTAATTATGAAAAAAGTAATGAAATCCCCCCGCCCCCCATAAACTTGACTCATGTCTAAAAGAAGCTAATTCCCTATAATTCACGAAAAACATTAAAAACGGAATTGGCGGGCGTTGTATAAGAAAAAAACTATAAAGTCGACTTAAAACAAAATGTTTCATATTCTCCGCATCTCTCTTACAGCGTATTCGGACGGTCGCAATGGTGCGCATTGGGTGCGAATTTTCGCCAATGGGAAGCGAAAAAGTTCGCATTCAGTGGGCACTAGTGCAGGTTGCCGAATGTGCTATTAATCTATTACCGACTTCGATTCGTTTAAATCAGTCTCTACCAAGTTTTTATTATTTTCCATCATAAAACGATTTTCATACGACATTTTTAATAGAAGATGTCTCTCTTATAAAAGTTTTTGTGTCAACTACAGACATCGCCCGCAAATTCCTTGAAAATCTGAGCACTGAATTGATTTGTGGCCAATAAAGGAATGTCAAGTATAAAAAGTGACAGAGGAATCAATGTTCGAACGGAGAACGAGAATACAATTGGAATTAGCAAAGTTGATTTCACAATCTTTGCGTGAGAACGTTTTTAATGTTTGTCGCGGATTAAAGGTACAATTGGAATTAGCAAAGATGATTTCACAATCTTTGCGTGTGAACTTTTTTCGTGAATTAAACGGAATTAGCTTCTTTCATACATGAGTCATGTTTATGGGGGGGATTTCAATTATATCACATTCCTTGCTCTCGGAATGGACTCGGTGGGTCATGCATTTTGTAGGATGCATATCCTACCAAACTGCACTGCGTGCAATTAGGTAGGATGCTTACCCTTCCAAAATGCACGCACAAAGATTACTACCCAGATATACAAGATACTTGTGTCTATTATCGCATGCAAGTACAGAATATGACTCACCGGTCGGCGAATATGGTCCATCCTGTCATCCTGTCATCCTCGCTGGCTTCCAAGCTAGCGTGTACCTAGGCACTCTCTAGGGCCCATGCTTCGGACCCTCTCTAGGGCCTATGGTAGGCCCTCTCTAGGGCCCCCCTTTTGGGCCCTCTTTAGAGCCCACGCGCTAGGCCCTCTCTAGGGCCCGTGTCTTGGGCCTTCTCCAGGGCCCACGAGCTAGGCCCTGTCTAGGGCCTAGAATCTCATTGGCAAGTCTAAGCTGAAAATTGAAGCTAAGCGAAAATTTGACTCTACTTTCGCGATAAAAAAGCAATTAGAGCACCGGTGCTCTGGACGAGGTTTGTATGCGCAAAAAATTGGATCTACTTTCGCGAAGAAAATTCAACTGGAGCTGCGGTGCTCTGAACAAATCTTAGATACGCAAAAATTTGACTCCAAATTCGCGGTAATACTCTAAGTAAGAGCCGCGGGGTCATCAAAATATGTAGATGGACGCGAAAAAACCGGGGAATCTACAATCGCATTACGCGCGACCACAAAGGATCTTGCTCGACCGCAAGATTGCTAGGAAGTCTGGTTCCACATGGATACTTTTCAAATTTTTCGCGGTGACTCTACTCGACTCGAGCGATTCCATTATTTTACGAATTATTAATCGGAATTGTAAAAATCGCGAGCAACATTTGTATTGATTTAATTTTCTGGCCCTCTCCAGGGCCCATGAGCTAGGCCTTCTCTAGGGCCTAGAATCTCATTGGCAAGTCTAAGCTGAAAATTGAAGCTAAGCGAAAATTTGACTCTACTTTCGCGATAAAAAAGCAATTAGAGCACCGGTGCTCTGGACGAGGTTTGTATGCGCAAAAAATTGGATCTACTTTCGCGAAGAAAATTCAACTGGAGCTGCGGTGCTCTGAACAAATCTTAGATACGCAAAAATTTGACTCCAAATTCGCGGTAATACTCTAAGTAAGAGCCGCGGGGTCATCAAAACATGTAGATGGACGCGAAAAAACCGGGGACTCTACAATCGCATTACGCGCGACCACAAAGGATCTTACTAGACTGCAAGATTGCTAGGAAGTCTGGTTCCACTAGGGACTTTCTCAAATTTTTCGCGGTGACTCTACTCGACTCGATCAATTAGATTATTTTACGAATTATTAATCGGAATTGGAAAAAGCGCGAGCAACTGTTGTATTGATTTAATTTTCTGATTTTAAAACAGACACATGCATGTCACTATCTACTATACTACTTCTACTAGAACCTTGTATGGTCAGCTCATTGAATTCTGCTCTTTCCAACACATGCGCAGGGGTTAGGGACCGATTTCATATAATTAGCATTCGTTTTAAGAACATTTCTGCAATATTTCGTAAATATGGTTTAGAAAAGAGCCACGTCATGAGGCTACTGCCTAGACGCCCTAGACCATATTCGCGAAATATTGCATAAGTGTTCTCGAAACGAATACCGACCATGTGAAATGGGCCCCTGCATGTCGCGCATTTGTGTTGGAACGGCCAGAATCTAAAGAGCTGGCTACGCTACGTTTTCTACAGAAACCATTATGTTCTATTGCATGCACCCACATTCAAAGAGTTATAAAGTGACTCACCGTTCGCTGTCATCAAGAGTACTGCATCTCTGCAAACTCGTAACCCCTGACCGGCAACCCTGAGACCAGCAGCCCTCTGACCAGCACCCCTCAGCTCAGCACCCCTTTAGCCCTCAGCCCAGCAGCTCCAGTTGGACTCGTGCATGACTCTACTTTCGCGGTAAAAAGGCTATTAGAGCACCGGAGCTCTCGACTAATTTTACTTGCGCAAAAACACTGACTCTACGATCGTATTACGAGCGATCACAAAAACTATTACTGAAACAGACAATTTGTATTTAACCCTTCGTGGTCACACCTTCTAATAATCACAAGTTGGTCACACGGGGTTCACTGTACCCCAGCGTCATTTTTTGGGTTACCATTTTCGTATTTTTGAACCTTTTAACTTTTCACGGATAATTCTACATTCTTAATACTTACACAGTCATGGTGTAATTGACTTTTTCTAGAAATGTAAATTTTGATATGCTAAAATCTGTAGTTGAAAATGAGCGATTTTCCATCGTTGTGGTAAAATACAGATTTTTAAAATTTTTTTTTTATTTTTTTTGCGACAAATCCCCTTTGGAAGATGCAAAGGTGCGGCATTTCAAATAAAAAATTGCTCTTGGGGTACAACACACCCCGTGTGACCACGAAGGGTTAAACAAGTTCCAAAAAATTTGCTTTAATTTCCAGGCAGCCGCATGGAGCGCCACGTAATTCGGACATTCAGAAAAATTTCGAGCAGCCACATTGGGCGCTTAATGATTTTAAAGATTGATAGAAAAAAGGAGTGCCCCTTTGGGCGCCTAATACTTGTCAATTGTAATGAGAAAAGAAAGTGTAGCCTCTATGGACGTTTAACGATTCTCAAGACTGATAGAAACAAGCAGTGGCATCTTTGAGCGTTTAATACTTTTCAATTTTAATGAAAAAGAAAAGAAAACGGCAGCCACTATGGGCGCCTAGTAACAAGACGGAAGAAAAGCAGCCTCTTTGAGCGCATATTAATTCCGAATTGTAAGGTGAAAACAGCAGCCTCGTCAGGCGCTAATGGCATGCAATGCCAAAAAAATGTTCCAATTCAACTCTACAATGTTAGTAAAGCTTAACCCAGATCTAATTCCACCCTGAGGCCGCCAACGAAATTCTGAGTAAATCTCCTTAGAGTAGTATTACCGCGAATTTGGAGTCAAATTTTTACGTATCTACGGTGCAGGGTGAAACTAATCGTAAGAGAAAGCAAAAGCAGATACAAAAGGTGTCACTCTCGACAAGCAAGCGCACCTCTACCCTTAAGGGGTTAGGACACAGTAACGGGCCAAAGAAGCAGACGATTTTTAGACGACGATAATAAGAAAAGTAAACGATCGATTAATATAAGGTTTTGTGGTTTAGTTCACTATATTATGAACTATTAGAAAAGCTTATAATATTTACAAAATAGCATTTGTATGCCGTGCAATGTCTCCATTTAAACTGTCCTTTTTTTCGGACGGCCAACTGGTGGGCCGGATTCCGGGAAATCGGATGAACTGAATCAAAAACCCCCAAAATGTCATAAACTATAATATATTTCCTAGGCATTGACGATCCAACATTTCAAATTTTTTAATTATTGTACAAAATATAAACGTTGATCATTATTTTTCAAACATCGGCCATTTTGTCAATTTTCGCAAAAATTGAAATGTTGGATCGTCAATGCCTAGGAAATATATTATAGTTTATGACATTTTTGGGGTTTTTGATTTAGTTCATCCGATTTCCTGGTATCCGGCCCACCAGTTGGCCATCCGAAAAAAAAGGACAGTTTAAATGGAGACATTGCACGGCATACAAATGCTATTTTGTAAATATTATAAGCTTTTCTAATAGTTCATAATATAGTGAACTAAACCACAAAACCTTATATTAATCGATCGTTTACTTTTCTTATTATCGTCGTCTAAAAATCGTCTGCTTCTTTGGCCCGTTACTGTGTCCTAACCCCTTAAATTTAGCCTATCGCACTCTTTACAATGGGCCCCGGTGGCATAATCTATTGCAAATATGCACTTGCGTAATCTCGAGGGATATGCGAAAGCTAAGAATCTCCCGATTGAGATTGCAAAGGAGACAAAACGACCGAAAGGACCGAAAGATGCGACGCGAACATTCGCCGTCGATGCACCGAATTTTCGAATCGAAATCAGAGATCGAAGGCGAATTGTATTTCTAGAAAAGTGCATTTGACACTCTTATATTTAAAAAGAACGAGGCGGAACACAGAAGCTTATCGTTCGAAGTACGCAAGTGCATTTTTGAATAGATGTCCAAACCGAACCAAGCTCACCGAATAAATTGGTTTGGCTCGATCTGGACGCTTAAACTAGATCGTAGGCTTTAGCTTGATTCCGTTTCGCAAGTCGCAATGCTCGGGAAACGTTACCAAGGAGCCGAGCACACCAGCGTGGAGGTACCTACGAAAGTGACCCATTTCTACGAAATATTTCTGGTCCACATTCGACCAATGCTTTGTGCATTTTTGAAAATTTGGAAAAATCTTACGACTAAAGTTCTTAAACTAAAACTTATTGCTAGGCTGGTTTAAATATTTTAAGGAGTGAGAAAAATAGCACAGTGACCAAGTAGTACCAATAGCATCTGTCACTCTAAGTTATTTATATTTATATGAGAAGGAGCTTCAAGTTATATAGTTGAATATCCTTAAGAAATGAATGCTTTCCATTCTCGTTTTATTAAGAGAATCTAATGACTCGAATGTAATTAAACTTGAGAAGTGTGACTCGTATTCAAAGCATCAAGCTTTGATTATAAAATTCAAGAAAGATAATTTGGAATATTTAAAACGCGATATTAGATTTTTGACGTCGAATTTGAAATTTATTGCTTTTGTCTGTATTAAACATTTGGAAGCACGCGCGTTAATGTTACTGTTCACGAGAACTAAATACGTATTCGTGATCACTGTGCTCGCTGCAGCAATCATTCGTTCAATAGCATGCAGAAAAATTGAGAAAATTAAAATGTACCACTCACCCATTATAGAACACAGTCTCACTGCTATCCATGCAGACAGGAAGCTTCTTCAGCAACTTCAGAGACCAAGTTCAGTAGTACCGAATAGAATGTATCACACACAAAAATGTCACTTTAATTTCACGATCAAAAAGCAATTTGAGCACCGGTGCTGAGTCTTAACTAGTTCAAGATGCGTAAAAATACTGACTCCGCACTCGCGTTGACAATACTAAAACGCACAGCCATCTCATGTTTTTAAATACAAAGCACTGCAAATTTTTAAATGTACCGAAGCAGTGGGTCAAGAAGTCTCCTAATACTGAGTGAAATGCAGTAGAATCTTGTTAAGCGACCTCCCACATGGTCCAGTAATCGATGAAATTAATCTAGGAATCGATATATCACGAAATAATATGCTCGCACGTTCACTGAGTTCCGATCACTCTCGCGTGTAAAGTTGAACTGGCAGGTGTTATCGTTCGGCGATGGAGCGCGACTTTGGCAGAGGTCGGTGTCGTTCTCTCTCGCTCCAACGACTCCCAGTTAAGGGGTCATATATATATATATATATATATATATACGTTCCTCGGCGCAGAAACGTGGTCAATGTTTGGTAGTAATTTAGGGATAAAGTATAAGCCCGATTGGTTTAATTCTTTCTGTGTTTTATAGGTATACGTTTATAGATTATGAAACATGTATGAGAATTGGAAAATTTTTAAAAATGTGGCGTTCGTGGGCAGTGGCGTAGAACATGTTTTCTGGCGCCGCCCAAAACGGTGGGCATGATTCAGTCCGTACGAGTGGTCCGAAACAAAAATCACCGATTTTTTAACAATTTTGGGGATCATAGTTATCGGGTGACGTCGCCATTTTTCGAAAAAGAAATTGCGAAAATGGTTATACTTTGAAGAAAAGGATCGTGATTTTCGCTATAAAAGTCGTACGTTTTTGCTTGTTATTAAAAAATAGTTGAATTTAATTGAAAAATCTCAACGTCACCCGATAACGAATCTTATGTAGAATATGTGTGGAAACAATGAAGTTAATCGGATGAACGGTGAGGCAATTATCATGCCCACCGTCTTGGAAAATGATGCTTTGAGAAAAACCCACATTTTTATAAATTTTCCAATTCTCATGTCTGAGGTATATAACCATAAGTATATAGACATATACCTATAAAACACAAAAGGAATTAAACCAATCGGATTAATATTTTATCCCTGAATCATTCGCAAACATTGACCACGATTTAGAGCTAAGAAACGTATATAACCCCTTAACTTGAAATTCGTCAAGCCCGGAAATAATTTTATCTATTAACGCTTGTACTTTTCGCAGCTGCAGCTACAGTCGCGTCGGAAAATAAGTTGACGCTCTTTAAAATCGCAAAGGGTAGATGTACCGTTTGTAGCCATTGTACCGTTTTTGGCCATGTCCATAATTATCGCGTTTTTTTAGCTCGAAATTGCTTGCAGACACTTAATTATGTGTAGAATTATACCGTAAATATTTTGTTTAGTATACGACCAGAAATATGAGGTTACATTTATTGCTTACGCGAAAAGTGGCAAGTGGCCACAAACGGTGAAAAATGGATTTCTTATATTTTTTAACTTTATTAATTCTTTAACGATTTCTCTAGTTAATGGTAACTTAGACATTAATAGTAAAGATAGTGTAAAATTTAGTAAAGCTTTTAGTTTTCTGATTTGAAGTACAATTTTAAAGATAATTACGATGAAAGTCAGTTAAATCCTTAAAGTAGCCACAAATGGTGCATCTACCATAACTTTCTTAAAATTGGTCCAAATGTCTTGAGTTTTTTTTAGAAGCTAGCGGAATTAGTTTCTAGGTGACGTGTTTCGACGTTTTAAGAAAAATGCACTTGGTCTGAATAGCAAAAAGAAAATAGTGAAGGTCGTTTTTTAAACTTTTTTTTGTGAGCCTTGAATGAAAATTCAAAAAACCCGTTTGTAGGTTTAAGTAAGTTATATACATGTCTAAAATTTCATTAAAATCGGCTAACATTGCTCTGAGTTAGACACGTTTAAAGATCGCAGAATAAGGTCGAGAATCGCGAAATTCCGGGAAATCATGTATCTAGCTCAGAGCAATGTTAACCGATTTTAATGAAATTTTAGACACGTATATAACTTACTTAAACCTACAAACGGGTTTTTTGAATTTTCATTCAAGGCTCACAAGAAAAGTTTAAAAAACGACCTTCACTATTTTTTTTTGCTATTCAGGCCAAGTGCATTTTTCTTAAAACGTCGAAACACGTCACCTAGAAAACTAATTCCGCTAGCTTCTAAAAAAAACTCAAGACATTTGGACCAATTTTAAAAAAGTTATGCTATTTTAATGAGCGTCAATTTATTTTCCGACGCGACTGTATGCAAACTGCACTTTCCGTATGTCTTCCAATACTGAGGACCCATGATAGTTCCCGAGAAAAGTGTTTTGCTCGGGAAGTCTTCTAGGTACTGGGTATATCTCAGTGGAATTCTCTTAAAGGGCCTCTTACATGGTCCAGTAACCGATGAAATTGATGCACGAATTGAGAAGTCACGAAATAATATGCACTATGACATGCACACATTTCACTGAACACTGAACCGATGAATTTCTCAGGGCTAGGCAAAATTTTATTTCGCAATGCGGGTTTGAAAAGTAACTCGATTTGCAGTTGCATCATGCAACATTCTGCGAGGCTTTCAAGAATTAGATTTTACTGTAAATTTCAATATCGGCAGTAAACTAATACTCGGGGCAAATAGAATCCAATTATTATTACTTTACTAGAAAGCGTGGTCACACCTTGTCGGGTTCTTCCCTGCCTTTCGACTCGTAATAGCGGCTTCTTAGGAAATGTCCAAAAAACGGAAATATTCATAAATAAAAAATGAAAACGCTGTTTTTTCGGGACGTGCGTGGTCACACCTTGTAGAGTAAATTTCAATGTCGGCGATAAACTAATGCTCGGGGCAAATAGAATCCAATTATTATTACTTCACTAGAATGATTAAACAGTGCATTAGTAACTTGCGAGAATATCAGTAGCAGCGTGAATTTTTAATACTTTTCGGCGTACGATACGTGAAAGAGTTCTATTGCACGCAAAGTACTAATAAATAATGTCATCTTGTAATTTATAGCTTACACGGGATTTGAAGAAATACCATTTGTGCGCACCATAATGTCTTGATCCGCGAAATGGATTTTCGCAGAGAAATCCGCGTGAGTCGTTGACTGGCCGAGTCAGGGGGTGGAAACTCCAGCAAAACTTTCGGTTTAGTATTTGCGCGCCCTCTACGTTATTAGAGATTCTTTTGAACTAAAATTCAATATGGCGACTCATGCCGGGAAAATTAAATATACTCAGAATCTGCGTATTGTAATATGTAGAATAAGAAATACATTTGTTGGCTCGTTAAGAAGATTTAAATATGAAATTCAGGTGTTGGGGGAAATATTTAATTAAATTTGCAGTAATTGAATTTAATTAAATATTTCACATTCACGTGAAGTTTCTTATCTAAACCTTCCCCATCTTTTCAGTTATTATTGGCATAATTGGAGATTATTTTGCCAACAATAATTGATAATGCCAACAAATGTATCTCTTACCCTACATTTTGTATAAGATACTTAAATGTAAAAAATACAAGTAGAGGTAAGGAATAGTGAGTGGCTCAGATTTTTCTTTGAAAAATGTTCCTTATATTGAATTTAACAGTTTGCTTAAATACTATAGTGCTAAGTAATTATTGTTCACTCCTTGCCACGTTCTTAGGGAAGCTGTGTCTCTTTATGCTGCTGTTTGAAGTACAACTTGGCACTGCGCATCGCCAATGTACTGTTGGTCCTCTCCGTCCTCTCGTTCCATCTAACAAAATTTATTTTTGTGTCTGTTAATAGCATTTAACGAGTGCATTCCAAAAATAAAAGTTTTAAATTTAGGAAATCATTTTTAATAATTTTTATAGTAAATTGAAAGATTTTGATAGTAGAGTTTATAACCTAAAAACATCACGAAAATTCAAAGAAACAAGTGTCTTAACTGTAACTCGAACCGTAGATAAAACTTTCCTACCTGTCACCGTCTTTGCAATTGCTCCATTCTTCTGCACATTTATTTTAAATGAAACAATAAACACAAGTAAATACCTAATACTTAGCGTTTCACTCACGTCTTACTTGTTTCACTTATAAGACTGTATAAGTCTCAGCCAATCGTGTATGTACAGATACAAACACAACTATACCGCGACACTAGCACCCTCTGGGGTATAAGAGATTTTCCCTTCCTACCTAAACGCTATCCCGGAAGTTTCCTATTCAGTTTCCACCCACTGGGCCGAGTCAAAGAATATAGCGTACCTAGAAAAATCCTGCCTTCAAACAAGTTACACGTATACAAGCACGCACACACTTTTCAGCATTTCAACACATTTCAGAGTAGTTGGCAAGTTGGACGCTGTTCGTGAGCAGATGTCACTACATTAAGTCCCCAAAATATGGGTCGGTAACACAGTTTAGGTGGCGACACGAACATCCATAAGGTGATACATCTATCCTATACCTCGTCTGTGATAGTAGGAGTAGAAAGGGTTACAGGCTAATATTACGTTTTTTTCACATTTCAAAGAATTTTTGGCTTATAAAAAAGTCGAAAAATATTGATGTACTTGATTCTAGGTCGGGAATTACTCGTACGCCGTACGCTAATCAATTTGTGCAAGCTAGTGTACAAACAGCCAAACGAAACCAAAGAGTAGGGATAACAAGAGGCGTCACTCCGGTCGGAACCTTTGAAGTCCTTGCTTGACCTTGGCATTTAAATTGGTTGTCTATTTCGAGCGGGATATTCAAATCGACTAAATGTACCTTACCACAATTGGCTGATTATTGCCGAAGTTTACCGATCATTGCCGAATGGGGTCGAATGGGCATTTAAATGGGTTGTCTCACTAGAAATCACCGTTTCCCTAGATTATTTCTGTCCTTGTCGAGTGACGCCTCTTATTATACCTCCTCTTTGACGAAACATTTCGTTTTCGCGATTGAAAATGTAGTTTCGAAAAAAAGCGTTTAAAATTTAACGTGTTCGGTTACTTGCACGGTGCACGCTTTTTGCAGCCTAATTAAAGTATTTTAAGAAATTTCGAGCTAGTTATTTCAGGAAAATATTTTTAAAAATACCTACGAATTTTAAGAAAATGTAATAAAAAAAATCGATTTCTTTGACCAGTCTAATAGAAATCCCTCTTTAAATACAGCGACACATGCGTTTACGCATGAAAAAAAAACACAAATACGCATTCGTAAAGATTCTAGCAACACACTCGGTTTGACTTTATGACTCTAGCACTTCTAGGACTTCATATTTTTAACCATAAAAGAATAAATTTTTCTATTGCATGTAGCTTCACACAAAAAGACTCTCAACTGCGTATCACTAAACAAATTGTAAATAGTATAAATATTTCCCATCGTCCTCTAAAATTAAACGCCTCTTTAATTCAAAGAATATTTAAAAAAAACTCATTACTTTTATCACAACGTTCCTATAACAATTCCCAGGATATATTCCTCGACACAGATCTTGTCGCGGTTCCGGTAGAAATATGTAATAGGTATTATGTACTGACTACGGGAACCGAGTTTGACTTCGTAAGAACGTTGGCTCTAAAATTCAAAACATACGGAAATCGAATCGACAAAAGAAGAACGCTACCCCCTCCAACTGAATATATTAAATTCACCCACGTCTTAAAGCCCAGAAATATTTGAAACATACACATACATTTTTAAAATATTCGTTTCATTATAATTCCCCTACACTCTACCCCACCACACCTATGCACAGTTATACCCCTCACTGTCGTCGGTTGAAAGCGCTTCTCAACCTTACGTTAACGCGCAGTAATAAAACAGTGATTGCAGTTTTCGTGACATATTTCACTTCAGCATCGTAAAACGCAGTCCATTGCGAAGAATAATGCGCATCGTGCCCAAATAAGAATAATCCTCCGTACCAAAACAGATTTAATAAACATTTTCAGTTACCTCTATCACCTTAGACAAATTCTACAATATAGTACAGATACCGAGGAAGTTGGGAGCCACTGTTCGTGTCGCCAGCGGCAGGTCATCGGTTGGACGCGCTCCGTAACGTCCTGTCAATTTCGTGTGTAATCAGAAAACAGCTGATCAGAGTTATTCGAGTGGGAATAATAACGAGAGCTCCGCGAGCCGTGAATTTCGCATGAAGTTTAGGAAATCGAATGACCAATGCTTGGGCCCTAACATACCCTTTTTTGTCCACCTTCCGATCTGCCCCTAAAGAACTCTACGCAGCTACAAATCGATGTTCGCACGGTGAAGGAGAACTTGAAGTGAAGTCCAATCAAGTGTCCGACTACTTTTACAGCGTGATAGAGATCGATTTCACGAGGTTTAGTCGAATTATTTGCACGCAACGTGGGAAAAGGGACACGATGCGGCTAACAAGCGTAAGCGAGGTTATGTTTCATTCATTAGAACTTTTTATGTAAATAATCTAGCAGTTTTAACGTACCGTTCTGTATTTTACAGTAGTCACACGAGTCAAGCGTAAAATTTCCATGGGTGGATAATGTTAACACTCGAAGACGTAGTATGTAAAGAGTTTTCGAGAGATACAATGGAGGACGAAGAAGCCTGCGGGGACAGAAATGATGGGGAAAGTTACGAGAAGGACAAGTATCCTATGGCGAATGAAAGAATATTAAGGACAGCGCTGTTGGCTCCAGCGGACGAAGACGACGTGGACTCTCAGGAAGACGATATATCATCCGAGCTTCTATCCATTGACAATGACTCCGAAATTACCAGCGAATCCACGATCAGCGATTGGGACGACCTGCAAACGGAATCACCTCTCTCATACGTCACATCTGTACCTAATCGTAAAGACTATATAATAATAACGCAGTTGGAGTCGGACGATGCATTAATGACGAAGAAGCTGTCCAATGAACCCTCTTTATCCGATAAGAAGTCTAAATCTCGGCACCGTTCTAAACGACGTAACAAAATATTATTGTTAAGGAAGCTCTTGCCGAAGCACGAGCCTATAATTGAAATAAAGGAAGAAGACCATTCGTTCATTACTCCCGATATAGACGAACGCGTGCCGACTATGGATGAAATAGATCGCGAGGAGGCCTCTATGGATCAAGAAAGTATTACAGACTCCAAAGAGGATATCGACTGGTTGGAGAGTTTCAGACCTTTGCCGTTATATAACACCGAGAAGGGTACACCTTACCTGAAATGTCCGGCGTGCGGCGCAATGTTTTTCACTTCGAATTCATTCCAAAAACACTTGTACACTCACATGTACAAGGACGAGGACTCTTTCGTGTGTTCCTTCTGCACCTACACGAACACCGAGCCCGGAATGTTGTTCACTCACTTGTCCAAACACCAGGATCAATGCGAGTTTTGCAACGAGAATTTACTGCGCAAGAATAACTTCGAGAAGCACTGGGACATATGGGCGTCAAACTTTACTATGAAAAGAGATCGCTGCGGAAGATTTATATGCGCTCTCTGTAAGCTGGTGTTCGACCTGTTGCCGCAATTGGAGAAGCATTGGTTCAAGCATGCGTGTAAAAGGGAAAGAACTTATCAATGCAAGGAATGCAGCGGACTGTACGAAAGCATGGAAACGCTACGTAATCATAAATGTATGAAGTGCCCGATCTGCGGTAAAGTCTACGACAGTTTGCATCGATTGAAAGCTCATACAATGTGGACGAAGCACAATTTGAAATGTCCAATATGTTCTTACGAATTCATCCTTGCTATGGATCACGAAAAACATCTGGAATTACATAGGCAAACGTACAGTTCTATGAAAGACTATCTCCACTGCTTGCAGACAGCAGATGGGAAAACATTCCAGTGTAATCTGTGCGACAAAATATTTTATGCCTTACCTTCGCTCATTTTACACCTTCGGGAAGACCACAACATTGAGAATGTTAAGAAAGCGGTTTCGAAGGAGGACGAATGTAATGGCGTGCAGAACGAAGAGTCTGTCAGTGAAATACTACTTCGTGTACTAAAAAACGAAACTGCAAATTATGCCAGCGTGAATCATAACATAAACTTATCCAAGGATAAAGTTGAATTTCAAAACACGCTGTGAATTTAAGATTAATATTCGAGATGTTGATTTCAAACGAGTTAGAAAGAATGGAAGTTAAAAGATCTGAAAATGATTATTAAAAATAAGTCGTAACAATGAAATGCGCCGTTGGTATAGATCAGTCACACTGTAGGATATATTAAATACAATTAAAACATGACTGGCATCGATCAATGTATAAATTATCGATAAGAACATGTATTCGATAGTATCTGATCAAAAAGTTCTAAACTAAACTGTATTACGATTTCACCTCACTAAACGCAGGGATAAACATATATACGTGTATATTTTTTTAGCAATCGTGTAACATACAGAATGGTCACTCATTTATTCAGATACTGGCATCGAAGTCGATAGCGTTATTTAAAGATTATAACTGCAAATCTCATATGATCTCTGATTAGAGAACTTTTTGGATCAGATAGCAAGAGAGTTTTCCAGTGATTTATTAAAATAATGTAATCGTATCGTATATTTCCTGTGTTTTTTTTTTGTATTAGAGGATAGAATGTAACGTTCAGTTAACGTGACATTTGTAATTTGGCTGTATCATGTCTGCCCCGATGTATTTAGAAAGCAATACACAGAGCTATCAGTCCTGCTGTAGCGCCGCCTAATTTATTACTCTACCTTATCATCTTTATTATACGCGATTGAATTGGCTCATATATATTTTTACGTAAATACGCTCGTGTAATCTTATTTAATTATAATTTGTATAAGCGTACTGTATCAAGTTCTTCGAGTCACTGCATAAAATTCCATCGGGTAAACATGATGCAATACAACTTTAACGGCTGGAAAATATATCCGGAACTCGCTGCTTCTCTTACTTTTATGCGTACTGTTAGAATTCGATTGAGATATATATATATACATGTATGTATATTGGTAAATCTTACGGCGTATAATTGTTTTGTAAGTCTGATTTTGTAGGCCCGTGTAATATCGCACAATAGCTTACAATAAAGAATTAGATCTCTTAACTATCTTCTTTGAAAAATAAATATCCATGAATAGTAACATCTCGTTTGTACATTTTCCTTTTCTTTGTTATTAAAGCTGAAGTTAAGTCCTTGTGGCCAGAGATACGAGCACGATATAGTTACACCACTCGAAGCACAGTTCCACGGGAAACATTAACGTGATAGATAAAAACGGTCCGCGCGCTTCCAAAAGTTCTCATCTCTCATTACATTGCATTGCATAGTTGTTGAATACACGTACATACATAAATATTCCCTCCACTGTCTCACTTTAATGTATCTTACACGGCTCCTTCTCTGACCGTCCGCCTCTCCACTCACATTCGTTTGTAGCATCCTATTACCATTAATTGTAAGAAGAACGAAAATCAGATTCCATCGATACGAAAAGAAATGCTCAATCGTTAAGCTTTGATCCACTGTTCCACGTATTCTAGAGCGCCCAGGAGTATTCTCTTCTCAGTTACCCTGAGTTGGATAGCCAGCTTTTTAATCTGAGGCAGCGACGTCTCCAGCAGTTGCAGATCCTCCTGTTAACAGAAACAAGCGAACGTAACGATTGCGAATCTTTAATGCCGTCGTGGCTTTGTGTGATATAAAACAACGCGGCTGTTTGGCGCTTCACTTTCACCTTCAGGCTCGTCGGATAATTAGCAATTAAGAGCTGCAGCCTCGTAAGCAGAAATTTCCGGACGTTCTCCTCGACGACAGTCTCCAGAGCGCAATCTATATGCTTCAGATCGTAGACGCGATCGGAGCGGAGCCAGTGCGCCAGTTCCGGTTTGCGCATGCTGAACACCCTGAGGAACGCCAGCAGCAAGTCGGAGATCGGTTCTGATCCCGGCTTCAACAGGAACTCGCCCACCGAGGGCAGCTCGAGCTTGTTTAACAGCTCGATGCGCTCCTTCTGCAGGGAGTCAGCTTTGCTGATCCCAAGTCGCAGCTTGAAACCGTCCTGAGAGGTATGAAAGGATTAATTGAGAGACAAGGACTTTACAGGGCATTGCGATTTAGAATAAATCGGGCGTACTTGTTTGTTGTCCACGTAAACGAATCCCGAGTGCACGAAAAAGTCGGAGTTCGTCCTGGGCCCGTAGCTGATAAATATCTGCTCCCCTTGCTTGAAGTCCCGCAGAGCGTAACACTCGCAGCAGTCAGACGTTGCGTTGAAATCCGTGGTGATCTGAAACGAGAAACCAGACGATATTAAAGAACGCTCGCTGTTGCGCACACAACGTGGATGATGATGACGGGGACTTACTCTCCCGTTCTCGTGATTGCACATGTCCCACATCGGGATCAAAGCGTGGATCATGCGTGAACCGTCCTCGCTTGGAATTAGATTCTGCCTCGTCATTACTGTAGAAACTGCCCAGCTGAAACATTCATTTCATTGCAAAATATCAGCCACCGCGCGACACCACTTGCCAGCAGATGCTAACGTGCAGTTGTTTCGTGGAACTTTTTATTGAAACGTTTCGAGTCGATAGAAGCCTCGGAGAGGAATGATAAAGGCTCGGAAAACTAATATTTGGAAGCTATCAGTTTTAAAGATAACTAACGTAAATATTGAAATAATTGTTAGTTGTTGAACATTTAATTAAAAATCTTTTTCGGGGTTACATATTAACAAGAAGATGTATAAGAAGCTTTGGAATTCGGATTTTAGGGTATAGGTAGGAGACAAAGAATGAAACTGAATGAAATTAAATAAACTTAAGAGATCAATATCCCCTGATTAAATTTTATGCACCCATATTTATAATAATTATAAATCAGTAGATCTGTTCCTAGAAAACGCAGAAAAGTAACATCGACGAAGGAATTTAACATGCAAACTCTTCATTTCCTCCGATTTCTTCGCACAGTAATGATAAAAGAATTCACTACGAGGTTCCTAGGTACAAGATTTGTGAGAACGAGTTGTCAGAAGACTCGCAGGAATTCAATGAAAAACAAGTACACAGATTTCGTCTGAATCACGGGAACCGCCGTAAAAAACCTTATAGTGACTTTCGCCTTCGAAAGAGGCACGCTAGAGACCCGTGGAGCAGCAGCTGTGCCTGCTTTTCAGGCAAGAACTTGACCCACAAATCCGGAAATGGAAGTAAAAGAAGATTCATTGCCATCGCCGTCGCCGTAGTCGTTCCCCCGACTTTCTCTCTCTCCGGGGAAACGCTTGGCTCAAGTTTCACGACTTCCCCGCGAATAATGTTAAGGAAAAATAGTGCTTATAGGGGGAAAATCGTGGACTCTTTATACGGCCATCTGAATTCGAGACAAAGAGCCATAGAGTCGAAAAGAAAGGACGATTTAATGTTTCAGCAGCTTTCTAAAATATTTCAAATCACCGCTCACGCGCTGAGACACAACGTTAGAGCGCGTTATTATCCGGCGGGCTTTCGAGCAGTTCAGAGTTTTGACGCTCCGTGGCCCAATTTCGATGATTGAACGAATAAAACGAAAATAAAACGACTTTGGCCGGTTTCTCTTTCCATCGTTATCTCGCGGCGGCGAATCCTTTCTCTGTGTGAGTACTTTCTTCGCGCAGGCTTGCTACGCCGCGTTGCGGCAGGACAAAAGTGGACATTCCGCGGGACAGAACGAAAGCTCCCGATCGTATTGTCGAGATCGTTCTGGTTGTCGCCTGGCTATTAGATTACTTCCTCTTACGTAAAGACGGAAGTCTGTCGCCAAAAGCGGATTTTATGATCAACAAACGCGATACAGATAGAGTATCACTGATACACGACACCGCTGTTAAAGTCTCAATAAGCTTCTACTTGCGCGTTGAAATCCCTTCTGGGGCGTCCAGGAATCAATAGTTCGAACTCCGTGTTTAATATAAAGTAGAGATTGAAATAAATTTCATTCGTTTGGATGATATTTAATTTATTAATGAACTGAAGAATTTCAAGCTGTTGGGAAGACCTTGAAAAGTGATGAAAAGATTAGACTATAATATTAAAATCTTTTTTGTAACAAAACATCGAGGAACGGGAACACACATATCTAAGATAGCACAGAGGCGTCTTAAACACGTCCGTCATAGACTTTGAAGACGTCTGAAGGTCTAGAGTCTAGACACACTTGTCCGTCCTGAGTCAGTTCCGTGTCAGTACAGTTCCGGCGTGCCAGTGGTAAGATGAAGAGGGGCGTAGAGGGTCACTTCTTCTTACCACTGGTACGCCGGGACGGAATTGACAAGTGTGTTTAGACCTTTAGACTTTTAAAGGCGGGATTTCGTCGGCGGCGGTCCCACTAGTGCAACAGAGACACAGATGCATACTTCTCTATTGCCTACTACTGGCCCTCTACTAATACCCCTCTACTAGTGGGGCCGCCGCGGGCCGCTGCTAGGAAACTCGACCTTAAAGGCGGGATTTCCTAGCCACGATCGGCCGCAGCGGCCGGCGGCGGTCCCACTAGCGCAGGCCTGCCCCATCGGGTGCAAATACCTCCTGAATTTCTGGGACCCGGGTAACAGACGAGCGCGGGACTGTTCCATTGCTACCCGTTGCGAGATTTGTGAGAGAACTGCATGAGTGTGCGAGCTTGTTAGGACGGCCGCACACTCATGCAGTTCTTCCGCAACCCATGCTGTGGTTAGCAACGTAACCAGTCCCGCGTCGGCTGTTGCCCGGGTCCCAGAAATTCAGGAGGTATTTGCACCCGATGGGGCAGGCCTGCACTAGTGGGACCGCCGCCAGCCGCCTACTGCAAGGGAGAAGTATGTATCTGTTTCTCCCTTGCACTAGTGGGAGCGTCACCAGCCGCAGTCGCCAGCCGCTCCCACTAGTGCAAGGGAGAAGTATGCATCTGTTTCTCCCTTGCTCTAGTGAGAGCGTCGCCAGCCGCAGTCGCCAGCCGCTCATTGGAACGGCAGCCTTTAAGACGGCGACGGCGTCTAATCTCCAGGGTGACCTCCAGCGACACCTGTCCAAGAGATGCCGCCAGGTACCCCGTGGCGAGGACAACCCCCCCCCCCCCGCAGTGCCTCACCGAATTTTATGTCTTTCGACCCTCGCCGGGGTTGGAGTACCATTAAGAACTGAGAAGTGTACAGGATTTCCGCATTTCTCATCAGATCTTTACGAAAACGATGCCAATCGATTCCTTATGTTTCGCCGATGAAACCAACACCAAGAACGACGTAATTCGGACCATAATGAAGGAAATTCCATGAAAAATTGATTTATATCATTTCAAGTTGACTTCGGTAATAATAGGTCGATTTGCATAAAATTTGGTATGATTTTCATCGGGAAGACATAAGGAATCCATCGGTGTCACTTCCATATCGATACGATACAGAATACAGAATTATTTTATTTCTGAAACAGGTATGATATACTAGACATAAGAAAATCCTTGGTTTTTTTATTTTTTATTATAAAATAAATTAAGATAAATTCATATCACTAATGACACTGAGAGCAAAAACGGACTAACCCAAATTTTTGCGAAATTGAGTTAGCAATAATGCATTCCAATAGACTGTACTAATCATATAAAATAGGAAAAATTAATTTTTTTTCAAGTGGGTTAGTCCGTTTTTGTTCTCAATGCCTCAAATATGATTTCCCTACTAGTGATTAAATGCTCGATTTTTTTCTCCATTTTTCCAACTCGATTTTCTCAAACACGAAACCCCGCATACCTAAAACAAACTTCTTCAACATTTTCGATTTTGCATTTGCACTTGAAACACCACCTCCACTAGTGGACCCACCGTATAATCGAAAACGTTAAATTTCTCTTACAGCAGACGCGTACCAGAGCAGCGACAAATTTCATAACGGTCTCGAAAGGGAAACGGCGACTCGCTGTGCAACAACGTTTTCGTTCGCGATGTTCTGGGCCACGAGGAATACTGCATCTCGCCGCGAACGAGATCGAGCGAAAGAGGGGCAATGCGATTCAGGCGGATCAGCTGGGAAACTGGAAACGAGCGGACGCGTTTAAGCGGATAATAGAAAATTATGTTCCGTGGAAGAAAAAAGGAGAAGAACGGGAAAAGGGAACGCACGGCTCTCGCGCGCGTTACTAGCTGGCGGGTAAACCGTATGAAAGTTCGGGCCCGTGTGAAAGTGCGAGCGCGTCCTCTCCCGTTTGGCGAAGCGCTGTTCGCGTCGAGACTCCAGCGCTCTTCTCCACGGCCGACGATCTTAGCCACGGAAGAAGAGATATCGTTCGAAAGAGTAACGTTCGTTTAAGTGATTTCGTCAGAGAGAGAGAGAGAGAGAACCAACGATTTTTTCCCTTCCCTGGCTTACTTTATGTCGTTCAGATTAACACTGCACTAAGGTCGAGGCCAGATATATTGGCCGGTGAGTTTCGTGAGGAGTATTCTTCTATTCTCAACGTTTTCTGACTCGTTCTCGCCTTGCCAGAAAAAGAGTGCGCCACAAGTGGTGGGGATAGCGCCAAGCTCTTACCGTGTAGGCCAAACCGAGCTCTTAGCGTAGAGATACATACATCAGAATAGGTTTGCGTTAGCTGCGAAAACGAATTCACCGGCCAATATATCTGGCCCCGACCTTAGACGGATTGTGGGGTCTATTTTCACCCACCCCAAATATTACTTCTCAAAGAAGATCATAGAATTTTAAATTATAATAAAATGAGAATCTTAAAATAAGAAGCTTACAATTATTTTCCAGATGTGTATGAGTGAAACGGGTCAAAATGGACCCAGCATCCCAGCAAAAGGTAAACGTTCCTATTTTGATTTAACGCGATTTCGGTCTGCCCATGCGAAACTCTGGAAAAAGCAAGTATTTAAATCTCATTTCCTAATAAATTGATGCATTAACTATTTGAAGTAGATTGGTGACCCGAACTTTATGCATTCCCCTTTCAAGAATCGTCAGAATGCAACAGTGGATAAAATGCCACAGTGCTGCAGTCATAACACCGTCCGTAAGAGATGGAAAAAAAATATTAAAAAAAGTAGTACAGGATGTCTCGCCTTCCAACCAGACGGAGACAAAAAAGAACCGTCATAAGGCCCACTTCTGGTAGCACCCTACCACCCAGGCACTTCCGGCGAACGTGGCTCGTGATCCCGCGGGAAATGTACGAATTATCGAATCGATCGACACTTCGGTTTCGCGTGCCGTGGCTCGTCGATGGGTTTACCAGCTTTAATTAGCGAGGAAAGCGCGGCGAAAAGCGTGACGCTAACGAGCGTCCCCCGAGGGAAACGGCTGTGACGACGCGGCGCGAACAAAAGGGGGAAAGGGAGGAGGGAGGGCGGGGGATAAGAGCGACTGGAGACGTTTCGCAATGCATCGCGACGATAAGAATCGGGAGACGAGCGCAGCGAGAACCCATTGCACCGTGGGGATGGGTGCACAGTCCACTGCACGTGGGAAGGTCGTGCTATGAATCGAAGATCGTGAGATCTCCGTCTAGCGCGCACTTTCTACCGCGGGATAGCTGCGCCGGCGAACGGCCGCGAGACTGTCGCTGTTTCTGTCGGCGCGGTCTTGGAAAACCATCTCGTAATTACGGTCGCCCTGGCAATTCCGGAGATACGGGTAGCTATCGACGAATTCGCGGAGGAGGGAAGGCTCGCGAGGATGATGGAACAAATGTCGGGTCATCGATTTCGATGAGACTTGGTGGACTGGTAGTGGGCATCACTCCGTTCAAAAACATAACAAACTTAACCCTTAAGGCGGGCAACCACTTTAGATGCTTCGGAAAATGAATTTTTTTTATTTCATAAATCGTTAGCAAAATATCTAACCAACTATGTTAATCAAATTAGAGTTGGGTAATAAACGATAAATATAAAGTAGTATGATACTATGGAAATAATTATAATAATTTTTATCATGTATATATATTTTAAAAAGTTCAATGTTAATATAAATAATTGTAATACAGAAATAGAATATTAAATTGGTTAGCGAAGTGAATTGGAGCAGATCTGACAACGTCACATTCATTCGGAGCGGTTTTTATAACCAAAATGTCAGAGAAAACGTTCATATGAATCTGAATCTTCGTTCGATATTTAAATATCTAAACATATCGATTGTGCGACGTTGCCACATTGACTGCTCTACGTGGTTTCTAAAAAATTTTCACGTGAACCTATTTTTTTATGGGCATTTACGAAGATACCATGTGGTCAGTTTTGCAGAAATTAATAAATTCATTTCCTGACACTTCGATGTACTTTTGTGCCAATTTTTGTATACATATTTCTATAATATGGTTTTCCTGTTTCAGAAGAAAAACTGAAACTACAACCCTCTTTTTTTGTTTTCGCCATATGCCACTGTGTTAAAATGCATCAACTTTAATTAACAATTAATAAATTCATTTCCTGAAATTTTGAACACGTTTACATAATATAATTTATTAAAACATGAACCTAAAGTTGGAAAGATTAGACTGTTCAAAACATATTTATTATTGCAAAATGCCGGGAAACAAAATGCTAAAAATCGATTATTTTCTTTTCAAACACGTTCCAACATTCAATTCTCGATTTTTTTCTTCAAAATTTAGGTTCATGTTCTTAAAAAACATCTCAAGAATGTATCAAAATTTTTTGGACTATTTCAGATGCTAATTGCGAACTGCACAATTCCCGCAAATCGACAATGCCGATGAAGACACGCCAAGGGACACAGTGCATATACAATGCATATTTTTAACATAAAATTGTTTTTCGTATTTTCAAAAGTTAAACATAAAGCCATAAAAAAGTTCAAGATGATTTGCTTCATAATTTCTCCAGAAAAATCCCAAAATGTGGAGTGGAAATGAGAGAGTAATATGGAAATGCAATTTCATTTCATAAGTTTGAAATTTTTTTGCTTACTCTTGTAACGCCGTTTATCTGTCTTAGGTAAAATGACAAAGTGGAAAATATCTGTTTTTAATTTGTAAATTCTGTATTTTTCTGGGGCAGAATTACGTATATTTAGTTAAATGGGATCCTATGCATGAAATCATGGGAGATAATATGTAAATGGTGTTTAGATATGGTAACCTTTTAATTTATTTGTGGATATCCTACTTTGGATGCGAAGTTAAAGTAGGATAGAAATAATAATCCTAAAATGAATTATTTATTGCCCTGTGATTGACCGTTTCCTGTTCTCAAATGTTTTCTACATTGTTACTGAATTAATACTTATTCGTACCATCATTTTTACTGCTTTAGTTATTATTATTATACCGTCTAATTGCTGCACGAGTTAGCACGTGGAATGTATTCACTGTTCATTCCTTCACTTGCATGATTAAACTACAATATTGTTATTAAGTATTAAAATAATCGATGTGCGAATGATATTTTTTTATTACTGCGTAATGAAGTTTGTTGCCAGATCCAATTTGAACTCTTATGCGTAAGAACTTTGTACTCGCTGGGAAATGATTGTATAACCATCGTGTGATTAATGAAAGAAATTAGTAAATTCGAATGAGTTTCATTTTTAATTCCGTGTTATGGAAAGTTTCTTGCTTTTTTTCAAATATGTTAGTTACTTTCGCAAGAAACATATGGTTTCCCTGGAATTATATAATAACAAGACAATTCACTTTTTCGCGGTCTCTTTTTATAGCTACAGAGTATGGACAAGAAGTCGTTCAACAATCCAATTAACAATTTCTTGAGTAAAAGCATAGTCGATATATATATATATATATATATATATATGGAGAAGGAATAAAATTCCATTTTTTTGGCACACCTTTCATAATTATTATTCGTATAATTACCTAAGTAGTATTATTTGTATCAATATTTGTGTTATTAACGCAATTTCTAATACGAATTATCAAAAATCTGACGAGCGAAATAAGATCATTTAAGATAATATTTCGATATCAAGCAATATTATTATTATTGCACGGGTATATTACCGGGTATATTACAAAAAGAAAAAGGGGATTACATATAAAATCAAAGAATACACAACTAATCCTCCAAAATCGAAATCACCACAGAACGAAACTACCCTGTTCCTCAAAATAATATTTCATTCCAAAGCAACGCTTCAACCAACACTACCCTGAAATCGTTCACCCCAAGTTCCCTGTAAATAACGTTCCCCTAAAAAAAAGAGCACACAATCGGACGCGAGCCGACCATTTCTTCCGCTATCAACAAGGGTCCATCGAAGCGTATCGGTGATCAGTATTGCCGCTCGTCCTTTCATCTTTCATCCGAAGCGCAACCGATGGTCCGGCTTATCCAAGCAGATCTACCTATCACCGAGCAGATCACCGCCAGATGAATATCATCCGCGGTGATCGTCGGCAGCGGTCGCCGAGGAGAGGCAAGGGAGCGCCCCCCGTCCGTTTAGAGGTAGGTAGAAGACGGCTCTCGAGTTTCACCGACTTACTTAGGATCGCGCGCGGAGAAAAGCGGCGTCAGTGCGCGGGAACGATTTGCCGAGCGTGGAAAGACACGAGTGTGCTGCCTCGAAAGTGTCGAGCGATCTACAAGTTCGCAAGCGTCCACAGTCCCGCGATTTTTTTCACCAATGCAAGACATGCCGATGTCCGCTCGCCTCTACCAGTGATTACTACCGGCCGAGTGCTCAAGCTGGATTACCATTAGACGAAGCTCGTCCGCGAGAACACGCGACCCACTAGTGTGCCCCACAAAGGAGGATCCTGACAGGAGGATCGAAAGAAACCAGGACCAACCGGACGCGCGTACATGTCTCCGTTCTCTGAATATATATTTCCATGAGGAGCTCGACTAGTCGAGGTTGTGATTCTCTGCTGGACTCGTGATGGGCGACGTTAAATGAGACCGAAGTGCAAAAGTCAGCGAGGCGAATTGTCGCGGATGCGAATGAACCGCGTTGGGAACGGCGCACCTCGACTGTTTCTAATTAAAAGCCAGAGAGGGGACAATAGAGTGGTTCTGCATGAACCCTGAGGATATCTTCGGCCTGTGCAACAGGAAGAACGCGATTTTCGTTATCCTGTGCGCGGCTGCGATCTACGTGCACCTGCTTGCCGGTTTCGAGGACGCTAACGCCACCGATCACCGGGGGCAAGAAGTCCACCTGGACGCGGAGGAGGAACGCGAAACTTGGTGCATCCACGACGAGGAGCTGTCGGTGTTCCGATCGCGCTGCAACGATGTGGAAAACATTCTGTCCGCTCTTGCTGATGCTTTTCACGTTCGATTTCCCTCGCGATAGGTCCGCTCGGGCAGAGCCCGTCCCAGCGGCCGTCGGGCTCGTTATTCGAGGCGATGATCTGAGCCATCGGGTAAGAAACGAAAGAGAAATCTCGCCGTTTTGCCTGCTTAAATATCGTGAACGGGTGTCGAGAAAGGGGAACGTCGCTTGTTCCTCGATGAATTTTATGGGTTTATTCGGTGGAGTGATGGGGCGGGGGGCTTAAGGCCGTTTCACGCGGACGGTTTTTGGGTATGAATGTTAGGGGAGATCGGGGCTTGTTGATACAGACGAATTATATCGACACCGTATATATATGTGTAGCTCCATTTGATCGAGATATGTGAAGATTGTGGTTCAATTCTTTCCTACGATCCACCGTGCGTGTGTGTGCCTTGACGTTAACAATGGTTTTTTAACTGTTTCGTTCATATAGAGGAAAAGTAAATTGTTTTGATACGGCCAAATCAGAGTTGGGCAAAATGTAATCTAATTACAACTTACTAATTATGTTTAAACTGTAATTGTGTAGTTGATTATACATTACTTTCTGTAATCGTTAATGTAGGTGGTTGACCACAATTTTATCAACTAGATAAATTAACGATTACAGAAAATAATGTGTAATCAATTACACAATTACAGTTTAATCGTAATTTTTAATTTTTATGTTGTACATTTTGCCCAACTCTGGTCCAAAGAACATGTTTTCAGTCATTTTGTATGTATTTTCTCAAATTTTCGCTTACTATGTATTAAAGAGGAAAGACCAAGGTAAATTTTGGCGTATTTGTTATTAAGTAATTAATTCAAATAAAAAATTGAACAAATTTAAAACAGAATAACTAAGTAAATAAGTAAATTGATACATTTTACCTTAGTCCAAATAACATTTTTTCGTTCATTTTGTATGTGTTTTCTCAACATTTCATTTACAATATATTATAGAGGAAGGACCAAAGTATATGTTAGCATATTAGTTATTAACTAATTAATTCAAACCAAAATGAAAAAAATTGAAAACTGAAAAACGTGGTAACTAGCCCTGGTCTCCCCTACTATTTGAAATATAATCAAATGAGAAATAACGAAGGTTTGCAAAAAGTACATACATTTCAAATTTTATTTGGAAACTCGGGATGTTATTATTATTTAGTGGTTCTGGGTCTGTAATCGCGATGGAAAAGAATGGTCATGTTTAGTAGCTTTCACCATAAGTGTTCCTCGTTTGTAAAACTAGGTAGCTCTGAAAACAGCTGATTTTCTTTTGTGCTTTTGATTTAACAATTCATCTGTTCTGTGCAGTTCTCGTAAAATTTATAAGAATTATATGTATGTACATACTAACCTACGTAAACACTTTGTCGACACAGAATGAATTATTATTTAAAATATTCATAATCGGCCGATTGAGTCCATGTTTGAACTCATTTTTATCAGGAAGATTTCAACAATCGATTGCAATCCATAATGAGAAGAAATTCACTCCATATTGACGAGTCCATTTCTTTCAACATTAACGAGGCATTACCGAATGCCTACCAGAGATGGGCAAAAGATTATTTCAAATAAAAAACTGAGTTCGAAAAATTTTATTCGAGACTCATGAATAAGAATAACCCGAGTCAATTTTTATTCGAAGCGCCATGATTGAATTAATTTAATCGTGGGGATTCAATCGTCGGCCATGATTGAATTAATTCAATAATGGGAATTCAATCATCAACCATGAATAATTTCCTCGTATTCATTAGTACTTACTTTAGTCGATTGCAACTCGACTAGTTTTGGAGAACCTCGAGACTCTCGGGCGCCCTTAGCCCCGTTACGCACTTGCGCCAAGTTACCGGTAATCAAGTCGCCGACAACCACGAGGTACACAGGGATACATCACTTGGTCGCGGTGAACAACAAAGGTTTCTGGTCTCTTGTTGCCGGCAACTTGTCGCCAGTGCGTAACGAGGCTTAAGGCGGGATTTCCTAGCCGCGCCACGCATTGTCTAACTTCACCTTTTGATCGAAGCCGCGCGAGGCAACTGGCGCCTAGAGTTGCTCGGCAATGTGTCGTCGATTATACAGAAAGTGAATTACTTTATTTTTCATCGTATCAATGTGAAAGTGACACCAATGGATTCCTTGGATTCTGCCGATTAAATGGACAGAAAATAATTTTAATCGGACTACTTTGAACGAAACGGGGCTTTCAATTCGACTCATAAAGGAAGATCCCGAACCCGAAAATTCAAAAAATTCTGAAACTTTGTGCATATGTAGGTGATTTCCTTCTGATTACAACGCAATTTTTTTGCTGCCCAAAATCACTCTAAGGGGGTGAAATTAACCCCTGAAGATTCGGCTATTTTTCGATTTTCTGTTATAAGTTTCGAGACAAAAGTTACTTCTTTCAATTAGGACTAGCATTTGGTAACTTACAGTTCGCGAGTTATAACAGAAAATTAGTTTAATCATGGCGCTTCGAATAAAAATTGACTTGGGTTGTTCTTATTCACGGCGAATGAAGATAAAGTCTCTTTTATTTGATACCATATTTAAATAATTTTTTATTTAAGTAATGCCCATCTCTGATGACTACGTTTCCATAAACTCGTAATATCCAAAGTGCTGTCAGTGTCACAGTAATCCTGTTCATTTCATTTTTCCATTTTAAAAAATCGGTGAGAACTAAAAACGATTGCAGTGCCTGATATTATGATGGATAAGTAGCGCCAGGTGAATAATTCCTGCGATTACAAGCACACACTTCGCTAGCCAATGAACACAGATCGCCGATACACCGTCAAAAGGATGCAACCTACTTTCCTCTTCGAAGTTATTTTTCTGGAAAATACGCGATAAATAAAAAAATGTTTTTTTCGTGTGGAATCATTTTCTCGCCGGTCTGCCACGTTTCGACTTGAATTTTCTATAAAAATTGTGTTTATAGAGATTTCAATAGCTCTTTCGTTTCTTTTTAACTAAACAATGTATTTTTATGTCACTCGTCTTACAGTGTGCTTCCAAAGGCATTTGGCGATTTAAATAACGAGTAGGTACATTTGTTAATCATGTGCAAAACTGCAAAAATATTCCCACAGTTCTGTAAGTTCATCCGAAAAAATAACTAATTAAAAATAAATTTCATTTGCCACCTTATTGGATTTTGAAATGCAAAATAAACATAAATGTTTCCATTAAAAAAATGAAAGCGACACCGAAGTCTCGGCTAGTAATAATTTTTTAGAAACTCAAGACCAACACTTTATTTTCTTGTTCAAATTAAACAGCCATCATGTTGACAACTTTCTTGTGTCTTCAATAGCTTTATAAACAATCAAATTGTAGAGTAATAATTGTCACCTTAAACTAGGCATCTTATGGTCAGTTCATTATATCGATTAATAGGCAATTAATTAAAACTCTTTGAATAATCTAAACGAACCGAACAACAAATACTTTGCATTGCACAATCTAACTCTTGTTTCGATTTGCAAAAAAATTTACCAAGTACCACCTGTTTCGAATTTGGGATTACTATCCTTATTTTGAATTGTTCGCACTCAATGGATTTCAAATCCAATTTTTCAAAAACGAAATCTCGATTCGAAAAAACTGTTCCACAATTTCAACTGATTTTTGCACAAAGATTCATTTGTTTGTGGTAATTCTGAATCAGATAAACGCGTACCACAGACTCTTCGCAACCGATGTTCTAAAACAAACGAAGACTCGATTGAGAAAACTTTATTGCACATTTAGATTACTATTATCCGACGTTTTTACTCGCGAATGGTTATCGAACGCGCAACCTCATCGGCGAAATACCCTGGACATTTCGCAACGTTACCTGTTCCGCGTAGAAAAAAATAAAAAAAAGAGTGGAAAACCGCGACCGGTTAAAAGAGCAATGTCCACTTTCGTGTAAGGGACGTTCACCCTTTCCTGTTGATATAAAAGTCAAACGCGTTCGACGATTTGCGTCTCGTGTTCGACCACGCAATATGGAGATCGCAGATTAACTGCTCCAACCATGAATCTTTCTGCTATACGATTCATCTTGGAAAATTTAGATTATTCAAGGAGCCTTAATTAATTGCCTATTAATCGATATAATAAACTGACCATAAGATGTATAGTTTCGTTCTTGCAAATGGATTCATATGGAAGATCCAGAAAAAACAAACTCTGAGCTGCACTTCTTTATGAAATTCTGAAAAATACACGCTGTGTTTTTATATATTATCATACATGGTGTACACTAGCTATGAACAAAATTGGAGCCTTTTATTATTATTAAACGTCTTTATTGCAAACACAGCAGATAACAAAGAGATAAAATTTTATCATACCTTTCCTTTGTTAGAGCCTTTTCGCATAAAACATTTTAGAATCTCAAAATTGGTATTTCCAGGAAATTTCTATCTGTTTCTATGTTTTCTAAACTAATGCTAATATATGTGAACTACCAATCATATGTGACAGAAGTGTCTCTTCTGAAAAAGTATTTAATAAACTTTACATATTTTCGTGAAACAATGCGAATTATGCCCTTTTTTACGCGAAACACTTCTGTGAGTTGTGACTGCTTCTTCAGCAGTGTTCACTCAACGCACACAGTTGTGGCTTAAAAGAGACTAAAAAAAAAATAGAAAATGTATAAAGCTCTGCAAAATGATCATCGAAAATACTTTTGTTTGATTAATTTGAAGTTCGCCGTGAATCCGTCTGCATGCAGTTTACAGTAAATTAATTCAAGCCCTCTCGATCTCGCGTGTAAACAGACTTTCAAGTTGTTTGTTGAAAGGAGAGACTCCCCAAAAGTTTCTGACGACAGCAAATGTCAAAACGCACGTCGGGGCCAATGTTGTGGTAAAAACTAGCTGCACAGTAGATCACGTAGATCACCAGGGAAAGAGAAAGCTGGCACGGTGCACGGAAACTTCGGGACTTTGCAAACATTTTGTCACGTATTTCGCGCATTTGATTCATACCGTAATTATCATCGACTATAGTAGGAAATGTGGAATATAATTTCTCCAAAGGGCCTCGTTTTTGACAAAATCTACATTGGAAATGGCACGCGCATACCAAATTAAAAATTATTACAATTTATTACTAAATATGGTAGAACTGTGAGTGAAGCGAAATTTTTCACAAAAATAAATTGAAATTGTGGATGAAAATTGAACCTCCTATAAACAAACATTCTATATTTTCTCATGTAAAATCGTGCCTTCTGTTATGAAACACAATATAAATAATATTAAATTTCGTTGAACAAGTTTTCACTGTTACCAAAATTCTCCAAAATTGAAAATGTCCAAGACCGAGCTGAGAAACCAGAAAATGCTTATTGATCAAATACTGAAGCACATAAATGAATATGAACAATGGTTTTAATTAAGCGCGCAAATAAAATTCTTCCGAATAATGTACGGTAATCTTCTGCAAACTATGCTCTGACCTCGAAATTAACATTAAAAAGAATGATTATAAAACACAGCAGAAAATAATTAAACACGCAAGTGAACTCATTAAAAACGTTTCTGGAGTAATGGACGAGTGACCACTTAGTGACTCGGAATAGGACTAGAAACAAGACGTGAAAAATGCTTCGGGAAAAGAGATCGCAGACATAATTTTGCAATAAATAATATACGATAATTATATGTAAAATTTGACCCCGTGGTTAATATTGAGTAGTAATAAAATAAATAAGAAATCGTGAGAAGAATATGAGGAATAATTCATAATTATATTGTACTGACTTTAATTTTTTTAGATGAGTTCTATAATGAATCAATTGAAGTAGTGAAACATAATATCAAGAATTCCAGAGAAAAACACTTAAACAAGTCTCACAACTGATAATATACAGCTCTTTTGTAAACACGCGAAATTATTTTGTTTCTTAAGTGTGAGTACTCATATAGTTTAAAAAAATGAAAAAGCAAAACACATTAAACTATTTCCATTGCAAACAATATTGCTTCAGAATGCACCAATTTATGTACAGAGTATACTTGTACCACATTGCAACCTATTATAAACAATTTATTTAAATAATTTTCAAATAAAGCTGAATTTAAATAGACACCAAAAATTTTTCAGATCTGTTCTATGTACACCAGAACTAAAAGATAGTTCTTAAAAACCATGGGTTCCTACTTTATATGGAGGGTTCAGAAGTGAATCAGTGTAAGTCCAACTTTCCATGAAAACGAGTTACAAGTTCAAAAATCTCTTTATTATAAAAAATCTTCAGGTGATAAATCAATTTTCAATGAGTCTTAAGTTTAAGTTACTATTTTCATACGTAAACCATAAATGGCGGTACTTGTATTGACCACGAATTACTAAGCAAAATTATTCAGAGGACAAACAGTGTAGATCTCAGTTTTAATGCTAATGCACTTACACTGATTGACTTCTGAACCCTCCATATGATCCTCGAATACAGTTACTATAAAGCCTGAATACAAATTATGAAAAGCAGTTTTAAAATGTACTCAAGAGTTATGCTTACTATTATATATAAAATTCCAAGACCAAAAATTAATTTAGGGGAAACACCACTGTGACGGTCATAAACATTTTTTTTTCCAAAATTTTTTCATGAAAATTTACAGTTCCCATACAAAAATTTGATTACTGGCCATTCTAAATATTGCTGTGAACATATGTTTTAGGATTTAGTTAGCCACATAAAAGTGGGTATATTTTGAAAACAAATACTTCTCAGACCCATGTTTAATTAGCACTTTTTTTAGTTGCAATACATAGAATATGCCTGTAAAGGTGACATTCGTTCAAAAATATCCTGTATATAGAGCAAGCAGTATAGAAATAGCGTAATGGCGGAACATTAATGAGGGCATGCTAATCTAAGAAAATGTTCAAGAAAGATCTGAAAGATGTGATCGATAATAATTGCTGTAATAGTTGCAATCAATGTGTTTTTCTTCGCTTCTTACTTGCATTTTGCGTAAGTAAAATTGCGCCAATTAAACAGGCACGGTGCACTTTCTTTTTTTATAGTCACTGAACTTTGTTCGCTATTTAGATTTCCGTGTATTATTTACTTCAATATATTATAACCGTCTGGCAATTTTAAAGACCGATACCAACGTGTCTCTAGCATAGAAATAAAATTGATGCGACTTAAGCCAGATTGTGACAAGATATTCTACTTGGAGTTTGCACAATATATTTGAAGTTTCTCTACATCTTTACGGAAATTTATGAGATCGAGTTCCCACGGAACAGATCTGTGTATCTGCTTCGAGAAAGTTTCGCGATATTCCCGGCACAGAGTGTTTTGTTATTTACAAATCATAAACGTGGCACTAAAAATATTTCACTCCAAAAAGACATCGTCAAATTTGGGTACCTACTTCGAGGAACTTGACTAACAATAAATTCGGTCTCTTTTTCAAAAATGCTACTCTTGGAACAAATGTTTAGCAATTCTCAGCAAAAATTTAATTTTAATTTCACAACTTAATTTTTTGTTATCTTTCGCTCTGTTGCACTAACGACCTCCTTTCGTAATATTTTCAAACCATTTGCCAAACTCTGAGAAATATTACATTACATAAAAAAAATATCTATGTAAGTACACCACTTGCATTGCATATAATGCAACGTTACTTCCTATTTTTTATTTGCAAATGACGAAGGCGAATAAAACGAAGATTCCCAGTATTGTATTAATATACCTCCTTCGCGGTTTTTAACAATAGAATAATAGAGGCTTTAGAAACCAACGAATAATTCCACTCGATAATCAATGAGAATGATCAAAACTCGTAATGGAGTGTACCTACATATTAACATTCCAATTACTTGACAGTATTCATCTGGCTTCCTCTTAAAATCTGTGTGAAAATATAATTCTGTAGAAGCATTTTGTAATCGGAATTTTTCCATGAAAATTTAACAGTTCATTCTTCAGGACATGTACCTTCGACAAATGTTTTTAAAAAATCGATTTTTACAACCCGTCTAACCGAAATGATCCCTTAACACAAATAATTCCCCATTCATTCAGATCTACGCCATATTGTCACTTCCATCCAACTTTCTTTCCTTCCATCGATCAAGATTATAACAATCCCAGTCGTATAGAATTCGAGTTCAACTTAAATTTCTTTCCATCCGAAACAGCATTTGATATTTACCTAAACAGGTACCTACCTACTAGGGTGGTCCTTATATGTATGGTACAAAATCAAAGTTTTTAAAATTTTCTTCTGACCCTCTCAGAAGCTCCCGAATAGTTTAAAAGAATTTCGCCTAAAATTTTGTTAAAATATATTAGGGATTAAAAGTCGCTCAGTGGCATTCAAAATATACATGCGAAATATAAAGTCCTTGAGCGACCTTTATATATAAAAATATACAAATAAAAAACACGAAGATATTTTGTTTTGTCAAATAGAAAATTTTAAGAGGGTCAGACAATACAAATTTTAAAGTTGGAAAATAAGGACCACCCTACTACCTACATTCTTCTAGCGAGCACATTCGATTGCTAACTGAAGCTAGCGCTAGGTATCTTTCCGCCACAGACTGTATCTGCTACCCATTTCTTAATATTAATCTGTTTTTAGGAGGAAACGCGAGGGCGTACGGGAAGCAGAGACGAAATATCAGACGGCGGGATCCCAGACGACCAAGAGAATTCGAGCGAACTGGTGGGCAGATGGCGGAACAATGACGGGGCCCTCGAGCCCAAATGGCGGGACGGGGATACAGTGCCTCTGTTTCCGTTCTCGCAATTCTCCCAATACACCAAAGACAGGATAGACAACGACGACGAGGAGGATTACGGCCGTCGAGGGACGAAGTATCGTCAAAATAACGAACGAGATGATCCCCCTCGTTCCCGGAGCAACCCTCGGACTTCTTACCCCGAGTACACGGACTACGAATTAGCCGGCAATAAACGTGGACGTGAGGAGCACGAGGAGATCTTGCCAAGGAAGAAAGACACTCGTTCTGCGATCAGTCGAAACGCAGCAAGCTCAAAAGGGACCAGCAAGGAGACCTTAGATTTCGCGGAGAACAAAGATGCAACATCGTCGAGGTATCGGGAAGCCTTCCAAGTGAAGGATTACGAGCACGAGCTGGACGACGGGGAATACTTGAAGCCCCGTCCAAGGAAAAGGAGGCCGCCCCAAAACTACGAGTTCGCGCTGGCTGAAAACGAGACATCATCCAACGAGAGGAAACTGGAGAGCAATTATTCTGGACCATGGCCTCGCGCGAACGTTAAGAAAAACCCCTCAGAATCTGAAACCAGGAATTCTCAGTTCGTACGCAACTCTGTGGAGTTGAAGTCTCTGCTGAAGATGCAGCAAGAAGAAGGACTGAGTTTGTCGGAACTCCTGCAACGGAGGAATCTAACCCTGAATGACCTTTTAAGAGGTAAAACTGACGTGATTAATGCGTTGAAGTCGAAGGACAACGAGGAGGCTGAGGATTATATCGAAGAAGCGTCGAAGATCATGTCGCACACTTTTACAAGAGTATCCGTCACGAAGAAACCACAATGGATAACTGACCTAGAGTTCGGTAATACGAAAAGTTCCCAGATAAAAGACGAACATAAAATCATAATTAATCCTGGGGGCGGAATGAATCTGACGAATTCCGCCAGGCCAGTTTCGAGTCTAGCAAAACGCATCGGGATTGTACATTCAGAAGCAGAGAACGCAACGCTGGGAGGATCGATGATTGTTCCTGATCATCCACGAGCAAAAGTTACGCCTACCACGAGCTCGCCAGCAATGATTGCAACATCGTTGCCCGTTGCAACAAATTCCATGGAGCTGTTGCCGAGTAACGGCAGCACGGGTAAATTGCCGAACGGTGGTGAAACCAGAGGCGAGGGCCTCGACGAGGATGAGATCATGGAATTCTCCGATTTCACCGATTACAAGAACGGACGGAACAGCATGTCTCCGGTTTGGCTGATGGTGAAAGACCAGGAGAACGATAAATCCTCGGCTGGCAGCGTCAAGGATAATTACCAGGATACTGGCTCTACGTTGAGCATCGAGCAGATCTTGAGCCCCACGGAACGCTCCAAGCTGGCGAGGAACTCGTCAAGCGTGTCCAAGAGCGGCGAACAGCCTGGTGTTAATGCTGCTAAAACATTTACGAAAGATGAACGTGTGATCACCGAGAACCCCGAAGGGGATTACAGCTTGTTTTCGGAGCAGGAGTACCAGGACGATGCGCCGTTCATGTACCATGATTTAGAACAAAACACTCAAGTTAACAGCCCTATCGACGAGCACGATATGAGCAGGACCATAATGAGGGAAATAGAGTCTGCATTAGACGCCGTGTCTTACGGTACCAATTTCACGATCGACGATCGCCGAGTGGTGTTAAATAACGCGTCCGCAGAGAATGTCGAGGATTCACCCAGGAATCATCAGAATGCAAACGAGACCGAGAAGAAAAGCTACGAGGACATCGTGTCTGAAGTGGAGCCAGAAGCTAGGGCCGAGATATTCGAACTGTTCGCGTCTGGATCTGCTGGTAAGAGGCTGGAGCGTCTTCTGAAGTCGAGGAACATGAGCTTGGAAGAATTGATCGCTCTGAGACAGAGGGGCTCCAGTAAAGTTCACCTAGCAGAGGTGTCGCGACTCAAGGTACAAAAGTCGAACGATGCACACCGAACGGAGGGTGCAGCTGTCTTAGAAATGGTCACCTTGTCGCCAGCCAAGAACGTTTATGAGTTTGAGCAGAAAACTGTGGCTGACGGAGGAAGGACAATGGCCAAAGACGCTGAGGACTATGGTAAAGGAATTGACGATTACGTGCGACGATCATTCGAGAACTCGACGTTGAACCCAAGAGAATTCGTTCACCCAGAGGAAGACACTACTCAGCAACAAATCTTCACTGCAGACTCCACGGTGCACAACGAAGGTGCGACCCCCGACACTCGCTCCAACGAGGCCGCTGAGGAACAAGAAGATATCAAGGAACATCATCGCATGGTGCAAATAGTCGATTTACTAACGACATTCGGTTCTCTTCCGTTCGCCAAGGACATTCAGCGGGACTTTGCGGGCGAGTATGATATCGTGGGAAGAGGAAAGCTGCCCAAGGAGGACAGCAAAGTAGGCGTCGCGTTCGTAAACAACGATGCTGAAGCCACACGCGCGAATGACACCACGAACGTCGTTCGATCTGGGTACGTGAAAGAAGTGACGAAGCAAGAACCGAGTTCTATCGATATACGGACGGTGTACGGCGACACCGGCAATGCAGTTGCCGAGGAGGAAGACAACGAGAGGGGAAAGACGCTGTCGAAAGTGAAGCCGAGTATAATAGCGAGCGGCGCGATCCTCGGCGTGACGATCGTGGTTTTCCTGGCGATATTCATCGCGTGCAGAATTCGACAGAAACAGAAGTACAGGTACAGGAACACGTTCTCAAGAGCGGTGTTCCAGGGTCCGATGCTGGCAGCCAGGAAACTGTCCAATTCAAGCAGTCTGAGCACGGTAATGATCAACGTGGTCGCTACGTCGACAACGAAGAGGCCAGAAAGGAATGATGTTCGAGAACCTGTGGGAGACGCTGACCTTAAAAGCGACATCGACAACGATTCTCTGGACGCTAACGATAGCTGGGAAACTATACCTGATTACATGAAATAATAACAGATGGATTTAAATGTATTTACAACGACCCCGTTGAAACCTTGGAAGCCAGCAATATTCTCTTGATTGTGTTAAGATAAATATACATACAAGTATCCGGGGTTGATTGGGAACCTTGAGTCTAGCGACGATACAATGTAAAAGGAGTGAGATAACTTAAGATCGACCACCGAATCAACGACTGTAATGGTTCTATTAGGAGCAATGAGCCTGTAGACTGATTTCGCAGACGTAAATGTTTGTACATACGATTGTATAGTTTCTGATTAACTTTAACCATTAAAATTACTTCGAGCATCACTTAGAACGTTAGAATTAGGGCAATTCTTTCGCGTAAGGTCTCGTTTCGGAAACTCCTCTCGTATCAGGAAGCACGCACGTCTCTTCTGATATCGCGAATTTATACTTTGAAATTTATACGCATCGAGTAACATATGTATTTATTTATATGAATAATTTCTAAGCTAAATAAATTACTTTTTGTATAAAATACGACGCTATTCCTTTGAAACCTGAACGTGGAGTACGTATCGTTCTTTTATCACTCACCAGTATCTCTCATATGTAAAAACATCCCCGAGTATGGTAGACACAGCATTATTGTTATTTTGAAACACCTTGTTAAAGTAAGAATACTGTCTTGCAATATTTCTGCATTGTTTTAAAGCAGCCTCTGCAAAAAGAAATGAAAAAAAAAAAACATAGAATTTCATGATTGAACGCGAATGTTTCCGAGTTCATAGACTTGGAACTTTATAACGACGTGCGTTACGAAAAGTAGCGTATTTCAAAAGTAGATTATTTTCAATTTATCAATTTACTACGTACCGCTGTACTTATCTTTGCTATTAAACATTGTAAACTAGACGCTTTCTTTCACACTAAATGAGCAACAAACGACAACACAGGCGACTAGCAGTCACAGAAGATCAACGTCGACTATCAACTGTTCGGAAACTGAAATATTCTACTCTTCGGAAAACAAATGAAACGTGCTACTTTAAGGCGAGTGTCCTAGCCGCGGCCGGCGGCTGCAGCCGGCGGCGGTCCCACTAGTGCAACAGAGACACAGATGCGTACTTCTCTATTGCACCAGTGGGACCGCCGCCGTCCGCGGCTAGAAAACTCGACCTGTACGCTGCAGCGTTTGAAACGTGCCACTGCTCGTGGCGAAATCTGAATCGTGCTTGTTCTCGTGGTTATCGGCAGAAATATTGAAACGTGCTTCTTCTCGTGATAGATCGAAATGTGCTACTTTTCGTAACGCACGTCGATAATTAATTTCGAACTGAATATGTACCTAAGGTAGGACTGCCTTTAAGCTCAATCATATCACCAGCAGTCATATACAACACTGTAGTGTAACTAGTAGGGAGGATATCCAAATAAGGCTTCCATTTCGAATTCTCCTTGTGCCTCTCAATCAGAAGCGCTATAGCCAGTGCTACCTGCGGCATGTGCTGTATCAGCGGATCATTTTGGAGCACAGTCAACTCCGGTGCCGCGTTATGAATACTAAAGATAAGATCCCTCGGTATCCTCAGAATCAGCTGATTCTCCAAAAAATTATGTTCCGCTTTCAACCCTAAATCATAGCCGGGAAACTCAGCCACGCTCGCTCCATCTACATTCGCGCCATTGTCTTTGAGCCAGTTAATGAATTGTCCAATCCCCTGGGAACGCTTAGACGACTCTGTCTTCATCTCCTCCAACCTTTTAACCTTCTCCAAAACTGACGATATCTCTATGTAGTTGTCCCATAGTTGTGTCACGTACGCTGAATTACTACTTACTGGTTGAAAAGAAAAGAAGAAAAATCATTATTTCGGGCAACCGGCTCCATAAAAGACGTCGAAGTTGAGATTCTATAAAGACACTAGGAAGGAATCTTTCACGTGTGCCATGTGTTTAAAATCCGAGCCACAGGCATTCACAAGATTATTCTAAATACAAGAAAATTTCTTTATCCAGTTTTCGAAGAATCTAACGAAACTTCTACTCGCGTCTAAATGAATAATTTACAAGATCTTTGCATCAACCTGACACAAGTAGCGCGATAATAAAATTCTACGACGCGTGTGTCCGGCGTTGGAATATATCCGGAAATATACTCACGATGAAATAATTTCTCGCACAACACATTTATCTCGTTCTTTTTGGCCAAAGACAACTGCCTTTGCTGCGGACCGTGTTGTTTACTTTTAGGCAATCCGTGAGATTTTCTTCTGCCCATGTTTGTACTATCTCACGGCGGTTTCGTGGCTTCTCGCATTTAGATGCATTATAATGTGTGACGCGCGCCTAAGATTGGCAAGAATAAAACACTTTCCGCCGTAATAAAAATAGATCGCCCGACGCTCGCCACCGTCCGAACGCCCGCAGACATAACCTCGAAACGGCGGAGCGCAGCTAGCTTCCTTCCCCGTTTATCACGGATTTCACTGCACTTTATTGATTTTCAATTCCCGTCAGGGGTCACCTACTTTCGCGATTACGTTCAACTTTCCGTCAGAGCTGTTCCTGCCGCGTTTTCGCATCCTTATCCATTCGTCATGAGCATGCTTTTAATACGATGATTTACTCGACGATTGCGGTACACGCGACCATTAAAATCAATGTTAATCATAGCGTACCATATATATATATTTTTTTTATTTGACATTCGAACATACGTCGACATTTGCGCGGCGATACCATATAGCACTCTATAAAAATGTGTACAAGTATATATATGTACATCTATAAAATCTAATTATCTTTCTTGGGTTTTTTTTCTTTACATTCGGTTAGAATTACTTGCTAGATGTGCATTAAAAATTAAAAAATATATATAATGTGTATGTATATGTATATATATATATATATATAGAAAAAACGAATTGTTCTTTTATATAAGATCTATATTGTACAAAGTAATAAACAAATAATTGATTTATTCGATAAACTTTTAAGAATAAATTTATATTGCTTTTACATCCTATTTATAAAGTTACATTAAGGGGGGGGAAGGGTCTAAAAACGATAAGTCAATCATGAAACAGTTATCTACAAACGTAAGATAAAAAATGTAGTATTCTAATTCACTCGTAACGCCTTGTATAGTATAATAAGAATAATATGACAATAATAAGAGAAAAGAAAACGAGGCTAGAATATCATGTTGCATAATTAATGTAAGAGAAATCTTTAACTGTACAAATGAAACTGTCGAAGAGCGAGAACATTTTTGTTTCCAAACTATGAAAGAAACAAAGGAAATCATTAAAAAGTCATTAAAACGTATAATGCGAACTAAAAAGCAAAGCAAATCGAAAATTTTGGAGACAGATTAAGAGATAACTTTTAAAAGATCATCCATCAGTTGTTTAACATTTATTATTTTGATATAAAATTATTTGTATTTAATACTCGTGTCAAGGCCAAGAGCCACGAAAATGTAAATATTTATCCTTAAATTTAATTCAATAGTATTATTCACAGCTCATATTTAACATAAAAAATATTCTCATTCATATATTTAACTTTTCTTCTTTTTTTTTTAACTAGGAGTGCATCTATAGGACCCCCTTAATGTATATAAATTATACAAGTTTGTGTACAACTAAAAATAATATAATAAAACAATTTCTTGAATTTTCACGCTGCAAAGTAAGGTAACTAATTGTAAAAACCTTTTTACAAAAGGAAGGAATCCAAGTGTAAGCGAAAAGTACGACGTATTTAAATATAACAGCCCGATACAATTAATATCGTTCCACCGAAAATCTCAAATTACAGTGTTACTCGCAAAATAATTTTCAGTTATTTCAAAATTACATTCGTGATCCTTTTACGTTTAAAATTCGCAGGTTTCAAGTATACCATGCTCGTTATTTCTAATCTCGGTATAAAACTCTAATTTTTTTCTCATGATGATGCACCTCGCGCAAAGAGAGCATCAAAGAAATATGAAGAAAGGAAGGAAGGACACAATTGTAATATACGAAAAAGAATTTAAATATCCTGGTTGGGAAATTTATCGTAATTATACACTTTGTACCGATTACAGATAAACCACTAAGATCTTTATAACATTATATTTGATTAAGCATTATGCAGAATCGTAAATATATTACACATTCTACAACATTACCCATAAACTTCTCCGTAATTTCTTTGCAGCGGAAAACTCGTACCTTAAATATTAAAGATACACGTAGAATTACAGTTATATACCGTTATTTATACAGCCTAACCTCTAAATAGAGCCTTATAGACCACATGATTTCCTTCGTTTACTGCTACCTCAATAGAAATTCATCGAAATCTATCGTATGTCACGAAATTAAAAGTACATTTCATATTGACTCAACGTCTTACGTAAGATGTCATAAAAGTTCTACACTCTCATAAAAACCGAATGTTGTTCACTTCATTTAACCAATCCCCCCTTTCTTTTTTTTTAAAGATGTGTGCGACGCCTCCGTAAATCTTAATTTCATACAGTAATTATTCTAGACATGTACATCGTTTCCTTTGTTTAATTCAGACATTTCTCTTCGGGCAGATACACGTTACAGTATACCAAATAATCTGCAAGCCGTATGTATATTAATCGTACAACAGTAGTCTAGAAAAGATAAGACTTTCCTTCGTTCAAACGATTTACACAAGGATACCAGCCTCTCATGAAATTTTGTTCTGTAGCCAAAACAGCACGCGATGCACTTGTGGTCCCCTGTTTCATTTTTTTTTTATTTATTCTCGCTTTATCACTAAAAAGATTTAATGAGAAACAGTATTTGCGATTACTGTAGAGTGTATCGCTTACACTGTTCAAGGGGAGTTGTTGAAGACTACAAAACACATAGTACATAAATATTAAATTACTTCTCATCCAATTGGCGCGTGGCATTGGAATAAATTGTGCAGACACTGTGGAGTCAAATTTACAAAATTTCTAATTCTCTCGTATCAGGTAAGTTTCTTTCCCTTTAGTATCATGTATTTATACACTTTATTTCTTTCGTTCTATTGTGTAGCAGTATCTGAAATGCTTTGCCGCCATGTGGCGTGGAAAGGAATCTTCAAGATTTTAACTCGCGTTTTGGGTAATGCAGTTAATAAAAGTTTCTGAAGTTGTGGCAACGGTAGTATATCCACTTGAGGATTTGTTAAGTTCGGTTGTTGTTTATCATCACCTGAAAAATATAAATTCTTTATTCAATTCCACCTAAATAAATATCTCTTCCAATTGTCCACCAATCGATAGACGTCAACTTCACGTGTAACTTCGATATGTACTGTGTACCTTTTTGATTGTCATTTTCATCGTCGACATCTTCGATTAATTTTAAGCAGGGTACCGGCTTTAGCACTGGTATCGAATCACCAGTAACCTGTTTACTCATTAAATTACACTGATCAACGAATAGTTCCGTAACCCTAAGTAACTCGAGCGTCACGCCCCATACAAAATGCGTCAAATTATTCGACAATTCTGTAACGCCACCGAGCACCATGTTATTGGACGTTGCCGACTGGGATATGTAAGTTGGTATTATTAATAGCCTTTTAATATTCTTGCAATTCGCCAAGCATTTGTCAAAGCCGTTCTTCACGTCGAAATTCACCAATTCCATTTGACTCAAATTTTGTAGCTTGGATACACCCTCCAAAATATCGAACGTGCAACACGAGCCTTGGCCCTTCTCCAGCCTGAGGCGTTCTAATTTTTGTAACTTTATCAAAACTACAGTGCCGAATTTGTCTGGGAAATCTGAGCATTCTCCCAACTCCAATGTCTCCAAGTTTACCAAGGCTTGTATAATATCGATTCTCTTCTTGCCGAGTTCCTTCACCGACGTTAAACTCTGAAACACGCGGTAGATTAATGTATCAGAAACTGGTGAAAAGGCATTACCGACGAAAGCGTTTAGACTTACCAGTTGCGTTAACTGTGTTAATTCTTGCAAAGGTGTGAGATCCTCTTGTAGAGACATTCCGCATATTGCTTTGAGTCTCAATTCTTGGCAACGTTTCAGATTTCCAACCGACTCCAGATTTAAGGAATCGCACTTTATCGACATCGCGCTTAGTACCTCCAGTTGGGGACAGCTCTTAATGACCTCCTCGACAACCATCACGGGGCATCTGCACAATTCTAGTTTGACGAGGCTGGTCACCCGTGGTATCACCACTAAAAACTTTTTCCAAATGTTGTCGGATTCGCCGGCGACAAGCATTTTCCGCAGATCTAAGTGCTGAGTGCCGCGCCTTTGTAACGTATCCGCCAGACCATCCCAGTCTGTCACTTGACTATTTTTCATTCGCACAGTCTTCCACAGGGAAGGGTGCGCGGCCAAGTCCCGCCACATTTTGCATACTCTAGCAGCTCGGAGCAGTTCTTGCACCTTAAGGTATTGGAAAATGCGCAGCAAAGCATGATAACCAGCGCATACCGAGTCCATGAAATGTTGTTGCTGCTGTTCTGTTTCCTGATGACTCTGTTTCCTCCTGAAAGTATCAAAGTAAAAGCACTTTTAGACAATTCTGTATGAGAATGATTGGCCTACGATATATATATATGGGTATCATCTATTACGATATGTAATAACATTTATTAGAATTTTCTTCAACTTTACGTTACTATGTTACATTAAATGTTTATAACTCTTCTTAATATTAATGATAGATTGTTAATTTTTTGAAAAGGCTTTTAAAGGACCAATGATTTACAACAATGATGCCAACAATCTTATATATATACTGTGTCAAATAAGTATCACGAGTAAAAGCCTCAGAAAAAAATTCCAAAGGTTGAAAATGTGACGGTTTAAAATAGAATAAAGGTACAGAAACAAAAAACAAACAGAAAAAAGGAGGTGTAAATAAAGGAGGAGAAAGGATTGTCGGATGTTTTTTTTGGGAAAACGCACTAAGAGTTTTTTTGTGTTTCAGCTCGCACAAGTCTTTATATCTGTAAATATAAAAAGTAAAAATGAATTAGATTTTTTCCACTGAAGCACTTATCAGTAGCTGTATCTGTAATTGTAGCATGAATGTAAATAATGTATGTAAATAATATAGCGTGTCCAATTTTCTGTACCCATGCTCGAAAACAGGTAAATCTAATCAGGATAGAATAATTTTACTTTGATACTACAATTACACAATACCTGCAAGAACTAACGATATGTGATTGTCTTGCACGTTTTTCACATGTCTCATAAATTTGGCCGCATTTCTAAGAAGCTAAGGCAGTGTGCTTCGATCACAAGATAAAATCAAATTCATTTTTCACGTCGAACTTTTATATTTCCAAATATAATAAACATCGGTATATATTGCATTTACAATATAATTCAATTATAAATTTTGGTATAAATGGAAACTAAATCTACAGCTACTATATCTCTCTATTACTTTCACTGCAATATTCCAAGAAAATTATGGAAATTACCCTGACACAATTCGCAGAGATGTTTGAAGCGAAGTGAAATACTTGTTTAAACATGTGACACAGCATTAATTAGCATAGAAAGAGCACACATATCTTGTAAATACAATATGTACAAAGCAACTGCCAAAACCTCAAAAGAGAGTTGCCTTAACTTATCTGGAGAAAATGTTTAAAAAAAAAAAAAAGGATGTGAAAGAAATATGTCGGTGTGTTTGAAAAGCAAACACTTACTTGCTACTTATTTTAATAGTACCCGAACTACTCGTCGCAGATAGACGTGAATCTACATTATGCAGATCATTATTTGTACTAGTTGTATTTGTATTATTCGTTACAGCCTTCCATTCAGGTGACTTAGAGCTCATTGCTTTCTTGCCTTCTGACGTAAGATCTGCCCTCACGTTAGGCGAATCATTCTCACATCTATTCGCAGTCAAAATATTTGTTCTACTTCTGTTATTGCACATCTCTTCGGTTTCTTCCGCTACAGGACTTGGAATAAGCTCCGCAACTAATGTGTCCTTCGACATGTCTTTGTCGCCAGACTTATCAACAGCATCTTTCCCGAAAGATGGCAACAAAGGAATATGCGACTTTGTAGTCATGGAGTTTTCGATGGTGTTAGATATATCAGTGAGCGAGCCATCCTGAAGTATAGGAGGCTTGTCGCCTATTTTATCAGGTTTCACTGTTATAGCCGGCTGAACAGCCATAGCATTATTTTTTGGCACAACGATGTACCTTTTCCCTCCCATTAATGCGATATTTTGCGCCGGTTTCGGCAAACTTCCATCGTGACTTTGTAAAAATTCATTCTCCGTCTGAGCGAACCAACTACTCTCCTTCTTGTCTGAATTCGAAGGGGAATACGATGCTGCGGTCGGTGTTTTTGAAACTTTACCGGCGTTGCGAGATTGCGAATCTGCATTATCAGATTTCGGTATTCTTTGAAGCTTTGGAGGGGTTAAATTCACTTGATGTTTCGATTTTGTATTTTGCGCACCTAGCATACTAATTGGTATCAACGGAGGAGGTGTCAGAGATGGATTTGTCTGAGGTTGATGAGATTCGCTAGTATCCTGCTGACAATTCTACAACAAAATTAATTTCGTTTAGTTCGAACCACGTTCTGTTTAATACTTTGTATCTAACTTTACTGAAATATAGACGATAATTAATGGATTTTGAAACTTCAACAAACGCCATATAGGCCTACAATCGAATACTAAAATAGAATTTCAATGGCAAGTTTTAGAATACAAAGAACAAATTATACTGTTCCGTGAAATCGATGCAGAAACTATTCGAAATACTAAACTCACGATATAAAGATAATCTAATGAATAATAAAAATTGAGGGAGAAAAGCTATATTGTAAACGAAACCTACCTTGCAAACGTAATCATCACTCCCTGCAAATTCCATACCACCAACACATTCAGGATGATATAAACATAGACACACGCGACACTGTAAGCTCGGTATCAATCCCATACTTGTTGAACATCTTATACTGCACGGTTCTTGAACTTTGGGCCTGTAAGATGTGCGTTGATTGGGGAGAGGGATTAAGGAATAAAACACAAAATTTAAATCAGGGATTTAAGGATTAACAGGATGAAGAAGGATATAGTTATAAAAAATATAGAAGGAAAAGTTTTAACTGCTTTGGAATATAATCTCGAGCTCTATCATTATGTATACTTATTATACAACATGCATTTTAAGATTACCAAAATTAGGAGTACTTTAATCTTCTTCTCTGTTAAACGTAGAATGCAATATCCAATTATTTATGCATCTACTAAAGCTAAATTTATGGACCAAAGCATTACGAGAAATTGTGCACAAGTGATGATACAATATAAAGTTCAATCGGTAAAATTAAACAAATATTTCTGTAATATTGGACATTTAGAATCGTACCAAATTATTCATTTCGTTTACGTAAGGCGTCTTGAATTGTTCAACAGACAAGAATTCTAAAGAAGAAATATTGATTTTTGTCAAGAAAAATATAATGAACGCACATGCTGTAAATCCTTCATTGGACCTTTCCAAAGCACGTTAAACATAATCGTTAATCATGTTTAACCAGTAAGCAATTTGGATACCCTCCAGTGTTGCAAATTAATCGCGATTATACGATACAAAAAGATAGATTTAAAATTAAAGCAATCAGCTACTTACGTTAGTTGCCTTTTATTAACTTTAGGGGGCAGTGGTTTTTCTACAGGCAGCTGACTTCTTCTTGTGCTTGTGGTCCGCTGCGGTGGAAGCATCTCCCTTTCTTCAGACTTCATTTCTGCTATGCAAAGAACAACAGTTTCATAAGAGAAAGTATAGCTTCTTAAATAAAAATCCGCATTTACTACTTTTTGTACTAAACAGTGTTAGATATAACTTGTAAGAAAAAATCACCGTTTCGATCTGAATGCAGCTACTTAGTACAGTGAGTAGGAAACAAAGCAGTCGCAGATACAATTTCAAATCGATATAGATGCATACTTATATGTGGAGTCCTCTTTCCAGGCACTTTAACTTTAAATCCTCTCGGTGATTTAGCTATGACTTTTGCAGGCACAGGTACAGGCTTCGGAGCGGGTGATACTTCTACAGCTTTTCTTACAGGCGTAGATTTCTTATATCCAAAACTTTTCCTCGGTGGAGTAGCAATTGCGCCAACGGATCCCTGTAGCAGAGTGAAAATCAATATTTATCCGAACGTTAGTGCAAATCTTTTAGAAGTTTGGAAATAAAGTTACATACTCTAATCCTCTTTGCATCCCGAATAATCTCCTTGTCGGGATCATTGATACCAATGGGCTCTTTGAAGAATGTAAAATTATCGATAGTTAATTCTTTTGTATTAACTGCAAAGTACACAGCATTAGTAAGTTCGCTCCGCAACTACATTGCCAACAGTATATTATTCTTGCGAATTGTACTTACGAAATTCTGCGACTTCTCTAAAACTTCTAACTTTCTTGCCCTTTGGTGTATAGTAATATATATCGGCCATTCTTTTCAGACTCGAATCGCTACTTGCTCTAAATACTAACTCTCGCTTCCATCCATATTTGAATGGCTCTTTGAACGCAGGATTTGCTACATCCACAGCAGCTTTCTGTTTCGTAGTACTTCCCGGACTACCACCGCGTGACATACGGCTACTTTTCGATTTCTGAGACGTCGCTGGACTACTAGCGGCTGATGAATTTGTGGACTTAGTCGAAGCTTCGTCTGTTTTTTGTACATCTAACTCGGAGTCCATGGTATTTGGCATCCCAACCGAATCTGTTTCAGATTTGTCGGACTCCGTTTCTTTCTTAATTTTCTCTAAATCTAACATATGATCGCTTTCGTAATGCGTTCTATTGTCATCTGAATCTGCTTCGTCATCCTTCCTTCCATCAAAATTCTTCTTTACACTATATCTAAATCGCTTTACCATTTGCGCTTCTGCTACCTCGGCTTCGGCTGTAATAAATTTTATAAACATTGTCCAATCGTATCTAAATATTAAACAAAATCATATTACATTAAATATGTTATTTAACTATTACATTAAATATGTAATTTAACCATTACATTAAATATGTAATTTAACTATTACATTAAATATGTAATTTAACTATTACATATATCATATTAATACATTCTTGTCGCATCTTACCATGCATACAAATTATTTTTAAACCATGAATTTCACTATTTAAACCCTCAACGCTCAAATTTCTTTCAAATTTTCCGTTCAAAAATATAAATTCTTTTTGTCTTGCATAAATTCATATTGTGGTATATTTTCTGCTTTTGCAGTGGCAAACGAAGAAGTTGTACGGAGATAAAGAAAGAAAAGCGAAAGATGGAATTTAACGCAAATCATTCTGTTTCGAGTATTGAAATTGATTAAAAAACGATTAAAATGGAACAGAACAAAGCTGAAAACTATCTAAAAGAGGACGCTATAACAAAGAAGATTAATGAACGCCGATCACTCAAAGACCAAAGAAATGATTAAGAGGCGTCGGCTTAAAGATTGTGGATATTATCATTGTTTATTCGTTCGATACGCAAGGGATTATGTTAGAAGCAAGCGTATCGGCCGTGCCCATGAGTCTCACTGACTTACACAAACAGAATATTTTGGCATGCCTATATACATGATGAGCGTTAAAGGGTTAATGAAACTCGCGAAGAGAAACTAAACTGTATTAATAAATGTAAATTTACAAAATAATCATATTTTATTTATTTTTTGTATGATTACGCATACCGTAGAATAATTAAAATCTCAAAAATTGCTAAGACTAGCTTTCCTTCACATTTTCAATACTTCACTTCACCCAAGTAGTGGAAATTTACATAAAATCTAGTGAATTCATATTTCTTATACTTTCTCTTACTTGTGTTAATTTGCCAATGTTACTTTAAAATGGTGTTTTCGACTTACTCCAATGTAAATTTGATAAATATTCATATTATGCAAACCAATATTATAAGATATGCCTTCCGGACAATGAATTTAGAAACCTATAGTTAGTAAAACCATTTAACTTTGTATAACAGCCATTCGTAGTTCTAAAATGTTCTATAGACACGATGAAAAATTCTTTCTGATATATATTTAAAAAGTATGTACCACGAACCGACTCAGCTGATTTATCAGCTTCTTTAGTTACTAAAGAATATAGATACGCTTGTAAGTTTCGTTTGTTGGCTAAGAAAAAGCTGCATAAGGCAAGAGGATCGTTCGCAGTATGTAATTTGCATAATAACAATGACTGATACCAATTAGTTTCTTCAGGACATGGCTCCCTGGCTCGAGATCGTTAGCCCCTTGCACGTCAAATCCGTTGAACTCCGTGGATTCTTCGGAGCTAACATCATCGGGTTCCGAAAGCTTACGTTTGCGTCCCTTCGTGCTCGAATCGCTTTCGATGGTGCTAGTCGAGTTAGCCTTGAATTTCCGGAGCTTTCTTCTAACGCCGGGCGTCGTGCTCTTCTTCGACGGGCTCTTAATGTCGCCGTTCACCTCTTGACCTTCCATTTTAACGGCCGTTTCCACTTTAGTTTGGGTCTCCTGTAAATCCGGCATACTAGGAGTTTCTAGGTTAGGATTCTCGCGCGCCTCATCGGCGTTCCCGCCATTCACGCTGGCACCGTCCATTGTGCGGCCCCACTGGGACCAGAACACTTATTACTCGTACTGCGGCAACGGATGCGCGAAAAACGTGGATTTCGCGTGGCGCGTTACTTCATATAAACTCCATTAAACGTTCTTCCGTATAAGCAGCCGTGCTACAGTCCCCTCGCGTCTGGGTACCACGATCCCGCGCTCATCTGTCCCCGCGAGTGCGCATAACACACGCGCATACACCACTACGCGCTATTTACACAACAGCCAGGATTTCTCTCGGTGAGATACGTTTACGAGCGTTCCTCATTCCGATGCTATCACACTGCACACGTACTTCGACGAAGACCGGGACACTGTATTACAGGGAAAATTACTTATCCTTCCATAAACGTGATTTGGTTAGAGACTTCGAATGAAAAACGACAACAGCTTCGGACGGGCACCAAGCGTCTGTAAAATACAACCGGAAATGGCCGAAAAAAATAGGTTCAAGGCTCACCCTCAAGTCACGACGTACTTAAGCACAATATCACATGAAACATTTCGTATGATCGACAATTAATCTTCTTTTACTGATATAGGTACTTGTTTAAATAGGTTCTTTTGAGTAACGATTACGATAAATAGCTTTTTAACTTGGCATATATACGTGCAGCGAAGCATGTGGGAAAATAGTATTAATTAACGGCACATATCATTTATGTGACTATTACGATTTAATTAAATATTTGTATTGTATTGTAGTTAATATTACTTATATTAATGATAAATATTTTTTGGAATTGTTATTTGCTGTTTTGTGTGCTCATGGAAACATCATTTTTAACTTTGGACGCGGGTGCCCTGTTTCGGAACGCATCTATGGTAATTCGGGTGGGTTCTTCCATGGATCTGAAGGACAGTTCATCGTAGGTCGGACGCGGTCATGGAAAGACGGTGCATAAAGTAGACTCTTGAACGCGGGCAGTGAAGCTCTCCGCGGGGAGGGACGGTATACTGTCAGCCATCTTGTGCCGATCAAATAGTGCTGCCATCTATGTCCTTTTGTCTCAAATTTTTCGTGGAAGTCTTTTACATTCTTTCACAAAGCAAACTGGCATTTTTGCGATTGGCTTTATAGATACATACACAAGAACCGACGCCACAAATAATTATATTGATAATATCGATTTTCTAAGATACTTAAACATTTTTATATTGTTCCATTAAGAAATTATTTTATTTAAATTAAGATTCAAAGTGTTAAAATGAAAACAAGTAATTTACTTTTAAAATCTTATTTACCTATAAAGGAAACTAGAATTTATATTGTAATAAGAAACATCATGGGTATCATTCAATATAAGATTATGAAACATAATTACTGAATTTTCTTACACGTAGTAATTTGAAAATTATTAGCTCGAAATGGCTTGAACGAAAGAAGGTGCAATAAAAATTATCGATATTTTGACGAAAATTATCGAGACATTTGTCAAAAGAAAACAAATATTTTAAGTAATAGAAGGCGACATTATAATAAACTTCTACCATTCTCTGGTAACCAAATATATCGTGTTTTTACTCATCCCATATATTTTATCGTTTATAAAAACATTTATAAATTTATAAAACATGACTGGACGCGTAGAGAAAGTCAGTTCAGTGCAGTTTTAAAGTTTACCACGTCATGAACATTCATAGACGGCAGCACCAGTAGACCCTATCAAGATGGCTGAAAATACCTTCCCCTCGTGGTCCCCCCGAAGCTTCATTCCCCGCGCCGTAAAGTCTAGTTTATGCACCGTCCTTCAGGTCCCCGGATCGTCCCACCATGACCAAATTATTGTTTGCATGTAGAATACAGTGTAATTCACACACGTACTACACTTTCACAAGCTCGATTTCACACACTATTATAAAATAAAGAAGGTGGAGAACGTCTGTGACGCACAGTGAAAATAGTTTGGCGTTGACAGTTTCTTATGGCTTGTTATATATATTTTTAAAGTACGAATTATGAAGGATACTAATTAACAATGATACCCGTTTAAAGAAACTTCGCGTCTTGCACGATTGTATGTACAAGGTAAGCACGTAACAGTTACAATTGGTCTTTCTATCTTGTCACCAATGTAAAATATGTATTCGAAATACAATTTCTTTAGTATTTACTTTGCGTATATAATCGTTATTTTTTTAATAAGGGTGTGAATATTATTTTGTACTATAAAATCTGTGTCGCATTGTTTGTTGGCTATCAATATTCATTATCAGTTGCAAAGTGGCAAACAAGATACACTCCAGATGAATCGTATTCGTTTATCAGAAAAGGAAATGGTCGTTGTAGAGTATTGAAATTAAGTTTCAAATTATTTAATATAAACATTATTGGGATTAGATATTTAGTTGTTTCAAATAAAGATATAGAAATCAGTTAATATTTCGTTAATTTACGCATTCGGTATATGAATATTTTATATATATAGGATAATCATAACAAATTTATACGTAATCATAAAAAAATATCACACAATAATATTTTCTGGATGAAAGATAAGTGTTGAATAAACATTTGTTACATAATAAACTTAAGATATTGTCAATATTTTATTATCATCGCATTAAAACTTATCAGGTGAATCCAAATTGTATGAAATATTATTTAGGAACAAACGCATCCTTCAAATGGAGTGTGTTTTGAAAGCTGTACCAGCAGATTTAAGAGTAAAAATGGAGGCACTTGTGCATGATTTAAGTTTGGCATTAGAAGAAAGTAGCAACAGTGCAAATGTCAGGCGCAGATGGGGCATCAGGCGAAGAGCTCGTTCCACGGGAAATATTCGTAAGTGTATGGAAGCAAATATATAAAAGAATGTAATTGACTTTTAGAGATTTAGTCGGATATTTTGTAAGTCAAGCACCTTTTGGATTCCCAATATGGATTCGAACACCTGCGTTCTAATCACTTTTCTATGAAATCAGTTCCAGTCTAGTTTTACGAGACAAACAGAGGATCGTTACCAAGATTGTCTTTGTAGAAACCATATTTCCTTGCGCAAAGAAGTCAAATTATATAAATCTATGAAAAGTAATTTTTAACGCGTGAAAAATAACTAGAGAACATTGAAAATAGTATTTAAGTAATTACTCTTTATTTCAGCTTCGCTACACGTGAACAAACATTCGGACGATAGTTCGTCTTCCATTTACGACATCCATATTCCAAAAAACAATACCGCCTCCAAATATCAATCCGACAGCGACGACACAAATCAGACGGAACGATTTGCACGTTTCTTTAATTTAAACAATGCTAGCAATATCGAAAGCGATTCGGTTAACGAGAATTTCGTGCCCAGAGTAAATCCAAGACGTAAAAGAAAATTCAAGAGGCTAGCTGTTGATTCCGATTCTAATCCCTCCACTTCTCAAACAGTTGCAATTATGACGACACTCGGGGACAAAAAGAGAGTTCTTCGAAGTGACTGTAAAAACAGATATGGAACGATATGGTAATATGTAGCATAGTATAATAACGAACGAATAGAATTTAGGGACTATAAGAAAACTGACTCCGTTTTAAAACTTACAGTTGTGGCAAACGTAAAAGATCGTGCAGGGAGCGTTCTACGGATTGCGAAATGAGAACGTTGAAACCGAATCGAAGCACAAAATCAAAAAATCGCATCAAAATGCAAACCGACGATGCCATTGATTGCTCAAGGATATCGAGTTCAAGTATCTCGTCGAGTGATTCCGAAACTGGACTTATCACGAACGACGAAGATCGAGAAGGTATTAGATTACTTATTTGAAGTTGTAGGTATCGCATTAACTGATTCGTTTAACTGCAGGAGACGATGAACAGTCGGATTGGATCGGAGAGCCGAGTTGGTGGGACGAGAGCGAAAGTACCAACGAAGATAAAGTCAGCGCAGACCCAACGTTTCAAATGATAATACACGGAAGTTTCGAGCATACGATGGACAAAACCAGGAAGAGTTACAGACAGAGAATTCAAAGAATTCAAGAAGGTCTCAGCGGAAGAGAAATACGCGCTGGTCGTCGTCACGTGGACAATAAGCCTGGATATTCGATTATCACGTCAGCCAATGAAAAAGTGTCTAGATTCTTACAAGATCCTACCCAAAGTGAGCTCAGGCTACATCCTATGCGTCAGCCTGAACGAGAGAAGCTTCGCAGGCTCGCGAACTTGTATAGTCTAAGTTTAAAAGGAGATTTAGGTTGTCCAATTTTATACAAAACTCGACATACTACGCAAGCCATTTGTGTAGATCAAGTACCACTAAAGAGATTTTCAGATTATAAGAGACTAAGGAGAACTCCGCCGAACACGCCGAATCCAGAATCGACGATGCATAATCAGGAATATCAAATCACAAGCGCAAACTTTGGCTCGCAAATCGTAAGCCCTGCGTCGAATTTAGATTCAATGCAAGCTGTACCAAAATTGTCCCATTTGGAATGGGACTCGAATAGTATGGACATTGAAATTCATGGGAAACCAAAATTTCATGACTTCGGTCACTCGAAATCCAGTTAAAGTAAACGAAATCCTGTTTTGTTAATTCGTTTTCTAAAATAAATTATTTATATGTACGTTCACATGGTTTTGCACACCTCCCTTTTAATATCGAACGAACCTTTGATAAAACCGAGAACCTGCAAATGCACGATAGAAAAAAAAAAACACCTTCGCTGTATATTAAAATATTAGATTCTTTCTCAATGTTACAAGAGTTTAAATATACAAATTATTAAAACCTTTCAATTAAACTGATTATACATGTATACTTTCGCTAGTATTTTATTTTAATCACTTCCGCTTTAGTTACTATTTGCTGTTTATTTAACATTTTCTATGTAAACTGTATACAGTAAAATTTGTTGCAGATATTACATATAACATAAATGGCATTGACGTTACAAACTCTTTCCTATTATTCTGTCGATTTCGATCACATGTTCGTTTGAGTCGTCCTCAAAGGACAAGGATAAAGCTAAGTTGCGTTATAATATTCGGTTGACGATGCTTGCTGTTGTACTGTCTCTGAGAAATTAATTTATTTAAACATCACTTACATAACGTTCGAAATTATCTACCTTCGCCTAATTTTGTGTTAACTGCCATTGCATTTTCATTGGCAATCATTTGGAATTCTTGAAACCGTTGAGACACCCTCTGGTTCATCTTCAGATACTTTTCCATGCAATTTAGGGCACACTTCTCCTCCTTTGCCTTAATGTCCCGTGCGGTAAAATCATTTATGCAGTCAATAAAGCAAATCTCTGATAATTTATTATAGGACGTCAGGAAGTCTCGAAACTGGAGTAGAAAAATTTCCGTCATTCGAAGTTTCTATATATAGTTTCTTTTATCATTTATTTCCATCAGCATGATTCGAAATTTGACAACCCATTATGTTTCACACTCGTAAATAGGCAGATACATTCTCGTATGATCATTTTTTTTTTTAAATAATTAATGTACGAAAGCACTGCAAATACATACGGCTTTAATCTGTTCTCCGTCCACATTTGTAGGAACCTGCATTGCCATTACAATAAATCGTTTACTTTCTAGCGGAAAGCTTTATATTCACGCACCAACTATTTAATTACTGTTACACCGTGAAGTTCGAATAGAACTCTGATGCGAAGAATTTTGAGGTTAGGATGTATCTACTTTTATACAGCACGTGCGCGCTGTGCACGCATGGACTTTGCTTGTGGAAGTTTTCGAAATTCATGAAAAATTCTTTAATAAAATGTGGTAAGCTGCACGAATTTTCGAGCCTAAAACTATTCAAAACTTCCAGATGCAAACGCCTTTATTTTACAGTTGGGCGTTCAATAATCCTACTTTCTTTTAATTCTATAAAAATCATATATTTTTTAAATTGCGGCTGTAAGACTGAATACATATAGGTATACACACAATATATCGTAGTTCTTCGTAAGATTTCAACGCAATAACAAAATTTATTCACTATCTCGATAATTCACGCACTGATATTTATTCGAACCGGTATATTTGAAATAATAAAAGCATACCTCGATAAGGACAGTGTGCAAATATCATTAAACAAATGATCTAGATTAGAAGCTATGTGTTTATATAAAAGTTGCAACAGGGGAGTTGTGAGTGAAACTGCATAAGGGACAAAGGTAGTAGAAAAGGAGCAGATGTTTCGTGGCGGTAGTTGATCGCAGTATACCAACCACAGTGGGCCGCGTCTTTATTTCGGGTACGTTTGGAACATTTATTTCTTTTATTTGTAAGGTAGGATTAAAAATGTTCTCGTTATAGTTTAATAGATCATTTGTATTATACTGTAAATGTCATTAAGTCACAATCTGTAAGCGTGTCACACAAGTTTATTTACATATACAAATATATTCTCTATTAAATATGTAATAACCTTTTACTCACACATAGTATTTACGTTGTACATACGCACGCAAATTCGTATGTACGCATACATATATCGTAAAATTCTTTATTCTTACTAATAATACATATAATCGAAATAAAATTTGAACGTAATAAGTAACAATATTGACTTTTTTTTTCAAATAATATTTTTCAATGAAATTTGCACAACTTGGTATGTACATACGGAATTGACACGACGTCTCGTAAGTTATATAGTTCGTTCGTCCGACTATTTCACCTTATGCCCCTTTTTGTGCGAAATTACAAGGCTTTAGGTTGGTCACGGTAACGGAGCAAGAACAGGTGACAAACGAGGGTTCGTAAAAGCGACCGAAACTTCAAATACATACATACGTTGCATTATGCGAGCGTCCGTCGACGTTTTAACGTATGTAGTTTGCACTTTGCAGTACCGTTTGTGTAGAATAAAGGTCTCTGCACACATATATATCAGTTCTGTGCCAGCGTGCTGGTGGTATGTAAGAAATCGCCCCTTTTTCTTACCACTGGCAGGGAACTGATATGTGTGCAGAGACCTTTAATGGATCGACGTTTTTGATTCGCGTTATGTTGGTACAAACACTATAAACCATAAACGCACAGAACTTCGCGCCGTGCTAAATTTCAGTTATACGTATTCCACGAAACTCCGAGATGTTACCCACAAAATTCTTCTCTGTCTTATTGGTAGTAAATCATAATGGTTTATTTACACTAATGCTCTTGTGTCTACTTACGTTTTTAACAACGATGCTACATGCATCGCCATTCAACCGATAGAAATCCAAGTAAGCGAATCACCTCGTGCATTCTATCAGTTGCAATTTTAACTATTTCCAAAAAACTATTACCTACTCACCATGCCATAAGTAATTTATTGCAGCAACGAATGCTGTTTTGTATAGATGGCGTGCTCTTTCGATTTTTCAGTATATTCCTCCCATTACATTTACATTCGATACTTCACTCGAATATTTACACATTCTTTTATAAACATTTATGATTTTTCCGCTCAACAGCCAGAAGTTTCGCACGACGTTGTATCACTTTAATTCTGTTTAATTCCAGACAATCGGACGAGGGTATATGAGTGATTCTAATCGCTGAAAACTGCTTCTAAAAATGTACAATAGAACAAATTCAATATCGTATAAAGGATCAGTAAAGTCGCAACAGCCATCCGCGAAAACGAGTATGAAAAATAAAATTCCCTTTGCTCTGAGGGGAAAGAGTGGCGCGGTAAAACGACAGCATGTTTTAAATGCGTCCTCGCAGAATGAAACTATTACGAGAAAAAGAGCTGAATCCAAAGATCACTCCGTGCCTATAGTGAACAAGTCTTGTGAGGATATGGATCGTGACGATCGAATTACAGTGTTGCGCAAAGAAATAGAAAATTGGAGAATTAATGAAATATTAACAGCCAGGTCTGAGGGGAAGCTCACTGAAACGCCTAGTGAACAGCGCAGTTGTAGTTATGGTACGTGATACTTCACTTATGCGATCCGAGTTGTAACTTTAATTGTTGAGTGTCAGTACGAAAGGGACTAAGGTCGGGGCCAGATATATTGGCCGGTGAATTCGTTTTCGCAGCTAACGCACACCTATTCTGATGTACACTAAGGGCCAAAATCGGCTTCCCTTCGGAAATTTGGCAACGTTGCATGTCACTAGAATTACTGAGTTATGCCTAGTGACATGCAACGTTGCCAAATTTCCGAAGGGAAGCCGATTTTGGCCCTTAGTGTATGTATTTCTACGCTAAGAGCTCGGTTTGGCCTACACGTCAAGAGCTTGGCGCTATCCCCACCACTTCCCGGCTCACTCTTTTTCTGGCAACGCGAGAGCGAGTCAGAAAACGTTGAGAATAGGAGAATACTCCTCACGAAACTCACCGGCCAATATATCTGGCCCCGACCTTAAGTATCGAGTACTGTACAGAATTCCACTTAAGAGGAGGCTGTTGATTGGTAGGAAATCGGCAGAGAAATCGCTAATTACGGATTTAGCCACTTTGGTACTTCCACTACAATTTGTATAATAGGGTGATTTAAGCTTTGATAATTTTTTTTCGTAAATAAACAATATATATAATACATTGATTCATAAATTTGGTAATACTTAATGTTTGAAAAGGAGAACAATGACAGACATAAATTACATCAGTATTTAATTCGAGTCTCAATGTAAAATATGGATCACTCTTCTTGTTGCATTCGTGTTTAATTATAAGTTTACATTTTCATAATTTGCAGTTGCTTCTGGAGAAACCACGAAAAGGCAACCAACCCCAAACAATCCTTCCACCTCGTATAGATCGTGCATCGACCTCTCAGCGGTAACGTAAGTACTTTATTATTTTTAGAGAATTTTTTTATATCGCGTTAAAACTGTTAAATCTATTTTGTCTTCAGTAAATTGCATTGCGCAAAATAATACGTTTTTGGAACTGAAATTATGAATCCAAATTTCGATATTGAACAAGTAGAATTCTTTATATTATTATGTATATTTGCCAATAGCAGAACATATAAATAACTTTTCGAGTTTGAAAATGCGAACGCATATTCTATCTATAATTTTGACTGCTTTTGCTTTTTATGTTTTCATGGGATCACTTTTTTTTAAAATTTCATGACTATCGCAATGATTAAAATATTCTCTCTTTTTTAATGAAATTTTTTTTTTAAAAGTGATCTAAAAAAAGTCGAGGAATTCAATACCTCACAGAAATGTACAATAAATATCCAGATCCTTGAATGCAAGTGATCTTCATCTCTTTGTTCGTCAAATATTATGCATCAAGACATCAATCGCTAAATAGATATATATGTACAACCTTGCTGTGTGATGGCATGATAAGAAAAAAGTAGATAAGAGCCATTGCGAAGACGAAAATACACGAGACAATAAAATAGTTTGAAGTGACTAATAACAGCTTTCCTTATCTCACTGTAATTTTTGACGAACAAAATGAGCATGTCGTTCACCTTCCCAGAATATGAAAATAAATATTATTCCGATGTGGTTCATTTTGAACGTAATTAGAAGCTAATATTAACTTATATAATTTCCTTAATTCTCTGAGTACAACCCAAACTTCTACCATCCCCCTTTTTTTCATTCAACCTTATACGTAAATACTCGTTCAAGTATTTACGAAGTTGCAAAGTGTTTCCATTCCATGCGCCTTTTTAAAGCGCAGATAACTAATGGAACGGGCATCCTTTATGTGAAATGTGTTTCGTGTGATAGTGTGATAATAACGGGATCACGGTAAGTAGAGAACACAATTGTCGAGAAAGAATTCTCTTTGCAATAATGGATCATCGAGTATCCGCGACAGCGTTCGGTTGCACGCACGTTTTCTTTACATACGTACGGTAAAACGTGACCAAGTCAATTGCCATGCGTCGAAGACTCAAGAAAGAGGCTCGCGACTATCTTACGTAAGTAACTGTAAATGAAGAACGATGGGAGAAACACGGCCGTGTATCTTCGCGGGTGCATGTACACACGCGTGAAAGCAACTACGTCATTCTGGAATTTTCGAAAGTTTCGTCTAACCGGTTCTCTGGCTGCAGACAGTAAGACCCCTTTAAGTCTGCTGGTAGTCGCATCTAGATGAACTCCGCGGGCCATTCAGCAATGTAATTAGGCTGTTCGTTTCACGGGCAGATTTTGCGCTGCGCATTACGGCCCTCCACGCGTATCCATCGTACCATGACAGCAGCGAACGATAAACGCGTGTAGTGATAAAACATTTGCAATGGAGATGTGCGAAACGTTACAATATGAAAACGGTACACGATATTGCGACACGCTGCCGCCCAGGCCCATAGTATCAGTTACGTACGATAGGCAGTGTCTAAATTTGAAAAATAAAAATGTGCAAGGTAGGCCACGTAAATTGTTATATACAAGTTATTTTCTCGGGGAATCTCGTTTTTTGTATTTTAGGTAGCAAATGTCGATTTACTCATGCTATACGCACCAATTCAGAGAACGGGAGTGGGAACCCCTTGTTTTTAAATGAAATGCGATTAGAAATTGTTATTTTCGAATACTTGTATTTATTGAAAATGATTATGGGTTGTGGGAGTCTAACGGGAAATATCGTTCAATAAAAAAAGCCATGGAGGAGGAGTGAGACACATCGAAACAAGCCTACTTAGAATTGAAGGTCATTTCATTAAATATTTAAAATAGTAAATGTGTAAACATTTATTAACTCTTTTAATGATATTTGTTTTAATATACTACTACTACTCTGAATGTAGTCTAATAAGGGTACAATTCATATCACATAGGTACTTGTCTGAAACAATTAACAACACGTTATGTGACACACTGTATAAGTGGTGATCAAAAGAAAGTTTAAAGTTTACATATTTATAAGATTACATACATAAAACAAGGAAGCAGGCGAAAGCATGTTTAAAAGTTCTTATGTAATGACGTTACAAGGTAATAAATATATTGACTACCTTTTGTATATTTGTAGGTATATATAAGTTGACATCTATTAGTGTCAATTATTATAGAGACGAATACCTACAATAACAGAAAATATTTAAATATTATATAGACATTAAAGACCTAGACACATTCATTTTGTATCTTCCTGCATCTTCCTTGTTCATATATCGCTCATTTGCTGCAACAACGACACAACTCAAAATTTACAGTTTTTGAGATATTATACTATAGAAAAAGCGGCTATTGTCTAACAAAACTTTTGAACCCGTTTCCCCAAAAATCGTGAATTTTGAGTTATGTCGTTGTTGCAGCAAATGAGCGATATATAGGTACATACTTTTACTTTCATCGCTTTTAACATATATCTCTAACGATTAACAACTTTTACTTATTTTCATCGATGTTATTAATTTATTGATTATCGAGGTACCGTATACCGATACCAGTCACGAATAGTTATCGATAAATTAAAAGCGATTAACAAATCGTGACGAAATCGACTATCGTTTGGCTGTAAAATTTTCTTGACACCTTTGCTGTATATTTCTTTACCTCTTTTAAATTCAAGAAAATATAGCAAGGTCCAAATTCATAATATTGCAATAAACACAATAATTGCTCCGTTCACAGAAGACCTACGAGTAGTGGTGGAGAACTATCGATGGTACTTACGATAGTTATCGATGGTTCTCGCCATCGAAATTTGTAATAATATTACAAATTAAATTTGGGATTCTGAATTTTTATTATTTTTTAATTGACTAACCTACGATTTTCAATACCGATAATTATCGATAGTGAAAATAAACCATCTATAGTTTTCGATAGTGAGAACCATCGATAACTATCGTAAGTACCATCGATAGTTCTCCACCACTACCTACGAGAGGCTTAATACGGTACTGCCGTATAAAATATCTATTCGAATAGTGCACTCGCATCTGAAGTAGAAACTGAATCACGATAAATTATGACTCCATTTTCTAAACAAGAGGGGATTTTGAATTATCGCAGTTTCTTTCAATTGAACACATATGAATACGTGCGAGCATTTGAGTTTTCTCGCTTGTGTGGCGCTGTTTATAGTGAACAGTTAACATGCGCGGCCGAGAGGCCGTCGCGACTGTTTGGCAGTGGCGTCACGCCTGAAAAATGATAATGAGCACAGTGCTGTAGGTTAGTGAGAACAATAGCCACTTACGCTAATCAACGGAGACGCATGCCGCGTGCGTTCCGTAGTAAAAATATTTTCGGCGACAGCTCGCGCCGCGAATAACAATCGGCCGTGAGGCATTGCCGAATTCGTCCCCGACCATGAAGTCCTCGTTCCATCGGCGTAACTGAATTTTTTTATCTCCGAGCGCGCACGTATTCACTCGTCATTTCAGCCGACGCGGGTCTGGCGCGCGCATCGGGACGTTGCGCGTCGGGCCACGAGCCACGAGCCACGAGCCCCGAGGACGCTCGTCTCGAATAACCCTCGAACGCCTTCGTTCCCCCGTCGCGTTTAATAATGGAAACGAAAAATAAAATCCAACGAAGTACTCAAGGCTTCGCGAGGAAACGAGGCTTCGAGCGCGGCCAGCTCATCCGGATAATGATGTAGGTTACGTTCCCAGCGGTGTGTATCGCAAAAATCAACATTCTTTGCGAAGCCGTGGTTCGCAAAAAGCGTAAACCGGTTTGCCTCGTAAATGGCACACGAGCGTGCGAACGGGAGACAGACGAACGGGCAGAAAGAGCGAGCGAGAGTAAAGGAGGTGATGGAAAAGAGAGAAACACGTCTTCCAGCCGCGATTTACAGTACAGCAATTTTTCATCGATATTTCTTGGAGAGAGATTCGTCCAGATACCTATGTACTTATCCTGCGAAAAGAGATCGAAGAATTTCTTGTACATACGCGTAATAACGTTGCCTTCATTTCACTCAAGAAATATTTTATGTTTACGCATTATCGTATTGCTGGGTGCAAACGATTCTATTCAAGTTACTTTTCATTACAACCACGCTACGCTAGCCTCGTTTTTTTTTTACCGTACAGACTATAGCCAATTCATCTTACGGCCTTAACAGTAATACACCACCGCATTTCTGATTCGTCGGCCACGCTTTTTTACGTAACGCTACGCGCAACGCCGCGCGTGACGTCAGTTTGTACATAAAACGTACTCTCAATGTTGCCCGAGAGTCAGCATCGTCGTCGGCGGACGTGAAATTCTTGTGGAGAAAGCGTACTCGGGCTCAGCCCAGATCCACAATCATCGTAAACGCAAGGCTAACGTACGTACTATGAAAAAAAAAAGTTCACTCTTGGTTCTGCGAACGGAGACAAGATAACCTGTATAGTATCGCCTGGAGCGAACGACAAATTTCGTTACAAGTCACGCGGCGAGACGTCGCGCGCACGCGTTAATCAAGTTCACGAGACACGGCGTTTTTTACGTAACACCGCCGCGTGACGTCAGATTATGCACCGTGTCTGCTATAGTCGGCATCGTCGTCGACAGACACGGAAATCTCCGAGGAGAAAGCGTGGCTGAGCGTAACCCAGATTCAGGATGGCAAGGCCAACGTACGGGCAAAAGAAAAAAAAAACTACTAATGCGAGGCGACGTTACTGCGGTCATAAGAAAGTCCGAGTTAACAGTGTCCACGTTGACTTCTCTCGCGTTTACTCTCTGGGAATGTTTACGAGTCGCCTCGTTTCAGTGAGGATTCCAGAACGGGCGGCCACGATATTTTTCTACGGTTTTTCTATGCTCGGCGAGCGTCGCGCCGATAGCCTCGGTATACACATCAGTGAGTAAAGGAAAGCCGAGCAGCACGTTTTTTACGTAACGCTGCGCGTAACGCCGAGTCGTGACGTCACCGCAGACGGCGCGGCGTCCCGTCAGCCGCCAACGACAACGTCGGACGCGGAATTCTTGCGAAGGAAGCACCGACCCGAGAGGAGTCGAGCGCAGCCGAACGAGACGACACGGCATAGTTGCACGAGGCGGCAACGTTGCGAGCGTCTGCTAGGTTCAAGGGTACGGAGCGGAGGTTGCTGCTCGTCCCCATCGTCCGACCGACCACCGGCAGCTCGCTCCTGAACAACCAGTCGATCGCGATTCCGTTTTCACCCAACGGGAAGCTTCTGGAAAGACGCGCGCATTGAAACCATTGGCCATGTCACTTATGTATGCCTCCAATTTTCCAAGGAATTCCCGTTCGAATGAGGGGGGAATGCGGACAAAGTTAGACGCCCCTAGCGTGCGGCGCACGCACCACCGTTTCGGGAATTTAAAAGCGTCTTTGGCTTTGTAGCGCGCGCACGTTCCTCTTGTCCTTCTTTATAGTTTAAATTCCCGTTTTAGACCCGAGGCGTGTCGGGGATTTTAACTCCACATTTGTGAATGTAAATAAACAAGGCAGAAATGTATATGTAACGAACTAATGAAGCATCGGTAAAAAGAGGTAGACAATTACAGCTGTACCTTTTAGTAGGGATTAAGTAAAAGGATAAAATAATTAAATGTTTTTTAATTACTTTTGCTGGGCGTTTAAGAATTCTTGATGGATTTTTCAGATTTGAGAGATAATTTTATTGTTTACGGTAAGGAGAGACTTAATAAATCAAGTAAACATCAATATTTATTGGTTGAATTCATACAATTATTTAGTTCCATTTTTGTTCGAAAATGCACTTACAAGCACTTACTCCTTTTAGTTGTCGGTTTGTAAACTAGTAACAAGGACGTTATTCGACTGTCTGGTGCCGATTTTTTCTACATTAGATCGTACGTTATTAAGCATTGAAATATAAAAGCTAAGTTTCTTTTATTCCTGCTTACAATTAGTTCCAATTTTAAGAGCTGAAACAGCTTCTTGATGATTAAAAATTATCATTCCACAAGTGAGTTTTGCCTCCATGAAGTAGTAAGTACCGATATCTATTTTGGGAGACGGTACCTTATCGAAATAATTGCTTCCACCCGTCATATCGTCTTCAGTTTCTTTGCTATGCCTCCTTCGTTCGTCACATTTGTTATTTTTAAAATGAATAATAAATAATTCGTTTTATAATCAGTATTTCTCGTAAAATATACTCCAGTCACAAGACATCTGAGATTTATGAAGTTGCAACTACTTTTTTGTAAATTTACAAACCTTAAACAAAAAAATCTTAAAAAATATATATCTTTAAGGTAAGGGAAAAAAAATTGGTGGTGCACACGTGAATCATAATACAGTCGAACCCCGATAACTCGAAAATTTCTTCCCCCCCCCCCCCCCCCCGCCTCCACTAGGCTGTAAACACCTCTACAACTCGAAATAAAACTTCCTCAACTCGAACTATGTTTTGCATGTTAAATTATGTTTTTCACCTCTACAACTCGAATTTAGAAGAACTCCGACTTCTACAAGTCAAAGTTTACTTCTACATATGTATTACGAAATTTCGTAGAAAGATCTCAAAACATCGAGGAAAATATTTTCTCTGCATTATTCACAATTGAAAATGCTATTGCTTTACAAGACATTAAATGATTAAAAGACTAGCACAAAGCAAAATCACATTTTTTTAATATGTAATAAATAGATAATATTTCGAGCATAAAATGTGTCTTATAAATATGTTTATATATGTAGGTCTTGCTTTACAGCTTCACAAGTCGAAAAATTAACAGTCGTATGAAGTCTCTATAAGTTGAATTTTGCTTTGTTGAACCACTTTTACTCGAAAATTCGATAAGCCGAAACCTCAATAATTCGAAGATTTTTCCCTTCCCTTGAGATTCGAGTTATCGAGGTTCGACTGTATATTCGGTAGTAAAACCTTTCCATACGAGACACTTCCGTGGCTCGCCACTAATATTTCAAGCATATTCGCCCCACGGAGACAGCATATATTTAATAACGATAGAAGAACATAACATTTGTGAATATGTATATATGTACGTACACAGAACACCAATCGCGAGTCTCGCCATCGAGTAGACGTAGATATACATACGTAACACGTACATACATACATCAGTACATATACGCAAGGATGTCGGCTGGTAACGAGGCAATTTCATCGCGATACCCGTGATCCTCTTCGAGAGATAGAATCCACTGGCAACGATTCCGCCGGTGAATAAAAACAGAAAGCAGAGTGCCACCGAGTCGGGTGCACGTCCTGCTGCTGGTTGACCTCGGCCCTGACGTCGAGATCGACGAGAAACGGATTTACAACACTGACACTCGCACACCACCGGTGCAGGCAGTCCTGGCCCGATTCTTCGAAGCCAAATCATTGTTGTGTCTCGTGACACCGACCGGAAAAAAAACAACTTCGGCGTGAGCTCAGTTGTCACATTCTTATTGAACACTTTTGGGTAAGAAAGCAAGTAAAGGAGTGGGTGTGGCGCTGTGCGAATGTGCGCAGTTGTTTTTTTTATTGGTTATTTATATTATAAAAATTATATTGCGTTTGGAAAATATTATAACATTGTAATATAGTAAAATCACATGAGAATTAAAAAAATAATAACTTGAAAATAATTATGTGTATAAATGAAATAGACTTCTACATATTTCAAATTGGCGTCACGTCACTGTTAGTGATAGTAAAAACTAATGTCACCCGATGAAGATTAATGCTACCTGCGAAATATAATAGAGTCTGACTGTAACTGTGAATCCTTGTCAGTAAGATATGTATTCCGGTGGAAACTGGAAAGGATCGATTGATTTAAGAATACCTACCATGTTCGCTGTTCGTGGTTCACAATGTTCGTTTAATGCCGGGTTTACACCAAGGCGAACACGAACAAAAACATTGTTCGCGAACGTTTTTCTCTATTCTTGTCGTGTTCGCACCGCCGCAAACAGAACGAAACATTCGCGAACAATGTTTTTGTTTGTGTTCGCCTTGGTGTAAACCCGCCATAAGAATTGAATTTCCTAGAAATCGTCTGTTCGCGAACTGTTCGCTAGTGAGGACGCACCTTTACACGAGCAATGGTTATAAAAAGTTTGCCAACAACTTGCGAGCATTGTTTGCGAACAGTGTTCGCGAAGTGTTCGCTAGTGAGGACGCACCTTAATAATCGACAAACTATTAATGGGGAATTTGCAAAACGTTTACCCACTACGAGCTTTCGTAACGGTGAAGTTTCATCGGCAAGACGTCGTTACCCTTCTCCGCAGTATTACGATCGAGGAAAACGCAAAAATCTCTACGCACGGTCAGAAAAATCGTGCCCTTTGTTCGCGGTTCATATTATACATTGCGCATTCACTGAATAACATCTGCTTAATCGCACAATGGGCCCACGGGTACGTTCCGTTGGGCCTTTTATTATACGTAGCGTCTCAAAGAGTACGACGCAGTCCCTGAAAGGGGGCCCGCTCCCCTCTCCCCCCGAAATCTTTAAGACGGTCCAAAACATCTGCCCTTTCTGGGAGCTGCCTAGAGAAAGAGGGTTTGCACGTGTCCTTTCAGGAAGGGATCTCGTGGGCTCATTGTGATCGGCGCGCAAAACGGGATGTGACAATTGACATCTGTCTCGCGTTATGCAGAATTTCTGGGTCGAACTATTTTTGAAACGGCATATGACAGGGCAGCGTGCACGCATGCACTCTCTTTGCATGGAGATGTTTCCTGGTGATTCAGGGGATGTTGAATATACATAAATAGATATGGTCGATTCGTTGCCATCGCGTGTATTGGCTACTGCACGCGCCTCCACACGGAATTCTGGTCATTGTGGACATTCTTCGAACACCTTCGGCTAAATATTTAACCAGATAAATACAATGGCGTGTAAAAGTATGTGAATGAAATCGTTTTATTCGAATAATTTATCCGTGTAAATAAGTTATTCAAACAGTGTTCTGCTACTTATTTAAATCATTTGAATAATTATTTTATATTCTTCGCTGGAATGACACCTTGAATGACACCATATTGGGTGCGATTAGGGTTCGTCGGTTTTTAAAAACCGTTTATTTTTTTAAATTTGTAAAATTCGAAAGTCATTTTTAAATTTAAAAAACTAGTTTTATATACTACAATTAATATGTAAAAATGAATTAATTATTTTATTAAAAACGTTAACATTTTTACTTGAAGTCGCCCCGGACACAAGCATATTGTAGTAGGCAACTGTTTATTGTAATACTAATCATCATGAGTTCATATTTTCAAAAAAAAAATACGAAATGGAATGAAGATTTATAATTTATATTTTGTACGGATTTTAGTTATTTTAGTTTGATTTTATTTGGTTTTTTATGCAGTGTATTTTACAGTGTCATATTTTTGTCGATCCATAAACATTAAATGAATTAAAAAATTGCACGGATTTTAGTTATTTTAATTTATTCTTTACGTATTTGGTTTTGTATAGATAAGTATATTTTATTTTGTTATGTTTTTTGTAATTCCATACATATTAAAGAAACTGAAATTGTTTAAAATACGTGCCAATATTTATTTAGATATTATTTTAATTAATTTTTTGTGAAAATTCGAAAACCGGTTTAACCGGTTTTTTGGGAGTAGTAGAATTCTGAACCTTAGGTGCGATTTTTAGATAATTTAAATTGTCTATGGGGAACAACAAATATTCGCTTGCAATTAAATATTTTCGTAAATGTTATCCACGCTATTAATTATTTGTTCAACTTAAATATTTTTAAACGTTTATTCCATGCAATTTGGCAAAAGCAAACAAGAAGGTGCAGCGTAATGTGTTTTAAAATTTATCCATTGTACAAAAGGGATAAAGATATTTATTTTTTGTTAGAGTGTAGGATGAAACGAATATATTCTTAGCAACTACCTATAGATACATATGTATAGCAACGCAGCAGCGAGTGGCCGTTTAAGTAACCAAAATGAACGTAATTCTGCTGATTCCATTATCACGAAGCGCAATATGCATATTATTTTTGTTCAAGAGCACAGTAATCTTACACATGCACGAACGGTGGCGATGACTCCTAATCATATCATCCGCTACGAAACTACGAATGTTATTTTGGGAACACATCTCGCGATTTCGGTAATTAACGCGTAGATGCTACGATGTGCAATTACAAATTACATAAGTCGTTACATCATTCTAGCGATACTTACATTATCGCGTATTCGTATAGTTGTAATAGTGTGGACTCGCGTTTGTACATTAAATATGTTTATTTCCCTGCGTCATATTACAGATCGATGCAATTTTATTTCTGTCGACTTTGTAACATGTCCTTTGTGATGTGATCAATCGACCTTTTGGACCAACGCTCATGGGGAAAGAAACGACGTAATTGTAGAGGCATTAATGCACGTATACGAAATTCAAAATTTATGGTACGCTGTTTTCCTTTTTTTTTTTTAATGAAATATTATATTTTTATTTTGGTACTATGAGAATAGTACAAAGCACGAATGTAATAGATACTTAAAAATATAAAATAACCGTGGAATAATGAATTAATTATGACTATTTGCGCGATCAGTCATAACACAATAAAATATGTCTTTTAAAAGTGAAATGTGGGAATTTGGAATCTTGTGCCATTTCATGGTGACTTTAAATGAGTCACCTTAACAAGATCTTTATATTATTCTGATAGTAAAACATCAATGCAGTTTTCCATTTAAGAAACAAAATAATTTCGAAATGATCTAGAAAAAGTTGGAAAAAATTTAAAATTTTCTTTGATACTGTCAGATTTTGTACAAGAAATGATAAAAGAGACTCCACTAAATAGTCCTTAGTAACTGTTATTGCATTCGGTGTATCTAGGAATGCATGCAAAAGAATGTACAAATACATTTAAGAAGGCACCGCAGAATTTTATAAATACTGAGCAAAATGATAAATTTTTGGTAATTATGCAGAAAAGGTGTTACAGCGCCGATTTCAATCACCTTGAAATATGTTGTCAAGGTCAACATTCTGAGCAACTTTTCTCTATAAATATAACCGCCGCTCGGCTTTAGTTTCCGAGGTATTCACAAAAAACTCTGATCGGTCGTTGGTTGGGGTTAGACTTGTTTAGCGGCCTCCCGTAAGATATCACTGAAAACAGTATTCGCGGACATTATTTTCAATTTAAAGTTACGTTCAAATTCACGCAGAAACTTATACTAAGTGGCCGAGCATTGGGAACTATTAAACTAAATCCAATTATGGAATAAAAATTATAAAGAAGGTAGCCTTAATGTTAAGGAACTAAATTTGAATAATGCTAATCAATTCGTTAGGCACTGCAAAGACCTGTTGCCAGTCATACATGCTATTAGGGGTGTGTAGAAAATGTAATTCTCTCTTTTCAGTCTTCTCACCGACGTTTATACATATTTTCGGCAATAATATTTCAATATTTATTGCAATAATAATATACCTGGAATTCGTGTTTGATTACTTTTAGATCAAGAGAGAAAAACGTACGCCTCTTTAGCTCAGTGGCAGAGCACTGGTCTCGTAAACCAGGGGTCGTGAGTTCAAACCTCACAGGAGGCAATGTTCTTTTTTTTCGTTGCCAATGCTCCCTTCTTTCCATAATGTTTACATATGAATCGCCAACTTTCGAAAAGATACTCTAAAAGTCCGTTCTTAAATTAACTCTTATTTTTATCTCTAGTCTTCCATTATTATCCACGCTCCAAGGGTTAGGTTAACCCCCGCCTGACGAATACAGGATCCATTTGGACGTTTTAGAAAATAATCATTTCAAATCCCACCAAATTAAAATCGAATATAAAGAAATTCGAAGCTATATAATATAAGTAGTTATCACGAGCAAAATTAAAAGGGGTGGAAACATCTTTTCTTTCTCACCCCCTCAGTTTTACTCCCTAGAATTAGCCGAACAAAATTTTCTCATGGATCCAAATAATTCCTGTACTCACAGATTAACCTGGTATACTGTTTTTTTTTCAAACGTAACTGGTATCTTGGGGTCGTGACAGACCCCAAACAAAAAAGGACACAGAAATTTGTAAAGTCGATATTAAATCAACCTCTATGAATATTTTGTTCTTAGGTAATGTATAAAAGAATAGAAACGTAGAAAGTTAAAGTATTATTATCAAATTAATTAGAAATTCAGTTTACAAACTTAGACAACCAAATATTTTGCAGCGAACCTTGCCTGTTTGGGGTCATGACTGACCCCAGGATACCAGTTAAGGGTTAAAATTTAATCGCGCCAGAAAGTCAGTAATTCTTGGATGGTAAATAGGTTGGCAGTTGACTGTATAACCCTTCATTTTGGTTCAGAATTTAGTTCGTACATATTTTAGAATAACGTTCTATAATGGGTTTTCATCTTCTTATGGTCTGAGATTCTGATCTTCTTAAAGAAGTAACATTAACACAAAATAACATACGTACCTTGGAATGTGAATCCAAATTGACTCTGTGTCCGTCAGGCAAGGGTTAACGAATGAGCACCATAATTGGGTGGTGTCAATTATAAGAAATCGCTCTGCAAACGTCGCGATTCGGAATTCAGGCTGCGTGGCGGAGTCTGCGGGTGCGTCCCTCGTATGTGTACATACCACGAACCTGTGCAGTCTCGATATTCAGGAGTAACACCGACCAGGAGAGCCGCACTGTTTCCGTAAAATGTCTGCGAAGTGGGGAACCGGAGGTTACCGTGCATATATAGCAACGCTTCGGGGTATTCGGGAGAATCGTGACAGGGGTAGAGACGTTTTTCCTCCCGTTCTCATGACGAACAGCGAGAATCGAGAGCGAACGGAATGCTAATCCTTGCATTAGACTACCTAGACGTTAGCTGTACAGTTTGGGGAAGAAATTGGCGGTGGAACCAGCAAGGAGCTGATTTCTTGGGCAAAAACAAGTCGAAAGCGCAGACTCAATCTTTTTCGTTAGACTGTTTGTTTCTTGCAAAACCTGATTTCAAGATGGGTTGGAGTATACATGTGGTGGTTAACTATATATAAAATTCTTAAAACCTTTTTTTAACTTATTTGTAAATTTTTACTTATTAGACTTGTCAGTTCGTGTAGTGAATTTTTTCTAAGAGGTGTAACGATCATAACACGATTTTTTTATAAAAGCTACGGAAATAAGTAAATAAAATTTTGAGATGTAGTCCATCTCTCACTTAGTGCTACGGGCGAGTTGGGTCACTTCGATAAAAGTTATATTCTTTCATTAAATTGACTTGTAGCAATTATTTTTATCGAAAAAATTGTTTCATTAAGAAAAGAAAGATTAATTCTATTCTTAACATTATTATAATTACTAAATACTTATTTCTTTTTTTGTTTTCTTCACACAATAATCACACATGTTTTTATTTCAGTCTTCAATATGCATCTCATGTGTTTCTTTTTTATCACTATGTATCTGAAAACTAAGTAATCTAAAAACTAAGTAATCTAAATTCCTTTTATTTGCATTTAATGAACATTTAAATAATGGCATTTACTCAAAGTCACTGTGGGTGAGATGGACCAGGCGGTCCATCACCACCGAGTATACGTAGTCCACCTAGTGTTCCTTCTCGAGAAGTTTTATAATTTCTTATTTCTCATTTCTCGAGAAATTACACCGTTTCTCGAGAATCTTCAGTGTAGGAAAATTACTTTAAATCCCATTTGTTTTCAGAATTGAATTTTCAGTTAGTTCAAATTGTGTGTTAATCGAGAACATATAAACACATCTAGAATCAGTAATAAATGTTAGTAATATATACGAGGAATTGTTTGCTGCCCAAATTCACTCTAAGGGGGTGAAATTAACCCCTGAAACTTCAGCTACTTTCGGATTTTATTTTGTAACTCGCAATCTCTAAGAGATAGGAAACAAGTTTCAAAGCAAATGTTACTTCTTTTAATTAGGTCTATCATTTGGTAACTTACAGTTCGCGAGTTATAACTCAAAATCGAAAAATAGCTGTAATTTAAAGGGTCAATTACACCCCCTTAGAGTGAATTTGGGAAGCAAAGAAAAATCGCGTTGCAATCAGGAGGAAATTCCCTACATATTAACAAAGTTTGAGAATTTTTTGATTTTTTTTTTTAATTGGCTTCTCTGTAAGATTGCAAAGTTTCAAAAATGATCAGACGCTTGCTGAAAGTTTCACGCAATCGAATCAATAAGAAGGATTCATCTACAAAGAGAAAAGTTTGGAAACGCTGCCCTAGTATGGTATAAATCGCTTGTATATATTTTCGCAAGAATCGATAATGGAAGAATATGAATGATTTCGCGAGTATTTACCAATCGCAAAATTCAGTGCAAGGTAGGCACGATACATAGTTACAGCCCTGCCAGATTCGAACCGCTTGATGATCACGGGACTTTAGGTGATCGTTTACTACGTGGGCGAGGTAATGGTCCCTTCGACTGAAAATCAAAATCCCTTGCAGTAGATGCACCCATACTGGTAAATAAAATCCCCTTATTAACGTCAGCTACGTCTCGTATATCTTTCTTCAACGTCCAGATTGTCATACGTTTTTTAATAAACTACACTTCGTCCAATCATGTTCCTCAAAAAATAGGGATTACCTTTTTTGCCTTCTTCCAATATATGACTTCAAATTTTTTAAGTTTTTAAGCTCTTTAAGTTTTCATGGCTTAGTCTTTTTTTACAGTAAACAAATATATTGTTTACTCGTAAATTTAGGTACTTTTCTTATCGAATACGAATTTACCGAAGCACATGTTGCAACAATTCCTCGTTACACATAAGTATTTCGTTGGCTTATTTCCCTTTGCGTGCACGATGTGCAGGCTAACGGTTCGTAAACTTTTGTGCTGTTCAGTATTCAAAAGCGATAAATAATAGACGTTCGTCGTGTAGATACTACCATTGTTTACCATATGGACTAAAGTGCTTGAGACACTAGGCCATTAGTAGAAAGATTGCGATATTGGATTGGCAGTAATAGATGTCACCTCGAACGGTGCTTACGAAGGCAAATTCAATCTATCGCTTTTAAAATTCAAACGACGTTTATTATCTGCTTAGTTCGGGCTTCCTTGTCCACTGCTTCATACATGGTGCAAAGGTTTCGAAACGGTGTCAGCGATATATTTTGCGCCACATCAACAACGTTGTTTTCGTTTTCGTGTTGGATAAATTTAGGTTTAGGTACAACTATGTTTACCAGTTTCGAGAACCTATAACTGATATATGACACAGATACTGTAAACCTGACTTCCAATTTTAATAAATGTTATTTAAGAAGGGACAATAAGAAAAGGTATGTTTGGAAATTTATTAAATGTAAACTACTAAATGAATCTTTTGAAACTTTTTTGAGGACTTTTTATTGGATATTTAAGTTACACGAATGGTTTGTTTGGAATTTATTTAAAGCAGATTTGCAAGCTGTACAGGACCAGTAATTTTGCGCTGCAAAAAATCTGGTTGACACTTTTTTGGTGAAACAGTGCTTCTAAAATCAAAATACTGGAATTTTTTAGAAACTATATGCGGAAAGCTATGGCACGTAGAGAGATTTTTTTGATTGGTCGCTTCCTTCTATTTCTTTTTCAACGAAAGAGGTTAAATTACTAGTATGAAATTTCACAATTTTTTAAAAGTTTCGCCATTTTGTCATTTTTCGAAATTTTCATAATCGAACCTTTTGTGCCATAGCTATTCGCATATAGTTTCTAAAACTGTTTGGTTTATTGATTTCAGAAGAACTGTTTCGTCCGAAAACTGTCAACAATTTCAGCGGAAATTTTTTAGAGCGCTGAGTTACTGGCCCCGTACAGATTATAAATCTGCTTAAAATAAATTTAAAAAAAAATATTCATGTAACTGAAATACCCAAATAGGAAGTCCTGAAAATTAAAAAAAAAAACATTCAGTAGTTTGCTTTTAATAAATTCCCAAAGATACCTTTCCTTTCCGTTGTCTCCCCTTAACAAACAAATCGACTTAAGTATTCCCAACGAAATTACTAAAAATATACTTCCAAACATTACAATCAGCCACGTACATTCGTGAGCACCTAGAAGAGAGTCTATAGGGGCACTGCACAATGTACTGCCCAAGGCTCGGGTCATCGATTCAGTAAATTGTTGCATATAGTTAGTCCATGTCATGAATACTAATGCGTTAAAAGCTCAAAGTGCACTACTCAAATTTTCATGAGAAAATCAAGTTGAAACTTTTTTCCCCCAGATCCTATACATACCCAGATTTACACGTAAACCGAGGCCAACAACTTATAAAAATATTTAAAAATCGTCAGAAACGTATACATGTGTCTAAAAATACTATATAAATTACAGTCAAAACTTACTTCAACTTAATTCAGCGGTTCCCAAACAGCGAGTCGCGACCCCCTCGGGGGTTGCAAAATGTTTTCTGGGAGGTCGCCGCAGTGATTTTTAGCACTTATTTATTTTAATATGGTTACATTGCCATATTCTATTAATGATGTAACAGTGATTTTTCATTCATGGAACCATCGCACTAAATAACATAATTAAATATATTAAATATCTTTAAGTATATTTAATATATGTATTAAAATAATTAAATATTATCAAGTTAGAATTATATTCTAAAACACCTATTTTCAATATATTTCCTTTACCTCAATAAATTTACCTTTTCCTAGTCGCAGGTTATTAGAATATTACAAAAGGGGGTCGGGACTCAAAGAAGGTTGAGAAACACTGTCTTAATTTAATCAACTTAATTTTTTAAACACATACCTACATACACCTCCATGTAGATACGCTTTGTGGGTACTATATGGATTACAGTGAAGTAGCCACTGCTTTGTGTTCATTTATGGGGGGCTACAAAACCCAAAAATTTAAACTCAATTTTTTCCAAATCTATTGGCTACCACGCCCCCCAGCGTTATCCACCAACTGTACATAAAATGTAAAAAGAATTCGTCACACAAGACCTCGTAAACAGTCACTCCATACAGCCGCGTAGGTATTTAGCAAATGTCCCCCGCCACGTCCGCGCGGACCGGCGCGAAAAATGGCGAAATTGCTTATCGCGCCTTCACGAGGGCCCCATAATTCTTCGCTAACTTCCGGCGGCGGAAAAACCGAAAATTATGCCGGCTACGTAGGGCACATAGGCACGTTTAAGCAGATAGACACATACAGGTATATACGGTGGCGCGTCGAAGCGTGAGGGGCATACCGCGTAGGTCCGATTCGCTCGGTCGCCAGCCAGCGAGCGAGCGGTTACTCACGTTGCGGGTATTCGCCGCGCATTCTCGCCGCTAGTATTCTAGTATTCTACGCCGTGCTCGGGGCACCCTCGGAACTACGAGCCTACGTGACCGGCATCGGCGCCGTGGCTCTTTCGAGAAAGGCGCCTTCCAATCTACGAATTGCAAAATATTCCGCAATTACGGAACTCGCCGCGGCGTACGTGGCGCGCGTTCCCCGTGGAAGCGAGGAATCAGGGCTGCTTGTGATATGCCGTTTCTTCTGGAGGCCAACGGATGCGCGGAGGGTGGCGATGACTGTTTCACTTGGTCACTTGCGAATGTTTCAGTAGTTCAGTCGACTCCGTCGTCCTCTTGTTCCGAATTCCCTCGAATACTGTTTGGGTCTCAGGAGAGAACTTCGGTAACCCGAAAAATTCCGATTTTTTTTTTTCAACTAACCGTGAAGCAATTTTTGTCTGTGCTACTTTCTGGTTCTTCAGGGTGAAAACACTCTTCCCAGGTTAATGTGTGTTTTCTAATGTTTCTGTATATCTTGAAGACTATAGTAGGCATGAATAAATTGTTAGAATGAAACTTTTATAGTCTTTTATGCTCTATAAAACTGTGCAATGACATTGTTTAAAGTGTACTGTTACTCGCAAAAGCATTCGCCTGCTCTTTATGGAACATATTTTCAAGAATTCGCTAATTTAATTCACATCAACATAAACGTTGATTAATATAGCTACTTTCGGTTTGGGTGCATTAAATTGAATAATTGTATACAGTTTAGTGAAAAAAATGTTATTAGATACCCGTGGAAGAGCATAGATCGTGCAAAAAATATTCGCCCAAATTCAATATTTAATTTATCCAAATGTAATTATAACACGTTAATATTCTTCTGATATTTCTGTGATTTTATTATAGGGTTTTCTCTATTTTCGTAAATGCAAGGTGGACGCTATTTACCTCCTTATCCAAAGTACCTATAGTTCTTCTTCCGCCTAAGTTAACTCTATCGCACGGAAGCTTTAAAAGAAGAAACCTCGAAACAAGGGGCTCACTTCGATGATAGTCCGTGGTGCCGCGCTTCACCATCTTCGTTTCTCCTCAAGTTCTCGAAAAGCTATACTTGCCTCGCGCTGTGTCCTACATCCCCCCCACCCCCCGAAGTGCGGCGTCGCTTTATTCAACAGCGCAAATATTAAAGCGAGCCTTACTCCAGCGAATCGTATACCGTTAGCGCGTATATTCCGTAACGGTTTGGGCCGCCAGGTAATTGCGAGCGAGTAAACGCGCCCGCGCGGACGAGACCTCCGCGGTGGCGATGATGATGACGGCTGAATGCGCCGCTCAGAAACGGATCTGAAAATATCTGTGGAGAGCGAGGCGTGCGCGTTTCTATGAGCCAGTGAGTATGAGAATGGCCTGAGTCAGAAGTATACGTGTATATGTGCCCATAATTATGAAAGTGGTCTAAGTAAAAAATTTAAAGAAATTATATGAACATAACCTTAAAATGGCACGTGGCCCTCTTCGACGGGTTTTTGAACTACACAATAAGTCGACAATCAAACAATAACAGAAACGCCAATACTTTCCAATAAAACTCGTAGTTTTTTATTGTTTTAAGTCATTTATAGGACATTCAGTTAATTTTGAAAATGCTCTAAGTCAATTCAAACTTTAAAAACAACATTTTCGTATGAAATTCACACAAAACTTCATATTCATAATAAGTTTCCATTAATCAAGATTAATAAAATTTTAAATTAAAGTGTTGCATAATGTAAAAATATTTTTTAATTTATTCAAATGCAATACATTAAATATCTCGAAACAAGAAATACACTTTCATAATTATGGGCACATATGTACACTATGTGTGTAACAAGAAACTATATATTTGTTTCTTTCTCATTTCCAGATGTTCGGACTGTTGTGGTTTTGTGTATTAAAGAAATGCGCAAAAAAAATAAAATCAATTTTTTGGTAGATTCTCGATTTAAGGCAAAGTCATAATTACTGGCACGTTTATACGTACATACAACGTGTATTGTGCACACACGGGATCGTTGACTTATCGTCATACGGCGAAGCTAGGCGAAACCGCTTTTCAGTCACGTGCACGCGCGGTGTAACAAGACTAAGCGACATCTCCCGACGCTCTTTATTCGTGGGCCGACTGTTACGCGCGCCACGGTGTATCGCAATACGCGATAAACCGCTTATCTCACCGGGTACGACACAACGTCGCAACGTCGGCCGGTTGAGACCGAGGGCGAGGGAACGGAGGACGACTTATCGGTATTGACACGCGAGGGCAACGTGACTTTCTAGCGAGCCAGGATCGATATAAAATGTTTCTTTTACGTGTTGCACGCCTGTGGGTAAACGTGCAACGGGTGGAAGAAATCTAGTGAGGCACTGACAGCTAGGGTACTGCGTTCGGCGGCCTTCTCGGTGTGTGGGATATATCTGGAGTTGCTGGTTATTCGGTCGATGTAACGGTCTCTTTGATTCGAAATAAGTAAGAAGTCGGGAGGGAAGAAGGGAAAATAGATTTTGTGCAGAACGCAGAAGGCGATAGTCAGTAGGCCCTCGGTTGTTTACCCGGGTCCCAGAACTTGAGGAGGTATTTGCACCCTACAGGGCAGGCCTGCGGTAGGGTGAGGAGACTGGCAGTATAGTGGTCCAGTGAAATTAGATGGAACTATGGCCCATCTATGGAATAATTCCCAGTAACCTAAATTTCTTTATTTCGTCGTTTTAAACAATATGTCAAGAAAGCGAGTATAGTGGAGTTCAATTTGTTTGAATGTACAGTATTCCCTCGCTATAAGCTCCATATGTCCTCTACGCTATAAGCTCGTCGCTAGCCCCACCCATTCTGGCACTTATAGTCCAGTGAAATTAGACGGAAATATGGCCAATGTACGGAATAATTCCCAGCAAGCTAAATTTTGTCAAGGGCCTTTATTTCGTCGTTTTAAATAATACATTGTGTCGAAAGTCTCCATCAATCCGACATCCGGTAAAAATTGTACAGAGGGTTGAAGGTAAAAGGAAACTGTTTTTCGCGAATATCTCGTTAGCTATCAGTTTTACGGCAAGAATAGTTATTATGATATTTGTAGTTTAGGAAATTCTCTACAAAAAAGATTGTATGAGTTTTTTCGTAGAAGTAACCAGTTTCATGTATGACAGGTTGCCAATTTTCAACCCTCGTACTTTTGACAAGGGAAGATATCGAACCCGGAAATTCAAAAAATTATAAAACTTTGTGGATATGTAGAGGACGTCCTCCTGAATACAACGCAATTTTATTTGCTACCCAAATTCACTACAAGAGGGTGCAATCAGGGTGCCACCCCTGAAATTTTTCGATTTTGTATTGTTACTCGCCAACTGTAGCAGATAGAAAAAAAGTTTCCAGGAAAAAGTTGCTTCTTTTAATTAGTACCATAATTCCATAAACAGATCTATTTACAGAATATTTATGGTAAAAATCAATATAAATATTAATATTAATACTTTAAAGAAAAATTCCTTTAACAATAAAATTAATATTTTTGTAATAAAAATATGTATATAATTTTACTAAACTAATAGGTGAATCTAGAGTCTAGAGTTCTAGAGAAATGCTTTGTCTGTTGAATAAGTCAATTTCAATAATGCGGCATATATAGGTACTTACTTGAAAATCTGTCCAAGGTTGACAACTGTAAATGTGTTCCTCGTCACTCATCGCGGGGCTACAATAATATACCGAATAGTAGTGAGGTTGTCATAGGTCATAGATGGGCAAAACATTATTTGAAATAAATATTACGTACAAATTTTTATTTCAAATAATTTTTTGCCCATCTCTGTCATAGGTTTGCATAGCTGTACCAAGCAGAAATGAAGTCTTCATCGCGCTCGCCCAAACAGATGGGTGCACCCCAGTGCGAGTTCTGCGAGAATAGGGAGGAAGAGATTCGATGTGTCATAAAAAATATATTAGTGATTAACGATCAAGCACCAACTTCGCGAACTCTTTTCTACTCCATCCCCTTCTCGTAACTCCTGCTACAAACCTCATAATTGTTTGGCAAACCAATACACACGCGAAAGTCTGGGAATCGACGTTCTACGATACTGGTAAAATTAATATCGTCAGCGTGACGGCGATTTCCCACCTTGTACTGTTCTTTTCCCATATCCTCTCGACCCATTTCGCTCCGAACGAGATCCTTTAAAATATCCGCAACCGCAGCACGCAAACACCTATCAATTCGACAACGACAATCCATCGCGGTTCCTGGGCCAGGTATCGTCGACAGGCACACATTTCACCCCCGGCTAACGAACCGCTTTTAATTGTTTGCCCCTCCGAGTCTGGATTTTCATTTCCAGGGACATTGGAGTTCCTCTTTTTCCTCTTTCTTCTGCAAAGTTCAGATTCATATAAATAAATACTGATAGTAGCGTTTAGGTCTGGGATTTTACTACATAGGATTTATACAAAAACCAACTTTTGAAAACAAATGGGTTTCGAATTCCGTTATTCTCAAAAAACCGGTTGAACCGGTTTTCAAATTTGCACACGAAAAATATAATTAAAATAGAAAATGTTTGTACTTATTTTAAAAATTTTCAGGTTTTTTTAATATTTATGAAATTACAAAAATCTAATAAAATTAAATATACTCTATCTATACTGATATCCGTACAATTTTTGAGTGTATTTAATATTTATGGATCTACAAAAATATAACACAATAAAATACACTGCATACAAATACAAATAAAAATAACTAAAATCCGTACAAAATAGAAATTATACTTAAATATTTATTTCATTTAGTATTTTTCTTAAAAAAAATGTGAACTTATGAAGATTAGTTTTACAGTGAACTGGTACCTACTACAATATGTTTGTGTCCGAGGCGATTGCAAGTCAAAATGTTAACGTTTTTAATTAAATAATTAATTCCTCTTTACATATTAATTCTAGTATATAAAATCGGTTTTTTATTATTATAGAACTTGACACATTTTGGAGTAAATTTGATCTACCAAGCCGAATACAATCTTTCCTCTCTGCAGTAACACTTTATCAAATTCAAAGTGGCTCACTACCTTCCTTTAAATTCATCCTTATCGCTGCAATCACTTATTCTGTCTTCACTTTCCGGATAAGGTTCAGAATTTTCTTCTAACCTTAAATTACTTCCATCGACTCTACAAAAGCTCAGTGGAATTTTGCAATAAATTTCTTCGCTATTTCCCGGACACATTGTAATCGAAAATTTAAATCCTCCTTGTTATACATTCTCCATAGTTAATAAACGTATAATAATGACACAAACATGAATCATAGATAAACATTGGAAATTTCCCAAAATTAAAAATACAATTTCATGTCAGACGATTCGACCATATTATCGAATTGCTATCGCTCGTTGAATTCGTCCAAACCCGATTTTTTCGTTCTCTTTTTTTGGTGTCTGGAATCATGGCGATTAATTAAAATCAAGAATTCTGGATCTTTTCGGCGATAGGACAACATGGCTAAATTTTCTCTAAAATTCTCACTGAGTCTGTACACACATTCGGATGTTAAACGCGATTATAAACAAATAGTAGAACATAACTCTGACTTGTAATTACTAATTCTAATTCTAATTTCAATGCATTCAATTGAAAAATTATACACAGTTTATTGAAAAACGTATTATTATCTGTGAAAGCAGGAAAGAAAGTGCATAAAGATTTCCATTCAAATATTTAATTTCTATAAACTTAATTACAGCAAATTATATAATACTTTTTCGGACACACATTCAACTTGAACAAAAAATTGCACAATAATCTTGGCTCAACATAAAGATGTAACTCTCTTTTAAGTACTTTGACCGTATTTCTTAAACTCAAATTATTTAAATATAAAAAAACAGGAACAAAGATAAATAACATTCATGACTTTACTAATTACTTTGCTTCGACAAAGACAAGCATTTTTTTTAGTATTTTAACATGACTTCTTTAACAAAAAATAAAAATATAAGTAAGGGACTATTTGCCCCAATGATACCTCTATAGTTTCGAAAATATTATCATTCAGAAATAAACAATGTCATGCATAAATTACTAAAGGAACATACAATCTTAACGTATTCACCTGATACGCTGTTAAACTGTTGTTTACTTCGAATAACACAACAAATGCGACGTACTTTTTTCGCTTCTGGATATACATAATCACAAAGGCGTCGTATGACTTACACAAACTCTTAAAAACGACTGAATACATCAACATAGTTATGCTGCAATATTCAATCGATTGTTTACGAATGGAGATATTGAATTCGGGACTTTTTACCTGCCGGACTTTTAGCCCCACTCTACCCTACTTGTGGAGAAAAAAGTTGTTCGGAATGTTGATCTTGACAAGATGTGTCAAGTCATGTAACGTCATTAGGACTGCAACTCCCCTTTTGCCAATATTTACCTCGAAAAATAGAAAGTTCAAACTTTAAAATGGTTTCTGTTTCATCAGCTTTGACTGAATTTTAGCATTTCAACTTCTAAGTTATGGGAGTTTGAAGATTAAGCAAAATTTAAAATAATTTTTTCCGACTTTTGGAAACTATCCTCTCCATATATATTTGACTGCTACGCTCTTTTACACTCTACTGATTGCGGAACAACCGGCTGACTGGCAAGGAAATATGGGCTGCCGAAATTTCAGAGAATTATGCAACTTTGTGTGGAAGTAATCTAAAATTAATTATCGAAACATTCATACTTTTCAAGTATAATTATCTTTACGCAGTTTTGTAGATATAAAAAAAGGGTACAAGATAAAAATTTTAAAAATATCCACTCCAAGTAATCTGGAAAAAAATCAGAATCTATAATATTAAAGTATTCTCGATTCTTCAATTCGTGTCGAAGAATGTAATGAAGAAAGGAGGAAAATTTCGATCAAAGTCGTAACAACTGTTATCATCAGGCTCACTTTCCACTTGCAACGAAAGATTTATAGTTCTCTTTGCAGACTTTTATATATGTTGGTACTAAAATATAAATTCGAAATTGCTTCGAATGAAAACTACCTGGTTTAGTGAAAGCTCTAGAAATGTGAGCAACTTTATCAACCCTGCCAGTCGCGATTAAGTCTCCATATGCTACAAAATTAAAAATGCTTATGCCTATGGAACGCAAAAAATTCATTATAATAGAATTAGCGAAGTGTCCTCTATACAAGTGGTAGAAGAATCTAAAAATTTCATAAATTACACTCAATGTTCCTAAAGTTCCAGAACTATAGGTACAAACTTAACTAATCTTTAATTAAATTACAAAACACTGCGGTGTACCTTCGTTTCAGAGGAATTTATTTTAAACGAAAACTAACAGCAAGTTTTCTATAGATACCTGCTTTCTAAAAAAATTAATTTATGTGTTTAATTATCTGTTGCACAATTATTTTCGCATTCCTCCCGAATTCTATAAAATATTATACTTAGTCACGTCGTGACGTAGCGTATCGCCTGACAACAGACGGTTCTAGCTACACTCCTTCAGGCAATTCGTCGTCGTGCATCGCGCGAGTATCGATTTTTTCAGATGCCCACGCGAACGTACACGACGACGCATCGAAGAAGACGGCCAGCAGAGCACAGAAATAGAAAACAGCTGTGATTCGAGCTGATAAAGCCTAAGGTGTAATTTCTTCACTGGCGTCTAATCGAACGTTACGGCAGCTGTTCCTTCCAATCGTTATCGTTGTGTACCCTTCACATTTCATTTTCGACTGATGGAATCGAAGGTATTCCATCCGCGTTAAATTATCTTTAATTATTGGTTACCAGTGGAACATCGTCGATGTTACATAAAGAATCATAGGTTTTCTACGCGCCATGTAGTGTTTCATTTTTATTCTGTCCAGCTGTTACCTTCCGTTTTTCGAAAAAATATTTTAAGTGATACAGTGAGTGTGGAAAGTATTCGTACACCCTTTAAAATCGCAGAATAAGGTCGAAAATCGCTGATTTCAGGAATTTCCGCGATTTTCGACCTTATTGTGCGATCTTTAAACGTTCATAACTCAGAGCAACGTTAACCGATTTTGATGAAATTTTAGGCGCGTATATAACTTACTGAAATCTACAAACGGGTTTTTTGAATTTTCATTACAGGCTCACAAAAAAAAGTTGAGAATACAGCCTTTACTATTTTGTTTGCTATTCCGACAAATCGCATTTTTTTTTCAAAACTACGAATCACGTCACTTAGCAAACTAATCCTTCTAGCTTCTCAAAAAACTAAAGTTGTTTGGATTAATTTGAAAAAAGTTATGCGATTTTAAAGGGTGTACGAATACTTTCTACACTCACTGTACCTACTTAGGTAACTTTATATTATAAGTGATTTTAGAAATATGCACTACAGTATTGCACGTACTATATATTTCTCTAGCAATATATAGTACACTAGACAAAAATATAGTACAATACTATATGCCATATAAAATACATACGACTTGAAGCAACAAATAAATAAATAAATTCGCTAATATAACTATATCAAAACCCACGTCCTCTTTAACCCCTCCCACCCCAAGGATACTGTCAGACACACCTTTGAATTGACGTTGCACACTGATTTGATTAAAAACCGTCTACCTACCTAAAAATTTTGTGAATTCGTGATTCGCAGAATCAAATTAAATCAAATGAACATTTCAGTTTAAAATCACTCGCACTATAATTCTTCCTGTCCCACAGTAGGATAAACTAACCAGTGAATAACCGAATTGTTGAATTTATGAACCTTTGAAATTAATACTTTAATATATTTATGTATAACAACAAAACAACTGTTAAAATTGCATTTCAATTTATTTTTATTAAAATTTCTATAAAAATAATTACTTATTCCTATCGCAATTTTAAAAAAAAAACTATTATAAAATGCATAATGTATAGAAGCCCAGTAAATGATCGAATACTTTTAATAAGAATTATACTTATTAATGTTTGCTTAATACGCGTAACTAAAAATATCAGACATTAAAAGTGCAACTACACTTCATTTATAAACATATAATATTATTAAATTTATAATTGACATTTCTTCGCCTAATGGTTATTCACTGGTGTACTGGTTGGTTTACAGTACTTGAAAAAAAAACATCATTTACCACAGGGTATCTGGTCGATCGACAGGGGAATGGGTTTCCGTGCAAAGGGTTGAAACGAAACGTTTAATAGAATTACCATAAAACGTTAGGCTAATACCGTATATACATCTACACGCGAGGCGGGCCGTATGAAGCGAGAAATGACGACGTAGGAAGAATGCATAATCGCATCACGTTTTCGCTATTCCATTCTTACACGTGACCGCACATACTCTGCCGTACGCGCGGCTGCATACAAGCCAACTGCGCATACGTGCACGACGCGCGCCACGTGTCCATGAAGAAAGAAAAATAAGAAGTACATAGTAGTCGTTATATTCGTCCGCGGCCGACGAGAACGCGTCTCGAAGGACGTTCAGCATTTCTGTTCCACGGCCACGGAGATTACCGTTTCCTGTTGAGCCGTCCATTAATGTCCTTAAATGATGGCTTCGAATTTTGTGGGAGGGGTAGGTCTGCGTTAGCTTTGAATCTGCACGTGAAATTCCGAAGCGCCCTATATTCTTATTTAAATTTATCTAATTCTTAAGCAATGTCTAGAAATTAAATATTCTGCGACCTAATATATAAACCAGTTATAGGTGATTGCAGAATATCATGAAATTGGGAAAATGTGAAAAGATCGAGTTTTAGAAAATTGCAATTCACCGAAGGACGTTCAGTCTTACAAGGAGAGTATTTTTGGTGTCCGTCTCCGATCATTTTGATTTTTGGATATGTTATAGAGGACCGAAAAATAAGAAATACGTGTTTTTTTATTTTTCCCCGTTTTCATATTTGGGGGGTGAAAACTGCGTTCAAAGTTAGGGTTGAAAAATCATTTTTGTGAACTTTTTGAAAATCTGGTGAGTCAGTCATATTTCGCATTCAAAGACAAAATTCGTTCATTGACACTATTCTCCTATATCTAATAGTTCTCGAGATATTCCACAAAAATGATTTTTCAACCATAACTTTGAACGCAGTTTTCACCCCCCAAATATGAAAACAGGGAAAAATAAAAAAACACGTATAGTTATCAATGGTTCTCACTATCGAAAACTATAGATAGCTTATTTTCACTATCATCGGTATTGAAAATCGTAGGTTAGTCAATTAAAAAATAATAACAGCTGAAATTCAGAATCCCAAATTTAATTTGTAATATTATTACAAATTTCGATGGTGAGAACCATCGATAACTATCGTAAGTACCATCGATAGTTCTCCATCACTATTCAGTCTTTTTAAATTGTTCTCAATCATAGAGATTTCCGTTTCCTGTTAAGCCGTCCATTAATGTACTTAAATGGACATGGCTTAAGATTGAGGGGAGGGGGTTAATATGTCTGTTGTAGAAGCCACGAGAACTGTTAGCTCACGCTTCGAAACGAATCGAAACCGTCGCTCGCCATTTAATTCTGGATTCAGCGCGTTCGCTCCCGAGACTATTAAACTCGTGCAAGTTTTATAAATGGGACGATTTATCTTCGCAAGCTATTTTTTTGTGGACCGCTACGTGAAATCTTTTCCCCTTATGATTGTGGCTCCTGTTCTCCCTGACTACCGAGATACCGAATTTTTCGTTACATGTATATACAGGGTGTTCCGTAACTGATGGTGGAAACTGAGAGGTGATAATTCCACGTGAAATAATAAGTTGGAAATAACGTTCTTCTATTTGGAGACCGGGTTTTCGAAAAAATTAACACTGAATATTTAGTACGTGCACGTTTACTTGGTCAAGAGTTGGTATTAAATATAGTATAGTCGTAAATAAAATGAATTCTTGATCAAAAATGAGTGGGAATTGTGCTTCGAACTTCTTTTCGAATGGGCATTTGTTCTTGAGAAAGACGGTGTTGTAGACGCAACCGATTTTCAAAATTGAATATCTCGAAACCATAGCTCCAGACCAAAAAATGTTACTCTATATTTTCGACTTGTTTCTTTAGGTAGAGGATTAAGAATATTGTATGGTTTAATGACGGACTGATTACTCTACGTAATCCCTAATGACAGTAATATAGTTAGGGTTAGGCTTACAAATTTGTTTTTTTTATTCTTATCCTACCAAAGAAAAATTATAAATACGATTCGATGGTCACTGGCGCCCCTTCCCAAAATACAGATATTATTATTATTATTATTAAACGTCTTTATTACTCAATAAGAAGAAGAAACCTATATTACATTGGTGTAGCCGATAAGGTAAAAGAGTAAATGATTATCGCGATTAATCATTTCAATTTTCGTTTCACGTCATTTTTCTGCCACAAGCCGCTTTGTTCTGTAAAACATACATTTAAAATTTATTTACTATATTTCCTCCTTCACAGCAACTCAATTAGAAGATGCTCACAAACCTCGTGTTACCTAAAACTGAAGCATTTCGAGGCGACGCGCAGTGCCGGTTTCGATTTTATAGACAAAACTGCAAAAATAAATATTTTCAACTTGGCAAAGTAAATGCAAGTGTCGATTGAACAGCTCGACGTGTGTTACAAAAAACGGCACGTTTGTCTTCGTTGTCGCGAAAACTATCACGTAAAGTAGCATGTTTCGTCTTTCTATTTTGAGCAATCCAAAATGTGCTATTTTTCGTGGCGAAACAGTATAATGTGCTAATTTCCGCCGCAAAATACAAAATGTGCTTTCTTCGTGGCGAAGCAGTGTTTAGTTTACATGGCGGAAGACCAAACGTGCTAATATTCGTCAGAAATTGTGCTGTTTTTTGTAAGAAAAATGAAACGTGCTAAGTAGATACTTTTCGCAACGCACGTCGGTAGGTACAATATAATATACGACAACTTTGACTGAGATTGGTTCACACTTCACACGTTGTACCTAAATTAGGCACTTTTTAATTCTTATTTCCATTTTAGCATCTCGTTAAAAAGGATTAAAGGCGAGGCCTACCTAGAAAGTTTCGAAAATTTGATTTTTATTTTTTCTTGAAGTACAACATCTTGAAAATATTCCCTGAAAGTGTGAAGTTAATCTGACGAAAATTAACAAAGTTATACGCGTGTAAGTATTTCCTCAAAATCATGTTTCCAAAGTCGGTGACACACATAATTAAAAAATTAATGAGCCGATTTACTCGAGGTTTTGCAGGTTTATTTTAGGGTTAAAAATTTAAGTGCAATCGGGAGTTTTCCCTTTTTTTTGCCTAGTTTTTTTTACACTCAAAAAACGAGCGAATTTTTTGTCAAATATCGATGCTTCAACTTGGCCCAGCTTCTATTTGGTCCCAAAATATTTGTTGTACTGTGTACTTTCAGTTAAGTGTACGGAAATTAAATTATAATAATTTTTTAAAAATGGCAGACTTTAAAACAAAAAATTTTACCATTTCGGTACAAAATGGATACATTTTGCGTTGAAAAATATAGTAAATATTATTTGTGGTCTGTGCTTTTTAGTCCAATTCCCAGCCCACTTCATTATTCTGTTCACAATTTTACATATAAAAATATCTCAGACCGTAAAAGCGAAGAATTTTATACATTAAAAATAATTTTTGAGGGTTTGACCACGAAAGTGGAAACAGTTCTACAATCATTCTTCAATATTTTGTCAAATTGGAAAATTTAATTTTTCTGACTCTGGCCATAAAATTAAGAAATTCCCCAACTAGCACATTAACGAGACGCGTACTGAGTGAACTGAGCGCTCCGTACTGCCGCGGCATACTGCTCGATCATCGTTTAAAGTTTAAAGGGACTCGGTTGCGCTGTACGGTTCGAGGCGCGATGACCAAATGAAATCGGAAGCGGCGCGTAAATTGGAAGCTTACTCTAGCGGCAGGCATTCGTTTATAGCTAGAGTAACCCACATTTATGATAGACCGCTTTTATAACGCTTTCTCGAGTAAAGGCGTCCATCTGCTCGGGCACCTGACTCGATTCACCTGCCGCAGGTACGTAGTTACGGGCGCGGGCCGGCGAGCGCCCGCCTGGCGTCGTCAGGTGTTGCCACGAGAGGCTTAACGGCGCGCTCGCCGCCTCCTGAAACAAAGAGGAGGGTGCCCCAGTCGGACACTAACGTTTCCCCTTTCCCTTTTTCCCCTGCCTGTCGCCTATCTGATGGAGATCCGGCCCCAGATAATCGGGCCCGTCGACTTCAAATTTCGCTTCCACCGCTTTTCACCGCTAATAAGGAAACTATCGAACTTGCCGAGTCATTTTCGCGGATGGTTGCGCGCCCTGAGCGATTGTAAAATATGTCGTTTCAATCGTAACATAATAAATCGGTGATAATATTCTTCCAATGGGCCCTTAATTATTCATCAGGCAGACTGTCTTCGATACTTTGAAATTTATAGGGAGCTACAGATTTACTTTTGAATTTGGGTATAAGAAAAAGATTTAAGGGGGTAAGTTACCCCGCGCCTCGAAATTCCAAAAATTGAAGGAATTACAGTAAAAAATGTACTAGCTTGCACATGAGATTGGATAACGATGACCAACTTTAAACGCGATTTCCCAAAAACTACGTTTTCCAAAAAGGTGAATATAAAATCTCGAAACCGGCTCCACGATTTGAATGAAAATTTACAAGAAGCTGCAGGAAAGTATTCCCCTCCATATATTGCAGGCACATTTTCAATATCAATCCTTAAAAAAAAGATAAAAAAAATTTTCCTAAAAGAAGGATAAAATCAAAAACATCAACATAAAAATTGTATTATCATATTAAATTGAGACTATCCTTCTCTCATTCTTTCAAGTTTCAGTCGAATCGGATAATAATTTTTCAAGATATAGGTTCCACCGATTTTGAGAACATTATTTCGAGAAAAACGCGTTTAAAATTTTACGTGGGTCCCAAATACCTATAACTCTGGGAATTTTACGAATTTCAAAAAATTCTTTTAAACACGTGTTCTTAAAAGATTGAGAAAAAAGAAATAAAAAATATCGATTTTTAGACTGAAAACCATTTTCGGATTAATCCTTTGTTTGCTGAAAATCTGAATACTCAGCATACGCCACGTGCGGGACTCCTATAGTTGCATGGGCGTTCCGCGCATACGCGTTTTGTTTATATGGTGCGAGCCTATGAATATGCCTGAGTAGCGTACATATACGGCAATGCGTTTTATAGTAATTATTTACAAACAGGCACACCACACCGGTTTCGCTGACCTTCAGATATATTGCGAAGGTCAACGTCCTGAGTAATTTTGCTTACTACTTATAATCGTCGCTCGACCTTAATTTCAGAAATATACGCAAAAATATTTCCAATGCTATATATCGCACTTCTAAGATTTGAAATAGGTTGGGTTAGTTTTGAGTTACTGTCAATTAAATAATCAGTTAGTTCATTATAATTATTACATTTACTTAAATATTCATGTAATTTCATTTTATTTATATATTGTTACTCCTGTTTCGGATGATATATTTCTATAATATGAACAGCCAGATATATGTATAAATATGTAAATGAGAGGGTACGAATACGGGATACACGTTTTATTGTTTCGTGCAGGGAATCTCAGAATAAGTAGTTATAAATGGACCGTTTATTTTGAAAGTGGTGTAAGTCCATTTTTGAAAAAAAATGAAATATCACGTAATTCATGCTTAATTTAATGTAAACCTTGTTAACCTTTAATTTTCTCGAAACAAGAGAAAATGGACCTACACCACTTTCAAAATAAACGGTCCAAATAGAAAAATCAAACGAAGAAGGGAAGGGAAAAATCATAAATAGTGTGGACCTTGCAGAACTTTTGATTGTGTAACTTTTTCTAAATGAAGGCAAATGGACTAGAAGAGATTCAGGTAGTAATATGAGACAGTGTTACTTTTCAGGGAAATAAGTTATGAAACCGTGTTAAATTAGACGAAAAATTATTTTGCAATAGTCGCATATTGATGGCCTACTGCACAAATATTGCATTTTCACTTTTAGCGTTTTCGAGAACAACAATTTTAAAAATACAAGGGTAGGTACTTTATAATTACAGAAATACATAATTTCACAAAACGTGGACATACAATATTTTTGCAGTACCTAAGCCAGCGTAGAAAATAAAAAATGATCATAAAAGAAAGATACGAGTAAACTTCGTATTCTCCAATTTTTGTGGACTTACGTTGTTTTTCCAAATGCGTATGAATTGAATATTGGACTTCGGATAAATTACATTATTTTCTTGAACATATCAAATTTCTTTTCATGCATTTTTTCTGATAAAATACAGCCGAATTAATGTATAAACTCAAGTTTTTTGAAATTGTGACATGGAGCGTTTTTATTTAAAACTACAGATTTTCCGTATACAGGTATTAAATATTTAATGTAAATTCTCAGGCACAGCACTGCAGTGTAGACACCACGTGACATATTTTCCGCAAGTCTAACTGAGATTTCTCTCGCAACTATCTGCAGGCAATGAATTGCGTGAAAAAATTGCCGCGCGATAAATGTCGTCGGTTGGTTGCTAGCGTCGTTAACGCTTAACGATGACAACAATCTACATAGGACGGCAATACAGTTGGCTCAGTATGTATGTACACATACGTATAGGCAGGGAGCCTGTGCCTCTGACAATGAGTGACGTTTTCGGCCGTCCATTTAATGCGAGCGAGGCAGACGGTCGGCGCTCTTTTATTTCAGTTCGAAAAGCATCGGTCCACGCAGGACAGAGCTCCTACAACCTTAAGCCGTCCTCTCGCGCCATGGCGTACTACCCTACCTACCTCCCTCGATTGCAACCGTAGCCTCGTCCGCAACATGCGTGTGGACCAATGCTTTCCGAACTGAAATAAAAGAGCGCCGACTGTCGGCCTCGCTCGAACTAGCGAACGGCCGAAACGTCACTTAAAGGCACAGATATAATGCGCCAACCAGTACGTTAGTGGCGTGTGGTAATTCCTGGACGCGGCAGCGTGAGTACATACTGACTCATTCCTTTCCGCAAGAAGTATGGCCGTGTCATTGTGGAACGCTTTCTCACGGGTTCTTGACAAAAGAATACGTAGACACGCAAGCAACGTCCAAGTTCACAGTCAGCGGAGTGCATTTTCCGTTCGGGAGATACGCGAGGCTGCACAACGTGTATTACCCCGAAGATCTGAGAATATTCTGCGCCTCGTGCATCGTGACGAATCGAACATCGATCCATAACACCATTGTTCTCTAAAGCGGTTCGTTCGCTCTTGCACACATCCTCTTAATAATGAGCTTCAGGCGCACGGTGAATATTCTTAGAGGCATGAAAGAAAATTTCAGTAAAGAGGAATAATAATCAACGTGAATTGAAAATATTCGAAAGAGCGCATTGGACGCCCACAGCAGTTTTCCTCGCGACGAACAAGGGAAGCGAGTCTTCGTGCAAAGATAAACGTCTCTAATCTCGAACGGCATGAAGTAATAGCTGCTGTGTACCAGCATCGGCCCCAGCAGGGTTAAAGGGTTACGAATTAGAGGATGGAGGAAGAGGCGAAGGGACGCGCGGAGCGTGTGCGTTCGTGCGCTAAAGCATTTAGCCGTGGAATCGCGTGTAATACTCGCGACACACGCGACTGCAGCAATGGCCCACGCGACATCGCGTTCCGCGCCCGTTTCATTTCGCTTCGTTTTCGTTTCGTTCCCCCCCACCTCGGCGTACGTGCATGCGTGTGCACCGATGTCACGGCATCACGCCATTGCGCCATTAACCGTCCCGTGCAATATGCATTCGGACCATCGTCCCGTGCCGTTGCTCCGTCGCCTCCGCAGAAACTATTACGAACAGAGCATTGCGAATAAACGACAATGGGAATGGACACGCTAATTTCACCAACCACCTCTTTCTAACTCAACGAACACTCTGACCGAAGTATCGCCGGATGACTTGGTCAGTCACGTTCGTATAAGTATACACGTGAGATTTGTGAGAGTTAAAAGGAGGGGCTGGGAAATAAAAGTAGTTTGAGAAAGGCATTTCGTTGTCACTCAACCGATGGTAACCAAAAGCACATTATTTACTGGCGATGAATAATGTTCATTGGAAAATGGTTGACGCAAATGGAGTCAGCCAGTTGAGCGGCTGAACGCTCCGTGACCCACTGTGCCGCAGTTCACCTTTGGAAAGCATAACAAGCAGAAGCAGCAGCCAGAAAAATGTAATAGCGAAACGGAATGCGAATGCTGTATATAACAGGTGCATGACCGAACCGGTGTAACCTATTCTAAAAACGAGACCGCGAACCGTGCGCGGCATTAACGCGCAGTGCGCGTAGCCGGCGTACGATGTGATATTGACCGAGGCAGCAACTGTAGCGTGGCGGAGCGCTGCACGTTCAGACACGTCGTGCAGCACGACAGAGAGAACCGGCCACGTAGGAACGAAAGAGCGCGACCCCCGCTGGACGACCGCGGGCGGCCAGGGATCGCCACGGGGGCCGGAGCAGTTTGTATACACGCACCAGCTCTGCATCGGTGACGAAAGAGAACGAGGGAGAAACGTATACGGAGCGCAGAGCTGCGTCTCGAATATAACGTAGCCAGCTTGGATGCCTCGGTCCTGTTGCATCGTTCGCGCATGCCACCTCGGACGCGAGCAAGCGAGGGAGAGAAGGAAAGTGAGGTGGAGGAGGTTTGCGGAGCGGCTTGAAAGAGAGATGGGTCTGTACGAAAAGAAAAGAAAGGACGGGAAGGAAGGAGAAGGTTGTCGAGGGTTGGGGAGGGGGGGGAGATGGGAAGGAGTTTGCACGCGGCGCGAAAACCGGTTACGCTAGAGAGGTGTAGGTAGGTGAGTGAAGGCGAAGAGGGAAAAAAAAAAAAAAGCAGTGTATGTAACGAACCAGCCACAGCTACATACGAGCGGTGTCACCACGCTGGCATTCTGCACGCAGCCGTCGTATGCAGATAACAGCGGATCCATCGACGCTGCAGCCATCTAGCTGCGCGCGCACACGCAGTCGAGGCGGGCGGGAGAAGAGAGCGCGCGCGCACGTCTCCCGCCCGTTTTCTTTATCCCCTGCGGCCACCGTGCCGCTCTCGTGCAACTTGCAGCATGACGTCACGCCCATGTACGAGAAAACGAGACGAGCGCGACGCTGCGTAGAGGGAACCTCGTCGAAAAAAAACCGGGCGAGATGCTGCGCAGTTGGAACGGCAAGGTGCCTGACACAAGACTCCCTCTCCACTCCTCTGCCTCCCGCCCCCCCCCCGTCGCCCCCTCCCCACTTTCCAACCCGTTCTGTTCCACGTCGGTTACTCCCCTCTCTGTTCACCCTCGCCATTTCGTCTTTCTGGGCTGTTTCTCTCGTTTCCTCTGCCTGTTTACAAACACGCGTAAACTCGGCCGAATACATGACATCATCGTGCAATCTCGTGAGTCGACGGCGACGGAAAGACGACGGGGTCGTTTCGTTCTCTCGCTGGGCTGATCGATCCGAAGCGGCAGCCTTGTACTTTCAGTTTCTCACGTCTCGCGCGCTTCCACCGCCAATGGATGCTGGGGGATATAGGTAGTCCTTATAAAGCGTCAGGTTAATGGAATTATCTCGAAGCGGTATAGAACGCGAGGCATGGGCGATGTAGAGAAGAGAAATGTATAGGCGACGTCGCCGTACGTAAACTCTAGAACGGAATGAATCGGAGGGGTAGCAAGCTGTTCGTGAAAGAATGGAGTGGCCGCGTGTTGTGCCACGGGGGACAGCGTAACGTAACGCATAACGTAATGTAGTGTGGCAGTCATTATCAGCCTGTTCATCTCCACAGTTCGGTCCCGTGTCACATACGGTCCGTGACTAGTAACGAGTAGACCAGCCATCGTGACGTCATGGTTATCAGTAGGGTACTGAATTAGGTCGCATATCGCGCGCATATCCTCTTCCCTTGGTCCATTTCGAACGGTAAACGCAGCACGGGGTTGATTTAAAGGATCGCTCGTATCCTTGACGATTTCCCCGTCACGCGAACCCTACAGGTCGTTGCCGTTTTCTACACACTTCCGATTCCTTGATGAAAAGAAATCTGGATAATTTATAAAATTGCACTTTACGTGCTGTAACAAAATTTTAAATCCTCTTCTGATGCTTAACATGAAAAAATCTGTTTCTGTAAATATCTAGCAAACAACCGAAGCGAAATTAAAGTCTAATTCACACAGAATAAATTAATACAGGTCTCGAAAATAACAGTTAAAATAAAAAATGGTAAATTATTTTTTTCATTTTAAAAATATATTGTTCAGAGGAAAACCGCAACGCTGACGGTTCCAGGAATATTTAAACGCGGCTTGTATTGCAGCATGAACTATTCATGGGACATGCAGGGAGCACAGAAAGTGTGAGAGTATTGGAGACAAAAGTTCCATTTGCAATGGAAAAAGTACCTACTCGGCGAAAAAAGATCGGCAGGAATGAATGGAGCTCGTGAAATGCACGTGAATAAGTGTCGTACGACTTGAGAAATAAAATGAGAATAATTTCTGACATTGGAGGTTTGCTTTTAATTCGAGCACTGCGTTAATCCAGCAAGATATTTGGACTATTGATTTCGCAATTAAGCGAATACAAAGTTAAAGCGGCCGTAGCGTAGTGGGCAAACAGCATGCACGACATCGCGCACGACGTTTAACCGTTTGGACTACCAATACGAGGTCAAGGACACGGCAGAAGGCTGATTCACGAAATAATGTGGCGCAATATTCCTAGACACGCGTAAATAATCGCCGTGGAGTGAAGAGTCACCAAATGCGCTCCCGGAAATTTCGAGTATTTCACCTGAAAAGGTACATGAACCCTGACAGAAATAACCTAACGCAACCTCGGGTCAATATCGCAACGGACCCTTGAAGAACGGGATGTTTTCGACGCGGTTAGTATCCGCGAGCGTGACGCTCTCCGGCAAAAGGTTAGTAGAGAAGCGCCGGGGATTGATTTTCCCCGGTCAGTGTACATTGTGACGTGACAGAATGGTATTATCTGGTGCGTGTAACGCACTGCTCTTCGGCATCGTACGAGAAACGCGGCTTTTCTCGTTACGGAGAATCGATGCGACCACGTCTGTCGTTGGACTCTCTTTAAGTCAGCCGGTAATGTAGAAACGCGAGGAGAGTGCAAGCACGGCGGAATTAATACTTCGTTGCTTGTCAGTTGCTTCCGAAACAAACAGGATTCGAGTGAATCTGCATGGAGAAGCGAAAAAGCCTGTGAATTTCCGGCACACGGAGGCAGTCTGGCAACGCCGTACGGAACGATCGTTCTCGCGGCGTTGCCGGACCTCTGGGTGACGTCACGAGGCACACGACTCACGAACGAGCACGTAAAAGAGCTCGCTGGCAAAGCCAGACTTACGCTCGGAAAAGTACAACGCTCTCGCTGTTGCTCGATAGAGGAGGAATCAGTGATCCCATCTACTCGCTCCGCTCGCACTCGTTTTCGCAAACTACAAGCTCCATACATCTGTATCCCTATTAGTTTCGATATAAATGTATTTAACGCCGATAACAGCCCACTCGAGAAATATCGGCGCGTATAATTCTGTGGTTTACGAACAGAGCTGGTTACGTTTCTAGGTTAAAATGTGGGCATAGTTTCAGCGAGTATGCGAATCGTTCTCGAAAGATTGTGGGGAATGTAAGTTCCCTGCACGTTCTTCCAGTACGCAGCTGTTTCTAGAAACGATTCAATAGCGATTGTTCCGTGGAATTTAAACATCTTCTCGTGGGAAACAACCCGAAGGATGGCGCATGTACAGCTACTACGCTGAGTTGTTGATAAGTCATTATGTTTTCCCGCGCAGCGAGAGAAGTGGCTACATTCTTTTTCACTCGCTGCCAACGTAGTCGCGGCGAAGCAATCCGTCGAGAAGTGTTTAAATTCCGTTACGTAATGGTTGAACCGCTGATAATTCTGCTGACACGTACCAGGTGTGTCCGGATATTTACTGTCAACCGAACTCGTCAAACATTGAACGCCTCAGAAATTATCGTACCCGACGATAGAAATCACCGACGCTAGCCATCCTTGGATACGCGTATCGGCTGTTGACGGTCGCCGAACGATGCCTACGCCTCGGCGCTCGCGAGATTATAAACATAATGTTCATTCACGTGACTCAAGTACGGGCGAAAAAATCTTCCGCTCGGAATAGATCGTTATCGGGCACGACGATAACGGAGGATTTACGATGGGACACTTAATACTATTTTTAATCGAATGTGGTTCTTAGAAAAATGTCCCTGTTCGACGGGTTCGCGCGAGATTCCTACGATTTATTGCGTACGTAAACAACTTTGTAAAATCGTTTACGGTAGAGACGAAACTATTCGGAGCTGATGACCACACGGGGCCATTAATCATTTGGGTACTATGGGCATCTTATATTCGTTCGTTCGGTGCATGCAGTGTGTTTAACGAATACGACTGAAGTCTTTCCGTATAATAAGTACGCTTATTTGGATTTTAGTATTCAAAGGGTTAAATCCCGTGCAAAGACTTCGCAATCCCACGTAGTCTAATTAGTACATGGATAGGCTTTTTCGATGGAAAGTAGTGGTTGTCGTGCCAGGCCTGTCTACCGCGTGTCTCGACGGACCGGAAATAATTTTGCAGCGTGTCGCGCTAGATAATGCTGACCTATCAATCGCCCCTATGAAATGTGAGCACATCTAGCAGGTCTATTTATCCATTAGGAAGTATATGGGGTGGGTCTGTGGTACAACTAGCCACAGGGTTACTCCTTGGGTAAAAATAAATTGAAGATTTAGGCTGAAACTTTTTCGATATAAGCGTTTCTGTTAGAGAAAAATGATTTGGAAAATTCGTAAGACATGCATGCACCTGAATAAAGGTGATTAGGATTTATCTGTGAATATGGTATAGTCTTGAATGAAATTAATTAGTTTTTTCATTTCTTTGCTCTCACCCCCTAGAAGGGTTTGATAAAAAAATAGACCCTGAAAAAGTTTATTGCAATCGGGCAACGCGAAAGGGTGCCGACCAGGCCTTAAAATTTCATCAATGGTTTGAATTTGAAGAATTTCTCAAAAATGGTAAGCCCTATCGAAATTTTCTTCAAATAATATTAAAAGAGCATTCAATTTTCTACAATTATTGTATACATCATTTTTTCGTGCTTCCAACCATTTTTTAGATAATAGCGGTTGAATATAGAGAGGTCAGCGTATAGGCAATACGTCACACTGTACAGGTAGGACGCGCGAAGCGCGGAACTCTCTATATTCAAACGCTATTATCTATAAAATGGTTGGAAGCACAAAAAAATGATATATACAATAATTGTAGAAAATTGTATGCTCTATTAATATTATTTGAACAAAATTTCGATAGGGCTTACCATTTTTGAGAAATTCTTCAAATTCAAAACAATTGATGAATTCTAAACTTTAAGGTCTGGTCGGCACCCTTTCCTGTTGTCCGATTGCAACAATCTTTTTAGGGGGTGAGAGCAAAAGAAATCGCAGGTTGAAAATAAGGGTCACCCAAATGTAGGTACACAGTTTTCACAAGTTTAAAATTTTCAAGTGCCCGGTTTTATATTCTCGTTGTAAATACAGGAAATAATATTTTATAAAATATCAAGGTGAATTTTTTGTATGAAATAGAAGATACTAATTGTAAGTTAGGTACTTTCAGATGATTTTGACACGACGTAGGAAACAATCAATAAACATGCTAATACAAGCTAATAGTATGTAAATAACATTTAAATTTTAAAAGGAACAAGTGGTATTTGCATCGCGACATAGTGTCTGACATAAGTTCTTCTGAGAATAAAGTAAGAGTTACATGGTTTTTTTTTAATAAGACAAGTTTCTTTCCAAGAGTAGGTATACATCTTTATTTCTTGTTCAAATTCTAAAATCTCATTCCCACATATCCTATGCAGGATAAAGGATGACTTTTGGTGAATTGCGTTTGATGAATTGTACTTTTTATTATGATTCGGGTACTACTTAATTTACACATCGTTCCATATGCCAATGAAAATGATAATTTCAAGCGAAATTATCATGAAAACTAAACAGTATTTATTAAACACATAATAAAAATCAAACAAGAACATTTAGGCTCCTTTTGCCTACAATAATATTATTAGCTATTACAACTCGTTAAAGAATAATCGAAACTACAAACCACAATTGTCCCCCGAATTTTGAATAGCATTTGAAGTACTTAGGTATAAAAAAATATTCATTTAAAAGAAATACATCTTTTTTATACATTCAAGAATAATAAAGGACGTTCAAAGTCATTCTATCCTATTTATCATTACAAAACATAAGTGTTATTAACATCTATTCAATATTTCATTTATACAACGAGGATGTACGAAAAGCATTATGCGGAAGGCTTTGCAAGACCTACATGACCCTCGCTTCCATTTTACAAGTAGCCATTGCATTGAAGCCTCTTTTAATTAATGTACATCCCATCATCTACTTTTGCAATATATTTCTTACAAATTTATTTCTCATTAGCACCCTCGCTTACAAAAATTGAATTACAATTCAGAAGATCAACGTACGAAGCCTTAGTCTCCATTGAAATCACTGGAAGAAACCGTCAGCCACGTAATTAACCGAATCTCTTTCACTACTTTAGAAATGCATAAAATTCAACGATGGTATAAATAAAGCAACGAAACTATTCATAATTCTGCTTATGAATACTCTATTTAATACTACTGATGTTACTGGTGGAGAACTATCGATGGTTCTCATTATCGAAAACTGTAGATGGCTTATTTTCACTATCGATAATTATCGGTATTAAAAATCGTAGGTTAGTCAATTAAAAAATAATAACAGCTGAAATTCAGAATCCCAAATTTAATTTTATTATTATTATTATTAACGGGAAAACCCTTTAGTAAGCAAAAGATACAAAGCTTAAAGCGAAATATAAATGTAAGCGTTACAAAATAAATTAAACTAACTTAAAATAAAAAAAAGTAAAATAAAATAAATAATCGGTGTGAGTACTAATATAACATTAACGCATCATACTATTACAAATTTCGATAGTGAGAACCATCGATTACTATCGTAAGTACCATCGATAGTTCTCCACCACTAACTGACGTACACCAGCCTTGCATGTGGCCGAGTTATCATCGAAGAGGTCACATCGAAATTACCAATCGGCCGAATCAACGCTCGGTTACTCGACAGATTTCTACGGTTCGATAAAACATCGTGTACACACGATCCATCTTACGGCCTTGTTATCGATGTAGCCTGTGAGAGATAAATGCTGATTAGGGCGGCTGATAAGGCAACGATACGGCACCGCGGTTACGAATATAATCTTCGAGAACTCCGTCGATACGGGAACGTCAAGGAATCGCTCGATTCAAAACGCTGGAGGGGGGGTGATGCATCGAGCCGTTGTTTTTATTGACCGATGGAAGATGATCCACGTTTCGATCCTCGTGAGTTGACACGATAAAAAAAAACCTATTATCAGTAAATATCAGCCACGGTGTCATTCACGTTTTCTGCTTCGCGTGCATCGCGTAACGTGCACGTTGAAATTGTTTTTGCCGTCTCTCTGTACGACTGCATCGAAGGTTCGCGTTACCGAGGCATATCGTAGTATGATGTCAGAGTGATGTCACTCGCGCGGATACCCGACATCTGCGTTTAGTAGAAACTCGTAACGCACCCGCGATAATTTATTAATGATAAAAAATCGCATTCGGTAAATATATTAAACTTTACACGCAACCCTTTTACGCGTGTCGCTGTATTCTCCAAATAATTCGAATACGTAATGAGAAACGTCTGGTTTAAAGTGTTGACAGAAATTTCAATCTAGATATCTAATATTTACCAAATTTTATATTGTCAATGTCCAATGTTGTCGTGCACACGTGTGCAACGTCCGCACGGTTGCGAATTACGTGGATCTCTATCAGACCATTGTAGATATCAAATCGATTTCGAAATCGTGCAAGCAGTTATGGATGACGAAAAGATGCTATCGGCAGCGAAACAATCGCGTACAATTGATTACGTTTCCCGAATAAATATTGTTGATATCTTATCGCGTCGTTTTTCTCTGCGATATCGGTTTATTAATTAGTCTGAAGTACCTATTATGAATCTCCTTTTTTTTCTCTCAATTACGTGATGCATTGTGTATTTACAAAATGCTTGAATCGATGTCGTATTACGATACTACGGTTGGACCATTAGAAATTGATCGACGGTGTAATCTTTGTGAATGAGTGCATGGATTGGGGTAGGATTGGATTAAAGTTTCGTTCACGCGCCCTCGGTTGTTATAACAACGCTAGAGCAACCAATAACGAAACTATCTGTTCTGTATGCCAAGCCTCCTGCGACCGTTATCGCACGACCCCTTATCGCGAAAGAAAACCCGATAAAACGGCGCGCCATTAATGTGATTACTGGGCTCTCGTATTATGGCTGTGAGCGACTATTGTTTATGTCACTCGGTCGATGCAATTTTTGCTTGAACGCGTCTTAAAACTGCAATCTACGAGCTTCTACAGAATAAAATTCAGATTACCGAGCGACGCGAACCAACGCAATCACGATAAAGCTGATGGAATCGGTAAATCCGGGGCATTAACTTAGTGCCATTAAAATTGCCGCGAAATAAAAAATATGCTATCACTTTTCTGTAGTATCTTTTGAAGTCACGTTCGATTGGATTTGAATTCCGTATTCTATTTCCGCTTTTGTATTAAAGGGGGAAGAAATAGTCGTCGCGGCCAAATAAGATAGATAAAACTAGGAGCAAATTGAAAAATTTTTGTAGCGTGTGTTTGTAAAATTTCAGTGTTTCTTAAAATCTTTTTCGAAGAATTAAACAGCCCACGAATTCTTTAATCGAGTAATTCCTAATTTTTTTTCAAACAATTGAGTATGTGGTTCCTATTTTTTTTTCAAGGAAACGAAATAACTTACATTTGTTGTTGAATGAATTAAAGGGGGAAGAAATAGTCGTCGCGGCCAAATAAGATGAAACTAGGAGCAAATTGAAAAAACTTTGTAGCGAGTGTTTATAAAATTTCAGTGTTCCTTAAATTCTTTTTCGAAGAATTAAACAGCCCACGAATTCTTTAATCGAGTAATTCATAATTTTTTTTCAAACAATTGAGTATGTGGTTCCTATTTTTTTTTAAGGAATCCAAATAACTTACATTTGTTGTTGAATGAATTAAATATTTTTAAAAGACAACTTGGGCATCGAATCCCTGAGTCAAAGTGTTACTTGAAGCTCTTGAAAGGGAGTGGATTTCATAATTGCTGGTACTACGAAAAGCGCGTTAAAACGGGGAGAAATCGAAACGCGAGAAAAATTTGAACAACACGGCATTTAAAATTCTAATCGTTATGTAACGCTGGTTTCGACGTAAACGCTAATTGCCGCAAACGTACACCGAAGTAGGCACATAGTTTTAAAAGGCACAAACGCTACAGTTGCGGAATAGTAACCTCCACGTTTATACGCTATGCTGTCTCGGTTAAGTAGATTAACAAACATCCAGCACAATTAGAGCGTAATCGGACATTAGATTTCAGCGCGTAATTCTCTTAATTAAAACTGACTAGTAACACGATAGTGTCGTATCTCTTAATAAGCGACAGTTTAACTCAACGCAACGGCGACAATTCGCGGGGCATCGCACGGAGGCTAGACCGTGGGTGGAGCCCTTTCCGATTTTTACGCTCCCGCGTGAGAGTCGCGCGGCGTTAAATTCGCCGGCGAGAAAGAACAGAAGCCTAAATAAATATTTACGAAGACCGCTGAGATTTGGTTAAATATCCAGGGGTTTAAACGAATCCGGAATTTAATACGCGACACGTTAGCGCCATTTATCCACGTCCAAGTACGTATGTATAAAATCAAAGAGCGAGTTCGTTAGCAGGATTTTCTCGCGTGTAAAGTGGACCTCTCCGTTCGCGAGGAGTAGATAGCCGAGTGAGTGCGCGCGCGTGTTACCGCCGTCCTCCTCCCGCCGTCGCTTCGCTATCCTTCTCCCTCTTCAGTGGCTGGTTCTCTCGCGTTCCGAGTCCCGGTCGCTGACTACGTGTCCCCCTAGGGCAGCCGGCGGTGCGCATGCGCGGCATCGCGATTATGACGTCATGCACCATGACGCCACAACGCCCGATTGGCGGAGCGCGTCGTTGCCGTCGTTGTGTCGTCGTCGCCGTCGTTGTCGAATCGTGCGGACCGTGCAGGCTAGCGGCGGGGCGAGGGGAATGCACGGCCGGGCCGTAGGGGGGAGGAGAGCGACACCCGTAGCTCCGCTTTACCGCCGCATTCTCGAGCGTTCGTCTCCGTTCGTCTGATCGTACGGCAGCCAGGCGAGCGAGCGCACGGTCGTGTCGTCGCGCGCATACCATTATATTCGCGTCTCGTGTTCAACCCAGAATACAGGGTTCCCCCGTGTGTTTCGTCACTGTGCATATATCCTACCTGCGCCGTCCACGCTAATGACGCCTTAGCCGTTATCCCTGTTTAACGATAAAACCCACCGAACGGCCGCAAGGGTAAGTCTGTGTGGCAAAAATATCTGGCGTCCGAGCGAACGTGCTCTTTCTTTTTCTCGGCTCCGCCTGTGCGGCGCGTCGCTCGCTTCGGGCGTCCGTCGTAATACGCGTTCGCTGAAATCCCGGCGCAATAACCGACAAATTCTCTCTCTCTCTCTATCTTTCTCCCTCTTCCTCTCCCTTTCTCTCTCTCTCTCTCTCTCTCTCTTTCTCTCCCTCTTTCTCTGTCGCGAATCGTTATATTCGGCGCGTCCGCAATCCATGTAGCTACGACTCCGGAGAGCGGAAAGGAGAACGTGAAAGACAAGACTGTGGTAGCGTTGAGTGATCCATCAATCCGTTCGGCAGTGAAGTTAATTTGAGTGTTTCGCCGGAGGCTCGCGCAGTTTCCACGATCCGAATATGCGTTGAAGTAAGGAAACGAGAAAGGAACGTCGACACTGTGAGTTTTAACCGTGTGCGTCGTGGGAGCGAAGCGGGATTAACCGACGACGTGCTTAAAGTGGATGTGAGTGATACACTAGGTATATTGGCGCATTGTGACTCGCCGACTATTCACGGACGAAGAGGCCAAGCAAAATGATGGGGAAGAGAACGCAGTGCTATTTGTGCGATCTGCCCAGAATGCCCTGGGCCATGATCATGGACTATTCGGAGCCCGTGTGCCGCGGTTGCGTGAATTACGAGGGCGCCGACAGGATAGATCTGGTCCTGGAGTCGGCCAAGCAGATGAAAAAGGCTCACGGCTTCCAAGAGGCACGTTCCTCCACGTCCAAGGCTTACAGAAGCACCGGGCACACCGAGCACAACGGCGGCACCAATCTGGACGTTCTGCCGATACAGAACACTGGCCAGAGCCATTCCAGGCACCACAATATCGCCGGCTACTCGCAGCTGCATCATCGTAATTCAATCACCGAGTTCAACTCCGGCACCTCCAGGCAGCAGATCTCGCGGCAGCACGAGGAGAGCCATGACATCGCCAACGGAATGAGGAGCAATAACGTGAGGATCCCGAACGCCCACCTGGCCGCGGTGGCGCATCACGTGAACCTCAGCCACAACAGAGGGATGGCACAGCTAAAGCGGGGCATATCCACCATCGACGAGGACGAGCACGCGGACAAGAGGCTCTCGCTGGAGGAACAGCATCCGGTCAGGCCGCCATTAACCAGGGGCGATTCCCTGCCAGCTGTGAGCCTCGCGGTTAGTTACGTCCAGGACAGAAGCAAGGAGAAGCATCCTGTGAGGGCGCCCAGTTTCGAGACCGCCACCACGTTCAAGGCCAATGGTGAGTTACGCAGATGTCACGATGGGGGACGCGTTTTCGCCGTCGAATCTGCCGGTATCTGAATTCCCTCCTTTACTCTCTTAACATCACTCGCGTGACTATCGTAACGGTACCTCAGAATTTCGAGGTTTTCGCGAAGGGAAATTCCTTGCTTATCGATATACAACTGTTTAAGAAGCTGTGCTAATTTCTGGAAGACAGTTTATAGATATCCTCAGTCGCCCCGCGAAACATTCCTTGGTCAGGACTTCTGATGGGAATTGAAGCTTCTGGCGAATCCAGAGCGGAAGTGAACGATAGCACATCTTAGCGCTTTCATGTGTGATATTTAGAAACACGTTTCGTGTTAGGGTTTTTGTAAATTGGGAACACTTCTCGATTAGTGGTGGAGAACTATGGATGGTACTTACGATAGTTATCGATGGTTTTCACTATCGAAATTTGTAATAATATTACAAATTAAATTTGGGATTCTGAATTTCAGCTGTTATCATTTTTTAATTGACTAACCTACGATTTTCAATACCGATAATTATCGATAGCGAAAATAAGCCATCTATAGTTTTCGATAGTGAGCACTAATGACCACTAGTCTCGATCACTCGAAGTGAGGATTTATTTACTTTTTTTGTTAGCGAAATCGATAGAAGAGTAGTTGGAGAAAAATTAATTAGACCATCAGGGTCACTTCCCTGACTGCGAATGACGTCACAAGCGGCCCTCTCTTTTGCAGCCTCGCTGTCTGCCTCGACTCTTTCCAGATACATGGGCGTCTTTGAACTTCTAGAAGCGTCCGTCACTCACTAAAGTTGTACCGCCGATCGAACTTATTTTGCCTTTCTCTTTCACTGTTATGCTTGCTTTCCCGCTCTTCTCACGTAGGTTGTCGTCTTATTGGTCCGACGACTCTGCTTCTTCCTCGATATTCTCGTGTTCTGTCTTTAACCTTTGGAGTATGACAAACACGTACGCGTTTAGGCGAACGCGCGCGCGCACGCAACACGCTGGCTGCGCGGGGAACGCCGATGGGCGTTCAGCTAGTGTGTCTAATAAACAGAAACGGGGAATTCCCGCACACGGCGTACGCTGACCGTTTAAATCTGCGAGCTTAAAGGGGTCTCACGCGAACAATCGGGTGGAACAAACGAGCGTGAAACGCGAAACCGAGAGACAAGAAATAGAACGACAGAGTATGTCAGGGTTTACGTTTCAATAACCTTGAGGAGGCAATTACTTTTGCGTTAAGTGAGCTTACGAATCGGAAGTTTGTGCTTCCGAGTTCCGCCTGGACTGTGTAATTCTGATTTCAACTCTTTCTTTAACGATTATTCGTGCTCGTTGTTATCATAAAGCATTCGAATAATAAAGTGCAAAGTAAAATATACACAAAAGAATAAGAATTGGTTTTTATTACAACTCCGAGAAGATAGTTCTGAATTAAAGTCCATTTTATTTACATAAACACTTAAGGAAATATTTTTTCTGAACGCGCAAATTCTTCTTAATAAATATGCATTAATAAAATTAATGTAAATACAATTAATAAAAATACATTTTCACATTTCTCATAACGAATCAAGAAATCTTATGTAATTACAAAACAATAAGTTTCTATAGTTACTTAATCAGATTTGTACTCCAAAATATTAAAAATACTCAACATACTAAAATATAAAAAAAAATGGCATTTGTGAATGAACACGAACAAGGTGAAGAGAATTCTACTCAAAAACACTTCTCCTTAACCAATCTCGTTAGGATTATAAACATTCTTGTCCAAATAATCGAAACGTGTTTTCTATTTACTAAAACTTCAATTTCAAATATCTTCGTCAATAATGCACAGCGATTGCAATGCTACATTGTTCTCTCCTCGCTAATTAATTTTGTATATTTTCTACGCGTTCGTATATCCTAGATTCCCCCTGGAAGAGCGGTCTTTCTCTCTCCCGTTCTTATCGGTTGGTAATAAAAATAGGAAAGCCTTCGTTCGGTGCGCCGCGTGGCCATCTGGCGCGAGAACGAGAGCCGCTACACATGTATGTCGTGTGGTTACGAGACGCCGGCTCTCTCGAACCTCCATAGTTTCCTAGAATCGTCACAGTCAGGAGGAAGTAAAACACACATCTTCCTGCTGTCTTTCCTCCAACACAACCAACTGACCGTGGACGCGTGTAGCACAGTCCTTGTTACTCCGTGCCCCCTCTTCTCCCCCTTTTCTTCATTCTCCGGACGAACGGCAGTCGTCCAAACGCGTATAAAGGAGACGTACTGCACGTCGAGCACGTGATGGGACGACCAAAAGATACACCGAGTTGCCGTGCCGTGACGTCCAATCGGATGACGTCACCCCGTATATTTAGACGCAATGAATGAGCCCCGTTGTTGCTCGATACAAATCTCATCGGCGTTAGTAGCGTCTCGCGAGCGTGTAATCCCGCCAGCCAGTCGTAACGGACTTGACTGGATCGGCTCGGGTACTCGTTAGCGACCGTTAGCAGCATTTCTTTCCCCGCTCCACCTTCTTTCGTGTTTTTTTTTTCTATTCCACCAAATAGCCGCGCAAACTGTGTTTGTTCGCTTTCAAATATAATTCTGCACAGCGCTGCGCGTGGAAAGTGATTTCTTTATTCCTCTTTCCACTTCTTTTTCGTTTTATGTAAATCACGCTCTTTCTGTTCCATCGCGTCGCGTCGCTGCGCGATACTTTCGAAAACCGGTTCGCCAGTGGCCGCGCGGCGCAAGATATTTCGCTACATCGCGAAGCTAACTGTAGTGCGGCCCCCGTTTTCTTGCGCTCCGTTTCGTTGCACCCGTGGCTCATTGACGACGAACGGTCGACGATGGTCGTATCGAGTCCAAGCGGCTCGCGCTGCATTTGCTCTGGTAACATGCCGTGAGTCACGAAATTATTTGTATTGGGTTCGTGCATACGAAATCGCGGATCACGGATAGCGTAATAGTTCCTTTGTTTATGGCGGAGATGCATTAAACAATTGCTGGGGCTTGCGACTCGTTAAATCACGGAAACTCAAAAAATAAAATAGTTAAATAGTAAACGATATTTTTATTCAAACCTCCTTACGCGAAACGGAAATTTCATATGCACCAAATTAGTACTTAATATACTGACAGGGACTTGATGGAGGAGCTTGAAATGAAGGGCTAATGAAAATGATTTTAATATCTTCTTATTTCATTATATAGGGTTAATAGTTTAGAACATATGGTTATAAATAATTGCGTAACAGTTTTTTCGGATTCCTCACCTAGCACAATTATTAGCAAAAATTAAAAATTTGGTAATGAAGCTCACAGGCGGATTCACACATCGTAGTTCTGTCTCTTCGTGTTAGTGTGAATAAAAGACACTCGGAAAAGTGTGAACTGCTCCATTCTAAAACAGAGAAACTATTTTTTTTATCACTAACACTGACTGCGTTCAACCGTCACGAAACCGATATGTGTGAATCCGATTTAAAGAGAAAAGTTAATGCACTTCTCATTTTGTTTTGGTTTAATATACGGGGTGGAGCGTCTGAGAGTATGCACGTGATTATATTTACTGAATTTGTAGTTATATAGAAGATTGCAAGAATGAGAATCGTTTAGTTTAAAAATTTTCTACAGACCATCGTGTTTGAGTTTATAATGTTGTTTTGTTTTGTGGTGTCTAATGTACTTCTAACACTTAGATTGCAGTAAAGTTAAAGATAATTCAACAATATGCGACTTAAAATAAAGTTCCGCTTTAAAAGTAATATAATTAAATATCACCAATAAGTATTTTTGTATGACAATGATACCAAATCGTATACAGAAATTGGTAAACAGACACTTACAAAACTTAGTACTTTACAAAACATCGTATAAAAGTATTACAATATAAAAATGAAGTAAATTCTTAAATGCACCAGAAGAATGTTTAATAGCCTGAAAAGTAAGAAAGAATGTGCAACATTTTATTTCAAAAATATTATTTCTCAGGAAACAGTGAATATTATCGACCAAAAGAAATAATTATTAGAATTAGTGAAAAAGTAGTATGTATCACATGTTCATCACTTCTATTCGACAATAAAAATAAAAACTATCTGGAAACCAAGCAATCATGTAAAAAAACAGAGAAATCCAACTTTACACGCAAACCAATAAACTTGTCCCAATAATCTCGTGACTCACCGTAACTCACAAAGTACAATAGCAAATGTACAATCAAGCGTCCATCGACATGTAATTCTTGCGTAATCAGAAACGATCGTTTCTCGATTAATTACTCTCGTACTTAATTAAAGCACTTAGACGATACCGTTTTGGTTATCATGAATGCAGATTTAAATGTTATCAATTTTATTTTGGGGCTTTGGGCTCGGATTATCAGGAAAAACATACCCACCACACTGTTTTGCTGCGAGCAAGAACCTTTGGTCCCTAGTACACCGCCAGTTGACAGTGGAGAGTAATAAAACCGACGGGTCAGATACAATACTCGGTACAGAAAAATAAAATGTTCATGTTTTTGATAAATATTGACGGAAGTATTACAGTATTATAAATCAGTTCAAATGAATTCAAAGAAACGTGCTTTCCGCTTAATCCGAGAACACTGGAATTTTAATCGTGAAGTCATAATAAAAAATAGATTGAATTGCTTCATGTTTTGACTCACTTTCGTCGATATGAACTCATCAATCCCTCGTAATACGGAGTATGAAAATTTTCACATTCACTGCTGGATAACTCAAGCCACTCACTCTCGGTTTATCTCGTTCAGTCCCCGTGTCAGACGGTCCGAGCGAGGACCCTGAAAGGCGTCATTTTATTAGGTGCCAACTACTTCCCTTATCTCGGATCATGTAGAATTCTCCGGTCCGGAATCTTTCTCTATAATCCGAGGAAGACTTTTTTAAAGGATCTGAAGTATCCCATGACTCTGTGAAATATACACACTTAAGAGGTTATTTTTTCTGCTACAGTTTCAAGTACGAAATTGTCTATTCGGTTTAAAAAATTGATTTCTCCATTCTGCAGCCTGTTCTCCCAAATCTCTCGGAGGCAAAACACACTGTTCAAGTATTTGATGCCTATGTATCAAAATCTTAAATGGATTGTGGAAGGAATGTAATAAACTTCACTACACTATAATACGTATATTTTAATTACTGTGTAAGCGAACTATGAAGAGTTTGTATGACTATAATGTATAACAAAATGTTAATATATAGAATTTTTACACTCAAAAATATATAAAATCAAACAAATCTATGAATACGAGAGGTGTTTCACTGTGCACATTCGGTAAAAGACTTAAAGTTGGGTCTACATTATTCCAGTCGCTGGATCCAGCGAGTGGTTCGACTGGAAATCAGTCGATGTCTTGATTATTCCCGTCGTTTCTGAACCGTTGAAAGTGGTAGACTGTTAGAAAATAAAAATATTCTTTCATCCCTCAAATAAAACTAATAAAATGACTAATAATAATAATAATAATAATAGTAATAATAATGGAGTCACACAAAAGAAGGATAAAAAAACATGTGAAACTTGCTTTAATGTTAATTTGGGAAGAAGTTATTGATAGAGTTGATGAAGAAATGAAGAAAAAAAAACAATTTGGATGCGAAACTGGATAAGCAAACACTCGATGGAGGGGGTAAACACTGGATCGAAAAGTAGACTTTCGATCCAGTCGAAATCTGCTGGAACGATAGCACTGTAGTACTGGAATGAACACACTGTTTACATTATTCCAGTTCTAATCCAGTGCTGTACTGGATCACTAGACTGGACTAATGTATATAAACCCAGCTTAAGGTCTAGGCACACATATCAGTTCCGTGTCCGTACCATGTTCACTGACGACTGTTCAGAGGTACATATCCGCACTCTACAGCAATCCATTGGCGATATTTCAATGAAGATCGAATGCGGAATATAGAAATTGGCATTTTTATAATTTATTACCGAATGGCCTATTGCTGTCTTTATCTTTATGACTCTAGCGTCTAGGACCCACGAAGCTCGCGGTTCGAGAACTTCGTCGACCCGAGAACCCTTCACGGTCATAAAAAAAGGTCCCCCTCAAACGTTTTCAGCGCACTGTCAGTGCAGAAGCCCAAATATCCTTGCCAACCAATTTTTAGTTTCACCGTACGGATACGGGTTGCACAACAAATGTGAACTGCTCCATTGTAAGGCAAGCAAACGTTATTTTTCACGACCACGCTGACGGCACGTATGCAACTGATACGTGTGCCCAGATCTTAATGCAACGAGGCAGAAATTCGTTACGAGAGAACCAATATCTAGTGTTTATAACAGTTAATACTCACAACAGATAAGGTTTACGCAATGAAAACATCTGACTCATTGTCAGTCCGCTTCTCCCAAATCGCTCTTCATGCGGCTGTGCAAGCTACACGCCTACCTAAATAGAGCTAAATAAGTGATCCGACACACTGTGCGCCGACGACTTTGTTTACATCCAGTCGGCTGACAAAACATAGAAAAAAATCGTAGCATTCAAACGGCAGCTAGCAGTGTCTTAGCACTGTAGCAGGTCAGTTCTGAACTGTTTCCCCAAAATAGACTTGAAGTGCAAGATGTTTCATTGATTTCGCTTTCGACTCACCTAAGGTTGCTACATATATGTACCATATTCTTCCGCAATTTCGAGACGTTTCACACGTTCGGAATTTCGGAAAGCGACTTTAGTATCGAAAAGTCAAAGGAAACTCTCGCTTAGGCTGCAGTTATTCGTAGTTTTTCTCACTCATGAATGAGTAAAATTCCAATAACACGTCGAGAAACACATGAATGATAGATACCAAAAAAGTGTTAAAAGTGACGTCCGTATCGTAAACCCCAGTTCGCATTAGTAATCTGAATTGAAAGGAGGCACGAGAGCGTTCGATCCTTCCAAAATACGTACATTCATATATAAGCCTGAATTTTGTCGCCCCCTTTACATGATTTCTGGGCTCTTTGCTCCGTGCATGCATAAGTAAAGGTACCTGACGTTTCTACACTCACGGTGGTATGCCTAGTGATGGAGAATTATCGATGGTACTTACGATAGTTATCGATGGTTCTCAGTATCGAAAACTATAGATGGCTTATTTTCACTATCGATAATTATCGGTATTGAAAATCGTAGGTTAGTGAATTCAAAAATAATAACAGCTGAAATTCAGAATCCCAAATTTAATTTTATTATTATTATTATTATTATTATTAACGGGAAAACCCTTTAGTAAGCAAAAGATACAAAGCTTAAAGCGAAATATAAATGTAAGCGTTACAAAATAAATTAAAATAACTTATAATAAAATAAAGTAAAATAAAATAAATAATCGGTGTGAGTACTAATAACATTAACGCATCATATTATTACAAATTTCGATAGTGAGAACCATCGATAACTATCGTAAGTACCATCGATAGTTCTCCACCACTAGGTATGCCGCAGCATACGGAGACGTGCTTTCTAGCTATGCTGCTCCGAGCTCCCGAAAGAGCGCCTCCTAGAGCCACGACCTGGCCGTGCCTGATCCAAATGGAGATCTTATCGTATTGTCGAGGAGCTCTGTGAAATTGGATCGCCAAAAGCACGAGTGTCGATGTAGGTCTCACTTGCATCGAAGAAAACTGTGCGTTGAAATATCCACCAGTCGTCGTTAGAACGATGCGGATAGCGAGAAGGATATACCCGTGAAATAACGGGAACGGCGTAGTGGTTGGTTTTACCGGTGTGTGCCCACTTCCAAGTATTTTTCTGTTACCCGGCCTTGAACCGTTCGGTATCTCGAAGCTACGTCGATGAGGCTAATTAATGGTTATTATCGGGCCTCGAAAACGGTCGATTCGAGAAGCCAAGCGTCCGCCGGGACCCACTCGAAACGGACCTAACGGTTTGTTTAAATGACCAGCCGGGAATACGAGAATTACACGGCGATCGGGTATTCTAGGAACGGAATACGCGCGATTTGTTGCCTCGGCGATATAGGAATTCCCGTTCTCGTGGCCATTCTGAAGCGCGTATCTGGCTAAGCTGGCGATAGCCGTACACTTTTCGCATTTCAGACCCCCAAGGGAGGTTTAGCGATCCCACTAGAGTGTCGTGGAATATTATTCTCGCATTATCTGTGCCGCATATTCGCTTGGTCTTTTTATCTAACTTTTTTTTTGTTATTCTGGAGGGAGCAGCGTTTCCGTTCGAGAGATAGAAACCACGTTTACGTATGCGCGTTTCGATAAAAATAGATTACCGCTGGCAGAAGATTAGACTCTGGAAATAAACGTGGATTATGAGAAAAATTTTGTAGGCAGCGGCGGACTTTTCTTTCCTTTTGTTTGCTGCGTTACGAGATACGAGTATTTCATTGGGAATTGTAAGTTTCCTCGATTAAATCGCGACATGCTTGTTACGCGATATCGTAACGAATGCAGATGCTATCCTTATTGCGTTAAAACGGTTCGACCAGTATAGCTTTGCATGTTTGCACAATATATTAGACAGAAATTTATTCCTTGTTTCGTGTTGACTGTGCGTATTGTGTTTCTTCATCCCTGAATCCTCTGGCAATGGGAAATTAATTTGTGTCGAGCACTCCTATTATCCTCGATGAAGAGTAATTACAGAAAACACTCAGCAACTGCTAATTTTCTAGATAAATCTCATAGGAGAATAATCCCAACGAAATTCTCTATCATAGTTCAACTTGAAATCTCGTTTCTATTTTTATTTTATTCAGCATAGCAGTACACGATGAAAACGTTTCATAAAAGTTTCTTTTACACATCCGTATACTCGAATGAGTAGTCTGAAAATTTTCCTACACATTGAATAAATTAAGTAACTCGAATCTCTTCCAATGGTGCAAAATATTCGAGCAGTTCATTGGGCTTGTTGAGCTATAGTATTTTTTGTAATCAGTTGGTTGTAAATAGGTTTCTACTTAGAAGGGAAGATCCCGAGCGCAAAAATTTAAAAAATTTTGAAACATTGTGAATATGTAGGGGATTTTCTCCTGATCACAACGCCATTTTTCTTTGCTGCCCAAATTTACTCTAAGTGCGTGTATTTGACCCCCGAAAACCCGGTTATTTTCTGATTTTGTGTTATAACTCGCGAACTATAAAATAATCCTTTTTCCAAATGATAGATCTAATTAAAAGAAGTAACTTTTGTCTTGGAAATTTCTTTCTATCTCTTACCGTTCGCAAGTTATAACACAAAATCGGAAAATAGCGAAAATTTCAGGGGTTAATTTCACCCCCTTCGAGTGAATTTGGGCGGCAAACAAAAATTGCGTTGTAATCAGATAGAAATTTCCTACATATTCACAAAGTTTCAGTATTTTTTGAATTTCCAGGATCTTCCCTCGTTAGTAACTCTATTCTAACCCAGCTGCGCTGTGGAAATACGCGAGGATTGCCTTTTACACTCGATTGATTAGATCGGCAGTGGTTAATGGTATAGCACGTGTATATGCGCATAGGAAGGAGAGAGACGGCTGCGAAACGCCCGGGCGACGTGTCAACGGTAGAGTAACAGGAGCGAGCGAACCTGAGTTGTGTTTCGCAATGATCGCCACGCTTCGCGAGTTCCCGACTATGCTGCATCGATCGCGTACAGATACAGGAGAGAGACACGTAACATCGGCTTCGTCCTACGTCACTGGACGATTATCGCGTTCGTTCCGTCGTGCATGTCTCGCCTCGTCCTATTATACACAGGGTGTCGCAAAACTCTTCGCAAAATAACCTCCGCAAGTTACACCAGGCAATAGTCTTCGAAACATCGACGCGTAGCTATATACATTCCAGGAAACTCTATATAAGTGTCATATACAGTAGAATATTCAAAGCGCACAAGCATTTCATTCTATCGTTTCATAGCCCGCGATATTTCGCATCAACGAGCATTCAGTTAGGTACTCCCGACTCGCAGCGTAACAGTGGCCGTCCTTTCATTAACCATCGCTCGTCCAAGGTTATCTCCCAGTTACTAAACACGGCCTAAGAATAAACTTTAGGGACACCGTGTAGAGAGACGGTCGGCCGTAAAACGCGCGCGTCGACGGCGTCAACGACGCGCTGGGGAGGGTCATACTTTCGAAACAAGGCCACTATAGCCGACCGGTTAGCCAGCGAATATACAAAGCGCGCAGAGTGTGACTAAGCCGAGCCGCCTACGTACGTGATGCGATGTCGTCTGTTACAAAACCGTCGGCTCGCGCGCGCATGCGTCGTTCCTTTCCCCCTCCGCGCCGCTCCCCCCCTTCGGACCCTTCCCCCTCCCCTCCTGCCCCTCCGCTTCCTCCGGACAAGCCAGCTACGTTTCTTCGCGTGATTCGAGATACATACATAGATAGGGGCGCGCGGTCCTCGCTCTCTATCGAAGCCCTCGGCGCTGCGTCACGGAAAAGTACCGGTCACACGTCTCCTCGATGGTAGACCACGCACGCTCCGCAGTCGGGAGACCTCGGTCACTCGTATGCCGGCTGCTGGCTGTTGTCTGCGGCCCCGGCTGGTGGGGGAACGTACGTGCGGATGCTGCGTGCTGCACTGGAAGAATAGCCTGGATACGGGACGGAGATATCGCGTGTCACGGTCCGCCGTTGAACGTGACGAAACCGTGCTTTTTTAATATCCATCCGCGCTTTATCTCGCGCTAGGCGAACGATGCGTTTCTCCGTACTCGGAGGGGGGGAGGGTCCGGGAACGTGTAAACAACGGGGAGAAAAATAACGGAACGATAAGCGAGAAGTAGTGCGTTGTCAGTAAATTCCGTTGCGTAGGATCGATAAAGCTGGACGGATAAAATTGTTCCTTGGGGCAGACGTATCTATGGAAATGTGTGCTCCCGAGTAACAAGAATCGGGTGATTGGGTGGCAGCTCGCGATTGACTTATAATAATTGACTGTTCAAAGATACGGTATTGACAACCCGCCAGCAGAGCGATATTACTCAATTTCCTCGGATTTATTTATATATTTCGGTATTTATCGGAGCTACTTGAAACCAATGGGCTGTATTTTCGTATGGGAAATTATCTAAGCGTTGGATTTTATCAGCTTATTCTAGTATACTTTATTGTTAATTGGACTTATACAATGAGGCTTGAAAGTAGCGAAAATGTTTAACGTATTTCTGTATGAGATAAACGGTTTCACTTTCGAGCGGTGACGTAACATCTGCGAATACAAAAAGAGTAAATGTTCGGGCGTTTGTTTGTTGACCTTTCTTAATGTATAACCGATTAACTGGAGGAAGAACGTGTTTCGACGACGAGCCAACAGATCACGTTTTCATGAAATTTTAAATAGGTGATTGAAATGCCCATGTGGTATTTCAACGGCCGGATTTAATCGAATTAACAATTTAAAGTACCTCGTATAATATCACGTGGCGCTGTATCCACTGTAACACTCGCTTACAACTAAGCAACATTTACAACATTTCAGTATTGTTATGAACTAATTTCCGTCAATACTGTATTGAAGTGTATTGAAACAATTATAGCAATTATAACTGATCTTCTATGTATGTATATAAAAGAAGAAGTCTTGACTGATTTACTCAACAACGCCCAGCTCAAACCATTTAAGCTAGGAATGTGAAATTTGGAAGGTACTTTGTTTTCATGACGCAGGCACTCACTAGGGAAAGATTTTTGGAAATTCCATCCCCAAGGGTGTGAAAAGGGATAAAATATATTTTCTCGGACTCCCTAATATCCCTTAGGCCCGATTAGATATCAACTTGGTTCTTACTCACAAAAATTACCCACGCAAATACCTAAAAACCAATTTCAGGTTTTTTCCTTAACCAACCCCTAAGGGGGTGAAAAGGGGTGAGATGTATTTTCACGGATTTCTCAAAATCTCTCAAGTCCGATTAGATATCAACTTGGTTTTTACTTCGAAATGTTACCCAAATGAATGTTTAAAAAACAATTTCAGGCTTTTGCCCTAATCAGCTCCTAAGGGGGTGGTGAAATGTGTTTTCATGGAGTCCTTATATCTCTTAGGCCCAAAGCGAGACGCGGATGAATTCTGCTAGTTAATGATGAAATCATTGTACCAAACCAATTTCCTTCACGGTTCAATTTTTTAATGAAGGAAAAACAATCTTTGGATTAACTTTCAAGGAAAATGATGTATTATTAATTACAACTACATACAAATAACATATTCACCATAATAAAGTTAAAAATCTGTTGTTCAATTAAAATTTCAAGCCTTTACAAAATATACTAAATATTCATCGTGTGAATATGATAACACAAAGAATTGTATAGCATCATACGCAACAGTCTACATTATCATAGTATTGTATGCGTTATCATACGCATTATAATAAGATTCCGTAAACTGGGGGAACATGAGCATCAACATAACATCTATTAAAAAGAAAAAGGAAAAGAATTTTATGCATTTTCACACTTGTAGTACAATCACAAAGGATGCATTGCTATAATAGAATACCTAAACCAAATTAAAAAAGTAAAAAAATAAAGAAATATAAAACAGAGTGCATTGAACGTAAAAACAAACAAATTTAATTATTAATGTAAGTTCAGATGCGGTAAAACTTTCACTTTTTAGTGCTAATTATATATGATGCGCCAATGTTACCTGGTTACGGGATAGCATTGGCAATTAACACGTATTAAAGAAAGATAAGGAAAAAAATTTCATGCACTTTGACAAAGATTCAATGTCATGATAGAATACTTAGAATATTATAGAATATTATATACCAAAATGTTCCAAAAACATGCCAATGTTCCCACAATTTACGGCACCGCGAAGTATTACCATACGACACTAAACAGTGTCACACGGTGCCGCGCGCGTTAACCATCGCTATCAGAAAGTAGCGCAGTCGTTAGTACACGTATGATAATTCATCGTGGGCGTTATCATACGGCGACACGTGCTATCATGTGCCATCCCAAAGTATCACCCGCGTTATCATCCGATATAATGAAGTATCGTGCACAACCACTGTACATCATTACACTCATCATGATAAAGTATCGCGCAGTATCATGCGCAATACGATACAGTGTCGTACGTCGCTGTTGTAATATCTACATATACAGTGGATGAACTTTACAAGGGTACACGTGCGACGCTTGTTAATGATTTTCTCGCTCGTAGCGGTCGGAGACGGTTACAAACGCCTTCGTAAACAATATCAAAATGCGCAGCCTCGTAACGTCCTGTAGTACTAAAAGTCACACCAGGATATTCGACATTCTGTCATGCGCGAGCGGCGATCGCGGTCGTGAAAAGTAAATAAGTCACGAAAAGCATTCCGTGCACACACAATGCGCCGAAGGAGAGCCTCGTATACTCCGAGCTCGGCGTCCTCGGTCAGAATATAAATCTCCCTCGGTGATGTTGAAATTCGATCGATTCGACGGGCACAGCTGATAATTCGCAGAATAGTCCACGCCGCTCGGGGCCCCCCCTGGGCATCGATGCGAGGCGAGTGGCGCGTGAACAATGAAAGTACGCATGCACGTCGAGTTTCGTTCGGTTTACCGTAATCGTGGTATTCCCGGTACGAGGGCAAAGGATATCTATTTCTGTCTTCCCATCCGTATCAATGCTTTATTAAAAGCTACATTGTAGGAAATTCCGAGAGATTATATTTACTACTTAGGGAAATGTAAACGGTACAGCTGCGATAGATGTTGGGTTTTCGACGATTGGCAATCGCTCGGTTACATTCGCCTCGTTATACTCAGGGTTGCCACATTATCACCATATAAATCTCGGAGTGCCACACGTTTCCACCAAAAAGAAGAATAGTTTTATTTTTGTATATCCGGGAAGCAAATTCAAACTTTAAAAGTATCTGTTTTTTTTAATTAATAACTTTTATTGTATATAAAATCGATACCATTGTATAATACGACAATTTCTTATTATCTCATTTTTTTTTCTACAACCCAGAGATTTTTCCGGTAAAACCGGAGCCCGGGGATTTGTTTCAAAGCCCGAAGTCTTCGGATGGAAACCGGAGAGGTGGCAACCCTGGTTATACTGTATAATAAAATCGAGTTTCGGAGCGTCAGCTAAGATCCACTGAAATTTCTCGAATTTCAGGAGCGTACGTCGGCCCGTCTATCCCATTGGCACCAGCAAACGTGGCGGCAAACGGCGGAGGTTCCCCTCTTCGTCCGCGAACGAGCCCTCCGCCGCCGCCGCCGCCGGCGCAGGAAGGCACCAACGATAATTCACAGTCGAATCATCACCAGGTAATTAAGCTCGTATGTTAATCGGCATTCACGCGCGAACACATCCGCGCGCGTTAATGACGTTTAAGGGAATCGCGGGGCTATTTTATTTACAGGCGTTTTGTGTTTCACAAGCGAATTGAAAGTAATTTTGTCCGTCAGGGTTCGACGAATGGCCCATCACCTATGGCCGCTCTCATGTCCGTCGCCGACAACCTGGCCTCGCCGGAATCAGTGCCACAACCGCCGAACAATCCAAGCCCCACCAGTAGAAGCCCGCCAACTACGGCCACGAACGCGCAGCAGCGCAGTGCCTCCAGAGGTTCCCAGCACAGCCCGAACAGTTCAGGTAATGGTGGTCTGTGTTTCTCTGTTCTATTCACGGCTATGTTATTGGAAATATTTGTTACCAAGATTTTGCATTATTTTGGCCAAGATATCGGGCACCGCATACCCGAAAGTAATGTTAAGTGGTGGCAGGTCATTTAGCGAAGCGTTGCAATGAATATTTCCAACATCATGTATTTCGTAAAGGTGAAGTTAGACGCGTGGCTCGGCTCGCTCAGGTTCGGTAAGTCGGCGAGTCATGAGCAGTCCCACGGCGCGGCACTCGGTGAGTCGACTCGCGTCGTCCGGGCTTGGCGCTTCGGCTCGGGTCGTCAAAGCTCGGTGAGTCGGCTCAGGTCGTTCACGCTCGGAGAGTCGGCTCGGGTCGTCCAGGCTCGACGAGTCAGCTCGCGTCGTCAAGACTCGGCGACTCGGCGCGGGTCGTCAAGACTCGGCGACTCGGCTCGGGTCGTCAAGACTCGGCGACTCGGCTCGGGTCGTCACGGCTCGGCGATTCGGCTCGGGTCGTCCACGCACGGGCGAGTATGAGTCGGCGAGCCACGCACCGTGTACAGGCAGGCTCTCACTATGCCTCGCCTCGGCTCATTTTAAGGTAGGCTCTCGCTACGCCTCGTCTCTCCTCGCCTCGGCTCATTTTATTTTTTCTACACTTTTCTTATGAATTTTGACAATTTGACTCACACGGCGCCTCGCCTCGGCGCGACTCCGAGCCGTAGATTCTTCCTCGAGAATATTTTAAGGAAGATAGGGGAGGCGAGGCGTAGCGTGAGTGACTGCAATGCCACCGCTTTCGGTGGCCGTTAAAAGAGGAAGGAAGAGGTTCTCTTAGCCACTGACATGAACCGAGGCAAGCTCAGATAACATCAGGCAAGGAAAACCCAGGTGACGCGAGCCTAGATGTGAGTGCGAAAAGAAGTTGCGAAGCGAAGCGAGGCGTAGTGACAGCCTACCTCAACTTCACCTTAAAATGTACATATATATCCCGGCGAATACATCAGAGCTAAACGTCTGGATACTCGGCAGGTTCCTCAGGTAGGAGGTCCAGCGGTTCGAGGCACGTGTCGTCCACAACCGTAACAACATCCTCAGAGGGAGCAGTGGCCCAGGTCGCTGGCGCCGAGCAAGTGTCAGCGCCCATACTGAAATGTACCCTGTGCCAGGAGCGTCTCGAAGACACGCATTTCGTCCAGTGTCCCAGCGTGCCGCACCACAAATTCTGCTTCCCATGCAGCCGGGAGAGCATAAAGAGGCAGGGTGCCGGCTCAGAGGTAGGGTGTCTCCCCGCGCCTTTGGTGACCAAACCGTCGCCACGTACCTACGATATCTCGTTCGGCTTGATAACCGGATGCCTGCGTCGATTGTGTTTCAGGTTTACTGCCCAAGCGGCGAGAAGTGTCCGCTGGCCAACAGCCAAGTACCGTGGGCATTCATGCAGGGCGAGATAGCCACTATCTTGGGCGACGACACCACAGGCTCCGGGCTGAAAGTTAAGAAGGAGAGAGAAACTTAAGGATTCTCGCGCAAGGTTTAATCGGGGCTCAAATTTTGCACCCTCGTCGAGAGGGTAAATATAATGGTGGAACCGTGAAGGTTCACCGAAAAAAAAAGTAATACAAAAAGCACACACATTTGGTAATGGTGATAAACGTTGGCTGTGTCGGCCAACGGGCATCGATTCGAGCCAAAGACGTTGTCGGTGTTTGAAATTGGATTCGCAAAATGTTGTCGACGTTGTCGGGGAAAGTGGACGAGACTTTATCCCAGCGAACGGGTAAAGTCCGCTGCTGTTGTGCGGGTTCACGGAGGCAACAGTTGTTTCGATCGATCGTGGGCGACGGTCAGATACGATCGAGGCTTGTTTCGACTGGTCTTGGGGAGAAGTCTTTGGCATTTTTTTGCACGCTGGCATCGGTCCCGCACGCACGTGTATATAACAGGATTGTCCGTAGAACGGGGGTTGACGCGCGAGGACGATAACGCCGGGCACGGTTTGCCGGCGATGAGGAGTATACGCAGCGTGCGCGGCAGGCAGAGAAGAACAACATCGCGGAGAGATATTTGTGTACGGTTTGGGTTTGTACTTAGGCACGGATCGCCTTTATTTGTTTGTTGTATCGCGTACGTTTTCGCGTTTTTTCAAGGAACAACGTACAAGGGGGAAGGCGTACGCGCGCCTAGCACCGCGGGCAACGGCGCGCTTCAACCTCCACGTTACACGTCAAACACACACATACACACACTACACTTCACACAAACACAGACGGTTACACACTTTCACGTAACGCGACGCCGTGAAATCTGGACGGTTGCGTATTGTACTTTATTTTTATCGCGCTGTAACGCGCGATCGCGGGTTAATCGAAGCCCGGGAGTGCGTCGCTTCGGTTTGTCGAACGTCGAGCAGAGACGGTGTGTCGTCCTTTTCTAATCTTTTATTTGTATACTCTTCCTACTGCTACAACTACTACTATTACTACTACTACTACACGCTCGTTGTATTATAAAAGAAGAACGAAAACACAAAAAGAACGAGAGAAACATGGTGGACATATTTTGACCCAGCGTACGGGTTCTCTGTACATTGTGTATATGTGTAGATACCAGCATTATTAATAAAACTTATGGCTAAAGGAGTAACCATTTTTAAATGTACAAAAGAATTTACATTCGTTTCTTTTTTGCGTGTTACTATCTAATTAAATTATTATTTTCCGTCTCTCTCTCTCTCTCTCTCTCTCTCTCTCTCTCTCTCTCTCTCTCTTTCTCTCTCTTTCTCGCGAATTAAAGTAAGAACCGTTCGTAAATTTATTCGATCGTTATTTTCGTTCAGAATCGCAATTATACTTTTCTCCAACATTTCTGTTCTCCTTCGTTTCTAAAAAAAAAAAAACACAATATCTTTCGGTGTTTCCCGCGGGGGACACTTTCGTCTCTGGTATCCGAAGAAAGAAAATTATATATAACCCGGGGCGTGGGAGGGGGACGGGGTTTTAAGAGGGGGGTCGAGCATCATCGTTCTTATCCAGTCACTCTTAACGGATCGATAATCCGGATTGTGTAACGTCCACTTTCGCCTTTAGTTTAATCGCTAGATCTTAAGTGAGAGGGCCTTTTGGTTTTTCATTTCGCCGATGAAAAAAGTTACGCCCGTCAAATAGGAACCATACACTCGCTATGTCTAAAACGTAAATGGAAAAGGAAAAAAAGGGAGGGGGGAGGAAAAGGGGACGAGTTTGGAGGAGGAAGGATGGAAAAGGGAAATAAAATGCAGACATACGTCCGAGGATCTTTTATGCGTGCTCCTCGGTGATGGAGGGGAGGGGCTCTGCCTCGGATGTGAGCGCGGCTCCTTTTTTGTAATATATTTGTACAAAACACCGATCGGCTAGGGTTTTGGGCGACAGGGCGCGGCGGCGTCGCGCCGCGCGCGCGGACCTCCGAGTTCCGGCTCTGTGTAGGGCTTTGTATATCGTCGACGGATCGCGAGCCGTAGAACTTTCTGTCGGCGGAACTTGGGGGGGCCGCTCCTTCTCGTCGACGGCGCCCCTTTGATCACGTTGCTTCGACGAACGGTAATCGAGGCGACTGTAGAGGCTATCTGCGTAGCGTAAGCAATTCATGTAACGAAATATCGTGCAAAAGTCGATGATAAACGACGATGATCCAGTATGGGAGGGAATGCGTGCGTTTGTATGTGTGCGTGTGTGTCTGTGCGTGCAAGTATGCGTCTCTGGAAGTGTGCGTGAGGCGGTGTGAGAGAGGGGGGAAAGGGCCGATAGAAAAGAGCACAATTGATCGTAGCAATACTTACAGAGGCTGTACGTGATATTTTTTAGCCCGAGGTAGTTCCTACCTTCGATGTCAAAATTGATTACGGCGCTCGTTTTTAAGGATTCCGATAGCAACGGGACATTATAGAAAAACGAAAAGGGAGAGGCAAAACAGACGAAAACAGTTAACACTTTCTCGCGCGAGATAAGACCACCTATTTTTTTTTCTCCCTTCTTTTTTTTTCCCCCCACTTTTCTTCGCAGCGCACGCGATCGCGAACCGTGTCTCGCGGACACGATCGGGTTCGCGTCGCGTGCAACGAGCGAAAGAGATCTCGCGAGCGTGCGAGAGCCTTCTTTCCATCTCGCGGCAAATTTTGGTCGTCGATTTCGCGTCGTCTTAGCACCGATCGTTGCTCATTTTTTTTTTCTTGGTATTCGTTGTGGTCTTTCGTTATTGTCCGTTTATGATCGCTCGTCGTTTGCTCGAATCCGCGAGACTAATTTTGAACGATGTTCCGCGGATAAAAAGGGGCGGTGTTTTGTCCGCTGCGCGCTTTCGGCCCTCGGCGAGAGCGAGTGTAATTGCCGGTTTCTTCGGTCGTCGGTTGGCGAGATGAGAGTGAAGCTGGGAATGCACGAAGAGGAACGCCACGCTTCGTTGCAACCGCGCTGTAGTAACCCCTCGCCTTTTAACGATGAGTCACGCGTGGCGTGAGTTCTATGCTCTATATCGAAGCGAACGTCGTCGCATGGATTGAAGTCTAGCAGAAAGAGAAAAGAGGGATTTCTAAGCAGTCGTTAATTTATTCATTTAATTTCTGACAGTACGTCTGGTGACAATTAGTCGATGGATTTTTTTTTCGTTTGATGTAAATTGATTTCGGTGCATGGAAACTTTGGAAGAATCGTGCGGCGAGGGGTTAACTGCTTGTACAGTCGAAAAGAATCCGCGCCTCTATTTTGCCCGCGTCACGTTTTCATTGTCGACGACCAAAACTTGGATTTTTCACGCGTTTCCTTTGATCGGTGACAAACGTCGTAGAACGCGCCAACATGTTTCCCGAACGAGCAGAAAGAGAAAAGGCGAACCGAATCTTTACGCGGACACAGTTGTTTCCACGCTTTGCTATCGTTCGTTCCGTTGGTTTTCCATAATGATCCCTCGTGTAGAGCTACACACGAATGCGGAAGTACGAAACAATACGTCGAATAGCAATTGTAGTAGCGGATATTGAAATTTTCTAGTATACCATACCTCGAGGAACGCGTAACACTGTACTGTTTATCGTATGTATGCAACATGCAAAAGCAAAAATATATGTGTTGATGTGTAACAATTGCGTCTTTTTCTTTGTTGAAGATCCACTCTGAACGCTAATGCTCCTTCTACGGCATGGTAGTTCCACGTTTTTATTTTATTCCTATTTCATTAGATGTTTTTGTTTATGTCAGATTAGACGTTAAGATATTTTGGACGTTATGTAAGTGGAACATGTAATAAATACTGTCAGACTTGTTTCTTTCGATGTAGCAGGAATTATTTTTATTTTCTACAGCATTGATTTCTTGAAATTCTAGGCAAATGAGTCAAAGAAGATTAAAACTAAAGATTGTGCAGTCTAAAGCCGTGTATTCAACTGAGCATTCGCCACGAATGAGCGTTCATTCAGTCTACACGAGAAAACCTTTGTGCTCATTTTTATGTAAAATGTCCGCTTGCTCGATGCTTGTGCGATGCTCATACGGGGCGAATATTCAGATGAATATGCGGCTTAAGGATCAGATCTTGCACCCCGATTTTTTAAAGAATTATTGATATATCCCTAAGCAAATAGTCAGTGGCAGATTTAAGAGGATACGCTCAGTCAGGAGGTTGATGAAGGTATGATTTTTGGAATTTTTTTTTCAAAAACTATGAAACTTTTTCAAAAATCTTTTTTTGTTTGAAAGGTTGTACATTTAGATATGACTCTGAATTTTGGCGTTAAAAAATATTTATTAATAACAAAGTTATTTATTGCCCCCTCTGGCTTTTGAGAAAAATCACTTCTTTTTTAAAACTGATCTTTATTAAGTTTCATACTAAAAAAGGGAATATTTTTAAATATCGGTTTTAAATTTTTAATTAAATTTGCACTATAAAATGGGTTAAAAAAACAGGAGAGGTATATTTTTCTTTACCGTCATCCCGAAGACCGCCCTGTCAAACCCACCACTGCAAATAGTACACAACAGCGTGGCACCACATCTTTTCAAGAAATACAATATCGAAAATACAATTTTGAAGAAATTACAATTCTAGAAAACTACCATTTCTTGCGTGGGAACCCTCCCATTCGAGCATTTGGCTCCGGAGAATAGGGAACCGCGAATCCAATGTTGCACTAGCGAACTTAAAAAGTGCCAAATGTCAAGTTCCGCATTTCCAATCGGATCTTCATAAAAGTCACACCACTTGATTGCTTCTGTTTTCCCGATGAAAAGAATACCAAACCCGATATAATTCGGGCTATAATTAACGAAATGACATATAAAATTAATCTGGAGAATTTAAAGGAACTTCGTTAAAACTAGTCCAATTTACATACATGGTATCTGATGCCTTTTAACCGGAGAATGCCAGGAATCCATTGCTGCCACTTTCATATCGATACGATGAAAAATAAAGAACTTGACTTTTAGTAAAGTCACTCGAGCGATCATAATAGCCACACGTGCGCGTCGAACCGACGCGGCGCGGAGAGCGGCGAAATTTAAAGGGCGCCGCGTAGCCAAGCGTGAAATACCCACACTACTGCATATTAAAATTTCTATATTTTGCATTCGATTCTCAGAAAAATTGTACTAATTGATTCCTTAGATTTTCTTTCATTAAAATCCGATGAGAAATGCGGCACTTGACATTTTTTACTTCTTAATATCTAGTGCAACATAGCAATAGTATTCTGGGTCCTCTATTCTCGAACGCTGACAGTCATAAAACTGAGTGGAGCGTGAAATATGCGGTGTGAAATTCGCCTAACACTCCGAATAAAAGATATTCTCCGGAAACTGAGATTATCAACTTAACCGGATACAACTGTATCATTTCTGTGTTATCGAGGAGTCCAATGATTTACTTTCAGCCCTAAAAGCTATTCAATAACTCCCACAACCCCATACAGGCAAGTCTTTAAGTGTTCAAAGTGAAAGGATTTGACCCCTGCTGATTCGCCATGGAAGATTAAAGAAAGACTCGAATTGACCTTCGAACCAATAAATCAATTTAAATCACGAACGTCCTGCTGCAATAGTTGCACATCATTTTCATCACCATTCGGAGGATTTAATGAGTGGTTCACGTGAAGCGTTAGCCACGGTTTTTAAAAAAATTCATGCTTGGCTGTTTATGTAGACAATCAATGGTCCACGAGATATTTAGTGACTGCAGAGATCGCGTATCTCTTGCGGTGCTGTAAAGCCTCGTTCAGATGAGTCAAGCTACTTGACTTCAAGTCGTTTGAATTCGAGTAACTTGAAACTACTTTATCAATGTTAACCTGTTATTCACTTGACTTGAAATATTCTTTCAAGTTTCTTTCAAGTTTCGAGGGAAGTAGAGAGTCATTCGACTTTTACTTGCCTCGAAAATTGAAATACGGCTTGAATAGTGCGAATGTACATACAAGTGTGAACTTGAAGTGACTTGAAATCGGCTGACTGCCTATTGATTTTGAAAATTAAGTTATAATCATAAAACAATGGCTAAGAATAGGTGGGATAATGACCGTTTCCTGTTAATCATAGTTTTTAATATTATTAATAACTTATTCGTAATTTCGTTACTTATTACACAGAATCCAGTAAATAGCACCTCCTTTGATGCCATTTTAGATATATATTTGCTTCAAGTAATCTTAAAAATAACGTCAAGGCAACTGACACCACTGAACACACTGTTGAAGTCAAGTTACTTGAATTTAGTGACGCGTTTACATCTTCCTTCAAGTAACATAGTGGTGGCCAACAAGGGAAGATCATCAAACAGGGAAATTCAAAAAATTCTGAAACTTTGTGAATATGTAGGGGATTTCCTCCTGATTACAACGCAATTTTTCTTTGCTGTCCAAATTCACTCAAAGGGGGTGAAATTAACCCTTAGAAATTCGGGTATTTTCAGATTTTGTGTTATAACTCACGAACTGTAAGAGACAGATAATAACTTTCAAGACAAAAGTTACCTCTTTTCATTAAATCTATCATTTGGTAAAAAAATTATTTTACAGTTCACAAATTATAACCCAAAATCAGAAAATAACCAGATTTTCAGGGGTCAATTACACCCTCTTAGAGCGAATTTGGGCAGTAAACAAAAAATATATTGTAATCAAGAGGAAATCCTTTACATATTCACAAAGTTTCAGATTTTTCTGAATTTCCGGGTTCCAGATCTTCCCTCGCAAGTGTTAATAATGACTCAGAGTTGGGCAAAATGTAATCTAATTACAACTTACAAATTACAATTATACTATAATAGTGTAGTTGATTACACATTATTTTCTGTAATCGTTAATGTAGGTGGTTGACCACAATTTTATCAACCAGATAAATTAACAATTACAGAAAATAATGTGTAATCAATTACAGTTTAATCATAATTTTTAAGTTGTAATTAGATTACATTTTGCCCAACTCTGTAATGACTTAACTCATCTTCCCTAGTGAAGTGTCATTTTCAAATAACACTTCACTCGTCATCACTGGTCAAACGGTGAAAAGCAACCCTTACCATTTAACTAAAAATTCCCTCACGGCCTCGGGAACTATACTACAGTAGTTCTGCCTCTAACACTAATTAATAAACCTGCTATCGTCGTAGCAGAGAATACTGCGGACATAGTTGCGAGCACAGTGTGTGCCCCATCGTTCCATGGTGGTAGCTTCCAGCCAGTGGCGGATCCAGAGGGGGGGGGGGCGATTGGGGCGATCGCCCCCCCTAAGAATAATAAAATATAAAAATATTATGACGTTGTGTATTATTCTGTATAAATAATTAATGAAAATTTAATTATTCAGGCTATAGTATCAGATAGATATATTAAAATATAAATTACAAGCAAATTTTAAATCTCGTAAAAGATAATTAAAAAATGTAGGTATGTACTTTTACACGTTTCGCCCCCCAAGAAAGGCTCCTGGATCCGCCACTACTTCCAGCATGCACACGATGCGCCTCTTCGTCGCGGTAGCAATCGTTCAAACGAGAAGTTTCGACGCGGAGGGAAATTTCTCTGCGCAAGTTGCGCGGGTATTGACCGTATCGATCCGGTGCGCTGGCGGGCAGCAGAGGGTTACATCGGGCTCCGTACCCTCCGGGTCTCGGGGAAGACTTCCTGAACTTTGAAAATCAATGCCAATGTTCAGCTGTTCCGATAGGTGGGCCAAAGAGAGAGAAAGAGGCGAGCCCGTGGGGATGCTTGGCAACGGATGAAGGAAGAGAGCGCGAAAGCGGCAAGAGCGTCATATTGATCTGCCTCTTCCAGACGGCTCGAATGCCAGCCACGCTTCGCTGTCTGCTGCCCGCTGCCTGCGCAACGGGCCCGCGCTTAAGGGGGAACACCGCGTCCAGCATCGAGGGAAAGCGTATTTTGATCAGTCAACTTTGACGTGTTAACACTATTCCTACCACGAACCGGTCAAAAAGGCCGTTTGTAAAATGTCGATTAGAATTTCCTATATACAACGTAATTGAATCGCCTTTAAACTTCACGACTTTGCCTCAAATATACATATAATACATTTTTGAATATTCACTTCTTGTTTTATTGTTTATTTTCTGAGAAAAATTTGTAGTCTGTCTTACCTAACGCGACCGGTCAAATGACGTGAAATGTGTCGGTAGGAATAGTGTTAAATGTGCAATTTCATGTGTTTTCGGCAATCCTCATGAGAATTTTTAAGGGGCTAGGTTAAGGCTGCCGTTCCAATGAGCGGCTGGCGACTGCGGCTGGAGACGCTTCCACTAGTGCAAGGGAGAAACAGATACATACTTCTCCCTTACACTAGTGGGAGCGTCTCCAGCCGCAGTCGCCAGCCGCTCATTGGAACGGCCACCTTTAGTGTGAAAATTTTTTAAAGGAAGACCATTGAACTTATAAAGTTTTATTAATTGATATTTCCTGAGTATACTAAATTTGTTTGAAGTACAAACACTGTATATTATTTTTAAAGTTATCGTAAATTAGTTGAAGCGGTTTAAAAATATTTTGTTTCCATGATATAAGCTCCTGTGGTGGTTTAAAAAAAAAGAAACAAATATTTTCTCAATCTGTATGTATGTGGCTATAGCCGGTACTAGAAAGTTTAAAAAAAATTGTAAAATAATAAAATTACGGCTCTTCGAACGAAAAGATTCATTTTTCTTGCATAAAAATTTCTTGTTTTTAACTCGCAAATTTGCAATTTTTACTATATCAGAAAAATCGTGGTACGGGCTAGAATGACACGTTTGCTGAACATATCTGCCAAGTTTGAACTAATTCGGTTCACTAGTTTTTTAGTTATTATGGCAGCCAATTAAGAAAAACTAGTTTCGAGAAAACGCAATGAAAGTTTGAAATACTATTTTAGAGTATAAAAAACAGAAATATTTTATACTTACAGCTAATCACCTATTCCACAACCATATAATACACCTTCCTCTTCCTCGAAAAACTGTTGCAAGGTTTGCTTTTGCATTTCGATTTTTTAATAAGGAAAGGTTTAAAACTGGCAATCCACCTGGAAGCTAAGCTAAGCCATGCTATTCTATGCAATGCTACGTTTTAAAAAATTACCTTCGATACATTTTAATGAAAACGTTTCCACAAAAAGCTAAGCTAAGCTCTGCTATGCTAGGTTTTATGTTTTCACAGTTCACTTTGCCTCGTCACGCGGTAAAATCGAGTTTCTCTTCTCCAAGCGATGGGGAATGAAAAAGATTAGGGACTTTTCGAAATTATGTGGTTGCAACTACACCTTTGCACTTCAGGATTTTCAAAAACATTGGCTTGTTGGAAATGGATAGATTTTTGAAACCAGAGAATGAAGCTGCAGGATCCATTTGGGCAGTTATGGGAACTTTCTTTTAAGTCCACTGCTCATATTTTTCCCCAGGTCTTCATTGTATTTAAAAACCCTCCAAACAGCATCTTGAAAATGAAATAGAAATCTTCGAATGGTACAGTTTCGTCGATGATAAATATGAGATATAATTGAATTCTTAGGCTCCCGCGAGGAAATATATTGAAATCGTACAATCACGCACACGCGATTGCGGCCGTCAGAGTGTAAAGAAGCATTAAAATAGCAAAAAATCCTCAAAGCTATAAAACAGTACCGCGAACATAAATGTCAAGTCGATTGCATAAGGAGTTTTGTGTCGAAAACGGCAATTTTATTTATCTCGCTCGGACACATTCCAGGAAAAAGTTTATATCACATTTATTACTTCGAATTCCGTCTTAGTATTTTATGAAGGAGAATATAGATTTTTAAGAGAATATAAATCGGTATTTCGGAAGCGTTAAACTAGTGTTTCCCTTTAAAGAGGATAGTCGCCGCCGTTGGCCAAACGTGCTTAATCCGTACGAACAGCAATATCAATGGCACGCGCGTGCAAGCAACGTGGCCTGCATCGCTGGCTTTTCGAATCTGCGGGCGTGTCGGTTCTCTTGAGAGATCGCTCGAAGTAAACAGCATAAGCACCTGCCTCCTGTGGAAATGTTTCGCCAGCGAGCGATTTACGCGAAATTAGGGCCGAAATTTCCTCGTTGCAGCGAATCTATTAAACAGTCAGTCACGTTTTAGAGCCTTTTCACGGGAAATACAGGTTCGTCACTGCAATTTTTTATTATTCATTTAGCAGAGACAGTGTTACTTTAGAAACGATAGAAAAATAGAGAAAATGTGTGAATACGATTTGGAATGGGCGACACTTGTGAGGCAGAGAAGGTTAATTAATTGAATTCTAGAATGTATGATCTACATATGTGTTTATCAATGTTTTAATTTTTTTCGACTTTATTTCTTCACTGAAGCTAACTTCATCGGTTTCTAATAAATCTACATATATCAGGGAGGGCGTTAAAATAATTTCTAATTAAAATAAATTATTTTTTTTGATATATGTAAAGGACCTTGACAGAGCAGTTTTAATTTCTCATTAAGATTTCCATTTAGATCTTTTACGTTACACATATAGTGTATTCTACAAATACGATTCTTCTTTTCACGAATTTGGACTATATTAATGCAACAAGTAGAAAATTTTGTGATGCATTTGAATTATTGTATACTTAAATACTTTTAAAAATTAAATTTCGTGAATAATTTGACGTCTGGCTAGTTTTTTCTGTATTCTGAAAAATTTGATTTCTGGCACTTAGAGTGTTTTCTACAAGGACTCTTCAATTATGTTAAAAAGTTTGAATAGCAATATTTCGAATATCAGTGGGAATACAATTTTCATACGATTATAAATTATAATAAAAAACAAGCTTTTATTAAAATATACTACAAAAGAAAAAGATAATTTTAATACCGGCCTAAAGGACTTATGACCTTAGAAAATTTCACTCATACGACGAACAATAAAAGCGTGGGGCGTAAATATCGAAATGCCCTTTTTATATAAATATTTATAATGCTTTACGTATTTTACTACATTAATTTTCGCATTCTGCCAGCGCGTCCTTGTTGCCGGATTTTTTCCACTCAATTGCAAGCAGTCTAATTCCTCAATTCAAAGTCTGCCCTGAGATCTAACCAGATTAAAAGTCGAGACAAAATCATGCCGTTAAGCAATGAATTTTTGCATAACTAACGAGGGCAAAGAAAATCATATTAAGAACCCAATTACAGCCCGCATAAATAGGTATTATTTGTCTCGACAGGAACAAATGCTGGACATACGATTTATCGCGGAATGGAGTTTCGCTGGCACGAGTGCGTTGAATGCACAAGCGATTCCTCCGCCTCGATAACTCGCCCCGAGTTTTCGATTCTGATACACGTGAGAATTCTGGCTCCCACGGAACACGCGCGCCTGGAAACGGAACTTCCGGTGGGAGTTTCACGGCACGCGGATCAGCTTTTCCGCCGGTGTTAGCGGTCGATCCAGGGAATAGTTTTTACTAGGGAAACCTGACGCGATGAATTTTACTCTTCTACATGGTGCGGAATAGTTGTGCACAGTTGGAGGAACGCTCGATGCTGTAGGCGCGCCATTTTCTGCTCTGTGAATGACACATCAGGTTTAAACGCAGGCATAGTATACGCGATTATTTAAAAAATAGTAGGAGACATAAGACATAAAAATAGTAGGAGACATAATTGAATTTAAAGGGGAAAGTGTAAGATTAAATAAACTGGTAGGTGTGTAATATTTTGTGTGATCGCGAAACAGTTATTTTATTTTGACTAAAGTCGTTTTAAGAGCAACCTTTTCTTTCGTTTATTATTATTATTATTATTTCGTGGAGTTTCGCAAGCTTCAGCTCGGTGTTTTGAAGATGTACAGCGCACTTATTAATCAAACTGTAATTTTCGGTTATTATCTGAGAAATTTTCTTATCAATGAGCAAGTGTCTATGATCGTACAATCTTATACGTAATATTATTACGTGTAAATTTAATTATTTGACCACCTTCGTTTTAATTATTCATCACTAAGGTATGGTCTCTGTAATTCGATAAATTTCTGATATTGAATGCAACGACTTAAATGATATACATAGTGTCCCAAAAATTAAACGATCTATCTTTGCTACCTTCCTTTTTTTTTTTTTAATTTTGAACTGTATTCTAGACATTGTGGCCACCATGCCCGATGAATAATACAAGCCGTGGAAATACATCGCTATCGAGTCGATAATAAAAAAAAAGCAAATGTGTAGCTGCGTGACTTGCACGAGAAACCGATCGTTCGCTACAATTTCTCGCAGACGCGGATTTTCCCTAGTTCTGACATAGATTTCTACCTTGTTTAATTATAGATACACGCGTGGTTTACGTGTAACAGCTGCACTCGAATCCGTGCAGAACACAGACACCGATCGGGAATTTAATCAATTTACGCGATGGTACTTTCAATGCCGTTTATTGCCTCGGCTCTGTAGTCTCACTTTTCTGTTTTCTGGTGTACGAGGATTCGTTGAAACCGCCAGTGGAGATTCAAGTGCAAAATTTAATTGGTCAGCGAGAGAGCAAATATTGCTATCCGTGGAATCAACGATTCGATTATTTTATTAATGTCCTGTGGTATGAAAATTAAATTTTTTTTCTTCACATTAATTAGTATTGTAATTCTACATTAATATTGTATTAGTCAGTATTATATTTCTATATTAATATTACATTAATCATTATTATATTTTTATATTAACTAGATAATGCTTACTTTTGCAATTATAAGCATTTTTATATTCCGTAAAACACAGGCCCGGATGCCAGAGGCGTTCAATTGGTCTATTTAATATACTATATTTTCATTCATATCCTCTCTTTCTTGCCTTTAAAAAAATAAAGGCGAAATGAAAATCAATATATCGATCCGCGGAAACACAGCTGGGCTTCGTTAAATGCCACTTTAATAGGCGTTTCGTGCTCGCGTTTTAAGAAACATAAAAATGCTTATAGGTAACTGCTAAACTAAGCGTTATTGAACATATGAGTTTACCCAATTTTATTTTATTATTTTGGTGAGTAGAAGCGATCCTGAAAGAAATGTACCACATTTTATAAACACCCTGTATACACTGGTACATCGCCTTTAAAATACGTCGTCGAATCACGTACCTTTGACGTATTCTTATTGATCACAAAGCTCGGGAGCATTAAAGTGGGAAGCCCCTTGTAGATAAGTGCATCGATCGATGTCACCTTCCACACTTTTCCCATTAAATTCTTTAAGCAAATATAATTTGTTGGAAATCTATTCTCCAGTCCTTATCTCGTTTTGGGCGTTTAAATAACTTGCACTTAATTCAACTGAGCTTATCTTTAATACAATTATGTGAAACATAAAAGAATGGTTTAGAAAATATCGATACACCGTGCTCGAACCACGACTAAATGTCGATCGGTTTCGTTGGCGATCATAACAGCACTGAGCACCTTAACACCCCCCAAAAAGAGGCAACGCCTTGGCCTGCGTGTCCATCCACGCGTGGGTTTCTCGAAAGTGATAATATTCCGAATATACATAGTTTAAATATTTTTCCAATATTATTTATCTACCAATAAAATCTAAAAGAGCTAATCAGGTTTGTAAAAATTGATATACTATATTCTTTAACCCTTAACTGGTATACTGTTTTTTTTTTTCGAACGTAACTGGTATCTTGGGGTCGTGGCAGACCCCAAATAAAAAAGGACACAGAAATTTGTAAAGTCAACATTAGATCAACCTCTATGAACATTTTGTTCTTAGGTAATGTATAAAATAATAGAAACGTAGAAACTATTATTATCAAATTAATTAGAAATTCGGTTTACAAACTTAGACAACCAAATATTTTTTGCAGCAAACCTTACGTGCTAACAGGATACCAGTTAAGGGTTAAAAGTGGGAATATACCCCTACCGTCATCCAGAGAGGCAAAGTACCTTTCTATAAAAAAGGAGTCTCTGCAGAGCAACATATTATAAAAAATATCCTGTCGTCACCTGAATAGTTCTCGATAAAATATCTAACTCGGAACTCTCTCCTTGGCCCTTCCTTATATTTATTTATCAAATAATATTCTAACTTAAAAATTCCGTCTACTCAGCACGCTTGTTGTTACGTTACTCCGATTTGAAGATCAAATGGAAACGAAAGGACATACTAAGAAGATGTAGATCATTGAAGGTTTTGCATTAAAAAGATTATAAAGATATTAAAAGAAGATATCAATTTCGATAGAATTGGATGATTTTAGAATCGACAGAGAACGAAGGGGAAGAAAGAACTGGCACCCTTTAAGAATCGATATCGCTGCATATACATAGATAGGTCTTGGCGTATCCAGGAACGTAGAGCGCCCGACGTAATGCACGGGACGGTTTGATTTTCTGCTTGGCCCGAGAAAGAGCTGCAACCTCGGGGGCAACCACCCCGACGCGAATGAAATTCATAAGTTTATTGTCATCGGTGCTTGAACTTGCCTTATCGAGTGGTATGCTCGCGTTTCTTCTCATCCGACGTTTTCATTCTTATTTTCTATTTTTATCTTCATTCGATGCAATATCTTATTAATGGTCATTTTTCAAGATAATATAACGTGCTGCTTGCAATGGAATATTGTCGTTACATTTATTTTATATAGGTACCTAAGATTTTACTGCTATCCGCTTTTCTTTTCACGCAAATTTTGCATGAAAGTATTATTTTTGAGTATTGTAAAGAATTAATTACTGTTTAATATATTTTACTCATAAATGTGTTGTTTCAGAAGAATATAATCTGTAAAAAGGTGCAAACGAAAATTAATGTAATACACATATTTTTCAATTTGTAAATTTAACATTATTGTATTAAAAAAGTGTAGAAGTCACAGTCATGTGAATATTATTTATTAAACAGAATACTGCTTTCTTACACAAGCCTGTAAAATTATTCAGATTGTTATTTGTATTTAACACAAAATTATTCTTAATAATAGTATTTTAAATTCCTTTAAACTATTTGCCACACTCCACTAACAAACGTGGAAATATGTTTTTTTTGTTGCAGAAGGAAACACGATGCTTTAGAATATTTGGATTTAGGCAAGGATCCTGTTCCTCGATCGATCGCGTCTGATCGCTCGAAGATGCACTCACAATCAGCGCGCGATTGTTACTGCAAAGCATGCGTGCCGATGGCAAATTCGAAGAACGAGATTCAGTCAGACAGGAGCCGTGTCAAACTTCTAACGTCGAAAATTTCTATCCATAAAACGGAAGAAGCCGTGAGGAGCGCGAAGAAAGTTCCAACGACTTCGGCTAGACTTGTCGATGATGATCAGGTACCTTCTTTGCATTTAATTCAATATTGTTGTAACGAAGCACTGCGCGATCTTGTACGAAGAAATTCTAGTTAATTAATATTGTGTATCATACAGGAATTGGTAGTTAATATTCAGGGTTTTAATCGCCATAGTAAATACATCGATGAACTTAATGATGAACTTATGAATTAATTCATTCAAGATAGGAGAATATTCATTCTATTCATAAACTAATAATTAAAATTAGTAAAAGAGTTATGAATGTTAATTTTGTTGATAATATAATTTTGTATTTAATTAATGGTAAAATAGGAATAATTAAAATGATTTCAATATCAAAAATTAAGAATATTAATTTGCTATGCATTATAGTGAAATATGGTTGTTGGGGAAAATGCAATCAAATTAATCGTCCACTTCAACGATTAAAGTAAATGGACCACTGACAAAATAAGTTTTGAGTGTGTGTTGTTATGAGATTAATGGGGCAGGTGTATTTATCAATCTGTTGTTAAAATAAAGTCAGGAGGGGTAAAACTCTGTATAAGTTAGTATAATATGTTTTATAATTGCTATTTTCTTACACTTGAATTTTACAATGTAGTTTTTTTACCTGTGAAAATATTCTTATGTGAATAATTCACTAATTAATACTAAAAATAATAATAATAATACAACATATCCATTTACAATTACAACACAAGGATACTTTTGGAGTACTTGTATGAAAAATAAAGTTACACTCTTTTTAAAGAAATTATTCTTACATACACCTAAGTAATTGTATAAATCACGTGCCCATCGTTACACAGATCTTTTATCGTCCAAAAATGGTTAAAAGATTGCTACAGAGGATACGTTGTATTTTTAACACTCATTTTTCTTTCGTTAGTGCAACAAACAAACGAACCACGCCCATCGAAAACATTGTTATTAACAAAAATACTGTATCTAATTATTTTGTTGTTTCGTTTGCAGCCTGCCACTAAGAGATCGGCTGCCACATTACCAGTTTCTCCAGTCCTCAGTCCAGAGACTTCAGCAATTCTCGAAAACGTGGAAAGATTGGTGAAAGACGCGGAGATCCAGATCAAGGAAATAAGCATGATCAGTAATTGTAATCGGACGCAAACACCCATCAAAGTGTAAGCCTTCTTTTATCCATTGTCATCAACCATTAGACAACGAATGTTATGTTACATAATTGCATGGCAGATGATATTAGATCATGCATAACTACTATATTTATGGTTAAAAATTAATAAAAAAAAACCTACACCTTCTTCAAAGATGCATCAAAAGCATATTCCAAATTTCAGATGAATCGAAACGCTAGTTTCTTAAAAAAAAATCCTAAATTTTACTATGTTTTTAGCCTATAAAATAGTATGCTGTAAATGGCACCAAATAGCTGTTAAAATATTTATCATACTGAAGACAAGAACACTTTAAAACTATTTAAAGAAATAATTTAGATATTTATTCATTGTTTACTCTTGGAACACTTTACAACGATTCCACGAAAAATTGTCTATAAGATTTGAAGTTTGCAAATGGATACAATCAAACCTATTAAACTTCACCCTCCACAAGTCGTATTATTATTTATCCACTTTTCTCTCATCTCTCATAAACATCGATCTAATATCATGCTCCCTTTAGGTATTCAAACGAAGCACCTCTGAACGACGAAACTGATCAATTGCTGTACATCCGTGAGCGCGTGGCGCATAAATTTCAAGAAGCAAACGGCTGGATCGGCACAGACCATGCAGACCTAAAGAACCAAGTGAAAACATTGAACAGTGAAAATGTTCCATTAAAATTGACGAGGACTATCGACTTCTCTGCGCCCAGGTTCAAAAGCTCTGAGGATCGCTACAAGGAGTTGTCACGATATGGGAAGCTTGGAATTCGAAAGCTTGGACCGTCTGTGGCAGTGGGCGACGTGCCTGAATCCAAAGAAAATTCCAAGAACCCCAACGAAACCCGCGCATCGAGTTTCGAAGCTGAAAAGAACAAGAAGATGGATACCTTCTCTGTTCAAGTTGGCCCGTCAGTGAATATTCAGAGGGAGCTGGTAGCGCAGAGCTTAGGAGACGTTCATATATCACCGGATTCTTCTTTCGTTCCACAGAGCACAAACGTGGGAACGTACATGGTTCGTCGCGACTGCTCTGTAAAACCTAACTCTCCGACGCGTAAGGAGAAGTTCGTGCAGATATCAGAGAAGAATGAGAGCACGAAGGTCAGTAGGAGAGCAATGGATGGCAGACAGAGGACGAGGAACTCGAAGGTGTTGAACGAACCTGGAAGTAACGTCGATTCTGTTCAGAGCTCATCATCAATGGAGAAACCATTGAAGGACCCCGAAAGATCTAGCGTCACTTCGCCGAAGAGTAATGAAAGATCCATCGAGAATGTAGAAAAGTTAAATGAAGCAGAGGCACAGACAGTGAGTTCGGAGGATAAGAAGAATTTGGTATCCACAACTTCGAATGATGCCAATAGCGGTCACGGCAATCGAAGATCAGAGGAAGATCTAATTTCACCGCCTGTCTACGATAGTTCAGCTGCTAAGCAACAAGCGGAATCTGTTAAACAAGGGATAAATGACTCGACGAAGAAGTCTTCTGAGCCTAGAAAGGACCAAAAACAGGTGCGATTCAACGACAAAGAAGCTGCTACCAATTCAGAAGAGAATCCAAAGGCTACCTCGGAGACTGTTCGATGGGATATTCCTTCGACTTCGAAAGAAACCGAGACTCGGCATGGAGATGCTTCGCGACTGTGTCAAGGAACACAGGAAAAAGAGAAGAGGAGGCAACAGAAACTTGGTAAAAAGGAGGATCAGGAGCGGAACAGCCGTTACAGAGTGATCGACCAACGTTTTTCAACTGTTTTCAAACAGTATTGCAGTCAGAATGAAACTTGTCCAACAACCGTCGTCTATTCTGCGGGTTCGAGCGCGGAGTCCTCAGAAGACGCAGAGGAATCGAAGGACCTGGACGATTTGTACGATCCTTCCACAAACGAGCTGGACAACGTTTTGCTCGCGTATAGTAAGATGATCAACGACGTGGTTCGATCGACAAAAACGATCGAGAAATTCCTGTTAAAGCCTGAGATTGAAGAGTATCGTCTGCGAAATAGGGCTACGACAGAAACCAGCCAGTCCAGCAACGAAAGCGCAGTTGAAGTGGCAAAAACTAGCGTCTCGCATCATTTGCGTGGTAAACGATGCATGGGACCAAGAGCTAAGGATCTCGTTCACAAGGATCGGTTTCTACTGTCGAACAAACGTGCGAATAAGGAGCTGCACTCTCACAAAGTAATGCAAACGAAAGTAGCCAAACCTGCACCCACGAAGTCGTCTCTGCGAGCTAAAGGAGACAACGATTGGAGGAAAAGACATGTCGCCTCGAAAACTCTTGGCAAATGTCCACCGCGAGGTGATCCAAAGATGAAAGAACGATTCGGTGCACCGAGGAAGCTACTGAACGAAGAAACCACGGGATCCAACGAAAGTGGCTGTGTCGAAGCGAAACGCGCTCTCGAATTCGAAGAGTTTCGTTCAAGAAAAGGGAACGACAGCTTGAGTCTCACAAGTTTTTCGATAAACACCTTGTCGTCGACCGCGGATGGAGGGGTGCAAAGTGCCGATGAAGAGAACATGTCCGAAGCAGTCTCGAGACCTTTCGTTGGTGCTGTTGCTGAAGAATCTACGAATTTCAAGCTCGATACGACTTCGATGAAGGAAATCGAGATGGAGGATTTGCAGAAAAAGAGGTTCGATTACGCTTCTCTGTACAATATGGTGCACTCTGACGTTTTGAAGCGAGGATTTCCGAAATTGAAGGACACACCGAGCATCGCGGAACAATTGATCGCTCGCGTCCTCAAAGAGGAAACGCGGTTCATCGAGGATAAGATAAGGAACACTTTTAACGCGAACCAAATCGTACCCGTTCTGGTGAACGGTTTGTTGGAGAATTTACAGAGCGAGGCCTTGAACACCAGACCACAGAATCTGGAATTATTGATTCCTGAAAATATATCAACAAATGACGCAGCTTCCACGAATATCCACGCGGTTGAAACGGCAAGCGCGAGATCGGATAACCAGTCTCCGAAGGAAACCTTGCAAATCAAATATCCTTCGTCTAATGAAAATTTCGGCGTCCTAAGACCCGTCAACCTAGACGAGAAGATTGTCGACGAGAGAACTTGCAGTGGACCTAACGATGAAGACGATATCCATGCTGAGACTATTGATAATCGTGAAAGTCAGCAGTCACCGATCGGTGACGAAAATGTGTCGCAGAAGAGCCACCAAGATCTTTCATTTGATGGAGGAAGTAAGATTGATTGCGGTGTAGAGTCGTTGAAAGGCGATCTTAACGCGAGAAACGACGGACTTGATCCCGATGAAAATATTCAAAACGTTGTTCGGCAGAAATGCAGATTAAATAAGGATTTTATAGATAATTCAAGTTCCAGGAGCAACTGTTTGAGGCTTGTAACCCAGGAGAATAAAACTGCCACCACTGTGCAGAAAGACATGCTGCAGAATGAAAAGAAAAATGCAAATTGCGCCTTAGAAGCCATCGATGAGCCACTAATAATAGGAAGAACCGAAGAAGATAAATGCGCAGCGAGTAAAGATAGCGCAGCATCAAATCAGAATTTGTCACCTTCGAATGATGTGATTTCTGAAGGGAAAGAAGAAGAGGCGCCAGTAAGAAATAATTTGTCAGAAGATGAAGCAAGAACTGTCGCAAAGTCGAGTAATAACGTTCACCAGATGTCATCGTCGGATTCCTTGCACAATTGCGCGTCTCTTCAGTCATCTCCCAGAAGCATTTCGAAACAATCACTGAATGTAGGAGGATCGTCGTTTCAGATTAATGAAATGGGACAATTTTCTGAAAGGAGTAAAGTAGTCGATGGAGAAGACGGACCAAGGGATCAAACGGGCTCGTTCCGTGATAGCGTCTTCAACAGAGAAAAGATTTTATCGGACCTGTACGAGGATGTGCACAGGAAAGTTTTATCATCCGCGTTCGATGCGGATCATTCGAGTACGGCTGATCAGAATGGCAGGTAAGGAATCGAGTATAGTGGAGTTCTGTTTGTTTGAATGTACGGTATTACTTCGCTATAAGCTCCATCTGTCCTCTACGCTATAAGCTCGTCGCTAGCCCCAAACATTCTGGTACTTATAGTCCAGTGAAATTAGACGGAAATATGGCCAACGTACGGAATAATTCCCAGCAAGCTAAATTTTGGCATGGGCCTTTATTTCGTCGTTTTAAATAATGCATTATATCAAAAGATTCCATCGAACCGATATCCGATAAAAATTTTACAGAGGGTTGAAGGTAGCAGGAAACAGTTTTTGGCGATTATCTCGTTATCTAACAATTTTACGGCAAGAATAGTTATTATGAAATTTGTAGTTTAGGAAATTCTCTACATAAAAGGTTCTATGAGTTTTTTTCGTAGGAGTAACCATTTTTAGGTATGACGGGTTACCAAGTTCCAGTATGCTTGTTTTAAAGTTTAAATTAAAGTGAGGGAGTTTGAAAAGACGGCATAAACTCGGCGCCCTATTGTTAAATCAAAGAAATTTTGTTTCTAAATTACCTAGTCACAGAATTCAGTAATTCCGAACATCGAGTAAAATTTTTTTCGAATAACTGTAGCCCTACTAAAATTATTTCTAGAAATCTATTATTTGCTTGTGATAGCGTACAAATATTCTACTTCCATCTGTTGCAGATTTTCCAAGAGTATATCTACGATAGGATCGAATAAAGTAAGGAAGTAATTATGTATTCGACGTTTTTCTTTATTTTCAAATAACCAAATTTTTCCTATTAATAAATTTCCAAAATAGATTACAACACTATCGGATACTTCGCATTCCGAAGGTGAATTATACATGGCGAGTTCCGGTTCTTATTCTCTCGGGGAGGTTAGGTTGTTAACGAAAAATCGTTCAGACGGGGAAGCTACAAATGGCTGCGACGATAACGTTACGATTTTTCTTACCAAAAAAATGTTGACATCCTGGAACGAATCTTCGAAGGTAAATCCACCAGTTCCAGCAGCGATACTTTTATTGAATATTTATAAATTATGCTTCATTTACTCGTGATTATTATGCGACGCACTTTATATCTTTTGATTTACTCAATTTCAGTCACTGATACAAAGCATGGGGGAAATTTAAAGTTGCTGATTTGACGAGAAGCGCGCTCAACAGGCACATCAATGCAACGTACATCCAATTATTGCAATTTACGATGCAACGCCGGTGACATATCCTGTAATATTTGTGCTTCCCAATGAACAGTAAAAATGATTTAGTAATATGATTGAAACCTTGTAAATATAATCATAAGCAATTTTTACTACGTACGAACATATATATTATATAACGACTGTGTGTGATTAAGCATAAATAATAAAACTATGCATAGAATGTGACCATGGTTGCTATATCCCTAACCTGCGATCGTTTATTGTACGAGTTTTGAAAAAAAACACTCGAAAAAACTTGGTTACGCGTAAAATCTAGATATACAAGTTTAAGCATGCTTTAAAAAAACAAGTGAAGAATGTATAAATATGAGTAGAAAGTGGTGGCACAGTGAAAGATGTTTTTTTTAAAAACGAGTCAGACATAACCTCACACTTCGTCGAAAATATGATACTACTTGACGTTAGTCTCTCGTAGAAAACGTGTTAATAAGGTGTAGTTTATTAAAGCGGCTTATTAATATAATGTGCGGCATACGTTTTAATGGATAAATTTACGTTGGATATAAAGAAATAGTAAGTGCGCATAAAAATGTGCGACAAGTATGTCATTGGTTATTCGATATCCGAAAAGAAGCGACAGAAGTTTAACTGGAATGATTTTTATAATCTTTGCGAGTCTGAAGGGTTTCTATTAAAAATGGTAACTAATTGTTTCATTATTTTCAATTATTATAAAATAGTTACGTCGCGCGAGGTGTTACGATAATTCTAGGTTATGTACATATGCATGTGTATTTTCTTATTTAATTTTACGAACGTGCATGTAATAACGGAACGAGTACGCAAAGGCTTATGGCATTGCTTTCAGATCGATATAAACTCTGACCTTGAACCTCAGGGACCATTTCATGTTTTTATATACAAGCTGGTGGATAAATTAGCGAACGCAGAAAATGGTGATCAAAATGTATGATAAAGTTGTTCGTATTCGTTGAAAGGAGGACTGCCGTAACAATCGATTTCTGTTCAAGGCCAAAGAAATTATATCAAGAATTCAAGAGTACATGTGCCAACATCCTGAAATAATAGTTATCGACCCACTGGACAATGTTAAAATTTTAATAAATCGTTACAAGTCGTACGAAATCTTACAAGAACATGTACAATTTAATGGTAAATAGATCGTCGGAGTATTCGATATGATTTGGGTGCCGTTAACACAATCGTGGATATAAATTCTGGAATCGCCTGATTTTAACGTGGTTTTCTAATTTTCAGATGTATTTACTCCAAAATTTGTAGAACTTAAGAGTAAAAGCGCAGCCGAGAATATGTCGCTGTTAAAAATGGCAGATATTAAGTTCCCAGTTCTTTGCAAACCACTTACCGCTCAGGGTTCCAGCGACGCGCACAAGGTAAATTTTCCTGTGGTTATAACGAACCGTATGTCGCGTGAAAGAAATTTAGATTAAACATATGCTTTCAGATGATGGTGATTTTTAATGAACAAGGCTTGAGTAATTGTCAGCCACCTTGCGTCGCCCAAGAGTTCGTCAATCACAATGCAATCGTTTACAAGATATACATAGTCGGTGAACATTTTCACGTATTCGAGAGACCCAGCTTTAAGAATTTTTATGAAGAAGACTGTACTGCATTGAACACAATATTTTTCAATTCGCACGATATATTTAAGAGTGGTTCTAAATCCAAATGGTCCATTTTATCGGAAGAAGACATTCCATTAACAGTAAAACCGAAGCACGAAACATTACAGAAGATCGTCAAGAAAATAACGGAACTGTTCGGACTTCTCTTAATTGGCGTCGATGTTGTTATCGAGAATCACACCGGGAAATATGCGATCATAGATGTGAACGTATTTCCTGGATACGTCGATTACCCAAACTTCTTCGAACAGTTAATTGGCTGCATCAAGAAGTTATTAGACGAGCAAGGCGATTCAAGACAGAATTCTAAAGGTTACACGTTGAAGAAGTGTTTGAGCGACGACTTAGATTCTGGCTTCGAAAGTGACGAGAAGAAGAAATATTCTACAAAGACAAATACGTAAATCATACAGGCAACAGGCGAAGTTAAGAGGATGGATAACTGTATCAAATTCGTATCCTGGTTCACTATATTGTAACGAATATAAGGAAGTATTGTTTAAAGAAATAATACAACTTTCTTTTTTATAATAACAGCTTCGTTCATTCTTGTCTTCGAGTCGTTCAGGGACTCCGTGAATTGTCACAACAGATCTGTGCTTTACAAACAGAAATACTTTTTTACGTTTCTGATTTATTTTTTATCGTATACATATTGTAGCTGTTGTAGAAAGGGATTAGCTCGGTTTATTGTCTACATCGAAACTTTTTAATAAATTACTCGTCTGCGTATATTCTATTTGCAATGAGTAACAGAAAACTGTGGGGATTAATGTACGTAAAATGGATTTATATTTTCATAGTGAAGTATAAAAATGTACATCAAAATTAGTATAAAAATATTAAAGATACATAATAACGGAGTTATTAATTATTGTGATATATATATTTTCTTATTTAATTGGCCCCTGTTTTACGTTTACTACGTATCATTTGTTTCATTACAGTTGTATAGAGATCTCGTTAAGTACAAATATTTACGTATAACAACATTAAAATTAAAATTTCACAGGTCGATACTGGTTATACTATGGAATTGTTTTAATATACACTCTGTTTTTTTAAGTTTAAAAAGTGTTTATTCATTTATATACAGAATACAAAAGAAGAATATTTATTTACAGTAAGAGAACACAATTTTGATATTTAAGAAATAATAGTTTCGCTTCAACTATTTAATTCCGATTGGGTAGCATACGCGCTGTGATTAGTTTCACTCTTTTCAATCAGTTCCTTTTGTTTCATCCAAGCCTTGGCAGACGCCAAAAATTTGAGATTTGGTCTCTGAGACTCGTCTTCTGGGAAAACGAAATCGAATACTTCTTCCCAACCATCGTCGCTCTAAAAATCAAAGAGATAAGTATAACAAACATGCCAAGTTTCTCCATAGAAAAAACTTTAACGATGAACTAATGAATTTATTTACTCCATCTTGCCCCACGATACGCCTTCTGCGTTTGATCCTTCGAGGCATTTTCTCCATAATTTTAGCGCGAGTTTCATCGTCTCCTTTCTCGTTCTCGAAATCTCTCCACGCCTCTAAAAGCAGCGCCCTACTTTCCTTGTCGCCATTCGATCTAAGCGCATCATTTCCACGTTCAAAGATCCTTCTCGCCAAAACAACATTATCCACGCCATCTTCCGACACTGAATTTGCCAATTCAAATTTGGCGTACGCGATCCAGACCTAAAAATTGTACGTCATATTCGATATTTAAATAAGTGAAGTGGGAATTACACAGTTCTGGTTTTAATCCAATCATATAACTTACTTTTACGTGAAGCGTTCGTTCTAATAGTCTTTCAAATAACTGCCTCGCATTTTCGGTTTCGTCTTGCGCTATTTCGAAATCAATGTACGACTTCCATAAAAGTTCAGGCATGTCCAATCTACGAATTTTAAACAATAATATAATACAAGAATGTAGTTAATAAGTAAGGATTACTCGTTTTCGAATATTCTACCTTGGCTGCGATATTGCTAACTCATATATGGCTCTTGCACGCTCCACATCCCCCAAAAGTGTTTCCAGCTCTGCAAACTGCGTAGAAAAGTTTCAATAAGTAAACACGAACTATGGACATTATAATAATAAAGAACGTATCGCATTGTTTAACATACTTTCATCCATGTAGTGCAATTTTCTGGACCGAATTCCAGAAATTTCTCGTACAAAATTCTGCACCTGTCGAACTCTCTCAATTGTATTTCCAAATCGATATACCCACGGTATAACTTGTCTCTCGGACAAATACCCAATGCCATGCCCTAAAACAATTTCAAATAAGATTATTAATATTTATATTTAATTTCGATAAAATGATTCGTTTCGTTTATCGAATACTCACTAATGTCTTCCGAGCCGCTGTTAAATTCTTCTGCCTTATTTCGAAGTATGCATAAAGCAACCAAATTTTTGAAAAGGTGAAATGTTTATGGGGAATCAGTTCCAAGCATGCTCTGAAAATTTACCAGCATATCAGTTAAATTCCTATGGTTTTCGGAGGAAAAGGTATTATTTACCTGTAAACCTGTCGACATCTTTCTATATCTTCAGTGTCGAGTTCTTCGAAGAGAGCATAATTTACCCAAAGATATATGTACCTTCTCCAAAATAGTTTCTCCTGCAAAATATGCCGGGTTTACAATATCTGCGCGAGTATAAAATGCATAAAATAGTAAATTAGAAGTAGACTGTTCGATAGATGTTGTTTGTTCCTTACTTTGGTGGGAGGTACGTTAGCTATCGCGCGTTCATATGTTTCTCTAATTATGTCTACGTTTCCTTCAGACTCCACTAATCTCAAGTAGTCGAACCAAGCATCATAGTTAGACGGATTCTCCTTCACTTCTTGCTCATATTGATACTTCCGTTTGCTTACAATTACATCTTCGATACCTGTAATTAGCGATACAATATTACTGCGGGTACACGCAATATTAATTTCCTACCAGCTTAAAGTTCCCGGCGTGGCGCGGATAAAACTTTGATTGTCGCAGAGTATCAAGCGGGTTAAATAAGAGAAATTATTTTTCTATATTTTTCGCAGAGTTCTACAGAATAATTATGCAAAATTTGATCCAAATCGGTTGAAAAAATCGGGATAAAAAGTATCCCATATGTAAATCCTCGTCCTAGACTACGCGTATATAAAATTTCACAAAGCTTCGTCGCGTAGTTCCAACGTAATTGATTAACAAACATCCAAACACACTTTCGCATTTATTATATTAGAAGAATTATCACGTTAAAATGTACCTGAACGATCTCCATATTTCTTCTCGTGTATAGTGTACGCTTTATAAATCTCCTGTGTCTTCTCTTTTGGAATATGATCTAACGCATATTTGTAAATCACCCGAGCTCGGTCATGCTACAACAAGCCACACGTACAGTTAACAATGTAATATAAACTTTATACAGAAACGAAATATTTACTTCTCTTTGTCCCTCCTCGAACTTCGCGAAGGCAATGAACAATTTCTCATCCAAATTTTCGTCGCCAAAGAAATTAATGGCCCGTTCATAAACATTACGAGCTCCGTTTATGAAGCCGTGAGATTCTTCGAATCGTGCATACTTTATCCAATGTTTAACGTCGGGATGTACCATTACAAATTGCTCGTAAATTTGCCTGGCCCTTTGTATTTCTTTGTACCTCAATTCGAACTTAATGTAAGTTTGCCAAGCCTGCTCATCAGGTTCCCATTCCATCCATCTCTCAAATACTTGACGAGCCCCTGAACGAATCTTTCAATTAACAACTTGAAGGAGTTACACGAAGAACATTTAGAATTTTTAAAACAGCTAAATTTTACCCGCAATATTCTCCAACATTTCCTCCATGTAAGTGTATTTATACCAGAATTGATTTGCTCTAGGTAATATGGTAGCAGCACGGTCCCACAAATTTCGGGCATGATTTACTTGACGATTTCGCATCTCCATTTCCGTGTACTTCAGCCATAATGTAATATTTCTGTGATCGACGTCTAACGCACGTTCGTATATAGAGCTGAAATTGAAAGAGAAATAGTTTCCAAAATATTACAGAATAGTCCACGTCGATATTATCGGGAAATCAATATTTTCATTAGTACAAACTTAATTTATGCATATCGTATGATTAATTATACATATCGTACCGTGCTCTTTGTATTTGCTTTTGACTTTCTTCCCACTGCGCATACTTTATCCAATTTGAAATAACCATACGATTTTTGCGAATATTATCTTCGAAAGCTTTACGCTTTCGATGCTGGTAGTCAGCCAATTCATGGGGATCAGAGATTTTTTGCTTCGGCGGCTAGAAATAAATGTTTTTGCAAATAATTCTAATCCTTTTCAATCAATAATTTATAAACAATTTCGTAACTATTAGAAATATGGAAATATTCTTACCGGTGGCAAGATTTCTAGATCTCTCTCCTTAGCCTCGCGTAAAAGCTGCTCCGCTGTTATTTGAATTTCAGCGGGCGCTTTATTCTTCACCTGTAAATGAAATAAATTTAATTTCGTGAGTACAGGAAATTCTTGCATTTGCATATTAAGACGAATTGTTGATATAACATTACGTACCTTCGCAACTTTTGGCATTTTCTGAGACTTCTCCATGGTGTCTGCTTTAATTTCAACGTTTCAAATAGAAGAAATGTCGGGGATAATAAAATAAACGATTCGAATACGTTATATACGCGATACCAGTTATAAAATCGTAAAAACGAGCGCGAAATATTTCCTGCACTTTCATATAGCCCTATTTCACTGTCCACATTTTTTAGGAAAAAGAAACAATTGATTCTTTCGCATGGTTAAAATAATTTAAGAAACATCGTGGGATTAATTTACGCAGCGTACAAATCAATCTTGTTACTTATCGGAGTATTCTGTAGTTTGAGGTTAGGTACAAATAATGCCTGTACGCATATATAGCTTGAATAAATTTAATAGCACGTTATATATATGTATTACACACGTATGCAGCGTGCATATGGTTACTTTGCACCAGTTTGCACCGTTCTTTCGTCACAGTCCGTTGCCAACTACTATTTCAATCTTTCGTCATAGATTTTGTTCCATATTAGCACTGTTAATCGAGTGAATTTTGAACTAATATTTGATTCGTGACTAAAACTTAACATAGCACAGTCTCAAATTACATATCATCTATCTAATCATTGTTACAAAATGATATTTCCAATGTTAATTTACTCGTTTCAGAAGTTTACGATAGGAGTGCAAGAGAGAAACTTGTGGAATGTTTCTAGTGATTTTTATCCCGCCAATTGTCGAGCCTGTGGTGTACTTGTGCGCGCGAACGTCGTACTTTTTTGAACACGGTGCGTGTGACACTGAAAATGCGTCTCACATTAACAGATTCCCTTTTCCGACGTGCGCGCAGATTCCTATGAGACAGGCAAAAGCATCGAACGGCCTTAAAGGTGATCTATGATTGATAAAACGAATCGATACGACGGACGATCTGTTGATAAATTCAAGTTAATTCAGCCAGAGTGAAAACAGGCGCGTGACTGGTTTTGATAGTGACGTTTGTAGATTCGTGACGTTTGCACGAGAAACGTTTAGTTGCAAACATAGAATTGTTAGAATAACAGCGCTCGTACGATCGGAGCGAGGCATCGGGTGCAGTGTCGTTAAAGTGGGTGATAAAAAGGTGGCTCGACAGGGGACCAGGAGCTTTTTCGCGAGAATTCTCTTTCACGTGGGCTGCACGGAACAGCCGTGGACGAACGCGTCGATGCGAGAGAAAGACAGAAATAAGCGCGTAAGAAGGAGAGGTTAATTCGTGCACGGAAAAGAGCCAGAGAAAGAAAGCAAGGCGAAGAGGGAAAGAGAGGGCACTCAGCGCTGAAGCTTTATCTTTATTATGCGCCGCTGAGTGAATTGTCAAGTGAAATCAGAAATGGCTGCCAACGAGCAACAACGCAAGGTGAGTAGGGAGAAATACATTGTATTTTTCTCGCGTCGCGAATGACTTCTCGATACGTTTCCGCGAGCGACAAGTCCGCGACATCGTCGAAACTAAGGTTTCTCATTCGGAACGGTGGGACGTGCGACCCGTTCGCGGTGATTTCGTGTGAAAAAAAACGGTATTCCCAGGAATGCCTTCGGACCAGTCATACTGAAAACGGACAACGACGTCTTGGCGTTTTGTTGTCCGTCGATAAATATTTGACAGCCAGAGGGACAGGGGAACGGACGATGGGAGGATACACCGTTGTCCCGTGGGGAGTGGAATTTTTCAAATAGACGTTCCACTTCATTCAAATATTTGCCAGATCATCGGCGGATAGAAATACGTATAGATCGCTGGCATGCAGTATTTACATTCGCACGAGCAGCTGTCAGTTAGTGATCGGATATGTGTCGCGAAATCCAGCGAAAAACGCGCAGTCTCCGATCCCCGTTCACGCATCTGTTCCCGTGAAATCTGTGTTAAGAATTTTTGGAAAATCCCGTCCACTGCTCTAGCGAATTTGACAGGGCCAGCGATACGAACGATACAGTCAACATACAATAGCATTAACGAAAGCTGCGACGTACAAGCGAGACGTGCCCTAGCGAATTTTCACAATGCAATCATTTTCTTCATCATCTTCTTTCCTTTTTTTCCTTTCAAACATATACGTACATGATATATATGTATATATACATATTATTAGTGTATATAATATATGTATTAATACATATACATATTAATTCATAGACGATTTCGCGTCGAGACGAGAACGAAGCTGAGGATATTAAAATTTAGACAGTTATTGGAAATTACCGTGGACTTTGCGCGCTCGATGTAATTAGACAGAACACGAAAATTAACATATGCCTGCCGCGACGACGGATATGTTTCACTTTTTCAAGATCGAGCAGTCGCAGCTACCGATCTTTTTAATGGCACTTGATCGTTGTACGTGCAATTACGAGATATTTCGGGAATACGAGGAATCTCTCGTTCCGTTCTGACATTGAATTCTACTAATTCGTTCGGTAGATCGTTCTCCTTGTTGCACCATAAATAGACATGATTTTCATCGGGTTTTATCGGGGAACGGGATCGTTTTTTCGGAAAAAATCGCTCGTTCGTCCATTTTTGTGGCCGTCGCGCAGCAGTTAAATACCCTGCCTTTCCGCACGATTTACTGATGCTACTGCAATTTATGCCCGATTTCATAACGTTGCGCGAAATTATAAATTTGATGCATTCAAAATGCGCCGTTTCGCAATGAACGCACACTTATCGTTAAGGTAAAAATATTGCAAAGATAAGGATGCATAACGAAAAGACTGTTTTCGACCGAAACTAATATTACTTTTTTCTTTTTATTTTCGTAGTGGTGGCGCTCGTGCGTAAGTGTGTGTCATGTACGTACACGATCCTCAATCGTGGCGGGATTCAAGTTTATATATTTCTGATTGTATTTGTATAAAACTCGATTAAGCATGCAGGTGAATTTACACAGATAATATTTACACTATTTACAGCACGGAGGGCCAGGAATATTTAAAAAAATTCGCATAATCATTCGATAAATTAGTGTATATTATTTTTATGAAATAATATTAAATTCGAAAATTTATGGATATCTTTTTATGTGCGCGTGGTTAAACAAACATAATCGCGAACAGAGTGTATCACTTGTTATTTAAAATATTGTGTTAGCTACTTTTGATAGATACAAATTTTTTTCAGTCCAATTCTTATAAAAGTAACGTTTAATCAATCGAAACATTAATATACACGTATATAGCTTTTAAACTGTGTCTGATATAAGTAAAAGGTTTAAGTGGATTACCTTTATATATGAACATTCAGGTAAGCATATGTGACCTTAGAATCTTTCAAGGTATGCGACTCTAAGGCTTCACAAGTGCTGTATCGTGTATCATTAAAATGTTGGGAATATTAAAAATATATTTTACGAATTAAAATATGAATTTCACAATACTCGCTTTTATCAATTTTTTAATATTTCAAATCTTTCTATGAAATAACAAATAATTCTATAGACACAATATTACGATTCCATAGTAAAAAAAAATGTATTTTCGGAATATCGATAGAATGCTGAAAAAAACGATTTCTTTTCCTTGTTATTTTATTCAAATTTTATCATTAATAAATTATATACAAATGTGAGCGTTTAATAAAATTACAAATTTAATCTTGGATTGTTAATTAGGAGCCACGTGAATTAAGAGAACCAGCCCACCATGCAAGAAGGCCGATGAATGCATTTCTTATTTTTTGTAAACGACACCGCGGTTCGGTACGATCTGGTTTCCCACATTTAGAAAATCGGGCGGTCACGAGGGTTCTCGGAGAATGGTGGGCCACCCTTCATCCAGATCAGAAGCGTTCGTACACGAATCTTGCGCAGGAGGTAACTCGCAGCATAACTTAATAATTACTTGCATAAGAAAAGAACTGAATGTCATGCTGATAATTATACATTCGCATAATTGGTTACTGTTTACCATCAGCCGTAAAACAGTTTATCATCATTTCTGTTTTATTAAAATCTCATGAAAATAACGATTTATCTGCTGGAACTTAATACGCAACGTTCGTAAGTAAATTTCGAGGAAATAATTGTGCTTCGTCTTGCAGTACAAAGATGCGTTCTTGAATGCAAATCCTGATTTCAAATGGTACAAATTACCAGCACCTCCTCTGCGTACTTTGAATACAAGGCCTACAAACAAAAAAGCAGAAACTAGTTCTACAGAGCAACCTATAGAGAATGTTAAATCCGAGAACGAGTCTTCCGATTACTCGACGTCCGACAAACGAGATGGACAATCAATTCAGCCGGGGAAATTAGCCGACGAATCCCAGATCGGCGGTCTCAGTTCTCTATTTACACCCCAGAAGACACAAATAAAGGACGAGCAAATTCCTGTCAATGGTTCTGTGATTGAAAGCGATAACGAAGTTCCGAAACCTCCTAAGAAAAAGTATTTAGATTTATCTTTTTCACCTGATCTAAAGAGAGAATGTAAAGCTGATCTGTTCGACGCGAAGAAAAGGAAAAGGACAGAGTCGAACAACAACGAGGATCAATACGTAAGAAAGTCTATCTTCGAAAGTAATTCGCTTCGTTTACGTTGGCTAGCGGCTAATATTAATAATTGCGTTTAGGATACAGAAGATGAGAAGACAGAAATCAATAATTTTTTAACCGCAAATATGCCTTCGGAGGAAACTAATTTTAGAAGCGAACGAACTTGCAAAGGTCTACGTTATCAAAAGTTCCTTGCTGAGCAAATGAAGAACATCGGTGTATCGGGACAGCAACCTAAAAGAAAACGACAAACTGGAAACCGTAGGTAAATATTTAAGACATTCTAGTTGAACTTGTTGTGAAATAATTCCTAATTCATATCGTAATCTGTGTAAAAACGTACTTTTATTAGTACCGAGGGACAAACAAACGAAAGAAGAAATTCGATTTCATCGAACGTTAGCGAAAAGACAGATTCCTTGAGTAGCGAAGGTGGGAATAGTTCTCGTGGAGAATTGGAGCATCTTGTGGAAAGGTAATTGAATTTTTCTATTCGCAATTGGCACATTCTATTCTATGTTTAAAATAAACACAAATACCGCGTGTATTGTATAAAGTGCCGAGGGGAATATCGAAGCCTCGAAGCCAGAAGAAACGGAAACTGAAGGGGCGGAAGGGCAAATAGATTTTGGACCATGGACCGCGCGTAAAAGATTTCGAGCTGAGTAAGTTTGATATAATTTTCACTTGAAAGTGTCGCGTGATGGAAGTATATTATGTTTATGTACTATTTTCCTGTGTAGGGATTTTAATTTAGAAAAGAAAATCGAAGCGTTACCATCCTTAAGTTTAGAAGAATTTCAGGAAAAGAAGAAACAGCAACGTACGAAAAAGAAAAAGATCGTACAAAAAATAATATCAGCTTCGAGCAACAAGAGGTACCAGAATAATTATAATGCCGATAGTCAGAATAATTGCAAAATGCCACAAGCAGAACGCGAGAACACGGAAGATGCTGAGAAAGCGCTTCTCGTTGGAAGTCAAAAAAGGAAAGCAAGAAAGCAGAGCATTACTCGTAATGCGGCAGCTACCAGTGATTCCAAACAGATTGAAATAGAGGAACCTAATAAATGTAAGTACAAGTAACTTTTCATATCCTTCCCTTTGCTTATTCAAATTTCACATAGACGCAAGAGTTTATTACACTATGTTGCACGGGCTGGAACGTATAGGCACTTTACGTTTTCTGTGAAAGGACAAATCGATAAACAATTGAGATTTATATTTTTCACGCGAGTATTACAAGAGCCTAAGTTTACGTTCGTGCCTGTGAAGTATTTATACAACATAAACGGATAAATTGAAAAATGCTACAGTTGATGTGTTAATAAGACTTATACTTGGTGTTTAATTATTCTGTATAAATATTAATAGCGTGGTGTGCATCGCCGGACTTAGAAGCACTGGCATGTCTCGCAGCGGTTGCCGCCAACAGAACAAAGCTTACCAAAAATAATACATAAGAGATATATTTTTCAATATTTAGCAGTCGTTCGTGATACGAACCTACGAACTATGAAAACCAAAATCATATTCGTTTATTTCCAAATATAATTTTTAATTAGCGAAATTAATTAGGTGATTGCTTTAATTGCTGTTAAAAGAAAAGAAAATAATAACGTTTCCGAACCGACGCGAGAGATGTAGCGCGTTATTATCGTTATTATCTATGTGGTTAATCGCTGTTAATGTGAATATTAATATAATGACTGCTATAGAATATTATTTCATTATTCAAACGTGTAAAGATATTTCTTTTATGTTGCATAAATGTCCCGTCCGGTCCGATCGGCCGTGGCGAACGAACGATAGTTTCTTGTATAGTTTGTTAACAAAGTAATCTTGTTACTATTATATACTTGAGGAAAGATTCTAGTTTTCACTTTGCGTTGCGTGTAGTTATTAAAATATTGCGTCGAACATTCTATAATTGTTAATAAATACCTGCAGTGCAGATGATAGCCATTTTATCTTACTCGGAGAAAAGGAGAATGCCCGGATATTGATATTAATTGGGGAAATTTGTGCAACTTCCAGCAAAACGGACATAGATTAGTCACACGAGACCTGACTAGGTAAATATAGGCGGAGCATAAAGTGGAAAGAAAAACGTTGGCTTGGGTGTGTATTGTACAGTGATGGTTGGCGGAGCAAGGGTTTTATCTTGCAAATTAATTTTTCTAATACGATCTATTGTAAACGCGTTTGAGAAGAGTAACAGTAATAGAACCGTGAACTTTAACAAAGACGACGAGCAGGGCATTTTATCATATCTATGTGTAGTAATGATAACACGTAATAATTGCAAAGTCACTTGTTACTATTGTTGTTATTATCATCGGCATATGTTTTATCTATAATTCATTATGTTCTGTAAACATTTTATGTACATAGAAATAGGTGCAGTATTATGAAAGATATCCTTCATGATCTGAATATCAAAAAAGGATATAATCAAAATATACATGTATAAATATATGTATATATATATTTATATATACACACACACACACGCAAGACCACTGTTTATACGTTATTTACGTGCGTACATGTAAACATACGTAATTAGTGTAACTTGTGCAGAATGGGAATATGTAAATTTCATTGATTAGCGAGTGTCCTTTCTTTGTTTCGGGTGGCGTATGTGTACGTGTATGTATGTAATCTGATGAATGTATATTTATAATATTTATATCGACTATCTATTATTTCTAGTGTTAAGACCATGAAAACGCGACTCTGTGCTCTGTTCGAGAAAGTAAGGGACTGTCTGTGATTTTGGCTAAAGGAGTTTTTAATATTTTATATTTTTCTATTGATTTTTCTCTCCTTTTCTTTCTCACTTTCTTAATTTCATCGAAGTCTAACTCCAGACACCGTTAGTGAAATGATAGGGACTACTAAATAATGTTAGTAAATTCCTCTGTAATATGGAAAAAAGAATGAGTATACTGATTATATTTCAAATGTGCCTTGAAGAGATATGAACATAGATATTAAAACAATGACCAACAATATATTTCTTCGATTCGTTTCGCAAATTAAAAAATGTTTTTTCGGCTTCTATATCTATACCTGCCACGTTTCTCTTAATTGTGGTTACGGTACATAACTAATAGCGAGGCTTTGTGGCCAGCGTCCGAATATTTCGAATTACTGAAAGATAAAGTCAAGGGAAAGTGTTTCGAATTTTACTGCACAAACATCTATGTACCTAGCTTTAAAAGATATAATTTACACAAACCATATATATTGTATTATATATGTATGTGTACATATATACGTATATCTGTACAGATATATACATATATACTTGTAATATATTGTATACCATTTATATGAATAATAAAGATATAATATTTTGATGTAAGCTCCGAGTTGTTCCATCGTATCTTCAATGCTAAAATTATTTTATTTCACAAAGAATATCATTGAAAACCTGGTTTCGAAGCTACTTCTTTTCAAATTCCAAATTCTGCCATTGAATTTGTTGTACTTGTGTACGAAATTCGTTTAATGAAGTATCTATTAATAATTTTAAACATCGGTATAAATAAATTCTCCACGTACACGAGTAGTAAAGTGTATTCGTGTTACTTTCGTCATTTTCCAAAAATACATCATCTTACTTGTACTATATTCTAGTTCGCCGCACGTAAGTATGCATATATCATTTCGCATCAGTTCTATGTACATATGATTTTAGAATCTATAGACGAGATCAAAATTATCAGTTGCAGAGCCTCTTCCATTTCTCACGTACGCCAGTGGGAATCGTGTTAGTTTTACTTCCTTTTATCGTAATATTAAAGCTTCACTTTACATGATAAGATAAATTTATATGAATCACTCCTTAGTACTTATAGGTACATCCTTTATAAATACATAAATGATGACGAAATATAGAAAATGATGTATATTCAAATGCCACGAAAAGTTTGAATCAAGAAGACGTAGGTGACAGCACTAGTTGACCGGCACAAGATGGCTGAGAGTATACCGTTGCGCACTAAACGAGCAGTGACGAATCTGGACGAATCTGAAGTTCTGCAATACCTACTCTCAGATCTTTGCAGGGCTTGAAACGGTTCCGAAAATAATTTTTTAAAACTGTTATATAAAGGTTCTGATTAAAACGGCTATGGAGAACCTTCATTTCGAATAACTGTTATGAAGAACCGAAATTTCGAACTATTATCTGTTTCGGTTACGGTTCTTATTTCCCTCCGTATATATATCGGTTCCATAACCTTTATTATTTCGGTTCTATTTATATCGGTTCCATAACCTTTGTTATTTCGGTTCTATATCGGTTCCATAACCTGTATTATTTCGGTTCTATAACGGTTCCATAACCTTTATTATTTCGGTTCTATATCGGTTGTAGAACCGAAATACGGAACCGATATAGAACCGAAATAATAAAGGTTATAAAACCGATATGAAGTGGGAAATAAGAACCGTAACCGAAACAGATATTAGTTGGAAATTTCGGTTCTTCATAACAGTTATTCGGAATAAAGGTTCTCCATAACCGTTTGCAGAACCGAAATTGATATTATAACAGTTTTCAAGTCCTGGTTTTGACGCTCAAAACGAGCGTTGAGCGTCAGCATCAAATCGCACCTTAATGTGTTAATTGGTCGCTCACTTTAGTTCAGCTCGATTCGTCGTGATTAGTCGCGCTATAAAGAAGGATGGGAGGGGGGCTTAACCAATTTTTCTTTACATTCATTCTGCATAAAAATCTTTTAATATATTCCAGATCATACAAGTTGCTATAATTTATTTTTCGTCTGTTATAGGAGATATTTCTGGATCATTCTTGGATCAACCTTAAGTGCATCAAATATGGAAACACTACCAACCTCAACAGTGGACTCGAGGCAATAGTGATTTTATACATAAGACAAAGTGAAAATATACTTATTACTTATTTAATATTCATTTATACATACCTGTATCACACCATTACGATGTATTGAATGTATTTTAAAGAAAATAAAGTGGAAAAAACTTTAGAAAACCGTATTATCATTGTAAAAGCCCTCTTGAACCAAATTTCCCACAAATTCAGGATTTCTAGCTAGCCCAGAATCCAAACCTTCTCTTGCAGGTGCAGCGCGAAAATCTGCCTCTCTTGCAGGTGCAAGAATCGTGCAATGAATTTCGGAACAAGGGGATTTTGAAGTGCCGCACCTGCAAGAGAGGCAGATTTTCGCGCTGCACCTGCAATAGAAGCTGTGGGGCCGAAATTTTGAGTTTTTGCAGGTGCAGCGCGAAAATCTGCCTCTCTTGCAGGTGCAAGAATCGTGCAATGAATTTCGGAACAAGGGGATTTTGAAGTGCTGCACCTGCAAGAGAGGCAGATTTTCGCGCTGCACCTGCAATAGAAGCTGTGGGGCCGAAATTTTGAGTTTTTGCAGGTGCAGCGCGAAAATCTGCCTCTCTTGCAGGTGCAAGAATCGTGCAATGAATTTCGGAACAAGGAGATTTTGAAGTGCCGCACGTGCAAGAGAGGCAGATTTTCGTGCTGCACCTGCAAGAGAAGTGTGAGGTTAGGTTAGGTCTTCGCGGGGCGCTCTATTCATTACACTTGTGTAGAAGCTCAGTGTGGAAGGATCATTTTAGGTGTTCTTTTTAGCATGTCTTTTACATATAATTTGGGATAGGAAGGAGTAAGTAGGGGGAGGAAGGCTCGTTAAATAATAATACTCTTTTATCACTTAGCTGCATTTTATTGAAATAAGTGAAATGCGATACAATGAAATCTTACAAGTGTAATTGATAATTCAGTTGAAGCAGTATCTTGTGCAATTTTCATATCGATGAATAAAGTCGGAAATGCAGCCGGTGATCGCATCTAACGCAAAGGATGTCAAAATTCCTTACCTGTGGGCAGAAATACACACGATTTATGAATATTTTCGTTTTTTGGACATTTCCTAAGAAGCCGCTATTACGAGTCGAAAGGCAGCGAAGAACCCTACGAGATGTGACCTCGCACGTCCCGAAAATCCAAACCCGACTCTTTGGAGCCGCTCGATTTTTACGAGTACTCGGTTCTTCGAGCTGAATCAGGCTCGGTTCGCTTTTTTCGAGTACTCGATTAGCTCTAGAATACACTAGTATATAAGAATTCAGCTTTCAAATAAAGCGCGCCGCATGCGTATTACTCCACCAATCACAAGCCATCAATCACGACTTCTTTCCTCCCATCCCGCAACCATATTTTAGAATAAAATACCATTTCGACATTTTCGATGAAATAAATAAACAAAAATAAACATTGAAATTTAACAAGGTCGTGTATAAAAGTAGGTATTAAAATATCGATAGTAACGTTTATATGGTTTATTTCTTTGTACTACTACATAAATATATCACCATATATTTAGACTTAAGTCACCATTTAGTTGAGAATCTATGATAGTAGTAACATACTGGATACTTCATAAATCTTCCATCCATATATATATCCATTTTATTATGCTTTCTATTAAATAAATATACTTACAGTTATCCATTTCTCTATATTACTGTACTCTCTCATTTTGTGTACACATATAGTTATGTAAACATTCTATTTTCAACATTGAAACATTTCTTAATGTATAAGCGTCCGATGATAAAGGAAAGTACAAATATTTAGTTTGGAATTAGGTACAGTGTAATTTGCTTACAAAGCGTATTTGAATTAATTGTATGGAGCATACAAAAAAATTCAATTGGAAATGTAATGTAATCACACGAGAATACTACTAAGTAGTTGTGCCATGTTGACATCCTTTCACGTAATTCACATAATACTTTTACTGATTTGCTTATTCCTATGGACAATTGGCACAATTTTAAATACAACTATGGAATAAGGTGGAACACAATGTTTCGTAACGCATCGATGGCTCGGTGCGCAAATATTCTACGTGCACTTTTAGCGTTTCCGAGAAAAGCAAATTTAATGGTACATAATATTCAGCGACGTATGACGAACAAAAATATTATTTTCCACAAATTTATGAAGTTCATATAAATGTGATTTTTATGCAGCATAAAGAAACAGTCGAGACCTATTTGTTGCATATAAAAACACAAAATTCAAAAGTGAACATACAATATTTGTGCACTAAGCCATCGATAATTTAATTCCAATAAAATTTCTCAATCCTGCGGTAAACTTCGAAATTGTTTCACGTTTCAACGATACAAATAGTCGTCACAAGTAAAATAAAAAATTGGAATATTCCAGTAAAGATAGTTACTGTGAAAAACAGTTACATTTCCATTTCACCCTTTTCTTGTTCTGCTTGTAATAAAATGTCTTATTATAAAATTAAAAATAAGCGGATGTAATCATTCTCTATCTTATTTTCTTTACAGACGTATATTTAAAACATGATGATATTCAATGTTCAGTGTCATGACGTTCATCAACACATTTTTTTTAAACACATAAGTAAAATCTACGATTATTAATAACATAGAGGTAACATCTTTGATTCGCATTAATCACACTATTGCACTTTGTTAGATTTGTGACGAGCTTCTTTTACAGAGAATCTTTTGCAATAATGTATGTAAGTAGAAGCCGAAAGTTAGTACTTCAGTAAAATCTGAACGTTCGCATGACACTGACTGTAACAAAAATGTGAGAATCTATTTTCTTCATCTTTGTTACTAACAGTAATTAAAGGGTAACACGTTCACTGTCAGAGTATTTCTTCGGAATATATCCCCATAAGTCTACAGGTACAGGTACATTTCATTTTGAACTATCCAATGAATCGCATACGCGAAACATATGCATTACTTGGATGTACATACAAACGCACACTGACGACTCGCACGTGACTCGTAGATAGTGACCGTGTTAATTATGAACAGATTAATACATACGTAACGTATAAACTATGGTAGCAAACTAAGAAACACTTTACACGAGAATTAATATTATACAATTCGATAATACTCTGTCAGAAAATATAGAGGCTTATTGTTTTGTCGAATAAAATTAGCTATAATAATTTGATGAACGAGATTCGTTTCTACTGCTACAGACATTAAATGCACAATGAGGATTTAAAAATATATTGAGATCCGATCGATTCAAGTAAATCTATCTGGTCGTGGAACGATATCTATATGAAATTTATCTTCACCGATAAAGTCGCTATTACCTTCTAATTTTTAGAAGAAGGATACAAATAATCGTGTATATATATATATATATATTAGAATTTGGAAATTTCATTCTCTACAACACATAGTATGTACTTTCGACAATCTTTGGTTTAATTGTTAGAAAAGAAACACTTACATTAGTCGAATTCCTATCATCATCATCATCATCATCATCATCATCATCACAGTTCAATAAAAGTTTCTGTTTGAGAGAAAATGGACTGTTTGTTACGGAATGCAAAAAAGTTGCAAATATTGCATGTTTCTCAATTTTCTAATTATAAAATAAATTTTATCATCATAGTTTAATATATCATCGTAGTTATGATTGATGTTGTTAATGTTGTTTCTACAATCATACATTGCATACAATATCTGAATGTGTATGTTAGAAACGACAGTAAGCAGTCTTTTCCAACACAATTTGCTGTACAAAAGAAAGCCAAATAATAATTGATTTTAATTGATGCCGGGGCATCAATAAACCTTCAACAAACCCCTGTGATCTAGTGAGTCCTTTAATGTTTGGAACAACTGTAATTGCTGCTCTGGTTTTAAACTGTAGACCTGTAGTACATAAAGTAGATATAAATTTAAAGTTCCGGGAAGCTTTTTCTATTGTAGTACTTATGTAACACATTTGTGGCTAAATTCCTCGAACAGTCAATTGAAAAATTTGGGAAATTAAAGTTGAACAATTATAGCTTCAAAAGCATTTGAAAAGCAATAATTGTATTACTTTTATATTTTTTATTTACTGTAGAAATGTAGTTTAATAAATAGAAAAAAGTTTTATTCCATTACTATAATTATTTTCGTCGCAATAAATTCCTGAAAATCGCTGAATTTATCGGCGCGCTAACCGCAATGACCCCTAAGTCTTTTACCCTTTTGCAAAACTATTTCCATCTCTAATAAAAACGTTTGAAACCACTACGCGATTTCTTTAACTAATTCTTTGTAACTTACCTGTTGTAAAAGTTTCTGCGGCGAAGCGGTTTGAATAAACGAAGATATATAAACATTTACAAACGTTGCCATTAAGTACTGGCAATCAAATCTGTCCATTATTCCTCCGTGACCAGGAATAATATCTCCAAAGTCCTATAATAATTATATACAATTGAAACATCTTACTTTCAATGGAATTTAGGTATAACGCGAGGAAAATCGATTAGAATTACCTTAATTTTGAATGCTCTCTTAAAACCGCTTGCAAAGAAGCCTCCGAATGGTCCAATCACAGAACTAAATACTGACATTGATAATGAATGAAGTAGAAAAGGATACAGAGTTATGGTAGGCTTTCCACTGAACTGTGAAAAAATGTAATTATTATTCTCATCACATGGAAAAAGCACCCATGATGATTTCAACTGTTTACCATTTTCCATAGAACTTGCATGCTAACAGGCAAAGCATATTCCTGCGGTTGAAAAAGTGGAGAAGGTTCACAATCCATAGTCATTCGTTCTAAAGTTTCGCTATACTCAATAGGGCAAACGAAGTAGTGATACTGACACATGATGTACGATATCTGAAACATATTTTGATTTAAATTTGTAAGACCACTAAAATACAGAAGTATGTACAGCCCGTTCCAAAACAGCGTGTTCCTCGTAGCCACGGCTCTGTACCTTAAGAAAGGAGTTAGTCCTTGAGAATTCGGAGGAGAAAAGTGTTTTCTACTACGCTGATTAACACGTGTGGCATTTTAGTTTGTGATTCCGTGGAAAACAGTCGATTTTTAAAATGAGAGCTCCGTATTTCTGGTCGTTTTCGTGGAAAGGAGAGAAGAGCATAGTAACGTTTGCACTGGCCTGCACAATCGTTTGATGCGAATCCAATCGAAAACATTTCGAGTTTCATAAAGCAAAAGCTTCAAGGACAACGTATATTCGCGGTCAAGCAGTTACCTCGAGAAATATGGTCTTTATCTTCGGAGAATGCAGAAAAGTTAGTTGAAAGCATGCGAAAACAGTGTCAAAGCGACTATCGACAACAACGGAGACTGGACCATATACGAGGTAATTCCGTATTAATTCATAAAACGTACTTTTCGGCAATATATACTTTTTTTAAATGTAACGATTCCTTTCGGAGACACGAGGAACACGCTCTTGTAGTAATTTACTTAGCGAATTAAAGTGTAAGATTACCAGTAAACCGAGTATAACTGTTGAAATACCACCACCTATAAAACCTTCCCAAGTCTTTTTGGGAGATAATTTAATCAACGGCGTTTTACCAAAAAAGAAACCAAACATGTACGCCATTACATCATTTATCACTATCATGCTAACTGGAACAATAAACCTGAACAAAACAAATATGTATTATTATAGAATAATGCGTTAAAGAGTATTGATTTATATAAAAAAAATTGGCTTACCATATCAAACCTTCGAAAATATTTTTTATGATAAGATAGCTTTGCGTCACAACAATAAGTAAAGCGACATGTGTCCAAGCGAACAGGGAGAACTGTTTCATATAATATTTCTTTACAAGTGATAATACGAACCATACGAAACCAACAATATATAGACAAAACGAAATAAAACGGTGGTACGTAACAAGTACCCGTAAATATTCCTGTAAAGAAAAGAAATGGTAATTTCTTGCCCAAGTATTTTATGTAATTTCTAAATTTTCTTCTAGAAATCCTTTAACACTTCGCGGATATTTACATATATTTAATTTAATTCCTAAACTTATGTAATTTCGATTGATGTATTTAAAAACGTGTTAAGTAAAAAAGCTTAAATTTTATTATGGGACGAGAAGACCCTATAGAATTTTATAATTTATTTTTGAAGTTTAAATTTTCTTATATAATAGTATAAGATCAATATTTATAATTTATTAGATATACTAAGAAAAGAAAGAGAAGTTTCTTAATTTCATTTTGATTAATTTATGCTCGCTGCTTTGATAAGAAAAAGGAGGAACCAACAACCGAATAGAAACCTAACAAAGTACAACTGGAAACCATACAAATTATACAAAGATAATGCTCGGAGAAGCTTTAATCATTGATTTTATGTAACTACTCGGAATGTTCATAAAAACGTATGAAATAATTCACGTGTCATTCATACATTTATATATGACAAAGTGATATTATTAACAGCCTTTTGAATTAGTTTCGTTGGATAAAAATGGTGTAAGTATACTTACTGTTCTGTTAATCACTACAGCAAAATAGTCCATCAAATTTTCTCCGTAAAAGAAGTAATTGGAAGTAATTAAGAAATACCAGGATAAAGATCTGAACCATGGTAAACCATGAATTTTGTAAACTGCATACCCAATATTAATAATTTCTTGAAAACATTTCACTTGTACAACCAGTGTCTGTAAGCAAATGTGCATTCTATTTAAAAGGACTGAAATTTCATTCCTTTACAGTTACATACATGATTTTTTAAATAAATGGAAGTGTAGATAATTAATAGAAAAAACTTACTGTAGCCATCAGTGCTAATGGTCCAATATGAATAATTCCACAAAATCCAGCAATCATAAACCAGCTAAAAATACTTCTAATCACCCAATTTTTCCAGCTATAAACAATTTAATATCCTTCGTAAATTGATTTACATTAAGTATTTAAATGGAGGCTTTCAATTTGCTTCGCCATTTTATGTAATTAATTTCATTCGTTGGAATAATTTTACCGATCGGGTAAGCCGGAAAGGGCTAAATCCAAAATGTGTGGAGTATGATCCGTTCCTTGTGGTAAGTTCTGAGCCAAGTCTTCCAGTTCCAATTTTGCATCATCTTCAGACTCCGCGTCTTCTTTCTACGCGATATACCATTGAAATTACTCACGAATGTTATTGCAATAAATATAATCGTGAGTGTCGGATCGTGTAATCTTAATTCCTTTAAATTAAAAGCATTGAATGAAAAGAAGAGACGGTAGTATTGGATATATGCAATTGCTCTCGGAGAATGTTTTCAATTTTATCCCTAAAAGCTATATTTTACTTTTTAATAATATAATTCCATGAAAAGGGACTTTAGATTTATTTTTATATAAATGGAAGAAGAGATAGCAATAGTATCCTATAAAAAATTTAACATTCATGTATATATGTACATATCTACTATATACAACACGGAATCACTTGACATTATCAATTAAAGAGAAAGGGGTCAATCGAAATTTGCATGGCTTCAATGAGAAGATAAGCCAGCGTTTTATAATTATGCTCTTATGACTGTATAGATGAAAAAGAAAGTATACGTATATTCGTTTTACTGCATGCTGAAATAGATCGAATAAAAATACGGATCGAAAATTAATATAAACAAGTAACTATAAACATATGATATCAAAATGCATACTCCTAATATTTTCTCTCTCTCTCTCTCTTATCAAATATTATCTCTTAATGAGTGCTACTGATAATCTTACAACAGCAATGGAACTATGAATAAAACTGATAAATACTTCATTCACGGAAATTAATATAAATACGATACTGTACGAATTTAAAATCGCACATGTATAGCCGCAGAAAAGCGATAGATGATAGAACGTGCGTGTGCAAGACTTCTATAGCTACGTTGTAAAAATAATAGTAGCATAGCAATATGATGACAATGTTTAAGTATTAAGTAGATAGCTAGTAGCTGTCATAGCGATCATTCGATCATCTTAATATGTATGCATGCCGCAAAGGTCAGCGCGATCAATTCGATTGATTGGGCGCAACGATCGAAAAGACGGAAAAATTAGATCGGCAAAATAACTCCTGCGCAGCCGAGCGAAGGGTTTTCGGATACAAGAGAGGCTGATTTATATATACCTGGTCGTCACTGACGTCCCGCGCTTCTGCCGACGCATCACCGACGGTTCGTTTACGGATCTCCGACATTTTCAGCGCGGTTAATGATTCACGACAGCGGAGCTCGGCACGAGAACCTAAAGTAAAGAGCAGCACTGCGACCACTGATTCGTATGGCTCAACTGCATATTTACATGCTTAAATAATCAACTGAACAGAGCGGACGTAACAGGCACCTATCACGTTCGCGCAACGCAACTGACAGGTTAAACGCAGGGTACAGCCGTCGTCGTACGTTGGTCCACGTTCGGCTTGTTTCGAGTCCCGTCGGAAAATCAATGGGGGAAAAAAATAAAATCAAAGCTTATGCTGTGTTCACAGGGTTGCCGGATTTTGGCGGAATCCCGCCATTTGGGCTACTTTTCGAAACCAACTGGCGCTCAAATATTGAAATTGGCTTTTTCAATTTTTGTAATAAAATGAATAGGTATCATAAATTATATGTTCCTGTTTTCGAGCCGTAATTTATAGTTAAAAACCTGTATTTTCCGACAATGGCTCATTTACATGATACATTTTGGAATGTTAACCACGGGCGGCGCGGGCGATTTGGGCGTAAATGGAATTCGCCCAATATTGACCAGAGTTGCTTTGGCCGAAATTTCGATATTTGGGCCGCCCAAAACCAAATGGCATTAAAAAATTTATAAAATAGATTATAATTGTTGTGTTAAAACCTCAATTTTAATTGTCACATCAGTTTTATTAAATTCGTTTTTGTTCAAATAAAGTTTATTTATTGTATCTAAAAGAAATAAAGAAAAACAGTTGCAGAAAATATTAAGGAAATATTTAAATATCCTTTTCATACAAGATATTTGAATTTTGGCGCTTTTGGGCTACTTTTCCTACGCGATCTGGCGGCTCGACAATAAAACTCCTGCGTGTTCATAATACTGGGTTCACAAAGCCCGTTCGAGTGGGTGAAATTCAAGTTCATTCAAGTTCAACGGTTGAACAAACAGTTGTCTACAACATATGTTTTTTCTTTTTGACAGGAATAAATTAAATAAATTTTTGACATATACCTATTTCATGTTCAGAGTTTAACAATATTGCAGCATAATTATTCTATTAAAGCAGATGACTTTCTAATAGTTCGATATAGAATTGTTATTTCTGCTATGCTTCGTACATATTGTCAATTAATTTCGAACCGTTTGGATAACATTCCAGGTAATAGAATTTATAAATTAAGTGTACATGAAGTGCCAACCCTCAGTTCACGAATCCTGCGTGCAGTTTAATATTTCTGTTTTGTTCCAGGGTCAATGATCGTCAGTGTGGTCATTATTTTGGTAAATAAAGAATACCGATGAAGATCAGAAGGAGAAGTAAATATTTCGAAAGATTATTAGAATTCCTTCACAATTAAAATTTAAACGAATAAAAGCGATTATCGTTTAATAAACACCAAAGTCATAAAGAGAAACATCAATAACACAATATGACGTTGCCTGGTATTGGCGTATTCGGTACAGGAAGTATCGTGAGGATAATTATCCCTTTTCTAAGAGAAAAAGGTTTTAGAATCGAAGCTATCTGGGGCCGCACGTTGGCCGAGGTGTCGGAAGTTGCGACCGATCTCGAAATCCCATTTCACACCAGTCGAATAGACGACGTACTTCTCAGAAAGGATGTCGATTTGATATTCATCATGTGTTCTCCCAGCTTACACGCGCAAATCGCGGTGAAAGCTTTGGGAATAGGAAAGCACGTTGTGTGCGACAAACCCGCTGGCCTGAGTCAGAGCGAAGCTTTAAAAATGGTACGAGCCGCGCAGTACTACCCTTCCTTGATAAGCATCGTCAATCATAGCTTGAGATTCCTACCAGCGTTCGTTCATATGAAGAAAGCTCTGGAGGGAGGATATTTGAACGGCCCTGTGAACGTCATAGAAATTAGAGTACATATGGGTAGTTTGTTGCACAATGGTAAACTTAACGATTATTCTTCTCGGAGAAATACTAACGCTGATCTACGTATAATTTTATGTATTTTTTTTATAGGGTACGATTGGTTGTGCGACGATACAATGGGAGGAGGGATTTTGGCGCTAGTCGGAAGCCACGTGATAGATTTAATATTCCATTTAATCGGTCAACGGGCCTCCAGAGTGCACGCGGTAGTTCGTACTTTCACTCAAACTACGAAGCATATAAACGGAATAAGGCACGTCACGTCGCCAGATTTCTGTAACTTTCAAATGGAATTGAGTGGCGGCACTTTGGTGACGGCGACCTTGAGCAACCATTTGCAAGGGCAGCTGTCTCAGGAGGTATTGATATGCGGAGGGGGTAATCATCTCCTCGCGCGCGGCGGAGATCTACACGGTTGTCGCAACGGGGAAGAAGAAATGTTGTATCACGATACGGACAACTTGCGAGACGTATCGTTTCCTATTGCCGATTCCATTCCAAGACCGTACATCAAGGGACTGAGAAATATGATTGCTGCGCTGAGGGAAGCATTTCAATCGGTTGAGGATAAGAAAGGGTGGATAAAGGAACCAGTATTTTCAGCGTCGACCTTCGAAGACGGTTTATACGTGCAAGCGGTTATCGACGCGTTGCGTCAAAGTAACAAACGGCGGGAATGGGTGAAGGTTAATATTTTAACTGAAGAACCAGACCCAAATCCTCTGTTAAGTGCAGCTGTAAGAGCTACTGCCATTTCGATATGAAGCAATTGTTATGTAAATGTTGCTTCACAACTGCATGAGAATCTTCGGCGTTACGGAACAATAATGTAGCAAAGAGAGATAGTTGTTAATCGCGAATTTGTAATTGTCATCTGCAAGGTAGCTCTGAATGCAAAGTAACATTATTAAAAGCTAGATTGTAACTATTTATTTTATTTGGTATGGTACGAGAGATATCTATTGCATAGTAAATATGCGAATGAATACATGTATTTTGGATGTTTTTTAATAGGTTTGCACTCGCGTAGAAGTATAAGTGTATAGTATTTATAAAAATATAGAATCTTGTGTAATTGATTTTAACGAAATACTGTTTCATATATTAGTAAAAGATTTGCATTTCTTTGCTTGGTCCAGAAAACAGTATAACGACAAATTTTACTGTAAATAAACGTTTTGTAGTGTAAAATCTTACCGATTTATTAATTTATTCTATCGCTATTAATTTATTATATATTATTTCGTTATTACTTTCAAATTTGCAGATGTGGATCTGCTGTAGTTAATAAGTTGAATAAATAAGCAAAATTTTTAATACAATTGTAATTTTTTGTCTTATTCAACGCATCCTATCTATACTCCATTTATGCAAAATTTAATTCTAATTTGCATACATCCTGCTGGCACATGTTTGCGTAACGTTTGATCTTTGACCGTTGTGTAAACGTGTCAAAAAATGAACATTTTTTTAATGACTTATGCAACAAAGACTAACGAGGAAAGGAACATAACTGGAAACGCGCTTTTGTAATGAGTTATATATGAAATTGTAGCTGGTAATATAATTGTACTTGCACCCCGGTGCAACTGGTAATTTGTTTTCGAAATATTTGCGTTTAAAAAATCGGTTGTAATAGTTGGCACTTGGAATTAACATTTGTCCGAATTGCAATTTAATGGGAGTCGATCCAATGACTTTGTAAAAATTTTGAGAAACACTGATCTAAATAATGATAAGGAAATACGAGTTCCTCTCGTTTCTTTTGATCCCAAAATGACCCAACGATGATTTCTGGAACAAAAGCTCAAGAATATTAAATAAAGTTCTGCGAAATATATTGTCCAGGGACGACAAGGCTCAAATTGAACGTTTCATCATTCTTTACTTTATTGTTTCGTTATCATATTGCATTTTATTAATATTACCAGAATTTCGTTTATGGTAGACCTATACTTTCAGCAAATACATATATGCTTGCGCACTCTGCGACAGAAACTTATGAATTTTTATCTCGGAAACTATTTATCTATTGAGTTAATGATCCAAAGTACTTAATTATTCTTCTTTAACTTTAATCTAGAATGTTTGGCACATTTGAATAATTTTTTTGAATTAAAGAATCATTTTTGTAGCTTGGAAAAGTATAAACAAATTTTTACTTGGGTAAAAAGGTTGGATGTCTAAAAATTTGAAAAAATATGACCATATTCCTAGAAATTTTGCATACAAAATACAGTAAACTGATTCTGAGTAAACTCTCGCTATGGGCACGCGCACGGCGAACGCTTAACGCATAGCGTCGATGATTCCGAGCTGCTGATGGCGTGAAAGAGACAGAGCATAGCACGTGAAAGACGAAGCGCGACAAAGTATCATACTTCCTCCCTTCCATAGCCGACTCTTCTGTCCCCTCTTCCTCGCTCACGGGTTCTCAATCTCGACTGAAGAATTCCAAGAAGTGGTGGGGATAGCGACGATCGCTTAGCGCATAGTTCAGATGAGCCCATAGCGAGTTTTTACTGTAGGCTTCTTTTTAATATGGAGATTTTAAAATTAACGTTGCAGTGACTAGTTAAAACAGCGGTGCACCCCCGTCACAAGTAGGCGAGCCGCGCACTCTGGTATTATCGTTGACCGACTCTACCACAGCCCATATTATTTCAATTAGGTTTAAAAACAATATCGACAGGTTTCGTATCCACCGCCATGATGTTATTTATACCTGCAGAAGAATATTACTACTCACTCTTGACTAATGACATATTTTTATAATAAACAATCAGATTTACAAGTACCAACTTGTCTCTTTATTGATTATTTGTTGAAAAAAATGTCATTGCTCGATAGAAACCGTGAGAAGGTTGTGGGCTCCTTTCATCAGGATTGGTCAGGAAGGATGTCAGGATTTCAGTGATGGGGTCAACTTGGTGCCAATACTTTGAATTTAGTGCATTTTGGAATTTTTCTTCATATAATTTACTTAAACATACTCTCCGAAGAATAACTTCTTCCCGACAACAATTCCAGTTAATCTTTATAAATGTTGTATATGTTACATTTACAAGCGTAAATACACAAGAAACACAATACATTTTATTATGTAATATTCATTTATTACCAATTTTATCAATTGTTTTACAAGAAATAATGTACTCAAAATACTAAATATGCTTCTTACAGGAGAATATTACAGTAATTCTTATGAAACCACCACGTTAAATGAAATTTAAATACATTTCGTAAAGAAACTCATGACACCGAAAAATTCATTTTATGAATTTTTTCCTCGCCCAGTTAATTCTTATGTATCAGCAGCCCTTTTTTGTCTATTACATTAAAAAATTTCATATTTTATTTAGCTTCGGTTCACCCACAGAAATAAATTACAATTTCATTAACTTGTATTTGGTAACATGTAGGAATTAATCTGTTATATTCAAAGAAGTTTTATTAGTGAAGTACAGTAATGTATCACGTTGAAAGCATTACTGTGAAAATTATAGAATGGCTTAATGGGACTAAAACCATCGTTAATTCTTACACTTTTAGAACTTGTAGCCATTACCGGGATCCCTTTTCTACCCCCGTCGCCGCGTTTTCTTCTTTTAATGCTGCCGCAAGTATCATTCTTCACCGACGAAATCCTCCGACCTGAGTACAGGAAGGACGTTCCTGGTAATATTAGGGACTCATACTCCCAATCTGAGTTCATCTCACTGCCCAGCGTGTCCTCATCCCGCTTGTAATCTATTAAAAAAATTGTATTATTTGGTGCATAGTGTTCATTCAAAGCTCACGATAGGTATGAGCATGTACATTATTATAAAATCTTAAGCTATGTGAAATTCTGTACTCTCGATATATCATTAGTTCATGTAAAGAATGTATTCGCATTGATTTGGTTCTAATTCCATCCCGTTATACGTTGGAAACTGTCGTGGTTTCGAAAATGCAATACGTTGGTTTGTCTCGTTTCATGTCTTCCAGTGCGACTAATATATAAGTGCCAGCAATTAATCGAGATAATTATTAACTCTTATCCACGTAATCGACAATTACGCAGAGATATTTGCTGAACTGTTACAGAAATAAGCCGGTTGAGGAGTTCCTTCAATTTTCATGTGATAATAGTAATCATGTAAATCTTGTAAATAATAGTACCAGCGATGTATACATATATTGTCCATATAATATATATAAAGCCTCAGGTTTCTGTTTGCACTGTATTTAAAAAACGTAACGAAGCAATAACCAAAAATAGCTTCTATCATTTCTATAGAAAGAGAACTGAGTTGCACACTGCAAAATAGAAAATTTGAGATTCCGGAGTGGCGCTTGTTACAAGCAAAATAAATTTAACTTGTCACACCTTCAAACGAACCATCTGTCCAAATAAAAAGGATCATATATCGGTTGTTCATTAAGAGATGGAATTAGAACTGACGCGTATTAAACACTAAAAGCAATCGCTGTCGCAGCATCTTCGCAACGGTATTTTCACAATCGACGATTATAACGTTTCTTTTTCTTTTTTTCTGTAGTTTCTATTATAAATTTTTAGTGCTCGCAATGATTGATATAGACACAATGCGCGTGGGCGCATTCTGCTTATTCAGTTTTCTTTTGTTTATATATATATATATACTTTTTTTTAATTGTTTGCTTTAACGAGCAAAGGAGTAAAGGGCGCACGCGTTGAACATACCTTCTGTTTAAATTCAAAGCACCGCCAGCTTTGAGCGCAAACGCAATTTGTAGCACGGTATCCGCATATCGAAGCTTGCATTAATCACCAGATTGTCGCATCTACAGGCCACACGCATAGGAAAGCGACTTGATATCGTTTCTTCAATATATTCGATGTTGATATGCCACCAGGATTAGAGTGCGCTGCGCTTACGCGGTTCGTCGCATAATTCAAGATCACGCTGTCTGAGTACAAGTCATGTAGATACCATCATACCTCCAAATGACGTTCTGCATTGCCTTGCTTTTCGTCGCATGCGTGCGTGTTTACCATGTCTTATTTAAAAATCTAAACATTCTCGCCCCCTCGAGATACTGGTAGACGAACAGAATAGAATTTTATTCTCCTAGTTACTCTTCAGAAATAAAAACATGATCGCCAGCAAAGCCAACAGGTTTATAATATTCCCAAGCAACATTTCACGATTGCTTTAGCCCTTTATCAGGATTACTTTAAACAGTAATCAGATTCACTAAATAGCAAGTATAGTTTGATAGCTGTTGGTAGATTATAAGAATAATGTTCTGATAATCACAGAGTATTTCTATCCCTTGCTTGCTATTTAGCACTCTTTCATCTCCACTTTGGCAACCTTTCAATTCATTGACTGAATTGGACAACCAATATATTAGAAATTTGATTGTAACCTGGGGGTTTCAAGAGGCGCATTGAACCCGCAAGGTGAAGTCACAGAAATACTTGAATGATATTTTCTTCAATGAAGAATAATCCAGCAATATTATAAACCAATTGACTTTGATCTGAATGATTTGAAAATCCGCAGGTATAGTGGATCTCAGGTATATTAGCCTCAATGTTATAAGAAATGAAATAAGACAAAGCGATGTTGTAATGCAAAACGTCACTCAAATAATTATTACGTGTACCACATTTGGACGCGCGCTGATTATTCCTAGCTGGTTCGCTGGAGAACGGCAGAGGATAGCACACGACCCGATTAAATCACATTTCACCTGATCACTTGCGTTTAAATTCAATCATCTTCGACGATCCCCCGTCTGCGTAATGACTAATCAGCGTCGTACATTTCAACGGAGAGATTTAGTAGCAGTTTCTTGCTTGGAGAAGCACAAATAAAAAAGTATAATCAGTACTTAGAAGCGAAAGAAAGTAAGAGATCATTCGATAATTACGTGTGCATGATCTTGGATGGAAGATCTACGGGCGAATGCGTAGACGGTGCACGGAGATTGTAATGAGGTGAATATACGTTAAAATGTTTAGCTAAGTATTCGTTTGAATTTTATTTTTCATTCCGTCAAGGTACATTGATAACTTCTGCGAACACGTTTTGTTGCTTTATTAATGAACATTTAAAACATTATTCAAGTTCTTACGTGTAAAAAAAGATTATACAGCATTGTTTTTTTTTTTTTTAGTGTAATAGCCTAAGTCACCAACTTGCTGATCTAGATATTATAAACTTATAACGAAATCATTTATCCTAGTGTGTAATTATTATGTGACTTAATATAGGTAAAAGACAATGCAACCCACACCATTTAAAGTCGGGCTGTACCACTACGAAAAGAAAAATTATAGGAAATATCAGGAAAAAAACTACGAACACAAATCGCGCAAAAAGGAATACCCACTATCTGCTGGAAAAAAAATATGTAACGAGAAATAAACTTGCTCGATTCCAGATTACAATTTTCATGGGGGGACTCGATCTTCGTCTTGCTTCTTCTTTTTTTTTTCTCCCCCTCCAAAGAATCTTAGTTGCGTTCTCATAAATGATTATGTTACTCATTGATACTTCTTATTCTTACCGTACCTTAAGTTAGTGTTAAACATTAGATCTATCATATCTATCATTATACATAGTATCGTATGTAATGGTATGGACTCTGTATGTCGGACGCAGGGCAGTTCCTAGGTATTCGAATCCGTAAGCGAATGACCACCACTAAAGAGGCATTTTTTAAGGGAGCCTTTCGCGTGCTCTTAGTATTTGCTTTAGTACGCTTTTAGTACCTCGGTGGCATCGCATCTGCCGGACCTGGGAAGCTAAAAGGTCAAAAAATGAAAAATCGCAGAATTAATCTTTTCATCGCCTTGCGGCGCAACAAGCTGGAAAGTATAAGATGCAACACTCGTCTGCGCTAATTCGTTCGACGGATAATTCTTTCTTTCTTCCTTCCTTCCTTTCTTTCTTTCGACGACGGTTACCTCCTATCGCTCAAATACGGAATGCACGACGGAAATTCCTAATATCGCAACGCATATAACACACATTTGCCGAATGACACAACTTCCAGACCTGGGTAAAGTATTCTTAACGTACTTGTCTTCGCGATGGTTAATTTGCCTTTCCCTTCACACAGCACATACGTACATTTAACGTCGTATGTGACGTACGTAGTTTATCAGGAAACAGAATAGATTCATTTTTATATAATAGTGTTCGGTTTGATGGGAATACTTTAATCCAGAATAATTTAGCTAGAAGTTTATGTGTTGTTAATGACTCGAGTGGCGTTGGCGTGTTTTCGCGTTGGTATTTTGTGGAAAGTACCGAAAGTACCGTGCTCTAATAATTATAGTAGTTATACATTGTCATACACCGTTGATGTCAAAATAAAACTGTCTTCATCCTCGAAAGAAAATATTGAAGTTTGTAAAAGAAGGAGGATGGGTAAGAATTGCAGGCCTTTAGAAACAGTAGAATCTTTGTTTGAAACATGTCTTAATAGCTTTTGGAATTTAAGAGTTACGCGCAAATAAGAAGAATGGCTAGAATGAAAAGGGTGGTTGCTTCGTTAAGGGGAGAGCTTATTTTTGTATCAATTTTTACGAATTTTTTGCGAAGATACCACTGCGCTAATATTTTCGGAAATTTAAGGGTACTTTATTCAACATTTAATAAGTGAAAAAAATTGATGACAGTAAAATTATAATAAATGCAAAAGAAATAGAGTAGTATCTGAAATAGGTTTTTTTGAGATGCAAAACGGCGCCGGTTGCCTTAGGTAGTTATGTAAAACAGACTAATAATTTTCTATTTTTCAGTAAGAATATAAATGGTGTAAAAAATTCAAGCAATTAGGTGTGATTTTTGCCAAAAATTCGCGTTTTTTTTTTTAAAATACTAATTTGGTTAAACCTTGTGGTTCCGATTCTGAGGAATATTATAAACTAAAAGTGTGCCAAATTTGAAGTTGATTGCTCAGTTAGTGTTTGAATTATCCCCGGCGCCAATTTTAAAAACGCGGTTTTGAGAAAAACACGTTTAAAATGCATTTTTGGTATGCTCGGCGCGTATCGATACGCAGTTGAATTTCGGTCTATAACTTTGAGAATGTATTTTTGACACGTTTTAGAAGCGATTTATGAAAAAAAAAAAAAAATTGTTTCTATTTTTCGTTCCATTTATACAGTCTTCTCCCCTTAAGGTCGAAAAGTAGCACCAATCAAATACGCCCAAGTTCTTAAGTTGCAGTAGTGAACAATTATGCAAAGTTTAATCAAAATCGGCGTATGACAGTTACCGTAATCGTACAGTATGACTAAACTTTTTAAAAATTATCAATCAAGTGTAGGGTAAAGGCACCAGTAGTCGACCATGTATCAGTAATCGACCACTTACAGAAAAACGTGAAAAATAAGGTTTTGTAGAAGTGACGATCTTTTGAACAAACTGCACTTTGTTGAAAAGATCGTCACTTCTAAAAACCTTATTTTTCACGTTTTTCTGAAAGCGGTCGACTACTGATACATGGTCCAAAAACTATTTTGATATAATACACGTTCAAAGACTTCATCAGTTTAACAAATGCCCCTAACTTTGAAAGAAGGGAACGATGCACGTGAATCGCATTTCCAATACAAACAAAAACAACCAATCACGCCCAGGTCTGATAAGTTGTCACATGTTTGAAGTTATTTTACCACCGCATTCGGGCATCTTTCGCTATTGTTGCAAAAGCGTATAAAAGACGCTTCAAGCGTTCGTTAATATTTTTCGATCCACGATGTGTGCTTGATCACTCGAATGTAAAATTTTCCAGCAATAGTTGAAAATTTTCCGCCGCCTGTTCGATCACTTGCTGTAATGCTCTTTGCAACGGGCGCAATCGAAAATGTCGCAAACGCAATTATTAGCTTGTAAAAGCGTCCCCGGTTCCCTTCAGCATACCATCTTGAAACACGATACGCATCTGCCCAGCGCGAATTCGTTTCAAGAGGAAGAAAATACGTACGGATAATTGGCACGGAGACCGATAGCACGCATATGTATCTTTAGAACACGTGTTGTTCAGCGGCGCAGTGTGTCGTAACGCATTACGGTTTATTTGGCATCATCTACCAAACTATCGCCCGATTAGTCGCAGGTAGCTCGAATTCCGTATACGCTGAATTCGCGGACTTTTACCGCAGAGTACACAAAAGAAGAGAGGTAGTATTTCATGACAGATATTGCCGTCCCATATACGAATATAAGAAAATTATTCTTCCTTTATTGTTTGATGAGAAGCTTTTTTATGCCTTAATGTTATCTCCCTGAACGAACAATTCTATGATTGTATGCTAATAAAATGATGTCACACCTATAATGTCTATTGACAATAGAAAATGCAATTACTCACAACACTTTATTTACCTACACTAATGTGGCTACCGATAAATAGTTAGATTATTGATTTTAAATATTCTGAAATCTTTGTAAATCCTCGTTCGTTTTAAAAAGGGTTTATTAATTCCTTAAATAATTTTGAGAAATTCTACAATAATGCAACAGAAATATTCCATGAAACATTACAAATTTAATATACAGTATCAGTAGTGGATCGTTCCAAGAAGGCAAATATAAGCTATGGTTTTTGCCTAAATAGCAGAGTCTGACTGATTTCAAGGCGCATGTTTCAAAATCTTCCGCCACTCAAGGTGTTAGATATTTTTTTTAATAAGAATTGTTTCTAGAATCAACTATGAAAACATTTGTATTTCGTGCTGGACTAATCTGAATACGTATTTGTATATGTATACAACGCGTTTACGCAGTTACTTGCCAGGGTTTTGCTCGTAAATAATAAGTATACGGAAAAATGAAATAGAGAAAGTTTTACTGCATTTGGTAACCAACATAATGCCGTATGTAAATTTTTTCATGTTTGCAATATTTTTTGAGAAATGAGGGTGACCTTCCTTTTTTGCATCGAATGGTATATATTTTTTTATATCGTATAAAAGGGCGAGTGAAGACAAATGGAACCATGTGCGATACAATGACCTTCAAGGTCATACAAGGTCAGGAATGAACGAAGTAAGTATTTCTTATTTACAATGCATTGGAATGTACGAGCCTCTGAAATGGCCTCCAATATCCCCAGATTTGTCACCTCTGGATTTCTTTTTATGCGGCACTGTTAATGATATTATTTGCGATACACCGTCCAGAGATGTAAACGATTTACAAAGAAGAATAACGGAAGCGTGGGCATCGATATCTCAGACATTATCAGAAGCTACCAAGAATATATTTCATAGAGCTAAAAAATGCATGTTTGCACGTGGAAGTCACATTGAACATGCTACGTAGCCTTATCAATAAGAAATACTAATAAATACAATGGTACGAAGTAGTCGGATTATTTCTTTCATTCCTGACCTTGTATGACCTTACATCGCAAATGATTGAATTAGTCTTGACACCCGCTTTCATACGCTATGCAAAAATATATAGAATTTCATGTCAAAAATTGAAGGTCACCCTTGTTTCTCGAAGAATTTTGCTAACATAACAATTTCGTATACGCTATTGTGTTGGGTATAAAAAATATTAAAACTTTTCCCTGCTTCATTTTTTAATATACTTAACATTTACGAGAAAAACGCTGGTTAGTAACTATTTGAACGCCCTGTATATTAGGGTGGTCCATCTCTTATGATCATCGAATTCTTTCGCTCTCATCCCATAGAATAGTTCCAATCCATAAAAAAATATGTAAAATATGTAAAAAAAAGATAGTACGTAAAATTAATGAGCAGTGGATACTGAATATCAATGTAAATTTATAATAGCATTAAGTATGATAGAATTCAATCACAATGACGAACTACCTCTGTTCTCTTTTACACTCAACATTAGCAAAGTCGCAAGACGGCTCGTCATATTTCCGCGACGGCAGCAATCGATTATGTGTTGCTGCACACACAAGTACACGCTTTCTACGATCAAGAAACATGTTTGTTCACCGTCGCGCTAAGTGTCACACCTTATACTTTTACAGGAAATGTCAACCTATCTCGATCCGCATAAAAACATGAGTACACTGAGGTCAGTGTCAAACCGAATGAAAAACATTGCGCAAAAAGAGCGTGGTCGCATGATGAACGAACACAATCACTCGCACAAGTTAATATCGCTCTTCAACGCTGTGTGATAAGTGTCACTTTGAAAAACGCAGTGGTGTAAAAAAGTGTAATATGTTATAAACAAGAGAAAGAATAAGACTTACCGTCCACCACCACGCGGAGGACCATAAGCATCTGGTCTGTCGTATCCTTCAGTATAACTACAACAAAATTTAAGTAGCCTTGTAATTTTCTTTATATAAATTCCTATTCATAATAGTATAGGCAATAAGTACATATATGAGGATAAAGGACAATAGTAAGAAATGGCCAATTTTTAACCTCGCTCTTAATCCTCAGATGGTTAGATAGGGTCTCATGAACCCGATGATGATGTTCGAGATGATGCTTGTTTAGTTCGACGTTTTTTTTTTCACGCGAGAATACGAAACAACTAATTGTATTTATATATTCTTTACAAACAAGACTTTATTTGCATCACTTGTATCAATATACTTTCTTACTGAAACTACTTTATTGCTTTGTTCCGAAGAAAAAGTTAGAAGCTTACTGTGCAAATAAAAATTTAACAATAATTGGGGTACGATAGATTCCATGTCAGCAGTTAAATAACAAAGTTTCTATCTCACCAAATAAGAGTTCAGGAAATTTCTTTTATCGTATTTTGATTTTACTCCACAGCAACTTACCGTAAACTTGTCTGCGAACTTTCTTAACTATTGTGTAGCAAATGGACTTTTATCTAAAGACAACGAAACGGACCTCAATACTTGTTATGAAATATTTGTTAAAATTTTGCGACTACATATGAATCAAATAATAAATTTCGAATTTTTTGGAACCCACAGATGTGTTTCTTGTACTGGGTGTATAAATAGTAATGGTCACTTCTTTCGGGGAGTGAATCTACACCTCCGGATCGATGAAAATTAAGAAAAAAAAATTACCGCAAATTTTTGATAACATTGAAAATTAATGTTGAATTTATGTAATAATAAATTTTATTTTACATCAACTTGGTGTGCTTAATGAGAAGAAAGAAATACCAAAAGAAACCATGTGCCGCAAATGCACAGTTTCGGTGCAAAAAATTATTAAACTTTACGCAGAAATTAGAGTGCGTAGCCACTCACACAAGCAGTAGCATGTAAATCAGAGGTGCACAAAAAGCGGTTTGGAGCCGAAGACCTCTTTGCGATTCTGGGCGCCGGATCAGAGCCGAGCGTGTTAGGTGTTAAGGTGAACTCCAACGGCGCCATACTCTCCGCCATACTCGCTTGGTTCGGCTTGAGCTTCCTGTTCTTTGCCGAATCGCGCTCGCCAGACTCGCGGAGCCACGCGCCGCTGGATCGCACCTTCACTGCTCCACGCTCGGCTCTGACCCGGCGCCCAGAATCGTAAAGAGGTCCCTGGCTCCAAGCGGGTCTTTGTGCACCTCTGAGCTAGAGTCATGAAGACAAAGACAGCAATAGGCCATTTAGTAATGAAAATTCCAATTTCTATATTTCGTATAGTACCCGCAGAGATATAGCGAGGTCGTAAAAATAGTAGCGCGTGATCTATGGGCAGAGAAGGGGCTCGGGCCTCACTCAGGGCTCATGTGTCCTGAGACTCAATTGGCATTCCTGTAACAGTATACCACGTAAGGCCCCGGGAGTGCCAGGGCCTCAAAGACCGCCGCTACTGGAGTATTTCATTTACGACCTCGCTATATTTTCTGGCGATTTTCTGATGAAAATTACAAGAATGATATATAATTTTGAGTATTTTTAATGATCGTAATAAAAACGAGTACTTGAATTCTTCGAGGTATATGACGGAACGTTCGGATATGTGTGCAAAGACCTTAACTCGCGCATCAAGTGCAGGTGGCCCGCCCGAAGCTTTGCTCGTTCAAGGCAGTTCCAAGAGTTGGTGGGGGTAACTCCCGAGTAGCTATCGGATCAGTTCAGCGAGCGGTTGCTTCGTGATGTTGATTCTTGCGTAAACTTTAACAATTGTTTGTGTCGAAACGGTACGCTTGCGACGCGTGGTTCTTTTAAACATTTTTCTTGTTATGGAGCAGAGCAAGTTAATGTGAAGGAAAATTTAACTCTAGTTTCCAATGTTATGAATAATTTTGCGGAAAGTTTTTTTAAAGTGTCCTCCGAACTGAAGATGTATCTGTGCCTGTGCCGATCCACCTTATACAAATCTTTAATCCTCATCGAGATTGAAAATTAGCCATTTTTATTATCGTCCTTTCATTAATTAAACATATTTTTACAATCACAATAATTTAAACTTTATGATCGTCCCTAATAATCTAACGCTACGCTGTTAAGAATCATTTAAACTTAATGTTTAAAAATTTAAGAGAAAAAGAGTCGGTCTGTTGGATGGCTGGGCCGGGATTTGAACCCGTATCTTTCATTTTCTGGGCAACTGCTTTAACTAATTAAGCTAGACAGGCCAATAACAAACTGTTCTTCTATGCCTCTGAGACTTCAGCAACCTTTCCTACATCTAGGCATAGTCTAGTTTCCTTCTACAAACGTAAAAATATGCCTCAGTACTAAGGAAATAACATTTTTATATCTTGATGAATTGAATAGAAAGGATCGCCTAAGTGGCCAAAGAAGTCTGCCACGAACAAAAGCGTTATTCGATGAAAGGCCAATGTCCGCCAAGGTGTTCACTTTTCAAAGTACAGTACGTGCAACAGATATAGGTACTAATAACTGACTTGAGGCACTCTCAAGTGGTGCGGTCAAGGATTATGAATTGCTATAGTTAACGGAAAATTAATCGACCCTACGTGGTTACTTCCTCAACTGAGAATGCAGTGATAAACGACCCCTCATCGCCCATTTGCACTCTCACTATTTGTTTAGTTTTGCATATCAAATACAGTAACTCGGATTAATATGCACACGTCACAGCACTTCTTACAGCATTACTCTTATTATTTCTTCAGGGGTTAATTAACAATATTTTTTAATAAGTTCAAACAGTTACTTCAGTTGGGAGAAACATAAGATTTATTCATTTTTGTCCTATGATTTTCTACGTATTAAGTAGTAACCGAAAAACATGGATGCCTCGCTCTAACAAGAGCGTGTAAAAATCAGATAACTCGACCATCCTCCTATAACGCGTTGGACGAAAATCCTCTGTTACTCTCTATCTTTGAAGAGGCGACGAATTTGAGTATGTACCGCGTAATCGAAACGATTCGGTGGCGCCTTTTTGTGCACGCGTCCGAAAGGACCAGAACTGTCGCAAGGAGATGTTTTAGGTGAACTGCGCGTGATCGAAGATTCGCTTGCTTCGAGGAGTTTTTAAAAGTGGAGGAGGATAGCAATAGACTATACAAGTAAACTTCGGCACTATAGTGTTTAATTCCAGCATTTCAAAAATATTCTGACACGTAAGAATATTTTTATGTAAGATATACATATACATTAATTAAATTGTAGGAGCGTTTATATTTTATTGGGTAACCGTTTTGCTCAGTAACATTTTCGTGATCGTTGATTTTGGTGGTTCAAACGTTTTCATTGCAACAGTACAATTGCTCGCAATATAGCCAATAATAAAGTGTAATATTATTAACAGTAAAACGCTATTAAACAATTTTCAAGCGAAAAAATTGATTATAAGTTATCAGTGTATGGGTGGCAATCTATTTACATTCTATTTTCTTTTTCTTTTCTTTTTTACGAAACGTACATATAACAAGAAATCAAGTACTTTTGAGCGGTGTTACTGTGTGCATAGTGAAGTCATAAAATGAGTTAGGCATAAAAGTGAACGTGTCTCCAGTATCGAGTCCAACGGCTTTAAAGAATGGGGAGAATAGAACTCGGCCCTTATTGTGGGCTGTGTAAACTATTTAAATTTTGATTGAATTTCCACTAACTCTTTGACTGGCAATCACGACTTTTCGCGTCGAAAGTTTCCATCTGTTCCCTGCTATTGGCGTGTTTTCACGGTAACGTGGTAGGAATAGTATTGACCCATACGATCGATCTAGGGACACATATGTCATTTGATTGAAAACATTGATTATGGAAAATGAAAATTGTTAACGCGCCGCCTACGGTTAGGAATTCTATCGAGCAATTATCTTCCAGCTTTTCGTTGCCAGACAAAGAATTAATCCCATTACAAAGTGCACGGAACACAAAAAACGGATGTCGTATACAGATCTCGGTCTCTCTATATCAATCAGTGCCGCCATTTTACAACCGAATTTACTACTTCACTACAGCGCCCTCATTAACTGTACAAAGTTATCTAATTTGATTTATAAAGGAATATATTTTGAAGGTACATTTGTTTGAGAAGTTTGAATATATAGAGATCATTAGAACATACGAGTTAGAAAAAAGTGCAATAATAAGCCTAAATTACTTTTGCACCAAAGAATATGTTGTAATTGCTATACATACACTTTTGGAAATCGCACGTCATGCACAATTGAATGATACCATTTTTCTCCTGAAAGCCAGATGGGAATAGTAATAAAAATGGATTCGAAGTTCGTGATATCAAGTTTATCAGCGAAGAGAACAGTAGCCTCACATCTGAATGGAAAGACTTGAAAAGCACACATTAGCGATGCACCAACAATCTCTTTGAAGACGCAAAATGTTTCCCTTGTTACTGCGTTGCCAGACTAAATAGCAAAAAGCACATTTCGCGACTTGATCTTCAAGGATATCGCTGACGCAAATGGAATATTCTTTCCAAGTCCTCCCAATCAGACGCGACTTCGCTACAGTTTTTTTTCTTTGCTGGCAAGCTTAAAATTACGAACTTCGAGTGTACTTTTGAAGGCATTCCAGTCTGATTTTCAAAATAAAACACTACCATCCGATTTCTCTTGGCATAAACTTTCCACATGCGTATAACAATCTCGACACACTTTTTGGTTACCAATCACACTATAGGCTTAAGGTATCCTGTATCTTGAATAAACAAAGGCGCAAACTATATTTGCATTCTGGAAAAATTTCAATTATAGTAAATACGATGGTAAGAAATAAGATACTGTATATTCTAAGCAACGCTTATTTCTAAACATGCGACCTATTGTCGCATAGGAAATAGCACAGATTAATGTAATTGCTTAAATTGATATGTATATGGATTTTTTTCACTTACCCTCCACCAACAGGCGGATATCCACCACTAGGGACTGCACTGCCAGGTCTCCTACTAAACATGTCTGCTTGTGGCCCAGGACCAGTGCTGTAACTAGGTGCCCCAGTGCTGTAGCTGGGTCCAGTACTCATTGGCCTGTTAAACGGAGGCATATCATTAACAGAGGGACCATCCCTCCTGTCGTAAGCCATTGAAGCTCCCTGACTTACCCCCCACCCTCCCGGGCCCGCCCATCATATCCCCGGGCGGGCCCGGGGATAACCCCTGCCATACACAATTCGAATATGTTAACTTACTTTCATTCTATCCTGGACAATACACCAAAATACTTCCCAAGCATAATCGTGGCATCGAGAGAAAACACGGACTTTTTAGATTTTTTGCTAATCATATAAAATAGGAAAAATTATTTCTTTCTCAACATGTGTTAGTCCGTTTTTGCTTTCAATGCTTCGATTGGTTGAAGGTACTCTTACAAATATTAAATCAGTATAAGCATCCCAGGTTAGAATAAAAATGAAGTTTCAATTCATAACTGTCGCGTTCGTACTTTTAAAGGTTGTAAAAGTTATTTTACAGTACGTATCTCCTTTAAAAATTTTGTAGCGTCTGTGCAACATATTTATGTTGGAGACTCGAGAAGTTTTATATGTCATGTATATCAGGGTTGACTAACTGGTGACTCACGAGCCGCCGGGGGCCCCTCCGCCTTGCTGCCACGCTGAACGGCCCCCCTCCATACCTACCAGACTCTGACGATCGCAGTCGAAAACAAAGGTAAGAAGCAGGAATCGATTGCGATCGTCAGAATCTGATCGGTATGGAGGGGGGCCGTTCAGCGTGGCAGCAAGGCGGAAGGACCCCCGGCGGCTCGTGAGTCGCCAGTTAGTCAAGCCTGATGTATATGATACACAAGAAATTTACTTGTGGACAGAGAGCATCAAGTTCTTCAATTTTATAGATAAATGTTAATTTGAGTTATCAGTGTCTAAATATATCGTTGAAACGTTACCACTGAATTCACTGTATTCAAGTATATTATCGAAAATGTAATGTGTAACCATTTTTTGACGGGTTTAAATCAAATCGGGAAATTAAATCTAAAGCTGGTAAGTGAGTAAGATGGATTACTTTACCAGTGACTTTCATCATATCCTACATCTGTGTACCCTGTTCCATACCCAGTAGTGGCAACAGCGCCACCACCGTTTCTCATAGGTCCAGTTGTACTTCGATCATAATCATTCCTAGCTGTATAATCAACTGTACGATTTGCACCAAAATTATCAGTACGTCCATAATCCATCGGACCCGGTGCACCACGATTAAAGTCCCCGGTCATCCCACCTCCAACTACTGCAAATTAGATACAACTTTGCGTTAGACTAACAATGCTTGTAATTGCGGCCTGGTTAAGCTTAATTTATTCAAATTATTCTCCATGTACCAAATATGGTTTTTACTCAATTCTCTAAAACAGATAACTGTATAATCTGACGCAAAAATAGATCGAAGTATGCGCAGTAACAATTGCAAATATCTCAGAAATGGTGAATCAGAACTAAATGTTATTTAAATTGTTAATTCTCGGATACATATTTTCTCATTTCCACTTTAGATTCACCACAAAATATTTTATTTGAATTAGCCACCCCATAATTGTGACTTTCTCTTGTTATAAAAAAATATGAGGGAGTACTAATTTTAACATATTTTGTTGCAAGTGATGCTTAAATTCAGAAGCAATTTTACTTTGTTACAAAGGGAGCTGCATTTGAATGTAGAGGCTTAATTATGAATGCGACAAGAGTTGAGTAAAAAAAAAGGACATCTACCGGTGTAATTACCATAATCTGTTCTAGCTCCAAAATCTGCAGCGCGGGTATAGTCAGCGGTTCTCCCATAATCAGCTGTTCCAGTTGGTCCATATCCTCCAACAGCTCCGGTCGCTGGTCCGTATCCACCTCCCATTCCAGGCGCTGTAGATGTGTAACCCATTGCCGCGCTTCCCACATTTTGCCCGTACGCTCCGCGATCGGTGTAGCCAGTACTGAAGTCTGCTCCACGTCCACTAAAGTCTCCAGCGCCACGATTGTAATCGGTGTACCCCGTTGCGACGCCACCTGCAGCAGATCCATCGTAACCAACGAGTTGGATCGGAAGAACTGTAAAGCAGGCCGAAATAAACAATTGGTTTTTTAGTCTGTATTATAAACACATATTTACTTTAATTACACTACATTCTCACTGCTTTATACTACGCCCTATGAACTAATACTGATTTACGAATAAGTCAGGCGCACGGACTGATTTTTTAAACGATACCAACGTTACGTTTTATTCTAGAAACAAGAATAAAAAACAATTTTTATTACGCGTAGAACGAAGAATATTATTTTCTAAGAAGAAAGTCTTCGCAGAATAATTGTATCTTTACATGACGCAGTTATTAGAAAAGCAATGAGAAAATAGTATTCTGAAGATAGAACGGTATGAAAATATCTACTGACCTCTTCTATCATTGTATGGTCCCGGACGAGCGTCTCTACCACCGTCTCGTCCTCCCCTACCACCTCTCATTGGTCCACCTCTTCTGTCTCCATCCCTGCGTCCTCCTCCCGCGCCGCGCGATTTGCCTGTAGACTGTTCCACATTGATGGTTGCACCCTTGAAGTTGGAATTGTGAAGCGCTTTGATCGCTGCAGCTGCATCTTCCTCACGCGCCATGTGGACAAACCCATATCGATTCATGACATCGCATTCCGTTACTTCACCAAAACGTAAAAATAATTGTCGCAACTCATCGTTGCGACAATTTTCTGGTAACCGACCCACAAATATTTTTGTTTTCCTCTGCAAAATTGAAATATACAATTAGTAACACTTCTTTGTCGTAATTATCTATATTCATAATACAAATTAAAAAAGAAATTATATTTACTCTGTACCTCTAAAATCGACCATACTCTTGTTTGTCAACAGTATGGTGTCTATTTGAGATTTTATCTTGCTCAAATTTTTGCTATTATTACAACCATCGCACTATTCTTATGATAATGCAATGTTATTGAGCTTATTAATAATAAATACTTAACATTAACACTAAACTTTATACATTACTTGAAGCTTCTACCGAAGTGTACATAAAAAAAAAACGTGAGAAAAACATAACATGTTACGTACCTACAGACAAATTATGTAGTTCAACTTATGCGAATACTTTACTTAAAGTGGGGATATATTATACATGATAAATAAACAATAATATTATTAAACATAAGAAAATAAGAAGTACAATTTACTATTAGCATTGTTCTTACCGGTTGATTAGAGGAAACCATTTTCTGAAAAAAGAAAGGAGTATTATTACTTAATATGCTTGTGATTTTACTTTCAGGTCATTTCATTTTAACATTGCTCATTTACACCTCAATGAATTGTAAAAACGTATTTCAAAACCATTCGTTTCTAATAAATTCATAAATCTTTTCATACTGAATCTGTTTAAATACACACACACATACAATTATTTCTCAAACTATTGAGAATATAAGAAAATCGATGAAGTAAATCTTATTACAGGAAAATGGAAAAATATAATGTTAGACTTAAATTCTTTTCATGAAATTAATGCTGGGAAATTTTGACATTGTCTTTATTTTCACAATCATCAGCTGCTGGTGTGAGGGGTCATATTTACCCGACACATTAATCTAATCCCCACCACGAAACTATACCCAAAAGTTTATTCTGCATACTCCATGTGGGTATAAAATAATTAAACGAAGAGTGCTATGAAATATTATAATGCCCTAGTTGCGTTCATTGTATTGTAAATTCTTTCAATGTTCCTTGTGGTGTCGCAGTGGCCCCAAGGCATTATTATAGTCTAATTTTCGAGAGTCGAGACCTGAGGCCGGTTCCTGGACGGAGCGTGGCTTAAGGAGGAACCAATGGTACGCTACGGATTTCGTTTGGCATTGCAATCCGTAGCATACCATTGGTTCCTCCTTAAGCCACGCTCCGTTCAGGAACCCACTTCAGGTCTCAACTCTCGAAAATCAGACTACAAGTATGCTATTACTCAGTACTTTCAATATCTGTACTCTAGTTGAAACGGCGACTTCACCAAGAAAGAATATATGTAAGGCTAAATATCAGGATATTGTTAAACAGTAGTTACCAGAAAAATTAGAAGATATAGATCCAAATTGACTAACTGGTGGCCCACGAGCCACTGGGGCACCTCCGCCTTGTTAACAGCTCCCCCATACCTAACAGAATCTGATGATCGCAGTCGAATTCTTCCTTCCCTCCTTGTCTTTTCGACTACGACCATCAGAGTCTGGTAGGTATAAAGGGAGCTGTTCAGCGTGGCAGCAAGGCGAAGGTGCCTCCCGTGGTTCGCGGACTCCCGTTAGTCAACTCTGATATAGACTTAAGCAGCGATATCAAGATATAAATCAAAAGAATGCAGATTTAGATATCAAACATTATAGTTGCTCCGAACAGTCTTGCTCCAAATAAGATTTTAACAATAACGCTGACCAGGTTCCCTCGCGAAATACTAACAATGTTTTCTATTGTAACGACCACTTCAAATGTTTTATGAAATATATACTTAAGGAAAATCAACATTATTTAATTATTATAAATCGAGAAAGTACTTCAGAGTAAAACTAATGTAAAATAGTGTTTAGAGAAAATAATTAAGTTTTCATTTTTTAAAAAAATTAATATGACATTGTAATCTCTACAAATTGCATGAAAAATTTCAGGTCTTATATTATATTTCTTCTGCAGAGTTAACTATTATACGAACAGCTTACTTGAATTTTCAATTGTTTAAGGAATAATTGAATGTGTACAAGCTATATTATAAGTAGCTTGCGCATCAATTAATATAAGCTATTACCAAAGTTTCTGTAAATAGAATTAGTATTATCTGCTGTATATCAATTACATTTTGTGCCCATCTATTTATGCTATATTTTAATGTAAGTGATAGAAAAAAATATTACTATGCATTGATAATATTAGAATTTTTATAAAGACAAAAGATAAAAGAGTAAGTTTCATAAAGTATTCAGTTGTACATCTGAATCTCGGTTACATAACAATACTTTGTACGAAGTGAGCAATTCTCTGTTTTTAATTGCATTATTCAAGAATTTGTTAGACCTTAATCAATTTTCAATAAATGTTTTGTTCCTTTGTACATAATAAACTATTGCATTTATAACTATTTGCACTTAAAACTTGTGGCAAATCAATAAACATTTTAAAACACATTTTTCAAGAGTCGATAATAAAATGTAATTTAAACAAACTCTGATTCATTTCCATTTTCTAAATCAATATTTCTCTTTGTAAGCTTAATTCTAATAAAGCTGAACATAAATTTCTTGATATACTATGTTGAGCTACAATTAGAGAAATTTCGAACGATATATGGTATAAAAGCAGAACTGAAAAAACCAAATCATATACATGTGAAATTCTTACATACGTGTTAAAAATCAGTACCTTTCAGAGAAATTATTACATACAAGCATTACATATGTATATTTCCTTGAAATTTCCTGAAACGGAGAAACTACAGCATTTCAGGAATATTATTAAAATGTATAAAAAGTTAATGCGATTTATCATTAACAAACAACAGGTGTCTTACGCTACGAATGGGAAAAATATTATTTCTTTAAAAAAATTAGGAGAAAAGATTATTTTACAAAGTTACTGCTAATTAGTTGGTTCTTAAAATATTATAAATTGTGTAAAGTGAAAGTAAGATAAATGAAAAAAGAAAGAACGTTTGAAAAGTTGTAGCAGTCCATTATCGTCAATAAGACGCTTATATACTTTTCAAGGCCATGGAAGTTAGATATTTCGTTAAGTAGAAAATTTTTTCGCTCAATCGAACAGAATTATCGTTATTATAAGTAATACCATGATCAGTAACTGACTTCCACTTTAGAAAGATAGTAATATAATATGAGTAATATAACGTACAAGAGACATCTAAAAACAACCGGCCCTTGGCGTGCTCGTAAGTGGTGATATGTGGATCTCTTGAAGAAACAATTTGGATATTTCTTTACGACTTTTTGTAGTGCCGAATATTTCACTGCAATATTACATTACTACTTACATGTAACTGCGACGTTTTGGCGGAATTAAATTAAAGAAAAAGGGACAAAACTTTCGTGACGCTAACAGCGAAACGAGAAACGAAATGGCGTCAACGACTTCCACCTTGAACACTTTTGACGGAAAGCGTAAATTTTGCGCTGCATGTTGCCACTCTTAACTCATTCAACGACAAAGTCACTAGATTGATGTGTAAATGCGGCAGGTTTTCATGAACGTTAAGTATTCTTTTTACAAAATAGAAATAATTGGATATTTTAATATTTAAATTACCTACTGGGCAATACTTTATTTAAAAAAGAAAATGTTTAGATCAAGATTTTTTTATTTAATATATAGAACTGTTGGCCTTGTCCAAAAGTAAATATTTATATTCCAGGGCTACCTATGTATTGTTTAGAGATGGCTAGAACTACATACTATTTATGAATCACGAGTGATTTAATCGTGATCATTCCTAATGACGGTGATATTTCACAGTGATTCGTGATTTTTCGTGATCGGTTCTGACTGGAGAGCATAACTGTTCTTTGCACGCGTCACATAACCCCAATTTCTCTCAAAACATTCTCGAGTGTTCCTTCACTGTGCTCAACTGTGCTTTAAAGAATCTAAAGTTGAACATTTTGATCGAATGTAATCGTTCTGGATTTATTTATTGTACAATTACATCATGCATGCTAATTATTAAATCATTTTATTAAATTTGTAAAACTTTTCTCCAACTCTCATTTGCATTTCGTATTATTCAGGGCATGGACATGGTATTAAAGTATATAAGATAAGGAAAAGAAAATTAAATTATTCTTTATTTTTTATATTAAATACTTCAAGTAAATTTACGTTAGGTATCTGCAGAAAAGGAGATATATATACATATATCTCGTATATACCAGTGGTATATACCTATAGCGTATCAGTGGCGTCCACACTTTTTTCCAGGGGGGGGGGGGGGAGGCAACTTTAGGATGATGGTAAAGAAAAATATATTCCCCTTGCTTTTTTTAACCCATTTTATAGTACCAATTTAATTACAAATTGAAAACCAAAATTTAAAAATATTCCCCTTTTTTAGTATAAAACTTAATAAAGATCAGGTTTGAAAAATAAGCGATTTTTTCTCAAAAGCAAGGGGGGCAACTGCCACTCCTGCCGAGCCTCGACATTTCTCCCGCGACGGTAAGATTAAACTATTACCCAATATTTGGTAGCCACAAGTGAAAATCTACATATATGGTTATACTGGAATAAAGTTTATTTCCTGACATTTGAAACATACGCGCCTCCACTTCTCCGCGTACAGGGCGTAACTTGACTTGCACGCAATATAAACAAAATAAAGTATTTTTTATTTTATGAATTATATAAACGAATGTTAAGCGAAATATAGAGAAAGAAATAAATACTACTGGTCTTGATTGTTTCTATATATAAAAATAATACGTTGAAAGATTATATGGTTATACTGGAATAATGTGTAATTCCTTACATTTGAAAAAAAACACGGTATCGAAAAGGCTGTCGCTATTGGAACGATACACGCCTCCACTTCTCCGCGTACAGGGCGTAGCTTGAGTTGCACGCATATGTAGCCACGCTTCATCACGAGACATCTATTAACGGCTCGACGACGGAGGCAGCGATGTTGTTACCGTCGTTGAGGACGAGGACGACGAAGACTCGGGACGTTCGGCTGATCCACTCAGGCTTACACAATCTATCGGCTTAGTTTTCTTCTCGATTCTGTCGGTCTTCGTGCGGGTCTGGTCGGACTCCACCTGGGGCTCCTTCTCTCCTTCCAGTTGTTTAGGCGTCTCAATCTTGACCTGGATCACGTCGTTGTTGTCCTGAACTGGCCACTTCGGCAGATCCGTGCGAATGTACTTCGGGACCTCGATTCCGGGAAGTACGTCCATCCCGAATGAGCCGCCCAGGAGCTCCTTGAGCGTGGCGTTCAACACAGTCGCTCTGCTTCGCCCGCCAGGCGCGGGGCAACGGAATATAGCCGTATGTCCCCCGATAGGGCCGATGAATACCACGCGCCCGCGCCAGTTTTTATTTCCTGTCAACGGGATTCCCAACCAGGCGAGCTTCATCGTGTTGTTAAACCTACGTGGGTTGTAGGTGCCGCACTTCACCGTCACCTGCCCCGAATCCTCGTCGTAGATGTCGTCCTTTCGAGGCTCCCAGTCCTCGTGTTCCTGCGGTATCGGGCGGTAGTGCTTGTCAAGGCCGAGTTCCATTCTAAAGGCGCGGTCGCTCTCGTCGGACTCAATGTCGTCGGAGTCGGTTTCGTCGGAGTCGCTGTCGTCCAAGTCACTGTCGTCCAAGTCACTGTAGTCGAAATCGCTGTCGTGAACGGTGACGATGCCAACATCGTCGCCCCCATCAACGGTGTCAGGATCCTTCTTCGTCGCGTCATCCGCGTCACCAATCCTCAGGGTCACCACCGTCAACATAGAGAGCGTCTGAGTATTCTGGGTGGCGTCCTCGTCTCCTTCTCCCATAGTACCCTTATTCATCTAAACAAATTGTACTTTTAATAAAAAATATTCACTCATACTTCCAAAATAGCCGAACACAATTATGTTCGGGTTCCCGTTAACCAATGTCTTTGAAATTTTGCACATATCATTTTCTCGCCAAGTATCACAATTTAGGGTGGTAAGACAAAAAAAAATCGGAAGTTGAAATTAAATACCACATTTTATGGTATACATACAAAATTCCGTATATCATGTAGTTTATATATATGTATAGGGTGTTTATAAATATGTGGACAATATTTCAGGGTCGGGTCCATTCATCAAAATATGTCCGATAATGCTTAGTTTTGCAGCTATAAGCATTTTTATTCGGACTCTTACTACCCGGATATCCGAGTATTTGGATTGCTCGTTATAACGCGAAATGCGAATTCAAATCCGTATCTAAATATCCGGATAACGGTACTTGAATCCGAGTATCCAAGAGTAATATAGTACTCTTCGCATTTCTTGTTTTAATCACTTTAGTTAAACTTACCCTCTTTAATTACAATCCAAATAAACAGAGATTATGATAAAATATTCGACACCGATATATCCGGATACTCGGATCTAAATTAAATAAATATCCGGATATCCAAATATAAATTTGGTATTCCGAGTATGTACTCAGATACTCAAGACTCGGATATTCGTAAATCTGAGATATATTAAGAGCCCTAATTTTTATATTCTGTAAAATACTGGCCCGAAACATCTATTAAAGGGCAATCGGCAGACTGGTGCGTTCGTCAATTGGTATAATAGGGTATACCTACTATATTTTCATTCATATCCTTTCCTTCGCTCCTTTAAAAAAAAAAAACGCGAAATGATAATCAATATATCGATCCGCAGAAACACAATTAGGTAGGTATATAGACTTCGTCAAATGCCACTGCGCCTTTTCGTGAAACACAAAACGTTATAAAAATTTTCGTTGACTACATTGTCTTATTACAGTCTTCCTCGGATTATTGAAATGCTGTTGGTCCCGGATTATCGGGAAAGACCTACCCACCCCACAGTTTTGTTTACTCGCTGCGAGCGAGGACCTGCGGTCCCGGGTGGGCCGCCCATTGACTGTTGAGAGCAATAAAACCGTTGGGCCAGGTAAAATACCCAATACCGAAAACTAAAATGTTCATGCTTTTGATAAATGTTCATAACAGTGTCCCCAATAGATTTTTTAGGATTTTCCGATGAAAATGAGTTCAAACATGGAGAAATTCGGTCCATATTTAGTGAACGTAGTCTGTGTCGCAGACCTGTTATCAGAAGCGTGTTTTCCGCTTGCAGGTCGATTTATATTATTCGCATTCGACACATACACGAGTGTTCATATACGTTCGTCGGATGGTAGCATCGCTCATTCAGTCAATAGAAAGCGATTCGTTAAGGCACGTAATAACAAAAATAGTAAAAATGTTTTCTCAATTAAGTATGCAAGATTTGGCTGAACGGAACCGAAACATATTATATTGTCAGCGCCGACACGGTCCGACAGGTTCGGACACGTTCCGTATCCGACAAAGTATTCTTCGCGAGAATGTCGGATGGCCGGACCGATGCCGGTACGTTTCTGTGCTGATACGATACGATACGTGTAAACACCGATGTATGTATATACAATATGCATTAAAGAACACTTTCCTGATCGGTACTGAACGGAATAGTTCCGTGTCTGTGCGGATAATATACATCGACCTTTAGGGGCAATGCACACGAGCGGTGCGGCGTCGTGCAACGGTTGTGCGATATGACAATACCGCCGAAAAAAAATTAAGACACGTGTGAATGCAGCGAATATTTTCATATTCAATACTGGATGACTCAAGTCGCCATCAACCGAAGATCACCTGCTGGTGCGCTATTTCACTCACTCTCGATTTACGTCGTTCAGTCCCCTTGTCAGACGGTTCGGACAAAGGCCCTACCAAGGGTGAATCTATTTAATGCTACCTACTGGCCCTGCCTCGGATCATGGAAAATTTTCCGGGCCCGAACCTTTCTCCGTAATCCGAGGAACACTGTATCTCGATGAGTAGAACCCATCCCGAAAAATTATCCCACATATTTATAAACACCCTGTACTTAACGAAATTAGTAAATAGTATAAAGCTGTTTTTTAAATAAGATCGTACTTGTAGATATCACGTTTCACTATTCACAAAACAGCAACAGACCGTTGCCAATACTGGTTATGTTCTGAACAGCCTTTGCCAGAAAATGAGTTGCCGTGTGGCGGCATATGCATGGTTCGGGCCGATTGTTCTACAGTGGTGGAGGGGGAAACCGTTACAAGAGCGGTGGTAATGTGTGCGTGAACTGACGACAGAGCTAAGCCAGCCAGGTGGCCCTAACGCGAAGCCAACCACGACCAACCAGCGTCGACAATCTAATTCCCGGTGACGCTGATTGGCCGTGGCGTCACTTGGCTTGGCGCTGGCGTCGGTTCGTTTCCCATAGTGGCGTCTCACGCAACATATATTGCTATTGCCGTAGGTGTTCCTCCCCCACTACGAATACATTATGCACATATATATGGCCACACGGTAACTCATTTCCTAGCAACGCCGGTTCTGAATACGGCCATTAATAATGAGCTGACACGAGTCGAATGCATCGGGATCTAACCGACGCGACCCTACTGAACATCTGCATTTTCCCCTCCAATCCTACGTTTTCCTCGGCTAAAGTGGCAGCTTACGCCCTGGCTATTGGGAAACCAAGAATTTCGATACGCCAACTAATGACAGAAAATTAAACTACTGTGAGTAGGCCGAAATCCGTCGAAGTCCAGACGATTATTAGTGTTTATATAGACATGTTGTGAAAAATGAGTGTCTTTAAAATTTTTTTGAACACTAAATTTTTACTTCTTCGATTAATAAATACTTATTCGGAATGTTTGGTGGGATCCGGGCCTACTTGCAATAGTTTGCCAACTTACCACCACAGCCATAACTTTTATTGTCACGTGGAAACAGACCTTAATTGTTTAGGGATGAATCGATACCGCCCTGGTATCAATACTTTCACCCACTACTTGTATCGAATGAAAGTATCGATACTTCCGGGGTATCGAAACAAAAGTATCGATACTTCCGAGATATGGAAACAAAAGTATCGATACTACGTGTATGGAAACAAAAGTATCGATACCTACTTGTATCGAATCACTATGAATACAATGTTATTTTTTATTAATATACAAAATCGATGACTTCTTTTTTGTACCGGGATTGTCGTATGCCATTCCGTCGTCTCAGCTGCACAAAAAATCAAGTTCGATAACCCTTCTTCTTTCTACTACCAAGAAGATATCGCAACCGCAAACAGTGCTGCTAAATGTACTTGCTATCGAAACGAAAGTATTGAGTATGTATGTATGTACTCACATACATACATACATACTCGTATTTATTTCGATGCATGCACACAGTAAGGTTGCACAATACATACATACTGTGTGCATATCACGTATATTAGTTGACGAGGGGCTGTAACATAACCTAGAAATATAAACAAAATACAATATATATTATTTAACGAATTGTATAAACGAATGTTAAAAGAAATACAGAGTAAGAATTAGATACTTGATTGTGTTTATATATAAAAATAATATATTGAAAGACTATATGGTTATACTGGAATAATGTTTAATTCCTTACATTTGAAAAATACCTTTAGATGCACAGGTTTGATGAATAAGTTTCAATTGTTTTATGCAACAATAGCAAAAAATGGTAAATTTAAAGATCCCGTGTCTTGTAAATTTTATCATTGTTCCCCTACTAATGCATTTAAAGTAAGAAGTACAAGGTAATGTTGAAGTTTCATATAAATTATGTAGAAAAATTTGCTTTCTGATATTAACATTTCTTTATCTGAATATGATTGGCAAATTATGAGAATTTATTTACAAACTAAGTATGTTATGCGATTTTTAAAATATTTCCAATATTTATTTACACAGGAATTCAACTGCACAAGCAAAGCCAGACACGTTACATGTGAATACAAATGTGCGGAACAATGTCCTCCTTTTCAAATATGAAAATGCTTCGTATTTTCTGGGATTGAAACTTTTTTCTATTGGATGGTTATGTTCCTCTGCACTTTTAGCATATTATAGTTATACTCCACAATTGAAGTTAATTTGGTCCAATGATTTATCTTGGATAGGTTACTTACAAATAACTGGAGGAAGAATAATATATTTTATATTCGCAGTAATAGCAGGTAATCATGTATGAATTATAAATGATTCGAAAAATATATACTTATGTAATTATATAAAACTTATTCCTATATGAATTTTAACACATTCATAGATCTTTGATGCCCCTGTATATATGATTCAGGATTAAGCGCATTATTCAAAGTATAATAATGCAATGTGCAATGTATTTATTTCATTTATCATTTTTAATTTTTAAACCAGTGTGTTAATGTTGTTTGCTAGGGTGGTATTTTCAGTCGTTATTTATTCTTAAGCATGTGGTATACTTTATTAGTCCACGAAGTTAGTAGAGGATGCAGCATGCTTAAGAATAAGCAACGACTGAGAATACCGCTCCTAAAATCTTCGCGTTTGCCAAAATTATTAGTTTTAAGAATAATAGTTTGGAAATATTATAATCTTTTGCAACAACTGTTACATCAATTCTAGATTCCATATTTCAATTGTATTCAATGATTCAATTAAAAATATACAAGGCGATTCACATAACTTGTCCATCTCAAATAACTTCTAAAGTATGCGTTCTACAAAAAAGATGATTTTATGACGAGTATTAAGCTTTATTTGTCCTAAACCTAATAATTAGCAAAATATTTGCAAAAACATTTCTCGTGGTCTCACTAGTTACTTTAGTCACAGTAAGTGCTCAAAGTGATACCTATTGATTTTCCACTTACCTGTTATTATTCGGTTTAGAACAAATGAAGCTTAATTTATTCATGTAATTCTCTGTTCTCATATTTGTATTTTTATATTTAGGACCTACTGTGATTGCTACATTACATATGTCAACAAAGCGATTTATAAAATACATCATATTGCACAAAGGTGGTAAAAATGTATCTATAATTACGCATCATTTATATAACAACGAAAGACTTATAACAGTTCCCGTGGAGAAGGTAAGCCATATTCATAAAAGAATTCACTTGATTTACATGTTCTTATCTAGCAATAAATTCGGGCAAATTTACCGAATGAATTTTTCTTTATTCCATAGCATTTCTCTAACTTTGTAAAATATTTCACGTAATAAATTTTATGCAACATTTCGTGTAACATTTTATATAACGATAGTATCCTAATTATTTTGCAAGTTCCATGATTTTATTTCATTGAATCAGTTTGATTGGAAAAATGAATTTCACTTTTAAGGTGAGATCTACGATTGCAAGGAGTAATTTACGCACTTATCTGCCATTGAGGATCCAAGGCAAACGTTTTTATTATTTACTTGATTCTAAAGGAAGATTTCTAAACGAGAAACTATTCGATAACACTATCGGTGTTTCAAGATCTTGGAAATAAAGATAAATTACTTTCTGTATATTTATGAGTTTTTAAATAAAATGTGGTAGCAGAATTATATAAGCAATATTCGATAGAAATAAAACGTGTCATAAAGACTTGCGTGTACTTCTTAATTGTCTCGGTGATTACATACGATATTCAAAATACTTGTCATTTACAACTGTTATTTTATTGATGTACACGTACGCATATAAATTAAATAACTTGCCATTTTATACAAAATATAATTTTACATGTTACACTGTCAGTGAAATAATATGTTAGTAACATTAATATAATACACGATAGATGATTTCTTTACTCAGAAGTTAATTCAACCGTAGATATTTTTATTTCTTTATACTTCTCTGATAACTGTATATGCAATGTAAACACGCTGTATGTGTTCACGCAAAGTCGTAAAACACAAGGCATATATATTATCTTTAGTATCTTTGACGGTCGTAATATTTATTTGAGTATTTGCTTAAACGATCGCTGTATCCATCATCTTGATATTTATCTTCCGCCTTGTAATACACTTCAGGTGCCGAGCCCACATGTCCTTGCCAATATCTTGTCCAATAAAGGTCCTCCGGATTAATGTCGTGTGGGTGTTTCGCATTTCTAAATACATGTACACAGTATACAAGGCTTCCAATCAAAGTTAAGAATCCAAATATGAGAAACACTATTCCCAAGATCCTAAAAGAAACAGCAACATGAGTCGAACAATTTTTTCCCGGTACTTACAATATTTTCGAAGCTAATGTAAATCGTTAGCTACTGAAACTATTACTTACCAAACTATTAACGGTTGAAAGAATTGAATTACTATAACGAAGCCTAATGTAACAAGAATTAAACCCAGATTGAGAAGCAACATGAGGCAGCACACTCCTTTAGTGTTTGGACAAAAGGGATTAGGGGTCGACATGGTTTCTATAATAATACCATCCTTCCTGGATGTTTGCGACTTTACTGATTTCGCAGAACCATAACTGCAGTGACTAGGTGCCCGATGACCCAATCTTGAACTTGGAGCTAGACTGCGATGGGGCAGACGACAGCAATGTTTATAACGCAGTCGCGTGCGAGTGGTATCAAGCTTTATTATATTCGCTACCTTATATCCGAAGTTGCTCTGTACGCGGCACTCGTAACGTATATGTCTGAGCCATTGTCACATATACTACCATGCGACGTACTTTTACTAAGAGGATGGAGACTGTGCCTGGAAGAACCAGATAATACCGAGCCACGACTGTTGTGCGTGCTTCTCGATCGTCTTCCTTCTTCTTTCTCATATTTCTCTGGACGGTCTTTTTTCATTGTTTTTGCCTGTGAAATTTAAACATATCTAATGTTCAAGCTTCATCGGATTTTGTCGTTGCTAATTTATGTATGAAATAGTTGCGAGATATCGATAACTTGCCATTGTAGCATGGTCAGCAGATACAATATACTCAGATACCGTGCGATCTGATGGGGCACGATGACTTTCATCTCCATCTGTTAAGTACTCTCGATTTGAATTAGTATCGTAACTCAAATATCTCGAAGCATGAGTCATCGTAATACTCCTGTTGGCGTACAAAAATTACAAATTTCATGACTTATATCATATTTAAACGATATATATATAATACAAGTATATAATGAAATATATATAAAAAAACAGGTAGCAGTTAAATCTGAATTAATATTATAAAATTTAGAATCTATTTTATATATTTAAGAAACATGAGATTTGAACAAAACTTACTTAATAAATATTGAACAATACAAAATAACATTACTATATCACAGATTTCAACGAACAATCCGGTTTTTACATACAAATATTATTTACAGTATTTTCCTGTAAGAAGAATCATTATTCAGTATAGTGATTGTAGTAAATAGTTTTTTAGGATACAAGATAATTATACAAATACAATTCGTTGTTATTGATAATTAGTATTTATTATGAAATATGAGGACAATACATCGCGTCAAGTATAAACAGCCTATTGATTACGAGACGAGATTAATATAAAGATGCGAGTTGCATTTTTCAAACGGTACGTGGGCAACAAAGTGGGAGTGGCCTCCTTTGTAAATGAATTGTAAAACATGCAATTATCGGAGAATCTCTCGATTGTATGGCGTATGTCGTAATACATTTGCGCCGATAGAGAAATCCTTATTTAGTATCGTGATGTCATTTGACAAGGTCGTGTGCATCTTCGATCGGTAATAGGACTACATATTACGAATGTATTTGTCACCATGAATCTCTACAATTTACGCATTTAATTCCCTTCAATTACGTCGTATAAATCGGGACATACAAAAATCTTAATTTCATTCGTAATAAAAATTGTATTACGCAAAAACGAATTTTAAATCGCATTCAAGCATCGACAGAAACAAATGGTGTCGAAATTAAACGATCGAGTATTTTATTCCAATTTTGTCATTCTAAACGCTCTTAAGTTTTCATTTCTCATTTCTAAACCGTATCATTCAATAAGGACGTAAAATCCAGTAAAATATATACGTCACGAATGCATATACACATATATATATAGGTATGTATGTACACGAAAGGATAAGGTTGAAACTTTTACCTGCGCAAGCGCCATAAATCGTGTCAAACCAGGACCAAGTGCACATTACTATGCGATTTATCGGAATTTTATTCATTTGTTCGATGCACGATTAAAATAAAATAGGAAGATGACTAAAAGACACGCGTGAGAATGGGAGAAACGAATTCCACCGTGATTAGAGATCTCAGTAAACGGTACAGTAAGATTAATCGTGAGATTGTCGTACCTGAAATATCCATGTTCGTAGAAATCTGTCGAAAGTAAAGGTGGTCTGCAAGCTATCGATTGAGATTTCGCACAGAAGTTGTTCAAGTGGTGGTGAGTCGTTGTTCATGCACGAAATGTTTTTCTTTCGTCATCACAAGGCATCGATCATACGTGAAGTAACACCGTAACATATTCGGTATTTAATTTTCCCCGTACCAGCAGTAACGGTATTCGGTGCATTGTGCACTGCAACGAGACACTGCCCGTCTATGTGTCGAAAGGCACACTCGAGATCATGCCGAGTACCTACTGTTTATAAGGTGTACCGATATATTCGCGTTCAGATCGGTCGGTGTAGGTAGAGCACGACTCGCCAGCACTGTTCACGGTTCTGCAGCTTTCACGCTTTCTGCTGTAGTGAAGATTCCGAGCGAAAGGTGCATTTATTGTAGCTCGTCGGGCGAAAACACTTCGCGACTCCTTTAAAAGGCAACGCGAAGAACACCTTCGACGTTCTTGTTTGCAGTAGTTACTTATATTTTATTTTATTATGAAAAGTTTCTCCGAATTCTAGTTATTCGATTTACAGGGATGAATAGGTATTGAAATATAAACTGCAAAGAAGATTTATTACAAATGATACGATAACGACGTGGTTATTCTAGGAGTTTAGCCATTAAATAATTACTGAATTTTTATATAACGAAAGTGTATTTATAAGTTTGCAATTTGGCTATAATATTTGCGTGTATAAAATTTTATTTACCTATTTTTCCTTGTGCAAACATATGTATGTGAGTGGAAAAAGTTTTGTACATACAAATATTGGCTCCAAAATATTTTTTTGTTATAGAAATATACATTATTCTGCAAGCTGAAATTAATAAGACTCTTTTCACGTATCTCGTATAATTCTAAATTTTTCTGGGAGGTACATACGAGATTTAATATTATTATAAGTAAACTCTACGATTTTTAAATTACGACTATTTTCGTATTGACAATCGCGCATGCGTTGGAAATAATTTGTCCTGGGTTCCGCGCCAAAACTAAAACGTTTGTTTGGCTTTGCATGTGTCATGTGTTCGGGCGGTTTAAAATAAATTATTATACAGTAAATCTGATTTTGTAGATAAAGAATATTTTTTATTATTACAGCCATACTGTGACTCTATTATTTTGTGTATGGAGGGTTTGAAATGTCTCAGCACGGTGCCGCTTTGCAAGCGTACAACCAAGAACTTGTAAAATGTAAATTTCATGTAACCTACACTTTATGTTTAGTTCATTATCATTTTTGCGACGAATAAAATATGTGGTTTTACCGTCAATTTGTTCACGCGAAAACATAATCGCAAAATTAGTGTGAAGCTTCGCATGAGCTATGTCCTCGAGTATCTTACTTGCGAATGATTGAAGGTTATGCATTCACATATATTGTCTTTTTACTCTGTTTAGGTTTGGAAGAAATGAAATCGAGGCGCACAGAGTTACAAGCCGAAATTGAATCGCAAGAAGAGGACAAAAATAATTTGCAAAGGGAAATAGAAAAATTATCTTATAAACTGACACGCTTAAATGACGGTTTAACTAAAAGAATAGCTGTCAGAAATGAGTACGATAGAACTATTGCTGACACAGAAACAGCGTATGTCAAGGTATATTCATTTTACGCTTCATATCCGATTAAAATTGTATAGGTGTTTATCTTTAAAACTAATAAATCTTTAAAGTTCTATCTCACGTATAATCCATTAAACATTGTATATAGTTTCTATTTCATTATTAGGGTAAAGGCACCAGTAGTTGACCATGTATCAGTAGTTGACCATTTTTCAAAATGGCATGAAAAAATAAGGTTTTTAGAAGAACCTTATTTTTTCACGTTTTCCTGAGAAGTGGTCAATTATTGATACATGGTCGACTACTGGTGCCTTTACACTATACATTTTGAATATTTCCAAAAGTAGTTTCACTATAATGGAACACAGGAATTCATGTAAACCTCAATATTATTGCAGATTTTAGAAAGTTCACAGCTTTTGCTGAACATGATTAAAAGAGAAGCTTCAAATCTAGATCAAACATTAGTTAAGGCAAGTGTGGAGAAACAACAATACCGGCAAAATATGCAATAAAAAGTACATGAATTTTAAAAATATATTTGTTCAAGTTTTAAATATAAGTACAATACGACTGAGGTTGTTCACAATAGTTGAATAAGTACAAAATTGTAAATATTCTCTTACACCCGCAAGTTATCTCTTCAGATCTTTGTCATATGTATCATATATATCCGTATTAATATAATTTATAATTTTTTTTAATCTGTTGCCTCGTAACACACTTGTATTTTCATTTTGACTGTAGGGTAGGCTTATGCAGTGGTGATTTTTGTACCTATTAACGAGGTTAGTAACTAAATAATACCTACATATGCTAATTATTCTTATTTTTTATAAGATTCTACCGTTCTAATATTGATTCTACATTTTATGTTATTTACATACATATATTGCAATAATTTAAATCTGCCATAATGACTTCTTAAGTAATCAAAGACTGACTAATACATTTAAGTCTGTCTTCAACGTTAAACTGTCTTTAATATATGCATTTTACAATAAATTAATTTTGTAAAAAGTTATTAAGAATGATAGTATATAATTCTTTACTAACTGTAGTCTATTATTAATTTATCTTATGAGATCTATTGTGATTTAAGAATAACTTATACATATAATATATGTATCAAAAGTATCCAAGTTAAGTATGCACGATGTTATGCTTACAAAATCGTATGAACTTAAAAATTTCAAAGCAAAGAAGGAAGGCATTTAATCATGTTTCGAACGGAATACACGAATATATAATTAATGACAATAGTTAAATGTAGATGAGCTAAATGGGAATGAGTAAATATATATTGAACCCTTTATTGAAAAATGCGATTGGTATAGAACCACAGTCATTTTTATCTAATACTGTAAACTGATTAGATTTGCTCCTGTACATTACTTTCTAATGTTTTATTCACACTAAAATAGAAATTTTCTCAGAGCAATCGAAACATTAGGCATTGCCAAGAGCTTTTTGTTCGTTCCATACATTTAATAACTCAGCTGGGTCTCCGTACCCATGGGAACTAATTAAATATTTATAGTTAAACTTTGTATAATCCTTTTTGTAAAAATGAAACTCTTCGCAATGAAAGGGCTCGATATCTGCTTTCTTCGCAACTAAACCCAAAAAAATATCGTCGAATCTGAAATGCTTTGTGTAAAGACTAGTATAGTACATGTCTAGAAGCGCTTCTTTCGACAATATGTACGCGCCAGCTGTAATATATGGTGGCCATAGATGGTAAGGGTACTCGCTGAGAGGAACATACCATTTGGAAGATTTATGACGATGAGGCGAAGACACGAATACAAACCCCGCATATAATCTAACGTCTTCTGGCAGTTCAAAATCAAAGATTTGTCTTTTTCTTCTACTTAATGTAAATTCAGGGTTCATAGTGTCTGCCTTGATAGGCTTAAACACTTTGTTATCTGTTTTATACCCCGGTAGAATGGTGTTAATAGGCGTAGAAACTGCAACTGGGATGTTTTCATTGCGAAAATCTTGTGTTAATGCATGAATGATTTTATTCGTAATGTTACTCTTTTCATTTGAGGTGTTAATATTCTTTTGTGTAATTAGATTCTTAATATCTGATTCTTCTTTCTCATAGGAATCTTTAATTTCTCTCTTATGAGCTTCAAATTTCTTAGGTTCCTTCAGATAATCTGGATAGTTAGCTGGGTTTCTTATGAATCTCAAAACGTTTTTCACAGAGACGTATATATCGTCATCAACGAACATATAAAACTTTGAATTTGAGCAATATTTTACTAACCATTTCAGACTCATCATAGTTTTAATAGTGTTATTATAGTATGAATCTGTGAAATTTGACTGTATAATATCTTTATATTTCGCTGCCTCCACTTTTACTTTTGCTTGAAGTTCATCATCGTTTGGACGTAGACCTAACATAAAGACTGTTTTTGAGGGTACATCAAAGAATCTCTTTTCGAAACCCCACGAGTTTCTAATCGCTGACCTTCTTTCGAAATTTTCTATCGCAGATTTTACTATATAAACGACACGAAAGTTGCTGTAAGCTGTATCCACACATTTTTCTTTGTTGTTCAGCACGTATGTATAATTGTACTCATTTATAGGATTAACCGCAGGTTGCTGATTGTGTCTTAACGCATTTACAAATTCATGAACATCACCTTCGTACGGATAAACGAAGTTAGAATCATATGTGACTTCGAGGAAATGTGTAAACGCTCCCAAAAAATCGAGCAATACAATGAGAGCGATGCAAATGCAGACGTATTTCAGCTTGATCTTTGAGGCAAGTCGAAAACTTTTTTGGAAACAAGGTCGTAATAAACAATACATCCTTGCGAAATAAAATATTACATAACGTTTGTTCTTTGAGTGTGTACAAGTCCTGTGAAGTTATATTACATATTTACAGCGCACGTACATATGTGTTTACGTTAAGAAGTATATAAATAAATACTTACAGAGCTATAATGTGTATAACTTATAACTGATTTGTTAAAATACAGTTTATTCTATTCATACTGAATCTGAATTAAATAAATAATTCTCTCTCGTTAAACGTAGTTTCGAAACTGTATTTACAATGCATGTTATCGATTGTATTGGTTAAATTAATTATTGTCGGTTCTCCATTACTTTAATGGCTTATACACTGCCGAACACAATGATGCATCTAACAGATGATTTCGTCCAACACGCGTTATTTCTTTTGGCTATCGAAAAGATCGCTATCGAAGTGCCATAAAGTACTGCAGTACTGATAAGTGATCTGTCAGTGATATGTAGTGCTGAATCAGCGTTGTGGGGAAAGGTCTTTCGGCTGGTTCAGAGTGGGGGAAGTTACGCACGTCCACGCATGCGTGTGATGACGCCGCGACGTCGAACCAATCAACGCCAAAATGGGAAACGATGGGAAACGAAACGACGCCAGCGCCAAGCCAAGTGAGGCAGCAGCCAACCAGCGTCGACAACCGGTTTTCCGGTGACGCTGGTTGGTCGTGGCCTCACTTGGCTTGGCGCTGGTTCATTTAACCACTATGGTAACGATTATAACATATTTCAGGTCATATATTAATATGACAAGCTTCACCTGTTAGTAACCAAATTCAATATATTTCGTGATACGCATAAAAAAATTTTCAAGTATACAATTACAAAGTTACGATTACATAATTATTAATTTAATACATAATTTGACAAAACAGTGACATAGTTATCGCGACAATGATGTGCAAAGTCGAATCTACGAGGGGCAATGGCGTGGCAGAAGCAATTGGAAATTGGGGATTTTCTAACAAAGTCTCTAGTCCTGGACGAGAATTGCAGCGCTTAAAATATCTTTCTGAGAAAATGGCTTGCATGTATGAATTGAAAATAATAAGATTATTTTTTAATATCTATAACAAAATTAAAATAGTCTATTATCGACAAAGTGTCTTGCAACCGGTGGCACAAACAGTAAATTGAGCGGAAAATATGGAATAAAATTTTCTCCTAACTTCCTTAATTTTCGAAAACATGAATTCGGAATATCGGCCGTAGAACAGCGGTGTCCGCATGTGTGGTCATTTATAGGTGTTTCGTAAGACCTATCACACAATATTTATGTAATATTTTTTGTGGGAGCAGGGTCCTTCTGGGTTTTGGCCACCCTGGTGCAAAAACAAATTGCCGCCCTTATTAATTTAGTATTCTTTGATTAAGAATTTGATATGCAGTGTTTACTTTTATATTTATATATACATAGTTTCAAATTGTAATCGCGCAAAAAAGTTTCGATTATTATTTTTATTAGTCAAAATTTTACATATAATAAACGGCCTGCTGCCGCCCCTAGGTTTGGGCGTCTTCTGCACCTCCGCCAGGAACGGAGCTGAAAAAGGCTCCCTGTGCAGCCCTGATCTAGGTCCTTGATATTTATATACAACACTACTTCAGAAATAGTATTGAAATTTTTCAGGAAAACTAGCAAACCAATGGTGTGTGTAAAGTACAACTGTAAGAACGATCCAGGAGCTTGGTATGTAAAACCTAGCCCCGAGGAGTGCAAACCAGTTTGGACATTTCCTATAAAAAGACCACTTATTACATATAGTTCCACCGCTGAAATAATTATGACTTCTAATTTAAATAGCATTGGGACAGACTTGTTACACATTATCCCAGGACGAAGTTACGTGTTACAAGGGGTACGTATGGGGTACAGCACTTGATATTGCAGAAACATTGCTATAATATTACAATATTGCAGGTACCACTGGAATATTTCTGCAATATTGTGAAATTACTACCACGCAATGTTGCATTGAAAATATTTTGGAAACATTCCTGCAATATTGTGAAGCAACAGTCAGTTTCATATGTAATTTGACTGATATCAAAGGGCGAATATGCTACAAGGTGTACCATTTTTTATGTCATTCAAATTACACATGAAACATTTTTTATATCACAACTTAAAAAAATATTTAAGTGGCCTGTTTTATGAGGGACACCCTGTATAACTTCATATTTTATGAAGGGTATTAGTCCTAAAATACACAAATTCACAAAACATTTTGCATACCTAGTTAATTGTTTATTAAAATTCAGTGTACCGATTAATTTTCGATTAATTGTTTTATTTGCTGTTTGTTCTATAGACAGATAAGTGGTATCGTCGGGGCGCAGAATGCCATCCACAGCCGAGTTGTTTGGCACCACAATGTCCAAGGCCATACTGTTGTTAAAAGTTCGTCCATTTCATGGATTTTTTGGTTGTGAAATTAAAAATGTACAGGTACTACAATATGAAAGGTGGGCTGTAAATAAATACACAAATAATTTTTATACAACTGAATTTATTTGCCGGATGGGTTATTTCAAGTCCACAAGAATAACGGTAACAAAAAACAATAACGTAACGCTGTAATTTTCAAAACGATAATGCAGGGGCGTCCGCAGGGGGGTGGGAGGGGTAATAGGGGCTTTGCCTTGGCATTTAAATACTTCGGGATTATTTTCATTCGACGAAGAACGAATCAAATTTTTCTCTTTTATTCGAATTTGAAATTTTTATTTCGATAATTTGATGCCCATCTCTGCTTGGCAGGGGAGGTACTAGTGTACCGTGGGGAGGGTGGCGAACGCATCGTTGTGTTTGGAGTTCGCTCAAGTCCTTCCCCCGTCGTGCGGGACCTCTCCGGGCACTGTGTTGGTTTTTGGTGGGTGCAAGCTCCACATAACCTCGGCTTTGACCCGAGAGTCGAGGTATCCGTTCGGGATTTCCACCACGAAAACAGAGAAAAAAAGCCGTTGTAGATATTAAATGTTGTCGATAACATTTAATATTAATTCCTACCACGCGTAGCATTGTAATCTTATTTTAGACTGAATCGATAACATTGGGTGTGACCTGAAAATGATAAGGGGGCTTGCGAGCCCCCCGAGCGTGTGACACAAAATTACATACATTGCGTGATGCGTCTATCCTATATCTGGTCCCACAGACTACTATACGTGGTCTGTGCTAGTCCGTCATTACAAAATCGTTTCCTTAAAATCTTGAGGGGCACGCGCCTACGATGAACGCGTATTTAGGTGCAATTCAAAGTCGATTTTCTCGAATTTGGCTGAAAAGCGCGTCTTACAGCTTTGAGAAATTAATATCCGAGTGAAGACCTTTACGTACACTAAATATCAACATTATCTGAAATTGCCAAACCTGAAGGTCCCCTTGTTAGCCTCGATGGTACCAGAGACGAGGTATAGGATAGATGTATCACCTTATGGATGTTCGTGTCGCCACCCAAACTGTGTTACCGACCCATATTTTGAGGACTTAATGTAGTGACATCTGCTCACGAACAGCGTCCAACTTGCCAACTACTCTGAAATGTGTTGAAATGCTGAAAAGTGTGTGCGTGCTTGTATACGTGTAACTTGTTTGAAGGCAGGATTTTTCTAGGTACGCTATATTCTTTGACTCGGCCAGTCAACGACTCACGCGGATTTCTCTGCGAGAATCCATTTCGCGGATCAAGACATTATGGTGCGCAAAAATGGTATTTCTTCAAATCCCGTGTAAGCTATAAATTACAAGATGACATTATTTATTAGTACTTTGCGTGCAGTAGAACTCTTTCACGTATCGTACGCCGAAAAGTATTAAAAATTCACGCTGCTACGGATATTCCCGCAAGTTACTAATGCACTGTTTAATCATTCTAGTGAAGTAATAATAATTGGATTCTATTTGTCCCGAGCATTAGTTTATCGCCGACATTGAAATTTACTCTACAAGGTGTGACCACGCACGTCCCGAAAAAACAGCGTTTTCATTTTTTATTTATGAATATTTCCGTTTTTTGGACATTTCCTAAGAAGCCACTATTACGAGTCGAAAGGCAGGGAAGAACCCGACAAGGTGTGACCACGCTTTCTAGTAAAGTAATAATAATTGGATTCTATTTGCCCCGAGTATTAGTTTACTGCCGATATTGAAATTTACAGTAAAATCTAATTCTTGAAAGCCTCGCAGAATGTTGCATGATGCAACTGCAAATCGAGTTACTTTTCAAACCCGCATTGCGAAATAAAATTTTGCATAGCCCTGAGAAATTCATCGGTTCAGTGTTCAGTGAAATGTGTGCATGCATAGTGCATATTATTTCGTGACTTCTCAATTCGTGCATCAATTTCATCGGTTACTGGACCATGTAAGAGGCCCTTTAAGAGAATTCCACTGAGATATACCCAGTACCTAGAAGACTTCCCGAGCAAAACACTTTTCTCGGGAACTATCATGGGTCCTCAGTATTGGAAGACATACGGAAAGTGCAGTTTGCATACAGTCGCGTCGGAAAATAAATTGACGCTCATTAAAATAGCATAACTTTTTTAAAATTGGTCCAAATGTCTTGAGTTTTTTTTTAGAAGCTAGCGGAATTAGTTTTCTAGGTGACGTGTTTCCACGTTTTAAGAAAAATGCACTTGGTCTGAATAGCAAAAAAAAAAATAGTGAAGGTCGTTTTTTAAACTTTTTTTGTGAGCCTTGAATGAAAATTCAAAAAACCCGTTTGTAGGTTTAAGTAAGTTATATACGTGTCTAAAATTTCATTAAAATCGGTTAACATTGCTCTGAGTTAGACACGTTTAAAGATCGCAGAATAAGGTCGAGAATCGCGAAATTCCGGGAAATCATGTATCCCAGAGCAACGTTAACCGATTTTAATGAAATTTTAGACATGTATATAACTTACTTAAACCTACAAACGGGTTTTTTGAATTTTCATTCAAGGCTCACAAAAAAAAGTTTAAAAAACGACCTTCACTATTTTCTTTTTGCTATTCAGACCAAGTGCATTTTTCTTAAAACGTCGAAACACGTCACCTAGAAACTAATTCCGCTAGCTTCTAAAAAAAACTCAAGACATTTGGACCAATTTTAAAAAAGTTATGGTAGATGCACCATTTGTGGCCACTTTAAGGATTTAACTGACTTTCATCGTAATTATCTTTAAAATTGTACATCAAATCAGAAAACTAAAAGCTTTACTAAATTTTACACTATCTTTACTATTAATGTCTAAGTTACCATTAACTAGAGAAATCGTTAAAGAATTAATAAAGTTAAAAAATATAAGAAATCCATTTTTCACCGTTCGTGGCCACTTGCCACTTTTCGCGTAAGCAATAAATGTAACCTCATATTTCTGGTCGTATACTAAACAAAATATTTACGGTATAATTCCAGTGTCTGCAAGCAACTTCGAGCTAAAAAAACGCGATAATTATGGACATGGCCAAAAACGGTACAATGGCCACAAACGGTACATCTACCCTTTGCGATTTTAAAGAGCGTCAACTTATTTTCCGACGCGACTGTAGCTGCAGCTGCGAAAAGTACAAGCGTTAATAGATAAAATTATTTCCGGGCTTGACGAATTTCAAGTTAAGGGGTTATATACGTTTCTTAGCTCTAAATCGTGGTCAATATTTGCGAATGATTCAGGGATAAAATATTAACCCTTCGTGGTCACACCTTCTTATAATCACAAGTTGGTCACACGGGGTTCACTGTACCCCAGCGTCATTTTTTGAGTTACCATTTTCGTATTTCTGAACCTTTTAACTATTCAGTGATAATTTTACATTCGTAATACTTATACAGTCATGGTCTAATAATCTTTTTCTAGAAATATAAATTTTGAAATGCTAAAATTTGTAGTTGAAAATGAGCGATTTTCCATCGTTGTGGTAAAATACAGATTTTTTAATTTTTTTTTTATTTTCTTTTTTGCGATAAATCCCCTTTGGAAGATGTAAAGGTGCGGCATTTCAAATAAAAAATTGCTCTTGGGGTACAATACACCCCGTGTGACCACGAAGGGTTAATCCGATTGGTTTAATTCCTTTGGTGTTTTATAGGTACATGTCTATATACTTATGGTTATATACCTCAGACATGAGAATTGGAAAATTTATAAAAATGTGGGTTTTTCTCAAAGCATCATTTTCCAAGACGGTGGGCATGATAATTGCCTCACCGTTCATCCGATTAACTTCATTGTTTCCACACATATTCTACATAAGATTCGTTATCGGGTGACGTTGAGATTTTTCAATTAAATTCAACTACTTTTTAATAACAAGCAAAAACGTACGACTTTTATAGCGAAAATCACGATACTTTTCTTCAAAGTATATCCATTTTCGCAATTTTTTTTCGAAAAATGGCGACGTCACCCCATAACTATGATCCCCAAAATTGTTAAAAAATCGGTGATTTTTGTTTCGGACCACTCGTAGGGACTGAATCATGCCCACCGTTTTGGGCGGCGCCAGAAAACATGTTCTACGCCACTGCCCACGAACGCCACATTTTTAAAAATTTTCCAATTCTCATACATGTTTTATAATCTATAAACGTATACCTATAAAACACAGAAAGAATTAAACCAATCGGGCTTATACTTTATCCCTAAATTACTACCAAACATTTACGTTTCTGCGCCGAGAAACGTACATATATATATATATATATACATGACCCCTTAACTGGGAGTCGTTGGAGCGAGAGAGAACGACAACGACCTCTGCCAAAGTCGCGCGCCATCGCCGAACGATAACACCTGCCAGTTCAACTTTACACGCGACAGTGATCGGAACTCAGTGAACGTGCGAGCATATTATTTCGTGATATATCGATTCCTAGATTAATTTCATCGATTACTGGATCATGTGGGAGGTCGCTTAACAAGATTCTACTGCATTTCACTCAGTATTAGGAGACTTCTTGACCCACTGCTTCGGTACATTTAAAAATTTGCAGTGCTTTGTATTTAAAAACATGAGATGGCTGTGCATTTTAGTATTGTCAACGCGAGTGTGGAGTAGTATTTTTACGCATCTTGAACTAGTTAAGACTCAGCACCGGTGCTCAAATTGCTTTTTGATCGTGAAATTAAAGTGACATTTTTGTGTGTGATACATTCTATTCGGTACTACTGAGCTTGGTCTGTGAACCTGCTGAAGAAGCTTCCTGTCTGCATGGGTAGCAGTCTGACTGTGTTCTTTGATGGGTGAGTGGTACATTTTAATTTTCTCAATTTTTCTGCATGCTATTGAACGAATGATTGCTGCAGCGAGCACAGTGATCACGAATACGTATTTAGTTTTCGTGAACAGTAACATTAACGCGCGTGCTTCCAAATGTTTAATACAGGCAAAAGCAATAAATTTCAAATTCGACGTCAAAATTCTAATATCGCGTTTTAAATATTCCAAATTATCTTTCTTGAATTTTATAATCAAAGCTTGATGCTTTGAATACGAGTCACACTTCTCAAGTTTAATTACATTCGAGTCATTAGATTCTCTTAATAAAACGAGAATGGAAAGCATTCATTTCTTAAGGATTTTCAACTATATAACTTGAAGCTCTTTCTCATATAAATATAAATAACTTAGAGTGACAGATGCTATTGGTACTACTTGGTCACTGTGCTATTTTTCTCACTCCTTAAAATATTTAAACCAGCCTAGCAATAAGTTTTAGTTTAAGAACTTTAGTCGTAAGATTTTTCCAAATTTTCAAAAATGCACAAAGCATTGGTCGAATGTGGACCAGAAATATTTCGTAGAAATGGGTCACTTTCGTAGGTACCTCCACGCTGGTGTGCTCGGCTCCTTGGTAACGTTTCCCGAGCATTGCGACTTGCGAAACGGAATCAAGCTAAAGCCTACGATCTAGTTTAAGCGTCCAGATCGAGCCAAACCAATTTATTCGGTGAGCTTGGTTCGGTTTGGACATCTATTCAAAAATGCACTTGCGTACTTCGAACGATAAGCTTCTGTGTTCCGCCTCGTTCTTTTTAAATATAAGAGTGTCAAATGCACTTTTCTAGAAATACAATTCGCCTTCGATCTCTGATTTCGATTCGAAAATTCGGTGCATCGACGGCGAATGTTCGCGTCGCATCTTTCGGTCCTTTCGGTCGTTTTGTCTCCTTTGCAATCTCAATCGGGAGATTCTTAGCTTTCGCATATCCCTCGAGATTACGCAAGTGCATATTTGCAATAGATTATGCCACCGGGGCCCATTGTAAAGAGTGCGATAGGCTAAATTTAAGGGGTTAGGACACAGTAACGGGCCAAAGAAGCAGACGATTTTTAGACGACGATAATAAGAAAAGTAAACGATCGATTAATATAAGGTTTTGTGGTTTAGTTCACTATATTATGAACTATTAGAAAAGCTTATAATATTTACAAAATAGCATTTGTATGCCGTGCAATGTCTCCATTTAAACTGTCCTTTTTTTTCGGATGGCCAACTGGTGGGCCGGATACCAGGAAATTGGATGCACTGAATCAAAAACCCCAAAAATGTCATAAACTATAATATATTTCCTAGGCATTGACGATCCAACATTTCAATTTTTGCGAAAATTGACAAAATGGCCGATGTTTGAAAAATAATGATCAACGTTTATATTTTGTACAATAATTAAAAAATTTGAAATGTTGGATCGTCAATGCCTAGGAAATATATTATAGTTTATGACATTTTGGGGGTTTTTGATTCAGTTCATCCGATTTCCCGGAATCCGGCCCACCAGTTGGCCGTCCGAAAAAAAGGACAGTTTAAATGGAGACATTGCACGGCATACAAATGCTATTTTGTAAATATTATAAGCTTTTCTAATAGTTCATAATATAGTGAACTAAACCACAAAACCTTATATTAATCGATCGTTTACTTTTCTTATTATCGTCGTCTAAAAATCGTCTGCTTCTTTGGCCCGTTACTGTGTCCTAACCCCTTAAGGGTAGAGGTGCGCTTGCTTGTCGAGAGTGACACCTTTTGTATCTGCTTTTGCTTTCTCTTACGATTAGTTTCACCCTGCACCGTAGATACGTAAAAATTTGACTCCAAATTCGCGGTAATACTACTCTAAGGAGATTTACTCAGAATTTCGTTGGCGGCCTCAGGGTGGAATTAGATCTGGGTTAAGCTTTACTAACATTGTAGAGTTGAATTGGAACATTTTTTTGGCATTGCATGCCATTAGCGCCTGACGAGGCTGCTGTTTTCACCTTACAATTCGGAATTAATATGCGCTCAAAGAGGCTGCTTTTCTTCCGTCTTGTTACTAGGCGCCCATAGTGGCTGCCGTTTTCTTTTCTTTTTCATTAAAATTGAAAAGTATTAAACGCTCAAAGATGCCACTGCTTGTTTCTATCAGTCTTGAGAATCGTTAAGCGTCCATAGAGGCTACCCTTTCTTTTCTCATTACAATTGACAAGTATTACGCGCCCAAAGGGGCACTCCTTTTTTCTATCAATCTTTAAAATCATTAAGCGCCCAATGTGGCTTCTCGAAATTTTTCTGAATGTCCGAATTACGTGGCGCTCCATGCGGCTGCCTGGAAATTAAAGCAAATTTTTTGGAACTTGTTTAAATACAAATTGTCTGTTTCAGTAATAGTTTTTGTGATCGCTCGTAATGCGATCGTAGAGTCAGTGTTTTTGCGCAAATAAAATTAGTCGAGAGCTCCGGTGCTCTAATAGCCTTTTCACCGCGAAAGTAGAGTCATGCACGAGTCCAACTGGAGCTGCTGGGCTGAGGGCTAAAGGGGTGCTGAGCTGAGGGGTGCTGGTCAGAGGGCTGCTGGTCTCAGGGTTGCCGGTCAGGGGTTACGAGTTTGCAGAGATGCAGTACTCTTGATGACAGCGAACGGTGAGTCACTTTATAACTCTTTGAATGTGGGTGCATGCAATAGAACATAATGGTTTCTGTAGAAAACGTAGCGTAGCCAGCTCTTTAGATTCTGGCCGTTCCAACACAAATGCGCGACATGCAGGGGCCCATTTCACATGGTCGGTATTCGTTTCGAGAACACTTATGCAATATTTCGCGAATATGGTCTAGGGCGTCTAGGCAGTAGCCTCATGACGTGGCTCTTTTCTAAACCATATTTACGAAATATTGCAGAAATGTTCTTAAAACGAATGCTAATTATATGAAATCGGTCCCTAACCCCTGCGCATGTGTTGGAAAGAGCAGAATTCAATGAGCTGACCATACAAGGTACTAGTAGAAGTAGTATAGTAGATAGTGACATGCATGTGTCTGTTTTAAAATCAGAAAATTAAACCAATACAACAGTTGCTCGCGCTTTTTCCAATTCCGATTAATAATTCGTAAAATAATCTAATTGATCGAGTCGAGTAGAGTCACCGCGAAAAATTTGAGAAAGTCCCTAGTGGAACCAGACTTCCTAGCAATCTTGCAGTCTAGTAAGATCCTTTGTGGTCGCGCGTAATGCGATTGTAGAGTCCCCGGTTTTTTCGCGTCCATCTACATATTTTGATGACCCCGCGGCTCTTACTTAGAGTATTACCGCGAATTTGGAGTCAAATTTTTGCGTATCTAAGATTTGTTCAGAGCACCGCAGCTCCAGTTGAATTTTCTTCGCGAAAGTAGATCCAATTTTTTGCGCATACAAACCTCGTCCAGAGCACCGGTGCTCTAATTGCTTTTTTATCGCGAAAGTAGAGTCAAATTTTCGCGTAGCTTCAATTTTCAGCTTAGACTTGCCAATGAGATTCTAGGCCCTAGAGAAGGCCTAGCTCATGGGCCCTGGAGAGGGCCAGAAAATTAAATCAATACAAAGTTGCTCGCGATTTTTACAATTCCGATTAATAATTCGTAAAATAATGGAATCGCTCGAGTCGAGTAGAGTCACCGCGAAAAATTTGAAAAGGTTCCATGTGGAACCAGACTTCCTAGCAATCTTGCGGTCGAGCAAGATCCTTTGTGGTCGCGCGTAATGCGATTGTAGATTCCCCGGTTTTTTCGCGTCCATCTACATATTTTGATGACCCCGCGGCTCTTACTTAGAGTATTACCGCGAATTTGGAGTCAAATTTTTGCGTGTCTAAGATTTGTTCAGAGCACCGCAGCTCCAGTTGAATTTTCTTCGCGAAAGTAGATCCAATTTTTTGCGCATACAAACCTCGTCCAGAGCACCGGTGCTCTAATTGCTTTTTTATCGCGAAAGTAGAGTCAAATTTTCGCTTAGCTTCAATTTTCAGTTTAGACTTGCCAATGAGATTCTAGGCCCTAGACAGGGCCTAGCTCGTGGGCCCTGGAGAAGGCCCAAGACACGGGCCCTAGAGAGGGCCTAGCGCGTGGGCTCTAAAGAGGGCCCAAAAGGGGGGCCCTAGAGAGGGCCTACCATAGGCCCTAGAGAGGGTCCGAAGCATGGGTCCTAGAGAGTGCCTAGGTACACGCTAGCTTGGAAGCCAGCGAGGATGACAGGATGACAGGATGGACCATATTCGCCGACCGGTGAGTCATATTCTGTACTTGCATGCGATAATAGACACAAGTATCTTGTATATCTGGGTAGTAATCTTTGTGCGTGCATTTTGGAAGGGTAAGCATCCTACCTAATTGCACGCAGTGCAGTTTGGTAGGATATGCATCCTACAAAATGCATGACCCACCGAGTCCATTCCGAGAGCAACGAATGTGATATAATTGAAATCCCCCCCATAAACATGACTCATGTATGAAAGAAGCTAATTCCGTTTAATTCACGAAAAAAGTTCACACGCAAAGATTGTGAAATCATCTTTGCTAATTCCAATTGTACCTTTAATCCGCGACAAACATTAAAAACGTTCTCAAGCAAAGATTGTGAAATCAACTTTGCTAATTCCAATTGTATTCTCGTTCTCCGTTCGAACACTGATTCCTCTGTCACTTTTTATACTTGACATTCCTTTATTGGCCACAAATCAATTCAGTGCTCAGATTTTCAAGGAATTTGCGGGCGATGTCTGTAGTTGACACAAAAACTTTTATAAGAGAGACATCTTCTATTAAAAATGTCGTATGAAAATCGTTTTATGATGGAAAATAATAAAAACTTGGTAGAGACTGATTTAAACGAATCGAAGTCGGTAATAGATTAATAGCACATTCGGCAACCTGCACTAGTGCCCACTGAATGCGAACTTTTTCGCTTCCCATTGGCGAAAATTCGCACCCAATGTGCACCATTGCGACCGTCCGAATACGCTGTAAGAGAGATGCGGAGAATATGAAACATTTTGTTTTAAGTCGACTTTATAGTTTTTTTCTTATACAACGCCCGCCAATTCCGTTTTTAATGTTTTTCGTGAATTATAGGGAATTAGCTTCTTTTAGACATGAGTCAAGTTTATGGGGGGCGGGGGGATTTCATTACTTTTTTCATAATTAGTTATAAATTTTGTAAGTGCCATATTTCATAATGGTCTTCATCATGAGCGCGGTTCATATTCTTGTATTCTTTTTTTGCGTACTTTTTAAACGATTTTTTAGCTTTGATCCTCTGTTTGTTTAATAGGTTTATATGATTTCATCATTTTTTTTCACAATTAGTTATAAATTTTGTAAATTTTTTAATTTGCTGCTCTTTTTTCAAATTAGAGCTACCTCTATACTATACCTCGCAGCGTGTACACACATATGAACCCTATAGACTTTAAAGTAAAATCTTTTGAAAGAAACTAGTGAAAAGTGATTGAGAAAAGTGATAGTGAAAAGTGATAGTGACAGAAGACACGTAAGGAAACCTAGGCTAAATTATTATAGCATTAAGTATTTAAGGCCCCATGTAAAATTGCCAAGTATATAGGCTAAGGTTTTCATGTACAGGGAGATCGATGGGACTTTGATTCCATCTATCTCTCTACGGGTCTCCAAGCGCAGCAACCTCCTCGTGGTGAGATCTGGTAATCGGTGAGAACCGGGCCAATGGCTGCGATTGTCAAATACTCTACTTAGTCGGATATAAGAATTTCTCTAACTTACGATACTGTGATAGAATATAAGAATAAAATATGTAACTTATGATAGAAGAATAAGTGCAAGTTGGATAGAAGAAGTCGTTATGATAGAAGAATAAGTGCAAGTTGGAATATTTCAGCGAGATACTGGAACTGATGCGTTGTTGACAATTTTTAAAATCCTCTTTGCTTCAGCACCTTATTGAAATATATCAACTGACAATTTCTTGACATTCAGGTATTCCATGTTACATCATGAAAGCACGTCTTCCACAAATAATGCTGTTGTTTATATAAATTCTTATGTTAAAATAATTTGTTTTGCGTTTAATGAACTTGAATAGGATAGCAAGGTTAAAAGGCGTATGTGTTCTTGTTTTGTTGTGATCCTTCTTTCTCTGTTGTTGCACGGAATACGTTTATAAAACGATCTTTAAATTGTTACTCTAACAGAATCATTTGTAACTCGCGGGTTTCAAATGACCTAGGCCGGTATTCATAGTTGCTTAAGAATAAGTAGCGACTATGAATACCGGCCCTAGTTTTACACGTGTTGAATTTTAATTCCTACCACGCGTAGCGTTACAATCTGTTTCCAGACTTTACCGGTAACGTTGCATGCGACACTAAAATGGTAAGGGGGTCCTAGGACCCCCAAACCGGTGACAGAAAAATGCATTGGTTGATAGGTCTATCCTATACCTCGTCTGTGATGGTACTGACGCGAAGGGCGACATTATCACGCGATCCTCCGCGTCGATAGCCGGTAATTAATAACCAACCAAAACAGGTATCTGTAAGTTGGTAATTCCACAAAAAAGATTTACGATTAAACACAAACTATTTACACTTATTAACACTATGAAATTCGAAACAACTGTTACACTTACCATTAAAACAGACCACAGAATAAACCTTTGCAGCAACACATACATGCAAAGCATTCAGCTAATTAATTAGTAGCATTTTAAATCTATAATTTAATATGACCATACAAAGAAACACGTACATAAATACATGTACATATATTTAGTAAGAAGATATGAAATGAACCCACGCAACGTGCCCAGATTTTCACACGAGACCCCACCAAAAGCCCGCAATAATCACGGCGGAAGTGACACCCGCTCCCATCGTTACATTCTCCCACGTTAAAAATGCAGGAAATAGGCACGGGCGAAATAAATCGAGCGTCCACGGGCGAAAACACCGCGCCACAATACTGTTAAATCAAACAAATAACGCACGTGTAGGGTGTGGCCTTGCGTTAGCAGTCCCTAACGCTGTGTCACGTGTCGCCCGCGCAAACAGACACCATTCAATAGCGGGAGCCGCAGGATATGTCATCAGCGGCGCATTGTACGCCAGATAGAAGAGACGAAAGATCCCACGAATCCCCCTACGAAAACAGGATCGAGTGAAAAAAATGGGGCGTATGAATATATCTGACATGGGCAATGTCCATCCAGGGTTAACTGATGATTCTCCTACGGGACACATCCTAGAAGACAAACACTGCGCCTTAGTAACAACATTGTGGTTGTAATAATAATATCCGCTCCGCATCCAGAAGACATCGAGGTGAGGCTCTTCAAAAGCCGCCCTAGAAGCGGCATATGTACCGTCCAGGACCCAGTTCCTGATCACTTAAGATGCAAAGGAAGCAGTTTCTGATCAACCTAAAAATTTTACTATGAGCTATCAAATGTTTGCGTATAAATTTAAAAATACTTCATAATTATTTAATAATTTTTTGGAATAAATTTGTATCATGATAAACTTATTATTTACTAAACTGATTAGGAATTGGGTTCTGATCAGGAACTGGGTCCTTGAAGGTATCTACACCTCTCCACGAGTATATTAGCTGTTTATAAGTGACGACGGGGATCGTTTCCGTTCTCGCGAATAGGCGTTTCTATAATCGACACGATCGTCGGCGATAAATTAAAATGCGGCCGAGTCTAAATCAGAATCTAAAGAGGCAGGCAAAAGGCCCCGCCGGGGAACCGTGGGTCCCCCTTCAATATTTATCTGCCTATCCCTTTCATCTCGGACTGCTCTTACTCGCGGAATAAAGCATGACGGAGACACGACGCGGAGGAAGAGGGACCAACGACGTAGCCGGGGTAGAGAGGAGAGAGGTGAGGGGATGCGCGATCGTCTCTCCAGGCCCGAATATCAGCGTGGGCCCTTCGGTTTTCAAGGAGCCCCGGCCCCTAATAATAGGGTACACCGAGGATAAACAAACATACACGCCCCTGGCATCTCTTGTTGAAAGAACACACGGGAAGAAATGTAAAACAAAAAGAAACTATTTAGCCACGCCACTTAGAGGAGGCGAGGTGGGGTACGATAGGTACTGGAAGATTAAACAGCAAATCGGCTGATCGAAATATACGGCGGTGGTAAAACTTCAAATGAAACCTCAGAAATAGTAGGTCTCTTTCGTATTTTCGATTTTCAATATCCGTCCAAATTGCGATATTTCAATGTCAATGGTATTTGCCCGAAGGGGCGACGAAAGAAGCACGCTTGTGGTAAGCAAAGAAAGAATATTTTGTAAATGCATTTGGGGATGAAATGTAATTTGTAAATCTGAAACGTCCAACTGACAGGCGAAATTACTGATTGCGCGCCCTTTGTGTGCTGGAGGTATAACTCTCTCCTCGATATTCACAATTTACCCAAAGGCAAATAAATGTGTACATCGTTCCTTAAAATTGCTTCCGCGAATTCGATCGGATCGGAGAACAGTTTTTTCGTGCACGTAAGCAGGTTGGCGTTTTTCAAGTCCTTTTGGACCGATTTCTTACAGCAAACGAGACGAAACGTTATTGGCGAGGATTTTTTTTTAAATCCCCACACTCACCAGACAAAGATAAACTTGTTTCGGTTAAAATACGCATACCAGTTGGATCCCGCGAATTTAATAACAATGAATTGCAAAAGACAGTTCCCCCCGGAATCTCGCGCAAGGTGTTGAATTACAAGAATTGCAATCTTGACGTTTGATGTCGATTCGCTCCGCGTTGCCTGACCATTTCCTAAAATGAAAGCCAAAATGGGTGCGCAGGGCTTGGGAGGATCTCAAAGCCCGCCATGCAATCAAGGAGAGTAAAGACACGGGAGAATGAAACGACGGTCGACAGACGTTGCATCTTGGATTTCAGCATTGTTTCTGAATAGACACCCGGCATTGTATACGTATCTGCGGCTCCCTCAATATCCTTAAGGATACTTGCTACGCTTTCGTTCATTTCAAGGCAGAGGCACGAATCCCAACGACGCGGCGCTACGATTAAAGGTTATGAACGTCTGCGCACGTGCGCCGCATTGGCGAGCCGTGTCTTATTTTGCTGGGAATGCCTAAAATATCGCGGCAGCTTCTTAATCTAAATGGAAATACGCGGCGGAGAAGTTAAATGCCTTGGTAGGCGATCCATTTGTCTTTAGCACGTGCAAAAGACCAGCGGAGAGACGCGCAAAATGCGAGTGTACGGGGCTTTGACTAAAAAGACGCGAAAAAAAAGAAGAGGAGGGGGAAGGAACGGCGGACGAAGGAGGGTGCAATAAAGAAGAAAGAGAGAACGGAGGTAGATGAGACAAGAGGCATTCTGGTTTGTGGGCACAGCCGCTGCCCGCAGCCCACAATTATGATAATAGCTCCTGAGTCCTGAGTCTTGTTAGTCCAACGTGCAGGCAGCTCCTTTTATCTGTATCTTCTTATTTTTCAGGCCCATCCCCCTGTATCCCTGGCCTACTGCAATTTCTACTTTCAACCCCTTTGCACCGTCGTCAGATCAGGTGAAGACGAGTGCGCTGAATTTTAAGAAAGGCACGCAACCAGCATTTCTTTTGTGTGTGCTTTTATTTGGTGATGTGCGCCATTTGTCTTTCTATCGACATTCTCATTTGTTTTAACATGCTTTTGTACATTTGCAGTTCACATTTGAAGACAATCGCGTGTATGTGACAAACGAATTTGATGATAATAGAGGGGCGATTCTTTTTTTAACAGAACATTTCTGAAACTGTACAAAGCTTAATTATTTTAGTCATTTTTCATATAATTGTTTCTGTATATTTATAATTTTTAATTTAATTTCCATCTGATTGGACGAGAATTCAAGACTATTGTCAAATAGGGATAATAGAATATTTTTTCGGAGATTCATTTAAATTCTTATTCTAGTTCTTTTTGCGAACCATTAAGACATAATCGATTTGAACTCAATCCATTCAACTAAGTCATATTTCTACTTAAAATACCATTTAAAGGGGGACACCACTGTAGTGGCCCGAAAAGTAAAGGTATCTTTGGAAATTTACTAAAAGCAAACTACGTAATGAATCTTTTTTTAAACTTTCAGGACTTTTTATTGGATACTTAAGTTAGATGAATATCTTTTTTCAAATTTATTTAAAGCAGATTTATAAGCTCTGCAGGACCAGCAATTTATGGCTGCAAAAAGTTTCCGCTGACATGGTTGACAATTTTCCGACGAAACGGTTCTTCGAAAATCAAAAAATCAAAAAGCTTTAGAAACTATATGCGCGTGGCTATGACGCGACGGGTTCGATTTCGAAAATTGTGAAAAATGACAAAATGGCGAACCTCTGGAAAAATTTTTGAAATTTATTTCTATTAAATTAACCTCTTTCGTTGAAAAAGAAATAGAAGGAAACAAAATCTCTTTCAAAAACATTTTGGTTTGTTGATTTTTGAAGCACCGTTTCGTCAGAAAACCGTCAACCAGATTTTTTGCAGTGCAAAGTTACTGATCCTCTACGGCTTATAAATCTGTTTTAAATAAATTCAAAAAAGATACTCTTCTAACTTAAATATCCAATAAAAAGTCCTGAAAATTTAAAAAAGATTCATTACGTAGTTTGCTTTTAATAAATTTCCAAAGATACCTTTACTTTAACGATCAATTACAGTGGTGTTCCCGCTTAAGAAAATCTTTATTCCAAGCTTCTCCGTCTAATATTTAAAAACTTTTAATCAAAGCCATTAACACCCATAAAATCTTCAAACGTGATATTTTATTTCCGCCGTTGAAACGTTTGAGAAAGGATCAAAGACTCGTGGACGTTAAAAATAGTCAGTCAGAGAGCCAAATATACTTACGAACGTACACGATTAATACGTACAAACGATTCTGTCTCTTTAATTGAAATTGAACTCAAGAGCAACGCGTATTTCCTTGAGCCACGCTATCTGAAGTTGGAAGGGCAGGTTTTTGCATTTCAGTGGATTGAATGGACCTAGGAGAGGGCGCAAGGAATAAGAATATGTACAGACGAGCAAAGAACGGCATCGTGCGTGGGCACGGGGACCAAACAGCCGTACGTGCATAGATTTGCATCTGTGAATGTTGTAAAAGGCGGTAGCAAACGGAGAGCAGGCTTTAATTCACTTTACAAGCGCACCGTGTCGGCCCTTTTGACAGGGCGGAAAACGTTAATTGGAGACCGCGCCACGATCGGGCAAAGAAAGCTTTTCAAAGCGCGGAAACCTCCGTGTGATATAGTGCCACCGGCTTTTTTCCAGGATAATCAGAAAACGCCGTTTCTTCCTTACTGACACGACTGACACGTACACTGCCAGACACAAGTATTTGCTCAGTCACGTCACCTCTCTGTTGCCAATGGTGTGGCAAATTTTTCGAACATACGTTTTAATAGTAGAATAAGAACTAGCACAGGAGTGAAATTCTAGATTCATTCAGCAATGTGTCCTAAGAATTGTGAAAGAGTTGTGTGGTCAGAAATTGTCTGCTTGATACTATCGATAACTTTGTTCTAAATTTTAAATAGGTACAAACAATGTTGAGCAGTTGTCTTTGGATTTTTTGGTAACTCATGCATTGTTCTTCAACAATAATGATAACAAATAACAGTAAGAAGAATGGAGAAACTTCATTTGGAGAAGGTCATACGTCTTTGTTGTGAAAAATAGAAATACCAAATCTAGATGAAAGTAAATTGTTTATCGCAACAAGGTGTTCGATTACTGCAAATTGTTATTAAACAAGCGAAACATTTTTTGTGCCAGATTATGTGATGTTTTTATGTTGATTTTTCACAATGGAAAACGGTGTGTATACAAGTGTGCAAATATTTATGAACGGTACTGTGATACACCTGAATTACGGTTTCACCAATTGTGCATAAAAGGTCTGTCTGAAGGGGGATGACGTTTTATTCAAAAGTCGCGCTATTGTGTTCCTCTAACGATGCATTATTATGGTGAGCAGCATCGTAGGTGGAAGATTTCAAAGAAAGGTGTAATCGACACGTGAGAAATAGATTGTTTATGAAGAAATTAAATGTCTTGAGAGAATTTGTCCAAAGAATACATTGGGAATTAATTGCAAAGACGGATGTCGTATTAATTTGTGTTATTAACTGACGTGAGTTCGACACACACACATAATGTTAGACAAAAGTATTGACAGAGCACTACATTCAGTATACAAATATTTGTAACTGTTTAAAAAAGGGAACCTCTGAATTTCTTCCGTCTATGTACAAAAGCAAAAATGGATTATACAAAACTTGTAAAAATCTTTATTTGCTTAGATGAATTACGAGAAAATTATTAGCATACTGATGAAAATTAGTATTTACGCATATAATGTTTCATGCAGAGATGGCAAAATTTGTTTTAAATAAAATTTCGAATAACGAATGAAAGTTAAAAATTATTCGTCATGTATTGAATAAAGTTAACTCGAGTTCGTCGAATAAAGTTAACGCGCGCCAGAAATTTATTCGACGCCGCATAAAGTTAAAGTTATAGTAAAACTTAAATAGTTTATTCCACGATAAGTTGAAACTCTCGTAAAAAAAACTAAGTTTCTTCGTCGAATAATCTGAAGCTAAAGTAACTTTTAATTGATCTTTATTCAAATAATTTTTTATTTAGTTAATGTCCAACTCTGGTTTCATGGAAATATTGATTTTTACTTGTTAAGACAAATTTCTTAAATTTTATTGAATTTTAATATTTGTGAGTCAAGAATATAGAAGAAGGAATACAGTAGTACTTCAACTAAAGTTAATATCAAAAATATGTTAACACGCAATCTGCTTTTTAAAATAATTTTCTTTCGTACGTTCAATATCTAATATCATCAATGTTTAATATTAAACGTTACCCTGTTGCATATCTTTCAATTATTTATTTAGCTATAATATATATATTAAAGTGTACTCACCATTTCTTTGGGGCATCTAAATGGAACGTATTATTCATAAATCAATATTATTCAACCATCAATCCCGCGATAGTTGTCTCAATGGATTTTATTTGATTTACGTTAGATTGCAAATTATTTGCATAAGAAGAAATATCAAGAAGCAATAATTCTTATTAATAAAGTATCAAAGGAGAGAAAGATTCATGCCTATAATTTTATTCTTCTATAAAAGAAAATGAAATACACGTTCATCGGGAAACGCATAAAAACTTTAAAATATGAAGAAAAAGTTTAAAGGTATTTCTGCTCACCTGAAGTTCCTCAGTAGCCGTTCTAGGATAAAAGCGGATAAAACAAGAATCTGGATGATACCACCGTGATATACGACTGTTTGTCCAGATTAGAACCGACAAAGGAAACTGTTCTCCCTTCTTGACTCTGTCTTGATTTAAGCGAGGCGTCCTGTATTTGCTCTAGATTAAATGGAGCTTCGTAGCACAGGCTGCGGCGTCCTCTCTACGATATCTGCCACAATATATTACAGTCCTTTATATTGTACATTGTATTCATAACGCGTCCAGCGGCGAAAATATTGTTACAATAATTGTGCTGTGGAAGCAGTGCCAAATGAAGGAAACTCAGCTTTCCCGCGTTGATAATAATTTGGTTTTCAGAGCTACCATATTTTTATTAATCATAAACAGGATATAGTTTTCACAGCTACCATATTACTCGCAACCACCGGAAGTGCAATGGGCGTCCGGAGGGGGGGAATGTAAAAGGGGCAGTTGCCCTCCCTGGTTTTGAGAAAAAAAATCGCTTATTTTTCAAAACTGATCTTTATTAAGTTTATACTAAAAAAGGCAATAGTTTTAAATTTTGGTTTTAAATGTTTAATTAAATTGGCGCTATAAAATGGGTTAAAAAAAGCAACAAGGGTATATTTTTCTTTACCATCATCCCAAAGTTGCCTACCTCCGGACGCCCTTGGAAAAAGTCTCCGGACGCCCTTGGGAATTAGTGTCACTTCATTCCAATATGTTATGGTAAATGTTGGAAGACCGGTGAATTTTCCGCTACTGGGCGGTAGAAGTCCGAAATGCCTTATAAAATATTTGAATTTCGGGCTTAGGTCTAAGTGTAGGTCTGCGTTATCCGAGGCAAACACCTGGAGCTGGCCTCCCTTTCCCGCAACCCTCTTCCTGATCGACTAATCGACTAGCCTGGGTTAGGTTGATGTTTCTTGGAGCGCTTCTGATAGTTTGACACTTCTCGTCTTATGTTGACAAGTGTAAATTCTAGAATTTATTGATAGATTCTAAAATTTACTGGCGTCCAAACATTTACACTGCCATATATATCATAGTGTAATTACCCAAAACACTATAATAGGAATGGGAAAAACTACGTATATAATAATCTTTATTAATAATATCCGTGTTTTTTATTCTAGTTCACAGCTTACATATTACACGAAAATCAATTAACATTTTGTCAGGAAAATGGTAAAAAAATATTGTTTCAACAAATTAATTTTTCCAGAAGTTCTTTAGATAACTGAATTTTTAAACGATTTTACTTACAATTAGCTTCAAATCTGGCAACTCAATTTTCACCCACTTCCACTTGTTCAATTGTCTTGAAAATTTGCAGGCGTGCGTAGTTTGGATCACCTAGATTTAAAAAATAAAATAATATATAAAAAAATATATAAAAAATCCACAAACACTAAAAACTAAAAAATAATTATTTTTCGTACTACAATTACGATGTCACTTTAAAGAAAATCGTGGGACCGGATATTTTATAACAGGATACGATTCAATTTAATATCTACAGAATCAAGTCTCCAAATGAGCGATGAAATATCCTCCCCCACGATTTTCTTTAAAGTGGCACATCACCATCGAAATTGTAGTACAAGAAAAGAATAATTTTTTAGTTTTTAGTGCATTTTAAAATCCTTTATCTAAAGAAATTTCTAATATATTTTTCATTTTTTTCAACAAGACACAACCAAAAAAAAATTCCCTTACCAAATAATTCCCGAGATATTTGATAAAATATTTTTTTGCCGCACAATATTGAAGGCTGTTTTGTTTTCATCCCTTCAGTATGGACAAGTGCGGAAGATAATTAAATACATGTCGAATATTTTTCTAAGAAGTACTTCTCAGCAAAAATATAATTAATGTTGGCAGCCACTTTGGAGGTCCAAAATATAGGCCACTTTTATAGCATTCTCTTCTAATAAAATGTAACTTTCCACGAAAAATCTACCATCTGAAAATACATATATCGGAGTAGGAAAATACATATCTATATATCGATTCAATATGTTCCGCACATGATATTATGTTGAACCGTACTCGAGTGAAGAAGTTACCAAGTCACCTCCCCCAAAATCGTTTCACTTCGAGTTGCTTGACATGCGATAAGTTGGTAACAGTTACGCGATATTCATCGATAAATGCCTATACATCACGTTCCAGATCGGAGTCGTACGCGCAGAAAGTACAGGGACCCTCGAGGGGTATCGATAAAATATAAAATAATAATGGCCTGAGCCGTATAATGGTCGAGATTAAATAAGTTAATGGCCGCGTGGCGAGCAGTTGGACGAGGCAGGGAAGGAAAGGAGATGAGAGGGAAAGGCGACGGAACGAATTTGCTTTTCTTACAGGCAGCTACCAAGCAGCAATGGCGAGAGATTGAGCTCGCACATGAACGCGCTCGAGCAATGCTCCTCGCGATCCACGCTCTACAACAGAGCAATCACTGTCGCTTTTTTTCCTCCTTGTCCTCGGTTATCTCGTCTTTTTGCTCGTCGCCAGCTTTTCAATCAACCGCGAATTTGCAAAACGAGCCTCGCGCTGCGCGCATTCTCTCTCCCTCCCCACCTTCCCTCTTGTACCTCTTCACTTTCTGTTTCTTTTCCACTCGCGGCGGATACTCCCGTCTCGTTTCAGCCTGTGGCTCGTAATAACGACGTTTGGTAATCAAGCGTGCCGTGATAGACTAGAAGGGAGGGGAAAAAAAAGGTGGACGACGGAAGATCGCGATTCGCAAAGGCTACGTGGGCGTTCTTGCCATCCCTAGTGGATATCAAATTATGTAAATGATGAGCACGGAAATTATAGACGACTCTATGCCGATTAAATACACATGCGATTCGTATGGCAGTATCGATTGTGCGAACTCGATCGCGTGGAGATGTCGGTCTGTAGTCGACAGGGATGATAAAACTTCATTTTATGTTCGAGTATAGATGCATCACTGTTTCTAATATAAATTACTGAAAATGTTGTTTACGTTGAAAAAAAACTATTGTTATTACCTATATTAAGTTTATTTAATTATTGAACAGTCTAAATATAGTATATCTATGTAAAAGTGGGTAAATTTGAAAAAATTAAGAATTTTAATTTATTATGTTATAATGTGACATGGATTTTTGAATAACGTCTTATCACATACTCCAAATATCAATATGTAATATTCAGTACAATGTAGATACTGTTGGAAGGGTATAATATGTACTAAATCAGAAATTAATATTGGGAACAGCAGAATGTTGCTATTATTTAAAAGGTTTTTGTCCGTAGAATTTTATATTTATACAAAATTACGTTTATTGTTATTTAGAAAATATATTGGCAATGCTATTCAATCGTGGGATACCTTGTGTAATATCAATATTTATCGAACGATATCATTATTAAAATACTTAAAACACAAAATTCCTATGCTACCTATGATATGTACAAATGAGATTTTTTTACTTAGAAAAGCAAAATTTATATACTTCGTGAAACAGAGTTTTGTTGAGGAAATATTTTATTATCTCACACACCAGACATTATTATTAAAAAAACTGAATTAATGCTAAACTATATATTTTGGGGAAATATATATCAGAGTCATCAATGATATAAAAAAGTGACTGGTATCCAGTTGAACAATAGAATACTAACAAATAATTATACTTATTAGCTCATAAGTAATAACACTCCACAAAAATTGTACATATAAACATGAAAAACATTTAACTAGGGTTTATACAAAAATCGACTTTTGAAAAATTGGTTTCGAATTCCACTATTCCGAAAAAAATGGTTAAACTGGTTTTCGAATTTTTACCAAAAAATATAATTAAAATGGAAAATATATATTTGTACTTATTTGAAAATTTTCAGTTTTTTTTTTAATATTTATGGAATTACAAAAATATAACAAAATAAAATGTACTCTATCTATACAAAACCAAATAAATAAAAAATTAAAATAACTTAAATCTCTACAAATTATAAATTAAAAATCATTAGTCTTTTTCTTCTAAAAATATGAACTCATGAAGATTAGTTTTACATTAAACTGTTACCTACCTACTACAATATGCTTTCGTCCGAGGCGATTTCAAGTCTCAATGTTAACGTTTTTAATTAAATAATTAATTCATTTTTACAAATGAATTCTAATATATAAAATCGAGAAGCCCTACATTTAACACTAAAACCGCCGCACCGGTCATTCTGACCGTTTGTAGTTTTCGTGTCTTCATAATTTTCTTATTTTTGCAACTGAATACATGTGCGGCTGTAACGTTTCTTTAAAGTAGGTAATCCTTCAAGCTGTAAAGAAAAAAAATTGTCTACTGTTTAGTTATGTGAATATACTATAATATTACTTTATATTAATAAATTTGAGCAAATATATAGTTACGTTACTTGTAGGTAAAAATTATTCAAATAAATAGTAGAACTTTGCACCAAGATTTTAAAAAATGAATTATCGTCCATACCAAACAATTCAGCTACATTATATTTCAAAAGAATTCACATTATACAAAGGCAAGCGTTATTAAAAAATAAATTACTTCACACTTGATTGCGATGTAAATACCGAATTATAAAAATCGCATCCCTCCAGCAGAGACTTTCGCGAACCTCGAAATTTCAAAGCAAATGACTCCACAAGAGTACCTATATACCTCCGCGTCGGGGAAAATGCAACAAGTAACAACCGAGGGCCCAAGACAAAAGCGCGCGCTGCATTTGATTCGCGAGCTTCGCTCTGCTTGCGCGATTTTCACCGAAAAGCACGCACCAGTGCGCTTTCGATGGCGAGTAGCCGGCTATCGCGAGAAATGCCGGCTGATTGTTCCCTTTCGTAAATCTTCTCGGCGTGTTTGCGAATCGCAATATTTAATTCTCCCCTTGGCTGTGTCGCCGCCACGAAACACCGAGGTCATCCGATCCGCGCGACGCGCCTGGAACCGAGAGTCTCTCGTGGGTGGACCTCGGCCGAATTCGGCCGGCCTCGGCTAGTTTCGGCTCGGCGAGGCTCCGTCGACCTCGGACGACCCATGGCGGTCGGAGCACACAACTGGTTGTGGCTTTCACGAGGCAGGTACCGTTGCGCGCTCCTTCGTTCGTGCATTCTCGCTCCTTAACTCCGTCTTCTGTTACATGTTCCTCGTTTCCAATCGTTCGTTTTGCACGCTTGCTCGCGATCGAACGAACGCTGCCGATGCGCCTCCTCGACGTTTCACGATCGCGACACCCGGAGTGCCGTTACGCGACGAAACTCGAGTTTCATGCGACGAACTGTCAAAAGGTCCGGTCGGTCGGAAGAGGCTGAACGACACACAATCGTAGAGAGTATCCCTCGTCTGTCGGTGTACGTTCGTGCTGTCACGTGTATCCTACCACTCGTGAGATCGGCGATAATTCACGATTGCCGTGGACCATGAGTCGGCTTCGAAGACTTTAACGTTGTTTACGGCGTAACGCGACGCGTGTTTACGAGTGCTGTACAATACGCGTAGGACCGGTTAAGCACGTGGTGGCCACGATGCTACTAAAATTGGCAGTGTTGCTGTCCGTCCTCGTGCGGCCAGGTGCAAGCTACTTCAACCTCTTCCTCAGCCAAGCAGAAGTACGGAAACTAATGGGTAAGCGATACTATTCAGTTCTTTCGAATTTGCGCCCTCGTTACATCGCCTTGAACTTTGCGGTGCAATACCGTTTGCTATTTTAAATGAAATGCTCGGGGAAAAACGATCATAGGCCATTCTAAATCGAAATTGAGAGGTTAGCATCGTGTGTTAGAATTTAGGAGAAGCTATCAAACTGTAGCATACTAAGAGGGAAAAAATGGGCACGGTTCTGAAAAATTAAGGGCCAAGCTGTGTCGGTGAACGAATTTTCCTTCTGGAATTTTTACTTTCATACAATTTATGAACTGACCTTTCAAGAATATTAAATCCTTAAAAAGATTGAGAGATGGATTATAAAAGAGAAGAATATTAGATTTTAAATCGTCTATAATGTGGTTGAGGAAGGGAGTTCGTAATATTTATTTTCCAAATACTGAAAATTTTAGTTGTTGCGACTATGATCTTTTTCCTCTGGACTCTTCGAATGTGTTGGGTAACTTCTTTTGTTTATTGTGAATAATGTGTTTTGAAACACTTTAATTTCTTGTTAGCGATATACAATATTACATTTCTTGCTTCTTCGGTTGAACGTCATTGCTGTCGACATGACGGCCGGCGTTTTTGACACTATGTTGTAAATACTGAATACAAGAGTTACTTTTTTGGGAATAATTTCTTTCAAACAATGAATGGTAAGATTTTTAAGCAGAACAGATTTTCGAGTTTTTATAAATAATTGTATATTCGCTGTTGCTCGTTTACTAGATTGCTGCCCTTTATTTAGGTAGCCCCGAAAATGTTGCTAGAGCTACTAATAAAATCAGTATATATCATACAGTTCATAGCTGATAATTATTGTATTTTATTTTCGTAATATTATTGAATATTTTCAAAAGAATAGCATTTCAAAAAATTACATACGTGAAATTTCGTACGAGTATTATCGCTCGTGGATTTTAATATGTTAAAAGCTTTCGGTTATAATGCAGGTGCAAAAGTGCTTGTAAAAATCAGTGTTTCCTGTTGCTATTTTGTTATCCTTGATTCGAATCAATTTAAAATAAAAATAAAGATCTGTTATATTCTTTTATTTCTGATCACCCAGTATAATGCCACTTTTAATACTGCGGAGGAACATTGCTAATAATTGTTGTATTATTCGAGTAAATTGTACAGAGAAGTTCATATCATATCTTCAGAAATAGCTATAGGATGTGTACTGTCTCGACAGGTTGGTGCCAAATTAACGCAGTGTATTCAGGAGGTGAAATAGATGAGAAAAGTTTATATGAACCCATGTCCAAAAATGATTTATTTAACCCTCATCCGTCACTCGAGTCAATTTGACACAGTTTTCCTGGAATAAGTTATTCTGTTCTATTATATGTGATTGTTGTAAACAAGCAGTATGCCCTGCACATCGTTTTATTTTATGCGAAATCTGAGACGTCAATGTTAACTCATCAATTTCAATAAAAAAAATATAGAAAAATAACTGTTTACCTTTTAATTTCATCGATCTTATGCCACTGTGTCAATTTGACACAGAGGGACAGATTCAGTTCTTGAAATGAGGAACGGATGAGGGTTAAGGAGTTATAAGAAAGCAGAGATTCGTTATTTATTAAATAAAGTTGTACAACTTTACGTTATATGACTGTGTAGAGTTGCTGATTGACAACAACCCGTGGGGTCACCCTGTATATTAATTAACACAAAAGTGCGTTCTGTAGCTTTCTCTAAAACAAAATTTCCATGATTATCCATTCTTCGATCCGGGGAATGAGCGTTTTGCATCGATGTAATTTAAATGTGAACACTTGACATGTAACTAGGGGGAGGTTTTTAATCGAGCCACTTTAATGAATTCATTGGAGTACGAGTCGTTGGTGAAAGTTTAACCAACGATTGAAAGTTCATTACAAGTAGTAATGCTCAGCATTATAATTGAGCACTGGACAGTGAATAATGGAACACATCAAACGTTCATAGTACTAATTGAAGCCATCTAATGAATTATTGCGGTACTTTGTTCATACAGTAAACCCATTACATGACTTGCTGAACTGGTTTAAATAATGTGCTATTTGATATATGTATACGTAGCTCGATCTAGAGAAAAGCTCGACTTGAGGGGAATTGTATTATTCATAAAATTAGACAAAATCTGTTAATAGGCATAGACCCATAAAATCAACACTTTTGGGATCAACAAGCTTTAATTATGCGTTTCACGAAAGCAAATGACATAGTTGACACTTGTTATATGCATGTTAAAAAGAAATAAGAAAAACATTTATTTGTCTTTGGAATTTTGTTGTATTGTTCCAATATGATCTTGTTTTATCATAAAATCACACAACAGTGTTATCAGTACGTAATCATCGACGATGTACCTACACACATTTGTCGAATAAAACAAAGCGATGCATCTGCGTTACGAACAGAGAATATCGTAAATTATTGCTTTGAGAGAATTAATATATTGGCTTACGAAAAATACCTGCACGTTGTTTTTGCGAATTCTACATTGTGAATAGATCCGGATTTTTTGTCCTTATTTATGGCTTTCACAGATCGTGGTTTAATTCGTTCAACTACTAGCAAAAGTATTAGGAAGTAGGTAGGAAATTATATCCAAACGAGTGATATTTACTGGCCGATTGATCAGAGATACTTTTTTCTCGACGCTGCACTCATGTATTTATGCATGTGGGGCTTTAAAATTAAATAGGAAATTGTTCAGTATAGTGACTGAAAATTTAGTAATTTACTTGATTCTACAAATTACTACACAATTCTTTCAGTTTTAGAAGATCTGCAGAAGATCAGAAATACAAATGCAAATTTAAATACTCTTTCTTTACCTGACGTGACAAACTTTCAGTACTGCAGGACTAAGCTGTTGGGTCCAATATAATAAGAATAAAATTAATGTTAAAATACCTATTTATTACAATCTTTCTACCTGTTTGATTAAATACTACGGCCTCTAAAAGTCTAAAAGATCGTACCCCTTTTTCTGAAACGTTCTGTATAGGTCGTTCGACTTGGAAAGTGTTTCTCCTAAAGTACCGATATTTAACGTTCGAGTTGAATCGATCATCACCCCTCATATGTACAATTCGCGATGCAGTATGTACTTAACACGTTCAGGATGGTGCGGCGCGGTGGCGTATTTTCCGAGCGCCCCAAACGTCGACGCCTGCCAAGCGTCTGAATTTTACTCATTATTTTTGTAATAATGATTATAAAATCGTAAGAAAGTTACTTCTTTTAATTAGGATTATCATTTGGTAACTTAGAGTTCGCGAGTTATAACACAAAATCGGAAGATAATCGGAATTTAAGGGGTCCATTTCACCCCCTAGAGTGAATTTGGGCAGCAAACAAAAATTGCATTTTAATCAGTAGGAAATTCCCTACATATTCGCAGTCTCCGAATTTTTTGAATTTCCGGGTTCGGGATCTTTTCTTGCTAGTCGTCTCGCAGAGATTTAGGTAGTTACATGTATTTTCAAAGAGACATTTCCAGCGTAACGATCCGGGACAGACTGCTCGTTCTACGCGATAGAATTAAACTGTACATAAGTACAAATTAGCCCCTATGCATTTTCCCAGCAGCGAGGGTGTCCTCTCAAGAGTCTCAAGAGAACGTGCCCCGAGCGCGCGTTGCTATTTCATCACGCTTAGTCCTCTTCACGGAAAAACATACAAATGCCAGAGTGCCTGGATAACTCGTGAAGAGGGTATGCCACGAGCTTTATTGTCAAATATCTCATCAGCTATCGAGTGTCTACAGGAATGATGACCAGACATAAGCCATACATTTGTTGGTTCCTTATCGACCTATGTACAAAGTTTCATTAAACTCGGCGTGCAACAGTTCACGTGGTCCCCGTGCTAGAGAACGATGCAAGTCCTAGGCCGGTATTCATAGTCGCTATTTATTCTTAAGCAAAAGCTTAAGCATTTGACATCCTTTACTAGCTACTAGGTTAGTAGAGGATGCCGCATGCTTAAGCATTTGCTTAAAGCTGGGTTTACATTAGTCCAGTTGCTGGATCCAGAGAGTGGTTCAACTGGAAATCAGGTGATATCTTGATTATTCCAGTCGTTTCTGAACCGTTGAAAGTGGTAGAGTGTAATAATAATAGATTCACCCAAAAGAAGGATAAAAAAACATAAAAGTAGCATTGAAAAGTAGACTTTCGATCCAGTCGAAATCTGCTGGAACGACAGCACTGTACTGGAATGAACACACTGTTTACATTATTCCAGTTCTAATCCAGTGCCGTACTGGATCACTGGACTGGACTAATGTAAACCCAGCTTAAGAATAAGTAGCGACTATGAATACCGGCCCTAGAACTCCCGATGCAAGTCCTAGAATTAGGCGCGCGTATCAGCCGATGTACAGGTTTAACGACCCGATTGAAATCCGACGAACAGCGCCGCTGATTTCAAGCAACACAATAAACGTACATATACACCCGTGCGCGCCTCTTTTATTCTCACGTCCCCGATTTTCTCTCCCCCTCCCGCGCCGCGTGTTCTCGGGCCCGATTTCATTTGTAAGCGCTACTAACCAGGAACCGTCGCTGACGCTGTAGCACGGGGAGAATCGCGGTAGCAGAGAACGGGGTAAAAGCCACTCAACGCCACGAACTTTCCAATATTTCCCCGATAGCTTCCACGGCGCCGGGTAATTCGCTCTCGGCTCGTTGATCCGCGAAAAGTATTCAGCTCGTTGCCTTGCATCGGTTCGCACGCGACGCAAAACGGCAGAGGCTTGGGGAGGAGATATCCGCGCTTGTATTCCGACGACACCTGAAGCAGCGCCGCGTATCGGCGACTCGCCCCAGCGGGGAACGCGCTCGCGCGTGGGATTGCGCATTTTCAGGCACACACTTTGCGCCTCGTTCCACGGTCGACCACGCGTAATATTCCACATGCATCTGGCACGTACAGCCTCTCTCCGGCTGGCTTGCCCAGCGCTGGGCTCCGTCAAGAGGCTCGTGTGAAATCGAATTGTGCTCAGTGGCGCGCCGAGTTCCGAGCGAATGAAAGGAATCAGGCTGCGCCGTTCGCTATTCAGGCAACGGCGTTATTAAAATCGCGCCTGTAAATTCGGCCGCCGGTAGTTGCTCCGCTGCGCGCTGACGCGCAGTGGAAAGAGCTCTGCTGTAGGCCCCGCGGCTTCAACCGCTGAATCGCCGGGACGTGCGATTTAAACGTCGATGGAGTGAGCTTTCACGTCGAGCGCTTCGATTGAAAAGATCGAATGGCGAGACTTGTACGGGGTGCTTTTGAAAAGGGAACTTAGACTTATTGACTGGAAAAGTCAACACCGTCAGAGGTAGAAGTATACACCGCAAAGCTCACAAGTAAAACACGCGATCAAAGGAATATTTCATTGTTATAAAGTAATTACTACGTCAACTGTAACTTGTTTGGATCTGAAAGTATTGGGAATCCAAGAATTTCGATACGCCAACTAGCGGCAGAAAATTAAACTACCGTGAGTAGGCCGAAATCCGTCGAAGTCCATACGATTATCAGTGTTTATATAGACATTTTGTGAAAAACGAGTGTTTTTAAATTTTTTTGAACACTAAATTTTTACTTTTTCGATTAATAAATACTTATTCGGAATGTTTGGTGGGATCCGGGCCTACTTGCAATAGTTTGCCAATTTACCACCGCAGCGCTGAAATCTTAGCCACGCCTCCATTTGGTTTCCCAATAGTTTCCTCTTAAAATCCATCACCACTCACCGCGGAGTGCGAGATTTCCACTTAAGAAGTTACATCGATTCTTTTCTGACCCGCTCTCTTATCGGTACGGCTGTTTTGTCGCCGATTCGCGATAACGCGGACCGCGTCGACGAAGAAAAATGTCGAACATGAAACGAGGCTCGCGCGGAATCGACGGTGCTTGCCGTAATGTACAGGGGATGCAATAAAATATTATAACGAGGTCCTTGTTAAGCAAATGTAGCGTGGGGTGGTGGGACCCGGGACCGGTCTAGTTTGTTTAGACACCGAATAATCGATAGCCTTTTTGGTTTTGCTGCCCTCACGGGTCGCCCCGTCGCGTTGCTCCTTTTCGTCGCTTTCTCATTTCGGCCCGACGGCCACGCTGCTGCACGGCGCACAGGTCCCCTTAGATAGGGCCTCTGATACCGATTTCGGTGGGCCCCTTGGGTCGCTCTCCATATGGACCACGGGCTTTTTCGAGCCGCGCTCACGCTTCCTGGAACAAGGAGGTTTCCAATTTCGGTATTTACTATAAGGTTTCCCGTCTCGGCTCGCGTTCCTTCACGATCGGCCGCGGCAAGAAATCGATCCCTGGATCCGAGAGTGTGTTCCAGTTTGTTGCCTCATTCGGCGCAATTATAATGGAAAGAACTGCCGATGAGGATATTGATTAATCATGGCTATCGCCTCTGCACGTCCTCAAAGCAGTCTTCGGTCACTTAAGTATTACGAAGCAAAAAACGTACGGTGGTTAGGGTGGCTGGAATTGGGTTTATCGTGAATCAAACGTCAAGTAGACTTTTAGAGGATGCTTACAAGAAACGCGTTACCCTTTTACGATTCAAAAAACTACAAATATAAAGTACCTTGTCTGAACGTTGAAGGGTTCAGAATTTCTACATGGTTAGGCTCTGCGTACTGCGTACAAGAATATCTGCGGAGATTCATTGTATTTCTTTATTTGAATTTCTTGTAGGTATGTAGAATCTTTTATTTTTCTTGACATGGTCGTTTTCGTTGGGTCGAATCTAAATTTTGGGCCTATCAGAAAGCATTGCAGCCGTACGAGTTTGCTGCCACTCCAGTATCGTGTAACAGACTGTAACGTATACTTTGGATAAGATAACTCTGAATTCCATCGGTGCAGTGTTGCATTCCTATTTCTCAAACTTCTTGCTTTTGCGATGGACAAGCGAACTATGTTGGAGCATCGAATATTCAACACGACACAGCTGTTGAATTGGTTCGTTCGATTGTGTATAAAGACGCACTTTGTGTCGATTAAGAAAGATTCTTTGCGCGGAGTAATTAATAATTTATCTTCTGTTGGGCGCAGGGACACTATCTTCTTCGTGTCGAAGTAACTTTTTCTTTATCGAACGGCATTAATATTTACGTGGAATAATTTTTTGCGACACTGTCGCCGATATCAACGCTGTAGCGAGATAGACTGTAATGTATCTCAGCGGTATCGAGATTAATTTATTATCCCCGTAATTAATTGCGATAGTGCGGCAGCTGCGTATGCAGCAACGCGTGGCATACGCCGTTTTTTTTTTCACTGGCTTTTCTTGAATTATTTTATGGTGCTTATTTATGCTTACACACTCAATTTATTTGTAACCTTTCAAAAAAGATTGGATGATTAAAAAGGATTGTGATAAATGAGATCCAAGTTTAAACAGTAATTGTGTCGTTAACGTAACGATACTTTTTAATAGATGGTTAGTTATTGGGCTGAGATGTTATAATCGAAGTTAAAATTAATTACAAGAGTGGAGGTTATCTTAGGTGTAACGTATATCGTACATTGGACTTTATATTTATAATGCGTTCACAAATTAGAAGTCAGTTTCAACTAAAAGAACTCTACGAATTGTAATAGCTACTCGTTATAAGCTAAAGGAGTGCGCAGGAAGCTTTTAATTGTCATCGAAGTATTGATAATTATTGTGAGGAAATTGAGAATTGTTTTTACTATTTTTCTTGGAATTCACATTTTTCATTAAGAAAGATGATAACAATATTCATGATTTAAAGTTTTAAACATTTTATGAATTTTATCAGATGTGATGTAATTTTAAACGAATAAAAAACATTTCCATATCTGATACGAACAAGAAATGAGAAAATTTTTTATTTAAATCAAACTTCGAATAGGGTAACGAATGAAAGTTAACACAATTATTCGTCATTTGTTCGTTAACCAGAGTTAGCTTTATTCGACACATGACGAGTAATTTTTTAACTTTTATTCGTTATTCGAAATTTTATTTAAATAAAAATTTTACCCACCTCTGATACGAACTTGATTATTTAACAAGGATATTGTGCGCTATTCCAATGCGATAATCCAAAATTAATGTGAACATAATATAAAATATTCATTAAATTAAGCAGAAATATTATCAATTGTCAATTGAAAAGTATATTTGGATCATAAATGATACCAAGAAATTACTTCATGCTACCTAACCAATAGTAAACTACCAAATAGGGGGAGGGAGGGAAGAACATTTACTCATTCGAATATAAAAAGTTTTGCAATTTATCAAAATTATTATGAAAACAACTCTACCATTGATATAATAAAACCTTTCAATAAAAACATGGAGATGTCTAATCAAGATCTTATTATTAAAACTAATGTTAGGTAACATTCCTGAGATCAGTAACTTACCATTCGAGAAACTTGTAGGCGAAAGCTAAGGCCGTTGCAAAATTAATACGTTCAATCAGGAAAACGTCAAACGGCGACGATTCGCGCACGAGCATCATCCGTCAGAAGTCCGTGTCAAAACACGAAAGTAATGTGCACTCGGAACAATCTGGTGCCTGAGGCGGTGTTCTGCTCGTGTGAGTCCGGCTCGAGCCCGACCTTAGCTAGTTAGGGCCTGACAGGCCCCTCGTGATGTTACTTTAGGAGTGGGGCGGCCTCAAAGGTCCCGCCGAGGCTCCGTGAAAACGTTTATGCACGCACAGTGGCGTAGCGAACGGCGGCTCCACAGAATCATGAAACACTATGCCCTTAAATTTACCGCAAACTACAAGCGCATTTTGCTCGACCTCCAAAATCCCATTATACACATCTCCCATCAACAAACCGTTTAGAAAACAAACATGGCGAATCCGAATGATTCACTGCAGCCCTGAATTCTTTCGAAATTCGAATAGCCACGCAGTGTTCGACGAGGCGGACAGATGATTCGCGCAAGTAGGTACAGGTGGTAGTATTAAAAAAAAAAAAAGAGACGGCGTGGAGCCAGAGAAATGTTGGAAGATGGTATCTGTCGATGCGCAACACGACGCGGGGCGATGCGTTGCGAGGGAAAGGCAGAGTAGAAATTCTCGTGTACGGTTTCGAAGATGGACCGGCGGGCGGATGCTGCACCGTTGTCCGCATCAATCTTCGACTCCTCGTTAAGATCCGCGCCTTAAGTTTTCGCTGGTGTGCGCCGGCTCGTCTCGTTTAGCTTACGTGCCAGGGACACTCTGCGGGGTGTGTTGGTCGGACGTTTTACATGAGGAGCCTGGTTGGAGGAGATGCCGGTCCCCCGTGGATTTTCTTCCAGCTCCTCCTGCCTTGCCTACCTTCTCTCTCTTTTCTACTTATGACGCGCGACAGAAGAAAATCCTGCAACGACGACTCCGGGGAGTTTCGATACGTAACACGTGTAACTTTTCCCAGGGAAGAGAGAGTCAAGTGGTTGCTCGTGTTTCTTTACTGCTCGGTAAGCGGTACACTGATTCTCGAGTGTGCCTCCGCGATGCATTCCACGCAAAAGCGAGAATATTCTGCGACCGAAATGTCTGTACAAACGGCATCCAGAAATCTCTTCAGCTGCAGATCCTGAATATTTTAGGAATTAATTCGTTCAACTGCATTGCACTTGAAGAGTTTGGATGCAAGAGCTTGTCGAGGATATAAATGTTCTTTACGTGTGTATTAGTCTGAAGCAGTCGGTAATAAAGTTAGGGAGCCTCCTGAATCTAATGAAACTATAACAAGATTGACTGTTACTTGGACCTCGTATTCCTCCAGAGGCCACAAATATATGTATCTACAGCAGGAGGGTGAAAATGCTGTTCCCTAGTTTCCCAAGGGCACTCGGCAGGTTTCCGTCAAGAGCTATCATGAAAAAAGATATGCGTCCCAAGGGGATCTGTTTCTATACGATGCTTTCTAAATTTAATCTCTCACGAATACTTAAGTACGATTGTAGGGGCATCAGAAGCATCGAACCAAGTGAAAATAATGTCCTTCAGTGATATCGGATACCGAGATGCCGAAGTTCACGAATCAATCCATCATCTAGCTTCTTCATAGCCGTCGATAAAGGCTCGCAAGAAAGTGACGTTAAAATTAAATTCGATCAAGTTGCACTTTCCTCCCTTCTCGCGTCCAGCCCGTCCTCTTCTCATACAGTAAAGAAAGTATTCATCAATTTCTCAGCGTTATCCATGCAAAGAATCTTTTAATCCCCGTTGCTGCGTCTGTTTTGGCTTCCACATAGAGAGTCCTGAGTGACAGGATCTTAACGAGCATCTGCTTCTCGAAGATGAGTCGTCGTTCCTTCTGGAGCTTCTGAGAAAAACATCTCGCGCACTTCGAGTAGTTTCGAGCCGTGGAGCTTTCCCCTGATTCAATACAAGATCGTGATTCAGGACCTTCGGGGGGATAAATCTAGCGTTTTTTTTTTTTAAATCCATAAACACCGTTCGCTCCAATACTAACTACGCGTTTGTGATGGGGAGACTTTTCTGGCGTATAGACGTCAAAGCATCGGCCCTTATACCAGGTGACTCGGCAAATAAGAACTCGAACGCTTTCGAAGGACCACAAACAGTTCCTGACAAATGGGTCCTTAAGTGGTATACCCCTCCTCGCCTTTCGCCTGCTACCTAGAACTAACTACCGTGGAAGAAGGGAACTCGAAAATACCGCCGTTCTGGAAGCTTCAGATAATTCGACGTTTCGTGACTGCGTTTCACAAAAACTAGTCGCTCGGGGATCGTGACCAGCACGTCCAGTATTTATGCACTAGTTTTGGACAGTTGTACTGAATTTGCTTTATACTCTTGCAAATTGCGGGTTCGTGTGGCGGCTTTATTATGGAGAAACATGCAAATGGGACTTCTATAATTCGAATGATAAACTTGGATTTTGTTTAGTAGTGCGAGACAAGTGACGGAACTCACTTTTCAAATTTCTGTCTTGGACGACAATGAATAAGAAATATGTATATATTTGTTCTCTTTCTTCATTTGTGGAATAACAACCCTATTATCATTATTATTATCATATTTACATCGTTTCCTACAGTTTAACGACCAGATTGTTTCGAAATATTCTAAACTGCTAGTAAAAATTAAAGATACACTATAATTTCCCCCAAATTTTGGTCATTTTCAAATGGCTGTATCTCTGCGAAAAATGGTCGTAAAGAATATTTAAAAAAAGCATTTTGACGCTTGGATCCACGATGTTTGCTAAAAAATTGAGAATATGCAATTTTGGGATCATTTTAAAATGGATTTTATACTATGAAAAAAATCTCATTAAATTGACCACTAAGAGCTTCGAAAGGAAAATTTCTTAGCTTCCCCAAACACCCATGAAAATTTTTCTACGATCATGCGTTCGCAAGTTATAGGTGTTCAAAGTAAAAAGTACCTTTTTTCATTGAATAACTCGGCCAATCAAAATCATACAACAAAACAATAAAAATCGAAGTTTTAAAGACAAAAATTTTTCCTCTATAAGAGCCCTGCATTGGATTTATAAAAAAAAATTAATATTGAGATTTCGTTCCCTGCACTTGATTTTGATAAAAAAATTATCATAAGGAATGAAAAAAATTTTGTGTCATTGATTCAAAAACTAGAAACGTCAAGCGTTAAAATGCTTTTTTAAAATATTTTTGCGACCATTTTTCGCGGAGATATAGCCATTAGAAAATGACCAAAAATTACGCTTTTGCACACTATGTTGAACACTATTTAAGTAAAATAATTGTTTGTTATAAGGCGTCGAAAGCAATCAGGCAAGCACTACGATATATGTTTATCGTTTTATTTCAAATGCTGCCACTTTTATTCGACAGCTTACCTTGCTAAACCTGTTTAACATTGTAGCACCAGTGGTATGGTTTATTTTGCCCATATACACAAACAACCACATCAGGTTTCACGAAGACATTTGCCTTGCCAATAAATCCAGCACAGCAGAGAACTTTCGTGTACACCTCTTCTCCTGAAATTAACGTTCTATAATTTCTAACTTTGGGAACTGGAAAAGTAATGTTTATTGCAAATCACTTACAACAATAAAAATAATACTAAAGTGTGACAATTTGTGCCGTTGTAAGTGCAGAAGCATTTAATAAGTGTATTTTTCACTCCCTTAGTGCATGCGTACTTGCATCGATTATAATAAACAAAACTGTGAATACTAAAATCTCTTAATAACTATTAACTTTTGACTGCAAATATCTTTATACACTTTTACTCAGCGTTTGATAGTTTTTCCAATATTCCAGCCTGAGGTACTACATACAAATTATTCCATTTAAAAAGTAGAGTGGGAAATACATAATTCCGAAGATGGTTTGTGTATTCAGCTATTTGATTGAAAAATTTTAGCAGGTACTTTGACGCTACGATGTCAGTCACAGTCGAGGAATTAAATCCTTGGTCATAGAAACGTCGAATGATGTTTCTTTAACAGAATCAACATCGAAGCAAAGCGAGGAAAAAATCAACAATAACACAGAGTGCAATAATTGTATCCTGCCATTCACGATAACATCATCGTCAAGTTTCGTCAAAAAGAATTTTATTCAAAAACTCGAATGCGGTGCCACGTTCCCACACAAAGGCCATGCTTATACTTTCCGCTAGACACAAAAATAGAGCCGGAAAAGTGGCACGTACACAAGCACGAACACGGTTGTGCGTCCGGAGAGTATACTGTCTTGTTCTATGTCATGTTCCTGACAGCAGACGGAATTGCGAGCGCGTCTCTGAAATTATCAAGGCACCAGGGCAAGGAACACGTGGTGAGGCCCCTATTTAAAAATTCAAAGACTCGAAACTGTAGATAGTATCTCATCCGGGGTCTACGGGTGTTCCACAGCGGGGGATGGTCTGCCTTTTTATGTTCGATGTGTCCTTCCTTCGCCTCGTCCGTGATCGTCCTTCGAGATTCTAGGAGGACTCATCCCCCCGCAGTCTCCAGTAATAAATCGCACGTGACAAACCCTCGCGCAGCCAGTGGGCCCCCTGACGGAAGATTGATCTCTCCGGGGACATGAAGAGAAGCGGCCAGGTTGTCGGGGAACACGTGTACCCGTAGGTCAGTTCTTTCCCTGGAATTCGGGGTGCATTCATACGCCAGCCATGAGTCGAGAAGCACGGAAGAAGAGTATCCTGGTTTAAACGTAGTGACGTAAAAGTAGTAGGGGACAAAGTCAGTAGCACCGTTGAGCGCATTGCAGACAAGTTAACAACCCAGGTATTCGTGATGGATAAGTAGACAGTGTGCAAGTCTACAGTATAGGCTCCATTTTGGACGATAACTTCCTTCACATTCGTGTAATAAGCGTTCATCCTCGATTCTGTCCTTGTTGTGGTCTGAAAATCTGTGTACGCCTATATCGTGAGGTGGAAACACTGTAAAAGCGTCGAGCAAACATTATCCTCAGAAACTAACGAGCGACTGTTGCCAGAAAAAGAGCGAATTTGGGAGCGGGGCAATGGCACGTATTGCTAAGAGCTGTAATAGTGTCTCAGCAAGTAAAAGTCTTTTTTTATTTCGTCTCCCGTTTATCTTAACAGTTAGGTAAGAAGTAACATACGTAGATTGATGTGCAGGTTGAGTCTAAGTGGACCGCGCAACCGCTAGAGAAGAGGGTTAAGCCTTGAGCCTTGTGGGAATATGACCAGATACGTAAGTGCAGGCTTATACTCGCAAGAATATAGTTTAATACACCACTTCAGTAGATTTAATGTTAGTGACTGTGTTTCTGGAAAGCGCAATAAATGCTTTCATTACTTCGTGGATGCGTTTCTAGCGGTTAAAACCTGAGGATCGCTTTCATAGTAGGATGATTTGTCCATGAAGCGTTTGCATTTCAGTATATTCTGCGTAAACAGTATCTACAGTCTATATACTGATGTGGTTTAAACTGACATTTGGACAGTTGTTGATTATTTTATAATAACTTTTTTTTTAGTGCAACGATGAAAATGAGGTGATATAGGGAGTTTAGAAAACTTTGGTAGTTTACAGCAAGCGTACATTTTATAGCAAATGTGTATTGTACTGGAACTGTTTGGGAAGATTTTAAGAATTCTATTTTTGCATCTCTTTTTAATTTTATTGTTCTATATGAGTTTGAATATGGGCAATAAAATAACAATTCAATAATCATGTTTCTATGTATTAGAATTCTCTATTACAATTTCGTTTTTATGAGCGATTCATAACTCCTAATATTCATATATAGGAAAATAACTTCTGTAACAATTATATTTGCAACGTCGTATTTATAAACTGTTAATATTTTTACGCATTTTTACGCATTTGGACCTGGCAAGTGTATTCAACACTATTAAATAATTGCATTATTTATAACTTAGACACTCATATATATAAAAAATATATACCCAAGTACATTAAATGAAGCAATGTAATTTACAAACCCACTCAGAAATAAAAAAAATTTATCACCTTCATACCTCTCACAGCCGTGCCGCTAGTATTTCAAAGAAAACTTTCTAATCTCCTAATAGTATCAAGTGCGCGCACTTACCAAGAAAGATCCTTGTCGCGAGCAGCAGCTGAAAGGAATTTCCCCGTTATGTAATTTGGAAATAAGAGGATTAGCGGGACGTGGCGGAGCCGACAGCTTGAAGGATTAAACCGGAGGAAAAGGAAGATTGCTCGCAAAAGGCTCGAAAGGATCAGGATGGCCGGTCCTTTTGGAGGCGACTTCCTAGCGAATCCTTCTTAACGAGCGCTGTCGATCGAAGGACACGAGCGTGCCCCAACGAAAGGACACCCGATCCAACGTCACGATAAACTCACTCGTCGCGTAATCCTCTTCACGTCCGAGTTCTGATTGCCAGTACGGCGCCATATGTCCCCCGCGCAGTGGCGACAACGTCTCAATCAGCCCACCCATCTGTCAGCCCTCGTTCGGCGGGCTTTTACGATCGCTACCGCGCCCGACATAGCGGCCCGAGCGAAAGCCCGCAATCGCATTTCGAGGGTGCACACGTCGGGAACAATATTATTTTAGCTCCCGATGCCAGAATCACGTCCCGACCCGTCGCCAGTTTGCTTTGCTTCCCGTTTCGCTGCTTTTCTACCCTCGACAAATAAACGGCAACTACCGGGGGTTACCTATAGAGCGGAGAGTCCATCTCTCGCCGCTGCTCTTCGTCCGCAGGACAATGAACCAGATTTAACCGCGACCGAGGCGAAACATATTTCGCACGGGCGTATGAAGATAAATGGCCGCGTCGTTAGTGGGAAAGAGTTTCAGCGATGATCGATGGGGCGCGAAATTATTGTCACGCGTTTGTTGCATTCTTGTTGAGACGTTCGCGGCGTTGTCGATCGTTGTGGAATTGGAAGGGAGAGATATTACTACAGAAAAGGAAGAAGGAGATATTCAAGGAAAATATAGTTGGAACTATAATGAATTGATATACCTATACGAGATATGTAATTTACTTTTTACTGAGGAATACTTGGTATATAAACTACAATTTATTCGTTAGTCGATTGACCACAGCTTCCTCAGTGCTGCCTTTATTGGGTGTAGAACTTTGGAATGTGATGCAGCAAAGTGATTGAAAATCTAGTAATTAAATGGATCATAAATTCCTCGATTTTTATAAGATGATAATAGTGAAATGGAATTAAAATTCAGTGTGCTTCATAAATATAAGTTCTGCCACTAAAGTGAGACTATCAGCTAAAGAAATTGCTGAAGAATGGTGAAAGGGTTCGCCCAACACTCAAGCTCGGTATACCATCCCAATCCTTTACGATCGACAGTGAGAGGTGTCAAGGATTTCAACGTAACAAGACACCCTGGCAGAAAAGCTCCCTTAATCCTTCCGCTGGCTAAGGCTATAAAGCAGACGGTTAAGTTTTGTGAAGACACGAAAAGGCATCCCTGAAACGACGAAATAACTCAACGGGCGTATGCTTGCACTCTTTCTTTTTTTCCTCGTTCTGTCTCCCTCTGTCCCTCGTTGCTTACCATCCTCTGGAGTGAATTATAACTGGTGTCGTGTGAAGTTACGCCTTCCTGCATGTGACCTATGTGAAGAGGGACGGAGAAGGAATCGGTCTTGCGATAATGGAGGAGGATAAAATGAGAAGGAAAGAGGGGGAGTACAAACGACGTCCAGGACTTGGCCAGGACTTATGGGTTATTCAGGAGAGACCCCCATCGGCGGAGGAAGAGCCCACGTATTCGTTCGATATATGCTAAGCAGCCAGCCTTCTGTATTATACGTATAGAGGGTGGGCCTAATGTAGCACATTTGTTCCTTATAAGCATCCTTACAATGGAAGTAATATCGCTAAATGGCTCACAAAGTTTCTGGTACTTATTACAATTTTTCAATGATTCTTACATCTGAATTTCTTTCAATTACCAAGATCAAACCTGTGGTCTGAAGAACCATTAAAAGAGCAAGATTTGCTACTGTTTGTACCTCGCTTTCTTATATGTTTTCTTTTGTAAAGTGTGTTGTGCAATAAAGTATTATTATTATTATTATCTCAGTGAATAGTATGTCATGTTAGCGTGAAAGTAAAAACTTTGATAAATTTACATGGTTAACATACAGACTTTGGCATTATTCGACTAACCTTCGAATAAAAATTTCGAATAAAATGAAGCCATTCGTCACTAACGAATGTATTTTTAGTCCACTAAGTTTTTATTCGATGGACTCGAATACAAATGTCGAATAAAGTGAAGTTATTCGAAAATAACGAATAAGTTCTTAGTTGACTAAAAATTTATTCGTTATTCTCGAATAACTACACTTTATTCGAAATTTTTATTCGAATTCGTCCGAATACAAATTTAGTCGACTAATGCCCAACTCTGCTTCATTTCTCGATATTTGTCAATGGTAAAATAGAAGTAAAGATAAAATATAAAATAATATAAATCAATATAAATTAAATATAAAAAAATAAAAATCAATATAAATTAAATATAAATCAATCTAAATCAATATAAATTAAATATAAATCATTTACAACATGAAGCTTTGTATCGCGTCCATTACAACTCTCACAAATTATACAAGAAAACAGCCAGCAGATCTTGATAGCTGTGAGTGTGAAAACAGGTGAGAGTACGAGTAACGAATCATTGTGGATATAAATTTAACCCTCTCGATTTACCACCGAAGGTATTCACAAAAATATGATTTGTATTTGCCAAAGGATGCAGTCGACAAGGTGTTACTGATTGCACTGTAAAACGAATAACAATAAAGCCCTCGATGGAAATATAGAAACCATCGAAATTTCATTCACCGTTCAAGTGAATGCCTCGCATCCTTTATTTCCAACATCAATAGACTTCCAATATTGATAGTATCAATGATGACGAGACTAGAGTTGAAAGCGTCAACTGCAGAGCGCAAGAATTTTGATAGATAATTTGAGAAAGCTGCAAATATGCAAACACATCCTACAGCTGTGTGTTTACGGCACTGTCTTCGCACGTGGGTGAGACTTGAGCAATATAAGGCCGCATGTATATGTGCACCGGGTATATACGCACGCCCACGTCGTTTGTACGCGCTGGCGAAAGTGAAAAATATCCCATGCAGCGGCAGCACGCGTTTATATACATACACGTGCATGCGCATATAAATGCGAACTCGTTTGTACAAGCATACGTGGATACGTTATTAGATCTCCGGAGGGTTGCGTGTCCGAGGTATCGGCGAGAACCAGCTGCCTGATCTGGTCGTTAACCTCACCTCGCGGATCATTTTTGGATCAGCCTGACGAGTTTCAGTTTCCGCGGGAACCCTCTCCTCCCTCCGTCGTAGATCCACGTTGAATTTCTCGTAAATCATTGATCGCGTCCGGTCATGCTGTGCTCGAGAACCCGGAGCCCCCGAAGTTTCGCGTATACATCCACGGGATGAAGTTTGTTTTGAGCGTTGCCGCTGCTTTCCGAAGCGAGCAAGTAGCACAACCCACTTGCACGTGCCCATGGGACGCCATGGGAACAGTTTCAACATATTTAGCGAAGCACATATTTCATTACGGTGTTTGAAATATCTTGTGAAATATTCATTCATCGAACACCTGCCTGCCATCATTTTATACGGGAAAAAGAAGCAAGAGGAACCTTATTTAAGAAAAAACTTGTGGTTAAATTTGGAAGAGGGTTCGATTGCTCTCTACGGGTGTCTCGTGGTGTGTACTTAGGAATAATGTTGTTCTGAGAAGATACGCTTTTGATCTTTTAGGTTCCAAGGAAATTTTGAAGGTTATCGATAGGTATTTCTGTGTACAAAAACTTGAAATGAAAATATTAATAGGGTAAAGAAACCAGTAAATGACCGAATTGTTGAATGAGAAGCCCAGTAAATGACCGCATACTTTTATTAAGAATTGTACTTATTAATGTTTGTTTAATACGCAAAACTAAAAATATGGGATATTAAAAGTGCAACTACACTCTATTTATAAACAAATAGTAATTTTTAAATTTATAATTGACATTTCTTTGCCTAATGGTCATTCACTGGTATGCGGTCAATTACTGGATGGTTTACCCTATATGTAGGTATATTCTATTGTTTTTCTGTGCTACATAAATCGTATTCGCGTGGAAGAAGAAGCCCCTTCAAAGGGCCTGTTTCGTTGTATAAATTGGATCGTGAATTTTCCATTTCCGCATGAACTGTTGCCCCCGAGTTCGTCATGTTTCCCTGAACTTTCGTCAACCTTAACGAAATGCACTTTGCACAAAGCGTGTTCGGTTCAAACACGATGGCGTACGCATAAAGGTCGATGGTTCCGAGTCGCAGTGGGATCGTTCGAGCGAAAATCGGGGCGGGTGCATTGTAAGCAGGCGTCACGACGTGTAAACCTAATATTTCCTGTTCCTTCGACCTGCACTTCACCCTTCTGGCTTCTCCTCTTTCTATATTCCCCCGCCACCCGCCGTCATCTCTTTTTAAAACCCCTCGGCGAGGGAAAGGCCTCGTTATAAGCGTACCGTGGGTTTCCAGCTCGAAAGGTGTTGGGTTTCTGACCCAAAGCCCTGGGCCCCGGGAGGCGAAGAGAGAGAGAGAGAAAGCAGGCGGAGGGGGGGGGGGGGAGAACTGGGGCCCCCGCAGCTAGGCCGCAATTCAACGGGCCCTTTTTTCTGTTCCTCTTTATAACGCGACTCTTGAAGCTTCGCTCGTCAACTCGCCTCTATACTATATTTTGACAGCGGGGGACACGGTGCCCTGCGAAATTCTGCCGGCTGTTTCGCGCCTCGCGAAACGAAGACGCCTGCGCGCTTCCCGTCTTTGTCTCGGACCTTTGTGCCACAGGTTTTTTCCGTCTTTTGTTCGTCGCACGGTCGAACACCTTAGAACTTTACGAATTCGTCGTGACAGCCCTTAGTAACACAGTGGTTTGTAAGCACATCGGAGTCATTTCAGACGTGATCACTTTTTTAATTCAAGTAATTTTCTGACAGCATCGAGATATCTAAATTTATAGAGTGCCGACAAAGTAGGGTATTTATGAAAATTAATTGCATTGAAATAATTTTATCACATGTCGGCAGTCTTCATATTTCACAATTTTCTCGACATTGAGTACCTTTGCGTAGGAAATTTTAGGGCGCCACACATGGCAGTTTCTAATTTCTAGAAGCGTCTCATGTGAAAAGATCTTAACTGCTCCTTTGTTTAGTCGGGCACATGATCGTCAAATTATCTTACAATCAGTGTTGTATTTTGACAGCGTAGAATTCGACGTCTGGCATGATCCACTGTATTACCTTCAAGCAACGTCTGAAGAATTTGTATTCGGAAATAATACGCCTCTGAGTAGTCGACGAGAGTGCTCAATATTAAACATACATATCAGGCTATGGTGTTGAACCAGTTTGAAACGCATAATTTATTCAAAAAGTTGTCTTGTGGAAAGTTTCGTATCGTTTCGCTTCTCTCTACTTTTCCCTTATTCTTCATGCATCTTTAATCTATGTTAAAGCGGTTTTAAATATTCCATAAATTGTCAAAAATTTCAATACCAGCTGCCGTTATTTTTCTTTCGTAACTTCCTTTTAACATTATGCACGTATCCGTTATTTTTACTAGCATATAAGTGATACAATTTCAGACCAAAGCGATGAGGCATTGTATTCCGCGTTTTTGTAGAGGAGAGGGTAGGAATATGAGATAGGGTAGAATTACGAGTCACCTGTACACAGTTTTGACAGTTTTGATAATTTTGACAGTTTTAACAGTTTTGACAATTTTAACAGCTTTGACAGTTTTGACAATTTTGACAGTTTTGACAATGATTGTAAATTAAGTATTATGATGACTGAAAGTTGAAACATAAGCATAGCAACCGTTATTAACAGTTATCGTTATTTTGTTTAATGGACGTCTTACGTTTCATTCATAACAGAAAGCTTCTAGTGCTTATTAAAGTAAAATTTACTTCGGTTTATTCTGTGATTCTTAAATAATCGTAGTTTCAGTATATTAATGAAGATTTAAAGTATATTGTGCTTTTGATTATGATATAATAAGCAAAAGTGAAATGGAAAATTGGTGGAAATATGAGGTAGATACTCGAAAAAATAAAATTTTCCGAAGATTTTAAAGGCGAGTTATGGATTCAATGTTTAGCGTGCCAATTATGAGCCTATAATGATTGCACGGGTTTAGGAAGCACAGTTTAAATATAAGACTATTGCAAAACAAAATAAATATGATTGTTTTATTATATTTGACGTTCTGTTATGCTTGTACACCAATAAAACCTTTCTATTAATGCTTTTACGCAATTTCATAACTTATTTCGTTGAAAAGTAAAAAATCAAAACTTTGTAAGATCCACAATACCTATTTATGTTTTTGCAGCACATTCCATAAGAAATTCCCCAAACTTCATCGTTCGATTTTTCTATTTTTGACTACTCTGAGGCTTCCTACGCCAAAAAATAAAATGGGTATCCCATATTCGTGCCCTCTCCTCTACTTGTGAAGTAACTGACTCCTCTACAGTGCGTTCGGTAAGCATATCAAAGAAGTCGGAGAGTGGACGTCAGAGAAGTCTCGCAGGGGTCTTTTCCACTTTTATTCCATCTTCCAGACGTCGTTGATCGATACCGTTTCGCGAGCGTGCTCACAGAGCCCAGGCCACTGTCGGCCATCCGAGTTTCCTTAGTTCCTCAGCTTTGATCCCGCACGTTTTCCGGATGTCAGCAGGCTGTAAGAGATCCGTAACAGTTTGAGAGTTCTCCTGGTAGGCGCGTCAGTCGCTGCAGTTACAGATCGTACATGCTCCAAGAGGAAAAGGTTCCAAGTGCCGCGGAACCCCTCGTGACAATTGTGTCTGGCACTCGTTGTCGAGGGTCGACGCCTTCGTTGAAAGGGCTCTCTCTCTCCCTTTCTGCATTTCCTTCATCTTTTTCTTTTCCTTTTACTGGCCTTGCTTGCACTTTGGCCCGCTGTAGGCGTACCAGACATCAAAGAATCTTTGGTAGTCGCCACCCCTCGGTTAGCCGCATGCAAAGCTCCCGTATAAATGCGCGATAGAAGATCCAACGGCAGTTCTGACTAGATAAGGGCTTTAAGGACACGTAAACTGGTAACGAGGTCATGGCTAGGCTACCAAGCCAAGCCGACGATTGCGCTCGACTCGTCGCGTCGCGTCGTATCCTGTGATTTCGAGGGTTGTTTCGTTGAAACGAATCTGAAGCGACTGGGAAGTCAATGGTAGATTCTGTTGTGAATGGAAAAAGGATGAATGTTACCTGTCTCGAAGATTTTGTCCAATTTCTCCAATACATTTGCATTGTCGATGTCACGAATGTTAATAACTCGCTACGTTGTGCTCGTAAATCTCAAACACCAGCCTCGAAACTCTATTCACAATCAATTCTTACAACGAGAGTTCTCAGAAACATCTTTATTAGGAACTGTCTATTGTAACCAGTCCAAGAGAGCATGACAATCTGTCCTGGAATATCGAGGTGGACTTCTCGAGGATCATATTGTTTAGAGAATGGTTCTCGGTCCTCTCGCTCGTGGCAATAGCCAGGAGGGGGTCTCCCCTCAATGACGCAGTGACCCTCGAGAAAAGTGAGGATCATCAATACTCGGGGCATCTATAAAAGTGTCCCACTCACGAGAGACGAAGGTACGATTTTTACCAGCGATAACCCAGCGTGGTTTCGACGATCCGAAGGTAATTATTTCCCGAGAGGATCCCACTGGGTATCCGGCATCCTTTTTACGACGGGCAACACTGCCTCTTGGTCGCCAGCAGGGAAGGCGAGAGATGTTTGGGCTGGAGGAATGGCCAGCGCTGAGGTCGTGGGTATGTGATATCTGATGCAGAAAACCGGTAAAGGCCGAAGGCCGATGGTACCGTGGGGCAAGGGATGGTGAACGAAGAAGAAGGACCAAAAGCAAAGACACGATTGTGGGGGCACGGCACATTGTCTTCGGGTGACTTAAAAATCCAACTCGTGCCTCGTTAACCGTCCTATCTGATACAACGAGCATATACCCTCGAAAGGAGTACACGATGTGTGCTCGCGTCCTTTTTCCCTTCTTCCCCGCTCTTCCTTCCCTCCTCTTGCCTCCGTTTCTTTTTCCCCACCTCCTTCTCCGACTCGCCCACGTAACCTTGCGGCTCCTGAATGCGAACCCTGCTAGGGATTACTTGGTAGCGTAACATCGAATTGCCACGGTGTTTATGAACGTCGTGTTGCTCGGGGTCTATCCGTTAACCCTTCGAGTGAATGTATTTCATATCTTTTTGTGCGCTGTTCTGCACCTAGTAGAATGCGTAACGTGTAACAGGTCAAGTAAATTACTTGCAACAATGATGGCTATCTAATTTTTTGATGCTTAAAATACACGTTGATGTACAAAAGTTTTAGTTTTTGCATCGCCGTTTTAAAAGTAGAGAAGGCTCTTGCTAATGCAAACTATTAATGCAATAAAATTTGTTGTTTTGTTGTATGCAGCATATTGATTAACTTTCGGGTATAATTAAGTGTGGAATGTTAGTTTGTAATTATAATCAGTTTGGTAGTTACGGATATACTGGGTAGAGGAACTCCTCAGTGCCAGTTCTATGGCGATAGCGATGATTAGATTCAAGGTTTGGTAGGTCACACAGTGTTAAGTCTTTATTATTCACTAGGTGGCAACCAAAGACCTCCCATGAGTCCTTTGTTTTGCACCCCGAGCTCTCAGCTTCTCCTCCAAATCTCACTATTGCTTTGTACACCTATATGCAATCGCACCACCATGCGATCTCTGTATTGTGTTGCATATGCATTGGGGATTCGAAAGTTAATGGCTTTACGTTACTTTAACACTAAAAGTGTAAGTAGAATCTTTCAAATCTTTCAAATCTTTTACCTGTTGAATGTAACAATTTATTCTATTACGAAGCACGTTGAGTATTTCAATGTTTGCAGAAATAAAAGTAAGGTTCATAGTTTGCTATACATCACTTACTACAAGATATAAGAGATTCTTTACTGACAATGAATAAATACTATACACACATAAATACTATGCCTATGCAGAGGAACACGGCAGAGAATTTAATGCATATGAATTACTTTCTTACAAGAACATTGTTTAAAGAAATGGAAAACTTACTTTGAGCACGAGGCGGATTTAAGCGACGTAGGGCAAAACCTGCGTTTCATTGTTTCTTTAAAACTCGCAGAAGCGTTATAAAAGCGCGAGCAAGAAAATAATAAGCCCATTGAATCGAAACTACCTTCTTTCCCTCGAGACAATGGCGGTTCTGCCTTCGCTACTTATACTTTCTCGCTGGGTAAATCGTCGCGAGAAGAAACAGGGTCTTTCTCTGGTTTCACTTTAGTTCACATGATTTGTATTCGTTGGGGTTGCGCGAGTATCCGATTATTTTGATTAAATATTCTTGCATCTGAATCTCGGGTGCTCGATAATTTTTAAGTTGTGATTTTGCAGTTCGATCAGATGTAAGAATTTTTAAGCAAGAAAATCGACTCCCGAATCGCAAAGGGTATAGCCGGTTAAGACGGTCAAATGTGCCCCTGAACCAAATTCAAATCCCGATGAGTCATTCGAAAGCTTATAAAAAAAGAATGATTTCTGTCAAGTTTCAACCTTGTATCTCTACCCGGGGGGTAGTAAAGGGTAAAAATAGAAAATCAGGTTTTTGCCGAATTTCTACTATACCAGGGAATGAAAAATTTTGAAAAAATTCAGAGGCATATCTGTTATCGGGGCACATATTAGGGAATTATTTCAGATTTTTAAATTGAAAAACCAAGCTGTGAAAAATAAAAAACGTCAAAAAATGATGAAAAATGCCGGTTGTGTATCGAAGCAGTTGCAGAACTATAATCATATTTTTACTGTAAGTACGTATCACTGTTACTATTGTCCTGAATTTTTTTCAGATTTTTCAATTTGGTGCGCCGCAGTTAAAAAAATTAAAAACCGAGTTTTTCGTCGTTTTTTCCGTCTGAGAGTAACTAATAGGTCGAATTTTCGTACATACTTTATGGAATACGTCTTTTATGCAATCTTCAATGTCTTCACACGCAGTAAAACAGCGTAGAAATTAAAAGAACTAAACATGCCGTGACACTACAGTGTAAAATGTGTAACATATTTTCAACGGCGTCGATGGTGCAGTGGTAAAGTGTTGGACTGCTGAATCGCTGCGAACTTTTTGAACGTCGGTTCGAGCCTCGGAAATTCTAAGTCCGCGCACAGTCATTTTTTTTTCACATTAATTATGTATTTTTTCGATTTCTAACTATATGACAATGGTCAATATTTATTTACAATGTTTTTAATGACGTTGAAATATACGTAAAATCAACGTATATTAAACGTTGAAATATACGTAAAAATACTATTAAAAACTTTGTAAATAAATATTGACCATTGTCTTATAGTTGGAAATCGAAAAAATACATAATTAATGTGAAAAAAAATGACTGTGCGCGGACTTAGAATTTCCGAGGCTCGAACCGACGTTCAAAAAGTTCGCAGCGATTCAGCAGTCCAACACTTTACCACTGCACCATCGACGCCGTTGAAAATATGTTACACATTTTACACTGTAGTGTCACGGCATGTTTAGTTCTTTTAATTTCTACGCTGTTTTACTGCGTGTGAAGACATTGAAGATTGCATAAAAGACGTATTCCATAAAGTATGTACGAAAATTCGACCTATTAGTTACTCTCAGACGGAAAAAACAACGAAAAACTCGGTTTTTAATTTTTTTAACTGCGGCGCACCAAATTGAAAAATCTGAAAAAAATTCAGGACAATAGTAACAGTGATACGTACTTACAGTAAAAATATGATTATAGTTCTGCAACTGCTTCGATACACAACCGGCATTTTTCATCATTTTTTGACGTTTTTTATTTTTCACAGCTTGGTTTTTCAATTTAAAAATCTGAAATAATTCCCTAATATGTGCCCCGATAACAGATATGCCTCTGAATTTTTTCAAAATTTTTCATTCCCTGGTATAGTAGAAATTCGGCAAAAACCTGATTTTCTATTTTTACCCTTTACTACCCCCCGGGTAGAGATACAAGGTTGAAACTTGACAGAAATCATTCTTTTTTTATAAGCTTTCGAATGACTCATCGGGATTTGAATTTGGTTCAGGGGCACATTTGACCGTCTTAACCGGCTATACCCTTTGGTCCCGTAATTTCGGGTACTCGCACACCCCTAAGTAGTATTCGTACCTGAGTCATCGCTTACGCTCACGCAGATCCGTGACATTGCATCACGTGTCCCTCGAGATATTCTATAGACACTCCTTACTTGAAAGACACATTTTTTCTCTCCTTATCTGCTACCGATTAGAGGTAATCTTTTCCGTCCATTTCCCATGTCCGTTACGCGACTCCAACCTACCTTTCTGCGTTGTACCATCGACAAATGGTTGTACAATGTACATACTACGATCATCCATTTTCCTTCTGTTATCTGATCACACGTAAACTTTCCCTTGCTACTCTAGCTCGATAGTGCTTCGATACTTGTGACTGCACTGTTAGTTTTTAAATATACCAACACTCTGTAATCTCTCAAACTGTATGAATCATTATTAGTTCCATTTTGATCGTATTTATGGACAATCAATTTGTATTAGCAGGGGCCCCCTGACCCTCTCCGGTTTTGATCTGGAGACTCTGGGTTTTAAAGCAAATCTCCGGGTTTCGGTATTATTGGAAAAATCTCCGAGTTATAGAAAAAATGAGATAATAAGAAATTGTGGTATTATACAGTAGTATCAATTTGATATACAATAAAAGTTATTCATTAAAAATTTATCGAAAATTAAATCGAATAAAAATTTATTTTAAATTATTCAAATACAAATTTATTCGAAATTATTCGAATACAAATTTCTTCGAAATTATTCGAATAGAAATTTCTTCGAAATTATTCGAATACAAATTTATTCGAAGTTATTCGAATACAAATTTATTCAGATAATGCCTAACTCTGGATGTATCGTACATACCAACAAATCATTTATTCGTATTCTTGTATTCGAAATTTTTTAAAGTTTTCTTTCGTGAAATAGAGTAATGTTATTTTCTCCATTGTTCTTTGTTTTCATGATACCAACAACACGCGTCTTGTCGCGACGAATGTCATCATAGGTACATCACTTTTCTAGATTTGTAGGAGGAACACACGGCTAGTTAATCGTAACACGAAGGGACCATTATGAGTCATCGCTGGATAAGTAGCGGAGAACTATCTCCGCACACGAAATCGACCACCAATAAATAGCCCTCGCCCCTTTTCGTAATGACGTCATTTCTTCTGTATTACGTGGAACGACATCTCGCATTACTAATCGTTATCCATAGAAGTCCAAGTTATTAACGTGCAAATAAAATTCATATCTAATAGAAAAATGTATATTCGAATTGGACGTTATTTAAATTAGGAGGGCAATATTGGAAAATTTAGTTAAGCGATTCATCATTCTTATAATCTCAAATATTATCATTTATTACATTTATATGGGTTAAAATGAATTTAGAAATACGTAAATTGTTGAAGACAGAAAAACGAATATAAATACTTTTTCAATTTGTATTATATATTAATAGTCGTGACAAGATCGAGTTCTTCTCTTCTGTTTATTATTTATCCAGTATTTCTACCATTCTCACTAAAGTAGGGAGTGATGTATTAAATAAGCTGTGCATATTTTTTATTTTGCTTTATAACATATAAAAAGTTAGTAGTTGCAGATCTAATTTCTAAAATACATAATTTCTTGCATAAGTGAATATTGATCACTACTTAATTTTTTTTACATGACACATGGAAAAGGATTTAAGAAAACTATGTTCATAATCTCCACCCATCAGGCATTGTTAGTTAAAAAATATAAAATGCGTCTTTACTTCGTAAACTGTTATTTTTTTTTACTTAAGCCCAATAAAACTTGCTATGAAAATATAAAACGAGGTTCTTGAGAATGTTAATTAATAACTAACCTTTTAGTCATGAAAAGCACGCAAATGTTTCCAGACCCATCGAACCGATAATAAACGAGCAAACGAATCATGGCGAATACGAAATTATCGATCGAGCACAAAATATTTTTCGTATCATAGAAGAGTCCAAAGTCATTGAATGTCCTAACATTTAAAAGATTACCATGTACTTTTAAATGTTAGAAAGGTGGATCAAAACCGTTGGGACAAAAAATGATCCCAGTATCAAGTTATTTCATTTAAAACCGACACATTTGCATTTCTCAAGACGCGCGAAAGAAGTTGCTCAAAGAAATTTGCCACTTCTTCTAACGGTAACGAGCATAAAACTTAAAAAGACTCGGTAATCCACGTGCATCAAGGCGATGTGGAGTACCAACAGCTGTGCCAAGAATTTCCCTAAAAGAAAGGCTTGTTTTTCGTTGCAGGTCTCCAGGCGGAATTGTTTTACGTGAGGGAGGGAGTTATAAACGAGTACGCGATTAAGTTCGTCGTCCCCGTGCCGGCGCAGGTCCACAAGCTGCATTTCACCTGGGAAAATCTGGCTGGCAGGCCGGTAAGTTTCACAAAGTCTTTGGCGAGCCTTCGAAACAGTTCCGTCGATGTAAATCCTCCGAGGGGCTTGAAAGGCGAGGGCGGGTGACTTTGAGGCGTTTGAAAATCGCGGAGACGGTAATGGGGAAAAGAGAGGCCACGTCAGCTTTCAGAACGTTACCGGCTGCCGTATCTTCCGCGTACTTTGGTTCTCGTTTACGTTTCTTTGATAGCACGGTGTGCTGGATCAAAGTCACCCAGGGCGAAGGAACGATGAATTCGCTCGTTAACGAAGGAATCCACGTCTTCGCGCGTCTCACGGACGGAAACCCTCCGTGGTCGGATGAATCCTCGACGAGCACACTTCAGGCTTGAACGGACACAGAGCAACCGTTCGAAATCCTTCGTCGATCCTCGTCCCCCGTTTCTTACGGCTCCTTCTGAGACACACTTATCCGGATTACCGAGGCATGCTGGTCCTTCCCGTTTCCCAGGTTCTCGGCACCAAGCAACGGCGCACAGTGGGGCAAAGTGACGAAGTTTGTGTCAAAATCAAAGAACTTTTCATAGAAATGAGATAGAGGGATGATTTTTTTTTTAAATTAAAGCTGAAAGATTGCAGAATAAGGGAAAATTAAAGAAATTATGGTACGAACGTTTTTTAACTTTGAAAATCTGTATCAACCTTGAAATCGATTTTTTCCAAAATCCTGAGGTAGTAGCCAAATTTTGCGAACGGATTTGAAATCAGCGTGACAAAATCTACAGGAAATGATGTACCACATGTCAAGAAAAAAATCTAACCGTACATGGTATTGGATAAATCACAATTTTGTTGTAATATTTCAAGTTTATCACAGATTTTCAAAGTTAACAAACGTTTGTACCATAATTTCTTTAACTTTCCCTTATTCTGCAATCTTTCAGCTTTAATTTAAAAAAAAATCATCCCTCTATCTCATTTCTATCAAAAGTTCTTTGATTTTGACACAAACTTCGTCACTTTGCCACACTGTGCGGCGCAGCGGCTCATTCGATTCTGTTCTTACTGAAAATTACGAGTCACGGCTTTCAACGCGCATTAACACTAAACGTACCACGCGCCCGTCAAATGAGTGGTTTTAAAATTAGATTCAAAATTCTGCATTGATTTTTGTTGCTTTCGACCATCTCACTTTGTGACAATTCTTATATTATCCATTTAATCAATTTTTCTTTTTTATCATTCCATTTGTCTTATTTTTCGATGAGGAAAAATTGTATAACCTCCCTTATCTATTGCAACCGGTCATTTTGAAAGTAGCAGAGATAACATCGAAGTGAACAAATCTTATAATATTCAGTATTTAGTTTTATATTTGTACTGTTTTATTTTATTTCTGAATTTTATCCCCGAATGTGTCGAATCATTCAGCGAAAAACTTATTGAAGTAAAATCTACGTCGTAAGATGTGTCTGCAAAATAAATGCGACTGTACACTATCCGTGTCAAGTTAAAACATTCATACACCGTAAGTACATGTATTTATAGCAGAGAGGACAGAATCGAACCAAGCTCTTCAATATTTGCCATTTTACCGAAATGAAATCTCTGAATGGCTTTCTTCCTGATGAGAACACTTTTATTAAGACCGATCTGAGATTTATCAGTTTGAGCTGTTCTCGAGGAAAATTTTAATAACGAATCAGCGAATCTTCTGCGATCGATAACCGAGTTGTACGATTGAGTTAATAGTAGCAGAAATAGGTCGTTTTAAATGAACAGGGAAAGATTATCAGACATACAGTGGCGGTTTAATATACAATGGAGTAATCAGTGCAATGCAATACTTTCATTTATCATGCGCAATTAATTTCATATACCTATGTAGAATAAGTAGTTTAAAAAGGAAGGTCACAAACACTTTGTTTATCACTTATTTCCTTTTTCCGTGTATATGTATATATAACTCACAAGGAAAGATCTCGAACCTGGAAATTCAAAAAACTCTGAGACTTTTGTAAGGGTTTTTCTCATGATTACAATGCAATTTTTCTTTGCTGCCCAAATTTACTCTAAAGCGGTGAAATTGACCCCTTAAAGTCCGGCTTTTTTCAAATTTTGTGTTATAACTCTCGAACTATAACAACTGTAAGTTACCAAATGACAGTCCTAATTAAAAGAAATAACTTTTTTCTATCTGTTATCGATTACGAGTTACAAAATAAAATCATAAAATAGCCGTATTTTCAGGGGTTAATTTCACCCCTTAGTGTGAATTTAGGCAGGAAAAAAGTTGCTTTGAAATACAGTTGAATAGGTATTTTACCATTTTCAACAATACATATATGAACATGCAATGCAAACGTCAGCAAATATCCAATGAAACTAAATTACATGCAGAAGACAAAGCGTAGACACCTATTAAGTAATTTGTACCCTCTAAATAAATGTTCCGTGCGGGAAAGCATAAATAGCTAACTTCTTTTCATAAGGAATTCAATATAATGAAAGATCGATGGGGTTATACTCATACCAACTAGCAAGTAAATCGCCAGTTTGTACGTATCGAGGAAACTCAGTCAGTACGTTCTCGTTGGGGATGAAGGTACTCTGACAAAGTGGCGGCGAAAAGTGGGCAGAATGCGGCACGGTGTCGGATTGACTCGTCGACAATGTGCAGAAAAAAAGAGGAGCAGGTCCGAGAGTAGGACAAAGTGGTCCAGCCGCTTCTTCGAGTTGTCTCGGTGGAACGAAAACGAAGAAGGGGAGGAAGAAAGCTGGAGACTGATGACCAGCGCGGAGACATCCGTCACCTAAGAGACAAAACTGAGTGTCCCCGAACGCTTCTGGAACACACCGGCTACCTGCCAATCAATCTGACGACTTTTGCCTGAACCGACCCTTCCCTTAGACGAATTCGTTGCATATTCTTCAACTGAGCCTCTCAAATGCCCAATTGACAAATTCCACTTTCTGTTTTCTCAGTTTTAATAGGTGCCTACTTAAGCACATAATAAGTCACTACTTTTTACTTTGCGGAGTCGATCTGGTTGGCTTCTGAAGGACTCGGTTAAAACCCTCAAGCGGATTCTCAAATGATGCTAGACGATTGATAGAATTTGTAGCTTTATAGGAGTTCAAATATTTTAGCGACCCAATTAGAATTTTGCTCCTTTCGTGCGAATTAACCTGTTCACTGGGGAGGACGTGTTAACCTACCATTTAAAAAATTCTCCTTGTCAGATAAGACGAGTTTACACGTCGCATATCTCTTAAATACTTGATACGAAACGCACGAGTCTGAAGAAGAAACATTTTTAGCCGCAGTATTTCCAAGTTCAGAATATACTGCATAATTCACTTATTATTACATATTTCTTTACGAACTTCAACTTTCACTATATACACCGAACTGTGATTAAAGTAAAATTTAAAAATTCAGACACTCATTACTTTGATACAAAAATACCCATACTTAAAGAATTTCTCGAAATTTAATCATCTCATAAAACAAAGAACACTTCTTTCCCAGAACATTTTGCCCGAGTCGCAAGAATAAAATCCTTTTTGCGACACATGTATGGAAATCTTCTCTCAAGCTTGTCCGTAAAGCTGGGTTTGCATTAGCCCAGTCCAGTGATCCAGTACAGCACTGGATTAGAACTGGAATAATGTAAACAGTGTGTTTATTCCAGTACAGTGCTGTCATTCCAACAGATTTCGACTGGATCGAAAGTCTACTTTTCGATCCAGTGTTTACCCCCTCCATCGAAAACACAACATTCCAGCGTTGCTGGACTGGTCTAAACGGCTCAGTCCAGTGCCGTCCGAAGCGTAGTACAGCGTACACGTGTTTGCTTATCCAGTTTCGCATCCAAATTCGCTTTTTTTTCTTCATTTCTTCATCAACTGTATCAATAACTTCTTCACAAATTAACATTAAAGCAAGTTTCATATGTTTTTTTGTCCTTCTTTTGCGTGAATCCATTATTATTACAGTCTACCAGTTTCAACGGTTCAGAAACGACAGGAATAATCAAGACATCGACTGATTTCCAGTCGAACCACTCACTGGATCCAGCGACTGGAATAATGTAGACGTCGACGCGATTTCCAGTCAAACCACTCACTGGATCCAGCGACTGGACTAATGTAAACCCAGCTTTAACGAAGTGCGCAGAGTGTCCCATAGTTCTACGAGTCTTCGCAGATATAAGGAGAGAAAAGGCCGTAAAAATTTCTGGCTGTTGAAAGAACGGTTAGCCAGGTTTACAGAGGCACTCACTATCGGGCGAATAGCGCAGCGCGCTTAAGTATCGGCAGTAGCGAAGTAACAAGAAGCAGGCAGGTTGACGAGGTGTGTCTTCTCTGCAGCTACTTACAACTTACAAGTTGGGAAACCGATCGTCGTTGCCAGCTGGTAATCAGCCTCGGGCTCTCCCTCTTGCGCTCTTCTTTCTTTGGTCTAGCCTTCCCTCGTCTACCGAATCTCTTGCTCCTCAGCTCCTTGTTCTTCTTCCCTCTTTCTTGCTTCCCTCCTTCTTTCAGCCGTTTCTTCTTTCCACTTGCCCCCCGTCGCGTCGCCCTGCCTGCAGGCTTCTGTGTTGTCCGCGGTCCTCCGGATTCACTTTGCCCTCTGTTCCACGCAAATTGTCTTCCCAGAATGGTACGTTTCAGATTATAGGAAGAGTTCAACGTTCGCGTGATTACGAGCGAGCAGCAGCTCTGCTCTGGTCCCTCGCGTTCTACGGCGTTGTTCCCTTTCTTTTTCGCCCATCGTCTATTCGGTGGTCTTAAAGAAATGCTCATGCACCGTTCGTCCCTCCGTCTTGTCTTTTCTTCATCCTCTGTCTCGTTCTCCACTTTTGTTCTCCTCGGTTTCGCGCAGACCCTCGTTCTTATGCAGATTAGGAGTTTCCAGCAATTTGCACGTCTGGTAGGCTTCTTCTGGATGCGCTGGGAAATTGCACAAAACCTTTTGCTCTTAACGGGTGCGCGTAAATGCGTGGCTCGATGCGGAATTGCGGGTTCATACGTGCTGGTTTCGTTGATGGCGCTGAAACGCGTGGCATTGCGATTTAGTAGCGTCGGTGAAAGATTTTTTTTATTCATTTTGATCATTTTGGAAGAGTACTAAAATTATACTTGAGGAGTGATTTTTCAAAGGGGCACATTTCGACATAGAAAATTTTTCAATAACCGCAAAGAATTGTGGTACTTATGTTTATTAAAAAAATATAATTTTTCTTTTTATTTGTATTTTATTCTTCCATCTGATAGCGGTAATGTTTTAAATTTTAGCGACATCGTTTAGTAGTTATTTAAAATATACCCGGTTTTCGGATGAAACCGTTTGGAAATAAGCTAAATTTAGAGAGTTTTGTACAAAGTGTGAAGAGCAAAGTTGTTCCTTCATTTCGTTGCTTCTAAAAGTTATTATCGACGCGAAAACACGCGACATAGGAACTAAAACGCCGTCTAAAGTGACAAGTTGATTTTAATTCAGAATACTATTTAACCCTTAACTGGTATCCTGGGGTCGCTCATGACTCCAAGCTCGTACAATTCGCTGCAAAATTTTTAGTAGTCTTAGTTTGTAAACTGAATGTGCAGTTAATTTTATAATAATAGTTTAACTTTCTACGTTTTTATTATTTTATACATTACCTAAGAACAAAATATTCATTGAGTTTGATTTAATGTCGACTTTACAAATTTCTGTGCCTTTTTTATTTGACGTCTGCCACGACCCCAATATACCAGTCACGTTTGCCAAAAAACAGTATACCAGTTAAGGGTTACGGAGATAATAGACAGACGAATGTAAAATATATATATTCTCCTCAGTTGCCGTATACAATGCTGGTGGACATCAGCAACCCGTCAGCCCTAAGCAGTTCCCTGAATATATCTCAAGCAGGCGAAATCCCTGTCGGCGGGCTGCAGACGTGGGCTTTGGCGCTGCATTGCGGCCCCTACGACGCGGAAGTCAATCTCAGTCTTCGAATAAACGTCTCTCTATCGAGACGGAACACGACAAGCCTAGACTTCAAACGGAAGAAAATCTGCCTGAAAGATAAGAGTAACATAGGAGCAGAGGAAGTCCTGGTGGCTGCGTCTGGCTCCTCCTCTGGCGGGCAAGTATTTTACGCTGCCGTTGGTTGCGCCTGTGCCTTCATCGCTGCCATTGTTGTGCTGGTCATCGCTTACTACGTGCGTGATAAGAAAAATAGGAGACATCGCGACCCCCTTCAGTAAGTAAATTTCCTCTCATTGTTTCTCTCATTTCTATGAGACATTACTGACATTTTAATCGAACGTTGAACTCAGCTAAAATCATTAAGCTTTTTACTGGCAACCAGAGGTTCCCGGCTGTCCACCTCTGATTGCTTTGAATTTTGGATATATTTTAAAGCACCGAAAAATAAGATATACGTATTTTTTTATAGCGGCCCGTTTTCATATTTAGGGGGTGAAACCAACCCCCAAAGTTATAGAATTTTCAGGTGTTCATCTCAGATTGCTTTGGTTTTTGGATATGTTTTAGAGGGCCGAAAAATAAAAAATACATGTCTTTCTATTTTGGCCCATTTACATGTTCAAGGGGTAAAACCACTCCTCATAGTTATCCCCTAAGAACATCGTCCATACAGTAAGTTATGGCGCAAATTAAATTTATATCAAGTTTTACTCAATACAATTTTTGTAGCCTGTACGAACTTTGGGGGTGGTTTCACCCCCTAAATATGAAAACTGGCTGCTATAAAAAAAACGTATATCTTATTTTTCGGTTCTCTAAAACATATCCAAAATTCAAAGCGATCGGAGGCGGACACCTGCGAACCTCTCCGTGTGAGTTGGCCAAAAGAATTTCTTGCGTGTTTTAAGGAAACCCACAGTCAAGTTTTACCTATATGTTAAACTGAAACTTTTCATGAAATATGATATTAAAAATAACCAGAAGACATTTAAGCCTGAATTACTATTCATCCTAAAACCGATACAGCGATTTATTATTACATTCCTGGTAATATTTCCATATCACTAGATCAGTGAGTATTATTTACTTTATCAATGAAATTTCATTAACGAAGATATGGTTTTCATGTTTGCAGGGAATCGAGGGGTCTCAGTTCGGCGTGTAGCGTGGAAAGGGGCACAGGAGTCGGACCCGCGCAAACATTTTTGTCTTCTGAAACACCTCCGCCGACATCCACAACTTCTACTTCCGCTTACAGAAGGCTGGACGACCGGCCTAGTCGAGAATTGCACGAAAGAATTCAAGAAATCACAGTCCAAAGGTGAGGAGAATTTTATGGCATTGGTTTTACAATCTTCTAACGCATTGATAAATGAAATCAAGTGTTTTGTGTCGAAGGTCTGACTCATTAATTAATAAAAATATTTCTATTTTTATGAGGTTATTAATTTCCTTCGATACGTACTACCAATGCAAATTAAATCAATTGTGATGCAGAGGTATTGAAAATACTATTATTACACGTCTAATTGACTAGTGAATTCAGAATTGCCTAGAACCTTTAGTCTCTTAATTCAATGAATTTTCCTTTGACAAAGCTTTTGCATGCTGCGACAGAACGTCTGGCTCGCGGTTTCAGGTTAAGTGGCTTGCTCTAGAAGGCAGAATAAAGAAATCTTTGCATCTAGCGAGTTCGAGCACATTGAAAGCGCCAGAGAACTGTTCAACGATCGATCGACACCAGAGCTATCAAACTCCTCTAACTTTCAGCAACGCTTTTAAAACACCTTGTAATTTATCTCGAAATAGATATATCCAATTCACTTTCAAGAACAGGATCTTAAGAGCTTCTCTATAGAATATTAACTTCAATTTTTCAAATAAAAAGTTAGAAGAATAGAGACTCAGTTATGAACCGTGTCGAAAAACCCAAATTGAAATTCATGAATTTATAAAAAAAAAAAAGAAAATAAGAAGTGCATTGAGCTTCTTGGATGTTGGAGTCCGTGTCAACGTCGACTTGGCTCTCCTTTCAGTAGTTAAATAGACGATCGATTGAGCTTCTCGGTAATTTTAGTAAAGGAGAATCTCAAAGTTTGTAGAGAATAATTATCGGTTTCCGTGATGCTGGGAGTCACGAATCTCGAGGTAATCTCGTTCTGTACTTGTTACAGATGCAGGGTACGCCTTCTCAGCATCGAAATGGAGGGCACATTCGGTCGCGTGTATAGAGGCAGTTATCACGAAGAGGGCGCGTCTTCCCCGAGGGATGTCCTGGTGAAAACTGCTGCTGAACATGCATCGCAATCGCAAGTAAATAATTTTTCCTCCTCCCGCCAATTAAGGCAATCTTCTTTGAAAACCGTTAATTAAATTATTCAGAATTTCCTCCAAACTGACTTGTAATTAGCTTGGTCGAATATTAGCATGCAATTATGTGTGCTCTGGTATTTCCTCTTAATTTCACGCAACCACAAAGTAGCACAAGTAATCAGTTTACTGTACAGCTCTTTATTCCTCAATCTGGCATACAAATCATTGTTTTAACGCTTGAAGATGTTTTTGCCCATCCCATTCTAGTGTTTTTTTTATACCCATGCATGTAAATAGTCGTGCAAAAAATTCTCGCGAAAAGCGCATTTAATTTGACCACTCTTTTAAATTCCAATAGCACCGATTTCTGCTCTGTATACCCGTCACATTTAGATGCATTCAGATTTGTGTAAAAATTAATCTTGCCGGCTCAAAGTTATTCGAAGGTCATATTGCTATAAATCATTCAGATCCTTTCGATATAAAATTAGGAAAAATGTTTTCTCGTCAACCAATCTATCTGTTCCTTCAAAATAACTTCTTTTATATACGTTTTTGATGTAGCCCCAATATAAACAGCAACAGAAATCTTCAGAATGACCAATTAAAATAGCATACCTACCTTTTACGATCGTAGATCACCAATAAATTACCATTAAACAGCGACATGAATGTTTTAATGTGAACTTGAATTCTGCTTCTCAAGGTCGCCCTCCTCCTGCGAGAGGGTTTAGCGCTGTACGGTTTAAGCCATCCGGCTCTGCTGCCCGTTTTGGGTGTTTCCATCGAAGACAGAAGCGCGCCTTTTCTTTTGTATCCCCACACCGGCTACAAGAACATGAAGAGGTTCTTGCTGAGATGCAAGTTGAACAGCGAAGGGCCACCAAGGGCTCTCACTACGCAAGAAGTCGTGGAAATGGCCCTTCAGGCAGCCAAAGGGGTCCAGTATCTTCACAGAAAGAGACTAGTGCACCGAGATCTGGCCGCTAGGAACTGCGTGTAAGTGCCGAGGGTGGAATTATTCAATGCTTCGCGCCTACTAAAAACATTTACCCCCGTGTTCACGCGAGGAAGGCGGATTTCGGGCGTAATGTGGAAGCCTTAACGAAGCGCCCAATTAGTACGGAGATCCTCAATTACACCTATTATTTCGAACTTTTATTTGCGTACAAGGAGCACCTTCCGTAGGATGCGCGCTGCGCTGAGAATATTTTAGTGAAGCATCGGTTGAATCGCCATAAACCTGGGGTCGTTACGTTTCGTTACGAAATTAATTGGCCGTGCGGTATTAATTAGCAATAAATACACCGGCTCGGGTCTGTTTAATTACCCGTCGCTACTGTTTCGTCTCGCGGAGATGACTTTAATAGGGCTCGCGGCAGCTTCTTACTTGCGCGACTTTTTGCGCTGCCCACGCGAACCGATCGACGAATTTAAAGCGGGCTACGCTTGTTGCGTGTGCTCCATCTCGCCCCTATCTTGCCTCTTTCAACGTTTGTATTAAGCCACGGGACGCCTCGGAGACGTTTAACGATCGATGTTCCATTTTATTAGCGTTGACGATGATCTGAGGGTTCAAATCACGGACAACGCTCTGGCCAGGGACCTGTTTCCTCAAGATTACCATTGTCTGGGCGATAACGAGAATCGTCCGATCAAATGGCTCGCGATCGAAAGCCTGCTCAATAAGGCGTTCAGCACAGCCTCCGATGTGGTGAGTAAAGCGTCTCTTATCTAGAAATTCAACTTTTATTTAATTGATAATTATATTTAATAGGTAAATTTCTTTGCTTTTACGCGTTGTTTGCTTTTGAAACTGAAGATTTTTCTTTAATCAGAACATGCATTTGAAGATCTAATAAAATTTTGTTTTGTGATTTTAACTGCTTCCCTGAAATCTGTAATTTAAGCATTTATTTATTTTCTCTTCAGTTTCTGCTGATAGTTGTGATAAAATCAAGCCTTCTACTTTCCTTTCTATCTGTATTCAATTGACACGGTTACGAGTAAAGTGTACTTTAGTCACAGATCATTTTAAGTAGCTTGTTCAGCGCAATGCATGTTTCGAGGGAGGTATAAGAAAAGTAATATAGGGGTCAAGTAAGTGTACTCAATGTCCCACTAAGCTATCTGGTTTCGTTAAAGTAGGCCTCGCTTTACTTCGTCCATGAAGGTACTTGTCCCTAAGTACATATTTCTTTTGTGATTAATATTTTTGAGAATTATTCGAATATAAGTATGTATAAACTATCTTATAAAATGCAAATATTAACAAATTGCAAGTGATAAAGAAACAGATGCATATGTAATTAACCCTTCTAAACATCACATTATACTTTCTTTTAAAAAATCTTTTGATGCTCAATAAATTTTAAAAAAAAAGACGTCCGTGTTCTGAAAGTTTCGTATTTTCTTCTTTTAATCGCAGTTTTTCTTTAAAAGGTACAGGGATTTTATGATACACCAATCGAAAGGTTTTGAATCATACTTCAAGCAAATATTTATGTTATTATGATGGGTTTCAAAAAATTTAATTATTTCGAGAGGTGAAGTCGAGTGATTTTTTACTTCTTTCGCATCGATACTTTATAAATCCTTATTTTTTACGGGTAGTCAAAATACAGACATAAAATCACAATCAAAAGTTTCCAACTAACAATTATTGTTCACTTGGGTCACTAATAGCATCAAGAAACTTTCTAAAGTTATCTAAACGGCAATAATTCCGCGATCTATAAAATCTATGAAACAGTTTATTATATACATCTGAAAAACACTTGGATTAAAATAAATGAGGAACCACTTGGATTAAAATAAACTCACTCTACAGTTCTGCAATGAAGAGATTTACCATTTTTCACTGATTCTTCGTACCTTAGGATATCTATAAATATATTTAGAATGCAAAAATAGGCACTAACAAGGGTAGATCTCGAACTCAAAAATTCAAAAAATTCTGAAACTTTGTGAATATGTAGGGGATTTCCTCCTTCTTACAACGCAATGTCTGTTTGCTGCCAAAATTCACTCTAAGGGGGTGCAATTGCACCCTGAAAATCCGGTTATTTTCCGATTTTGTGTTATAACTCGTACACTGTAAAACATTTTTTTACCAAATGATAGATCTAATTAAAATAAGTAACTTTTGTCTTGAAACTTTTTTTTTTATCTCTTACAGATTGCAAGTTACAAAATAAAATCGAACTTTCAGGGTTCAATTTCACCCCCTTCGAGTGAATTTGGGCAGCAAAGAAAAATTGCGTTGTAATCAATCATATTCACAAAGTTTTAGATTTGTTTTCGAATTTCTAGATCCGGAATCTTCCCTTGTAAGTCCATTGTCATCTGCAGACTTTCAATTATACCGTGCTAACACTAATAACTGTTATGGAAAGACACAAGAAATTGAATGAAACGCGTGGAAAGTGTGGAAACTCCGCGACAGTCGCAGATCAATCCTGATCAAAGTGAGACAATATGTTTTTGCTGATTTTCCAGTGGGCATTCGGGGTGTTGTTGTGGGAACTGACGACGCTGGCGCAGCAGCCGTACGTAGAAGTGGACGCGTTCGAAATGGCCTCATACCTCAGAGATGGATATAGACTGGCCCAGCCAATAAATTGCCCGGACGAGCTGTTCGCTGTGATGGCTTACTGCTGGGCGATGTCAGCCGACGAGAGGCCGACGTTTAGCCAGCTGATCGTTTGCCTTCAAGACTTTCACACCCAGTTGACCAGATACGTGTAATCGCGAAGAGGGACACGCGACTCGGGCAAACAGAAACTCGAGTTCCGTTCTCGAAACGTCTCCCAAAACTTATACCGTGCAGGCAGAAGCCGACGCAATAAGTTACAAGCAGCTGTACATATACACATAATAGCGGTACTTAAAGTTAATGTTAAGATCGCCAGGAAAGTCTAGGAAATATCTGTGAGCGTAGAGACGTATTTAAATAGTTCTGCACATTATTTTATACAGAAGAGGGAACGAATTTTCACAAACGGGGCGTAAACATTGCCTCGGAACTCGTTCCCGTAGATCTTGCCAAGCAAACTATTCTATACGGCGTTAAGTAGGCACGGGCATGTAGCGCGTGTTAATTCTTATAATAGCTGGCAGCAAAGAGTAATGGTTGCAGATCGACGTGCACGCCGCGCGCGCGCCTTGCTTCCATTTTTAAACGTTAAGACTGAATCAAATATCCGCCAAGCGACACGTGTTCGCCGGGCATATTCCGAGAAACTGCCAAAACCGTAGCTCACCGTCGGCTGCCAATTTCGTGCTCGGGAAGTCGTATAATCGAGCGATAAAACCCGCCGACGGGAATGCCGAGCGACGACGCGGGAGACGCGCCTCGCTTGCCGCGCGAGTGTTTCCAGTGTGCCAATATCCTTGTATTTTTGTACATATTTTACATGTACGTGTAATACACATACGTGTGCACCCGTTAGTTATAAATAATACGTGCCGCTTGTACGCCTAACTCGGGAGAAATCTGTGTACATAAAGAAGGAGGGGAAGCAACGGTAGGAGATGAGAGGATATAGTGTACAAATAGCAGGCGTCACGATTATAATAAACCGATTGATACACGATTGTTATTGTTCATTGTCCCTCGCAGCGTGAAACCAACTAGCGCTGGGACTATTCGAATGTTATTATTCGAATACTATTCGAATAATGCTATACTCGAATACTATTCGAATAGTATGGTGTGAAGTGGGTCAAAATTAGTTTACAAGATTTCACCCTGACAAATGAACCTAAAGAACTTGATTTATACTTCACACCATACTATTCCAATACATCAGTATTCGAATACTTTAATATGCGAATACTTTAATATTCGAATAGTATTCTAATAGTTTAATATTCGAATAGTTTAATATTCGAATAGTTTAATATTCGAATAGTTTAATATTCGAATAGTTTAATATTCGAATAGTTTAATATTCGAATAGTTTAATATTCGAATAGTTTAATATTCGAATAGTTTAATATTCGAATAGTTTAATATTCGAATAGTTTAATATTCGAATAGTTTAATATTCGAATAGTTTAATATTCGAATAGTTTAATATTCGAATAGTTTAATATTCGAATAGTTTAATATTCGAATAGTTTAATATTCGAATAGTTTAATATTCGAATAGTTTAATATTCGAATAGTTTAATATTCGAATAGTTTAATATTCGAATAGCTTAATATTCGAATAGTTTAATATTCGAATAGCTTAATATTCGAATAGTTTAATATTCGAATAGCTTAATATTCGAATAGTTTAATATTCGAATAGCTTAATATTCGAATAGTTTAATATTCGAATAGCTTAATATTCGAATAGTTTAATATTCGAATAGTTTAATATTCGAATAGTTTAATATTCGAATAGTTTAATATTCGAATAGTTTAATATTCGAATAGTTTAATATTCGAATAGTTTAATATTCGAATAGTTTAATATTCGAATAGTTTAATATTCGAATAGTTTAATATTCGAATAGTTTAATATTCGAATAGTTTAATATTCGAATAGTTTAATATTCGAATAGTTTAATATTCGAATAGTTTAATATTCGAATAGTTTAATATTCGAATAGTTTAATATTCGAATAGTTTAATATTCGAATAGTTTAATATTCGAATAGTTTAATATTCGAATAGTTTAATATTCGAATAGTATTCGAATAGTTTAATATTCGAATAGTATTCGAATAGTTTAATATTCGAATAGTTTAATATTCGAATAGTTTAATATTCGAATAGTTTAATATTCGAATAGTTTAATATTCGAATAGTTTAATATTCGAATAGTTTAATATTCGAATAGTTTAATATTCGAATAGTTTAATATTCGAATAGTTTAATATTCGAATAGTTTAATATTCGAATAGTTTAATATTCGAATAGTATTCGAATAGTTTAATATTCGAATAGTATTCGAATAGTTTAATATTCGAATAGTATTCGAATAGTTTAATATTCGAATACTTGGATATTCGCCAAATAATTGAACAACTGAAGTATTCGAATATTCGAATACCGAAAAATTCGACAAATAGTCCCAGCCCTAAAACCAACGATATCGCGAAGCTCTCCCAGTTTCTCTTCCTTTTTTTTTCCACGAAGGGCGGCCGATTCCTTCGCCAAGCTATTTTTGGGGATTCTTCTTCATCGTGGCTGAAGCAACAGAAACGAGGGGAGGGAACGCCGAAAGAGTTTCTGTTTTCTCGGAAATCGTTTATCAAAGCGTGAGATATCGTCTCGTAAACGACTCCTGTAATTCGTGCACCCTTGCACGCTCCGAGATGTCGGTTGACAAAATTAATGGCACCTCTGCGACGTCTTGTTTAAAATGACAGATGAGGCTGCGCCTAATTTTTCTGGTGTCTACTGCTGGTGTCTAATTTTCTGGGCATCGCCCCGCGATAAAGGAACGGGTTTCGGGAGTTCCTACATCGTCTTCCCGATGTCCCTTTCTTCTTCTATTTCTGGTGGATACACTGCCTCAATTATTCTGTAACCCCTTTCTGTGGCCAGAAGAATTTAAAAAGTAAAATTTTCGAAGTTCGTATTTATAGTAAAACATTGGGCATTATTTTGAAATAATTTCAAACCAATTGTATTTGTTAATAAGATATTTCCTTTTCAAAGTAATAGCTGTTAAGAAATTGGAATTTTAAAGGTCATTTATCTCCCGCTAAGTACCTACTTTATACTTCTGCGCGGATAAGAAAATATTTAATCCCAGTGAAATGTAGACGCAGTGAGGTCGTAGTGAAATTAATTAAGCTTTTAAAATCTTGGAGATTTAGTTTAATCTAGAATCTAGATCGAGGCATGTGAATCGCAAGTACCATAATTGTCGATAATTAACCTCTTGTTGGCCACGGTATGTTACTCTGTTCCATGGGAATGTGAAGCTTCCTATAAAATATTAATGGAGTTCCCATCCTCTTTAACCGAGCAGCACATCACGAGTAAGAATTTTGCGTTTAGTATTTTTCACAGAACTCACGACAGATCGATCAATCATTGGATTCTGCAGCACGAATCTATTCAGCATGTCTGCGTTGAAATAAAAATTCTGTGCCATAAGCGGGCTCGATTAGTATTATGATTTTATTCTCCACGTTACGCGTCGAGCCACGAGGAGGCAGCTTCATGAAGATAAAACGGTGGATCGTAAATAAAAGTTCATTGCAAGATATGTCTTGTGGAAATGATGGGAATGCATGGGGTGCCAGGACATAAATTTCTCGCACATTTGCATTGTTGATATCCAGCGGCGAAGCAGCATACGCCCAGCCCTTGTGATTCCTCAATAACGCGAGTCCGATTAGGCATGGTACATTAGCCACTCCGTTTTCTACGCTCCATCAGCAGCAAATGTGTCTGGAAGCGCATCGTACCCGTGGTTCTTGGGAAACCGGATGCCAGTGATCACACAATACGTGTGTAAAAGCGCGAAAAACGGTACCTACGGTTGAACAGTTAAATAAAGTTCAATCGCTCGAACGCAACCTGGCCCAGACCTATGTTTTATTCGAATAAAAGTATTTTTCATTTGTTTATTCGAGGAACAAAATGATGTCTGTTTTACTTACATTATTTGATCTCCAGTTGAACATTTTTTTGGGGGGATAAAGAAATACTTTCTCAGGTAAGTTAGAAATAATATTGAATATTTTCATGTCGATTATGCAAGTGATACCTGTATTTAAATAGTTACAATTTTAATCCCCGCTTAAATTGTTCTGAATTCAATTAATACGACGTTGAGAACATCGCGATTTTTTTTTAATTAATTAAAACACGTTCGATCTGAAATGTATTATTATTATTGTTAGGTAGGTATACTTAATTCCAAAAATCTGGGATGTAGAACAACAGTGCAGAGAAATAAATATTCATGTATAAATGACGTTTCGATTATTGCAAGAGGAAATAAAGAATGCTAATCAATAAATAATTAGACGCTAAACTGGTGAAAGCATAAAATACCAGACCAACTTTATTTCTGACTTCTAAATATTATTTGTAGAACATTTTGACGAAGTACATTAATAAGCGTGTCGAAGAAGAATCTATACTTAATGCTTTTTATGCCTCGGTTTATGCACCAATTTGCTTCAAGAAATTTGTTCTCTTCAAATCTCTCTCTCTCTCTCTCTCTCTCTCTCTCTCTCTCTCTCTCTCTCTGCAAAATAATTTAAAATTTCAGATAAATGTCCGAATTGAAGAGTGTTAATTGAAAATATGGACAATTGCTACTATTCTATTTGGGAAAAAGAAGGAGATCCGTTTTGCCCGCCGCGTCTCTTTAAAAGTCTTATACGAAGACCTCAGAATGGCCTCAAAATGCTAAACAACATTACATTATTGTCAGTTTAAGCTTCAACGTATGCAGTTTTTAAAGAGTTTCTAAAACAGAAACTGCTTCTTTATAAAACAAAGCTCAATGTGCGCCTACGTTTAGAATTGTGTTGCAGCCTTTTTGTTAAACCTTTCATTTGCTTCTACGAATACAACGTTGCGGCAGCCTTCTGACGCGATGTTATTTAGAAGATTTACGTAACGGGATTTCCATCACCTGACGGAGAATTTATCACAGCATGCAGTTCTAAATAATTACACGTTTACTCGTTGACCGACGCCTCAAAAGTGTAGCTTCTCCTTTCCGAGTGAACTCGTTACCTGTTAACTCGGTCATTGGTTTTGCCAGAAACACCCACTGTGCATTTCTAAATGTGTATTAACAGATGAAAAATGTGTCTGAAAAATTATATTTTATTATTTGTTTTCTTCCGGAGTTACCTACGATTATTTTTCAACCGTTTATAGAAACTTGAGAAATTACCTACTTTTAATACTAACAAATAGTCGTTTTAGTAAAAAAAAAACAAATTCGTGCAGGAGCGTAATTTTTAAATATTCGCGAAACTTTAGCTCATTTTTAAATGACAATTTACTTCATCATAATTACTTCGCTTTTAATTCCGGCTACTTATACTTAAATACATAGGTATAATAGGATTTTACGAACAGTAAACGTGGTCTTTATTCACCTTGGTTGCGCAGCATTATATACTTCCGCCGTATTACAATACAAAAGGTTATATTACTGCGCTGCACAACATCTTGTTAAATTCAGCTTAAGCCAGAACGATGATTAAGGAATCGTTTATTGCAGACTGCGAGGGTGAATATGTAGTTGCGACGAGGGCTTCAACGAATTTCAATGAGCTTTCAGGGCCCCCGGTTTACACAGGGGCTTAGCCAAACGTTAAACGAGAACGAGGGAATTTAAAATTGCTTCAACCCTTGTGTGCTACGATCACATACACTGTAGCGGGGTGCATTTCATAGTAGTCACTCTTTGTTTCTCGCGTGGAAAGAGCAACGCGATGTCACTTACTGGGCTCTGTGCGTTTTTCCAGTTCATTCAGGAAGTTCCTTTTCCAACGCGAGAGCAATGTTACGCGCTATCTCGCTTCTGAATTCTGCTTTAGGGAAAAGTTGTCGATTAATGTACAATTCCTTTTGAACAATGACGACGAGGAGTTTGTAATCTGTGTCCCCATTTGTACTGTTTTTACTATGTACATTAGGGTGCCACTTATTTATTTAGTAAAAAAATTCAAATTTTTCTAGGGAGCACCCATAATTTTGTTTCATTTGATTTAATACAGTGATGTGTAAAGATTCAGTTTATTCGAATAAAATTGAACTGTGACGATTTGAACTTTAATTTTAAAAAATTACTAAGAAATCTTGCAAACAACGAAAATTAAGGAATGCAATAGCAACCCCCGTTATTCCAGTTTACTGTTATTGTTTCGTAGAGTTGTCGAAACTGTAACGGTTATTTAAATCATTGTGTATCAAATTAGTTAAAAACGCAGCATGATAAAACAGTGAGTCTGTAATTCTACTATAAATGAGATTTATCATCACACGCTGCTGTGAAGCGGGACCTACACGATGAGACTTATCTTGAGACATGTCACGAGACAGGTCTCTCTGTCTCGTGCTGGCAAGGTGGAGAAGAGAAGACAGAGAAACCTGTCTCGAGACATGTCTGGTGCTGGCAAGCTGGAGAGAAGAAGACAGAAAACTGTCTCGAAACATGTCTGGTGCTGGCAAGGTGAAGAGAAGAAGACAGAGAAACATGTCTCGAAACATGTCTCGTGCTGCCAAGGTCGGGAGAAGAAGACAGAGAAACTTGTCTCGAGACATGTCTCAAGACAAATCTCATCGTATAGGGCCCGCTTAAGGTTTGCGCGAAGCTTTGGCGGAGGCCTCCCTGTATTTTGCGTTAGACACGCAGTTGCAGCTGCAAATTTACGAAAAGGTGTCGAACCTCGAGAACTGCACGAAGTAATATACGGCGTCAGACAGATTCGTATAGCGCGCGCAAAGAACCAGGGAGTGCTCGTGACTCTTCAGCGCAGTTTTGGGAAGGTTCGTAGAAGACAGCGGTGAGCGCGGGGGGACTTTCTCGGCATAGCAACAGATAGCAGCACTCGGTTGAAGATTCGAGAATCATGATTCAGCAGTCTGTGACTGACTGTGCAAGTCGCGAGAATAAAACGCATTTTCTCCCGTCGATTTACAAGGCGAATTCATTCAACACGAATTCCCTTCATATATAGTCATCAGTCTGTAAGCCAGTCATAACGATCGATCGCCAGTGATAATCAGTGATAGTCAGTGATAGACAGTGATTGGCCAGTGATAGCCATCACTGCGTATTTGCGCGCAGTGCGTTTCGCGTCGCCCAACAGGAGTTTGAATTTATTTCCCGAAAACAGGAATTTATTTACGAAAAATGAGAGGTGTTCGGTTCAGACCGTATGAACTTTGCAGTTTAAAGATAGCAGTTCGTGGAGGAAGAATAGAAAAAGTAAGAGAAATAATTAGCTATCGCAGCCTAAATCACCCCCAAGATTGGTTAGAGGCATCAGATGGATATACTTTACTTTGCATTGCTATTGAGAAGAAACACACAGAGATTGCCAAACTACTTTTAATGAATGGTTCCAGAGTTAATAGCGAAAACGAAAATCCCTCTGAGACTCCACTTCATTTTGCTGTTGAAAATGGCGAAATAGAGATTATTCAAATGCTTCTGGATAAAAATGCTAATATTAATGCTCCAAATATTTATGGCCATACTCCATTTCACTTTGCACTCGTATGCAAGAAAATGGAAATTATTCGCATACTTTTAAATCGGGGCGCGAGAGTTGAACCTACCAGCAGATGCAGTGTAATTCCTATCCACATTGCTGCTGCCATTGGTAGCGAAGAAATTATGAACCTTCTTCTGAGCAAAGGAGCTAATGTAGATGCTAAAAGTGTAGATGGTAAAACCGCTCTTCATTTGGCAACAAAGAGGGGGTATTCACGAATTGTTGAGCATCTTTTAACACACGGAGCTTATGTTGATGCCTGTGACAACGATGAACGTTATACACCATTGCACTTTGCTACCAGAAATGGTAGTGAAGAAATTATGCAATTGCTTTTAAGCAAACATGCTAATGTAAATGCTGAAGCAAAAGATGGTACAACTGCTCTTCATCTTGCTACACGGATGAGAGAGTCGAAAATTGTTGAACACCTTCTAAAATGTGGAGCTAATGTTAATGCTGTGTGTAATACAGCTGGAACGGAGGAAGGTTATACACCACTGCACCTTGCTGCCCAACGCGGTAGCGAAGAAATTATCAAATTGCTTTTAAGTAAAGGTGCTCATGTGAATGCTGAAGCAAAAGATGGTACAACTGCTCTTTATCTTGCTACACGGATGAGACAGTCGAAAATTGTTGAACACCTTCTAAAATGTGGAGCTAATGTTAATGCTGTGAATAATAGCTCTGGAAGTGAGGAAGGTTATACACCACTGCACCTTGCTGCTGAACGCGTTAGCGAAGAAATTATCAAATTGCTTTTAAGTAAAGGTGCTCATGTGAATGCTGAAGCAAAAGATGGTACAACTGCTCTTCATCTTGCTACACGGATGAGAGAGTTGAAAATTGTTGAACACCTTCTAAAATGTGGAGCTAATGTTAATGCTGTGTGTAATACAGCTGGAAGGGAGGAAGGTTATACACCACTGCACCTTGCTGCTGAACGCGGTAGCGTAGAAATTATCAAATTGCTTTTAAGTAAAGGTGCTCATGTGAATGCTGAAGCAAAAGATGGTACAACTGCTCTTCATCTTGCTACACGGATGAGAGAGTTGAAAATTGTTGAACACCTTCTAAAATGTGGAGCTAATGTTAATGCTGTGTGTAATACAGCTGGAAGGGAGGAAGGTTATACACCACTGCACCTTGCTGCTGAACACGGTAGCGCAAGAATGATCAAATGGCTTTTAAGTAAAGGTGCTCATGTGAATGCTGAAGCAAAAGATGGTATAACTGCTCTTCATCTTGCTACACGGATGAGAGAGTTGAAAATTGTTGAACACCTTCTAAAATGTGGAGCTAATGTTAATGCTGTGTATAACTCTAGAAGTGAGGAATGCTATACACTACTGCACTTTGCTGCTAGAAATGGTCTCCTAGGTGTTATCAAGTTGCTCTTAAAATTTGGTGCCAACGTTAATTCCACAGATGAATATGGTCTGACAGCACTTCACATTGCTTCTAAGAAAGGTTGCGAGAAAATTGTTACGGCTCTCCTGGAACACGGTTCTGATACTACTATCACGAGTAAGAAAAATTACACCGCACTTGATTTCGCTATGTATCTTCGTAAACCATTTCGTAATAATTATTTGTATCGTAATCATGGTCGTGTAAACGTTGTTAAGATTCTTAAACGTCACATGGTTAAGATAAAAGCTGCAAATTTATATGCAGTTAACAAGGATAAACTATCAATTTCTTCACCCAGATTTGCCAGATATGATGAAGATTTAAGTGATTTTCAGAACGAATGCGAAAAAGAAATTGCAAGCATGAAGTGCGAGGTTATTAATGATAATATCACGTTTTATGATATCTTGACTGGAAGTGTACGTCAAGTAGCAGTGTATGCAACAAATGAAAGTATAGTAGAGGCCTTTGGATCAGATAATTATAAAATAAAATTTCCAATGTATGCTAGTATGATAAAAAGGAATTTTATGAAGGGGGAAAAGGAGAAAGATTTTATAGAAAAAGGTGATAAAATTTTTGGTTTTCTTTTTAGTAAAAATCTCCCTTGGCTACCACCTGAATGTACTGAAAAAATACTTAGTTACCTAAATTATGAAGATTTAATATAGATTTCAAATACATTTTAAATTAATTCTAAATCGTGTATGTAATAATTTTAAATAAATAAATACACCTCTGAAATTTTAATATGGAGGATTAATAATAACACTGTATTATCATTATTTTAAGTATTAATCGAATTATTATTTTTTGGGGAAATGTAATGATTCCTAAGTTCTTTAACATACTGTTGAATAATACACTTGTTTTTTCTAATTTCTCTTTTACATTCATATACATCCCATACATCTTCCCTTGTCAAAAGTATGAGGGTTGAAGCTTTGTAAGTCGTCATACACGAAAATGGTTACTCCTACAAAAAAACTCATATAACCTGTTTAGTAGAAAATTTCCTAAGCTATAAACTTCGTAATAACTATTTTGGTCGAAAAACTGTTAGACATCGAGATATTCACGAAAAACAGCTTTTTTTACATTCCACCCTCTATAAAATTTTTAGTAAATGTCGGATCGGTGGGGACTTTTGACATATTGTTCAAAACCGCAAAAAAAGGGTCATCGTCACGAGACCAACGGGACTCGCAACACTTTCAGATACTGGCTGGAAGATGTCGATTCCCCTTCTGTCTTTCGCTTCAACCCCCGCGTCCATAAGTCCAGCACTGTCCTCAACTGTCCTTTAGGTGAGGGCCTGGACCTCTCAAAATGCAGATTGGCCGCCCCAGAACGCGGAATGGCCCTCCCTCGAAACTATCGAAATAAGTAAAAAAAAACATTCGTCTGTTAAATAATGATTGTTATAAAATGTGTATGTATATAAAGATTTCCTCTACCTATAAGAAAAAGAGAACGAGAGAGAGAGAGGAGAGAGGAAAAAGGGACCTGGCCCTCTCCAGAAAAAAATCCTAGTTACACCAATGGTTTCAACATCTGTTGTAGGTGCATATTTGAATAAATATTGTCGTTTGCAGAAAAGAAGACTCCCGGACTCTAAACGCGGCAAGGAGGCTACTTCGCTCGCATTGGCCGACGCGACAATATCGACCAATACGAAGTAAGCGAACGGGACACAGGCGGTAGGAGCCAATGCGAGCAAAGTAGCCCCCTTGCTTCGCTCAGCATCCGGATGCCAACTTATTTGCAAACCACTATACACAGAGTAAAGAAAAAGCATTGCAACAAGAGAAATTGTACCAATATCATGTTTCATTATTTTCTCCCAACTGAAGAAATATTTAGTACTAAAGAGAGTATAAATAGTGTTGCAAAATTTAAGAAATTAAGTCCATCGAAAAATCTTTTTCCTAAAAACCTGAAACTATTAAAGTTCGATTCAATAAAGCAAATTACAATCATTAATATTTCATCGTATACCTACTTGCATTTAAAAAAGATCTGTCACCTTGAAAATTCTGCGGAAAGAATTACATTGAGAGGAAACTTTTCCTTCCTAGGTATTTACTCTCTGGGACCATTCGAGATAAATACCTACGCAAATATTGTTCGTATTGCCACAACTAGACAAGCTATTTAGATGGTCTGGTTTAGGTGGGACACCCTGTGCATGGAGCATTCGGAAATTGTAAGTGAAACATGAGTTATTCGAAGGAACTGTTCTCTGCCATTTTACTATCTTCGTATAATGATCGTTACTTCCATACGATCGCGTTAATTGGTCATAACATCGAAATGCTCGACATTACCTCAGATCGTTCCTCAGATAGCGCTTCAGGAAGCAATTAAGATTACCGATTCGTATCTGTTCCCCGAGAGCGGTCTTTTCGCACGTCCGACCCCCCTTCTTTCTTTTTAGCGTTCTGGAAGTCGCATGCACGGAGGTCATTGTAATTTTCTTACACGCGTACGGTAATCATTGTCATTACTTTACTATACACATCCTGTCACAATACTTATCCCTTCTTTGAGACGATTTCTTTGCAAGACCGTCAAAGCTCTTGGCGAAAAATACAGTGCCAGTGAAGTAAAGCATGGGAAAACAGACGAGAAGAATGATCCTCCTCGTTGTTCTTTGGATGACATTCGCGGCGGGAAATTTTGTGTCGTGCGCGCGAATTTCGTCACAGATTGGCCTTGACTCGCGAGAAGATGAACGGAGCTCTGGTGACTCCAGTTCGAAAGTTTTTGCAAACTTGAACGAGGTCGATGGTCGACCCGATCGGATCTCCAGTTCTTTTGTTTTCAGACCAAACGGTGAGAATGTCTTCATCAGGGCCGAGGATCTGAAGAAGAGGTCAAGTAATTTTGTACAAGTGAGTAAACTTTTTTATTTTTTTTTTATTTAATTACTGGACAGAACAGTAGTGGCATGGTTTGTTAGAAATGTAATATTTTATTATTGTAAAAAATTGATATTACACTTACGATTAAAGGACTGCAGTTTTATTTTTTTTCGGTTCTATGTTGCAAATGAAATTTCTATATTAAAATATCTGGTGAAGCAAGAATATTACTTTACGTCGGGAATTTCTAGACCTCTGATTACAACAGATTAGTGCATGGGCTTTAAATTTAATGATTTTTAAATAGCACCTATAATGATTAAAGAAATTCGTAATCGTGAGATAAATAATTAAGTTTTGAGAATATGCAAACATTCTCTGTTTAATTAATCCGTATGAATATGATCAAGATGTAGGTAATGGTATCAAATAATGATTTAGATGAATATTAAAATATATTGAGAATATTATTTGAATATTATTATTTTCCTAATTTTAAAAAATATTTAAATACTTTTGTTTGAATAATATTTCAATATTATTATAATTTTTTTTGAAAGAGAACTTCCTACTTTTCCTACCTATTATTATTGATTCAGAGAAGACGAAAACAATGCCTACATTTCTTAAAGATATTCAGGGCCATTTTTGCAATTAACACAAGGAGTACTTAATCACGTCCCTGGGGCCTATGCCTAGGCTTATTATGACTAGCAGTAAATTGAGAATGTCGGATTACACTCTCATTGTTAGTGACATGAAAATTGCAAAGAAATATAGACAATATACAATAAGAGATTTCCAATTTCTTAATGCTTAGGGTGACTGTACCTAATATCGCCAGGCAAAAGTTAAATCGCTATCAATTGAATGATAATTTATATTTTTGCATGCAGTTCGTTTCAAAGTAAAGAGAAATTATTCATCTTTCATGTAGCAGAAGTTAGAATCGTTGAAACATACAAATTTTTAATTAGGACTCAAAAAACGTAGGACGTGCAAAAATCGGGTTCTAAAAAAGTGTACCTAATATCGCCCACTCAAGAAATATTGATTAATTCATATATATGAGTTTTTAAACTCATTTTCACATGTGCAACGTGAACATATTAACATGGAACACCCTGTAGAAAAGAATAAGAATAATTCAGGGTAAAATCAATAATCTTTGCGCAAATATGCTACTTATTATTGTGAATTATATGGATTTGTAAACGAAGGATTTTAAAAATAAATTAAAAATAAATTCATTCCCTGAAATGAGAATTTATAGCAGGGAAGTTAATTAGGATCACCTGAAGACATGTACCAATTCAACTAGCTATCTAAAATCGTTCTGCAAACTACATAAAGACGGCCCGCCAAAGCGAGTTCTGCTCCTATTTGACGAACAAGGTCGTAAAACGGTTCGTTAACGGATTTATGGGTAGCTCCGCTTAAACGCTATGAAGTCAGAGCACATCAATTTTATTCCAAGGATATCAGTCCTCGTCATCCTTTTCTGATGTAAATGAAAAATTTAGAAAATATTGCACGCGTGATGAGATATTAATGAAATAAGTTTCAGGTTAGGTTGGACTAGCCCGGCGACGAGTAAATGATAGCGGTAGCGACAGTCGACATATATACAGGGTGTCTTTCATGAACTTGGCGTCGAGACGCTACCGCGTCTCTAGATCTTATGAAAAATCATGGTTTCAATACACCAATAAATGTACAAAGTGTCGTGGTCAACAGTAAAAAGTGCCTAAAAATTTAACGTTACTTTTGCAGAATGTAGGTAGATGAACAAGAATGACATTCACTTAGGTAGAAATTATAAAATCTTAATATATAAAGCAGAAAGTGTTTGTGTGTCTGTCGCCTAAAAACTTTTGAACGATAATCTCTGGGATTTCTAGCTAATCCAGATGAATGTCCCTATTTTCAAAAAAAAAAAATAATAAATATAAATTTTTTTTGTATAAAATCAGGATCTAAATTTCGACTAGTAAAGCTGGTGTTCCATAAAGGGAAGTCTTTATAGACGGTAGAATTTAAGTCCAATTTTTGAAGAAAAAAAAATAAAATGGTATGGAAAATAGCATATTACACCATATTGAGTATTTTCTAGGACGATTCAACGAAAGAACCGAGCGCATGTGGCGAGAATATTCAAATCGTTTTAAATGGAAATGGAACGAAACCAAGCGTGCTCGCATGTAATAATGGTGTCTGCGAAGTTACCGTGTCGTCTCACAAAGATGAGGAAGGCAACATAATAACTGACGTGCATGTGAAAATAGTAAAAAAGCTGGAGACTGATTCTCGGATGGATGATATTCCAGTTGTTGACGGAGTTCGTGGCTTAGAAGATACTTACAGCCGGCCGGCTGATTTCCAGCACGTGAATCCTTCACATCCACCGATATATTATTTGCATAACGACATTCCACAGGTAAACGTTCACGGTTCAAATGATATATGCCCTTAGTTTTACTTCCTCCTATTCCGTATTTACATAATTTCGAATCATACTCGTTATTGATTTGTTTATTAAATTCAGACTAAATTTATGTAATTAAGTGGCATTTTAGTGGCATTTCAATATGGACTAGACAGGGGGAAATTTTCTTTGTTTACGGAATGTATAATGAACTCTGCGATTGCATGCATTTTTATTTGAATTCCAATATTGTCGTGGACTTATGGAATTTACATAATCGACAGAAACGTTATTTAATTAATACACGTAGGATCTAATTGTAGGTGAAAACGAATTGCATATAATTGAGGGGCAAAGTGGAAAACAGGCACGTGCCACCGTTTTATGATTTTTTACCTAAAAATTTTCGTTTTTTTCATATTTTATTCAAAATATCACAGTTTATAGTTTAATGTTCGTGGATTTCTATGAAATAGAAAGTTCGCAAAAATATGTATAATTCTTCTTGAAAAAAAAAAATATTATGGATCCTTAAGAAACGAAAATTTACGCATATGCCTGTTTTCCACTGAGGCCCTCAATTTAAAAAATGTATCTTTGTGCGAGAAATATATATGTTTTTGAAAAAATTGTGCTCCCCAAATAGAAATACTAGAAATAAATGATGTTTCGTTGAAAAAAGCTTCATCAAAATTATAAAAAAACTACTACCTATCGTAAGGATTCATTCAATTTTTCTTTATTTTACAGTAAATGATTTCAGTCGCAAATATATATTACACCCCCCCCCCCAAAAAAATCCCTACCCAAGAATATCATACCCTAACCCGAGAACTATCACATTTTCGATTCTACTATTTACAAATAAATTATTTTGTCTAAAATACAAAATAATCAGCATCGGAATAATGACCGTTTTATTATTCGAAAATTCTCTTACGCGAAAAGTTGTGTCTTCCATTTCATTGAAATGATGGAGATCCCATTACATATATGAATAACTTTCGTTACAAAAAGGTAATTTGCGATGCACGTATAAATACAGTTTCTTATTCCCACTTACAGATCATATTAACATACAACTCCGAAGAGTGTTGATGTTACATCCATATTTATACTCCATCCATTACGAATAAAGAGTAAAATAAAACGTTTCAGATTCAAACTCGTTATCGAGACGGACAGCCTTGGATACAAGGTCGAGATACCTTCCAAAGTCCTCCGACTATCTGGCGTTACCATCGTCCTGGAGAAACTGCAGCCAGAAGGTTCCCAGATCGTGGTGGATGGCCGCACAACAAACCCGTCGTTGACGACAAAATTGAACCGCCACTTAGCAAGCACCGAGGGAGCAACGAGTAACAAGCAACAAATCACGATTGTTCCATCCGTTTGTGATAAACGTTGCATATGATGATTAATAAAATAGAAATTGTATTAAACAGTGATGTATTTGACGTTCATTCCTTACAAAAACATGTTTCGAGGGGAGAGAGGAAGTATACGCAACGAATTGCGCGTCCTGAAATTTAAATGGACAGACACCAAAAATCATCTCGTCTTAAATAAATCAGTAAATAGGTAAAAGATTAGTAATTCAGCTGGTTGGGAAAAGTACGTACTGGGGGGAGTAATTTGTTCGGTAACATCGACTATGAAATGCAAGTCAATGTATTATCAGTGCTGGATTTACCCCTTAGGCTAACAAGGCTGAAGCCTAGGGCCCCTCATTCTAAATTTTTTCTTCGAAAAATTTATCAAAAATCTTGTCGAGGGTTAATGTTTTATTTAGTTTTGATATTGAATGTTAATTTTGAAATTAAATTCTTATTTAGATTATACGAGTATTATGATAAAAAAAATCAAATCAGCGTTATTTTATTTTTTATATTTAACCGAGGGTCCCCTGAATATTCAACCTAGGGCCCCTGAAAAAGTAAATCCGGCTCTGTGTATTATGTCCTTAAATTTAAAATTGTCTATTGGCCTCTTTGCTGGAAGCAGGCGACAGCTCTATTAGTTGTCGAAGTGTGCACAATTCTACGCGTTTTCATGCTTCAGCGAGTATTTTATGGCTATCGTGTAAGTATATTTGATAAGTAGACGATTAAAAGTATTGTTCATAACCCTGAGTTACAGAGGACTGCGGTTTACGAGGGAAAGTGGGGAGGGGTCGAAAGTTTGTTGCATTTTACTGCAACACGCGTGGATTCCAGTAAAGCGGTTATTCTCTGTGCAGATCCAATCGATAGTGCATAGGTTTCAATCCTGAACGGTGCGGAATGTAATCTTCCCATTGTCGTTGACCCCGGTCGTGGAAATCTTATGCGAGACAGGTTTGCCATCTGGGCCGACAACGGTTTTCGAACTGGAGCCAGCGAATACTCCGTAACTATTTCCAGACGGTGGGGGAAGGTCGTCAGAAAATCTTGAAGCTATTCCTGGTGCAGCCTGTAAAATTAAAAAAAAAGGAATATTTTAGAATGAAAGTTAAAGAACGTAATTATTATCGCAGTAAGCTTCTGTATGTTTGTGTGTTGCCTAAAAACTTTCGGACGATTAACTCTGGGATCACGAAAAGTACCACGAAAAAATAAAAAAATAAAATTTTCATAAAATCAGAATCTAAATTTCGGGCGAAGCCGAATAATAAAGCTAGTATTTCTATATGAGTATAATAGCGTCTCTGTCATGGAATTGAACGTAAATGCGTAATTCAATTACATATCGAGTATCGACACGCGGTGCGAAAAGTAGCACGTTTCATTTTTTCTACATACAGTTGTCCGTAAAAAAAAATGAAACGTGCTACTCGTCGTAACGCGCGTCGATACATGATGCGTTTGAACGTTGACAATGGTAACCCTTGAGGTGCGAAGGGTGTATTTACAGTATGAATTAAAATTCACTGTACTTCAATATAAGTCAAAATTACCTATTAGTGACATTTTTAGTACTATGCATCCCTTTTGAAAATAATTATTTTGAATATTACTCTGGCAGAAGGCCAATTTGTAACAGTAGGTGTGGTACTATTTCGGATAAAAAATATGTAAATAGCAAATCTTAATATTGTACTGTTCTTGGGATGACATTTTTGATTCGATTGTAAAATTCACTATTACAGCGTTTATACGAGAACAGGAAGCTTTGTTCACTCTGTGCTTATAATCTATAAACAACATGTAATAATGGAGTGTCAAGTATGATCAGCAAATATGTCTATGCGTCATTTTACAAAAAATTTCTCTGCTTATCATTTCCCTGCTTTTAACATGAGCATTGTTAATTAATAATTGCGTGCGTGCCTCAGCAAAATGATTAATGAATTTTTTACAGAGCACATGGGACTCAATAAGCATATCTCATTAAATACTATTTAAAGGATATTACTGTTAAATAATTTCTGCAGGAAAAATATAATTCTTGCAGTGTTTACACAGCGCGGTGCAATAGTTAGTACTAAAAGTAAAATAAAAATGTTAAATTTCCTTTTACTCTTCTATTGGCCAAGTTTATACTTATGTCCATATCAATAGCTAATTTTTAAATACGTGGAAACATTCTACTGTTATATTCACTGGGAGTAGGTACATAATTTAACAAAATAGTATATAAATTCGAAAATGTACTATAGAAATGATTTTGTACCCGTTGGGATACATTTAGACTTATGGACATATTAGAAAATAATTTGGGTTTCGCAAAAAATGTGACGTGACACAAGTAATTATTTAACTTGGTAAGCAGCTATATTAGATTTTCTAACTTACCGGGTTGATTGCACCGGCTTGAAAGCCACCACCTGGTCCTAAACCGATGCTGGAGACTGCACTGTGTACACCAGGGTTGGAACCTGAACCTGAGTACCCATCGCTGCCTATGCGGTTAGCTGTTTCAAAAAGCCTATTAAAAAAACACCATATTAACCACTGTGATTCACCTTCCACGTTTTGTAAATAGGTTTGGTAATTATATAGGAATTCTGAGAAGTACCTGAACCATAACGAAAACTAAACGACTAAGTACAAAGCTTTTTGTTTTATTTAGATTTTTGCGTATTATAGTTGCACCCAAGTTCCATGCGAGTACAACTGACAACATTGATACAATACTTCGAGCTTTAAAATCTCATCGAAATCTTAAAACTGTGCGATGGCAAAATATGCAAAAGGTAGGTATTTGTTAATTCCTAACGTCGCTAAATTTGGTCCTTTTTAGTGTTATTTGAGAGATATTACGTTACGCATGATTTCGTAGTAAATAATGGAACAATAAATCGTTCTAAATTTCATGTATCTTTTCAGTTAAGAATTATTTATAAGTAGTTTGGTTTTATTGTAATAATACGTCTTTATTGTACCTACTAACGGACATGTATCCATAACTTCCGAAAAACAATAGTTTTTTAACTGAAACTTTTTTTATAAGTAGTTCATAATACTATGTAAAGATAGTAAAAAAACGGGAAATCTTCATCAAGCCCTTGACTTGTAAAAAAATTCACAAAATGTACACATCTTCTGAGGGTTCAAACGGGTGTACTCCTTTAAATTACAGACGTGTCGAAAGAATAAGGAAATAAATTCTGGAAACTAAATGCTATGAAATTCTGTAAACACTGCATATGTAACAGGTAAAAATGAAACAAATTTCAGCTGCCTGGTAACTTTCCAGAGATTATTTGTGTAATAACTAATAATAAGATATCCATATCTTATTTTCTAGGTACAAGCGTTACGATAGTCACAGTGGAATAGTCAAAATTTCCATTGCCTTAATAATGTAAAAAACTAGTGAAGGTTGAGTAAAAATAAGAATGATCGGTCTTGGAATCAGTTTCCTTAGAAGTGTCAAGGCTATGGATCGTTAATACTTTAAATCAGCGTTGCTACGGATGAAGCCCCACACGTGGCTCCGTGTCCCCACTATTTCGTGCTTCCATCTGTAGAATGCATACATGTATGTATGTGTATGTTGAGATGAGTAGGCATACTTAGGGAAGCCCCGTAAGCAAAACCTGTCTGAGTGTGTACTCGAACATTCAAATAGCTCGAAATTCAAGTTGAGAAAAATCTGGCTTGCTAGATTGATTTGACTGTCAGTATTCAGTTATATAGTTAGTTGAATAGTTATTACGGAATATTTCTCGACTTACAGAAAATTCAAGTTGCTGGAAAAACCAAACAAATCGATCATTCAATCTAGGTACTTGGAGCTTTCGAATTTTAAAAGCCTGGAGCTTTAAAAGGCAGTTTTAAGTGTTTAATGTAATACATTGTAATATGTGTAATATTTTAAGTATTGTACAGATTACAGTGTGGCCCAATAACTGTTCACCTGAAATCTCTACAAAAAAATTATTACTGGCACGTTATGGCCCCCTCTGTACCAGACAATTTTTGCAAATAAAGTTTTTCCATATCTCTAAAAATAATGGAGATACTCCAGGTGAACAGAGTTATTGGACCACCCTGTATACTGTTATACACATATAAATATTTAAATGTTTAGTACTAGATCTAATAAAAAGTATTTTAAAATGAATTTAAATAGTATTCGATGGTGGTAGTAGAAATTACTTTTTATTGTTAAAAACAATAAAACAGGAATGAGAGATTCATGTTTCCATGCTCCAATTATTTAGAAGTATGTAAGTAATGGGATATGTACATTCTGAATGGATAAACTAAAATACTATTATATCCAAATAGGTATCTACTTAATTTTATGTAGAATACACAGGTCAGCTGTAAATAAATTTGCATTTTACTTGGATCATCGTGAGTCCAGTTACCATAAAGTATTTTTTATATTGAAGTGCTGTAATTAATCAAGTATACGGCTTTTTCATTCTGGCTTTTCTCCAGCATAAGTTTTATAATCAAAGTGCAAGAGTAACAACAAATAGAAATTTACAAAGTGAGATTTTGCACACTGATACACCTGTACACTGATTATGAAAGTGGCCTAAATAAGTAATATATTTCCCGTAATAATATATTTCGATTTTTGCATTTGCTTGTGTTAAAAAAATATGATAAATTTAATTATTTACCTAGATCACTTTCATAATTACTGACAAATATTAAATAATATATACATATTGTATTATTATTTTATTATACTGTGTAAGCTTTAAAATTTCATCGAAAAGTGAGTAATTCATAATAACAGTGTTACTCTACAATAGTATTCCTGTTATATGTAGGTACACAACTAACAATATCTTCATGAAAGCTTTTCAACTTACGACTGTTGCTGTTGCTGGAACTGAGCTTGCAATTGTCTGAAATGATCCTCCATTTGCCTCTGAAAGGCGTCCAGATTGTATCCAGGAAACACGAATGAATTTTGATCGAATCCCGCGCCTGTAAAAATTAAGGCACGCATCGACAATGTTAGAGAATTAGAGCCCCATGCACGAACTATCAAAACGAAATTTTTTCCTTCCATATTCCCGAAATTTCGCGCAATTTCATACACAACTATAGATACCTAACGATGATTAGACTATACCAGAAAAAAGAAAAAAATAACGCGCTAAAAGTTACACGAAATGGTGCCATATTCTCGTTTGAGCCAAACATTCATCAGTTATTGCTCTGCCTTTGAAATAGCCTGCTTATTGATACCCAAATTTCGCGAAGTTCCACTAATTCCCCTAAAGTTGGAACGTCAGTGTGCATGCATGCATTATTCATTCGACAGTCATCAGGATGGAATTCTTGAGCTCGAGTTTGCCCACTTAATATTACCTCCTCTATTGTTACCATATCCCCCCCGCGTTAACGACATTGGGCATATTAGACGCACCGGGGAAGTTGGACACACTGGGTGTGTTGTCGACAAATGCCCCGCGATCACCGACTGACGGCGTTTTGTCGTAGCTCGAACCGCCGAAACCGCCAGCTGATGCACTAGCAAAGGACGACGCAGCTCCGGCTCCGTTGTTGCTCCCTGTCCACGCGTAGTTGTTGGGACCTGGTATAGAGTTGAACGTAGGGTCACCGTAAGGATTATAAGGGAACGCCATGTTAGGAACGAAGCTTGGCATGAAAAATGGAGGAACCACTGGAGGGGGATTTTGGAATCCAAGAACGCTGGGGCTTGCTTGGGACGGTCCCGGTTGCGTGTCAGGCTTCTTGTCGGACTCCTCAGCGCCGTCCATGGACGGATCGATGCGTGAGCCTAGTGTCGGCGACGCGGTCGATGATCCTGGTTTCTTTGATTTTCCAGAATCAGCTGGTTTCTTCGACGTCGCGGACGTGGTCGTTGTCGCTGTCGTGGCTTTGGGCGGCGCGGTGGATGCGGCGGCTGTGGATCCGGTCGATGGACTCGGTTTGGGTGTCGTTGAACTTGAATCAGGTGCGGAACTGGTTGTGGGGTATGAACTGGGCGTAGACCTAGTTGTGGGATCTGGTTTCTTCGTTGCAGGATTTGTGCTGGGTGCAGCAGAGGCGGTGGTAGGTGGGTCTGAGGTGGACGTGGGTGTAGCAGTGGTTTTAGCAGTGCTTTCAGCAGTCGGGGACTCCCGTTTCGCCCTCGGCATTCCAACGAATTCCACGACACGTGATTTACCACTTTCTTCCAATCCATCTTCGCCGATGAAAAGAAACAAAATACCATTTTTTTTCGTTTTGTTAATTATTCCCAGTAAAACGGGTCACGATGTGGGTTTTATTTATGGGGGTTCGTACACTTCGGTGTTACTGCCAACATGCGTTTCGAGTGTCGCTGCTTTCACGAGTTCCTCCACCAGGCACGTGCATGCAGAACGGAAAACAGTTTCAACACATCGAGGGTCAGGCACAGATGTTAATGTCGACGCGCTCTGTACTTCCTTTTGATGGAAACTTTAATCCAACATTCTTCCTTTGTGTATTCTTCCTATTATTTTTATGGGAAATCTAACTCGAACGATAAATGGGTGACACACACACACACATGCATGCATGCAGGAAAGTTTTCAACGTAACACTGATTCGATAATACACATTTAAATGTTAACAAGAATTCGAGGTATCAACAGTAATTGGTTCGTATAGAAACGGGTTTTCCCCATTGTTTTGTGAAATAAATGGGATCATTAAGAATGAATGTGGAGAACTTTGTTAGTAGTAGGCTAAAATATAAATAAAGATACGTTTAGCCTGATATTAATAAATTAATTTCGAGGTAATTATTTACCTGTAGAAAGTGGTTAAATTCTTTCGATCATATGGAGCAGGTATACAACTATTATTAAGTTATTATTAAATAAATAAATAAAAAAAATTCTTGACATCCAATTGTAAAATATTTTACTAATAGTGTATTCGGTTCGTCATATTTCATAACCGCTCAGTATACTCAATGAAAAATATTGTCTTTTTCAGTCAAAACAACTCGTCAGCTGGAAACAGGAAATATTTGGTTTTTAATATGCTGTCATCGTAATTTGTCGAACAGGCTGAATGACTCGACTCGGGATTTCACTAAAATTTCTCAACATTTTTCAGGCGACTTTATATACAACGTGGTATTCCTTGAAAACTGGCTTTCGGTAAGCAGAAAGCAGCTAACGAGTTTGGAATATGATCAAGACTCTTTTGGAATAAAATAGACGATTGTAAAGTGTGCTCTAAATATTTATGAATATATACAAGGTGTCCCTTAATTCTCTGGTCTTCTTAAAGGAACTGGTTGGAGCAGTAAGCAGAAGAAAATAATGCCAAAAATGCATAGTTATAAGACTAGTGACATTACAGATTGACTACAGTAAATGTTCAAAATGACACCTGCTTTCCTCTATGCAAAGGTCAATTCTTGTCAAATGTGACTTACTTATTGTGTCCTATGTGGTGGAATATTTTTACTTCTAGTTAATACGGGATTCTACACTTCCTCATGGATCACAAATCCCTTAAAGGGCTTAGAGTAAAGCTTGTTTTAAGGATGTATCGAACGTGCAGTATTAGACAAAAGTAAATAACATTTAAAATATCAATCATATGCAGTCCTATTTTTACTCCTAGAAAGGTATTTTTCACTTTACAAATGCATTTTCAAGCATTATTTGCTAAACTTTTGGCAGGGAAAATGCCCCGAATTCACAATTTTCTCAAGTTACCTATAATTTATTTCCTTAAAACAGTATAGTGAAAACAATTGAAACTCGGCAGATATATTCATCTATCCATATACTACATGTACAAAAAAATTGAAAACATTGGTACCATTTCTTCAACATTTTTTCAGCTCTTTCATCTGTCAAGATCGTCTCTTTCCATAAAAGTACGTGTAAGTCAGTGAAAATTAAAATCATTATAACTCAGCAACCGTTTAGTGAATTCATTTAAATTTTTTGGAGCACATCGAGAAAAAATCCACATCCTTCGTTCACGAACTAGATAAACTCATACTAACAGAATCTTCTTCACTTTTTGATTTTAGATGATCCGGCTCGGAGAAATCGTGCTCACCGCAAAAAATATTGTTTCCGGGAGAGTGGCTGTCATTCGTTCATTTTTTAATATTTTTCTATAACAAAATTACTGAGAGTTGCTGAATATATGTACTTTTAAAATAAGAAAATAGTTGTAAAAAATATACATTAAATTTGCCACAAAAAAATCCAACTAGGCATGACCCCTTAAGGGGCGTCCTGTATAATAATTAATTTCTATTATGTTCTTGATATTGAATAACCTGGTGGAACTCAAAAAATTTACAAACATTATGTACAATATTTCGTATCGCGTAGATCGTTCGAGCGTCCCGACGTCGCAAGAGCGCCAGAAATAAGAAAAGCAAAGGAAGTTGAAAGAAAGTGTAGTATCTTGGTAGGAGTCAAGGTTGATAATGTAATAAGGTCACGGTTCGTAAACGTCGTGACGAGTTATCTTCACTCTTTGTGCATCAGCACATATGTATGTACATTAGATTTGCATACAAAGGAGAATGTACCGCAGGAATGACAGTGTTGTTGTTGCACACTTAAGGATATCGATTATCGATATTACTACTCAAACATAATTCACAAACGCCTGACGCTACTTTGCACCGATGAAAACTGACAAATGAATTAATTTCTTAATCGTTCATTGTGATTAATTGCTAATTGGTTATTTGAATATTTTTAAAAATGTGTTGCAATCTTCGTGGACATTTTATGAAGTAAAACAGCTTCGTGATATGTTCTTTTTGTTAAATTATGCTCCCATTTACTTTTAATCTTAATAATTAGTACATGTACTTCTATATTAAAAAAAAGAACTGATTTTATCTGAATCTCTTTGCGTGGTAATAAATCTGTGTAAGTATACAAAAAATGTTTCCCTGCCTGACGATATCTACTTTCTGATTGCAGTACCGATTATTAATAAAGTTTAATAAGTATTTCGCATGTAATTCGAGAAATGATGTATCAAAAGTATTTCTTGTTAATTAAGAAATCAGTTAAGTGTTTCTTCGAAATATTGCTTTTCCAATGAACATTCATAGCTATATCACAAAATAAACATTTACACACGTCAAATAAAAAGCTACACAAGATATTATAATTACCTAGCAAAATAAATTAACTATAATTAACAATAGGTACAATATACTTGTCACAAGGGTGTCTGCGAACGTAGATCAAATTAACTCAGAATTTCCCTCAAAATAACGGACTCAAAGAGCATTCACGCCGTAAATAAAAGCTCACAACTTACAAGGAGAGTATTTTAGGTGTCCGCCTCCGATCATTTTGATTTTCGGATATGTTATAGAGGACCGAAAAATAAGAAATACGTGTTTTTTATTTTTCCCCGTTTTCATATTTGGGGGGTGAAAACTGCGTTCAAAGTTAGGGTTGAAAAATCATTTTTGTGGACTTTTTGAAAATCTGGTGAGTCAGTCAAATTTCGCATTCAAAGACACAAAATTCGTCCATTCACACTATTTCCTTATCTCTAATAGTTCTCGAGATATTCCACAAAAATGATTTTTCAACCCTAACTTTGAACGCATTTTTCACCCCCCCAAATATGAAAACGGGGAAAAATAAAAAAACACGTATTTCTTATTTTTCGGTCCTCTATAACATATCCAAAAATCAAAATCATCGGAGGCGGACACCTAAAATATTCTCCTTGTTAGACTTCTTCTCCCGCATCGGCAAATCTAAAGTCCTCCGCGAACAGTTTTAGACACGTATGCGGGAAAACATTTTTCCTAACAGCCGCCATCGGAAATCTATTAACATTTCTCGGGTTCACGAAGTACGACCAGCTGCAATTCTCACAATTACCCTGAAATTTCCGTATGCCGCCGCGAATCCGCTTTAAATGCACGACGATCATTATGTAACTTATTGTTGGACACAATTTTTTTTCATCGCTGCCTTATGCAACGAAAGAGGATTTCATCGGAAATAATATTCGATGGTTATCGCAATGTGAAACGATAGAACGACACCTCTGTGTGCAGAGTGAGTCACCACGTGTACATACACGAAACGTATTATTTTGATGGAATTACACACCACGCCGTGGAAACAAATTGTCACATGGAGCTAACTCGCATCGCTTAGGAACGACTTCATTTGCTACGTCAGAATTGCCTGTTGGGTATCGGGATTGTTAGCTACGAGTGCGTAATTAACGATCAACGCGAGACAGAGTGCAACTATCGCGAGAAAGAGATTCGTGCATTCACATTGTTAACACAGAAAATGTTCGACGTTTCTTTATTTTTGTTATTATCAAGCGCTACGTGTTCGGCTGTGTGCGTTTCTCTTCGCTCAACGCCTACTCACTTCTGCGTATCCTGAGGAGAGGCGAGCGAAGGTCGGCCATAGATCCAGCGACGCTGATTAACACCAGCAATGCCAAGATCCTGATATCCATGTTACCGGCGAGTAATCAGCTGGATATTGCTCGAGATAAAGTATATTGTGTAACTTGTCGCCGGTTGTCACTACCGAACACGCGAATTCGAATGATCCTGACGCAGCCGCAGTGTGTAGGAGAATGACTGACTCCATTGCCGCCTCCGTCAACTTATATAGCATTCGGTGGTATCGGCTCCGTTGCCTCCGCTCCTTTCGGCACCTTTGTCCGTGCAAAAAATCGCACGGACGGGCGCATGAGACTGTGAAAAGTGGGTAATAATGTAACGGAAGTTTTATTCGTTGAACTGTGTGGGTGTTGTTCCATTATTGTGAATGATTATCCCATAAAATTAATAGTCTGCTGTGGCGAGTAATTATCTCTTCAAATTAATATTCCATTGCTGTAAATGAGTATAGATTTCGTAATTATTTTCTGGTAATCTACTGGGTTGGCTAAAAAGTTTCGTCGTATTTTTTTAAGGAAATCCAAAGGGGAGTTTTATATAGAAAATAAAAATTTTCGATAGATTTAACTACTTTGATTTTGATATATGTAGGTGTCCAGTATTTTCCCGATTTCTCCAGTTGACTTTCAAATTTTATTGCAAAATGCAGTCACTCGTTATACCGGAAATGCCATATTGAAGAAAACGGGAAGACAAAGGAAGATTTTTTGGTGAACCTGATGAGATTTATAGTTGTTTACCTTTGGTTAGTGGAAATAAATGCTCATTTTCTTCCCATTTAATTTGACTGTATGACGTTCAGTTTATATCTGACGAACGTCCTGTGTCCATTTAGAATATCTCTAGGATGTTCGTAAGACTTAAATTTCGGATGTTCTAGAAACGCCCGTCTTGAAAGTCTTGCGGATGTTCGTAAGACTTAAATTTCGGATGTTCTAGAAACGCCCGTCTTGAAAGTCTTGCGGATGTTCTTAGCACTCAGATTTCGGATGTTGTAGAAACATCCATCTTATAAATCTCGTGGTTGTTTTGCACGAATACATTTCGACAAACATTGTGAATGTTTAGAAGAACTTTTCAGATGTTGCAAGAACAACCGCCACGTAGGTTTTACAGATGATTAAGGGTAGGTTGTGAAATAGTCTCACGACTGAACCTCGCCTTTGCGCTATCTTTTTTCTTTTCATTTCTTCCTCTTTCTCTCTTATTCCTATTATTGTATTGTGCAATAAAGAAGCTTAATTAAAACGCCCAGTTCCTAGATAGCAGACGATGTCTTACAGACGTCTGCCTTAAGACGTCGTTAAAACATCTCCTTCAAGACGTCGTTAATGGCGCGCAACAATGCGCATTTTTTATAAATAATTAATAATAGTGATCTACCTAGAAATTAAAAATATTTCCAAGGAAGTGTGTTGGGCAGTTGCGAATGGCGGTTGCTTCGTAAACTGGAACTTTGAGTGGATTTCCATCACCAGCAAATATTTTTTTTTAAGGGGAGAATCCTATTCTTTGGGCTAAAAACAGCAAAATTGGGGATTTTTTTTCTAAGAAACTAGCGATTTGATTCATCTGAAATTTATACCATATTTTGATGTATCTTTGTGGAAGCAATAATTTTTTTTTTATTAATTTTAAATAATAAATATAGGAGTTATAAATGCAAGACCAACACGCCGCGCAAAATGCGTCGTCCGCTTGTGTGCATGATATTTATCTTCCTGGTAATCTAAAACGGAAAAATGAAACGGCGTTTCACTGTATACATATGTAGCCGTAATTTGATGACCCAGAGCAAAATACAAAAATTTTTTGAGATGTGTGGTGGGTTTTTGAAATTGAAAGGTCTGAAACTTTAACTTTTGCAATAGAATTTTGACCCAATTTTCTTATGTAATCAAAGAAGTATATAACTTATCGCTATCCTGGTTCATCAAAGTATAATGTTTTTGGACATACAGGCCAAATTTGAAGGTAATCGGTTCAGTGGTTACTAAAATATCGTGCACACCAGCAGACAACTGGATCATGGATAACTCCTATATTTATGGTTAAAAATTAATAATGAAAAAACTACAACTTCTTCAAAGATGCATAAAAACATGGTCCAAAATTCAAATTATTCGAATCGCTATTTTCTTAAAAAAAAAATCTAAAATATCGCTATGCTTTTAGCCCAAAAAATAGGATTCCCCTTTTATGTCCTAACTCAGACCTGGTGAGGACGACTTTACGACGTCTTTAAGACGCTTTTTGGGCATATTTAAATTTACTTTCGAACATTCAGAAAATGTTCTGAGGATGTTGGCACAGCACGTCTTCAGGAAGCCCCACTGAGTAAATTGAATCTTTCTAGAACACTTAAAGAGCTTAACGAGGACGTACAGGGGACATTTGGATTATCTCAGGACATCCTTTGAATGTATACAAGAACGTCCGGTACGGATGTTCCCCGGATGTCCTTGTGAAATTTTAGTTTCACTGATTATTTGTTAAAGAAGTAATAATGTGTTCATATAAAATTATTACCACCCTTTTTAAGTAAATGATAAAAACACGTATGGTAAAATTTGTTTTGCAAGCTAACTTTCACAATTAAGAGAAAGCTAAATAAATAACGACTGAATACATAAAATATAATACCTGAAAAGGAAGTATCCTTCAGAAAATTGTAAATACAATAATTTTTATGTCCATCATAGATATTACTCATTGACTATTCTTCATTCCTCTGTCCTTAGTTTCATTTCAACCTACAACTGCCTCTTTTGTTCAACATATTTTAATATATGTTGATAAAAATGTATATTAGAATCTCCTAATTTGCCTTTGTTTTAGTTAATTAAATTATCAATGAGGGTATATATCATGCAAATACTGTGAATTTAAAATTATTTGGATGTGACTATATAATTAAAGCGGACCAATCTAATCGGTCCTGAAAAATGGATTTTTCTCGAATAAATTCAGTCGTTAGGATATAATTGTTTATAATTTCAAACAAACAAAGTTTAGTTTTCGTCTTGTTCGTAATGTTTCCACTGTAATGCTTGCATCGATTCTCGATAACCCTGTGACAGCGAAGAAAAAAAAGAAAACTAATAAGTTCAATAGTTTCCCTCCGGGAAACACGCACAATTGTGAAGTAACACTTTGAGGAAGATTATCTTATATAATATGAATCGTAGAAGCACCGTTTGATTTTTGGAAAGGCACAAATCATTATTTACGTGAACGGTAAATGGCGTTCGACGGTGCTCGTCGCCACTAAACGTCGAACAGCCAAATCACATAGTTAAATCATCGGTTTTTTTTCGGCACGTGAATGACCAAAACATTTAAAAATTCTCTTAGAGAGGTCGAGCGTGATCGAAGACTACCTACGTACGAAATGAAACGCGAGTGGAACTCTGCATTCATCTTCCTTATAAGAATTACAACAAATTCTAAGTTCTCCCTTTTTTCAAAATGGTAAATAATAAAAATGGATATTCCTTTTATGATTATTTAAACAAAATGTAAAGTGTTTTGAAATATTTTTTACTTTCCCAAATAAAAGAACCCAAATGTCGTTCACGCTTTCACTTACTTCTCTCGACGATTTGTATTAATTTGGGGGGAAATTTGGCATCTCATTTCGAAGAAGTATAGGGTCGATTTTGAGGATTTTAAATCACAAAACATTAGAACAGAAATATTCAAATATTGAGATTTCTGCAAGGATGAATCAGAATTAATTACTCAAACGGTTCATACCTAGTACAAATCAGCTTCTCATTCCTTATTACTGTCAATGGTGAGAAATCGCACTTTATATTAGTCATAAATAATAATCGATACATCGAATCGTGATCGTTGCTGCATCCTGTTGTACCCGGCAATCGACCAAGAATAATAATTCTTCTGTTTTCAAAAAAAGAGCGAAATTTTGCATAAAGATGTGCAAACCAATGATGCGTATTTCTTCGTCGACCCGATCAACGTATCGGTTAAGATAATTCTGCGGTTAATTAATTATTGGGTAGCAAGGAACAAATTGTTACCTTCCGATTATTCATTCGTTGAATTTGCTGTCGACAAAACGGTTCATCTGAAGAAGAGAAGAGTAAATACGTTGAAATATCCTTGCACAATTTTTCACGTTGCACGGCCGTCTGTTACTCATAGCGGAATATGGTATAAGCAATAAGTGGTTACGAAATCAACGAAAATATTATATCAAAGTAACGACATGAATGAAGGGAAGTACATTAATAGTTAGTTATGTTAAACAATAGCGACGATTTGGACGAATTTAAAATATTGAATCAAATTACATATGTTATCTATTATTAGTATTACTTTTTAAAGATGATAAAGATTTTCAATTTTAGCAACATTAGCTAATATAAAAGTTTGTTGAATGAAAGTATGGAGCTAAATGGTTTTGTAGGGTTTTGTATTTTCCATATAGGTATTCACATGTTTTGTACCTTTTTTAAAGTATCAGCACTATTTTTGCAAAGTGAATATGGCTGAAGTACTAGTCGTTAGCCATCCAAGTAGAGCGGCTCCAAATAATCGTATATTCAAATTTTTTCAAGCGGCTCGAAGAGAACCGACTAGTCGATTTTTCTTTTTTTTTCTCTTCGAGTACTCGACTCGGCTCGGTCCGAATTTCAAACTACTCGAATATTCGAGTACCCGAACAGCCCTATCGTATGAGAAGGTTTTAACCTTGGAGCGCTTTTTTTAAATATTATTAAGTTAGAATTATATTCTGAAATACCTATCTTCAATGTGTTTTCTTCACTTTACTAAATTTAACTTACCTTACATGGGGAAAGGGGGATCGCAGGTTATTTGAATATTATAAAAGGGGTTCACGACTCGAAAAAAGGTTCGGAAATACTGGCGTATCATAAATATATCAACCCCCAAGAGTTTGAATATTCTGAAATTTGTGCACAGCTGTACTAAAATTTTGTTTCATATATACACATTTAAAATTAAAGTCTAAGGTTTTAACCGAGCATTCGATTGTGTGATGTGCCTTACCTTGTTCCGCGTTGCATTCAGCCCGGGAAAAATATTTCCGTCAATCAGGAAGCAAGCCGAATAAGGAGCAGGAATTTAGGAGGCTGCACATCTGCATTGCGCGTAGAGGAAGTCTTAATCCGCCCTGAATGGACCAAGTCACAGCAGGCAGAAACGCATGATCGAGGGCCACCAAGTTCGGGTCCGCCTCTCTGGCGACTTCCAGGAAAGGCCCAAGGGGTTGCGGGACTGTCAGCCTTCAGGAGGACACTTCCGTTAGCAGGAATCCACTGCCGTTGGGTGTCTCTTAGAATAGACGGCGCGATAAAATGTTGGGACGCTCGCTAATTTTATTACTTTCGGTGTGCTAAGGAAGTAGGGGAGACCGGGGCTACAAGTTCCGGGGGTAAGTTGTTCCGACAGTTTTATCTTCAAAATGAAAAAGAGCGTTGTACTTTAAATTATTTTTTCCGTGTAAGTTGATCACGCCACTCTGTGGAAAAAATAATTTAAAGTACAACGCTCTTTTTCATTTTGAAGATAGAACGATTGGAACAACTTACAACTCCCCTATGCAACATTTTGACACAATGGGATTATTCTGAACCCTGCCTCAAGAAGCTTAAAGTTGCGATATACTATAAACATTTTTTATTTTTTTTTGTCCAGCTTTAGAAAATAATCGTTCACTTGGAACAGAGGTTCCTGGAATGCATAAATATTTTACCGCCATAGTCCAAAAACTAGAGAAATGGAAAACTTTTACCGCCTTCGTTCTTCCACCACTTAACAATATCTTAACGATTTAGGGTAAACGCACCAGAAATGAACACTATTATAAAATTATAGCAAAATACCCGTGCTTCGCTACGGTATTAGCGAGCACTTCAATGTCCCTTGGCCAAGAGGAACCTACCTACCAAATTTCATAGAAATTGGATCAGTGGTTCCAGAGAAATCGTGATTATCAGTGGTATTTGATTTGAATTTTACAGATATAGAATATGGTATTTCGGTGAAGGGGAGGGAGTTTTTTAAAAAAATTTCTTAGCGATCATTTAGGGGCCAAGAGGAACCTACCTACAAAATTTCATGATAATTGGATCAGTGGTTCCAGGGGCGAATTTAGGATTTTCGGGAGGGAGGGGGTCGCAGAGCCGAATCCAAGATTTTTTAAGGGGGGGGGGGCGTAGGTCTGACAAATGAACCAGGGACCTTTTCGATATTTTCCTGCTAAATGAAACAGTGTTTTTTTTTGTATCAATTTATCATATTTTCCCTCATATTACTAAGTTAAAATAAGTATGTTGCAAATTAAAATAAGTATTTCTCCCTTAAGGGAGGGGGGGCGCCCCCCGCGCCCCCTCTGTGTTCGCCACTGAGTGGTTCCAGAGAAATCGTGATTATTAAGTATTGGTATTTGATTTAAATTTTATATAGATATACAGAATTAGATTAGTAATATCGGTTTGTAATGTAGGGGGAGTTCCCTTAACGCCGGACGGCACCTAATACCGGACACTAGCTGTATCTGTGACATTTCAAAAGCTATGGAGCTGTTCTTTCGCGTAAACCGTAGAGGGGATAAAACAAACGACGATCATGTGTCGTCATGGTCCCGTCGCGTGAGTCTTGCTAAAGAAATGGATTGATTGTTTGGTGTGACGGGAATCCGGTGAATCGTATAAAATTTAGATTGTTATATATACCAATTTTCCTGGCTAAAAGACGTGTGAGTTGCGTTATTGTATCGTTTGGTAAGTATTTTTTTAATTACCTTTGTGTTTTGTGTAAACAGTGCACTAGTTTGCACAAAAAAAAATTTTTTTAATCCATTCACTGTCCCCTGGTTCCGGACAGAACGTTGTCCCCTATTACCGGACAGTACAAATCTGAATCTTGTGTGTTCCTATTTGTTTTTTTTGCGAACTGAAGCAAGGACAAGAAGATCGGAGAAAAGTGAAGTTCTCACTTCATCGCTTCATAAACTATTGACTGAAGAAAAAGAGAATAAAAAAAAACTTAAAGAACAAAAGAAAAACGCGAGAAATAAGCGTAAGAAGACCACAACGCTAAAATCGAGAGAGACAAACCGAGAGACTATTTGCGTAGTTTGTCTTGAAACGAACGAAGAAGACTGGATTCAGTGTTCAAGCTGTAAAAAATGGGCACACGAGGCTTGTGCTGATATTTCCGAATGTTCAGAGAATTATATTTGTGATCGGTGCAAGCTATATTGAGGCTGTGATGCGTTGCGTCAGTAATTTTTACTGTGTCCGGTACTAGGTGCCACTTAATGATTTCTCCAAATAGCATATTCAAGTTGAAAAGTAATTTAAGATAACTATAATTATAATATTGAATGTTTTGTTGGGAAATTTTAACTTTTCATATTGTTATCTTATAAATAGCGCAGAATAAAAAGATTAAAATATTATTTGTTTCTTCTTATTTAAAGAAAACCTTAAGCGTCCGGCACTAGGGGAACTCCCCCTAATACGTCCAAACAGGCATTAAAGCTCAGCGCACAAATGATCTCCTTATCATTGAGAAAACGTTAAAATAGTTTGTGTACGATAATAAATATAAACATCTCGTAGAGCCATCATCTGACGGAACACCGAACGAACCAAACAATTTACGTAAAATCGTAAATCCTTAATCGGATTGCTGGCAGACGGATTTCTTGCCTCTGAACGGTCGGATGATGACGCCGGGAAATACCCAAACGCGAAAGTTGATTACCTTCTGCGCATTAATCCCGCGGTGGCTATAGACAGCCGCTCTTTCCGTTTTACCAGAGGTGTCTATTGTCTCTGAAGGTGAGGTACATATGTATGTACATAACATCTGCCTCACGGGTTCAATGTCAAGCCAGCGCAATTACGAAATAACGTCTACGTGGGCTCATTGTCTCACATTGCCTAAGACGTAACAAGAATCACGACTCGTAGTCTTCGTCTGAAGATTCCTTTTCTATCGAACTTCACGCCACGTGGTTGTTATGCAGTGCAAAATTGTCCGAAATTCCCACGGGAATTTTGTGTACACTGTTATTAACGCGGCCACGTAGGATCTGTTCGCTTCACTCAATCTTTCAATTTGTGATGGATATATGCAGTTCTTCGGTTACGATACGCGTGCTTTTTTCGTTGAATTGATATTCAAGGTGTGGGGGATTCCCATGTGGGACGATTTTTGCAAACGAGGTTGTAAGACCAGGGAATATGAATTTTACATCTCGTCTTTAATAATGTATTAAAAGAGTGTGCAACAAATCTTTCGGTAATTATATCATGTATTTGTGAAGTTATTAGTTGTCGCCTATAGTGTGAAATAAAGCATTTTTCAATTGTGTGTTGAAGTACAAAAGGGCAACAAAGAGCTGATATTATGAAAATTTTTATATAATTATTATAAGGCTTTATAGAATTTATGTATTTGTTGTACTCACTTTTTGAGATCCTAAAAAAAATATGGAAGAGGAGTATTTTCCCACTTACTAGTCCTACGAACTTCCTTTCTGAAGGATGAGTAGATTGCGGATGTTTATGCACATATACATTTTTATAGCAAAGGATTAAACAAGTGAAACTTTGATAGAAATATGTTTTTGTCATTAGAGGGTTTACAGAAAATATTTTTTATTTTAAAAAATTGTATGTTTATTTATTTCTAGCATATACAGAACTTATTAGCTCGAGTGTAGTAGCAGCCATGATATAGTGTATTCGATTTTCTTACAATGGGGAAGTCGTAATAAATAAATATCATACTTGCATAAACTTGCGCAGTCTAATTTCAAGGAATATTGAGAAGTTTCAATTTCCCTGTTTTATCGTTGCGGGTTGCAAATGAACCAAGTGTGGCCACGAATGCATATAGTGGAGTCAGCAGCTATGAGTACGGTATGGTTTTAAAGAATAAATAACGTGAATCACCAGCGTTAATTGTCTAAAAACCGAGAAACGCAACTACATCATTTCGTGGCAGGCGTAGTATTGATTATCTCATGATTTATCGTGGATTCCTATGATTAAATATTACCTACAATATGCCCAATCGTCTGACGGTTCGTGGATATCCAATGACGCACGTATTTTTTCAAGCAACACTGTAATACATCAGTGCCTTTTGATCCAAGTAATAATAAAAAGCCACGGGTAATACTCGTTGTTGCTTAAAATCGGTTTGAAATTCATTTTCTAATTTGCCGAGCCGACGATGAAGCTTGATTGCAACCATCTAGATTTTGAGGGGGGCTATTAACGTGCCGTTAACGCTAAGGGCGAAAAACAAAAAATGATATGAAGAAAATTCGCATCCGTGAATGACTCAACACTATTTATCGGCAAGGAATCATAAGAAGCGATATACAAAGTACAAAAATATACTATCAAACAAAAGTTTGATACTATTTGTAGCTCTGAATTAAATTTCTTATTAACGTTATAATATTTGTGATGCGTCGATAAAAATTGAAATATAAAAATAGTAATAATAATAATCATGATTTGTACAGTTCAGTCAATAATACAAATGGGAATTACAAAGTACTAAAAGCTTGTTTTAATTTATGATTCATTTGGCAAAGGGTCAGAAATGTTAGTTTTTGCTTTTGAGTTCGTACGAAATTATATGCTCTTACAAATCACACACTAATCGGTCTTACTTACAGAAATATATCGTAGCTTCGTTGTGTGACTTTATTTCCATTAAAATATCAGCTTCGGTTTTCCGCTATAAATTTACCATATATTTTATGATTCTATTTAAAAAGTTTATCAAATTATTCTGTTGCTATATAATTCCGTTAATTCATAAAAATGAAAACGAAGGGATCATGGTCTTAAAGGGGCTTTAAATTTTTATGAAATTTCATTATCTACTATAAAGATAAATAGTAATAATGGTCACAGTAAAGTTAGTAATTGCTTGATCGACTCTTGTTTCATTTGATGTTGCAGTATCATAAAATGCACTTGTCAAAGGTTATCATAGTTAGATAAAAATCAACTGGCTGTTCAAGAGCTAATTAAATAATAGGTTTTTCCCACTATGTATATTGTTCGGTTATACCCTCCATGTCACCTTTCATTCAAATGCGTCAATTACAGCTGAACATCCATTCATCGTTTTACGAAATGGAATTTCTTAGTTTTCAAGGAATGCCTCGAAGCAATCCGCGTGGCGAAAACGTGCAGTTTTCAAGCATTTAGACATTCTTCGTTCTGTACAATAAATTACATTACACCACATTTGTCATTCCGTACATTGCTATAATTTTTGGTACCACCAGATTTTCGAATTTTCTGCTTCATTTCAACCTGAAAACAGGTTTCTTTCTCCACAGATATATTCACAGAAAGGAGGTATTTTTTCTCTCAGGAAAATTTCATCAATCACATTTTAACGCCTCCCCAAATATCTACGCTCATTGTCAGAATTTCGGAAAAGTTGGATAGTTATTCATGAACATCAAAGCTTTCCTTGCGATAGAAAAAAAAAGAACATTCTCGTTGGGTTCTTATAAGTGCGAACATGTTGATACGAACAGCAATGAGTGAAAACATTCATTACTAACGTTTCAACTGTCGTGCCGTCTATTATTCGAGACACGATAGTTCCAACTTTTCTTACAGTCATCATTCGGATCATATTCGGTCATGTTATAATTCAGTTTAACCGGTTATCGCGTTCCGTCAATTAATATGAAATTTATTATCGAAATTCGACACCACCAGCTCCATCAGTCAATCAATATTAATTTAGCGAGTCACAATTGTCTGGGCCTTACAGACACGAGGGAATTAAAAAGGTAATCCTCGCGTGTGCTCGCGACTGTGCGCATAAACACTCTCTGTCAAAAAGGTATGAAAGATGAAACGGTATCAAAATAGGAATTGTCGTGATACACAATATTGTGGGAATCTGGTTGAACGACCAGTGGACTTTGTGTCGACTGTAAGTACTTTCAGACTTTTGAACGAACGCACGTGAATAATACATGAAGGGGGTACTACCCATTTTTTAACGCCATCTTCGGGAATTTATTTAACAAAAACTATAAGTTTATACTATCTGGCATTTTGCCTGCATATTTTGCAGAATTTTTTTGCACTTTTTTATTGATCATATAATCGGTGGCGTAAGCTTCATAAAAAAAAAATTTCGACGGGCGTTGGTGTGGGAAGTGTTCTAGTCATCCAAATCGAAAAAACTAAGGTCCATTTTTATTTTTTAACCGACTTCAAAAAGGAGGAGGTTATAGATTCGACCCGTATTATTTTTTTTTATGTTTGTTCCCTCATAACTCCTCAGCATATGGACCGATTTTGATGATTTTTTTTTCTTTCGAAAGAGGGCGATGCCCCGGTGGTCCCATCCTACATTGAATCAAGATTGGTCCAATATTTTACTAGTTATGGTTATCTTTATTATGTGTGGCGCCATGGTTGAAACCTCGGACGAGTTTCTATCTTGTATAAAATTAATTCCACAGAAGGAAAACAGCTAATTTATCAGCAAAAATCGAACATTTTTTTCAAAATGCTGTCATTCTGTAAATGTTTATTGTTAGAGACAAACATAAGAAAGAAAATAAACCTTAGTTTTTCCATTTTTAGATGACTAGAACAGTTCCCACACCAACGCCCGTCGGAAAAGAATTTAAAAGACTATATGCGCGATAAAAAAGTTTTAAACTGTTAAAATCTCTGTCCAAAGGTCGCGAGCGACCTTAGCAGTAAAATGTGGCAGAAGTTATCCTAGAATTAAAAACGACATAGGTAAATAAATACGAAACGTGTGAATTTATTCGAAATAACAATTGTAAGCCACGAAAGTGTCTCTTCTAAAAAGGCCTCAAGGCCCAGCGCGCACTATCGACTTTCTATCAACCGACAGATATGGACTCGCACGGAAACGTATATATTTTTTTGATTGCTCATCGACTCGACAAAGTACTCAACAAAGTAAGCCGATACTCGATTCAAGTAAGCAGTTCAGGCGGATTTACGCGCTAGGTCTGAATGATTTCTCGACTCCAGTAGCTTCAAACAATGTAAATTTCCAAACAGCGAGTAAAACCCCTTGCAACGATAAAGCAGTTGTTGCAATCGACATCGACCAAGTTGAGAAAGTGCCCGAAGTCCTGAAAGACGACCGAATGAAGCCAGGGGCCAGCGATATTGCGAACGATAAAAACGAAGGGGCGTCGGAAGGCTCAAAGAAAAACCCGGCACAAAGCATTTCTGCAACGATAAATGGCGACGGTAGGGACGCGGTTGCGACGGACGGTGGTAAAGGGAGCGCAGCGCCAGGCAAAGTGGATGAAAAGAAGGAGATGGCACCGAGAAATGATGATGCACAGACTCGCGAAGCCCTGAATGGTAACGAGGAGAATGAAACGGCAGAGGGGAATGGTGAAAAGGCAGGGTCGACAGAGGGACCTGGGAAAGCTGAAAATTCAGGCGCAACACAGGAACTCGCGAAACCGCAGTACATACAACCTTTCGATGGAAAAGGACGAGAGCGACCTGGAAGCCTCGGAAATGATACCACTGACAATGAGAGTGACACGCCAGCGGTTCATCGGGATGGCGTGGAAAATGGCACGAAAGTGGAAAGCAATTCTGACGGGCAGAAGCCGGGGAATGAGAGCGCTGATGAGAGTGCGCCGATCATCGCATTTGTGAAGCCCTGGAATAGCGATGCGAACGTGAAAGAGGGTTGAAAATATACTTTTTAGTGTAATAGTGATTTAATGAAATAATAATGTGATTTATAGTTGTATGGTAGTAGAGACTGGGGCAAGTTGATACGTTTTCAAGTTTTCAATTTTTTTCATTTTTGTTTTAATTAATTAGGGAAGACCGGGGCTAAAAGTTCCGCGGGTAAGTTGTTCCGATCGTTCTATCTTCAAAATCAAAAAGAGCGTTGTACTTTAAATTATTTTTTCCACAGAGTGGCGTGATCAACTTACACGGAAAAAATAATTTAAAGTACAACGCTCCTTTCATTTTGAAGATAGGACTGTCGGAACAACTTACCCCTCGGAACTTTTAGCCCCGGTCTCCCCTACTTAAGGGGGTATACCCGTTTGAACGGTGTAAAGAAAGATGTGGGCAACAAATCACAAATTAATAGAAATTGATTAGTTGTGGGCAAATCTCCACACGGCATTTTTTAATACAACGCTCAGAGCCGGATTTACCTTTTCGGGGACTCTAGGCTGAATATTCGGGGGGCCCTCGGTTAAATATAAAAAATAAAATAATGCGGATTTGATTTTTTTTATCATAATACTCGTATAATCTAAATAAGAATTTAATTTTAAAATTAACATTGAATATCAAAACTAAATATAACATTAACCCTCGGTAAGATTTTTTGATAAATTTTTCGAAGAAAAAATTTAGAATGAGGGACCCCCAGTTAAAAGGGGCCCTAGGCTTCAGCCTTGTTAGCCTAAGGGGTAAATCCAGCACTGACAACGCTAATTAATACATGCGAACTTAGTATACAATATCAGAGTAAAATAAAATTTAATAACAATGGAATATTTCTTCCTCAAATCTCGTCCTTTACACCACTCTCTTTATCTTTGTTAATCTCTTTCATTTTTTATTTACTTTTGCTGTTTTTCTGTTTTTATTGTACTTTTTATCTAATGTAATAAAGTCATATTACTATTATTATTTGCTTCTGCAAAAATGCAGCGTGCTAAATAAGCTGCTCCCTGGCCGAAAATCACATTTCTCTACGTGCGTACGAGTCATCGGAGTGATTGTAACTCTGTTCGTTGAAAAGGTATTACGTGGGTGGACACACGGTGAATATCAATCAGGACTTTAAGGTCGTTCATACTTATTGAAAAAGGGCGTAGGAGAGGCGTGCAAAAGTCAGAACGCTCTGAGACATGGCGAGGAGCAGCCTTCACGTCGTACCATTCTGTTTCGTATTGTTAGTCGCGTGGGCAGGTAAAAAATAATATCTTCTTAAGCTAAACAAATACGAATCGCGCGGTGCATTCTCGTTTCGTAAAATCCTCAGAATCAGTTACATTTCACCTGAGATTTCTGTTCCGTGCAACGTCGGAGGTTCGCGTAAATTTTCAAAAAATCATACGAAATAAATAGTGAACGTTCTATGGCACAGTATAGCAACAAATTAGTTCTTTGATTGTCATGGGCGCATGTATTCGTTCGTTCAGTGCCACGTAGTGTGTGCGGGAAACGCCCATAGGCGTTCAGTGACTGTGCTTAAGGGTAGCGACTGGAGGAGACCCGCACACGGCGCGGCGTACGGTTAGAAAATAGAAAATACTGATAATACTCGACAATCGTGGAACAAATACTTCGACACATACATAGAGATGTTACAGTAGGATATTTTAATATTATTAAACAGCCTTTTGTGCGTTTACCATTCACTTCAGAAAGTTCACTGTAGAAAGTAGTTTGAAGCAATACCAAAGTTTTTTTTTTTTTTTTTTTTTAAATATTGTTCCCTTTAAGAACAGAACGAACCAGGCTAAAATTCTAGGCAGAGGGAATATTTTGTCCTGTGTAAATGTGTCACGAAGGAACATGTCATGTCGCAGACGATCGCATTCTTCTCACAGAAGAAGACGAACGACTATGGAACACGCCACCGGAGCTCATACCGGAGCAAGTCATTCAGGAACCTGACGCGAAGAACGGACGATCGTTGTCTATCCCGATCACAGCGAATATCAACCTGAACACGGGGAACAATGCGCACTCTTTGGGTTTCCAAGTAGGCCCCGGAGGCATTAGCTACTCCGAGAGCAACAGCTTCAACCATGCGTAAGTATTTTTGATCGGGGAAACGAGAAAAAGATGTGACGGTGTGTGGAAAAATAATGGATTTAAATTAACACGCGCATAGTTGAAAATTAATTAATCGCTTCACGTAGAAAAATCAACTTATTATTCGGAGGATAAAAATTCAATCAGAGTGAAAATTCACACCGTTCATATTATAGTTAGGGTAATTCCGGGAGACGCAGTCGGGCTGGAGAGTTGGTCGAGTTGCTATATTCAGACTCTACATCTGTGTATATGTAAAAATGTGTTAAGGTTCAGAACAATTAATTCTCTAGAAATCAACTGTTTCGACCAACTCTCCAGCCCGACTGCGTCTCCCGGAATTACCCTTACAAAAAGTCTTAATTTGGTTGTTGAAATTTTTATTACCGAACGTAGCAATGTACCGACAAATAAACTGAATTATAAGATTTAAGAAATAAAGAATGTAGTGGAACATGGAATGTAAAATGTGTAGTGAGTCACTTGATGACTGAAACTACTTGTGAACCTGTTTCTCGTACGAAAAAGATTCAGGTACATTACAGGGATATGTGGTAAAAATACAAATTTGTTATTACACTGAATTTTTGTCAAGATCTGAAGGTTAATTATGTTTCTTTAATGCAACGACTTTCATGTAGGGGAATTAAAAAAAATATAGAATTTGTGCATAAACGAGTATTATACATAGTTGATAGCATATAAAGTTAATAAGTATTGGTATATAGGGTGTCTTGAAATAAGTGTTACAGGGAAGAATTTGATTCTTCATGAATAAACGAATATATAGCAATCCGGAAGAAAAGTACGAATGAGTCTGTACGATCTCATCAGTGCATAAAAATTTATTGGTTGTAAATTTGAGGGCAATCGATATCACTATTAATTAACTTGAAAAGAAATAGCAAATCAGCTGGAGTACGGCGCGCTTCAAGAGATTTCATATTAAGTTTACTCGTGATTGGGCTAGTCGTGATCCATAAAAGACATTTACACACATTTACAAAAACAAATATAGAACATTCATATAGTTAACCCTTCGTGGTCACACCTTCTTATAATCACAAATTGGTCACACGGGGTTCACTGTACTCCAGCGTCATTTTTTGAGTTACCATTTCCGTATTTTTGAACCTTTTAACTTTTCAGTGATAAATCTACATTGGTAATACTTATACAGTCATGGTCTAATAGTCTTTTTCTAGAAAAGTAAATTTGTAGTTGAAAATGAGCAATTTTCCATCGTTATGGGAAAATACAGATTTTTAAATTTTTTTTTTATTTTTTTTTGCGATAAATCCCCTTTGGAAGATGTAAAGGTGCGGCATTTCAAATAAAAAATTGCTCTTGGGGTGCAATACACCCCGTGTGACCACGAAGGGTTAATAAACTGGAGCTTCACATTAGAATAAACAAATATAAAAAAAGTTATATCTTTTAGATATATTTTCACTCACGATTTTATAACTCTGTTCATACAAATAATCGAACCTAAAACTACAATTACACGCAGCTAATCTCTGCTCTAGTTTGGTCTTCATCGAATTTTTCCAAAGGCATTTACTCGTTCTTACGTGCCTCTTAGGTGCTATTTCAGCAATATATTCTAATGTGAGCACAAATAACGACCAGAAACGATTGTGTAATCGGAGAGGATGTAAATGTTTCTTTCTCAGGGCCATTTCGGAAAGTCAATCAGTGTCGTTCGCCGCGGGATCAGCAGGAGTTTCTGGCGCTGTGGCACAAGCTGGCGGACATCACCTTGTTCATGGCAATCAAGGGAATGTGAACAGCCAAGGATTTGGTTTTGGCAACGCGGCTGCTTCTACGCCCGGCGTCGTCCATATTGGCCATGTAGCATCTGCGGCCGCGTCCTCTGCCGGTTCTGCGCACTCTTCTGCTTCGTCCAGTGCGGCAAATGCAGGGATACATTCTCAGGGAACGAATATCCGGTTCCCAGGGCAAAGTCATCACACACAATTGACTTGGACCAACGTTCATTCAAATCACAACACTAATGGTAACAGGAATTCTAATAAAAAAAATCGTTGTTATCGCGTTGCATCGGCAGCATTTTTGGCATTAACACTTTCACGGCCACTGTCGCGTATGCGTGATTTTAATCTGGTAGCTGATGTTGAGGTATCTTGGCTCACTTAAATGATCCCACGTTTGCTTTTATTCGGATCGTATGTCGAATGTTGAGTGCGATATTTATGTTTGTATTTTTGTATATAATGTTTCTAGCATTGGTCTATGTCTTACTTTGTTGGTTTAGAAAAGTGTTTGAATTCACTCACAAGGGGTGTCAATAAGCTTTGGGTCATTGATTTGGTTCAAATTTTGTATATTAGTGCATAATTTTAATATATAAAGGTTCTATATGTTTGTGTGTTTGTATGTCGATTAAAAATTTTAGAACTCTGACTAATCCAGATGAATGTGACCATTTTCACAAAAATTTTTTTCTATAAAATCAGAATCTAAATTTCGGACGAATCCGGGTAGTATAGCTAGTATTATATAGTAATGTATTAAACGTATCGTATTGGGCGCGCTATTTGCAATTTTTTGAGAAAATTTATTTCAATGTTTGCAGAATTTGGATAAAATAATACATTGAGCCGCATTTCTTCACAATATTTTAAATGATACAGAATAAAATTTGTTCATCTCCAAGAAAATCGATTTCGAAAACTCGCCTGGTACATGCACATTAGGGTGGCTCTTATTTTCGACTTTTAAATTTTCTTCGTGGCACATCCAAGAATAGTTCCATATAATTAACAAAAATCTGTGTATAATTTGAGCCCGATCGGATAACGGGAAAAGGTGCCCCTGGGCCGTTGTACATTTACATAATTATTTAACAGCTCACAATGTCGATTTTATATAATATCCTCCAAGTTATTGATTACATAAAATAATATGATACACAAAAGTCGTAGATCCAGAAAACGACCGAAAATCTGGGGGAAATTTTTTTTTCAAATTTTGAAAATTTAAATTCTTCTCGAACACTTTTGTAGTTTTTATTTTCGAGGGAAAAAATTTTCACCAAGAGTAAATAAGAGCCACCGTAACACGCATCAACCCAAAATTTAGCTAAATTCATCAGTAAATATGGTACAAGTGCAAATGAGACAAATTGTGATGTGCAGAAATTATTAGAACAACTATTTCTCGAATGTGGCTCCATTTTCCAGAAAAACAAATTTATTCGGAAATTAATGTTGGCAATTTTAGTGACCCAATATTTCGAAAATACTGGTTACGTAATATTGGTGGGGTCCAATTAATTAATAAGTATCTTACTAATAAATTAGTAAATATCTTATTGAGCTAAATGATAGCAAACGATTAATAGGTGCAATTTTGCAGGTCACAATCCTTCGCGTGTACCCAAATTGGAAATCGATGTTAAACCACAGCGGGAACAAAATCGTAGACCAATTACACTGGACATTTCGACGCATCAAACAAGATGGGAAAACAGGCAACCAACAATTCATATACACAACTGGCATCCCACTTACAGGGCATATTACGACGATGTAAAATAACGAAAAATTAGAAATATAATTGCCGAAGGGAGGCATTCAATTGACTTTCAATGTTAGTAATTATTGTTAAATTTCCAGCTGCTGTTTAATTGTTTTATTCATTCAGTGGACTGAAAAGAAAAATTCGTTGGAGATTTTATAAATTCTTGAAATCATAATAATAACACATAAGTCTATGTTCTCTTGTTACTAAATTTATAGAAGAAATATTAATGAACCCTAAGCCTAAGAATTTCGATTTAAATTGGCATGCCGTAAGTTTTACATAAACTTAATTCAGGTTTTGGAATGATATCGTACTTTCACCATTATCTTTTGAATGTAAGATTTATAAGATTGAACTTCATCGCATTATAAAATTTTTTACAAGTCCTCCCATTACAATAATTTACTTGTGCATTTTAAAAAAGGAAATTAAATCTTACACGAAATATTAATGTCCTTACTGCCATTTCATTGCATCTCATATAATGGTGATTAATACAAATATTGTGTGTGAGTAACAAATGGCACAAGTAAGATTTAAGAAATCATGAAATTTTATTTTAACAATGCTATACCTAAAAGGAAACGAAATCGTATATACCCTAGTAGCACAAAATATTGAATGCATATAGATCCAATATTAAAAAGAGGTTCAATCTCTTTTTGATATTTAAATATACATACAATATTTATTCTGGATCAAGAAGCAAATATTTTTTCCAAATATACTGGAAATATTCATTTTATATTGTAAAAAATAAATATTATTTCAAATATAAAGTATATTTTACATTTCCTGATTAATTATTTTGGAATTCTGAATATTAATTTCACGTTTCCAGAATATTTGCTTTACATTTTCTAAACATTTCTTTTATATATTCCACGAATATTTAGTTCATATTTTCTAAACATTTATTTCACATTTTCAGTATGTGTATATAATATTTGGAATTAACATATTTTTCACATTAAAAAGTGTGGCTAAAAAAATATTTTTTTAATATTCAGAAAAAATATTTAACCAATATTTTGTGCTACTAGGGTACTACCATTTTGAAGTAAACATCGAAATACTAAAGTACGATAGTCAATTGTAATGTATTATTTATCAAATAAAAGCTTAGAAATCAATACAAAATTTAGTATCCTGTGTTTTCAGTTATTTAAATTATACTGCATAAAATAGGTATCACGAAAACAAAATACGTATTGTAAAAAGAATACAAATCACCAAGAAAGCCCTGCGAAATCACTGATCTTTAGTATGTAAGGACGTGTGAAATTACTTTTGAATGCAGCAATGTGATTCGCGTGTTTCAGTTACTTTTTACTTCATTAAAAATGCTTCCAGATTGTAATAGATTAATCCCATGGATAAGCACGATCAGTTATCGAAGGAAACTTCTCACGATTTTTACAAGGTCGTTTAACTGAAAATTGTATGGCGATGTGTCGCGGAAGATTGTTTTAATTCCTTTAAAAGAAATCAGTAGATAATATTTATATCACAAATCACTTAGAATGAAAAATCATTAGGTCGATAGTTCTTCTGAATTTGCATGTTGTGGCCAATAAACTTAATTCCACGTTAGCAATTAACTGGGTGAAGGCTGGAGAACAAAAGATTTCTCAAGGTCAAATTGTGATCTTGAACTCGCCGCGACATCTCTAGAATCACTGATGACTTTTACAATCCACCAACTTCTGCTTATCCACCAGATTTCTGTTTTAACGACGCTGGGCTACAGCGATTTTATCCAAGAATGATAATTATTGTGATTCACTAATTTTAGGTCATATTACCACAAACCAGGTATAGAAACTGGTCTCTGCTCGGGTATTTATCTCGGAGATATTTTTACAATTTTTAAATCTACACAATAGTTAATAAGGAAAGAGCCAATCAATTTGTAACGAAACGTAAAGTTTTAACTACAAATCTACCGTTCCCACGTAATAAACAAACTATTTCAAAATGTCTTCGAGTCCCGAAAACTACAAGTACATATTTAATTTTTTCAGTAGTACCTTATATCTTTCATAACTACCTTGCAAACATTACGTTGATATTGCAGTATGCATTTCGTGTATTTAATTTGAGAATACACGTGTACAGTTTTATACTGCATGCATTCAAAGTGTATACATATGTATATGTATATATATATATATTAATGCATTATTTATTTGTTACATTAATTACAATACTTATTTGTACATACATGTGCGTGCACACGGACGCACAAATTACTCATAAACAAATTAACAAATTTCATGTTTATAATCCTAAGAATTGAACATGTTTGGTATCACAGATATTAATTTATTTCAGGATTTAATTTAAAGCCGTCGAAAAAGACACATTACTATAAAACCTGCAATAGCAAACACAAGCACAGTTTTAATATAAATTATTCGATCAATCATAAGATACATACATATAAGTGATTTTATAATTCCGTTAAGAAATTTACTGGCAAATTACGTAAACGTTGTTATACAATATGTACAGAAAACTAATAATATTTTATGACTAATTACCTAGGACAAACCATGAAATTGTTAATTGTTTATAATATATTACATATTAATAATCAATATGTACAATATTTATTATTGTAATTTCCAAACCCTTTAATACTTGGACAATATCATCAACAGATCATAGAAAGTATCAATAAATTGTTTCGATTAAGAAATTACAATTAATAGATTTTACTGATACAATAAATTGTTTGAAATAATAAAAAATCGTAATTTTATATATTGTACACACTAAAAGCCATTTATACAGATTAGAGAAACATGTTTTGTAAGAAAATACCATTTTTTTTTAAAGAAAATATTTAAAAATTCTAACAATAAAAAGTAGAAAGGAACTACCTGTGTTTATTTTGGCAACTTTATTACCATTTTATTCTATAAAGTGTTCGTTAGCGTTCCGCTACGTGTACTTCTATAAATTTATTTGCATCTCATTGATATTTTCTACGAATTTTAAATTTCTCGTTTTAATTGCAGTATCGAAAATAAGTGAAATAGAACGTAAGATAAAACATTTTCAGTTACAGCTACTACAGGAATTTCATATGGAATTATCAGTTATTTCCAATACACCTCGCTTACTGTATTCATAAACTCTAAGTAGATGTTACTTAGAACTTATATATTATTACCGAAAATAAAATGAACAAAAATATAGTGACCTTGTATCATTACACTAGATTTCAGCCCGTACACAGTTAGATATTATACTTAATAACAGCTGCAATTATTCTTGACCAAAACCTTCTGTTTCCTCGATCGCGTAATTTAACTTTTCTACTAATTGTTCATAACTCTTATATGGCGGCAAATCCAATCTATTGAAGCATGTATGTGACCTCGGTAACCACGTGTCCTTCCCTACCTTTTCTATGCAAAATCTTTGGGGGCCATTACTCCCTAAAACATAAAAATCAGAGTAAACATGCTGGCAAATCTAAAATGTAATTATTTTATATACTATATTGTGTAATATATTTACCCATTAATTCTGCAAATCCTCCAACAGGTACCCGACACGTGCCCGTTACAAATTGTAAAAGGCGAGCACGTTTTTCGCTATCCGTTCTTGTTACGAACTAAATAGAATCCACGAATGTAATAAATCGTATATTTACTAATTTTCTAAACTTACTAATAACAATAACGAACCTGCCAGAACCATAAGATTTGTTTACTGTTTCGTGTGTAATGTCTGTAAATCGTATTACGTTGCCAGTCTTCCACATCTATTTCTTGCATACCACACAGCATAAGTTCCAATTCACGTTCATCAAAGTACTTTAACCATTCTAATGGTACAACTGAATTAAAGCCTTCTAAAAATGCCTTAGTTTGGTCCTCTATACCTCTCGTCATTCTCCACTCCGTCATCAACCTATCAGCAATAGTAATGCCCAATGAACCGCTTCTTAAAATATCATGCAACCAGTGAAATGTTAAGAATAATACCTAATATATTCCTCTTTGTTCTCTTCAATAACCCTAATTTTGTCACCACCATCTTTTAATTCGTGATGTATTACTTGACCAAGGATTTCAAAATCAACACTATAATATAATTCCAGGCCACATTCGTCGATATTATTTTCCTTTATCCATACCAGAGATTTATAAAATTCTGGATCGATAGATTCTATATCTTTCATAACTAATTTCTTGTTCAACATTCGTTTGTAAAACGGCATAGTGAATCCGCTGTAGATAAACCGTCCATGATAAAGAGCCTACAAAAAATGCAGTGTATTAAATGGAATATTGAATACTGTCCTTTTGGGAGCGGCAATTATTAACCCTTGAACGGCGGATATGTGAGCGCATTGTCGTCTAAAATTCTCGTCTGTTTGAAGAAGTCTCTAATAAGAAGTAACGCGTGTAGTCTCATATTTAGAATGGATCCAAGCGGACTCTGTATTTGCCAGGCGAGGGTTGATAATATTAATACTAAATAACACGTAACAGAAATCATTAATACTATACCATTGCTATAAACCTTCCAATAAATTTAAAATATTGTAAATGGTCTGGATTGACGTAAGATGCTGGATTAATTTGCAAGCTATAATTACTTTTATTGGCATATTCAAACAAGCAATACATTGGATTCAATACTTCGTGGCTCAACAAGAAAAACCATTCTCTGAAATCAGAATTCATTGTATTTTTTCATTAAAAAAAATGTTTCATCGTGAGAATCTTTGTATTCTTACCTGGAAACACCTCCATAATCCAGTCCCTCTTCGCCTTTAAATATTATATATAACCTGCGTCTCAATGCAAAAGCCTCTGCGTTCATTATTTGATGATACGAATCTTCGAATAACGTTTGTCGGTTAACGCTGATCTTTATGTGGTTCGGCAGTGCATTGGTTTGACACAAGAAACGGAACTGTGATAACTTCCACCGGAATGATCTCTCGTATGCTCTTGGTACGCGATAAATACCTTTTGGACTAAACAACAGTAATATAACAGTAAGCTGTATAATAAAGGAAAAGAGAGAGAAAGGAACATATTTTTAAGACAGGCTTGGAAATTAAGTGAACCTCGCGGCCGATTTTCAGAGGCAACGGCTGCTTTATCCCGCCGCGCGTCTTGGTCCCCGCGGCGGCCGAGCAACTTGGAGCGGCTCAGGCCCGTACCCTATGAACCGCGCGTGGCGCGTTGACAAATCAAAAACGCATCGACAATCGTGCTCGCTGGGACGATATGGAAACCTATTGATACAATGTCGCCTTAATACGCCACACGCGGTACTCCCCCGAATATTTCCGACTCGTTCCAAAATTCGGGTTCCCGAACCTCGAACTATCAAGGCTTTCAAGAACTATCAAGACTTTCAAGACCTGTCAAGACTTTCTAGAAATTTTTGTTTCGAATAACAGTCGAAGCGATTCGAAACTTCTATCCAGAATTCGAAACGATTCGATTTGCTTGGCAACCATGACTAATGAGATTCGAAGCGATTCGAATGTTTACAGGATTGAATAACTTCGAATCGATTTCAAAGTTATTGTGTTGATCCCATCACTCCAGCGCCGCCTCTGAAAATCGACCGCGGGGTTCACTTACTTCCCAAGCTTGCATCAAGGAAACTGTACAAACCCTTTAGGTGCACCAGGTCTTGGATCTTGGAAAGTAGTTGTTCTTGTATTATGATCTACAAAGTATCGAACTCCGTCTTCGGTTAATCGTATCTCCCAACCATCTGGCAATGGCGGTTCATCTATTCCAATTTCCTGTCCTTGAGTTCTAGGATCCTCCCACTGAGTAGTGCGATTTTTATGATTCACGTAATAAACTCTTCCTTCTGGTTGTTTACGTCTTTCCCATCCAGCGGGTAATGGCCCCAAAGCGTCATCATCATCAGCCGTTGACGTTGACGGTCCTGCTATAGCTGCTTGACCTCCGTGAGCCTAAATTTTTTTAAAATTAACATACGCGTTTTATTAGAAACATGGAATAAACGAAGATATTTAGATAATAATTATTCTTGTATTGTATATTATTTATTACTTACTTGAGGATAAAGAAACCGTTGGTTACCTTGTTGCACCACATGTTGCCTTTCACCTTGCCAATGTTGAAAATGTTGCAATCTTTCTGTATTCGGTCTTTGCCACGTAGTGCTCCTTGTATTGTGATCCACATAGTAAATTCTACCCCTTGGATCTCGACGAACTTCCCATCCCGGTGGCAACGGTTGTGGCCTTTCCCAAGCGGTACTTCGTGTATTATGATCAACATAATATCTAATTAAAAATGTGCCAAAGAAAAAAGAAAGAACGTTACATACTTCTTGTCGATTTGTCAAATTATTGAAATTTAACGAAAAATGACTTCATTATATAATGTTTTAAAATAATATAACCTTCTTCTATAGATATCATATCTCACTTCCCAACCAGGTGGTAAAGGTTCTTCTGAATGATTCGTAGGCTCAACTTCCGCAAGTATTATCGAGGACCCGGACTGAGGAGTCGACTGACCAGGCAGCACGGCAGTTTGACCCGTCAACGAAGCTACGCGTTGCACCATTCGAGGATTCGAACGTGCGTTCGACGTAGAAGTCGCAGTCTGGTCAGAGCGAGGAAGTCTACGTCCTTCGGCCATAGGCAACGCCGTAGATTGTTCCGAACTATTTTGAACGGTCTGACAGACTCCGGCTTGCTCTAAATGAGAAATGCTAGTTCCATCCGGTAACGTGAACAGCGCGGGCTGTTCCAAGTGAGAAATTCCCTGATCGTCTGTTAAAGTAGAGGTCGTAGGTTGGTCTACTCTAGAAGCTACGCATCCGTCTACTAAAGGAGTACTTAGTTGATCCGCTCTCGCAGTTCCAAAACTGTCTGTAATGGGAGTAGCTATCAACTGTTCTGTTCTAGAGTTACGTCCGCTAGGAGCAGACAGTTCTGTTCTATTATGGGAACGTATGTCTATGTTAGTTGCGATTAACTGGTCTGATCTGGATATTCCAACTGCTCCAGGCAATATCGATTGCTCTACCGGAGAAATATTATTACGACCTTCGGTGGCAGAAATCTTAGAAAACTGTTCTGCGGATCCACCGATTCGTCCATCTATCGTTCCAGGCATAGACATATCTGTTCTAGATATTTGGCGTCCATCTAATAAAGATACCGCGTGGCGACCTGATAAAAAGACGACAGACTTGTCCGTAGGTGATACAGCGTGTCCGTTCGACAAAGAATTCGATGCAACATTTTCCGCTCCATGTAATCTCATGCGAGCACGAACTCCTCCATTAAGAATGCTACGATTACTAGTAGGATCATTATTCGCCACACCTAAAATGACATTAGATACGTTTGAATAAGAATTTTTTAGGTATTGTAGAGCGGGAATTACTTTGAAAATCATTCACAGATCGATGCACATGAAATTTGCATTCCTTACCATCAGAAGACATACACTGCGTCTGGCACAATGGTTCATTGATATTTAACGATGGAACATTTGGCATGTTGATTCTCAAACCGTCAAATACTGTAATCAATTCCCCAACCTTGCATAATTGAGAATCATGTTTATTTTCACTCATTAGGTCAAAGGTCACTTCCACATTCTCCAATTTCCCATTGTAATGAGATAATACTTGGGAGAGACTTATTCGTTTCTCTCCTATCAACGTATCTTTTCGAAATGTACTGTGATCTAATAGGCGAAAGTGTAATTGCGAATGCGGGGTCACAAGTATCGTAAATTCCTCGTTCCATTTCGGTTGATATGTGGATTTTGAAACTTCTGTCTTCCGAGGACTTTTGTCGTCAACAGAAAATTCTATATAAGGATTAGGTTTTAGAAAAGTTGAATTTGTTAATATAGCACCTTCAACTGAAATACGAAAAGTTTCATTATAAAAACGAGAAGCATTTGATTAATATCTTTAGAACTTTAAGGATTATTTAATGTAATTATTTATTATAAAAACACTGTACACTAATGCAGATTTATATCGTCAATCGTCAAATATACAGCTTCGCTGTTTTTTAAATACATAGAAGTGTAACATCGAGTAATTGTAAAAATTCTAGTATACATTGAAATTAAACTTTACCAAAAAAATAAGTTATAACCTACTTGTAACACTTAATTGGTGGAAACCAGATGATACCACGTCTTCTTCACAATGGGACATTGTGAAAATTCAATATGCTGGTTTATGAGAATTCATAATTCCTTTCTTATGTATTAGTGTTATCTGGAATAGAAATAACTTTAATAAGTGCAATTATTGATGTTCAAGAATATCCATACGAATATGTTTTTATTATACACATATAATAAGAGTTCGGAATCTAATACGAAGTGCACGATTGTTGTCAAAACGACAAATTATATGGGTCAACTGAATCTCTATACCACTGTGTAAGCTTGTAAAACTGGAAAATCTATCGGAAAAATTGTTCTTCGACAAAATAAACAGAACAATACAATGCTACTAGAAAATCCAAACTATGAAATTAATAACAAACGTGTACATTATTGTACAACGCAATACATTGGAAGAATAGTCTGCTGTATTATCGATATCGAATTAAAAACATTGTTATTATCATTAGGTTTTCAAGACGATCGAGCAATGAAGCACTTGACTAATGAACAAACACATAACAATACACACGGATATAATTAATATGGATTGCGTGAAATATGTCCAGTTCCAGTGCATCTCCCGTTCCATGTATTACCAAATATATTCACTTCGAAAGGCGTTCCTTACGCATTGTGTTATTCGTTATCACAAAACTTCTTTATCAGTAGGTCACCATCTTTTCATACGTCAAAGGTAGGAATCTTTTGTAATATGTAAATCACTAGACAAAGTAGATATATTTATACGTAAATGCGCATATGCATGTGCAGCGCGATTGATTTGCGTGTGTGTGTTTTGTGGCATGTGACAAAATGTAAACTGGATTAAGTCCCTATTGCAAATTCCCTACAATCATAACTAAAACCAACCATAAGTTAAACAAAATATGTATGCAAGCGTGTAGGTATGTATGTATATACACCGGGAGAAGGTGGATTTCGAATAACTTTTACTCACACAGTGAAAGAGGCATGAAGCGAGGTATTCCGATCTATGATATGATGTTCTGTGGCGCGGATATCAGCGCTAGGTGCATATGGGAGTTCCCCAGATATGCCCAGATAGCACACAGACGTCTAAAGTAATCTATTCGCTATTCATTTTTACATTAGCATTATTATCGAGTCGAAAAAGATTTGTTATAAAAGAAGTCAAAATTTGAAACGATTTGAATGCTACTAGATCCGCGCCACAGAACATTGTATCATAGATGGGAATGCCGCGTTGAAATTCGCTTTGCCCGGCGCATATACCTATATACACACACACACATATATATAGAGAGAAAGAATTATAAAGTTCGTTGTAATAATAAATATTAATTTGGCGGTCGTGAAATATTTCTTATGTTTTGCCCGAAATTAATAAAGTGTTCTATACATATAATACTTTACTCGTCTGAGCAGAGTTTAAAGTTGCAAAAGATTAGAGAACGATGCTCTCACGCACACTTGCGCACACTCATGCTTCGAATTTCCCCCACCGTTTGCATCCATTCTTTTACCGATCCGTCATCCGATAATAATTTATTTATAAACATATAAATTAGTGTTACAAATTTACCTTACAAAAAATCGGTAAAGTAAATAAGAGTAAAAACAATTTTGCCGCGATGTTTACAGTGCATTCGCAGTAATGAGAATCACAGTCGATTAAGTAAATATATTTTTACGTTAGAAGCATCGTATGTTTTAAAGTTTTACCGAAGGAGAAAAGTAGAATAAGCGTGTATATATTTATCTTCATACATTTATGAAGAACCACTCTGCTTGTCTAAATATTTCTACGAAGTTACATTTGAGCTGTATCAGATTCCTTATTGTGCTAGAAGCACAACAATTAAGGTTAGATTACTTTTGTTTTACAAATAATACGTTCTCCTTTTTACTTAAGCAATAAGTCAACTAAGCAATCCTTTCTTCGATAACTTATTGATAACATGTATATCAACTTTCTTCGTAATAGATTGAATAGATAATACTGTTGTCTGATTTTATAAAAAAAGTCAAAATGAGACAACAAATGATCGATACAAAGGTCAATTCTCATGCGTTTGGGGAAGCCGATGAATGTCTTTTTGAATATTTGCACACAGAGATGGTTAATTATACTCTCAGCAAAACATGTGAAAAAAAGGTAACTACTTATATAGAACACCCAATTATACTCAATGATTTTATTTTTCCTTATACAATAGAGATTTAGTGATATAGTAATATTAAGAGGTACTAATTTCAAAAGTAGCTGTAACAAATAATGCTTGTTAGATATTGTATCTTTATGTCATTGAAAATTTTTGTAAACTTCAAACGGTAGTAGTTTTGCCAATTAGATGAAATTACTTTCGACCTATAGTTTCTTTCACACACATTACAAAATCTTGCCCTATTAAGTTTTGGCTTTTTAAAATTCTTAGAATTTGACTTTCTTTTATGTACGTATAAACTCTGGTTTTAATGACTATATTAATTTCAATCGATTCATTTTTTAATAAATACGAAAACATGAAATGTTAGCACATCACATGAATGTAATATATATTATATTATTATATATCATGCAAACACAATATTTTTCTATACAGGTATTTTTTTATAGTAGCGAAAGAATATACTAATATTAAGTCTGAACAGTCATTACTTCCAGTAGGCATTTTATTTATAGAATAATTTACTTTCCTTTATTCGTACCAAAATTGTTTTAACCATGTAATAACAGTAATGTTATTTATTCAATTCCAATGCAAGTTTTTATATGTGCATGATAAGCATAATACTCAATTAATGTTATTTTCAAAGTGTATTAGATTTTTATAATTTGTAAAATATTATGAATGGGTAATATTACTAGTTCTGCTCTCATAATGTATTAAAATTACATATGTCTATGTATGTACATGTAATTCCTATTAAATTTTAAGTTACTTCTAAAAAGTGTTTTATGCTCCAAAATTTGAAACATGATTATCAGAATATGCTTAACATTTTCCACTTTATTAATTTACTGTTAATATAAATGCAATAAATGGAGGTGTGCGAGAACCCGAAAATGTCGGGATCAGGACGGGTTCGCGAGGGTCTCGGGATTCCCGAAAGTGTCGGGGTTCTACAAATTTTCGGGGATTCCCGAAAATGTCGGGATTCTATAAATTTTCGGGGATTCCCGAAAGTGTCGGGATTCTACAAATTTTCGGGGATTCCCGAAAATGTCGGGATTCTATAAATTTTCGGGGATTCCCGAAAGTGTCGGGATTCTACAAATTTTCGGGGATTCCCGAAAATGTCGGGATTCCCGAAAGTGTCGGGATTCTCGAAATTTTCGGGAACCTGACTCGCTGTCTTCCCGACCCGTCACGATCTCGGGTTCTCGCACACATCTAGCAATAAATTATATTTATACAACATTTGAAATGTGACTTTAATCTATAAAGGAGAAGGAAGAAGAACTTTGTCGACTGGAATGGATGGGCTTCAGTGTTGGCTACAGAATCATTGAAAGACTGACCCGAGAATGGAATCGATTTAAAGACGAGCTGGACATGATAAAATTTATTTGCACAGATTTCTGGTCCAGTCTTTATCACAAACAAATTGATAATTTAAGAACAAATCATCATGGTGTATATGTATTGCAAGATAACTCCTTTCGATTGTTAGATAAAGTAGGCACCAATAACAATAAACAATATCTTCAAGAAAGCCCACGCTTATTAGCATTTACGTGTGGACTTTTGAGAGGGAGTTTAGCAAATCTTGGAATAATTAGTACTGTTAATGCTGAGATTTCTACATTACCAAGTTGCAAATTCCATGTACAAGTACAACGAATTTAATAACGATTTTAATTATTTATTATTCACTATAGATTAGAGACAAAGTAAACTCATATGATAGAATAATTATGAAGCAGATACGTAAGCTGTTTTGTAAATGATAGAAGTAGTAAATGTCTTTTCTGCATCTCATGTGTTATTGTAAATTATGTAATAATATACTTCCACCAGTGTTATTTTGTGGGTAGAAGGAACACAGTTAGATCCGGCAGAGACTGAAGTGTTTTGAAAATTGATATCCTTGAGGCTATAAGCTGTCAAATGCATTTTTTGCCACTCATAAGTTTGCATGGTTTCAAAATACTTACTTATACATCCTAAAATTCTGTATCGTAGGAACAACAACTAATGCACGATAGAGAAAGTGTTCTACATACTACGTTCTTGAGATTTGAGTGACCGTCATTACAGTGAATTGTCATTTGAATATAAATCACCTACTTATTTACACTAAATAAGAATGTTTAAAGTTCATACTTTTACGTCGTGTACTAGAGGTTTGCTAAAAACAATATGTCCTAAGAACTTTGAGCGACAGTGTACAAGTACGAATACAGTTATGTAATAAAACCAATTTATTATATTAATACAATTCCATAAATAAATGTTGGTTATAAATGTTCGTTTAATTATAATGTAGTACATAAAGAGTAGTACAAATATTTTATTTAGACTTTATTAATTGTATAATTCAGTACAAAATTTTTCAGAAATGATTTACTTTCAGTGTTGATACATTAAATGTATGTGTGCTGTAATGTTTAAAATTACCAAAAGCTACGCAACACAAAAAGTAAGTAATGTAAGACGCGCAGATCGATTAAAATAATAATATACAAAAAAAACGGCTTAGAAAGTTATATTGATTTGAAAATATTTAGCTATCTACGAACTAGTTGTTAGACTTTATTGAACCATTACTTTTGGTAATAAAGTTTAAAATGTAAGATTGGTCTACAACTCCAACGAAAGCATTGTCATGTACATCGTCTAAGATAACTGCGTACGATTCTTTCTCAAGAACACGCGATAATTGGCCAAGTGTTGCTGAGAGTTTAACTTTTACGTAATGTTTAATCATACCCTTTTCTACAAAATCTGTGAGCTTTACTGCACCAGATAGCAAATTTGACACGAGTACATTTAGAACGACTACACCTTTTACGTGTACATTATCATTGCTAACAATTAATTGGTTAGATTTCTTATTTTCCAAAATACGAATAGCTTCTTGACACGTTATACTACCCTCCTTAAACAAAACCGTTTTATCGAAAGATAAATTTGAAATGTCGATATTCCACCACCACTTGTTTGCTTCATTTTGGCACGTGGATGTCTATAAATCGTTATAAAAATCAATTATTAACAATTATTATAAAAAAGGATAAATTTATATGTTTATATATAATTGTAACTTACTAAAAATCCCCTAGCTTCCATCCAATGGTCCGACACAAACTTGGTCATATAATTTCGTATTCCATCGGGTAAAACAATAACAACGCGTTTTCCCTCGGGGATATCTTTAGCTATTTCAAGAGCAGCTGTAAGCGCAGCTCCACTGCTACCGCCGCACAATAATCCTTCTTGACGTATAAGCATTCTAGCAGCTTTTAATGATTCATTATCATCAGTTTTTATCCATTTATCAATTACACTATGATCTAAAACCGTGGGTATAAAGTCGTAGCTAAAAACAATTTTTGTAATTATTAAAAATCTAAATGAGAATACTGTCCGTCGTTAGAATATAAGAAGCTTTTTACCCAATTCCTTCTACTTCGTAAAAACCGACATCCTGCACTTCGGGTGACTGAGCTAAAATGCTCCCTTTGGGGTCTACAGCAACAATTGTTGTAGCTGGTGATAATTCCTTCAACTTTCGCCCGATACCAGTAATAGTGCCACCAGTGCCTGCACCGGCTACCAAATAATCTACTTTTCCATCACACTGCTCCCAAATTTCAAGTGCAGTTTGATCATAATGCGCCAGTGGATTTCCAGGGTTAGCGTACTAAACATACAAAATCGGTAATAAAATTATGTAATATTTCGCAAGACGATGTCTGGGAGAAATCAGGGGGAAAGAATCAATTTACTTGATGCACTCATTGCAAGTGTGATTTTCTGTTAAACGGAGGTACAGGTGTGTAGGCAGAAAGGATGGTATGGAACAGAGATTGGCAAAATCTTTATCTAAATAACAATTTCAAATGACGACTTAATCAACTTCAGAAAGGTAAGTGCTCCTAGGTGTACATAGTAGAGCTGAACTTATTCGAATATTTAGAATAATTCGAATACGAATAATTTCTTCGAATACGAATAATTTCTTCGAATACGAATAATTTCTTCGAATATTCGAATACGGATTTCTTCGAATATTCGAATACGTATTTCTTCGAATATTCGAATACGAATTTCTTCGAATATTCGAATACGAATTTCTCCGAATATTCGAATACGAATTTCTTCGAATATTCGAATATTAGAATACGAATTTCTTCAAATATTCGGAATATTAGAATACGAATTTCTTCAAATATTCGGAATATTAGAATACGAATTTCTTCAAATATTCGAATATTCAAATACGATTTTCTTCAAATATTTGAATACGAATAATTTCTTCGAATATTCGAAAAATCTAAGCCATATTACAATGAAAATATCTTCTAAACTAATAACATTTCGCCAAAAGTGGCTTAGTAATTTTGTGTAAACCCACTGAAACCATTTCACTTTTGTTTGACACACTTTTTAGTATCATCAACAGTTTCGAAAATATTCCAGTGGATCAATTTAAACAGGCCACCCTGTATATACAGTAACTTGTAAATAGTGGTGCGTAACAGTAAGTGAAACGTACAAATGAAATACAGACTGTACTTATGTATATGTTAGATAAATGTAAACATAGCATAGACGACGTACGTAAATAAGTAAGATGCACAAGGACACATTACCTGATCTAAAACAACAGAATTCGGGATTTCCGCTTTCAATTTCTGCGCGACATTAATATGCGCCTCTGGACTATCCCAACTTGCTTCTGTTGGAGTCCGTACAATTTCAGCACCAAGTGCATGTAGCGTGGATACCTTCTCGTTAGACATTTTTTCTGGCATAACAATAATACATCTGTAGCCTCTCACTGCAGCACCCATTGCTAAACCAATTCCTGTATTACCACTTGTAGGTTCAATAATGGTATATCCTGGCTTCAATAAACCTTTCTCTTCTGCATCTTGAATCATTCTATACGCAATTCTGTCTTTCACAGAACCACCAGGATTGAGGAACTCACATTTTGCGTCTGAAAATTCAATTTTCTATTTGCAATCTATGTTTAATCGTATCATTCGACTGTTGCTTCTATAACACAAACACAGCAGCAGCAAGTGACCTTAATTCACATGTTTGGCACCGGTTTTATGAACATTTCTACAATATTTTGTGAATATATTCCAGGTGGGAGTTTAGAATGCAGTCCTTCTCTACACAATTTTGTCAAAATATCGTAGAAGAGTTCACAAATCGAATATCAATCATGGGAAATTGGGCTATCCGCCATTATTCTTTTGTGTTAGAGAGTTCAGAATCAAATAAGCCAGTTGTGCAAACAACCCTTTCATTATATTTAATTTATACTCACACATCTCACACTTGATTCCATAAGCCTTGGGAATATTGTTCAATTTTATTAGTGGTGTCTTTCCAATAGCTGTTAAAATATCAGGCATTATTTTATTGCGGTCTTCACATCTAAAACAAAAATTCTAAATAATACCAGTAGTAAAAGAATCAATGTTAATGTTAAAAATAAGTGGAACGACGCATAGAATTATGTTCATAAATTAATAATTCTAGCACAAGTGAAAATACCATATTCATACTAGTTATCCTTAATAATCACATTTTAGGTGAAATAAAATTTTCCCTATAAGGTTTGCAACTTTTCTAAGAATAATAATTTTAAAAATTTGAAAATCATTTATGCGCTTTAAAATGGAATTTATAAATTTTTAATGTATACATAAATAATTACAAAATAAATTCAAGTGAACTATATATTATGTGAAAACTTGGAAATACAATTTTTGTTGTATTGAATATTTCTGTTGAAATGTGAATTAATTTTTCCTATTCATAACTGATAAATAACTTCTTATTTTGCAGTTTCCAGTACAAAACTGGCTTTCGAAAATCTCAAAAAAATATGACAAAATTGTTTCAAGGATTCTCTACAATGTACATATTATTTTTTTTGTATAGAGTTCATTTGAAAGTTATTATTGTGTATTATTGTACGATTACAATTTTTATATTGTTATTTGACATTATTATTGATACAGTTTTGTTACAATATTTATGAAGTGGCTGTCTTAAATATGGAAGCATGGGACATAATAAATAATAATTACCGAATCACTTTACTAATTATTCAATTAGTTTCATTTAATAATATTATATACCTATTATTTTCTGTACTTACTCTGTTCTGCAAGTATGTGGTGAATTTGTTGCATTTAGTTTCCACGTGCACCGACTAGGCCGGTCTGGTCGTACAAATTCCATTATAATGTTTTTTCACTTCAAATACAATTTGGTTCGATATATACGATTTGATTTGGTGCGATGACCAATATAGAATTATATACAATTTTTTTTAATGTTATACTCCTTTCGGCTTCGATGAAATCGATGTTTTGTGCTAGCAATATAACCTTTGACTTTGTTTTATTAGTGATTATAGGAATATGCTATTATACATACGTACAGTATAGTTAAGATTATATATAATCGCACAAATGACACAACTGTGGCTCTATCAGGCTCTATGATTATCTATGATCGCACATCACACACGCCACAGTTACGGTTCAGGACTGTTCCTGGGTTTTGGCCGCCCAGGTGCAAAAACAATATCGCCGCCGTTATTAATTTAATATTCTTCAATTAAGAATTTGATATGCGGTGTTTACTTTTATATATACATAGTTTCAAAAAGTTATCATGCAAAAGAAATAGATTGAAGAAACAGAGTTTGTTAAAAAGGAAATATGTTGTAGTCCTCGTGAAATTAGGGAGGGGGGAGGAGGTTAAGTCATCATTTTGCCAATTACGAATTTATTTAAAAATTGCAAGGCCTTGAATTTTTCGATTTCTGCTTATTTTCGTGAAAATGGGGTGTACTATAGTTATGAATTTTTATTTTGAGAACCATCGTTGGATATTTTAAAAAAAAAATTAAATGAGTAAAGGAATGGTATCATTAATAGTCATCATAAAAGTTTTGATTATTATCCTTATTAGTTAAAATTTTACATATAATAAATAGCCTGCGACCGACCCTAGGTTTCGCTGCCCAAGTGTGGAGGCACCTTCTGCACATCCGTTAGGAACGGCCCTGGTTACGCTATCGCGTGAACGTAGCTGTAGAATTATATCCAGCAATCGATATTTATTTAAAGGTGGAACGAAACTTGAAAACAAACGTTTGCACTTGCCTTGTAAGTTGTGTGTGTATGTAAAAAGTTGTTAAGGATACGCGATGCAGGTGGCATACGTGGGAAAGAACTTGGGCAGAGCTCGAAAGCAGGAAGAGGAAACCAATTAGCAGATCCTGAGACGAATCGCGAGGTTTACTTTAAGTCACTGACTTCTTCAGATGTGCCTGGCCTTTGTTAGTTGTTACAAGAGTCAGATCACTCCAAATGAAGGGAATTATGTTGAGGTCATAAATTTCCCTCAAGGGTTGTTTTTCTCGATCCTCACAGTAGAGCCTAAGTACTTTCGCTTTTGATGTGGGCAGCGACCACACATCGCCTATATGACAGAATACCGGCGACGAACATTTCGCTTTGATCGACCTTCGCCGCGCTCTGCCTCGGCGTAATGGGCGACGGCACGGCCGTCTTTCCGGTGCGTTTTTCCGTGCACACTGGTCGTGACACTGTATTACAGCGTGAATCAAATGTTACAAAATCGTCATGGTTTACAGATGTAGCGATTTTGTAACATTTGATACACGCTGTAATACAGTGTCACGACCAATGTGCACGGAAAAAGGTCTGCACCGTTGGGAACGGTGTTCGAAAAGTGGGCACCGTAAATATCAGTACTGGGCACATTCACAACGCTGTCCAACACCGGAAAACACCATTGTGAATGGGCGAAAATACCCAGACAGCACACGTCGACTATTGGGAAACCAAGAATTTCGGTACGCCAACTAGTGGCAGAAAATTAAACTACTGTCAGTAGGCCGAAATCCGTCGAAGTCCATACGATTATCAGTGTTTATATAGACATTTTGTGAAAAACGAGTGTTTTTAAATTTTTTTGAACACTAAATTTTTACTTCTTCGATTAATAAATACTTATTCGGAATGTTTGGTGGGATCCGAGCCTACTTGCAATAGTTTTTCAACTTACCACCGCAGCGCTGAAATCGAAGCCACGCCTCCACTTGGTTTCCCAATAAGCCGTCTATAAGACGTCTTGAAAGTCTGAAAGACGTCTTAAAGACAGCTTATAGACGTCGTGTGCTATCTGGGTATCGGTGCTGAACCCATTCACAACGGTATTTTTCGGTGATGGGTGAAACGGAACAGACCCATGGCGATTTATCTCCATTCAGCTCTCCATGAGCACCAACTCACGTCCGCATTCACAAAATCCCCGCTAAAATACTTAACACCACTAAACTTTTATCCTTTCGATTTATATGCAAATATGTATTCAACACATGAACGTCAGGTCCATGGTTCAACATCACATTCAGAATAATTCCGTTGGCGAAAAGCAAACACGTGATAATATTCACATGAATCCTTATGCGTATATCGCATTGAAAATATCGCGTTGAAATTTAAGTACCAATCGATTAATTTGGCATTGATAATTTTAGAATCTCTGAAATACGTAATGCTTTAGTGAAAATTTTTACTTTTCTGTACAACTATAATTACATCGCTTAAATAAACATCATAAATAAAATATTCGTTAATTTAACATAACGATAAAATTGTATTTATGAAAATTATAAATTTCTTTTTATTGTCATATTTTTATTATAATTTTATCAAGTTTGACATATGTAACATGCATTATATCAGTTAAGCAGAACGAAGTCTACAATTCAGTATGGTGGAACTTTTTGATACGCGCACTATTTTCTGTTTTGTTTTAAAAAGTGCTACACGTTAGTGAAATCTGCGATAAGAATGTGCTGATGATGAAAGATATAGCACTAATATCACTCTGCGTACATTAAACGAAACGATGTGTGTTTCATAACACTGTATATTTTTACTTGAAATGAATTATCATCGTAACGATTGCATATTTTGTGAAAAGTACACATATGTTGTTTTGTCAAAATGTAATTACAATAAACATAGAGCGTTGTATCATTCACATTATTAAATTGTTATTGAATTATACTGTTGTTGTTTGGTAAAGTTGCCATATAAAATAAACAGATCTGTCAAACAGAATTCTATGACAACACTATACATATAATTATTATGTACTTTGAAGTGGAATCTCCTCAAAAATATCCAACCACAAGCATGTGCGTAATTTTATAATAAATTCTCACCAAGTATTTTTTCATTTCGTATTATTCGTAATTTCTTTACACTTTACTTACCTGATCGTACCTTACGACGATTTTCAACGTTTCATTCTTAATTTTGCCGTGTTATTCTGGCAGGAATAAGTCAGTGGAGGATTTATTAATATCTAGTCGCGAAGTAATGAATAACATAAGTTCCACTGGATTGGAAAGTCCAAATACAACGACGAGTATGGGGAACGGCGTAACGGATAACATTCAAGACATATCCAGTGGAGTAGGTGCAGAAAGAAGTAGCCCAGTTTCAAGTCCAAATTTATCTCCGCGCCCTAGTCCGAAAGCACGTAGTAAACGAGATCATTCTAAAGGAAATTCCGATTCAGCTATTAAGGAATCTAACAGTGTAAACAAATTCGACGAACATCAGTTGCATGTGAGTTTTTAAACCTATTCCTAAAATTGATTTAATACATTTGCTGTTGGCTATTAAGCAGAACCTTTTCCAGCAACGGTATGTACTCATTCATTTCGGAATATAATTTAACAATATTAGTGTTATTACAACTTTTGACAGTTGGCGTTATTCGTGCGTAGCGAAGCAGCGTCATGCTGCCAAATTATGTCATCCACAGCAGAAGTATTAAAGACATTTTCTAATACATAATTTATGTTATTTCTTAAAACATGTACTCTTTGCAAACAATAGGATATTACGAACAAGTTGTCAGATTCTTCCCAAACTATAAAAGTTTCGCACGAAGGTAAAAAAGAAACGCGCGGTAGTGAGCGAAGCAAAAAGAAATCATCTTGGTACAATGTGCTTTATCCGACGTATAAATCTAGATCGGAAGATTTTAAACGAATATTTAAAGATGTGCCAGATGATGAGAGATTAGTTGTTGGTAAGTGACTGATTAATCATTATTAACATCTTATGGTTTTATTATTGTAAATTAGTGTCATGATACAGGGCGAAGCACCTATGATAATGTTCCCACGTGGGCAGCGTGTGGTATAAAACATACTTGAAACGCTTGAAACGAATTGCTTTTCAAGATATTTTAATTGTGTTCTATACAGCACGTTGCACATATTAGAATGCAGTCTAATGCTAGAACTTAAAATATCTCTTATTTTCGTCAATGTAAAGAAGTATATACTCCAAACGGGCAAATAGTATGATAAGCACTAGATTCTCCTGAATATTATAGTTTTTGAGATTTAAAAGTTTCTTCCACATTCCAAAGAAAACTATTTACTCTTGATGCGCAGATGATTTTGATGATACGCATACAGCAATGCTTATCAGAGGACGTAAGAATGGGATGAAAAATGTTTCAGCAAAATCAAGCTAAAAATATTGGGGATGATGGGTATAAATAAATCCTAGAATAGTAACTATTTTTATAAAAGATGGCTTTGAATATTAAAGTTTTGAAGTTATTCACCTTAACTTCATTAGTAAAAACGTAGTTTGCTATTACTCGTGGTATTCTACGTCTTTGAACTACGTCGGAAAACTACGTCTTTAGTAATGACCTCGAAGTGATGAGATCAACATTTTAATGCTCAAAGCCATCTTTTATAAAACTTGTTGAGCGTTAGCAGCTACTGTTGTGGAATTTGTTTAAACCCATTGTCCCCAGTATTTTTATCCTGAGTTTGGTCAAATGTAGCCTTCCCTCGTTATATAGGTCCATGCAAAACTGCAGTATCATCTGTTTTTAATGGTAGGGGAAACCGGGGCTAAAAGTTCCGGGGGTAAGTTGTTCCGACCGTTCTATCTTCAAAATGAAAAAGAGCGTTGTACTTCAAATTATTTTTTCCGTGTAAGTTGATCACGCCACTCTATGGAAAAAATAATTTAAAGTACAACGCTTTTTTTCATTTTGAAGATAGAACGGTCGGAACAACTTACCCCCGGAACTTTTAGCCCCGGTCTCCCATACTGATCTACAAAAAAATACGGAAATATTGAAGCAAAAAGAGTTTTATGCGGGGAGCATAATTAAATGCATATCAGTACTCCAGTTTGTGAATATCTACACTAAAATAAGTATAGAAAACTTTATGAACAAGATTCAGACCTACTCTTATACTTCATAATATAATATTTGTTATTTATTTAAGTGTGTAGATTTACTTCCTTGAAGTATTGATATATTTTTATGAGTAACCCTGTATAATTTCTATTTTCACATTGAAAACTGCTAGACAACGTTTCTTTAAAGGTCATTTCGACAAAATTCGTGCTCATTTAATGCAAACGGCAATCTTCACTTGCAACTTTTCATTACTTGAATTTTGTCGAAGAGCATTCATTGGTTTGGTTTAAACGCACCTTGAAGCACACTCATGTTATAGATATTACAACATAAATATTGGTTTAAGTGTCATGTGCCAAACAGTGATGTTAGACCCTTGTAAGGTTGGATTTAAAAAGATTCAGGTATCAGTAAACTAATATTATGTAATTCATTGTTGATCCTTTCTCCATCTTGCAACACTTCGCCTGCATGGAATATCTTCAAGAAAGAAAAACTGATATACGCTAAATGTTTCCTTAGCACAACAATAAACGCATTTTATTTTTACGTTCTTCACTAAAATCATACAACTTGTATACATTAACGCGTTGCTGCTGAATCATGGATCAGGTCGATGATGATCTGCGAATGAAATTTGATACTGCTTTTGCGCCAGTCTCGCACCTGGGTGGTTTACGTTTGAATTTTTAACTAGAGAGGAGATTATACACCAAGAGTAAGCAAGATAGGATAGCTAGAAAGTTTTTAGTAGGACCCTCGGCTTACCTACGATCAACGGTAGACAGTCGGGATCTATAAGGCCTGTATCTAACAACAACATGAGTCGTATATTAACACTTTGAGTGGCGTAAAGGTTCGAAAAATGCCATTTCAAGTCGATCAAGACTCTCTGAGCGATCTCTCTTGCCAGGAAATTTTGGTCCACCTCGCCTCGCGCTTTGAACACATGCTGACCGATATTGTTTATTAAATCTTCATGAGAATAGTAGCAATGGATAAGTACGATTTTTTTACGGAAATGAGTTGAAATATAAGTTTATTGAGGTGTGGGCGTCCGGAGGGGGGTGCAAAAGGGGCAGTTGCCCCCCTTGGTTTTTGAGAAAAAATTGCGTATTTTTCAAAACTGATCTTTAAAAAAGGGAATATTTTTAAATTTCTGTTTTAAAATTTTAATTACTTTGGCACTATAAAATGGATTAAAAAATGCAAGAGAGGTATATTTTTCTTCACCATCATCCCAAAGTTGCCCTTACCTGGAAAAAAGTCTGCGGACGCCCCTGTATTCAGGCTATTTTTAATTATACATATATAATTCGGGTCGTTTTTGAATTTCATAAAAAAATCATACATAATTAGCTTAAAGTACCCGGCGTTGCTCGGGTAAAACTTTGATTGTCACGGAATGTCAAGGGGTGGAATGTCCAGATTTCATAGCAGCCTATATTTTTTGCAGGGTTCTAGAGAGTAATTATGCAAAATTCGGTCCAGATCGTTTATAAAAATCGGGATAAAAAGTATAGGTACTATATGTTATTCCCAGTCCTAGACTACGTGTGTACAAAGTAACAATCATTCAAACAAACTTTCACATTTATTATATTAGTAGGGATATTATATAGTAGGGATTAGCTTAAAATACTGGGCCTTACTTATATGTATCTACAACAACAGCATTAATATTTTAAAATCAATCGGAGCCTTCATTAATTATTACGCAGTGCTTACTAAAGTACATATACTTCATTACTCAATGATGCGCAAAACTTAAACCATCACAAATTGTTAAGAAGATGAAATCAAGGGTAGGGGATAGGGTATCCAGTTTCATAGTTTATTTTCCGCAGGTCCTAGAGAGTAATTGTTACAAATTTGGTGCAGATATGTTGAACGGTATAGAAGCTATTACCCAACAAACATATATACATACATACTTACGCTGAATTTTTTATACAGGGTGTTTCAAAATTCAGGGATTTCCCGGAACATGCAGTATCCCGATGCAAAAGGACATTGAAAAGTCGTTCACCATTTGGTATCCGAACAGTTGAATATTAGCGGCCGAACTTTCAGGCCGCGCAGTTTAAATCCGTAACAGCTGAGCGCGGAGAAGTGATCGCTGGCACGCACACGCAGGAATAGAAGATACCGATCCACACATAACAAAGCTGACCGCGCTAATCTCTTTTCACGGTTTGAACTAGCGCGGTCGGCTATACTGTGCGCGCGTTCAGCTGACTCGCCTTTAAGGTAGGCTTTCACTACGCCCCGCCTCAGTGCAATTTCTTTTCTCACTCGCATCTAGACCCGCGTCGCCTCGGTTCTGCCCTACCTGAAATTTTCAGCTTACTTCGGTTCGCATGTTTGGTCAGTTGTCCGGAGAACCTATTCCTGCGCAGTCGTGCATAATTACGCTGTTGCCCAAAATGTTATCGAGGAGAAATTCGCCGATCGGGATCGCGCGGAGGCGAGGCGGGGCGAGGCGTAGTGTGAGTTGAATTGTCAAACTGCATAAGAAAAACATAGGAAAAATAAAATGAGCCGAGGCCCCGGAACTGCGACCGCTAACATTCAACTGTTCATATTTCGAGAACGAAGCCTCGGATCCCAAAATGGTAAATGACTTTTCGACGTCTTTTTGCATCAGGATATCGCATGTTCCGGGAAGTCCCTGAGTTTTGAGACACCCTGTACATAGCAGATGTTTGATTAAAACTAGCCCAAACGAAATCGAGTTTGGACTCATTTTCATTAGGACAATTTTGCCAATCTATTGGTGACATTTCACGAAAGTCTAATGGAGAATGATATTCAAATTTTTATTAGATAACTCACGGTATCTAACTGTATGATAAGTAACTGTTACGATGCGTTTAGAGTCCACCGCTGTGCAGCCGTGTGCACTCCTTCCAGTGGCTTCGCCCGCACGTGCGCTCGACCTTGGACAGCACTGAAAGTTTAGGCCAAACGAAAGAATGCTTCCACTTCCCAGGCAAAATTAAAGTTTAATGAGCATTCCTTTGTGCGTATTCGTTTGATTCGTCAAAGTGGGGGGCAAACGAGCATTTGTTTGTTTGGTCTAAACTAGAGCTGTTTCGAGACTCGAAACAACCGAGCCGAGCCTGGCTCGGCTCGGACATTGGAGCCGAGCCGAGACTCGAACGGTTTCGGGTAACCCGAATGTTTCGGGTAGCTCGATTTTTTCGAGCCGCTCGAATGTGTTCCGGGTAGCTCGATTTTTTCGGGTAGCTCGATTTTTTTCGGGTAGCTCGATTTTTTCGGAAAGCTCGATTCTTTCGAGTAGATAAAAAACGAAGCGATCTGAACATTGCGTAAGACGACGGCGACAACGACGGTACCGTTTAGAAGATGGAATTCAGAGTTGTCTTTTTGACACTTTGAGGCTGCGTATCTCCTAAACGGCTGGTCCTACGTCGTTTTTGGCGAAATTTCGAAAGAAAACTCAACCAAAGAAAGATATAATCTCCTCCTTTTAAAACGTCCCATGTACTTTAAGCAAGCAGACTGCCCGGCACTGTTGGGTTGCGCGGAATACGTTCGAACTGTTGGAAAAAATCGAGCTATCCGAAAGAATAGAGCTACCCGAAAAAAATCGAGCTACCCGAAAGAATCGAGCTACCCGAAAGAATCGAGCTACCCGTATGAATCGAGCTACCCGAAAAAAATCGAGCTACCCGAAAGAATCGAGCTACTCGAAACATTCGGGTTACTCGGATCCGTTCGGGTCCCGGCTCGGCTCGAAAAATCGAGTCCCGCTCGGTTCGCATTTCAAGCTACTCGAATGTTTCGAGTCTCGAAACAGCTCTAGTCTAAACGCAGCGTCACGCGAACCAAAAGTCGCTGATAGTGTCAAGGACACAGCGAACTTGGTCTGTTTTCAAACATTGTGGTACCATTTGACAATACTTTCAATGCTTTCCAAAAGATATTGGCGAGAAAACACGCCGTAACCGTATACAGGATGCAAATCCCAAGCCGTGAAAACACGTCGACGCTACTCAAAGTGTTAAAGTATGAAGTGTTCATTAATTTTCTTTATACAATGCGCGTTGATAGATGAGTCTATGGTACAAGTGGTGAAGAACTTGACCGTTTACCTAGTAAGCTGCTTTTTTGCACGCGGGTTTTAATCACGATATTACTATCTTCTTTAATCTTTCATGTTTTTTGACGTAGAACTACGTCTTTCCCGGCACTGGGCGGGGGATGTCCTCGGGATCACGAATGCAACGCAAACGTGTCACACTTTGAACGCTTATATCTTCAACACTAATAATCGTAGAGTAATAAATGATACGATAGCTTAAAGAGTCACATTTATAATAAAGCAAGTTTCAACCCTCCATGCCTTAAACCTTGGATAAGTAGCATTAAAAAGTTAAGGGGTTACGCCATCCCGAGGCGCTAAAACAGCGCCAAATTAGACTATTTTCATTTATGATACTATGAAAATTATTTATATACTTCTTATGTTTAGGGCATGTATTAATGAATATATAGTATAAATATTGTACAGAAATATTGAAAAGTGGCCGAGCTTCGTGTTGTCCCGCGAAGCTCCTCCGCGCGAGCGATGTATCAAATTTTGATGCCCACGTTCATATGAAATTAGAAAGACTAGGATCGTATTGTTCATTGATAAAATATCTAGGATGTAGCATACCGATTTGAGGAAAAAAATTATTGTACAAATGAAAGGAAGATGAAAATTAGATTCATTTTTCACGTAACAAGGGGAAGGTAAAATATTTATTTAAACAAATGGGTTATCCCATCAAAAAAATCGTATGCTACATTTTAGACATTTTATCAATGAACAATAAAGTCATGGTTTATCTAATTGCACACGAACGTGGGCGTCATCATTTGATAAACCGCTCACGCGGAGGAGCTTCGCGGAACAACACATAACTCGGTCATTTTTTAATATTTTTATACAATATTTATATATTATATTCATTAACCCATGCCCTAAGCATAAAAAGTATAGAAATAATTTTCAACCTCATAGTACCAGAAAAAAAGTCGTGAAATTTGGTACAGTTTTGAGCGTTTCAGGGTGGCGTAACCCCGTAAGCTAAGTTTCACACGATTTTGTTCATATTATGTTCTTTTAGAAGAAAGAAACTAGGACCAAAATTGAGTCAAAAACAAAAATCAAATGTGCCGCAACCTACGACGTAAAACTACGCCAACTGTCTTTAATTTTGCGAATTTTACTACAAATCATGCGGTATTTAATTCAGAAAAGATAATACTTTCGGAAAATGCAATTAAAAAATCGATTTTTCGACTGCCTAGTCTCCTTAAACGAATACTTCAATGACGTAGAACTAGTGAAATAGTGCCATGAAATAGTGACAGTTAACGTAGTTCTAAGTTGTAGGTTTTGGCGCAGTTGCTACGACGCTCCCTTTTTTTACAACGCATATCTCTTTGTGTGTGCTTCAATTTAAATATAGTAAACATAGGACCGGTATGTCTAATTGTAAATTATATTTAACTATCATCTTTTTATTATAAATCTTACATTCACTGTGATGATATTGGGACCAAAAACATGTAAAACATAGATACGATTTTTATACACAATAACTTGTGCTGAAATTGTGAATGTTTTCTAATATACATACAAGGTTTCCTTTTTATATTTGCTGAAAATACATCAGGGAGTCTAGAATGAAAGTTTTCTGTCTGCTCGACCTGGCAATGTCTTTTTGTTTAGTAGCCTTTGCAGGCAGTGTCATAACACGAAAACTAACTATTTTACGTTTAAGGAACAATAATAAATCTATCATTTTCTTTGCAGATACGCCTGGCGTAGAAAATAATTTACGACCGTCGGGTCATATTTTGTAAGTGAAGTGGCATTCTCACCACAGATAAAAAATAAGATGTGTCAGTATAATGATGGATCATTTGTAAAATATTCCTAGTGTTTGCAATTTTTTATGTTTTACATGTTTTTACTCCAAATATTGTGAAGTTAAAATAAAGAGTAATAGTTAAATATAATTTTTAATTAAACATATAGATTTAGAGTTTCGTGCTTGGAGATAAAGAAAAGTACCTTGTAAAAAACATGAATGATAGAAAATAATTGGGTTTTGAATGTACATAGAAAGAGTAACACTGACAGCTAAGCACCATATCACTCATGCCATATACTCAGTCGTCACCCTACTTTTCAGACATTAACATTAAACATCTTGTACACTATTAACCAGCTATGCCTAAAATCATATGCCTATAGCTTCAACATTTCAAACTCTACATTTGTGCAAAAGCTTATTAAAAGTCAACATTAAACCTTGGGACCTTCTCTTCCTAGCGCTTATCATGTTATTTTACTTGCTCCAAAGAACTCCCGGAATTCCTGGGAGGGAGGACTACTAGTAGTAGTAGAGCCGATACATTAATGTTCGCGAATTATAATTTGCGAACACATATTCAGCAAATAATTACAGATTTTATTTATATAATGAAAAACAATGGAGATATATTAAGTTCTAATGTTCAGTGACTCACCCTGTAGAATGACAAATACTGTCACCACCAATAAATAATAGTATTTTTTTTTTTTAAATATTTCTACATGAAAATATTATTTCAATGTATAGTATAGTAATAACTACATATTAGTTGTATTAAATTACAAATATATGTCACAGTGCGTAATTTTTAGATTATTCATGTGCGCTACAGCGTGAAATATTAGTTCATGGGAGGCTCTATGTTTCTCAAAATTATGTATGCTTTTATGCGAATATATTCAGTTGGGAAACCTTAGTATCATTACGTTGGAAGGATGTTACATCTATTACCAAAGAGAAAACTGCCCTTGTTATTCCTAATGCGATTTTGATATGCACTGCCTCTGAAAAGTTTTTTTTGACATCTTTTGGAGCAAGAGATAAAACATACGTAATGTTATTTCGTGTTTGGCAAAATGCTCTTATTGGTAAGGTATGAAAATTTCATATAAATTATGAACCTCGCAACGATTAATTTAAATTACTTTTAAATAAAATTCCAAATTCAATATATCCTTATTTATTGTGTCATGAACTAGTGTCTTTTGCACGAAAAATTTATAATCAACGGATCATTACAATAATTCTCACACAATTAGTAAATATCAACTTACACTTATCATTCATACAACTATTAACTCTTCGAATGGGCGATTAGAGCTACACACATATTCGCTTACTATTTCCTGTTCAGGGAATTAAATGGCTACCGAACTCCGCTTACAATTAGTTGCTTATTCTTTCCCTCTCTGGTTCTCAGTATTGTATATTGAAGTATCATTTATCATGTAACAACAATTGAAAAAACAATAAGTTGTTTGCGTACTCAGCTCATAGAGCACGGTCGAAGGGTTAAAAACAAGATGTTGAGTAAATTATAACTCGGATACCTACAAACTGTCTATGTTATTCTCCAAAATCATTGACAGTCTTAAATGTGTAAATTTTGTGAGATAAAAACATTTAAAATATCTAATCATTTTGTATTCAGTAGATATTCTATAGTATTTTCTTGGAAATATAAGCAACTAAAATTTTGGGATTTGTCTTCGACGCGTACTGTTTATACAGGCTGGGAACAAAGTTGTATAACTAAGAAAGGGGTAACACCTTGTGCAAACATATGCTATAAGAATTATACATATTAAAAAGTATACGAATTTTGGTCTGAGGTTTTGTTTTCAAGAAAACTGATTGACCGAAATGACATTTGCGATCGTCTCAATCGGAATTGGTGAGCGATAACAGGTCGAGAGTTTCCTCTCAACTGAAATTGGTGAGAGAATTTACCTTGAGAGATAAAAATTGGGAAACCAAGTGGAGGCGTGGCTTAGATTTCAGCGCTGTGGTGGTAAGTTGGCGAACTATTGCAAGTAGGCCCGGATCCCACCAAACATTGCGATACGGTGAAATTCGGTTAGAAAGTAGTGGGAACATAATATGCCTTCAATTGAATATTAGGTTTCCGGGGAAAACTCGTTTGCATCACACGTGTATCCCGGACACCCGAAAGGGTTAAAAAGTCAAAGATAAATCTGCGTACGTAACATTCATAAGAATTAATCAGCATTGGGCATTAACTAAATAACAAAATTATTTAAATAACGAATCAAATAAAAGTTACTTCAACGTTAGATTATTTGACGAATACAGTTAATTTTTTTATTCGACGAATAAAGTTAACTCTGGGATTAACTCATAACTTGACAAACACATTGTCGTATAGTAAAAGCTCGCCAAAAATATTCTCGTAGATGTATCTGACCATACAATAATTATTTTCGAATAATATGGAAAATTTTCGGACGTCCCACCCCTGCTCTACAGTTTTAAGATTGCGTTTTTCATTTTTCTGCTAAAGTGTAACGAAGTTTTAGTGTATTATAAAAATCGAATGTTGCCTTTAGTGCAAAGGTTCTAATACAATGCATATATAGTAAGTCATTTTTCAGAGGGACATTTTTCAAGAATCAGTTCTATTCACCAAAATAATAAAAAAAGGTGGTAGTATACGCATATGTCCGATAATGCTTAGTTTTGCAGTTATATGTATTTTTATATTCCATAATTCCCGGGCCCGGAACGCCTATTAATCCCTTCACAACCGCCGACGATATATTTATCTTGCAATACGATATCGTCCATACGAAAGATTTCCTAAGTTTAATGAAGTTAAAATTACCAGAAACGTAATTCAAAGGAGTGTTTATTAAACATTATTAACACACGTTGAATACATTTCGAAACATTTACTACTAATAACATTGTTTATTTCAGAAAATTTCTACCCGTATTTGTTCTGCATCAATGTGTGTATGTGCCATACACTCGCCTTTAAACAGTGTGCGCCCAAAACGAGACTCCGAAATTTTGATTGCTTATATTTGGAGAACGAAGTTTTCGATTGCAAAATAATAGAGGATTTTTCAACTCCTTTTGCTATGAACAATGACTAGCTTCGTTATGAAACATACTTTCAGTAAGGAATTCTGACATATGTACCTACACTGCGTAACAACTACTTGGGCTCCACCGCGTTTTATTATGCATACCGTAATATAATGTACATTGTCCATATTTCTTTATTTCTTATTCTACTATTAGGTTGGTGCACATGCTGTGTAAATGAATTTTTAGCTCCGAAACGTTCGTCCTGTTTTCATTGGAAAAAATCGTTTTTCCAACGATTAAACTCCCTCCCAATTCACGTGAACTACGTCCGATTTTTATTTCATCAAAATCCTTGGCATCGACCGCAAAAATTGATGGATTTTGCATGCGGTGGCTCATAATACGTTTAGTATCACTGTTTATACAATGTATAATAGCAACCCTTCCGTTTATCATCTGTTGGCTCTTATGCATTCACAGCTTCGACTTCGCTCAGTGACACGAAACCGGACCGATTACCCGTTCACACTAGGGCTGGGACTATTTGTCGAATTTTTCGGTATTCGAATATTCGAATACTTCAGTTGCTCAATTATTTGGCGAATATAATTCGAATATCTAAATATTCGAATATATTCGGATATTTAAGTATTCGAATATATTCGGATATTTAAGTATTCGAATACCTACTGACGTATTCGAATAGTATGGTGTGAATTATAAATCAAGTTCTTTAGGTTCATTTTTTACAAGCTTTTATTTAGTTTCAGTTGTGAGTTATTTAGTTTGTCAGGGTGAAATCTTCTAAGCTAATAATATGATTTATAATTCACACCACACTCGAATTATACACTAATATTCGAATAGTTTTCGAATACTCAAATATTCGAATAATAATATTTGAATACCTACTCAAATATTCGAATAATAATATTTGAATACCTACTCAAATATTCGAATAATAATATTTGAATACCTACTCAAATATTCGAATAATAATATTTGAATACCTACTCAAATATTCGAATAATAATATTTGAATACCTACTCAAATATTCGAATAATAATATTTGAATACCTACTCAAATATTCGAATAATAATATTTGAATACCTACTCAAATATTCGAATAATAATATTTGAATACCTACTCAAATATTCGAATAATAATATTTGAATACCTACTCAAATATTCGAATAATAATATTTGAATACCTACTCAAATATTCGAATAATAATATTTGAATACCTACTCAAATATTCGAATAATAATATTTGAATACCTACTCAAATATTCGAAGTTTATTCGTAGCATTCGAATACTGTGTAGAATATCCGAATATTAAATTAATCGAATAGTCCCAGTCCTAGTTCACACAGAAATGGAAACAGCATTTCACTGAAACAAAGCTGCCTCTGCTGACACGCTTATAAAAAAAAAGCTATGTACTATGATGAGTGTACTTTATATTCGCTACGAATTTCCTTTTTTTGGCGCAACTTGTAGTAATGTAAGAAACAAATGACAGACAGTATATTTTACACATCCTTTATGTCTTAATAACACGCGAGTGGGCCCAAACAGTTACCGCGCAATATTTCCCACTTACACAGTATATTTCTCACTTTCCACCCTTCCCAATTTCTATATCCCTTAATCGATTTTTACTACATACTATTTGCCTTCTGCCTCTTGCCTGTCAACTTTTTTTGTACCTGCCCTTACTCTTGGGAAGGATGTAGAACCTACCTAAACAAAGCCACGTTTACGTATTTATATTCTTCCTTGTCTTCCTAGCACTGCCTTGTCACACTCTAAACGTAATCCCTCTCTTCTCGATAATTCACCTCTCCGTTGTCTTACCCTCGTATACTGTTTACTCGACAGTCTGTTTTTTGACTTCACACTGTACACACTTGTAATTCTGTAGTCTGCGATTCTCTGAACTCTAGATGTTTAACAGATGGACGTAAACTATAATCCACTTAATTCCATTCCGCATTAAATTTTCCGAAATAGTATCACCAAAACTCATTACTTAGAAATTTCTTATGTTTTTGCGACAAGAGATTTGCATGTTTCGCATCATATACAATATCAAATATACATATAGAATTAAAAATATGCATAACGTGTGAATATTTATTTCATCTGTAAAATATTATGTTCAGATTATAATTCTGAACGTAAAATATTCTAGTCAATGAATGCAGCTGAAATGTGGCAACTTGTTCACTCTTGCTATGGAGATGAATTGGGTTTGACATCGGATGATGAAGATTATGTACCACCGTTACCCCACGCTGATGAGGAGAAGTTATCAACGAGACTATCTGTCGAATCATTTTCTGAGGTAATTTCAAAGATGATTGTATATAAAATAATGTATAAAAATATAACGTCTCTGGATTAATGTCTACGACTTCTATGTTCGCTTACTCTTCTGATTGCTTTTCATTCCATGTATGTATTGTTTATTTAAAAAATAAAGGTAGAAAGTAACGTGGAGAATTCGGGGACTGGAGCAGCAGATGCAATTCTTTCATCAAAAACAGGAGTTCAACACCGGCCTCGAGCAGATCCTATTCTTGATGCAACAGACCTAAGTGATACAACGGAAAGTGAAGCTGAAAAGCATGGATGTACGTACTCTGGATATTACCTTTTTCTTTTGAATTTTTTCTTCCCTGGAAACTAACATCATTTTATTCTCACCGCTTTTAAACGATGTCGTATTAATACTTTAATCATGTTATGATTTACAGACACTAAAGCACGTTACAAAGGGCAATGTTAAATCTATAGAAAGATTTGTTACTTAAGATATACCAGTGGAAAGGTCCCCTTTCGAAAAATGGTGTTAAAGTTCGCTATTTCGCTCTTTTGAATAAAAGAAACCGGTAATAAATTCGAATCTGGGCCGATACTGAAATCAGGGGCAAAATACACATTTGCAGTCTCAACCATATTTTAGGGCCGATTAGAACTATTAGATGCGATTTTGCAGGCGATTTTTTCCCTCTCGACGGAACGTTACCAATGTTTTAGAGAAATCGAGCCACCTTTGCTGTAACAACAAATCACTCTACACTCTACGGACTTAATATTGTCCTTTTTATATTTACAATGCACACGGTGTGTCGCTACAAATGAAAGCACGCCAACGCCACTCAAACTGTGATGATTTTTCAAGATTACAATTCGTTACTATAATACTTAGTTATTATATTACTAGCAAAGTATACCCGCGCTTGGCTTCGGACCTAGGAGATATTAAGGACTTCATGAAAACACATTTCACCCCCTTCCACCACCCCATAGGGGTTGATTAGGGCAAAATCCTGAAATATGGTTTTTAGGCATTTATGTGGGAAACCTTTGTATGTAAAAACCAAGTTGATATGTAATCGGGCGTAATCGTCCGTGAAAACACAATTTATTTACTACGAAAGACGGTAGGCGTTTCACACTTAGGAACATGGGGCATTATAGGGTCCGAAATGGCTTTTCGCGCTGTTTAGAGGACCCACCTGCATTGACTTTGACATATGTTATCAAGGTCACCCTGCTGAGAGACCTTCAAAAGGTTTTGGCCGTCGCTCTTTGCTTGTTAAAAACTCTGGTCGGTAGTTGGTTGAGGCTAGAATTCTATAGCGGCCCCTCGTGAGGCCTTTGCATCTGCAAACTGCTGGTTTACTGCCTAGCTAGAGCTGTTCGAGTACTCGAAAAAACCAAGCGGCTCCAAAGAATCGAGTACTCGAAAAACCAAGCGGCTCCAAAGAATCGAGTACTCGAAAAAACCGAGCGGCTCCAAAGAATCGAGTACTCGAATTTTTTGTGCAGCTTGAAGAGAACCGATTAGTCAATTTTTCTTCTTTTCTCTCTCTTCGAGTATCCGGTTCGGCTCGGAAACCGAGTCTCGACTCGGTCCGAATTTCAATCTACTCGAACAATCGAGTACTTGAACAGCCCTACTGCCTATCCATTTACCGCTGTGGAAGGAGTATGTCGCGTCTGAGGATGTTATCCTTCAGAAACAGTATGTTCTAGAACACATTTCATGTCTTAAAATGTAGGGAGCCGCTAAACAGGTCGGGCCCAACCAACTACCAATCTATACTAGGCGTTAATAACTTTTTAACAAACAACGAGCGACACCTAAAACCTTCTGAAGGTTATTTAGAAACACGACCTTGACAAAATATGTGAATGTCAAGGTCATTGGAGGTGGGTCTCCTAAGCAGCACTTTTACCGTATTACCAAGAAATAAAAATCAAACGAAGAATGTATTTTATCGACGGTTATATAACATACGTAATTATTGTGATTTCAGTGAAACCAAGCATTCGATGCGGTATAGTATGCGCTGCACCACACGAAGGTCGACAGATAAGCAAGGCTTCATTTCCTATTCATATTGATCAGTTATTCACCCTATTATTTACAAATTCAAAGTTCTTCTTAGATTTTCAAACTGCTCGCAAAACTACTGGTAAGATACAATAGTAACTACTAATGGAAAAAACAATATAATTTTAATAAATTAAACTTTTCTTTATGACTTAAGCATTCTTGTGATAAAATATTACTTTAAGAAATTATTATAACGTACGCTTTTATTAATCTAGATTTAATACAATCGGCATGGACGCAAAATGAGCAAACAGGTCAGAAAGTTAGAAATCTTTCATTTACAATAGCACTGTCCCAAGCAATTGGACCAAGATCATCTCATATTACAGAAACTCAGGTTACTGTTAAGTTAATATTTACTTATAAAGGACGGATCAATAAGAATTATCACCTTGAATATCTCTGGAATCAGAGAAGCAAGAGGACAATTCTTCGAATGCAACTTGTGTGGTATAGTCGTAATGATTTTTTTGCAGGCGGGATCGCTTACAAGATATGAAGGTCAATCCTGCTTTTTTACGATGTACCATATTTTTATAGTTATTTGTTTGATTCAAGTACTGCTGATATGCAAATTATCGCTGTCGCCCCACCTCTTAATATCCGCACTGCGATTACTAATTGTGAATCCCATCTTGTCGACATCACCGATTGTTCGATTAATCATGGACTGAGACTTAATTCTCTTATGCTTGTCCTCGGTTCCTCGTTCTCTCTGCTTGAACTTCTTCCTATTTCTGTCGCACTTGACTCCACCCCTAGAACTGACTCTGGATCCGATGTTTAATGTTGAAGAACACTTCTCTTTATTGTGCCGCTAAGCCTTTTCGCGTGTACGCCTTCTCTATCCTTCTCGTCACATTCTTTCGTCCTCTTAGAAACTCCTCTTATCCCAATCCTTGATTATTTCCCTATTCGACTATTATGATGTTGGCTATCGTCCTTGTCTGCCCTTTCGTTTTTCTTCCATCTCATGTTTAGCTTAAAGTCACAAGCTAATATTACTTTAATTTAGTTAAGTTTACTGTATTTGTTTATTCTTACTCGTCTAATATTTGTTTCGTTGCCCCTATTTTAGGGACTTCCAAGATTCCAGAACTATTCAACGTGGTAATTCTTATTGCTCCACTCTGTATAATATCAATTTCTATTCCACATTTTATAATACAATGTAATTAGCTAAAAATATTTATTTAATTTACATATGATTTCAATGTTAATTTTTAGATAATGCTGCCATGTAGCAAACCAGGTCATTTATATAGTATTGATGTAGAGAGTGCAAATGCTGGAATCCCATATGCAGATTCATTTAGTGTACTACTTCATTATTGTATAACCAGTCTTTCTGAAAATGAAACAAGTATCGCAATCTATGCTCAAATAAAGTACAAAAAGAATGTTTGGGGGTTTGTGAAAGGTAAAAAATATAGAATTTACGTTTCTTTCTATTTGTAACGTTTAATTTAACTTTTAACAATTAACATAGGCGTTATCGAAAAGAATTGTTGGACCGGAATGGAGGAATATTTTTTGAGTTTGATGAAGGCATTAGGGGTGGAATGTGAAGAGAGTACGAATACAGTTGGACTAAAACGAAAAGCAAGAAGAAGACGTCGCGCTACAGGACCTGGTATCACTCTGCAAAGTCATGCTTCGGATCATGTATCTTCCAATTTACAAGCTTCTTTGAATTTGTCACATATTAATGACCCAACTGGTACGAAGACAATACGACATTGTATTCTAATATCTTAAAAGAGATCACAGCTGTGGGCTCGCCAATGTCCACGAAACTTTTTCTAATTCATCTAGAGCGAAAATGAACAGGTACATATCTGTGCGTTCGTGCGAATGCACATTATTTGCATAGACATTTAACCGTGGCTACTACAGGGTGTCACAAAATGCAGGGCTCCCCGGAATATGCAATATCCTGATGCATCAAAGACACCAAAAAGTCCTTACATATTAGCGGTGGGATTTCCGGGCCGCGCAGATTAAAGCCGACTCTGCTTGCGACTCGTACACAAACATAGGAGGAGCATGGAGATACAGATTCACACACACACAGTTGAGCCGACCGCATTGTCACGGTTTGAACCAGCGGGCTTTACTGTGTGCATGGGTCTGTATCCACGCGTGCCTCTTGCGTATGCGTGCTAGGAATCACTGCTCCGTGCTCAAATTTTAAACTGCGCGGCCCTAAAGTTCGACCGCTAATATTCAACTATTAATATCTCGAGAACGAAGCCTCGGATCACAAAACGGTAAAGGACTTTTCGATGTCTTTTAGCATCAGAATATTGCACGTCCCGGGAAGTCCCTGAATTATGGGACACCCTGTGTACATATTATGCCTGCTCATTTTTGCTCTACATAAACTACAAAAAGTTTCATTGAAATTGATTAACCCATAGCTACGATCTTTCCTTTTTAGTATATTTTAAGATTAGGAATTATTGGTAAGTGTAACTTACGAGACATAACCTGTATTTTTTAACTATATAGTTTCTGGTGTTCGGGGCGATTCCAATATGATAGTTAGTTCAATACTTTTGATTGCTGTATTGTGTTTGATGATTATTAATGGCCTACTATATTATAAACTGTGGAGTTTAGAAGAAGCTGCAGCTTATACAATCATGGACTTACATGTATTAAAGTATGTATTACTTTTGTAGTATTTAACATATGTATCTGGAGACAATTTACAATTGTGGAATTTCTAGAAGTACTCCTAAGACTGAGGAAGATTGGATTAATTTACTACAACAGCAAGAAAGCTTGCATAATGTAGAAATGAGAAAGTGGCAAAGAGTACTGCATACTGCTGCACAATTACTTAGACAAGTATGTCATATATCGCATGTTCATAAAATTATAATATTATGCTGCATCAATTAATTACAACTTTTTTTTCGATGCTGAAGACAGAAGAATCACTAATGGAATTACAAATGAGTATTCATCCTACAGCGACAGAAAAAATGTTTTCAGTCTTGAAACCACATTTAAAAGGTTTGAACTCGTATACAGAACAGCGAACACATACAGAAATATAAAAAAAAACAAGTAAAATATTTCGATAAAGTAAGTATTGCTAACAATATGCAATGAAGCAGTGGCGGATTTAAGGGAGAAGGCCCAGGTGACAAACGTACCGAGGGGCCCCTTTTTTTCGGGAAAATGAAGAGGTAGTTTACTATAAACGAGCGCCAAGTGTAGTAGTACAAAAAAGTAGTGTTTGTAGTAATTTTTTTTTGAGATGGGACCTGGGAGTATTCTGGGTAGAGGCCCAGGCGGCAAACTGCTCATGAGCCGCCCTGTTAAATCCGCCACGGCAATTAAGATGCATTATTATAACAAATTTTACTTAATGCAGTAGTGTTCCGATAACTTCTCATGGCTCGGGATTGGTGCTGCGCAGTTATCGAATCAGTGGGCGAGCATCTCTTCCAAGAAACGCCCGAACTCGGCTCGCGTTGCTGCCGACCCTAATTGCTAGGAATGGTGGTGGGAACAAACCTCTATTACCTGCGCTGGAAGCTGGTATGCGATGAGTCATCATTCCTCTGTATGAAAAATAAGATTGTCATTTTAATTTTATCTCACTGAAATGATTCTTACCGAATTGGAAAAATTTTTCAGACGAAAATGAGTCAAAACAGTTTGCGTATTACATTTATAAGTTTCAGGAGAATCATGAATGGATTGGTAACAATCGATTTCGTCAGGGATCGAAAAAGTTCTGGAACTCTTATATTTAAAAAAAGTCTGTTAGAATTCTGTAAGAACGCCTTCTGATTTATTTCTTTTTGATGTGGTAAATATGTGTGCAAAAATTCGATTCGATCAAACAAATCTAAACTCTGCCTCACGAGGCTCAAAGTTTCGTCACGAAACTGTGCTCCTACATAAAGTTGATTTTTTAATAAACAACCCTGTGTGTAAGCAAATGTGTGATGAAACTGGAGTTGGGATTATCGATTATCAATATCTTATCGATAACTTATTGATACTTAACGATATATCAATAATATCGTTAGAATATCGTTAAATGGTGGAAGAACGAAGGTAGTAAAAGTTTTGCATTTCTCAGGTTTTTGGACTATGGCGGTAAAATATTTATACATTCCAGCAACTTCTGTTCCAAGTGAACGATTATTTTCTACAGGTGAAAAAAAAAATAAAAAAGTTCACAGTATATCGTAACTTTAAGCTTCTTGAGACATCCGATCGTGCCGAAATTTTGCATACTTACTTAGCACAGCAAAAGGAATAAAATTAGCCGGCGTCCCAACACTTTATCGCACCTTCAATTCTAAGGGACACCCTAGCCAAAGGTTGAAAACATGCTTGAACTCATTTTCATCGAGAAGGTTTCACCAACTCAGTACAAGCTGTTTCATTGAGATAAAATCAAAATTATGAAAATTTATTTTTTCCTACATCAAGTAGGAGTGCACCTTTAGGTTCCGGGATCCGAATTAGAACTGAGCACCGAACTGCTACGTTGCTAACCACAGTAAAGCGTGGGGGTAATTGCAAGACTGCTGTGCGTGCAGAATTCGTAGCGCGCACACTATTGCAGTTCCCTCAACCCATGCTGTGGTTAGCAACGTAACAGTTCCACCCTCGACTCTGACCCGGCGCCCAGGATCGCAAAGAGGTCTCCGGCTCCAAGCGGCTCTCTGCGCACCTCTGAGCAAGAGTCATAAAGAGAAAGACAGCAATAAACCATTAATAGTAGTGAATATGCCAATTTCTATATTTCATATTAGATGTTCATAGAAGTATCGCCAATGATGTGTTGATAATTTTCTGATGAATATTACAAGAATCATAATATACTTCTGGTTATTTTTAATGATTGTAATGGAAACGAGTTCTTCAATTCCGCGAGGTATACGACGGAACGTAACTGATGTGTGCAAAGACCTTAACTCTTGCATCAAGTGCAGGTGGCCCGCCCGAAGCTTTGCTCGTTTAACAGCCGATTTCTTCACCTTCAGTAATCTTCCGCATTTAAATGCTCTAAGCCAGTAGGGCCCTATGATTTGGCAGTTATGTGGAACATAACTCTAACTGGAAGATTACTGAAGGTGAAGAAATCGGTCGTAAGACAGTCTCAAGAGTTGGTGGGGGTAACTCACGATTAGCTCAGCGAGCAGTTAACGGATCACTACTGTAATACAGTAATATTAATAAATTACTGTATTCGCATATAATTTATAATTAGGGAGAAGAGTGCTTCGTGATGTTGATCCTTTAAGCTCCAATTGCGCAACACACGTGAACCGTTTATGACACATAGAAAATATAACTTAAATTTATTGATTTCTATAGTTTTGAATAATTGCAGTTTTCTTATAAAATATTAAATTTCTTAAATTTTCTTTCATAATAATACTGTTATTTGTAATAAATGCACACATACATGCATGCATGTGTATATTTGTGTATGTGTATAGATGATGTATATTAGTACGTTGTAAAGGGAAAAATAAATGATTTTCAAGGCAATATATTTTAAACGTATACCATTCTAATGGAAGAGGAGTTTTTGTATCATTGTATTTAACACGTCGTGTTCAGACATTGTAAATAGGTTTCGTAATCGAAAATAATGAATTTATCTGGAAGATTCGAAAAACAATATGTAGATATGTAAAATAAGGAATAACACGTTTGTATTCATGGAATTTCTTTAATTAAGCAAAGTCACATGTTTACAACTTATTTGTCTTCAGGCTTGTTAAATACAAGCGTATAACCGCATTTGCCGCAGTAATGGCGATCTTCCATTGCAGCCATAAAAACTCCTGCTCCGCATTGTTCCATTGGACACTCCCGTCTCAGCCGATGTATTTTCCCATTTTCATCCACCTATTTAATAGAACATTATTCAAAGTGTGCACATTCATAGCGAAGCGATATTGCTTTATACAAAATTCTTATTCTTGACATGTGAATGAGAATCCGTTCATCAACCTTGCATCGAAATACGATAGCAGATAATGGTTTAGTTAGGTTTCCGTCGAAAAAGTGAAATTGTTACAAAACACATCCGTATTTGAATGTTGGAATAACTCGAAATATGATGTAAAGAAAACCCGTAATAATCAGATACACAGAATACATGAAATGGTTCATGAAAAATATTTTGATAAAATAGAATATTTGTTTTATATGAATAATAATAATAATAATAGTGAAGAAAATCTCGTTCGAAAATATCTCTATCTCTCTCTATCATTAAAGACAACAAATATATCGGAGACGGAATCAGAGTAAGTATAGTTAATTATATATGGCAACGACAGCCTGCTCAATTTTAATATCTTTCCTAACATCTAAAAAGTTTAGAAATTTAACAATTTACACAATCTCACTACTTTTGTTATCAACAAAATCACAGGTACATACATTTCGTATGACAACTGCTTAATATGGAACTCAGTAAAGCATACCTCAATTAAATAAATAAATTACTTTAAAATCAAGGTTTTTTTGACGAAAAAAAAAGCGATAAAAGCAATTCCACAATTGAGGTTAAGTATCAGCGCAATGTAGGCGTGTAAACCCAAGACTTTTGTTTTGAGATTACGGTTAATGTCGTTACTTTAATTTCTATTTTTAGATAAGTAGCTATGATTTTTTAAAAAATATAATAGCTAAGGTGTATATTATTAGTATATAAAATAATTTCCATTGCTGCAGATGCTAGCATTCCGATACGTATGTAAATCCATAAAATGTTCAGTGCAAAAACACGTTTTTGTGCTGCCATTTTGTGGAAGTTTTTAGAAGGTTGCTCAGACCACTATATTTAGAATTAAAATTTTCCTGTATAAGAGGTGCTTTACACTGAAATGTCAATCCACCTAAAATTGCGGGTTAGGCTACAATTGCGCTGTATCCTCAATTATGCCTCAATCATTACTCTTGTTCAAACAAGTACTTTGTTACTACATAGAGTCAGTTTACCATCGCCGTTTATGTTTAAACACTAGTTTCATAGAATTAAAATTATAAACCTGTTCAACGTACCTTATAAAATTTGAGTACTGCAAGCTTAACCTTCTTCTTTTTGTGTTTAATTTTTTTGGGAGTGGAGTAATTCTTCTTCTTGCGTTTCTTAGCTCCACCTCGCAAGCGTAGGACCAAATGCAACGTCGATTCTTTCTGAATATTATAGTCCGACAGTGTTCTGCCATCTTCCAATTGCTTGCCAGCGAAGATTAATCTTTGCTGATTTGGTGGAATGCCTGAAACACAAGTTTCCTTAAAATCTGTTCCTGGTTAAATAGATTTCACGTTGCTACCTTCTTTATCTTGAATTTTAGCTTTGACATTTTCGATAGTATCCGATGCCTCAACTTCTAGAGTGATGGTCTTCCCCGTAAGGGTCTTCACAAAAATCTGCATGGTGAAATCTGTAGCATGTATCACTGCAAAGAAACAAGAGAATTATCTACTTTTGCACCATCTCGAATTTCTACGATAAACAGATCTATTAAGTTACAGAATTCATGGTTCTTTAAATATTATACTTAAAAATATTTTGTGGAAATGATTAAACAAGATATTTGTGTTCATACACCTTCTTTATTGTAAATTCTTCATGACAAAAACTCTGGTAATAATACAATGATACAATATTGATAATTTATACAAGTAGCACAGCATTAATGCAACCATCGTTCTCAGGATTATTCGTAACCTGAGCATATTTTCCCCAAACTACTTTTCCAGATTGTGTTACTAAACCCAATTCCGAGATGTTTACTTCGATGATTGTTCCCTTCGTAATGACGCCTAAACTCGTATACATCGATGAGCTCGGATTCTTTTTTACTCCAATAATAGGCACGCAGAACGTGGCTTTTAATTCGGGATGAGTTACGTGCGCCTTTTTAAAACGCAATGCCATTGGTCTAACGAATCGTTCGAATTTCGGTGGCTTCCTCGTAAAGTTCTCCCCAACAAATGTTACTTTGGTGACCATTCTCTTCCAAGATTTACGTCTAGTTTTCCCAGTTCTCATTATTTTGAAAACTTCGGATTCAGATTGCGTTTTTACTTTGGGTATCGGTACATCCCATTTACCAGCTTTTTCTTTACGTTTCTGTTTTATCATGTTCGATAATACCTTCGCATCTTTCTTAACATCACGATCCAGTAGATATACAGGCAACGCCCCATTCGGTACATTGTCAGACGTTTCTTTCACCTTCTTTTCCATGTGAGACTTAATCTTCTTTTTCATTTGGATCTTCTCGTTGCGTCGTTCCTTATTAAAGATCTTCGCCTTTATACCACGTAAAGTACGAGCGCGCTCCGCTCTTTTATGCGGCTCACGGGCCTCCCTTTTCCTTTTTCTTTCCTCATAGTCTAACCGTCGCCCGTAAAGCTTACGGTGTCTTTCGATATACTCGTTTTGTGGCATGATGGAAGTTTTCCTTTGCGAATAACTTTCGCTTCTAAATTAAATAATTTGTTAACTTTACAATTTCTGAAAATGAGAAAAATTTTAACTTTAAAAGATAATCTATATATGTTTAATCTGTTGCAAACTTACCTTAAACATGTAATTCATTTAATAATTTTAATCCTAATTAGTTGCAAATATATACTATTATAATAAATTCAATTTTGAGAAAAGATAAGTTTTCTTTGTATAAAATTGTTGAAATGATAACGTATTTGTGTGTATATATATAAATCGGAAAGAAACGAAGAATAAGAAATCAAATTGTAACCTAAACAATATGTGTAATAAATTTCGAAATATAAAATATACTTACCTATGCTATATCTTCTTGCTTTTTTTTTTGAATTTAAACAATACACTTCTTTGCGATACTAGTTGCTTTATATCCAATAATAATGTAGTTATCAACTTCTGCATTCACATACTTCGCAAACTAGGCGCGAATGAAAACTTATTTATCCTTACTTCCCAGGATCGAAATCTAGGCAAATGTTGATGCAAGTCTGACGATTACTAATAAAATTTTACATTCGTGTAAAATATAATGGAAAACTAATATTCCCGAAATTTATGAATAAATCATTTCTTAAGAATACACGGACGTTAGTTCCGCAGATTCTTAAGTAATAATATGAAATCAGATTGCTTGCAACGTGCCATGTGTTCATCCGCACTTTACTTTGGAAGACACATTGAAATAGAATGATTGTTCATATTATGAATATCATAAACGCGTCGGTGCGAATTATAAAATGTAACCGAATAAGAAATGTACCGAAATAATCGTTGTTTTATAACAATTTCAAAAAATTTCCAAATTAACCTACCTTCAAGTGCGCCCCTCGCATACGAAAAGAAATTACAAGTTCGGTTACGCATAAAAATAATGGAAGCTTGTGACATAGTCAGCGTCATCTACTGGCAAAGGGCCGTAAACTATTTACCCTAGATAGTCAAACAAATACCACGAATCGAAAATAGAAGCAATAATTTATAATCATTTCTATGTTATAAGATCCTGACATTTTATTTTACTAAAGTATAACGTCCGTTTCTTGTATTATCGAATGCATAATTAACGTTATATAAGCGAATATTTATATCGTAAAGAATTTTTGATAGCCCTGAAGTATTGTTGCAAATACAAAGTATTATTATACCGTATTACAGAGAAAAGTGTTATAATAAAAGTTTGTAATTAAATCATTATAAAATAATGAAAGGTAAATAAGGAAACACATACATATTCGGATATGATTGGTTATAAAATGGCGGAAAATTCAAACATGTTTCATCAAATATTGATGGTTCTTTTAACGTAATACGTTTAATAATTTACTTTATACTGTTGCCGTGTATAACTTCGGGCGAATTCCATTTACGCCCAAATCGCCCACAACGCCCGTGGTTAACCTTCCAAAAATTATGAAAATCTCTTGAAATATGGAAGAGAAATGTGTGAAAGAGCCATTATCGGAAAATACAGGTATTTAATTATAGATTACCACTCGGAAACAGGAACATATGATTTATGATATTCATTTTATTACAAAAACGGAAAAATCTTACGCTCGTGGGTGCGGGCGATTTGGGCGTAAGTGGAATTCGGCCTTCACGGCTTTCCACTTTCCAAAACACACTGTGGAGAACGGTATTCCCATCTATGACACGTGGTTCTGTGGCGCGGACTACAGCGCCACGATCACGTGGCGTTCGCTCTTGTCACTCTTGTGATTCTTGTCTTGTCACTCTTGTCCTTGTCAGTTACTCACAGTCATTTCACTCGGGAGAGTGGGGTTCACAACAGTTGACAAGATCAACAAGTATTTTGCACGGCTGTCATGTCACCAATATATACAAAGTGGTGTATGTACTTACGAGTGTTTACATGCACACAAGATCGTGGATGGTTGATCTAACCTCTTATTAGAAAATATACACAAATAAAAACCAGGCAAAATAACGAATAATGGATCATAAGACATTTATTCTACTAATCAATCGCGTTAAAAGATTTACTTAGGCTGTCATAATTGTTGATAAAATTTAACCGAAGATCACGAATTACATATATACATATACTTTCAATAATAAACATTCATAATTATGAGTGACAAAAGATCGGAAAATACTACGAAGAAGCGCTATTCGACTACAAAGAAAACAAAGAAATTTTACAGTAAAAAGATTTATTTATTAATTTATATTTCAGTTTGCGCTATTCAAATAAAACGAAAGTATTCATGCGATAATTTATATGAATTATATCGTGAACTATAAAAATTCACCTCTTCCATTTCAAGATATGCTCGATATAACAACACTTTATACATGATTCAAATTAATATTTCAAATAATTACATTTCTATCGATTAATATTTGAATTTCGTATACATAATTTATGAAAATGCTTCTTATATAAATTCTACTTTTTACACAAGCAATTAACATTTTACAGAGAACAAAAATAAAGGTGGTCAAACTGTTGAAAACACATATCAAAATTTAGATCCCATCGAAGCAAGTAATTTATTGGAAGCATATGACACTCATGTGAATTTGAACATCCATTATTACGGGTGGAAACTATTTTTTGATGGTGAAGGTAGAAATATTATATTTTCCATTGATAAAAAAATTCTATCGTATTTTTAAAAAAATTACAATTTAATGACAATATAAAGAGTTACTAAGCAAATAATAATTATCGCAATTGTAAACACTTTATTTATTTTATTCTTTAGAGTATGAAAAGGATTCTGAGACTGTTAGAAACATTCAAGCAGTGACGAACTTTATAAATAGACACCAGCGGTTGTTATCTTCGCTTACAGTAGAAAATTTAGAAAGTGGAACAGTTTTTATGATCGACATGAATGAAATATACAGCGATAACATTTTTCTGGATGAATGGCCCAATTTCAAAAAGAATATATTTGACAATCCGTTACACACGTTAAATTGTTTTAAGCTTTCCATACATCAGGTATATTTTATTAACAGGGCTGCCTTTACCAATGGGCTAAATGGTTGCCCGTAATCCAAGGGCGCTTAAGAATGAAATATGTTGAAATGCTTTTTTCTCTTAAATTTTGGAGATAAAAATTTCTATTTGGATCTCTTCTATCCTGGTTTCCAGTGGGACGAGCGGGGAATTTTTCACGGGTTTTTCGTCTGTTCTTGCCGTGTCCACACCGCCGCAAATGGAACAAGACATTCACATACGATTTGTTCCCTGAATTTTGTTCATGTTTGCGGCAGGGGTGTTCGCAGGCATTGTGTTTGTTCGTGTTTGCCTTGGTGGAGACCCGGGATTGTGAAATTGCACCCTTGGGGGCTAGGGCGCCAAAATTTTTTAGCCCATGGCGCTCAAATTTTTAAGGCGGCCCTGTTTATTAATAGCAGTTTTAATATGAATGTTTATACTAAACATTTAATTCCTCTAGAAAATATTAGATGCTGTACCAAAAGAGGACTTGTCGAGTTCTATGGTTATTATAAGTACATTGTCCACTGTTAGATTAAAGATATTAAATTATGAATCAATTATATGCCTGCCAGATCTAAAAGCAAGTTTTTGTGGTAAGTGCGAAGTCTTTTGAATAGTGAAAAACTGTTGTACTCGATCGTCTCTATTATTCTATCAGGGAAATTGGTGTCTGTTAGAGGGTCTGTAATAAGAGTAGCTCGTGTGAAACATCTCGCGGAATGGATTGTGTTCATTTGCCGCAAATGTTCTTTACAAATGATAATAAAGCAACCAGCAGGAATTTATACAGTCCCAAAGAAATGTAGCATATGTGGTGTATCTAAGTTTCGGGCAATGCTAGATGCACCACAAGTAAAATCTGTTTTCTATCAAACTATTAAGATACAAGAACTTTTGGACAATGAACAGGTTTTTATTTTCATCATAAGTAAAATACAACTGGTAGCAGTTCCACAGATTAATTCATGTTTTTTTTTTATGAATATTTTAGTACTAATATCATCTGTTTTTTACGTTATAGAACAGCAAAGGTTGTATGCCTAGAATACTTGAAGTTGAATTATTGGATTATTTAGTTAATACTTGTATGCCTGGAGATGATATTACTGTGACAGGAATTATAAAAGTAAGTCATTCAATGAAAATTACAAATTCACTACTTCGTTTGATATTATTAAACATTAGGGCTGGGACTATTCGAATATTTTACAAGTATTCGAATGCTACGAGTAAACTTCGAATATTTCAATATTCGAATGCTACGAATAAACTTCGAATATTTCAATATTCGAATGCTACGAATAAACTTCGAATATTTCAATATTCGAATGTTATTATTCGAATACTTTAATATTCGAATGGTATTCGAATACTTTAATATTCGAATGGTATTCGAATACTTTAATATTCGAATGGTATTCGAATACTTTAAAATTCGAATGGTATTCGAAGACTTTAATATTCGAATAGTATTCGAATACTTTAATATTCGAGTGGTATTCGAATACTTTAATATTCGAATAGTATTCGAATACTTTAATATGGGATTCGTATTATTAGGACAACAATGCCTCTAAATTTTTTTTACGACGTGTTGAATGTGTGATGTGGTATTCATTTAACGGGTTCTTGGAATTTTCGAGAATCCCGATATTCCCGACTCTTTCGAATTCTCGCACACCCCTGTGCTGGAACACCCTTTCTGCACAATTACCTTCTCTGCCGTGAATTAAAGTTTCCCATATATATATTTAGCATAATACACAACTTTTCTGCATTTCACTATTTTTCGTTCGGTCAGATGCATCATTTGCCCGTAATAAACATTTCACAAGTATGTAAATACAATTTGTATTATTATCTATGTTATGGCCTTTTATTTTGATAATTTGAATTGATATACATATATTATTTTATATTTAACTTGAAACTATTAAACTGATTTCATTAACAAGTGCACATTTAAAGAAAATAAAAAGTTGTAATTTAAGGTTTAATTGTTGTTAAAGTTTCATACATAGTGTGTAATACAGGGGACCAGAAACACTAAATCTCGCAAGAAAGTCGCATTTTCTTTGTATATGGAAGCTGTTACTATAATTAATAATAAACAGAGGTTTCGGAGTAAAAATGAAGACAATGATATGACAGTAAGAGATTATTTAGCAATAAAGGTATTAAAAATATTAACATATTTCTGTATGATAATTATGAAAGAGTTTATTACTATTATTAAATGAATATATTTACATATGCTTTTCTTTGGCTATACAATAGGAAATTTATAATACTCCGAATGTTTTTTCACTTTTGGTTAATTCACTTTGTCCAAGTATATATGGTCATGAAATGATCAAAGCTGGGCTGCTATTAAGTTTATTTGGTGGGAATGCTGGACATTCGAAGTTAAGAGATAATATACATACATTAATGGTTGGTGACCCTGGCCTTGGAAAATCGCAAATGTTAAAGGCCTGTGCAAAAATAGCTGCAAAAGGTAAAACATTGGAACTAAAGTTTCCTTGTTATCTTTCTACATTTAATTTGAGATATTCTATAACAATGATTATTAAAGGCGTCTATGTCTGTGGAAATACAAGTACATCCTCTGGATTGACAATAACACTTACAAAAGACAAAAAAAGTAACAACTATGGTTTAGAGCCAGGTGCATTAGTTTTGGCCGATAGAGGCTGTTGTTGTATCGATGAATTCGATAAAATGTCTAAACAATATGCGGTAATATAAATTTTAATACGAAATATTTGAAAGTTAATATCTAAAACAATAAATTTTGTAGTTCATGAAATTCTTTATCTTCTATTTGTCTCTATTATAAAAAATAAATATTTAATTATAGGCTTTATTAGAATCTATGGAACAGCAAACTGTAAGCATTGCTAAATCAGGGATAATTTGCTCTTTTCCTACTAGGACTACAATTCTTGCAGCTGCAAATCCGATTAATGGTCGATTTAATAAAAGTAAAACAATCTTGCAAAATTTGAAGATGAGTCCACCACTCTTGTCACGGTTTGATTTAGTATTTTTATTGTTAGATGAACCAAACGAGGTGCATGCATTATGATATTTTAACAATCACGTGAATACGCATTCTTGAGAAAATTTATTAACAGTGCGATAACATTACACATTTTCCTTTGTAATAGCACATAGATGACTTATTAAGTAAGCATGTTATGTCCTTTCATAAGGGTTTAAATAGAATGAATAAATCGCAACCAAATACATCACAAAATACAAATATATCAAGTAATGTTACGTCCACATTGAGGTAATTTGAAAACATTAGTTTGATTAAAATAATAATTATCATTAATATGGTATTTATTTAGTTTCTGCTGAAATATAAATAATTTTCTAGGAAGAGACTTATGACTTCTGTAACTGAAAATGTTAACATCCTTCCACAATTAGCTCTTCGCAAATACATTTCATACGCACGACAATATGTTAAGCCGAAGTTGACTAAGGAGGCAGGCACAATGCTACAAAATTATTATTTAGAACTTCGAAGTAGAAAGGATAAATGTGGTGGATTATCTGTTTATAATAGGAAATTGGAAGCTATGATAAGATTAACCGAGGTTCAGCCTTCATTAATTCATACACAGATATTGAATTTAAATTTTGTTTTTTGAACAAGTAATATTAATATTAATATTAACACAGGCCAGAGCAAAACTAGAATTACGTGCAGAAGCAACTGAAGCGCATGCTGCAGATGTAATAGAAATCTTAAGATATACATTCGATAATAATATGATTGGCTGGCAGTCATTAAGCAAGAGCAGAATCAATAAGAAACAAGTAAGCTAAGTAGTTCTATATATTTTTATAGTAGCAGAGGTTTGTGAAATAATAATGCATATATTTCTCGTGAAGGTTCAAGGATTTATACAGTTATTAAGAACGGAAACGTTTTCCAACAATTCGGGTCTATTTTCTACAGAAAGATTACGTGAAATTGCTTCGGATGGAAATGTTTTGACAAATGATTTTTCTCAGATAATATCAAAATTAAACGAACAAGGTATTTTATTGAAGAAAGGACGCAATACTTTTACATTTGTTTCTCCTTAACAGCTTTTTGTGCACAGATTGTGGAAAACAATTTTCATACATTAACATTCTTTGAAAAAAAACATTATTCTATAAGAATAAACGAGTAAAAAATCTTATAGTACATAATAGTTTATTGATATGAAATTTCGCAGTATTATGTAATATAATCAATTTAATTTCTTTTGTACCATTAAATAAATGTGAATCTCTGTCGAACTTACTACTTATTTGGTTTCACACTTCAAAACAATGCGCTTTACATGGTAAACGCCAATGTACATAAAAGCAACAAATTGGTCTTGGGACATGAAAACAACCAGGCCTGCAGCAAGGTTGTTTGGGAATATATATTTTTGATCTTGGGACAGGTGTAGGAGGTATGGTGACCTTGCAGAATCTGTTTAACAAAATCACTTTGTAATTTCTACATATAATTTATCACGATGGAATACGTTATGATTCGTTAATTGTTAACTATTATTTGTTCGACTGTTCTATCTCAATTATACTTTGTTAATCAATATTCAAAGTTAAAACCCGCTTAAGTATATTATTTCAAATTAAAACAAACGTAATAATAGTGAAACATAATTACATTCGAGCGAGTAATTTGTTTCCAAGTTGTGCCGAGCGGATAAAACTATAAAGATTTATTTTAGTAAATAGATAATCTTTGTTAGAAGTTTATGGTCCACTTAAGAGGGCGTGTTGTGGCTCTGGCCAGACATCTTATTGAACATGCGGGTGGACAACAGGGAATACATTTCGGTGGACACGGTCCGCACGGCACTGGTGGAGTACATATTGTAATTTTACATGGCGGTGGGCAAGCTATGCATTTTGGCGGGCAACAAACGCAAGGTGGCGAACAGGGTGAATAAGGTACACACGATGGGCAGGATGGTGAACGGTACTGGATTACACAGGGCGAACAAGGTGGTTGCGCACAGGGTGAACAAGGTGGTTGCGCACAGGGTGGATTTCCACAAGACATATTTCTCCTTCAAGTTAGACCACTGTCTTTTTATGTATTTATTTTATTTGATTTTATTATGTGTACGAGAACTTTAAATTTTGACAACTGTTTCCATATAAAGTGATGCCAAACAATTGATGTTTTAATTAAAATAACTATTCACTTGTTACGTATCTGATACATGTACATATGTTCAGACCTTATTGATTATCTTGAAATATACCATTCTAGTTTCAAGATTAATGCTAAATTAATCGAGTAAAAAGTATTCAAAGAAACAAAATGAAAGTATAAAAAAGATAGAAACTCTATAATATTCGCAATATAGTCAAAATTCTTGTGTATGATCGTTTAAACTAAATTATTAGTAAAAATGCCGTGCGATGGAAAGAATCCAAATTGTGACAAAAGACGAGAATTATTATCGCAGCTAAAATGTTTAATTGGATCTATGGAAAGAAAGTAAGAATATATTTAAATCATATCATTAGAGGCAAACTTGTAAAATATTTGTTATAGGAAACCATGTGAATGGGATGAGCCATTTTGTCCACCTCCTGTTGTTTGCCCTGTTTCACCTTGCGCTGATGATGTTCCGTGTAGTGTGAGTATAAATGGTTTCTCATGATTCATAGATGATGCGTGTAGGAATTAAGTTTTCTCTTTTTTTCTCTTCATAGACATTATATATGTGTGTCAGAATGATGTTATAAAAAATATATAGTGTAGTGTAAAGTAATATAAATTTTGAAGTGAAGAAAAATTTAAGAAGAACGATGGTTGCAAGTGTTACAGATTTATGTATATAGTTTACTGTTTATTTTGGAAACACTTATTAAGTAAACTGTCGTGAACCCGGGGAAGAATAAATCTAAAAATATGTGTGAAGTAAAAAACACATCTTAATTCACAGCTTACTAAAAAATATTTTTCGACTTCTCGTTCATGTGCGAGGAAAAATGTAGAGTGGTGAAATGTATATTGGTGATTGCTATTGCGAGGGTGTGGGAATAGGAATTGGGATTGGTTATTGAGAGGGTGGAAGTTGTGTTACTGGAGAAAGTTTAGTTTCTGGGTAGGTGGTAATTACGGGTGGGAAAGGGCCTTGAGGCGTGCGTGCCTGAAAAGGACTAAGGGTATAAGTGACGATGACCAAACGTGATGTAGCGAAAATCGCGCGGTAGGTATCTAGCGATTCAAATGGGTAAAGATGTCCAAATCAAGGGTTCGTAGTGATTAATTGCAGTGAATAGAGGGGGAAACACCTACAGGAGCGATGGTTATACATGCATGAAGTGCGCCTGCGTCAGTTCACGCCGTATTACCACCACTCCTATAGGTGTTTCCCCCTCCATTCCTGTAATTAATCGCTACGAACACTGATCCAAATGTAACTGTTAACATTGAAGTAAAACTGTGATAATTTAACAATTTTACATTTAATTAATTGCAACACAAATTTAATTTTGTGTTAGAATACATCTTTGCTGTTTAACACATAGTTTTTTTCGTTACTAATGAAACTTTTCACTAATTGCTGAATACATAATCCACATATTTTTACAGCCAGTCTTTTATTGTACATGTAGTATATCTATGTGGGGTAATTATTTCAATCAAATATGAATATGCTTATACTATTCATCAGGGTTACCAGGAAAATGCCTACCGTACATAGCACTATTAAATTTTAGTACTGTCAATAAATCGCATCTTTTCTAAACGTTCCACTTTTTTTAACCTGAGTATATCTATTTACAGATATTATCCTTTTAATTGAAACTCAGTGTGTATCTTGTATTTCATATTTCAGGGTCCAGTAAAACGTTGCAAAAGTTTTGACTTTCGAGCAAGTATTATATACAGATGTGAGTGTATCAAAAGAAATGGTTTACAAGACAGATGCATGATGTGGGATTGCATGGGTAGACCAGAGTGCATGACGAAATTGTATCCTGTTTGTGGTCCTGGTCGCAATGCATTATTGAAGTTAACTGATTTAGGAGACACAGAAGTTGCCTTAAGAAAATATTACTGTGCTGATCAAGCAAGAGAAGCCGCTTTAGCTGCATATTGTAGACTAATATGTAGTAATCCTTGCCCGAGTAAACAGGTTTGCTGTTCAAGTGGATCTAATAACTCAAATTGTGATCCTTGTTGTGTTGAACCACCATGTTGTCCACCCTGCATTACCTATTGTACTCCACCACCTCCTTGCATTTCTTACAATGTTTGTGCGCCATGTCCACCACCATGTCCTCCACCATGTCCACCACCGTGTATGCCATGTTGCCCACCACCATGTCCTCCACCATGTCCACCACCATGTATGCCATGTTGCCCACCACCATGTCCTCCACCATGCCCACTACCATGTCCACCGCCATGTATGCCATGCTGTCCACCACCTTGTATGCCAGTATGTGCACCACTTTGTCCTCCACCATGTATGCCATGTTGTCCACCACCTTGCCCACCACCGTGCCCGCCACCTTGCCCGCCACCATGCCCTCCATGTTGTCCACCATGTTGTGTACCACCATGTCCATCATTATGTGTACCATGTTGTCCACCACCTTATGTATTCAATTGTTTATGACCAAGTTGATTTTGTGTACCTATATATTGTTTTCGTCTGCTATCTTATGTTCCCTCGTACCCTTTCTCCGTGTAATCTTTGTTGTCCATTACTGTATCTCCCAACCCATTAACTCTGTGTATCTCACCATAAAACTTCTTTTCTCCACAAGTCACGAATGTATTTTATTTAAAATATTTAATCTTCTGGATCTTTGCTTGGCAAATTACTATATAAAAATCTTAAATGTATTTTGTAATATTTGCATGCGTTTTGCACTTTGTTTACATAGGACACATTAATCCAACTAATGTATGTTATGAGACTGGCAATAAATTATAAAAGACGTGATAGAATGTGTCACTTTCTCAATATAAGTAGAGCATATGTAATGGCAAACACGAGCAAATAATTAAGACCTTTAAGAGGACTAGGCAGTCAAACCACTCGGAAACCAAGTACTATTACTCGGCGAAAAGAAGACTCCTTTGTCGTTTGTCGGTCAGATCGCTCAATCCCACTCGATCTCGATGTGTTCCGTTCGCTCTCTTCATCGCGCGGTGCGACAATGTATGCGCCTACTTCAGCCAATAACCAAAATACGTGTGCCCCGTCTTTATTAGTGTGCCCAAGTAAGTGACCATAAGTAACTCGACCAATCGTCACAGCGGCGGACTGCATCGGTCGAGACGGCCTGGCAGGAGTCTTCTTCTCGCCGGGTAATAGTACTTCTTTGAGAATCAATTCCAAGGAGATAAATACAAATTGTGACTATTACTTTTGGGTACTGTTTATTAATACTATAAATAGTATAAAACAATGTGCCTAACTGTACATTAACTGCAAAAAAAATTTTAATAACCTATACATGTACTAGTTTTTTAGCGTCTCTTCCTCAGGCATTACTATCCTATATAATAAAGGGGCCTACAAACGTTGATACGGGTTTCATGAAACTTGTATCTTGCTCACGCGCCTAGCTGGTGAGCAAGATGCTAGTTCTACTTCTGATGCTGAAGCACGAAAACCGATCTACAGATGTAGCAACATGTACCATGAAGCATGTATCAACGTTTCATGCAACATGTATCAGCATTTGGAGGACTATTGAACATGTAAAATCGATGGTTTCTTTTATGTCGGATTGCTTAGGTACCAAGTAATCATTATACCCGTACTTTTCACAGTTTATTGTGGACGCATTTCCGAGTAATTGCAACAAAAAAAAATTGTCGGAATGTTCAAATTTGTTGAAATTATTAAGCGCTGAAGATGATCATGAAAGCATGATACTTTGCCTCGCTTCGTCTTCGAGCTCGAACTCGACCCTCGGGCGGACTTACATACAACAACTTTATTTAATTAAACCTTGAGTTTGTTATTGTTTTTTATTTGATGTATCGGAATTATTGGTCTAAAGGACGGTGTATAAAGTAGACTGATCGATGCGGGGAGTGAAGATCTCCGCGGGAAGGGACCATGGACCTGAAGGACACTCCTTTACGTCCATGATCCCGGCGAAACCTTCCCGAGGAGTTGCTGTCTTTTGAAGAGTTCCCCACGAAAAAAGGGCGACTGATCAAAAAGTCAACTGCTACGTTTCTTTTCTTTAATTATTACATTTTTCACATATGTTTTCTGTAAAAGGAACCAACAATAGCTTATCAGGTTTCAATAATATGAATTAGGGTTCACGGTATCGATGCGATTTTCGTCTTTTCGAGAACTGGTTATCAAACGTGCTTCAACTCGACCTTTCGAAATTAACCGTCTATAAACAGAAAAAATTTCGAATTCTAAATTCAATTATCAGCACCCCTCTGCTCTTCAATAGCGGTTGCCGTGTCGTAAACTCAGCATAGAGCGACTTATTGTTCACGATTGCCGCGATGGGTTCTTTTCAAATTTATACAGAGATTTCGCAAAGTGGGCGTTCGAAAATGTACCAGTGGATACTGCCGATAATGTTGAACCGAAAATGTGATATGATTAGTATGCATCTTTTCAAAGCATATTGCTAAATATGTACCTTCAAGGGGTCAGTGTTTGTACACCCGTAAACGATCTCCAGCACAGACCACTTGTTCTCAAAGGCGCAGCTTCCGCATTCTTGAATGCTCTTTGATGCTCTGGGAAAGAATGAGTTGATCCGGCTTGGTCTAAAGGAATAATCCTGGGCGTCCGTGATTCACTAGTCGAAATTTCAATTTGTATACTTTTTATCACCTTTTTATAAGAATGTTACCAATGGGTTCCTGAGTTTTTTCGAATGAAAATTACTCCAAATATGACATCATTCAGACTGTATTTATAGGCAATAGCTCTTGGTCCTCAGATGGTAGAGGCCCTGGTGTGATAGCTGTCTAGCCTACGCAAATAAAATATCTTGGGAAGAGGGGGGGATGATTCTTGAGCCCTCAATTGGGCAGAGAAATTTAGTCTTTAACAGAGGAATACTATATACCTATTATAGAACTAAACACGAGAACCGATACGTTCAGAAGTGTCCGTTCTTTGTAACAGTTTCGCAAAGAACTTTTACACAACGGTGTGAAGCAGTTAGTGAGTGGTCTCCAATATTTTTTTAATTTTATTCTGCTGGATATTGTTGTGGATATCGAAGTCGTAAATATCTTGCGGGTGGACAAACACCCCATGGTTTAACGAGACAATCAGGTTGTCCTTGACATATGGTCAACGGACAATCATCTTGAAGGCCATCTCTGTGCACACAATAGCATCTCGTATACAAAATCCCACCTCTCATTTCAGGAAATTTCAATTCAGGTGCACTCTAAAATAAAAATTAATGTTTAACCGGCGGTTTTTTGCATCTTCTTATAGTGTCTGGTATTAGAAGTAACGTATAAATAACGTTTTGGGTCGAAACTTAAAGAATGGACAAAGTTATACATTTTTTATTAGAATTACCATTGGACCTGGACACTCATTTGAACACTCCAGATCTGATATTCTCATTGGTGGAGGTTGCCTGCTTAGATTTCGTTGATGCTGTTGTATCATATCCATGTTATGATAACTATTGGATAAAATAATTAATACATTTGCAGATACCGAAATGAAATAATCGAAACTATAAAAAACTTATATAAAATAGATTAATCGGGGAAGGGTCAGGCTGATAATATGAAACTACATTTAGTATCTATACGCAACAATAGTACTATAACTTGCAATAATTAGGTTTCTCTGTTGCGGTTTGCGGTCGTCAAAGCAGCTTATACATTTTACAGAAATCGAAACTTTTCGCAATGTAAGTTTAAAAAATGATTTAACGGTAAAAATGCTGTTTAGTTTAGGGCACCCACTTCTAATGACCTTGACCTTGACATATGTTGGCAAGGTCACCCTCCTGAGTGACCTTCAGACGTTTTTAGCCGGCGCTCATTATTTGTTAAAAAGTTATAAGTTAGCCTCATTGTGTTTCCTATTTTATCTCTGATCGGTAGTTTGTTGGGACCAGATTTGCCTAGCAAGGCGTCGCCAACTTTTGAGAGATTTAAGATAAAAAAAATATATTTCAGGAAGATACTCTCCCTACAGAATAATATCCCGACAAAGAACATACAGCGGTGGCCACATCGGGCCATTTGGGAGTAAGGTCTCCATTATATTTACCGTAGCCGCGCGGGAGGGGAGCTCGAAAGCCAATGGTAACGTGGCGCGCCACGGATAGGGAAAACTGTAGTAGTGTGCGGTGCAACCTCATACCCGTACGATAAGCTTGAATGACTGAGAATCTTGGGGGCCCCGGTGATCGCTGCCACTTGGGTTCCTAAGAGGGCCAGTTATTTCAGCCTAGGGGTACGAGCCTGCACCGCACGCTACTACTTACACTCTTACAGGCTTCCCTATCCGTGGCGCGCCTACGTTACCATTGGCTTCCAGCTCCCCTTCCGCGCGGCTACGGTAATCATAATGGGGACCTTACTTCCACATGGCCCGATGTGGCCACCGCGGACTTACATTGTAACGCGCGCGCCAGCCCTCAACTCTCCGATTGAAAAAAAGGTTTGTAGCAAACTAGTATAAAAGTCTTTATGTATAGCGTGACATTAGTAAGTATTTATTCGAGGAAAATATATATTCTAACGTTTACGTTGAACGTCTTACAAATCCCTAACCAATTAATATCAGATGAACTTCTTGAACTAACCATTCTAATGCTGTTATAGCTGCTTTTAATTCGCAAATTATAGCTGCTGGGTTAGTGAGTTGTATTGTAGCCATTTTAATCTATTAATATTTCTATTTATGGTAATAAAGTACTTGTTAATTTTAAGGTGACATAATGCAAAAAATGTTAAGTTACAAAAACATTGTGAAAGCAACTGGAATATTTTGTTTTTCGCGCATTGAGTGCATAGACTGCATAGAAAACCGTTGGGTTTTTGAGTTAATGCATGCATTGGTGGCATCATGGGTGGCATAGGATTCCTAGTGATTCCCTAGAATTCTCCACTTCTAACGCGTCATGCGTGCAGTTAATGCGCGCATGTGTTTGTCTGTTTGCTTACGCTTTAAAAAATTTAATCCAGAAATTATCGAGGTTCTATTAAAATCGATGCCGGCATCGATTTCTACACAGTGATCCCCTCGATGTCGGCACTGGAATTTTAACAGAACCTCGACAATTTCTAGATTACGTTTTTCAGAAGCAAAATGAAGCGCTGTTCTACCACATTGTAGGAGCCGGAAAAAAGGGAAAAAGGGAGCGCGGGGGAGAACCGCGGTGCCGGGATTCGAGCCCGGGCCTCCTAACCGATTCCCCCACGCCGATTTCTCTAGATCTCTGGGTTCCGAACTCCTACTTAATGGACGCCACCATAGTAGCTGAAAAACGGCGAAATTAACGGACGATGGTCGCGTCTTTGATCTAATTACCATTCCAAAATTCCATTTACGCCCAAATCGCCCGTGATTTTCATTAAGCTAAGTTTTCCCCTACACGTCTGGACGCAAGGTGGAGAAGTTCAAAGTCGATTTTCTCGAGAACGAAGCGCAATATCAAAAAATTTTATTCCTTTTTCTCAACTTATTTACTTCTTATAAGTCGAAAAGAAAGAGTAACTTTTTTTCGTACCGCGCTTCATTTTTGAGAAAATCGATTTTGAAATTCTTGACGTTGCGTTTTATTTCTGGACTCTGAAGAGAGAAGATTATTGAGTACCCGCCTTTTTGAGTATTGTCGAATTCGCTTTATAAACCAAATATGAAGTTAAATGTAATAAAATACTCTATTAATGTATCGTGTTACCTTGTATCAATATTAGCAACGCATAGTTTGTTTATAAAGTGAATCTGACAATACCGAAAAAGGCGGGTACTCAATTATCTTGTGAGGATCCAATATGGCGGATGCGCATACTCACTCCTTCAGTGCTCTTACTTACCAACACTCCTGTAGGTGTTCCCCCACCCAAAACAAGAGGCGACAGAAAATGTTTCATCGCATCCCCAAGCGTAGGTTTCGAACTGTCTCGAACACTCTGTCACTTCGTGTTGAACCTTTGCAACGGACAAGTGCAAGACAGAACAAGGAATTCAAAGTGATTGTACCACATGTTGTACCTAGAAGTTTACGAAGAATTGCAACGTCTCCTAAACAACAAGAAGAGATATAATTATGAACAATTATAATTTCAAATTATTAAAATAATAAAACACAGAAGATAACGTTTAAAATGTTATATTCATCGTCAACGCAATACATTTACGAATGCTTCTCGGCATCGCAGTTATCCAGAGCCTGTCTTGTTCAGGTCACGACGCAGTTCTTGGAAAGACTTTGTTTATAAAACCCTAAAGTGTCGATTTTTCAATGCCTAAGTTGATGGCCGCTAAATGACCGTTTGAGAACTCGCTCGTCTGTCTCGGACTTAAGGGTGTCCCGTCATTTCTATCCTACCTTGTTGAAAATTGTACCAATAATTAGTGAAGTTTTCCCGACAGAAATAACCCGAAACACGCCATATGTATATCGCACTAGTTTTAATAGTAACCAATTTCAATATATATGATCCTGAATAATGATCGGAGTAAGACGTACGAATTAAGATATTGTTAAAACTAGCTCCATTTGCCGTATTTTGGCTCATTATTGGCACTATTTCCAAAAAGATGGAACGAAAATCATGGAAATTGAAATTTTCATGATTGGATGATACTAAATACATCTCGTGGCCCGATATCGCCCGTTTAACGGTTTTCACGAGAAATCTCGCGACCCAGTACCGGCCGTCCGATCATGTAAACGAAATAGTATATTTTGTGTTGTGTCCCTTGTCGTCTGACACCTTGTTTCTTCATAATGTATTTCTATACGTTCTTCAGTCGGGTACAGCATGTTGTAAGCCGTATGTTGATAAATATTGAAGTCGTAACCATTGGTAGATTTAGGAAATTGGCACAGGTGGCAAACGTTATGAGAGGCAAAATTTTTATTTGAATAAACTTTTCGAATAACGAATAAAAGTCAACAAAATTATTCGTTATGTGTTTCATAAAGATTACCCGGATTAACTTTATTCGACGCACGACGAATCATGTTTTCCCGATGAAATTGGCCCCCAAAACGACACAATTCGGGCCACAATTAAGGAAATTACGTGAAAAATTGATTTGCATAATTTAAAATTAGCCTCGTTAAGTAGTCCGATTTACAAGACATTTGGTATAATTTTAATTGAGGAGTATAAAGTTGGAGGTCGCTTCAATAATCCCCGAACAACGTTTCGTAAAGCCGAATGTTTCGCGGAGACGGTAGACAAACCGACCCCACGGTCAATCAACGTCGCCGGGAAACATATCCGCTGAATAATAAAGGAAAGTAACAACAAATCGATTTGTTTAAATTAAAGACCAGGCTTTTGCGGTAAATATCTTCTTTTATTAGTAGTAACTAATATAAACAGTCCACTAAAAAAAATAATTTCGTCGGGAAATATATTGTCGACGCTGGTTGGCCGTGGCGTCACTCGCGCCGCTTCGTCTCCAATCGTGGCGTCTCACGCAAACATTACCCCACTCTCGTAGGTTTTCCCCCTCCGTGAAACATTCGGCTCTGCAAAATGTTGTCCGGAAATCGTGGCTGCAGTTGGCTTCAGTTTTCTGCATTTTTGGGGAATTAAGGCTGCCGTCTCCCTGGGCGTTGAATGTGTGCGTACGCTCACACAAGCTAGAACAAGCGTGTACGTATATGCGACGTAGTAAACAATCCGTTTCAACCGTCTTACGTCGTGGAATCGGCAAGAAGGAAGTTTTTGCGGGTATAGTTGCCTTCAGTAGACATCTGTGCAGGGTGGTCTGGTGCGTTTGAACGTTAATAACCACCGTACAATGAGATAATAATGAATTTCTGAATCGAAAACTGACAGAATGAAACTTCAAGGCTTCTCCGTTGGTGGCGCTAATGGTGAACTGCAGCCATGTAGCACATTCCGTCAGTTTTCGATTCAGAAATTCATTATTATCTCAATGTATGGTGGTTATTAGCGTTCAAACGCACCAGACCACCCTGCACAGATGTCTACTGAAGGCAACTGTACCCGCAAAAACTTCCTTCTTGCCGATTCCACGACGTAAGACGGTTGAAACGGATTGTTTACTACACAGATTCGAGAAATGACAGAATGAAGCTTCGAGGATTCTCCGTACCAGCGTTGATGGTATATTTGTGCATTGTACCATCAAAACCGGTGGAAGTCCAATCTAGCCGATAAATGTAGGAAAGACATAGTTGCCGAAACGTATCGAGAGTCGAATCGCGCTGTTGCCGCATTTCCCCTATTATTATTTTGTCGTTAGGGAGGCTTGAATGAATCGCGGCGATTCTTTCGGACGCCGTGACACTCCGTCCTTTGCGTTCGCGCCCGTCGCGCACGCCAAGCGTCCCATCTCGCTTCCCCCTTCGGCCAGAAAGAAGCGAGAAACGAACACTGTTCGCGAGACGGGCCAACGCCGGTCCCGACCAGCGAGGACTTGAGCTTTTCGGTGGCGGCTTGTAATCACGGTTGGAGAGGCATACAGTGTTGATAAAATGTAAAACGTGCCGTTTTCAGTATTCAGTAACATACTGCTGAGATATTCCAGATTAAAATGAGTTCAAACACGGTATAAATCAGAGTATTTCTAGAACTGTACTTGATAATTAAATATAAATGTAACATTTCTAATCTAAAAATGCTAAAAAACAAATTTATATTCAACGATTTTATTCAAAATGCAGTGAAAACTTAATTAAAATGCACTAAAGGCTAATAATTATTTTTTTGTACAACAATTTGTTTCCTATTTGAACGTAACGAATCATTTCTCGATATAAATTATGCGTATTTATTACGGAAATCGTGATTCCACTAGCGTCCTGAACGCAGCAGCTTTTTTGTCATTTTCGTAAAGAACACATTCCAAGTCGTTTTGTGGTTATGGGTAATATTTATTGATGACTGGGTAATTTTTTCACCCCTTCAGGGTTATTTTTTTTCAATATTGTATTGTCATCCAAACTACACACGCCTGCAAAGCTTCAAGACAACTCGATAGTTGGAAGTTGGTTAAATTTGTGTTGCCAGATTTGAATCATATATATATATACATCAAACATACAAAAATACAAACAAACCGGGGATCGAATCTGAATAAAATAGTTTAAAATTAATCTGATTTATACCGTGTTTAAATTCATTTTCATCTGGGAAATCTCAGAAGTACATATGTTACTGAAACGTTCATTGTTGAGGTCCCCGAAGCTCGAGCCGAGCGACATTGTATCGTTTAGCCGTCTAACCTGTCGCCTGGAGTTGCTCGGCAATTTATCATCAATTATGCAGAAACAGAATTTCTTTATTTTTTACCGTATCAATATGAAAGTGACGGGCTTTCAATTCTGCAAATAAATTTTACGTCTAATATCGTTAATAATGATAGTTCAAATTATGTCAGGTTTGGTATCTTTCCATCTTTCCTTCTTACACTCCTGGACCTCTCTATCTTTCATAAAGGTCTAGACACACTTGCCCGTCCCGAGTCAGTTCCGCCGGGACGGCACTGACACGGAACGGATATGTGTGCGTGGACCTTTATTGCTACGTTCAGCGAGGCTCTGACGCTAGACGCAGCTCTCCTGCCGTATTCCTTCAAGACTTCTCAGTAAAAGAAGCTGTGGCAACAGCGCGGCGGAGACGGCGAGAACAGAAAATGTGGCAACTATGCGTCAAAAATTCGTCTACATAGAGTACCTGGAGATGTCACCTCTGTACAACTTTTTTTTACCGACCGCAGTAGTTTCATTAGGCTCCGTTTGTTTACTGGGGACGCTTCGATCGATTCGGACCATAACAAACTTGAGACGGCAGCCTTAAGCGCGTGTGTGCGACGTTTTCCTCTTAAATTTTCCAAATAATACTCGTATGTTTAATTCTTATGCTTTTATTTATTGGCTATTCCGTTCATTGCTCGTGATTTCCCTGCTCACTAACAAGGTAATTTCTTTCAAACCTATTCAAATTTTGCGTTCGGCTAAACAAGCAGGCAATTCTTTGATACGTAGTATAATTTATCTCCGCTACATCCTAGGGATGAAACGGTATACATCGAGGAATTCGCATCGTGATGCAGGACCTAAACCCCCGCGTGATGAAGATAGCGGCGCGGTTCTACGCGAAAGAACGGAAGAGGAGAAGCAACGGCGTAGACGCGACTGGATGATCGAGCAAGAAAAAATGCACAGGCATAATAGATTGAAGATGCAACAAACTTCCTTCTACGCATCGTACACCTGAAGACACTGTACTCTCTAAGAAGTAAGTATAAAGTGCCTTTAATTATTAACTGTTGAAGTAGACGCAGCGTCCCATTCTGGAAGATTCCATAGACAAAGAAGAATTTTATCATTTCATCATCTGGTCGTGGAATTTTCTGTCTTATCTTCTGACGAATACATTTAAATTAAATATGCTTTTGGCTATATATAGAAAAGTAACTTATATTTGTATAAAATATCAAATTTAGTTGATATAATTTTTCAATACAGTTGTATACTATAAAACTATGCTTCAAGAAGCGATCAAAATATACAAATATTAAAGATTAAATCAAATATACAAATAATATTATTCTGGTCTTTAGGTTTGAAACACCAAGTGGTACAATGCCTTTATTTAAAGGACCCGAAGGCACAAAAATTAATCCAATAGAACTTCGCAAAATCAAAGTAGATATTCGTAGAAAGATTCCTGGAAGAGTAGCTACCGATGAACTCAAGCGGAATATACTCAACAAGGAAGATGTGGTGCTTAAAAGAAGAGCGGGTAATGTGTTTCTTTACCATAATTTCTTAAGAATTCTCAGTCATTCAGCGAACGAGTACCACAAAGGAAAATGAGTTCAACGCGGTAGATGATTCTGAGGTTTTCTAGAAATCACGATTGACAAAGTGGGACATAACTCTCCACTCTTTAGAATCCATTCAGTTTCTGTTTAAATGTATTATCAAAGTCTAGATAAATATTTCCACGTTTTCACTTTGCCAAGTGCTACATTCGAAGAATGGAATCTTTGCTACTGATTTCTACAGTCATGAAGATTCTGAACTTTATAGTCATACGCGTCCCCTGTAATATTCAAGAATTTTCTCAACTTTATTCACCAAATTAATAACGTGTTTTTCATTCGCCCAGGATATAGCAAATTTGGAATACAACGTTGGATCACTGTATTGATCGCATAATGTGCAATATGTAAGCACAATTTTTTTTACTTTGACTGTTTTAAGATTGCTATGTTTAACGTATCTGTTGTTTGTTGCTTTATGTACAGTATTTCTTTTTCTAACGAGCTTGCACAAAGAATTATGCTTCAGCTATATTAACTACTACTATACTGAATATGATATAGTTTAGTAGAAATTAATTTTTCTCCCGAAAACGTAGTTCAAACACGTTTTGTGCATTCTCCTTGTGTCCTGGTTTTGGGAATGTGTGCATGTTCAAATATGTTTTAAATATTGACATTCGACAACTGAAGAGGCATGGTAAAACGTTAAACATTAGGCTCCAACACTGGAAGAAACGAAATCTGAAATTAAATCTTAGAGTTCTTCGAAATTTTTGCATGGTGTGGTATTTCTTATTCTTATTCGTCTGTTATTTTATTGCATTAGATAAATTACTACAATTTGGAAATAGGTCGTTTCTTTATAAAGTGTGAGTACTCGTAGACTTATAGCGAATTCGGTACCTCGCACTGACTTTGTGCTGGTGCCAGAAAATTACTTGGATTGGCTAGCTCTATAAGAATCAACCAATCCAAGTCATTTTTTGGCACATTTTGGCACTAGCACAGAGTCAGTGCGAGATACCGAATTCGCTATTAGTTTAGTTGGTTTGAAAAATATGCGTTTCAAAGCATTGTATATAGAGCGAATATCGTGGGAGCTTGAAATTGCGATTCAACAAAGTGGAAGATTACTTAATCGGCCTGGAAAATATGAACCATCTCGGAAGATTTTATTGTGGAATCATGAAGCCTCTGCACACCAATTAAACTACATTATTTGAATTATATTGAAAGGCGTATCGATATGTTTATATTTTTCTTATTAATTCGTAACATTCCAAGAATTTAGTTACATTCTTTTGAAAAATAAAAATTATTTAATGCAATTTGGATGCGCTATGTGAAAAAGAAAAGAAAATATTAAAAATATTTAGAGTTAGAGTTTTATTAAAATAATGTCATGGAAATAATTAAAATTATAAAAAATAAACTTCTCTCAATATATCTGGCACTCAAGAAAGTTGTACCACAGCTGGTAGTATTGCTTAAATGCTTTTCTATTATTAAATTTACTAAACTGAACTGCAGGAGAGGGATCCAAGCCGATATTTGATAGAGAAGAAATAAAGAGAGCAATAGGTGAAACAGAAGAAGTTGAAGAACATCGTTCTGTCGTAACTGTAAATTTGGAAAATACAGGTATGTTTATTATTTCAAATTGCTAAGATTTATTACAACTTCTGTTTCGCAAATATGGACACTTTCATTTTTAGAGAACAAGTTGAAAACGAATTCGGCGTCCTTGAGTCCTATAAGAACCCGAAGTCACCGCAGGTTCGTGCCTGGATTTTACACAGAGTATTGAAATATAAACATAAGTGTAAATTATGTACTTACTATTTTAAATGTGTTAAGGTATAATCTGAAATTGTTTAGGGAATTAAATTTTTTGTTAATTTGTTTACCCTCTTTCAGGTATGACGATTCTAAGCACGAGGATAAAGGAAGTTGCAGAAGTGATGGGTAAAAGCTATTAGTACACTTTCATGTATCTGCGTTCGTTACATTTCTTTCAATTGTATTTCACCAAACTATTACATTATTTACGCAGGGAGAAACATCGAAATGGAGAGCGGAAAGATGTTGAGAGATCTTACCGACACTATCGAGAGCGGTCCAGAGATCATTCTCGAGACAGGAGACAAACTGATAGATTCAGCGAAACAGATGAGCCTAGAGGACAAAGGGTTCTCCGAGAGCATTATATTCAAACAATTCATATTCCTATTTATTATGGAGTAGGTCCTTTATTTACATAAGAATGCGATAATTTAGCCATGATATAAAACTCGTTCATGTCTTTGCTTAGAATTTTCAACCGAGACCATTAATGGTACAACCGTGGGGCCCAATTCGAGGACCTCTTGGTGGTAATGTACCTCCTCCTATGATGAGATGTCAACGACAACTCTAGCTGTTTAGAGAGTCACCCCATATAAATGCTAAAAAACGCTGGAATGAGAAAATAAATGAATTGGTTAATTAGTTAAAATTAATGAACTGTGTATGATTTTAATGACGCCTAATTTAATTCCATTTGCAAACTGAATTACTAGTTGTAATAAATGCGAAACATGGAGCAATTGGGTCCATTTTTAGTGAACGTAGTGTTCTAATCCCCATAAAAAACTTCAAAAGAGTAAAAAAATTACACCAAGTACATGAAAAAGTCGACACGTGAAGATAAAATGTTACATCTATTTAGACATTTGTCTAGACTCTAAATAGATGTCCGCAGTCTGGAAGTCAAATACTTCGCGTTCGCACATTCGCAGTTCGTGGCGCGCCGCGAACCTACGCGTCTTGAATTTTAAATTCTGGATAAAATCGCACGAAACTGAAACCATAAAAATTCCTTCCATTTACTTCCCAAAGTTGACGCATCATTAAAGAGCTTCTTCTCTACCCTAACCTCGAAAAGAATTCATTCAATCGATTCCCAAGTTGAAGAGAAATTAGGTTTAAAACATGCTTCACAGCGCAGAAATTTCAAAAGCTGACCTATTTCAAATACTCTGCGCGCGCTTTGAACGTGAGAATGGACCCTAAGCGCGGATCTATACGCAATATACAGGGTGTCATAAAAGTCCCTATACACTTTAATGGAAATTTTCGAAGAAATTTCTTGCATTGCATCCGCTTTCATCGCGATATTTCAACTCATGTGTACGATGAAGAGAAGTAATAAATGCTGCGTAAAATACGTGGAATTCCAGGATAAAAACATTCAAGAGATTCTACCACTTTAGAAGGTAAAAAAAAGCAGATGTCTAAGATTTTTGGGGGTGAAATGATAAAGAACATGAAAAATCTATAACAAAACATTTATTGCACAACTATCTAAGTACATGAAAAAATGCTTTTGCTTCTTTCCTTAAAACAAAATGGCCTCGCTGGGACCGGTCCACGTAAGCTTCTTTTTCGGGCACGCCAAATCGGTGTGCTAGATAACTACGAAGCAGTTGGACCTAGAATGTTCCCAATATTTTCATTTCCTACGAGATATTACTAACATGAATATGGACGATATGGATGCCACTTATGGACCACTGGCACCATAGACTGTCTCGCGAGCGCCAAACGTCAACAATATTTATCTCCAGAATCGATGCCGGCACCGAATTTTAAGAAGGGCTATTTTCAAAGTCGCTACTGATTCTAAAGATCATAAGCATTCGGCGTTCTCTACTACTCTAGTAGACTAGTAAAGGAAAACATTTTACAGTAATATATAATATTGAAATAAGTTTATTACATACTGTATATTACATAGATCCAGAATTTGACTTTCTTCGGAATGAAACCATCTATTATCTATTAATAAATTTTATCTATAGGAAAACTGTGATATCCACTTTGACTATAATTTTGGGTCTGGTTTAAAAAATTTTTCCCAAGGAAAATAATTCAAGTGTGAATTATAAGCACTACTGTTGTCATTTGATGGTAACCAGTTATTTCCTTTTATTTCACCTGAAATCCACGTAGTTATAATTATCCATGTAATAATAAACATGTATTAGACAATACGAAGTTATAATCTTAATTTACTTACTCTCATCAATATTAACGAATTCCTCTGTTTTAGTTTCTAGCCCGTTCTTATCTCTTTTTGTGGTAACAGTGTGAATTTTGTCACCAATTTGTTGAGTTACAGTTACTTTCTCATTTCCTTCACTGTCTCGAAATACTTGTTTCTGTTCTATTGTTCCATCAGATCTACGAACATATTCCTTCCTTATGGATTTCCCAATTATGCGTTGCTGTGGTACAAACACTTCTAATGATTTCGGTTTACTATATTCCTCCCAAACGTTAGAAAAATTATCTGCAGTAACCCTGTTTAAGAGACCAAAGATTGTTGGCGTTAGTTTTAAATGTTGTACTCAATAACCTTTGCCCTCAAATAAAATAACTGTATACTATTTCAACACTAACTTTCCATCTAAGTCTGTATCCACTTTCGCCTTTGTTTCATTGAAATCACTCTTATTTGATTTTAACATTTTGTCACGTAAATTTTCATCCTGTAGAGATGGAAATGGAGGTACATTTGTAAAGGTATTAGGACCTAAAAATATAATAAATGTGCTCTTAGATTTAACCATACATATAGAATGAATGTAAGTATTCATACAGTTGCTAATTTCGACAAAAGCCATGTATAATTTCGTTTACCCATTTTCATAAAACAAATAATTTTTACATATTTCAAGAAACATTTAAAATTAATTTTATGTGAGCACAACTAACATAATGGTATCCTTTCCAAAAATATTAACAAGAATGCGAAAATATGGTAAAATGTTTCTGTTATAATTACCTGTACAGTTCTAATTTTACGAAAGAAATTATGAGCTTTAATCAGGTATTGAAAACCATTACAATATCAATTCTGATTCTTGAAACTATTATGAAGAACAAAAATAATTTTATAATTTTTATTTGCAAAAATGGTTCTAACGTACATACACAAATTCTAATTAACTTGTTAACACCTTTGATATTTAGTTGGATGACATTTTGACTGTATAATTGCTTTAACTCTTAGGTTTTTGTTGACATTAGACAATGTACAAATACTTTTTATACCCACAGTGTATCCATAGATAAAAACATACCGTCATTGTTAAATCCAAAAACAAAGTTTTTCAATATGTCATCGATCTGAGATTCAAAGTATTTGGTTATTTCTAATGGGTCACTGAAAATGTGAAATTGCATATTTCCCCTGGAACGCCTATATTTAACAATAAACAAATTACCAAATTACTGAAAACGACAATGCATGTGGAAGGTCTCGGAGTTATATATCTAGATAATATTGTATAATACGAGATATACATCACCTGAAGTCATCGATATCATCATCTTCATCATTTTGCCAGATTGGATTTCTAAAATTGTATCTATCATATTCGTCTTGATAATCGGAGAACCTGCGATATTTTACGAAGTGAATTTTAAATAATATGTACAAGGGTATGACATAAAGAGTAGGCAACTGACAAGCGCAGGCTGTCAAAATAACATCGACACATGATGCGTATATTTTTAATAAATAACAATTCTGATGAAACCTTACCCTCCGTTTTTGGGTTCTCCTGAATTTCGTCCAGTAAATATGTCACGAATGAAATTCCAGAATGGCATTTTTACGCCCCCAAATAATCTGCTTACTGACGAGCACAAAATTACGTCATATTTTCGTAAATTCACGAACTATATACTACACTACTTTGAAGTAATCGTATGTATTCACTACTTATGTGTGTGTGCGTGTCTACGATTAGTGGCCAACTTCACATGGTTGGCCCAGTGATGCCAGAATGAGGACGGGTCCTCTCGAGAATTTCCCCCACCACGCATGCACACTACGCCGGAGCGGCGTGTCCGAGCTCACGGATCGGAGCTCCGGCGTAGTGTGCATGCGTGGTGGGGGAAATTCTCGAGAGGACCCGTCCTCATTCTGGCATCACTGGGTTGGCCTTCTTTGGCGAACATTTCTTAGGAGATATAAAGCAAAAGACGGAATGGAAATCGCCTGTTTCTAAAATCTTCTGGACCACGAAATCCTCTGGAGAGAGAAGATTATTGAGTACTCGTTTTTTAGAGTATTGTCAAATTCACTTTATAAACAAACTACAAACTTAAATGTAATAAAATACTCCAATAATGTGTCGTGCTACCAAATATCAATATCAACAACGCATATTTTGTTTATAAAGTAAATTTGACAATAGGTACTCAAAAAGGCGTGTACTCAATAATCTTCTCTTTCTAGGACCCAATATGGCGGATGCGCATACTCACCATACTTTAGTGCTCTAGTGTAGGTGTACACATACGCTTACTTTCATATGACGTGTTGCTGCGCTTGCTGCGTGTTGCGTAGCACTAACTGGTTGAGAGCGAATCCTCGGAATTAAGAATTTTACGCAATTTCTTCCGTACATATTAAGCTCATTCTGCAATCAGATTTATTATTACACGGTGTAAATCGTTGTGCCCTTAAGGCGTTTTTATGATATTAATTTCTACTTAGAAATAAAATAATTCCACTGAATCGGTAAAAATGATCGTCCATTATTTTCAATTCACTTTGTGTAAGATAACACTGTCTATTTCCTGATCCTCTTGCGATTGTAAAATAGTTGACGGAATTTGCCCTGTGTCTAATAGAAGTAAATTTCTATTGAAACTACCTTTCTCGTCCGATCGTCGTATCCATCTGTCCATGAATACGGGACAACAGCAGTCAGCAGCTGGCAGCCGCAACAATGTCTGTAGAGGATAAAATTAAGCATTATCAGCGAAATATTGAAAAATGCGATGACAATGAGGATAGAGTATGTATTACTCAACTAATATTCACCTCCCCTAATTTCTAGCGACGTATACGACGATGCAGTTCCCGTAATATCGTTTCAGTATAACCTCGCGACGATGTCTAAACACAGTGACGATGATATCTAAATCAGATGAATTATTTTCACGATTATAATGTGTACACTACGAACTAATATCTTACTTTTTTGCCTCTAAGATATAAATAAATTTCTCCAAAGTTTGCGGCAATTTATTTCGATTATGCTTTATTTCTTCTACGAAAACAACAATTACAGGGAAATGTACGATCCATTAGCTGATTTTATTTGTATTAATTTTACTATTTATATGTATCGAACGATAATATTTTTTTAATAAATATCTGGATTTCTATTTTATAGCCTCTTCATTTTACTTATTCGTCCTCCTTCATGTTTGAATGTTCATAATTTTTCAATGCATTCGTTTGTTGCGTTAATATTTCTGTCTTTTGACGTGTTACAGATACTGCATTGTATTTCGAAGCTATCAAATTTGCCAGTGACAGTGCAACACCTTCAGGAGACCGGTGTAGGACGCACGGTAAATGCTTTAAGAAAATATGACGGTGGTATAGGGGATGCTGCCAAAGCACTTGTCGCCAAATGGAAGGCAATGGTTGCCAGCGAAGAAACTAGCGAAGGTGAAGACGAGGATGAAGCTTGTGTTCCTGACGCACCTGAAAGTTACAGCGACGATCGAGAATCTCCGAAACATGACGAAAACTCTATAAGGTACAGTGAAAGACTTGTTTTATTATCGTTTATCTAAAGTATGATTTACCTTCCGATTAACGTGATTTCTGAAGATAGAGAATTTTTATCTTGTCGTCAGATGAAACAGAAATGTAAACATATTAAATATAAAAGTATAAATGCGTACTGCTGGAAATAGATATTAAATTTACTTCGTTAATGGATAGGATTTATTATTTTGTACAGCGGTGGAGTAGCGATAAATAGTAATTATTCTCTCGGTGCAAATAAAAGGATGTACATTTAATGTGATTTTTCAGACACAAAAGCGAAGAAACTGGAAAACAATTGCACAGGCATAAGGCAGAGAAAAGTGAGTTGTCAAATACAGCTCATAGTAGTAAGTATGCTTCCAAACAAGAACTCAAAGTAAAATCTGAAAAGACTCCGTCGAAAGGTAACTGCGACGTCGCCAAAAGTTCAAGCGGCGAATCAGAGAAACCAAAGAAGCATGACAAAAACAAACATAGTCACAAGCATCACTCGAAAAGTGAGAAAGAATGTGCGAAGGATAATAAAAGTGCCTCTAAGAAAGATGAAGTTTATGGGTCTAAGCACCAGAGTCATACGAAATCCGAAAGCTTAGAAAAATACTCCGCCAAGCCCGATAACGGCGATTTACAAAAAGCCAATGAGGAGAATTATAAGAAACGAAAGAACGACGGTTCAAGTACCGCGCGGAAGGAGAATAAACGAAGAAAGAACTCGGAGAGCGAGAGTGACGAAGGGAAACTTCACGTATCTTCTAGTTCCGAAAAGCATAAGAATAATGCTACATATAGTACAATTAAAATAAAGGAAGAGCCCAAGGATAAGGATGTGATAAGTAAGAGTGAGATTAAGCAGGAAAAGAAAGATGTCCAAGAGAAATTGAAGGTGTGCTCTAAAAAGAGCGATTCGTCTAGTAGTAAGTTGAAGGACAGTGGGGAGAAACACAAGCATAAAACTGAGGCTCAAGCGAGTCATAGTAAAGACGAAATTAAGAAACCAGATAGCTGTCATTCCAACGTAGAATCCTCGGAGTCGAAGCATCACAATAGTTCCTCTAGCGATAAGCATTGTGATAAAAGTAAGGATAGAAGTAAGAAAAAGGATTGCAAAGAAGGGAAAGGTAAACACGAGAGCAAAGGTAGTAAAGATGCGAAGCACTCTAAGCATGGTTCGAAGGAACCGAAGGAAGTAGTAAAGATCAAGCAAGAAATTAATGGCGACGAAGGAATCGATTGCAATTCCGGTTAGTTTATAAACATATATGTCACTTTCCAGACAACTAAACAACATTTGTAACTGCTGTGGTTTTTTATTTAAATACTGTTGAATAAGTTTAATTTACTACTGTATTACTATGTGCTTACAATAACTAAGTTATTGTACGTTATGCGTTTAAAACACTTATATGCATACAATGTTTTAAATAAAGTGCTAGTATATTTTTCTACAATGGTGGTGCGTTAAAAAAATACTCCCTTTTTAATACCGATTTGAAAAATTTAGTTTATCCCTGAGATATACCTTTTTCAACTCTGAAATATTTCATTAATGCTTATCGGTATATTTTATTTTCACATATAGGTGCTAGTTTTGCAGAGGCACTTGGTATGTGCACAATGGCTCAGCCATCTAGAAAACGCATTAATAATACCTCTACAACCTCAAGTTCTTCAGCGAAAATGATTAAACCAGAACCGACGACTACGAATATTAAAAAACCAGTAGTTCAGTTGAAACCTGAACCAACGAGTAGTGATCCTTTACAAGTAATATGCACAATATAATATAGTATTTAAGCTGTTTCAGCTGTATCGTTCAACGATGTTATGACAAAGTTAGAAAATTTGTGAGCTTATAAATGTAATGAATATTTTTGGTTACAGCCACCATCTCTTTTATCATCAAATATAAAACTAGAACCATTAAGTGTGGATTTGGCATCTACACTGCCTGAAATTAGTCCAAATTATAAGCCACTGCCATATATCAACCCTACGCATCGCAAGGAAGAAGACAAGGCTCTTACCGATGTGATTTATGTTAAAAATCAAAGGTACAGCAAGCTTCGTAATTCCCAAGAACTTTCAATAATTGTAGGAATATCAATGAGGGCTAATACACTGATTTTTCAATTGCAGGACAAAAGTCTATTCTGGAAATAAATCTGCTTTTACGACTGTGCCAACTCTGTTTGAATTGTGTATAAGAGTGCTAATAGAGAACATTGATGGTGAGTGATTTCTTCAGTAGATTTATAAGTAATGTATGGATAGAACAATATGGAGTAATAATTCTTCACTTTTCTTTGTGCCTAAAGTACAATTTTTACATATTACTTAAGCACAAGAGAACTATACAAATCCTTTTTTTTATAATTTTAAATCCCAATCCAACACGTTATTAAGCATTTCATACAGGATAAAGCATTTAAAACAAGTTAGTTGAATAACTTCTGTATTTTTTTTAACAAAAAACGATTTAGATAGCAATCATATGATTTATAGAAGAACAGATTATTGCTATTGCTTTGATTCTAAATCAAAGCATCAGATATTTCAAGGACACTATTTTATTTTTAATGATGTAATACATTTTTTATTTATCTTCTAATATAGTTTACTCTGGTTTAAAAAAAATATTTTAGCGAGTAGGATCAAAGGGTAAACTATTTTAAAGATCTGTATTAAAAGATAAATAAAAAAGTATTATACCACTTGAAAAACAAAAGATAGTGACGTGCGAGTATTCTTGACACTTGTAACTAAAAGCAAAACAATTCAAAACCAAACTATTCCCTGAACCATTTTTATACCCCTGAAAAGGAAGGAGTTACATATTTTGGTGTTTTGTGTTATCTTCTTGTATCTTGTATGATTTTTGTAGAATTATTTGCTACGTATTCTGAATCTTTATTTTTCTCTTTCATGTAGCACTTGAATTTACTGGTGGTGTGCCTTTTGACATAATAAAACCAGTTTTGGAGCGTGCAACGTCAGATCAATTATTTATGCTGGAACATTACAATCCTTATTTAATCGGCGACACAGATAGTTTATGGCAGTTTCATTCTAATCGCGAATTTAGAAACAAACAAAGGGAGGAAATGGAAACGTGGCGTGAAATGTACATGGTATGTATTTTCTGTAAAATAATTATAAATATCAACTTTTGGTACAGTTCATATTGGAGCACTAAAAATATAGAATAGTAATATGTTACTGACACATTATATATCGTTTCTGTATGACAGCGCTGTCTGGATGAAAGGGAAGCAAAACTGAAGACGCTTACAGCTAATATAAAACAGTCGATAGACAAATCTCTCCCAGTAAGATCTACTAAGCTTGCGTATGTGGATAACGTTGTTAAACCTCCAAGGAATGTCCTTAAAAAACAAGCTAAATATGGCACTGCAAATTGTGTGCCTAATACGGCATCTAGTTTAAAAAAGAAATTAATTAGTGGTGGAGGTCCTGCAGCTGCAACGAACATTGCAGTTCCGCCGCCACCTTTAGCTCGCACCAAAACATGTAAGTATTTTTACGTACGATAGTTATTCTCGAAATGTGTAGAAGTGCATAATTTAGGAATTCAAATATTATACAATTGAAATATATGCAATTGATTTTTCTAAGAAGCCAAATTGATGTTAGAATATTTTTAAGTGTTTAAAGAATTTTTTTTAATGTTAGAATTTTTTCCATTGCTTCACAGCGTCTGGTGTTCTGAAGAAAACGAAAGCACCTTTAATGGCGAAAGCTCTGCAACTAATAAAAGGACGTTACAAACGGTAGTTTATACAATTTTTGGTAACATTCAGCATCTTATGTAAGTCATGCATCAATTCATAGTTCATGTTACGTTTTTATGTATAAATATTTCATGTCAGTTCACAGTTTCTGTTATCTCGTATACTAACGAAATAATGTTTTCTGATCGGAAATGTGTTCTCATGACATACACATACTGAGTTAGGGACTTCGAAATTATTCAAATTCAACTATTCAAATATTCTACAGTTCAAATCTGCTGTAAATATTATAATCAGGTTCGTAAATTATACAGAAGGAAGGATATAAATATTTAGATCTTTTACAAATCATACCGAACTTTTCTTACAAAGGAATGTCAAGGAAACCGTCATAATATTTCTCATTTAAAGTAAATTATGAACTGTAACTTAAGTAGCAATGTTGAAGATATTTTTTCTTAGTCGAAGAAAGTAACATTTGACAAGGTGTGATCGCGCACTGAACGAACGCCTTTTCATGCTCGACTGTATTCGGGTTCCAAATGCAAACGCCGAATATTTTTAGAATGTAGCGTTGTCACAAAAAAAAACAGCTTCAAACATTGCAGTTCTCTGTTATATTATATTTGATATTATAGTTGACAAATTAGTATTTCTTCACTATTAGTTACAATATTTGTAATTATTTACATATACACGTAATTACTGAAAACCTAGGTTACTTATGATTCGTCCTGATTAAAAATAGAAAATCTCTAATAATGAATTATCCGTTTTTAAAATCTTGAATTGTGTTTTAAATGTGGCACAAAGTCGACGGAAAACAAAATTATCTCTTCAAGGATTTAAAATTTTCTTTCCGTAGTTTTAATCCAGAACGTTATCTGTGGTGATTAATCGACGTAGAAATCACTTATTTATTGCTAGGCTTTAATAAAATTACGCTCGGAAAAGCGTGCGTGCAGTTCGCGATTTCCCTTAGTAAATAAATGACTTCACAAAGCCATGGGATCTATTTTCCTTCGGTTCACCGATTTAAATGAATCAGCATTCTATTTTACAGCTCATATAATTACAGTGTTTAGTAATATTTATACGTGTAAAAAAAAAAATTCAAAGTTGCGTACATACTAAATATGCACCGTTTGTTGCTGTGATTCATTAATTTCGTTAGATTACAATTGTAAATATTTGTTTGTGAGGATATCTAGGAAGGTATATAACAGAATAAATATCCTAAAAGCCGACTAAAATTATAACGATTGCTAGTGTTAAGATTGTAATGTGTACTTTGCATTCTTTTATGAGTCACGATAGATCTAAAGTGTTGATAATATCACGCGTTACGGATCCATATAAAGATGAAGTATATTTATAAGCAGTGAATGAAACATGTAACAATGCATTGAAAAATGCTTTCTTAATTATAAAGAAAATCGATGAGAATTAACAATATTTAGAAAATTATAATATTTACTTATTGTATTAATTGGGAGTAAGCAGCATTCAACAAGATTTCAAAAGAATGCTGCAAGGCAGTGCTGCCCAACTTAAGCCCCGGAGCTTAAATACCTTCTCCCACTCTATCGCCGTTGTTGTGCATAGAAACGTTAGTTGACAACGCGTTCTGTGACACAAACAAAATGCGGCAAAAAGAGGGGGGCGAAGGCACGCAAAGGGCCCGAGACGTGGGGCAGCACTGCCATCAGATATGGTAAGTTTCAGGTCATTTAAATATATAGTTAGCCGAATATGCGAATATAAATAAACCTAGATGCTGCAAATTAATATTTTTGTAAATTTTCATTTAAATAGCAGACAGTAATGAAATATTATATGAAATTATTGTTACTTTGTCTAATGCGCGATATACGTGTGTGTATGCAGAATTTATAATTGACTATATGTGTTTAGTACGAAACGTTGATTTTTTATATAATTGTTGTCGACGAATTGCAACTTCTATCAGCTAAAATTATGTACAATCCGTTTCGAAGAAATTTTATTTGTATTTCAATCGGAATGTATATTTGATTATGTATATTGAGTAATGTGTGTAGTATACATTCGCTCTTTTATTTAAAACTAAGAATAGGATTATATACAGCATCGTCAAGCAGTTGATACTGGGCGAATAAAAAAATCTCCTTTTTTTCGAAAGCATATATCTGTAACAATATGTAGTAAGTGGAAGAGATGTAACGAAGTTGCAAGTGGTTTGAACAAAATATGGGGTGATAATTACCCAGGACCCAGGTCTTATTCTAAGTCTCGCCCGAAGTATTTTAACACTAATTTAGCTCCCATTAATTTCATTGCAGGATGCTCGGAATCCTAAAATGGCATATGTATATATATATGTGAGCCACTGGGAAGCCAAATTGATCAACTCCATGAAATTAATCAAACTAGAAACAATTGATAGTTTGACAGTAATCATATCTTGAAGTATTGAAATTGAGAAATTTACACCCAGTGGAGTTGATCAGTTTGACTTCCTCCAGGTTCATATATGGCTTTGGGTCATCTGGCTCCACTAGGTGTCGTCATTTAATTACCGCATTTACAATTTCATTATAAGTATCTCTTCCACTATATACAGAATACGTTGCGTAAATAGGAATTCTACGTAATTTACATTTTATTCACTTTATCATCACGGAACTGTATGTTTTAGATTTTGAAATTCTATTTTATAAGTAACGACAAATGTAAGCTTTTAATTTTGTCAATCTAATGTGAGAGAAATTCGGACATATTCATAAAATATAAAATAAGTGAAAGGATATGAACAAAATGTCATAATCAGTTTTCTATTTATTATGCATAATAAGTTAGAACCGTGAGAATTATATTATACGTCCGTTGTAATTAAAAAAAAAAATTAAAAATGGAAACGAATATTTGGACAATTAAATATTATTATCGTTGTGTATTAGATTATAACGTAGGCTCGCTTAGTTTCTTTTAATTTAATTTATAATTAAAAAATTGCGTTAACCAGCATATTGTTGCCAACATAGGGCTATATAATAATCATGTATGTAATCAATTTTATATACATAGCGGCATTGAAGGTGGTGTATTTATGTTTTATTTATAGTATACAAATTTAGCGGTCTTGTAAAGTATTTTGAGTTTGTAGGTAAATATGTTTCCAAGCATCAGTAGATCGGTTTCCGAAGCTTTTTGAACGTGAATCTGGAGACTCCGTATTATTTGCGTAAAATATTTGAACATTTGTTTGTTTTATTCTCATAATCATGATTTTAGTTTAAAATTACATACAGATAATGTACAATGACATTCGTAAGTACAGTACTTTACTAGCTACTTAGATACATATTTATTTCCATCAGATTATAAATTCAGTTAGCAACGTCAGAATGTTATAATAATTAATTGCTTGTGTACTTACGGAATCTAATGTAGATATATGCATGTAGGAGTAAAGTACTTCTTTTATGAGCTTTGAAATCAATTATATTTATGTACAACAGAGATTGAAGAATGAAAGTGAAAATATGTCAGGGGTTGAAATGGTTCCGAAAATAACTGTTGTTATATATCGGTTCTGATAGAGGGGGACTAGGCAGTCGGAAAATCGATTGTTTTTGCATTTTCCGAAAGTACTCTCTTTTCTGAAAAAATGCCGCTTGGTTTGTAATAAAATTCGCAAAATTGTAGATTTGGCAGCTGAAAACGTTAAGCGAATATTTTATTTTTTATATTTTTTTCTCTTCATTTTTTCCTGATTGCGAACGAATGGAGGTATAGATCGACTTTGAAAAAATTACAGGATGAGTAAAACATGTGCCATCTCGGTCCAAACTACTGATACGGTTCGTCAAAATTCGAGATTTTCATAAAAAAAATTAAGAAGTCACCGGATTTTAGTAGCGCACAAACAATGATGGTGCTTTCGGAAAATGCAATAAAAAAATTGATTTTTCGACTGCCTACTTCGTCCCCTTAAAACAGTTATGAAGAACCGATAGGTATTTTGTTATAACTGTTGTAAGGTAGTGAAATTGATGACTATATCGATTACGGTTCTACAGAACCGATATTATATCGGTTCCATAACAGTTATATATATATATGGATTTTATAACAGTAAGGCCGGGGATTCACCTGGAAGCTAAGCTAAGCTATGCTATTGGGAAGTGACATCCGTCACCATGACATCTGGTGGCGAAAGTAGAAGTGCTCGTTGGATACACATAAATGCCTCGAAATACACGTTCACCTGCTATAAAATTCCGCTGGGCAGGATTTTAACCTTCCAAATCACATATACTTTGCATACAAAGGAACATTTTCGCAAATAACTACAATATCGCATATATCTTGTACCCATATTGGCGCCATCTTGGGTAGGCCCTGCCCCCATGTCACTTCCCAATGCTATGCTATGTTTTAGCCTAGCTTTTGGTGAAAACTGTTCCATAAGAATGTATTGAAGTTAATTTTTTTAAAACGTAACATGGCATAACATAGCTTAGCTTCTCGGTGAATCCCCGGCTTAATGTACTGACCAGTTCTGAGAATTTACTGTATAACCGATATATAATCGTTATGGAACCGATACAATATTGGTTCTGTAGAACCGGAACCGGAACCGATATGGACCAGAACCTTTTTCACTCCTGTTTCAATGATTATTTCGGCTCTTATAACTGTTTCGAGAACCGAAAACGATATCATAATCGTTTTCAACCCCTGTTTGTTAATATCACAAGGTTAAGTAATGATGATGCAAAGACAAAGCGTGTTCGCGCATTCGCATTCGTAGTACAAAATTAGTCCAATGTAATTTATCGTATCGCGCATAATTATGTTTCCAGAATGCCAATTCAATTTGAAAATTAATAACGAAGCTTACAATACTTGTAATTTGGTACAATTTCATTCTTCAGGTTGTAAAGTTTAGTTCTACTTGTGTAATCGATTCAACAAAATTTGGATACTTTATGCGAATATATATGAGTTCTATACACATTTTAATACGTATCTTCACATAGTGTATTAACTTACTTGACGTTAGAAAATAAAAAAATAGTTAAGCGTCCGGAAAAGTTTTTTAAAGGAAGAAATTATTACACTTTTGTCATTAACAGTGTATTATATATAATTCGGTGCACAATATGTTCATATTGGAAAGTAATGAAACCTCGGCGAAACTTTAAATGCAAATAATTAATAAATGCAAAGTATATAATTTAATTTTCAATTTATTTTCCTGAGATTTTATTAACAAACATTCGTTGTTAAAATTCTTTTAATGTTGTAATGAATAACAGGTTTGGTTACTTTTCGGATTACGAAGCAATTCATTGTAAGAAACATTTTTCCCTGTATTTAAACGGATTCGAAATGTATATTTTACAAGACTGAAATTTGTTGATATATTTAGAATAATTCTACACGAAATAAATTACAAAATATATATAAGAAGTGTGTATGATTAAGTAGTCTTTCAACACGATGTGTTGGCCCTTCTGCATAATTTAGGCAGTTTTGATCTCAAATCAAACGAAAAACCATCTTTGTTTCTTGTATAGTAACGTACTACTCGAGTTATACTTTTACCATATCTTCAAGTAGATAGTAACAATGGATATCAAGTGTGTCCCACGTGATAGAGTACTAGAAAATAGAAGATATACAATGTGCACCAGAAATATGGGAACCCCGGATTAACTCGGAAGTTTTCGTAAGAAATATTTAGACAAAAGTTTTGGGGTTTGGAAAGAGGCATCTGATGGAGATCTTCACTATGACTAAGAGTCAAATTTAGAGGTCATGCCAAGGTCAACTCGATTTTTTCAAATGAGAGACCCTATTTGCGGCACCAGAAGTAAAAAGAACGAAAAATTTTACGTTCAAATATGTGGTCATGGCATTGAGTCAAAAAACCTTTGAGGGTTACTTTGGGAGTCAAATCACTTTTTGTACAAACACTCCGGTTTAAGTCGATTTAAGTTTTTGAAAAAAAATGTTTCAGACGAAAGTTTAAGGGTCTTCAAAGAGGTATCATCTGCTGGTAATGTTGACAATGGCCTAGGGGTAGAAATGAAAGTAGCGTAGTAGTCATAAATAGAAACCGAACATCCGATAAATTTTGAATATCAAACACACGGGTTAAATATCAAGCCACATACTTAAACGCCCAATATTCTGTTCTTTTCATTTCTGAAGCCGAAAATAGGGGTTCCCATTTAAAAAAATCAAGTTGACTTTGTGATGACCTCTATTCGACCCTTAGGTCATAGCGAAGGTCACAATCAGATGACTTTTTCCAAACCCTGCAACTTTCGCCCGAAAGATTTTTTTTCGAAAACTTCATGCTTCCGAGTTAATCCAGTGTTCCCCCATATTTCTGGTACACCGTGCACCCTGTATTATTCTTTGTGAAAAAATAGACGAATGGCAGAGAGTACAATTTTGTTCTAAAATGCTTCATTTTCGAGAAAATTTTGATACTTCGTCAGGTACGCGTATACTTGAATGAATTTTGCTCTCACGTATTTAGATATACATACTTATGTACTTATATTTTTCTCTCTGTTCTCGCTTGTATTTATAAACATTAATAAGACCGTGATTTGCTTTCCGTTGCGTCTGCTGTCTTATTATCGGCGTAAACTAATTAAAATTTTAAATCCTAGATTTGTAGTTTTATTTAATTAACATAGAAATAGTAATGATGTTGTTGAAGATGTTGTTCATATCAAACTGATGATTATACTTCGAGCACATAACGAGCATCGAGCACATAACGAGCATCGAGCCCTTACATACATGAAAGCTTGAATGATGATTGGAAAGATTCAGGAATAATACATTACTGTAACGAAAGTGAGAAAAGAGAGGATGTACTGAATCAATTTATTAATCACGAATTATACGTATAAGCATAAAACAAAATGGTGGTCAGTTGCTTCATCTTCTATTATTTAGATATATCTAAATATAATGGTTACGTATTATAGTGCGAAGTAATCAAAATGTAGGATACCAGTAAATATTTCCGAAGATAGATTTATCTAATTGAAATGGGAAGTGTATTACCGTAGCATCACATTTTACGAAAACAAAACAATTGCACTTTGGTATTTCAAGCTAAAAATGTACATCATACTCAAAACTAAACGATCGCGTTATTTTAAGTTTGCAAAGCAAAAAATGCAAGTAAAATGTCCAGACAGTGTGAAAAATGTATCTGATTTGTTTGTAAAAATTAATGTGCTTCGCGCAGACAGCAATAATGAAATGATTACGTTATTGTGGAAATCATGAAGGAAAAATAAATATATTTCACGAATTTCGAATACAAATATGGGATATTATATAATGATTCACAATTATATATTATTTACGATCATTATTATTACTATTCATCCTATCCTCATTTACTTAAGTAAGTACATGAAAAAATTAAATCTCTATAATCTGCGAGTTTTGTTGTTAAATCTCACCTAAACTGTAACTACGCTAACACCTGAACCCGGGTTAAATATTTCTTGATTTTTTTATCTATATGTCTGCGAAGTTTCACAAAAATCTGAGTGTAACAGATGTAACATACTTATTGTATGTTAGGCCCCTTGTTAGGAAGAGTGTAACGGCTTCGTAGCTGCCAATGCTATTAGCTTCAGCCTCGCTTCATCCTTTACAATTTACTTCTCACAAAGTTTCCACGCACGCTTACATTTTTTACAGAAAATACTTAGGTAAAAAGTTGTTTTTGCAACTTAAAATAATATTTATTAATATGAATTGAGTATTTCCTTTCAGGGGAAAGTTCCCTAACTTGGTTCGGATCCTAAATTGGACTCTAGTCTTTATTCACATATTAATTGTATTAGATGATACCTCTTAGCACGAGGTTGTAGCTCAGGCGTTTCTTAGTTTTATTTTGATGTCGGCTAATGTAATTTTGCCTCCAATTTGTATAAGCTGTAACTTTTGTCTGTGTTGTGCGTGGATTCGGGAGTGATTAAAGGATGAGAATTCACCGGGGGAACTACATAATGCTCGTTTAAATTCAAAGACAGTCTTTATTCAAAAACAACTGATCTAAGTAGACTAAGGTATGCAAGTAGGTTTATGCAGGGCCTGATTTAGGGGAGCGCAAACAGGGCAACTGCCCATAGCGACAAATTTTGGGGCGGCAAAATTGGTTAATTCGTAATTTACAACGAATTCATAAGATACAACATTTCACAGCTAATGTATTGTTACATAGTAATAATAATTTATTTAATGTACATGTATAGTGATACATTGTTGTTATATGTACATAATACCTACATATAAAACTCAATTTCATTATTTCTTTTAATTTGTTTTACATTTATTACGTGAAAGAAGTGCGAAATAATTAAAAATAAAGTCCAGTTTCATTTAATTACTTGGTATAATGGAAATCCAACAAATAAAAGAAAATATGAAAATGTTTTTTTACAATCTTATCCTTCTTGCTTTATGAAGTAATTTTATCTTTCGTAGTTTGAACTGTTTCGGTGTATAACAGAATTGTTAAAATTAAAATTGAATTTTAATGAGCTAAAAAGGTATTTTTAGTTTCCCTACTGGCGCATTTTGACTATGAACTTTGATTTACTAAAAAATGTGCTAACACCTTCCAACTTTATGTTACGTGAATATTTAAATGTTCTTAACATTTACGATATTTGTTACCAAATAAAAATTAAACGGTTACAAATTTTTATCTAACATGCGAAGATGATAAATAAATCTATCAAAGAAATGTTGTATATATTCATTGCGTGTAAAATGATATTTAAAAAATCTCCGATGTAATGATTTTCCAAATTGCTGTCTTATTACGATAACAATTAACCAACGTTAACGATCAGTATAACAATATATTTTTTATATTTGATTACTCAAGCAAATATTGCACCATGTATAACATTTTGTGACAAATGATTAGTATACGATATTACAATAAGATAGCAAAATGATCTTCGCAATAAGTTTCTTGTGATAGTATCTACGAATAAAATAAGTAATATAATTTTAAAATGATACTCGTTTTTTATATATTATTCTACTGCTGCGAGTATAATGTTGATCACACATGACAAGGAATATACCTTCGGACACCTTTCAAAATGTGACTGAATTTTTACATTAAATGCACATCGAAACGATAACATTATCCGTTCCAATTGAAAAGGACATGAGCGATCATTAAGTATATGGTTATTATCATATTACTCGTTAGCATAATTGGAAAGCCCACTCTGAAATGAATGCATCGAAAATTATTCGCCGAATTAATGAAATTATTATGACAACAAAGATTAAATTAATCACGTGTTTTTGTGGAGAGAACTTAATTTATCCGCGATTTGTTATTCGATCTGTGTTTGGAAATTTTACTCAAAACATGTCTGGCGCAGTGTATTGGATTAATTAACTTTATTGCGATGTAGTTAATTTAAATTTAATTTCATTACTTCATAATTGTCATATATAAACTGGAGTGATATGACACTGTCTCTGCAAATTGAGTGACAAATAAGTCTCATTGTAGTAATTACACAGTCCCAGTCCTGTGTATACTAAGTGATAATAGTTACTAATAAAAAATAAACATTTCTTTTAGTATTCACAAGTAAAAAGTGTTCGAGAAGCATTTAAACTTTCAAATTAGAAAGAAAATTTGTTCTGCTTTCCAGTTTTCCGTTTTTTTCGGAAACCGTTTGTCGTATGAGAAAAAGTAGTAGAATATAAAACATGCTCCTGGTCTGAATCTACCACTTTTATTTGACATGTTTTTTTATGTACTCAATAAGTTAGAGGATAATTAAATAAAATCGACTCTGTGCGCTTTTAAGTAATTATTTAAATGTTTAAGGGGCTCTTTTCCCCATTTTCAATTGAACTCAAACTTTACACAGAATATTTTTTATTACTTGGAACTATTCTAGGGGATGTCGCGAAGAAAAGTCAAAAGTCGAAAATAAGAGCCGCCCTAGTATGCAAATACGATAAAAGTGTACTTACTTGAAGAATTGCATAAAAGTGAATTTGTATCCGTGTTGTTCAGCTACACCAACACAAACTACATTAGCAGTACCTCCAATCAAAGTTCCATTTCCTGCAAATATATCCACCAATTCAACCACAGAAATAACTATACCTCCTACCGGTATCCATTGAACTTTTACGATTTGCGTTTTCAATGAATAAATAACACGATTGATTCGTTCTTGCAATATATGAAATTCGTAGAGTTTGTAAGAAAAGTTAAATTATACCTATATTGTATTTTCAATGTACAATTGCAGTTTTATATCTGAATTACAAACAAGAATCATGTGCAACAATATGGAGCAATTATTATTGCTATACATATATATGGTATAGTATATATATGGGACCTCTCTGTCGACTTATTAAAAACTTAGCCGTTAACTATCGGGTAAACTTAAATGTTTCTTAGCAAAATCTTTAAGTACATGCTCTAGTTCTAGTCGGATAATAAAAAGTTTTTATAACAAAACATTCGAATATTAGACTATTTCGATAACAGGGATTTTTATAATGGAAGTGATACAGTGTTAACATTTAACACAGATTTTAGGCCGTCACTATTACCATGTATACAGTACTTCAATTATTTATCGGATTTAGTCGAGTAACACTTGCGGCCGATGTTTGGAATGTTGATGAAACTGCGATATGACCTAATTCACGTGTAAGGAGGGGGAGTTTAAGTCATCATTTCGCTGGTTTCGAATTCGTTTAAAAAATACAGATCGCTAAACTTTGCAATTTTTGCTTATTTTCGTGAAAATGAGGTTTATAAATGAATTTATATCCCCAAAACTATATATTGCACAAAGTTGGTTCTACTTTCATTTCGACCAGACAGGATTGGCTTTTCTGAAAAAAATTTATTTTCGGCACAAAAAGTCATTTTTGCGATATGTAAATTATAAACAAATCCTTGTTTTCAGATATCGTTTTAGGGTCACGTTTTTAAAAATTTGGAAAAATATGTCCGAATCATTCGAAGCTTTTTCCTATGAAATAAGATTTCCTCTAACAAGTTGAAGACTTCCAATTTGACTTCACAGCGAGCTAAGCCCTGCGAAAGCTGGCTACCATACTGCTCGCACTCTACAGGATGTTTGACTACGGGTGGATATCGTTTTAGAAATGATTCTACAGGCGAAAATAAGACTAAAATCAAAAATGACCAAATTGCGTTTGAGACTTCGTTCCCGAGTTATTAATTGTTGAAAATATGCGTAAAAATCACATTTTTTGTTCTTACCTCCCAGAATTGTGACACTTTCTGGGAAAATGATCTGGAAAAAAATTCTGGTCGATTGGACCCCGAAAAATGAAGCGCATCGATTTTGAATTTTTTTTTAAAACTTGATATAAAAATACATTATGCCTATATCTTTGAATTTATATTTTTTTTCTGTTTAAGAATACATACACAGCATATACAATTGTTAAAAAAAAAAAAAAAAAGTTACCTTGAAAACTCGAAAGACTGACCTTGAAAAAAATTAATTTTTCCTGCGATTATATTCGCTCCCTTTTGCCAGATCATTTTCCCAACAAGTGTTACAATTCTGGGGAGTGAGACCAAAAAAATCTGATGGTCGAAAAAAATGAGGTCCACCCTAGTGTCCACCCATAATCGAACAGCCTGTATTACTCAAATGACAAACGACATCGACAAGTTTCATGGCTTCTCAAGATTTACATCTTCAGAAGTGTTGGTTTTCGGAATCGATAACAATAGTTTGAAAATCATATTCCCCTTACCTCCCATGCAAGCGCCAAAAGCTAAAGCCCATACTAACGGCTGCAGTGGCAATCCAAGTTCCCGGTTTCGTGCCAGATTAGTTACGATTCTTATCATCATAGTTGATAAAGGCACATTATCGACGAATGCACTCGCAAATGCTGACACCCAAAGTAGCAGTAAAATAGCAACCGCTAATCGTGATTCTTCATTCACTGATAGGATAATTATTTCCGTTTGTTGTCCTATCCAAGCGATAAGACCTAGTCGTGAAAGAGCCTGCAACGTGTCGAAAATGTCACGGAAATTTAAACATTTGTGATTCACAAATGGTGGCTTGAATATGTTTACTTGGTAAAGGTAGCGTTGATTAAAAAATGATAGACGTAAGCAGGGTATGTGGGAATGTGTTGGAAATACTAGGCCTGAACTATAAAAGTGACCCATTTGAAAGGACACTTATTTTTGTAACAATATTTTGTACAAGTGCCAAATATATAAAATGCATATAATTCGGAAACAAAGGAAAACCAGATATATGTTAATTTGAACTTTAAAATAAGTTTTGTCGTATTAAATTTACTCGTTATTGGTTTCCCACATGTTAAGTTACACCTTGCAGACATGTATGTATGTAAGCAAACTAGTACTATAGGGTTAGATTTTAATTCATAGTACAATAAAAAAAAAGGATGATTTCTTTTAATATAGCAAGTCGAAATTATAGAACTGAATTTGGCTAAAGTAAGTTAACTAACAGGATTAAGTATGCAATACGAGCAAATTCAATTCAATTCTTAATGTGTCTGAATACACAATATTTAAAAATACAAAATCTTTGTGTGTATTATTATGCAGATAGTATCGATGCCAATTTGCTAAGTGTAGATTGTACTAGTTAGGAGATGACTCAGTATTTCATAAATCTATTATTATTTTAAAAAGGATAGTTTCTTATCCAGTGCCTTAAAAGCAGTAATGGTAAATATAATAAATAAGTATTTATTACCTCCATGAGAACAAATAAGGATGCAAAGAATAACAGGGTGCTCCATTCCACTCGTGCCATAAGACCATCCAGATCTGCACTATCTGCTAAAATTAGTAATAAAAGAACACCCACTAAAGAAGTCCAGCCTAATGATAAATGCAGATTTGGAATACTGTGGAGAAAGAAAAGGGTGATCACCAACGATAATGTAAAGCCAGATTTTACTAGTAACCACTTGTCTCGAATTGGATACTGCAAAATGAAATATAATTTAATCAGTGTTTGCTAATCTCGATTGATAGTGTCTGTATTGATTTCTTATTTACCTTTTCTTGAAGCTCTTCCAGCGTAGTTTTGTACCTTTCCAGCGCTACGCTACCCGTCATTAACTTCTTCTTTAATTGCGAGAGTAACCGTTTAACTTTTTTTAATAAGGTTTCCCTTACTAAATTTTCATCCTTACTGTAACTCGACAAACTGGCCGCGGCTCTTTGCCAAATGGCAATTTCATGCCTTAATTCCTAGAATAAATTGACAAAGAAATTTGTGAAACATATTCGTGAATTAAAATATAATACAATTTTTTGGATCATCTATTTTTGTGTGTCTGTAAAATATATTATTATGACATGTAAACGAGTCATCGTCATTATTGGCATCAGCAGTAACTCAAGTTTTATCTCTGTTAATGTTTTTCTATGTCCAGCAAGGCGACATTTTAAATATTTTTTAATAATGGATATATTTAAAAAAAGATTGAAAATTTATTATTTCGAGACGAGGATGTAGTTCGAGTTACAAAAGGCAAACATTCAAACTGTCAGTATTAGTATAATTTTTTATGTTTAATAGAATATAAATAGATTTATTGTCACATTCATTTTCAGAATAAAGTTTGAGCATTTCGACCGTGTCGTCGTTTTTTCGCTTGTAACATTTCCTGAATTTTCAAGTTAATTAATTTTTAGTACCAAACAAGTACAATTAATTTTTCTATTGTACCTAATTTTATTTATGCTACAACTAATGGCGTAAGTTCCAAAAACTTACAAAGGAAAACTTAAATGTTTATATGACAAAGTAGACAGGATTATTTAAGAAAAGTAGTTTGAACGATTCTTGCAGAGGTAGCTTCGGCGTGCACAACATGAATGGCTGAATGAAAATATTTAAAAAACATACATACCTGTACATCTTGTGGCTCGTCGAATCTAAGCACAGATACATCTCGAAAGATAAATCGTAGCTGAGCATAGACTACGATTAGTACTAATATAATGCCAATACTCATATGTATTGTGAATGTACTAAAATCGACACCCTAAAAAAAAATACAGATCAACTATATTTACCGTAAATAATTAATATGTTCGAATAATCGCTCAATTGAAATAAATTTAAATGTATATAAAAGTTTGATGGTTTCATACTATTTATTTAGGTTCAATGTAATAATTTTCCCGATCTGAGCGTGAAATGAAATTCGTATTATTTATTTCCAATATACGCGGCCTAAACTAATTTTTTATTAAACTCAATATAATATTATAGATCGCGCAAATAATAAGACAAATATTTTACTAGATAATTCTGATCTTATCAGGAAAAGGGAAAAAATTCTATTTCGTCTGGCTAAAGTATTACAAAGTTTAAATGAACAAGGTATTGTTAGACATTTTTGCCAGTAATTAAAAGAATACTTACGTTATTTATAACATCACGATTGGATGCAATTATTACGTTGGGTGGATCCCCTACTGGCGTCATAGCGCCTCCGATATTAGAGAAAACCACCATGGAGGTTAATATCGGCACGGGATTTATTTCCATTACTTCGCATAAGCGGATGGTCACTGGTGTCATTAAAAGTACTGTTGTAACGTTATCTAAGACAGCCGAAATAAACGTCGCGAAGAAACACAGTGTGCTTATTAGTGGCCACAATTTTCCACCAGTTATCTGAAAGTAATAGTTCAAGTTAATTTTAATATTGAACTTGACGATATTATAAAAACGATACCAGATTACGCACCGACACATAGTAAATTAGTATAACTTGAATTTGGGTGTACATCATTATAAAGTATAACTTAGAATTTGTAACTGAGGAAATAAATAGGTTGAACTGTTATTTATGAAATAATTGTATTAAAATAGTATATTAAAGAGAATATCTTACAAATTTTCATAGATTTTTAATTTGAAAAATATTTTACGTTGGCAGGAAGGCCAAAATTTTGCTAATTTCAACCAGAGTCCTTTGTTACGTTACTATAAAATAAATATTTCGGAGGTCGTGCTTTAATTGGCAGGTGAAAAAGAACGTGATTTTCGGGAATTTTTTGTGGAAAATCTAATGTATATCTTTTGCATCTATTTCCTTATTTTAAATGTATGTATATTTAGCAACTCTTAGGAATTTTATTATAGAAAAATATTAAAAAATGAAGGAATAAAAAGTGAATAAGATTCTGTTAATATATTAGCAGTTAGCTTATCAGTTATCTGATACGTGAACGAAGGATTTTTCTTTTTGATGAAAACTCTATTTTTATTTATCGAAACCGAAGAATTCAGATATCGAAAAATCCTGATTTTGCGTTAAATAGCTGCCATTTTGTCTAAAATAATTTTTTTTCAAAAATCCTTCGTTTAGTTACTAAATGAACTCATATATTAACAGAATCATTTAACCTTTTCGATTCCAGCTCTGAGAAATCATGCTCACCGCACAGTGCCTTCATACAAACAGCTTCCGCGAAAGTGGGTGTTATTCGTCCATCTTTTAATATTTTTCTATAATAAAATTTCTGAGAGTTGCTGAATATATGTACTTTTAAAATAAGGAAATGATTGCAGAAGACATACATTAGATTTTCCACAAAAAATTCCGGGAAATCACGTTCTATTTCGCCTGCTAACGAAATAGGCTTGACCCCATAAGTCATTTGCAGGTTTGCAAATGTTTTTTGATTGAACTGAATGTTACCTCATAAGCATACACGGCCAACCAGTCGAATATGCCCGTTTCGGCGACGACAGCAACAAGTATCATCATAGAGAACAATAACATTAATGTATCGACGTCTATCCAAGAAATCAATTCTCCCATTGTTGGCCTCTGTGAAACGAAATTATTTTATCACGCGAATTACTTAAAAGATTCAATATATAATGCTTGTTACAATTTTACGTATTTCTTTTCGTTACAACCAGTTAAAATACCTCATTTAGAGCTGCGAGTATTGCAATAGACATGGTGGACGCTAACATGGCAGCGAGAGTTCTATGCACAACCTGAAATTAAATAAATATGGAAGTAGTGTATTGATTTTGTAGTGTATTAATAATAAATAAGTCTGCAATAAGCTTGAATTCTTTGGACAATCGTTAATTCGTGTTACTTTAACATAAGTAAAAGGGGAGGTTTTTAGGATTGCATGTTTAGGGGTTGAAATTATCCCCCAAATTTCTTAAGAATAGGTGGTGTCAGTCTCCGATTGCTTTCGTCTTTGAATATGTTTTTAGAGGACTGAAAAATAAGAAATACGTGTGTTTTTATTTCGGCCCGTTTGCAGGCTTATGGGTGAAACCACCCCTGCAAGTTCATAAGAAGAGGTGGAAAAGTTCGTATTGTTAGTTTAAAGAATATGATAATATTGTGTTGAATGAAAAGTGATATAAATTTCATTTTCGTGATAACTTGCTACATGGATGATGTTCTTGTGGTCACTTTTGTATCTCATTTTATGAACTTTGGGGGTGGTTTCACCCTTTAAACCTGCAAACGGAGTGAAAGAAAAAGACACGTATTTCTTATTTTTCGATCCTCTAAAACATATCCAAAAACCAAAGCAATTGGAGACGGACACCTGGGAATTGTACATTCTGTGATAGTGTTCTCCTATTTTTTTGTAGAAATATTTCGTAATATTTGAAATATTTTGAAATATTTTAATATTAAGAAATACTTTGTAGAATTATTTTTGTAGAAATATATTAGAAGTATAACTGTACAACTTACGTGTTATAATAAACATTAGAAGGCGGTAAATTAATTTGATTTCTCAGAAAAGTGTTAATAAATAGCGTTGTATTACTCACCTGTACTGAAATATTTTATAGAAATTGATAATGTATTTTGTTAATAGATATTGTGTAAAGTAATTACCTCAAATACTATCAATATGTATAACCCGAGTAAAACTATTGCAGCGTACACTATACCATCATCTTTGTCTATTGAGGATAAATCGTAAGCCATAGAAATTGCGAAACCAGATTCCAGGTTTGTTTTTAAGTTCATCGAGATCATACCTCGTTCTAACGACCTATAAAATAAGATACTAGAATGTTTCAGAAAGTAACATTTTGAATAATTTATGTCGTACATCAAGAGATTTTTTTTAACAGAGATTCGTAATCAAAGAGCCAAAAAAACATTGCTGTGGATTAAATAGAGTCAGTTGAACGTACTTTTTATCAACGTTCTCCAATTTAAACGTTTTATGGTGCCTCTGGCTAGGGAAAAGGTCCATCAGATTTTCCGGAAGTACTGGCAACATCCATACATTGCTTATGTTCTACGCACGAAGTATCGGAAATTTAAAGAAACAGAAAGACATGAATGAGAAGAATTTGATTTTACTATTTTTTGGGGATCTAATACTCAAGATCCTCTTCAAAAAGATTTAAAGATTCTTTGAGCATGAAACTTATATTCCTTATTCATAGTATGTAATAGAAGTTAGAAACAGCTATATAGTAACGAACAGGATAGCAACTGAAAAACATTTTTAATATTTATAAAGATAAATAATAAAAATGTTTTTCACTGATATCAAGAAATATTCAAGACTTCAATATTGAACTTGCACTCAGGGGCGTCCGTAGACTTTTTTCCAGGGGGGGGGGGGCAACTTTGGGATGATGGTAAAAAAATGTACCTCTCTTGTTTTTTAACCCATTTTATAATGCCAATTTAATTAAAAATTTAATACAGAAATTTAAAAATATTCCCCTTTTTAGTATAAACTTAATAAAAATCAGTTTTGAAAAATAAGCAATTTTTTCGGGGGGGGGGGGTTAAAACAAATTACGTAAAACTCTTGTATCAAAAAGTGTTCAAAAATGAAAAAAACTTATAAGTGTCTTATACTAAGTGAATGAAATTTAATTTATTATGGCATAAATTTTAAAATTCATAATATCAGTTTCATAAATAACGCTGTAATCGGAACAATATCAACTGACCACCCAAAATCAATTCCTAAATTATTATAAATCGAAGCAGATAAGAGTTCGAATCTTGCCCCATGATAGTTCCTATTTGATATTTCATAATTTGATCCTTTATGTCCTTTGCAGGAGTACAATGAAGGTAACAAAAAATTTGTGGCAGTTCTTTTGTTGCTTGACACCTAATAGTAACGCTTCGATGCTAGATCGCCTGAAAAACGCTGAATCTAATCATCGCTATACTCGTAGAAATCGCGACGTGAAGGTTTCTTCTGTTCACTACTGTTCGGTATATTTATAAATCTCTGCAGGCCACAGCGGGAAAAATATTAGAGTATATAGCTAAATCAGATGGTAGAATTTTGATCGAATCATAGTTGGCTAAAGATAATAATTAATGTTTAAACGAACCAAATCATGTCGGGGATACATTAGTGATATTATAAACAAGAAGATTGATATCACGAAATTCATTCATTTCGTATGGTACATTATTTCTGACATAATCATACGTCACTTTCTTATTACTATATTTTTACGAATATTAGTATTGCAAATATTTTACCTTAATCTGTTTAGAGTATCCAAATGGAGACTGATCAGTATTGTTTCCTTCGGCAATTAATAGTTCTAACCATAACATTAAGTATCTTGCAGATACATTAGTATGGTCGTCTAATTTGTTTGACGGAAGTAGTGAACCTTCTATCGTTACACTAATCTGTTTTCCAGAGATGTCGCCATACATTTTATAATCTACGATAATTTAAGGAACAACTCACAATCGGAAAATTTTTCAGTGTCTAATGCGTATTTATCATCAATATTATACCATAATTATTAATTACAAATGTCAAATCATGCTTGGATCTTAATGCAACTTGTTTATCATGTTTCTTTTAAATCTCAGATTGGTAAGTTATGTTTTATAACGATATCTTGAATCAGTGTTTTGGAGCTTTTACCGATATCGTATTATCGTTGAAACACTTTTTATTAATTAGTAAAAGGATACTTCTTATCTGCTCTTTCGGTATTGAGATCTGATGCATCGTCTCGACCTTCTCACTTTTAATGATCAGCAGTGCCTGTATTCACAAAATATTATATCATTGCCACATTATTTAATTAACATTATATTATGTGCCTCTCAATGATATTATCAAACTTTTAATTGAAGAATCTTTTCGTGTAACGAACAAAATCAGCAAAGTCTAAATTTACATTGTTTATGAAAATAATTTATTGCACGAATAAACTTACAGTGAATATGAACCAGCAACAAGACAATAAAATCAACTTCGTATAACGATAAAATGGCTTCTGCTTAACTTCATGAGACGCTTGCGTAATATCGTTCTGTATATCATCGTCGGTGATCTCTTCGTTCTGTGATCTAATTTCAACGCGTGACATCAAATTAGAACAATAACATTAGGGGCTCAAAAATATTTATACTATTCCCCGAATATCGTCTTTTAAACGTACGATAAAATATAAAGAAACTATACAAAAGAAAAGTGAGTCAAGTAGTTACTGACGATATCTAAATATTCCCATATCTCTTTTTTTAATTACGAAACTTGCTAATATAATATTTTCATTAAATGATGTTATGCAGTGTATTTTAGACAAAGATGTAAGTGAATGTTCGGTTTCTTAAAAATAACTTCGTGAAAGCCTATTGAGAGTAGGACTCTGCCATTGAAACAGATATCAAATTATTATACATATCACATGCTTATAGCGAAGTTCCATATTAGTAAGGAATTAATATTTAATTATTTTAAATGGTTGTAGGTCCTTGCATTTTTCTGCTTTTAGAACAAATAATTGTGTTGTGTAACTAATTTATATACGCCAGTAGGAAACAATTACGATATTAATTAACTATAAAAAAGTGAATTAGCGCCAGATGTATCGAAGCCTATAGGCAACTATGTACCAAATTTTCGTATATATGTGTTTGAAATAAGATAAAACACAAATCTATTACGTAAATTAACAAAATATTTTTTCCAAAAAGAAACGATCCCTAAATTGTTATAATTTCAGTACAGACATTTCTCAGGTAATTCAGGAAAAATGGGACTCCCGATATTTACCTCTTAGGTAGCGCAGCTTGTTTTCCAAGAGACATGTTAACTATCAAACAATCTTTTTTCATGCCCTCTGACGACCTATAAAAGGGAAAGTACTTGAAATAATTGAAGCATACATTTATCGAAATACTTTTGCGCAACCGTGGATAATTAGCAATGTATTTATCTAAATTGAAATATCACTGAAATTTCTTTATTGGATGATCAAAATGATGGTCAAGAAGCAATTTTCCTGCCTCCTATTTTTGTATAGCACGTGTATTTGAAAAATACCAACTTTCCTGCCGCAGTTTCATGGACTCGGTCGTATTCCCTTTGAAAAACTGCCAAGCTAGGGTCCAAACGTATAGCTTCTGGCAGTTGACTCCAAACACGAAGTACCTCCTCTGGAACCTGACCGAATATTACCGAGCTCGATACAGATGATGGAGTCCCTGTAGCGAAATGATTAAACGTTGAAAGAAGAGATTGAATTGCTATGTGCATATTGCATCTCGTTATAAGCTATCGGTAAGTGAACCCTAAAAGTTAAGTTGCCTCAGACGTAGCATGTAGCGGAAAGGTGTCTAAAACGATCCCCTTAAGGCGTAATTCATATAAAAAATACAAATGCCCATTATTTAAATAAAAGTAAAGTAGTTTTTGTAAGTTCGTTTATCTAACTTATTATTGGCTCACGTCAAATTTAGATACCTGATCAATTATATTTTTTATTCGCATTGTTGTGAAGGCATACTAAAGGATGACTTTGTACACTTATGTGTAGAATTAGACCTAGAAAAATGACCCCTAGGATCGTAGGGATTTTATATTTTCTAATAGTAAATAAGACGAACATTAAAAAGCATTGATTTATTTAAATAAAAACAGAAATTAAGGCCTGGTCGACACCCTTTCCTGTTGTCCGATTGCAATAATCTTTTTCAGAGACTATTTTTTTATGAAATGGAACCATATTAGGGGGTGAGGGCAAAATAAATCTAAGGTTGAAAATAAGGGCCACCCTAATATACATATTTATATGGCACAATTTTATTGTTTTCAATATTTATTTATGTTTGATTTGGAGTACAGTATTTCTAACACTTCTCGTTCTCGTATAATAAATAATGAATTATGTAAATGTAATATTCACATTTCTCTGTTCTATGTATTCTTTAATCCATTTGAGATACTTGGAAAATGTCATTTTTTTTAATATCGAAGGGGTGGTCAGTATTTTTTACCTGGCACGTTGTGTCTATGGAAAAATGATTTAACGTACCTGGTGTCCCTCGACTGCACCGAGATCCTTTCCTGAGAAACATCGGTGTTTGCAATCCTGTTTCATCTTCACTCGACATGTTCGTGGTTGGACCTACTTGTTAATTAATTTTCATTAGTTAGCATTGGAAACTATTAATTAATTGCTTTTATCTGTTTCATTCTCATCTGATACTAAATATTTTAGGTAATTCTAGAACTGTGTGCCCCCTGAGTTGTAAACAAATGTATACTGTGGTCATTTATGGTTTATTCGCAGTGCATTAAGAATTTGAAAAAATTTTGGTTTCCAGCTTCCTAAGAAAGTATATAATCAGGCACTTGAACATTTTCAACAGTGTGTAATGGTAAAAAATGCAGTCACCAATTTTTTTTAGAGTGATCCAAACACCAACAAACTAGGAATTGAGTAGCAGAAGACATGCAACATTTTATCAAACGCTAAAAATCTATTTTATTCTTGGGAAGATCTGAATTTATTGTTACTGAATCGAAAGCAAAGAAATTTCTTGAACGAAAATGACTTTAAGGTATAATTATTTGAATTAACAGTTGAAACACAGGTATAACGCGACGCGTTGTCAGATACCAATACACGTATATAAATAAAATTATTCTTTATTTCACTAAATATAAATATACTTGCTATATACCGTATATATAATTATTATTCAATCACTAAAAAATTTTGAAACTCAATGCGGCTGTCTTCGAATGCTCGAATGATAAACGTTATTGATAGAATTAGTATACACGAAGACTGGATAATATTTGTAAGGCAAACATTTCTAATTAATTAGTTGGTTGCGAGTATCACTTACGATGAAGTAGCTATACGCAAAACTGTCACTTTGAGTAACCCTTGGCGGCACAGTTGCACTGTATAAATGGATAAATTATCAAAGAGTCCCGAACATTGCAATTCTGATCGGACTATTTACGTGTAAACGGAAGGTGTAAAGGCAAGGAACTGCGCTTGATATCCCATGATTTCAACTTTCCTGTTCCGGGTAGGGGTCAAATTTAACGTTTACGTGTTTACGTGTGATGTATGTACTTAAATAGTGTTTCATATTCGCAGTTATCAAAGTTACGGTATTTGGTCGCACATGGTGATCTTTGAAATGCAACCGTAGAATGTAGAATTGTACAGATTGTAATTTTTTTGTTTCAAAATAACGTTCTGCATTGTTTGCAACAGGATTAGTCTAGTATTCACCGTACATGTATGTACATTGCGTTAGGTGCATGTTGTAATAAAAATTCTACGTTCATAATTTTGGAAATTGCTCATATTTGCGTATACAAAGTGTACAAAAAATGTTGGGTCTAAATACAGTCTACTGAGATGATGGAGTGAGCGAAAAAAGTTTATATGATCCATTGTTTGAAAATGTTTTATTGAGTTAGAAGAGAAAGAGATTAAGGTTTCACTAGTGAAACTTGATGTTTTTGGGTGGATCAATGTTTAAAACTAACGGTTAACCATTGAATGCCTTTAAATTTTATTACAACGTCAACGTACAAAAGTGTATTACAGAAAACGTGATTTTTACATACAGTGGAATACAGTAGATGGCATGTTAGTAATAGGCATCGAAAAATTGCGGTGTATTCAATAAAATTGTTGTTATCAATTTCATAATTCCCTAATTAGATGAGTCGCTGACTGAGATACAAATGAGTATCGGTTATTAGTGGCGTGTGTGTGTAATTTTAATATTAGATATTTCAATGATCATTGATTTATCTAACGTGTAACCACATATTAACAAATTACATAGTATCATCGTAGTAGAATTCATAGAACTTACATTTAACTGATATAATTACCTCTTTCACTGGCATTCACGTGCTTCCACGCGGAGACGATTGGTTCACATATTTATTTAGGACGAACGAGTAAAATCTATGTGACGATAAATGTTTTATTTCATGTGTCTTTTTTGCATTACAGGAGGTATATGTATTACGTGTTAGTATAAGTATTGTCCAAGAATGATAAAAGCACAGCAATATTGAGTATCAATCCTAAATACTGAATACCACGAATCGCGAAAGGTACCGGTTGCTCCTTTTTGGGTGGCGGCCACCTAGCATAATATTTTTTAATTAAGTGATGTACAGAAATATACATGGATTTAGTGATGGGCTCAAGACCGATGGAATCACAATGTTTCGAATCGTTTCGAATCTCATTAGTCATGGTTGCCATGCAAATCGAATCGCTTCGAATTCTGGATAGAAGTTTAATGAGATTCGAATGTTTGCAGGATTGAATAACTTCGAATCGATTTCAAAGTTGCTGTGTTGATCCCATCACTATATCCAAATAAAAAATACCTATATATCCACAAAAAGAACAAATACAAAAATATATTGTTAAAAAGGCTTCGCTACTATTTATACAACTGTATAACTGTTATACATTATATATTATTATAATGTTTATTATAAAATGTAATTGAATGTAAGTTGTTATATATTTTCTGGGTGATAATGCATTGATTGGGATCTTTATATAAGTATTTCAATAATATAATTCATTTATGTTTAATCTCGTGATTAATATAAATATTACTGCGTTTAATCTTGCAATTAATACAAATATTAATATTAATATTAGTTTAACTTGAAGTACCTACATGCTGCTCAATTCATAAGAGGTAAGTGCTTGTGGTCTAATTCTCGTAAGGATCGAGTAGGCAGTGACTTTGCCAGCTTCGATTGCACCGTCTATCGTTCCTGGCCAATTGACAGCGTATTCGCTTGAGGCGAAGAAAATCCTTGTAAAACAAGTGCTTATTAATTATAAATATTCCAAGGTACTATCTTGTGGTTTTCTCTTAATACACTTTTTATTTTTAGTGCTAAGTAATTATCATTTTATATAATATCCTCCAAGGTACTGATTACATAAAAAAACATCTCGAACAAAAGTTGCAGGTCCAGGCAAGGAGCATGTTTAATGTTCTATAACTTTTTCTCCTGCGAGAAACGGTTTTCGGAAAAAGTCCAAAAAACTAAAAAAAAATTTACAAATACTGAAAGTTTAAATCCCTCTCGAACAGTTTTTATTTACGAAGGCGAAAAAAATTGTAACTTTTACTTTTGCGGACTATTTTTTAAACATTTGAGGGGGCATATACCGAGATATATCAAAAAGATAAAAAAATTGTTTTCCTTATTTTCAGTGTTTCATATATTATGAATGTTTCCTGAAAATGTGGGACCGAAATTCGCACAAATATCGAAGATAAAAATTACAATTTTTTTCGGATTCATAAATAAAAAGTGTTTGCAAAGGATTCAAACTTTCAAAATTTGAAAAATAAATTTTTTTTTTACTTTTTCGGACTTTTTTTGAAAACTGTCTGTCGCACGGGAAAAAGTAATACAACACAAAAGATGCTTTTTTTTTTTAATATCTTAAGAAATGCCAACATGTTAGACGCCTCTATTTATATTAGTATTTAAAATATGCACACACCTTCCAGTAGGAACACCTATGCAATTGATACTATTGATATTGGCAGTTGGCTTCATAACGCTCATGGGGCTGCTATCAATTTTCACATTTGACAAGTAGTGATTACGTTCTCTATACCTCAGATAGTTCGAGGCTTCGGTCGTTTCGAAACACTTATCCAATGTATCAAACAATCCTTTTTCTTGTGTGTGGGTGGAATTAACTTCAGCAAGGTACCCGGCAAGTACGAATTCTCCCGTATCATTATGCGTCGCGTTGTACGCCATATTTAGATTGCTACTGGAATCCCATGTAGTCATAATGCCCCCTGAGAAACTGTTACCCCAGAGTGGCGTTTTGTAAGTCATATTAAAGAATACGTTTTCATCTGACGCGTATTGTGAGTTTAATAATAAATATTGCGGTGGCGAATGAACGGCAATACGATTATGCATTGGCGGAGGTACAGCTATGATCACAAATTCGCACCTGTAAAAGAAAATGAAACAATAAATTTGATGTGTTAATCTACAGGGTGCGTAAAATGTTCGGAGATATCTTTTTGAGAGCTTTCTTTCTTGTAATTATTAATATGTTTTTGAATTCTGTTTGTTTATTTGAATTACAATTTTGTACTAGAAAGGTTTTTCCTTATCTTGTTTGTTTATATAAAACCGAGTAAATGAGTGTACTACCATTATCGAGTTGTATAAGATGGGAATGAAGTCCAACAGATTTTGTAATTCAATGAGGTTTTAATTCAAATTTAATTTCAATTTAATTCATTGTACATGGGACGCAATCACCCCAGAACAATGTGCGAGTAATTTCGAGCACCTGTTGTAAATCTTTTTGTTCCAAATTTTGTTATCAGTGTAATAAAACCTGCCAACCAGTTCATACTGCAATTTGTTATTTACTGTAAAAGTGGCAACCTTTCCAGTCTAAAAACGTCTAAAAAAAAGTCTTCGAACATTCTACGCACCCTGTATGTGTTGACTATGGCCAATAAGGAAAATATTAATATAATTCATTAGGTAATTAGGAATTATTTTGATATTTTCAAAATTAAAACAATTTTTAGATATCTAGTGGGTAATTGTATGCACTTGGTCACGAATTTATTAAAATTCGCAAAGGAAATCTACACACTAGTTGTGAAAAAGTTACATGATCGTCATGTACCATCCCATATTTTTCATTAAAGTTAAATGTTGGAAACACTATAATAGTATCCTCGGTTAAATCCGTCAGATTTTTATTTATGCAAGCATATAAAATCGCGTGCGCAAATTAATAACGTTAATGACCTTCCAGAAGAAATGCGAGATTGAATCGGAATTGTTTGAAGGACTCCTATTATTTCCCAGCAAACGCGAGACTCAATGTTAAGAAGTGCCGTAGCTTGTGCTGAGGCACGGGGACGGGCAGTTTGAGCATTCCCTTTAATTTTGTATGAGTCAGAAACTATGGTATACTGCCCGACAACCGTTTGAGTCCACCCGCGTTTTATTATGTATATCGTGAAATATAAGGGATGCGTAAAATGCACTGCTCTACCTTTATTTCTTACGTTATCACAAGTCAGGTCAAGAAATATGACAGATAACGCCGTAAATATAATCCCCATATGAAATACTTTAGTGAATTATCGTGCCAGAGTGGTTTTTAACCCTGTAACTCCCAGTGTTGCACCGGTGCAACACTCATTTTGAATGTGCGTAAAATTCTATCGTCTGTTTATATTTAACTTTCGGCACGGAATGGAGAAAAATTGAAATAATCAATATTCAATTTTGATCTAGTTATCCTATAGAACCATTATATGTATATATAGACTAATATATATATATTATCTCACAATTTTGAAATAACAGCTCTGGGCGTTAAAGGGTTAACATGGAGGTACAACTTCAAGAATTAATTATGCTTGCAGAAATAATGAAAATGATTCCTAGACACGTATGTCCCACTTGGTCTCGTTGCTAGTTAAGGAATTCTTCGTTTTGAATTTCAATAACTACTGCGATAAACTAGGCTAGCGAAATTAATCCCATAAATAAAAACCAATGTGATGACTGATTCACGCGCATTGAAATTCAAGTTGGTCATTTTGTTCACAGAGAATAATTGGTAATCCAAGTTCATTCAAGTTTTATTACATATCTGCCTGTAAACCTCATCATTGCTTTGTATATCTGTATATATACATATATATATGTGGGTTAACATATAACCAGATTTATGAAACCACAAAAATACCTGTAACTCGACAACAAGATCAGAATAGATAAAGATTTATAATAGGTTGTTTTCTTGTGCACAGATGTTGTGAAACACCCAGTATAAATGCGCAGCAACTGCTTGGTCACGGAAATGAATGAAACTCGTGAATCAGTTAAAGGTTTTTTTATGCCCACTTTTTGTATTAATGAGTAGGTATTTTTGCTGTTTACGTGTAGAGCTTCGACGCTTCAAATATCCTCGTTGAAATTCTATCCTATAAATGTTTAATTCTATTCAGAAGAATTTCCCTTTACGGTACATTAACCAAGTCAATTAATTCTGTGCTTTAGTTAGATTCATTGATTTGTTTTGATATTCAAGTCGAGAGGTGGCGATGGTCAGTTAAAAATTTGCATATTTTCTATTTCGAATTGGTTTTCCTGTATGAATAAGCACATATGTTGGATATCCAACGCTCTCATTTAATTATTGCCTCGAGTCCTCCTTTTTAAAAGAATTTTCTATATTCTATCTGGAATTTTCGCGGTGTTATAAGACATCATTCTGTGTAAGAAAGTGAAACCGAATATTTCCAAATTGTGCATTACTTCTTTTTCGATAGCATATCAGATAGAGTTTTTCATACGTTATTAAAATATTAATGTAAATTATAATTAAAGTAATAAATCACTCGTGATAATTGTTAATGATAAAGTTACAATTAAAAGCAATTAAATATACTTCAACAACTTGATATGAATTTCACAGAGTACATGTAGGGGTGTCTGAGAAAATAAGAATATAAATAAAAATAAAATATTTGAAGTGATACAATTTTATTAGTTTTTGAGTGAAATAAAATTAAGCTTAATATAATTAATTTTAAGATTAGAATGTAGTATAATATCAAACTATTAATATTACTTAAAAATTTCTTTTTCTGTCAGTACATATGCCCGATCGTCGTTGAATTTAATCGCATTAACAGATTCGATGTATCTCATTTCTCCATGCTCAACTAAAATCGTATTTAGTAGTGTCTGTGCAACTGTTGTTATGCCGCCCTGTAAATGATAAAATTACATTAAGGAGACTGGTATTTTCTAACAAAACATTGCACATTTTGTTATACCAAGTATTGCGTAAAAATATACAAATATTTCAAAAACATCCCAATTGGATAAATTTTTAAATGGCAAAAGTTGTTAAAAATATTTATGTGAATACATTTGCAACAGCATTTCCAAATAATTACTTAACGATCAATTATGAGTAAATAATTCATAACATTTCGGACATTAATACAACCAATTTTTGTATATTTTTACCACAAGTTAAAAATAAATATTGATACAAAAATAATATAAATTAAGTATGTATATACTTGTATGAAATATCGGTTACTGTCACCCATTGTGATTTTTAATCTGTTCAAAACACCGTTTGCCCCATGTAGCATAACAAGGAACCAAAGGGCTGAAATGTCATGGAGATTTCTCATAGCTGTAAAAACCAATACATATATTAAACAGGACAGCAATTGATGTTGAGAAGGTAATTCATATTTATTATCAAATATTTACAGTACACTGAATTCTTTTCAAAATTGTTATTAACTATATTACAATTTCTTTCACGTATGATATATTAAATACAGAATCTCATTTTAGTTCGTTAGCTGGTAACCAATTTGAAATATTTTATTCAAACATGTTGAGTTAGTTATTATTAAAGACATTCGTTCCAATAATAAACAAGATTATTACTAGTAGCCAATACGGGAGATATAAATTTACCACAAGTGCTGCTAATAAAGGCTCTGCATAAGGATCGTACGTATGGAATGCAAGTGATTTTATATAATAACTGATTGACACTCATTTCTGCAAGTTGTTTTGCGTCTTCATGTTTAATATATGAATCAAACCTGGGATCTAACGAATTTTCCTCAATCTAAAAGAATAAATTTTAGAAACAAAATATAAATATATGTCTCTATATGTTTCAGAATATATATTCTACAATTTTAATGGTTATCTAGTATTCAAGGCAAATGAAACTTGGCCACCGATATTTAAATAGAAAGACTGATTTCAATCTGCAGTATTTGTTTCGTTTAAGTCATTTCAACTTTTTAAACCATTAAAATATTACATGTATTAAAATTAGTCAATGGAGAAAGTAAAAAAAATTGAATTTTATTGTTGGATTTTTGTCACTATTTCTTATGTTATCTGCATAAATTTTGAAGCAGAAACATCTCAAAGATGATAGAAAGGTGCAAACAAAATTTGTGTTACCGTTTGTAGAAAATTATAAACTTCTGCACCGTAAAATCTAGGTAATTTCTGCAAAGGTCCTTGTTTTGTGTAAAGTATTCTTTTCTTAGCGTCAATATTTTGTCCACGAACAGTTTCTAGACGCAGCGTGTTCACTAGTTCTGTTACGTGCTTTTGCAAGGAATTGACGTGGAAAGTATCACTAGAATCTTTCGGTAGAATACGACCTCCTATTTCATCTATTTCCAAGCACATACAATTGACACAGTTGCATTATTAGAAAACATTATTCTGGCGAGTAATTATTATACTATAAATAAAATTATTTTATAATAAAAATATAATGTGATATAGAAAGGAAAGTAAAGATACTTAAAATAAAAGAAAAATATTATGAATATATATTATAAGTATAGTATTTATAACTAATCTTAATATTATTCCTTTTTCATTTTCTATTTGGAACCCATAATTTTAATTTTTTCCGTAATAATTTTAAATCATTTCAACTGCGGGTTTGAATGATGAATTATAGCATTAATTGCAGTAAAATTTGTTATATTAAATATTATAAATAAATTAATGAGTCATGTATCGATTTAATGTAGTAAAAACATTTACGATATTTTGTAGTCAAAGAAATATACTGTACATACTTCAAAGTACTTTCTTCGTAAAACTATGCACAAGTTTGCATTTTAAAAATTATAAATATTTATAGATATTTTTTTTTGAATAATGACTTTTGATTAGTCATTTTAAGAGCAACAGTAAAAGATTGAAACGAAATTACTGAAAACAATTATTAATTAGTAAATCTCGAATTGTAATTACTATTTGCTTCGATGATCAATACATCTAACCCAGTTCTTTTCTTTAGAATATTATACGCGCAAGTAAGACCAGTTAAACCAGCTCCTATAATTATAACATCAAAGTCGTTGTCGTCCTCTGTAACGAATTCCTCATCAATAAAGTCAGCAGCCATATGTGTCATTATTTAAAAACTTATTCTGCTTTCGATTAAATTATAGTAAAGGTTCATGATGAATTTCTACTTGAAGTTGGCAACGTAAGAAGCGCGTTGAAGGAGTAACAAACATCATTTCATCATGCACACTTCGAGTTTTTAAAGTGACTTAATTCATATATTTTACATACCTATGATCTTCTACAAAGAGTGCTTAATTTTAAATCCATTGGATTTTTCATCTCTAAATTCATTGTCTCTTTATTAAGAAGATTTGCAATGCCAAATATTATAATTGTAATTTAATTAGCACTACAAGTATTCTAAATGACTATACAATAAATATAATTCTTATTCTCTTACTTCGACATTCAAATCTACATTTATACTAGTAATAAAATATACATTTATAATTATTCTACAACCATTATCGGAAAATCTAAATGCGCCTTAATTCGAAACACCATCTTAACTCTTAGGTTTTATAAATTATACTGTAGATGCTTCATTATGTAAGTTTATTGTAGAACACTGTGTACCGATAAGTAGTATTTTTTTTTAGATAAAATCGAATAATTACACTTCGATATGAGAACTTCTATTAATTAAAACACTATTACCCTAATCAATCAATACTACCTGCCATTATTACTATTTGCTTTACAAGCTAATTTTCGTCCAAAAACATATTTTAAACTAGGAGTTCCCATGCAGTGTCATAGCACATCATCGCATAAAGTGCACAATATATTATTTTATCTCTGACGTTTCAATAATACACGAACTTGTTTACAAAAGTATAGTCTACCGACAGTTGTGAGCATTACACACAGTTTTGTACGTAAGGGACATCGGATTTTTGATCTATCTGTTATCCAACAATTTTGTCACGCTGGCAAGATGACACCAACTTCCACGTACAAAATTCCAATACGCGGCAACTCAAAAATAACGGTTGCCATCGTCTCGAAGCAGTCAGTCCCTTGATAATTCAGGCAACTTTTAACTGCAACCTTTATAACTCCCGCGATGCCCTCCACCTCTTCCCTACCCTTCCGGTTCGTCCTAGAAGCGTTACTTTCTTCCGCCCCCTTTACGACTGGTCTACTGTCTCTTTACGGAGCTGTACATCTTAAATAATTGATTCTAACGTAGTTGCCGGTGTTTTTATAACTGTTTTACCGCCCGCTGTTGCCGCTGTGATATACATTATTTAGCTGCAGGTTTTTAAACTTAAGTCCCTGGACATGGAGGTGTGAAAAGACGGAGGGAACTATTGGGGATGCACCCGCTTCTCTGATAGAAGCAGATTACCCTATTCTTTCCTTCATTAACTCCCCCTTATCCACGCGTCAAATTTAAATGCCAGACAGTTCTGTGTCGACGAAGAAACAATTAGGTATAATATTCTTCCTTGGCACGAATTTATAGCAATAGTGGCGTGCTGCGGAACTTCTATCGTTTGGTGAACACGATTTTGGTAGTTTACGTTGTAACTTTCGTGTAAGTTTCTTTAAACTAAGAAGCGGTTTTATGCTTCTTCTGGCAAGGGTGTAAGTATAGCGTATTGACGGCTACTTTTTATATCCTCTGTAGTTTAATTAACATCTACTTATCATTTGAAATTTTAATTATTGCTTTCCTGCGTCCGAAATTGCTTCTAAAAGATACTTGTCTGACTAAGTCTGCTAAAAAATAAAATATAAATCTATTAAAATTCGGGACACAGGAATTTCAATGTTACAGAAACCAAATTTAAATGTTGAACTCAAAAGGTGTTTAAGACAATGTATTAGCGTCTCTCTTGTATTCTCCACTTTCCCCGGAATCTTAATAAATCAGTGATGTCAGTTTCCATTTTCTAGATACTATTTCTCTCCGCGTTTTGCCTCTGCCGATTCCAAAGCCGTTGGAAGAAATCGGAAGGGGTTTGAATCGAGAGGCAGCCTGGCCGCTGGAGTACAGATATTTCGGCGCCAAGGCGGCACTTCCGCCAAGAATGAACTTTCCGAATGCTGAATGCAACATCGTTCTCTTCCAGAAAGCACTTTGACAGAGCCCCACGGGTACATTACTAGGATTGCCGCCACCAATTGAGCTCCCTCGGCTCGCCCTCAGCGCGGCTCGACTCCCTTATGCCTACAAACAGAGCCGCCCGAGGCGACATCGCCGTTCAAACACCCAATCGCTCGATTCACAGCGATGAAGCAACTTGCAAATTCTCCATTGTTCACGTTATTTGACTTAGCCCTGCATTGGCTGCGCTGATCTGCATAATAGGTATTAACCCGAAAGGAGTCGAACTTCAGCCCTGCTTGGATAACTTCTCGACCCGGCCTGATTAAGTCTCCTCGCCACCGAAACTTCGGCACACGTTGTAGTACCCCACGTCTCGTACTTACCTCCACGAAAGAACGTGATTAGCCATTCCATGGTAACCTTGGCGGGACTAATACCACCGATGGAGCACGTGTTCCAACATTTTTCTGAATTATTAATCTTGCGCAACGAGGTCGGTTTGTGGTAGGTGTCCATTTCATTGGGAAACGAATGTGCGATGGGAGATTTTGATTTGTTGGAAAAATTTCGACTGAGTGAATTTTTTGTGGTATTTTATCGTAAATGTGTGATGCAGGCTGTTGTGGCATGGTTCGCGGTTGATGTTGTAATTTATTTGTATTGCATTAAGGGCATGAACGGAATATGGTAAAGGAAGGGAATCGAAGTATTAGGTGGAAGCCAATTTTATGGGTTAAAAATATAGTAAAATTTAAAATTTTTTTTAAGAAACTAGCATTTCGATTCATCTGAAATTTGGACCATGTTTTTATGCATTCTTGAAGAAGTTGTAGTTATTTTTTATTCATTTTTAATAATAAACATAGGAGTTATTTCCAGGTAATCTGAAACAGAAAAATGAAACGGCGTTGTACTTGGTACATATGTAGCTTCAATTTGATGAACCAGAACACCGCTAAGTTCTATACTTTTTTGTTACGTAAGAAAATTGGCGCAAAATTAGATCGCAAACATTAAAGATTCAGACCTTTCAGTTTGAAAACTCTCCACACCGCTCAATAATTTTTTTTGTTTTTTGCTGGTTCATCAATTTCAAGCTACATATGTATAAAATAAAACGCCGTTTCATTTTTCTGTTTCAGATTACCTGGTATATCAATATCACGCACACCAACACGGCTGACGAATTTTTCGCGGCGTGATGGTCAATCATGCATAACTCTGATATTCACGTTTAAAAATGAATAAAAAAAAAACTGCAGCTTCTTCAAAGATGCATCAAAACATGGTTCAAATTTCAGATGAATCGAATCGCTAGATTCTTAAAAAAAAATCCCCAATTTTTCCATGTTTTTACCCCAAAGAATAGGATTCCCCTTAAATTGATGAAATGGGCAAATAGGATTAATTACAGGCTTCATTAAAATATTTCTATACTTTTTTCAGTAAACGGATACAAATATAATCCAGCTAAAAAATTTATGAGACTGAAGGACTAAGTTAACCCTAACGATTATAAAAACCAAATCCAAAAATGAGTAGGTATATCTACGACAGAGGAAAGACTACAAATTTTACATGCACCGAGAAATTCAATACACAAATCGAAATTTCCCTCCCACTATTCTTTTTATATCACAAATACTCACAAAACGTTGAACAAAATTCACTATCCTTTACGACTTGAAAAGTACAACAAAGCTAAGATCACATCTCGGTGTATTTATCGTCTCCCTGCATTATCCAAGTTCTGCGCACGCTACTCACATGCCTTTGCATTCTTTCCCATTTGCAATGCCCACTGCTATTTACTCATTCATCCTCCCACCTTACATCCCGGATCGCCGCGCAACAAAAGTCAATTAATCGATAATCACTTTATACGAGCATGACTGAAGCAGCAAAGCAACCTGTAAACTTCCAAAGCGCGATAAATAATAAAAACCCCGGCAAGGATCGGCGCACTCTCCCACCAAATACTAAGTCGTCACCTTCTACGCCATCTCGGCATGATCCTCAGTAGCACCGCCGGTTCCCGCGGCTTCCATATTATCGAAATCTAGTTTCCACTCGGATAGCTCGATTTCCAGTGACGGTCCCCGCTAATGCACGGTTCTCCCGCGCTCATAGACCCACTTTATACGACCGAAATTCTCAGTAAGATGCAGAAGGACACTGGCAGAAGGAAGAAGCAAAGGTGGCGAAGGGGAGGGCGGCAGCGCGGCGGAGGGAGGAAGGGAGGAATTCGTAATATAGAGGGCCGCTCTACGACCCCGCTGGGAGGAATTCCGGGGTACGTTTTAAATTGCTGCATCCCCAACCTCCTTGTTTATGTATGCTACCGTTTCTTATTCTTGTGCGGCAGCGAAGGAGAGCGCGCGCCTCCCTAACTTTATGTGCACAGTGCCGGCATAAGTATGCAATCTATGCGTCGGTGTGACCGTATCCCTGTCTGCGTGATCGTACATGTGAAAGCGCTGCCGGCCGGTGTGCCACGGGGGCGCAGGATGTATGGGTGGCGGGGGCGCACACGCGATCGCGCCCGCATCCCCCCTTACGTGTGTGTATTGTATGGTGAAACGTGGTCCTACGTTTCCTCTCGCCGTGTTCAAACCGCCCCACGATCTGCCCGTTTTCTCCCGTGAATTCTTTTCGTGTACCCGAACCTGCTAGACTCTTCCTCCTTATTCCCGACTTCAGCCGGTTTACCCTTCGTGCCACCAGTGGAGTCTAACCATCCCCCCCCCCCCCGTTTCCATCCCCGTTCCGTTCTCCGCTTCCGCTACAGGCTTCCACCTTTTTCCGGCCTCAATTGCTGTAATCTATGGCCTATGCCCGTGGATTTAACCGTGGAATTGAGCCACGGTGATTTGTACGGTTTATTAATATTGCACGGCTATCGGGGATGGAACTTGGCCACGGGTTTTCATAGATTTTCAACGGCGCCCCGGATGATTATACGTACGTGAACGGCCGTGATATCGATTCACGGCGCCGTGTAAACCAATTTTCTGCGGGCGCAATTACGGGTCCCGATCCTATGGCTCTTAATTGTCGAAAAAAATCACTAGCATTTGTGAAATATTCATGCGCCTCCATCGATGTGGAAATCGACTTTCTTTGAAATGTCACGGCGTTATCAGTGCCTGTAATATGTTTCGTTGGGATTGGTGTGTTGTTACGTATTTGTGTCTGTTCTGGCGGATATTAAGCATTCATGGAAATACTGTTTGGTTGAATGATGGATTCAATTGTTGTGGCGTGTACGTGTGCTTTATAGAGAATGGGAGTAATTTGTTTCGTGATATTTTTTAATTTTATAGTTACGAGAATTATGGGGGTCGAAAATGAGAATATGTTAATTTGTAGGCTGAAAGTCGTGGGACTGATGACTTGCGTTGTGTGCTACTTAGTACTAAATAGTTGCAGTCAGTGGAACTTGTGCCTGTTATCGATTGGCAATGAACTGGGACATAGTATTGGCAGAAGATTGACTGAGATATTGATTGTGTTTGATCGAAGTTAATTCAAGTTGATTAAACTTTTCTTTATAGTTCCCTTTGTGTACGTTCGGAGTAAGTGGAACGAAATTTTAGACGTTCCTTTATGCTGACAATGAAATGTGTTTTATACACTTTGATAAGATCATTTAGGGTCATCTGTTTTCGGAATGTTCGTAAATACGTAATGAAAGAGAGCGATAAATTTATACATCTAGGTTAAATTTTGGATAAGTGCCTATAGGGAAGCTTTTTAATTTTTTTTTTATAATTATAGCTTAATGCAGAATAGTAAGAAATATTAATTTTTGTAAAAAGAGGGTACGTATTCAGTGCCGTTTAAGGAACAATAGAGTTGTTGAATATAATTATAGGAAGATAGATTTTGAAAAACTGACAAACATTCTCTTTTTTCAATTTTCTTAATGTTCGCGTAAAAAAAAACTATAGTCCTGTCCAGTTTCTACAATCACTCGACACAGTTCCCCTTAACAGAAGATTAATCCTGTAGCAAATTGTATTAATTTATACGAATATAATTTGATTCTACAATCATTACCTAGGAATCCCTAATGGTAATGGTAAGTAAACCCACTTAGGTACAGAAGTAAATAACAATAATATTAGAGCAATATAGATCAGTAGAAATATATAAGTACTGTTGAATACTGCGATATAAAGGGAATTTAATTTTTTTATAAAAATAAGCCTGTAATGAATTAAATGTTGACTAATATCAAAACATAACACATGTGATAACCTGGAAAAATAAATTAAACACATAAGTAGTTTTACCATCTGGTTGATTTGATTTGTGGATTCATAGACTGCTATCTCTTTATAAAAAAAATAAAACTGTCGGTTTATATAAGAATAATAACATATTAAAGTAGAAAAATAATATGGATGCCAAAGTAATTTGAAATACCTGCATAGAAAATGAACTAAAACTACTAATACTGTAACTAATTCACTGTCTTTTACCATTACTGTACTAACAATAAGTCATCAAAATAATTATTCTATGAATGGGTAATAAATGAATATCTACTTAGTAACATCGCAAACAATATTATATAAATGAAATTATACATTATAATTAATGGTTCTACATTACAGAAATCTCTTTTCTATTTCTCAACGTTTCGTAAAAATCTCGTATTGTATGTAATTGTAATTCTGAAGAAGTTCTGGAAAAAGGATACCTGATAAAACATATCAATCCGTCAAGTAAATATTAAGCAATACTCTATGGGTTGTAGTCTCTTGGGGTTAGGCTTACTGGTTATTTCGCCCATGTTACCTCTTACTATACCTATAGTAGTATTATTGCTGTGGTTTCGTCGTCTGAAAATCACGCTCGAAACCTATACAATCGCAACCGCGTAACTCAATAGTTATGATAATTTTGTAGCGTTTGTTGTTTTTCATACTGAAAAATAGCATTTATTTTATTAGATCTTAAAGTGGCAATATAAACACGGAGATTTATTTGGAATTCATATAGTTATTTCAATTTCGCTTGAATTATGTTTATCATAAAAAATTAAATAAAACAATATCATTGTATTTATAACTTATTTTCAGCAGTATTACACCACTTTATTTAATACGTTTGTATTATAGCATTTTGCAGTATCTTTAACTATTATTAGCGAGTCTATACTTATTCACTACACACATAATACAGTTATAATATACAGAATACAAGTAGAATATAATACTGTTTCAATTTTGCATAAACATGTTAATTCTGAAGAAGTTATTACAAACTTCGGAAAAAAGAATAATTTTAATTTCTTCATAAATCATAACATATTTGTCACTTGTATTTTCTTCGTGACTGATAGCAATGATTTTGTAATTGTATAGGTACATATGTATGGTATTTTTCGTTCATTCCAATTTTCACGTCAAGTGATAAACAGTTAGAATTGTGCAAGGAATCTATCTGTCGTTGACGAAAGTCACACAGGACACTGTATTGAACTTTTTTTTATTCACGAGCGAGTGAATGGCCGGTACTTGAATAAGTGACACATCAAACGATCAAGAAAGAGGAAGAATGTAATTTGTGGAAAACTAGCCATGTAAAAATGATGAGTTGTCGTGAGCTAGAAATCAGAAACCAGACAACGTTGTCGCGCTAACAGAATATTGTACGAATGTCGTTTCGAATGCAGTACACAGGGTGCCTTGTAATTGGTGATATCATACGAAAGGCGATGATTTTACATGAAAGAATAAGTTCCAATTGTGGAATAACATTTTTTCATTTAGGGTTTTATTTTCGAAAATATTGCCATTCAATAGTCGATAAGTACGTGATCGTCCAATCCAGAATTGGCAAAATGCACGTTGTGATTACTTTTGTAAAAATAGATGGAAATCGTGTAGAATAAAGTTTTTAAAAGGCGGTTTGGGTTTCGAGAAAATGGGTGCTGAAAATTGGACCGATTTTTATAAGTCGAATCCACGTGTGCTCGATAGATTTTAAAATTGATTTTGTCGAAAACGAAGCATCGTTCGGGAAAAAGGTATGCATTCGACTCACTTTCGCACAGGAATTCGTGTTAGTCAGAGTTAGAATGAATTGAACCGGTTTTTTAATTTTCTCAAAAAATATAATTGAAGTAGAAAATAAATATTTGTACTTATTTTAAAAATATTCAGTGTTTTTTAATATTTATGGAGTTACAAAAATATAACAAAATAAAATATACTCTGTCTATATAAAACCAAATAAATAACAAAGATTAAAATAACTAAAATCCGTACTAATCCGTACAATTTTTTAGTTCATTTAATATGTATGGGTCTACAAAAATATACCACAATAAAATAGACTGCATACAAAATCAAATGAAAAAAATTAAAATAACTAAAGTCCGTCCAAAATATAAATCTTTCACAGTGGTACCAAATTATAAATCTTTATTTCATTTAGTATTTTTCTTCCGAAAATATCAACTCATGAAGATTAGTCTTATCGTAAACTGTTAGCTACTACAATTTGCTTGTGTCCGAGGCGATTCCTAATCAAAACGTTACCGCTTTTAATTAAATAATTCATTTATTTTTACATATTAATTCTACTATATAAACCCGTTTTTTTTTTAAATTTAAAACCCGGTTTTCGAATTTTACAAATCTATAAAAAAAAACGGCTTTTAAACTCGGTTTTTAAAACCCGACAAACCCTTGTATTTACTGCTGAACTTTTTTACTCAGTAAATGGAGGCCCAAATCGAAAAATGTTATTCTACATTTTCGAGTTAATTTTCTACTAGAATTACGCCTAAATTCACGCCTTTGGGGCAGTTATGTTATTATTGCCCCGAAATTGAAAATTGATATTCAACAATTGTGTCAGAAATATTATTAGGGGTGAAGTACTGAAAATAACGGAATACATTAGTAAACAAATTTTATTGTGTAACGATAAAATATTTAGCAGAGGTGAAAAAATTTGGACACTCTTGATACTTCACTTCTGCATCAGGGAAATAAAATCAGTTTCTTAACTTGCGACGCAAGTAACACTTAAGTACGTCTTTATTGCTACGAAGTGTGATAGCCAACAACGAATATTTCAATAGCCACGTTATTGCCATCTAGTGGCCAGGGATGGTCGGAGAATAGAGATTACCATGCAGGGTAAACTTGCCTAAATCGTACCCCTTAAAGACAAATGCTTTTCACATGAAAATTAACAGGGAATGTGAAACGAAATTAGTGACGAGACTAGATTAACTAAGCGAAATTAGATTAGATTAAAATCCTAATTCGAAATTTGAGCTTCAATCATTAGAATATTTACAATTATCACATAAATATTCAAAAGTATCTCTATCCATTCCCGCACGTGCACCCACATTTTGCACTGTGCGCATTGTATCATACTTTCCTGTCTATTCCCTTCACACACTTTACAAAAGCAACTTCCATTTTTTTCGCCTTTCTTTTTCTTCTTTTTGATCTTCTGTGTATCGATTTTGGTGCCATTCTTCCTCTTACGAGTTTTCTTTGCTGCTCCGGTTAAATTTCTGGTTACAGTTTTCTTTTTAGCCTCATCCAAGTTTTTTTCCTCAATACGATTTTAGCTTGAACACGGTGGTACGTAATAGGCACATGGGTCAACTTGAATTCAAATTTACCGTGTGGAAATACAGGACACTGTTCGTCGGTGTAAAAATAAGAAATAAATTTGTAAATAGACATAGTTGCAAGCAGAAATTTATTTCACTGATTCTCACAAATAGTAATTGTACAAAATCTTGAACGGCGGATTGCGCCTTGTTGGGCCGAAAAGTAGGTAATTCTTTGTGAATTTGTTGTAGGTATAATAACAGCGCGACAAATTAAATTGAGTTTTGGCAGGCTATTTTATTGTAGCTTGAGCTATTGTTCTGAATTTTTATGTGACAGTGAAACAAAAGCATGGTATGTACAGAGAGAGCGTTGAAAAATAATTGGGTGGTCTTGGCGTTGACGGAGAGTATTGTAAGGTTTATCTGAAACACAAAAAGGAAAAAGGCTTCTTAATCTGTATCAATGTGGCTATCCGTGGTACTAGTTGCATTGAGAAAAATAAAAAAGTGTTTAAATGGCAGCCTTTTAAAGAAAATGAAGCGCCCTGATTTGAGTTTGAAAAAGGTTTTGCCCCAAAATCGGGAAAACTTCTTTAAATAAAAATATTTAAAATTAAGCAAATGGCGGCGTTTTGAAAATGAAGTTTCGATTTTCACACATTTTTGCAACTTTAAAGGTCTGTGAAAGTTTAAAAACAAAATATTTTATCCTAATTCTGGTAGGGACGATAGCCAAAGGCATACAAATAAAGAATCTCCTTACATTTTTTGTTTCACATAAATCATGGCCGCAGTGACCCAATGTTTTTTTTCACGATTACTTTAAAGCAGTCAGCTGCGTTTGATTTTCATTTTTCTCTATTGCCAAAGTTTGTAAATACATTTTGAATACCAATAAGCACGTAGCAGTAAACTGAATAATAATAAAATTGATGGGTTCTTTGTAAAAAAAATTTCGAAATATCGCGACGCAAACGCCTCGTCAGTACAGAATACACCCTCAAAGGGGTTACAGGAGTTCGAAGGGGACATCGCAGTATGAAGGTAGAATTTTCTCAAAGGCACATGCTAAGGTCAAACGAATGTCGCATACGTTTTTTTTTTTAAGTAGTACGTGAAATATTTGTTTCTACCATTAAGGATAATGAAACGAACTCAGCCACACCTGTTTATTTATGACTTCATTAATTAGAATATGCGAAATGATAGCATGGAATTTTAATTCTAAGAATTTCAAGGCTCTCGCGGATCGATTATCGCGTGTGGTTCCTTCGACGTTACAACCATCGTAGCGGTATACCGATGAAACCTGTTACCGAGTCCTGATGGATTGTCAAATGCACTTATTACGTTAATTAGAAAACTGACATGTCGCGGTCACATAATTCCAGGTTAACTTTCATTTGCTCCGTTTTTTAAACAGCCGCACCGGTCAGCTTCTCTATTGTAATTGTTACCTTCGTTCCTGCGGGGCTACCAACTGCGGCTCGTAGCCGTCAACCGGCATGATTACATATGTTCGCATTTCAAGCCCTTCCATTTCACTGGAAATGCGTCATAGTCACATGACAAGCTAACCTTACCCCTTTCCTTCACACACACCGTGACATATCTTGTAATTTTACCTAAATCAATTGAAGAGTCCTTGTAGAAAACACTGTAAGTGCTAAAATTAAAAAACAAAATTTAATCGGAAAGGTTCTACGTACCTACTACAGCAGAGAATTTTATTTTTCACTCTTATAGCGCTTTCTACGAGGACTCTTCAAATACTCTTCCTTCAGCATAATTGTCTTCATCAGCAACAGCAGTGCTACTTACAGCTTCAATAGCACAAATAAATCCACCCAGCAAAGCGACAATTGCCATCAAGCCCATCGCAGACTAAGATCACTCACGCGACAAAGCAGAAGGAATCACAGAAAGTGACGAGTTCCTTGGTCCACAGTCGTGAAGACCAAAAACGGTGGCGCTGTAAAATGTCGGGGCTCCCCGAGACCCGAGATCGTGCCAGGTCCTGAGGAACCTGAGGATCGTTTCCAGCGAGGACATCCCCGTTTCTCTTCCACTGATCTTACATCCAAGAGCAGAGAAAATCCCGCGTACCGCGTTAGCATCTCCTCCCTTTAAGCCTTGGGAATCAATTTGGCCGCGGGCGAAGTAAGGAGTCGTTTCTCGCGGGCGATCGCCGCGTCCCGTCGTTCGTGGCGAGGCGTGGAAACAGCCTAAGCATCACGGAGAACCGGGGAGATCGAGACGCGGCAGTAAACCTACTAGGCGTAGGTTTTGATGGCAGACAGCGGTGGCGAGTCAGCGGTGGGCCGAGGACGAGGGTGAGCTGGGGGATCGGGTCGGAGGGAAGGTTTGGATACCTTGTCGAGGATAGGCTGCCGGTGCAAGTAGGTTTAATATTTGATACCGCGGGCTGGTCATCCTGCCGAGGCGATAACACAGGCCCCGCGGGAACCTTCCGCCCAACATCCCTCGGAAAACGACTGCCGCCAAACTCGCTGCGCCCACCACCTCCCTCCCGGCCGCCTCTCCGCGCTTCCTCTTCCATCGTTCACATTCCATCCCGTGTACCGTTGCCCTGTCCTTTCTGTCTTCCCTCTGCTGACCCGTCTAGCCGCGCAACCACACCATCGCTGCTTTTCCTATTGCCCTTTCCCCTTTTTCGTACAAATGAATCATTGCCCGTGCACCTCTCTGTCCCGTAAACACAGTTATCCTTACTTATCCTATTTGAGGGGGGTACTGGTTGCGCTCTGCTGGAGTCCTATTGTTGCTGGTCCTTGAAATATGAATCTCCATGTTTTTGGAGGACGAAGGTTACGAGTGGAAGAGGTACTGATTTGTAGCAGAGGATAATGGATGAGTGGTAATTACTGTATCGTTCAGCTAGGGTGATATTATAAAGAAAGACTGGTGTGTGTTGTCACGCGGCATCGTAATGAAGAAAATTAATACTAACTCTTTTTGCGAGCGTTAGTGTAGGTTTGTTAAAAAGTATGATGTAGGGAGGTATGTTGCAATGAGATTGTGACGATGCATTTGGACACAATGTAGAGTTAAAAGATATTTACAAAAGAGAACGAAACTATTTTGAATGTTACAGATGGGGAATGAATGAAACGAATGAAATACATTTTTAAACACAAATATATTTAGAGTCTGCCCATAAAAAGTGTCCGTGAGTTAAATTTTCATTATGATATTGATTTTTATAAGGTCAAAACAGTCCACGCTGGGCTGTATGTATTGCGCAATTATAGTTATTTAGGATTGGCTGTGAATACAATTAACACTTACTTTTATTTTAGTTGAGCTTTTTTAGATTCTCGGAAATAACATTTTTTTAGAATGAAAGTAATTATTTTAATTGACGCCAGATTTAGGCACAAATTTACCATAATGGGTATGTTATATTTATTCAGTCTTTATCAGTCATGACAAACCTTCCCTTTGCCTTAAAGTGCTTCCTTAATCATCAGGTAAAATTATATTCAATAATATTGGAATCCAAGTATGCTTTAAAGCAAACGCGAAGGGTTTATATTATAGAGATTCTATGTTTATTATACTTGTAAATCTGACTTGTACCTATCCTATATACGAATATGTCTTCTGTAGATGGGGTGAGGGGGAAAGACTGGCAAAATCAACTTCTGTGTTGGTCAGTCGGATTGGAATCCGGGAGTCAAGAATAGCGTGAAACGGCTTTATTCGTTTATTGGATCTACGAAAGTCCCGGAGCTTTGTGAGTAACAGAGGGGATCTGGGTTACGAAGGGTCCATGACACCTTAAAAATTTATTATGAAATAGCTCACACAAATCTGCACTTACTACGAAGATACAATCGATCAAATAGCAGTGTGGGTGATCGGTAAAATTCTCTGAATTGTCTTATAACTATATAATCTGATGATACAATGTAATTAGCGATAAAAAGTCACAATGACGTGAGTCAGTTTTATCATATCTGAAAAGATTGGATTTTCAATACAAAGTCAAATACGACATATGTTTATATCAACTTTTTTTTTATTATTCAGATGTGCTAAAGTCACTTCTATAATATTTCCCATTTATTCTGGGACATCTAGTATACTCAAAAGTCAATCGTATTTGAAAACTAAAAAGACCAAGATTCCCTATCATATGGGTTGGCTTCGTATTATTTTTTCTTACATGTAATACATGTTTTTAAACAGTTACATTGTTGTGTGGTCAGTAATAATGAAGTTGTTTATCGTAACTCAGGTTTTCAACATCATCAGTAACGTATTATTTACGATAACGCAATATTTGGAAACCCTTTCATACGTGACGCAAAAGGTTATTTTAAATAGTAATTATTCGAATCGGTATAGGTTAACCACAATCGAACGCTAACACTGGTGAATCAATAATTCCCCCAAATAATGCATCGGGTTTTTTAAGATAAAAGTGCATGAAGATAAAACAGAACTGATTTCGAATGAAATATTGAACTGTTTCCTACTTTGAAATGAAAGCACCGTGAATCGAATAGTAAACTTGATTACAATTTCCCACAAAGTTTATTCGTAGCAGTCACAATCGAGTTATTTATTTATTCTAATTGTATTACAGTATACAGACAAAATAAAGAAAATGCTTGGAAAATGTCATTCTATAATTATTATACAATTATAAAATATCTCTTCAACTTCTTGGAATTAAACTATTTTGGTATGCTGTAAATATTATCTTCATATCTTCTTAAATACAATTTTACTCTTATCACGATGGTTATACTTTATATTTTATTAGGTAGATCTTTATATTAATCAATGAAACTGAAGTTGCAGGTTTCTATAAAAGATTGTCAGCGTAAGAATTCCTAGCAAAAATTAATTTTGTTTTTTAAATGTACGTAGGTACATAACTTAAAATAAATAGAGACATTGAAGTTTGTGGAATTCAATTTCTGAGGAATAAACCAATTATGCGGCTAAAATAGAGTACAACAATACTTAAGGCAGTGCATATTTAACACGTTTCGTGTTATTTGGGTCACCAGTGATTCATAATATTTAGTATAACCTTTCATCAAGCTTAAAATAAAGTAAAACGAATTACCATATTTTTCAATTTGGTGTTGGAATCAAAGTATGTGATAAAGGAGGTGAAATTATGAACAATTTAATACAACTACTTCTTTCCTGTAATCATACATACAAGTACTATGTACATATATCGCCATCTAATTTTCTTCTCACTTTCTACTCGCCTATTCGAGCGTATGCACACAATAGAATTCGTATTGAATATTTAATGTCCATAATATGGTATTATTATCTTTGAAAATACTTCCAGTAAGTAGGTACTCTCGCAATTATATCGACGGATATAATAAACTCAGTAATATTCATATGTTTTTCTTACAGCAGCAGCCCGCATTTAATAAGTAAAAAAATGCCAATTAAAATCGCTCTCAGTAGAAACATCTTTTACCAAAAACTATACTACTAAAATATGGCATGTAATACCTAGGTACTATAAAAATGATCAGATCTCAACATTATCATTAAATTAAACTACTAAACTCTGTCAACCGTTCGACACCAATCAAGTCTAAAGCACGACACTTGGTTTGTACAACACGCCGGTGTAATCAACAGATGTTTCAACGAGTTAGGATACTACACGGAACCGTATCGAGGGTTGCGTCCCGGAGGGGGGGGGGGGCGCAGTGCGAAAGCGAAACCCGGAGGGGAGGGTGTCGGTAAGCAAAAATGCCAGAACTGCCGGCGATAGGTTTGCGATTCGCGGGTCATCGAAGATAGATGACGAACGGCATGCCAGCAGCGGCGGCCTTGGTGTTAAACCGAGGAACGACTGGGTCTGGCCAGTTTACGACGTAACTACTCATCCGAAGACCAGTAACGGCGACAGCCGAGCGAGAGATTTCGCGGTGGTCGAACAAAAGCACGACGTGGGAGAGGAAAAGTAGGTAGAAGACACGAGGAGCCTTGGACGAGACAAGGTTGCAACGGGGCAAGGTTTGCTACGTGCGGGGGCGGCACGGGGGTGGTTTGGAAGGGCGTGTAGGATTTTTGGGAGGGGTGGATGGGAGAAAGAGAGAGGACGGCGGAGGCTGTGCAGAAGGGAAAGGATAGGGAGCGCGGAGGGCAGAGAGAGGGTAGAATGCAGGAAGGACGGACGAACGGGTGGTCGCGGCTAGCGACACCCATACCAAACACGAAGGCAAGGGCAAAGATGGCCGACGGGTATCGGACAGGGGCGCAAGCGTGACCGTGTCAGACTCCGCCTACGCACGGCGTACCCCTCCGTTCCGGTTGTTCTCGGTTCACCCCGTGGCGAACAACCCCTCTCTTCGTGAGCACGCGCTGCTCGGCGAATCTCCTAGATCGCCAGCAACCCCTACTCCCGAGGCTATCGTCTTCTTCGTTCACTCCCGCCATCCCCCGTGGAAGAGTTCATCCGCGGACCACTCTTCGGCGGCCAGTCAGCACCAAAAAGTGCAAAGCCTCAGGACAACATCCGCGGACGGTTCTACGTGGCTAATTACAACATCGTCGACAGTGGGACGGAGCTTTTTAAACATTCGTCTCTACCCACCTCGGTGTCCGTCCGGTGATTCTACCCCTGCGGCGCGAATGGTCCGATCGGGTTTCCGTTTCTCATCCAACGGCGTAGCCTGACGTCGGTGGACTTGATCGGAATCAGCTGCTCCTCGTCAGGAGATTATTTATTCATAACCGTGCAAGAACGCCGCGCCACCCTCTGCGCGTCCGCGTTCCGCTTGTGAAGTGTCAGATCGCTGGTTACGTACGAGCCAGCTGGAATTGTGATGGTTAGGACATAGGACATCGGTCGGACAACTGTGCGGACCGAGACATCGCGTGCGCGATTACGTGCATCATGCGAGGTCCGCGTTCTCTTCGGTCGATCGTCGTAGAACCGGCGGACTGATCGGTCGGCCGCTCCACGGCGATTAGGATGAGTGTTGGTAACTGATAAAGGGGGAGTGTGATAGTAATCTGGTCGCCGAGTGCGCAACCGTTTATGGTGACACGTCATCCGTACCATCGGTGCCGCGACTGCATCTTATCCCGAGGGAAAGTGAAAGTGAAGGTGGACGTACTTTCGTAGGGTGCGGGTTACATTGAGGATTGTTGTCACACAGATGCGAACCGCGACTGCTGACGTGAAGAAGCGCAGCTGCCGCTGCTGGTACCGTTCCGTTTGAGGCTGCCGGTTTACGACTGGTTTAGGTCTAAGCCCGACAGCTTAGACTTGGCTGGCTGCAAGATGATGTACTCACCGGACAAGATGATGGGGAGCAAGGGGCTCCACGGGGCACCTATCACGGCCCCGGGCTGCTTCCCTTCGGGAAGGTATTCGCCGCCGCCTTATCGTGCTGCCCCGGACCCCATGCCGCCACCGCCGCGACGCTGTATGCCGAATCCCACGGTGAGTAATCACCACCTCGTCCCACCTTTTCTCTTTGCACTTGCCCTTTCTCATTACGGAAACGACGGTGATTACTCTTCTGAGCGGGTTGCATCCTGATTCGATCACCCGTTATCGATGAAAGACATGCTTAGCTAAATGATACCTTCCAGCGGTGTTCGTGGGGTCATTACATCTGGTGGTTGAAATTTTAAGCATTGCTTGAGAAATATTACGCTTAAGAAAGGAAAATTCTATCCATCAAATATGCTTGCTCAGGCAGCTTTCTTTCGGAAGTGAGTTTCTTCTTTAATTCGAGATTTCTTCTTGTTAGGCTAGTCGATGTATGGGGTAGGCGTGCTGCAGAACTTGCTGACACTTACTTTGGTAAATTATTTTCAGCAGCTGTTTCTTAGTTCAAACGGGTCACCTTCTTGGGAGACTGATTAATGGGAAGACTTTATTATTGTATTTTGTAATGTAGATTGAGGGGATAAAAATCATTTTGTTACGAGCATTTTGGCTTTTGTGCATTTCAATGTAGCAATGCTATTTTGTTTTAACTGTATTATCGTTATTTGAAGCTATCAGCGGAATAGTGGAGTAACCCCAAAAATTTTATTTTGAGATAACGACTAATGAAATTATTGACGTTTTAAAGACGTTGCGTAAAATTTTTACTTTTAGGTACATAGGTATGATTTTTTACAAAATATAATTGCTGAGGTGTATATTGCGTAAAATTTTGACTTTTAGGTACATAGCTATGTTTTTTTACACAATATAATTGCTGAGGCGTACATTATTAGAATTTAAAATAATGACCAAGACTGCACGGGATAGTATTTTGTGACGTTACATACTTTAGATGCCGAAATACAACTTCAAATATTAAGAAACAATACACTGCACTATTCCTGCGTTATAAAAGTATCTGGAAATTACAAATTCATTTGTTTTTATTGTCAGCGCATTAGTGGCGCTTCTGATATAAATTTCTATTGCCGCATTTTTAATATGTTAGGTGCAGCAGTTAACAATAGAGATTGACCAGGGGACGAAATTTGGACGCCTCTATATATTTTATAATTCAAATTTTTTTATATATAAATGAACATCTTGAACGTGATTGCGTTTACGACTCTATTAAGAATTCTTTAAGTCAATTTAATAATTTCATTACGATGCTAAACCGTGTGCAAAATCGTTCAAGGCAGTAACACAAATCAGGTTGCGATTAAACTCCGCAAGGAACAATACATTATACATGAATAGAGGTTGGTGGGCTCGAGGAGTTCTCCGATATATTTGGAATGTAAGGTAGCGATAAAAAAGACATTGAAAGTTTGCATCATCCATTTTCATTGACCACAAGCTTCCCTTGTCAGATATATTACACGCCCTTTATATCCGTTGCTCACCATACTTTTCGCCAATGCCTGGAAGTTTTCAGAAATGTCTTGAACACTTTTTCCCAATGTTACTGATTTCAATGTGTGTGATAGTCGTTTCACTATCACTGATAAGGATTTTAACCAAGAAATGTAAGAAGTTCGTAACAAAATACCAATATTACTATTAAGTAATGTGTCAATTATAAATACCATGATTTATTAAGTTGCTCGTTCCAAGAATTCCCTTTTACTTAGTTGTCATTTTATGAGATAGAATAATTGATAAATCGAATATTACATAAAGTGCAAATTAAATTATTAACGGCGATTAATGTGATTACCAATAATACAAAAAAGTGTAACAATTATTTTCGAATTGTCAATTCAACGTCAACTCAACTTCACTGACATTTAGCACAGTACAGATTCCTAGACTTTGCGTTTTGAATAGATTGTAGAATCTGAGTATGTAAATTGGGTGATTGTAGAATATTGTTATTGTGAAAGCAAAAACAGAAACAACTGCAAACCACCGTTCGAGTATGAAGTGTCGATGAAATCACATAATTAGAACTGCAAAACTGAGATCGTAGTAAGAAACACTGGTGTACCTACATGACGTGGTCTTACTGAAGACTGCGATAGCAAATCGAACATTTAAAAAAAATCCTACAATATATTTACGATTTCAACCTTTCGTACATCAACTTATTTGCCCGTCAATTAACCAGAAATCTTTTGCTCCATGTTACACTCATTAAATGCAGAATGTCGTAATAGGACAAATATAGTATAGTGAATTCAAAATCAATAATTCATTTAACTCCATAAGTTAAAAATTCAAACTGTCTGGGTTAAGTCACTTTCGCGATATTTAATGGTACCTATCAGTATGTAATATTAATTTAAGCTTTAGCTTGTCTGAGGGGAATAATTATAGTTGAGAGGGTTAAAAGACCGATGACTGTAAGAATCATGTATGATCGAGGTTCGATGTAAACTGGATAATCGCAACTGGGGGAGAAATGATTAAAATCATATTCTAAGCTGATGTGATTAGATCGTCTTAGCGTTTCTTTTTACATCCAGATATGTAGTGCATATCTAAACATGAGTTTGAATAGCATTCATTTTGTGTTGTAAGACGTCGCAGGTATACGTATGGGGTTGTTTGAAGAGTGAAGATTATTCATAAATCACCGATTTATGCCTCAGAATGACTAAGAAAAGACTACTGGATTGTTAAACAAACACATATTCTGAAGAAACATACTAGATCCTAATCCCGAAAGCAAACCAAATTAGGTATCCTTCGAAACAACTTCTGATGCACAAAATAGTATCTACAACATCAACAAATCAGTCAGGGTGGTTTAGAATCATTTTAGGAAATCCAAGCTTATTCGCCAAGTCTCCCAAAATGACCTACCATATCAAAGTTCTTCAAACGTCCATACCATTCCACTTTCACCAGCCTTGCCTGAAGAAGTCCGACTCAAAGATTCGCCGTCGCAACGAGTCAAAGCGACCGGTCTGAAAGAGTGGAAAATCGCGACAGAAGGGACGGCTGTCAGGAAAGCACAGCGTCCGCTCAAGTTCCGTAGATTCGACACCCTACAAAACCATCGACGTCGGAGAGAAATCGCGCACACCCTCGAGCGGTCGGTCATCCGTGTCGTCGGCAATACACGTTTCATGACGTAACCGGGGAAGTACACCAAAGTAGCAGGCGTCTAAACAGAATCAATCGAAGCTCACAGTCACGCTGGCAGCACTGCGCCCTCCCCTGGCCTGACAGGTCCCGCACTCACCTCGATGTATCCATCCGCAGCTCGGATCCCTCTGCAGGCTGGCCCCGCGTCCCTCCGCAAAGCTGCAAACCGTGGCACACGTCGAACCGACCTGTCCCATCCTCCCCCTCCCCCCCCCTCAATCCCGCGATCTCTTTCCTCCGCTATATCGCGGACTCCACGGTCTTTAGTTTATTCATGTGACGTAATAGGATAAAAACCGTCGCTACGAGCTGAGTGCCTAGATGAGATTACAGCCGTACTGTTACGCCCGGTAACGCGAATCCAGCATAATCGCTTCTTCCTGCGATTTTTCGGCTATCTTTACCGTCGTCCTCGCAACGGCTGTCCTTTTTTTCTTCGCCCTCGTTCCTGCTACCCCCTTTTTCTCCTGCCGATTGGATCCTCCACGGCGAATTTAACCGTGTTTCGTCCTGTGGAATCAGCACTATCGTATCGATTCGTGGATTCATGTGGTTGGTTCTCCTGCGCTGTCCTTAATACCCCACCTGGTGTTTTAGTTGTAGCTGTAGTTTTAAGATAAGTATTAACAGCCTGCGCTTGAAAACGATGGATCATGAGCTTCAGTGTTTCGAGTAGAATCGCTCTGTGAGAGCTCGGAGAAAAGTCAGTGTCAGACTTCGGTAACCTCGCCTTGTTAGTGTTTGTCTCATTGTCGGTTTTAAGTTCATTTTTAGTTATTTTAGTGGATCTTTTTGGTCAGGTCTGGATACAGTGTTTTTGTTATACGTCGCTAGTTGTGGTGATTAGAGTTTCTTCTGCGAAATGTGTTGCTATTGTTATTTTTATTGTATTGGTACTTCAGCTACGTTTCGTGAAAATAATGTTAGTAATGTTAATAGATTATTGTGTTTCATCTGTGGGTTCCTTTGTTTTGAGATATCAATTTACTTTGCGAGTCGAATTGTGATAACTAAATGTTGAGATAGGGGCAGGGTGTTTAAGAGATACATTTTCATGTTTTTTGATACAAGAATTGCTATACTTGGTTAGATTTTAGTTGACCGTTTCTATGTTTCTATCTCTTCGTTCATTTCGCGCATTGTTATTCTTCTACATATACTCCAAATGCACTGGTACTTGTTATTATAAATTTAAAAGCTGAATTCTTAACTTTTCATTGCAATCATAAATTCTCTCAGAGAAGATTTAACATGTAGTCTTGAATGTTAATGATGTACATAATATGTATATACATACGTAGTGAACCAATTTTGAAAAACGTGTTTTGAATTCTATGAATTAAAATGTAAGAATATTTTAATTTCACTGCATACGTGTAATGCAGTTGTTACGAGTTGTTATTATTCGAATTGGCTAACCAAGCACCTTACGACTCCGTATAAACAATCGGCTGTTTAATTTTCTCTGAATATTAGAAATTTTCTACTAGAATTCTGGTAATTCTATAGAGCCAAAAATACTATCTCCTAATCAATTTTAATAAGCGCCTAATGTTGTACCTATTTCTTTCATTAAACTGCATCGATTTCTTTCTTCACTGGTGTTACTTCGATTTCGAGTTTCCAAATGGTACTTGTACAATGCACAAAATCATTTCAAAATCAGAACTAGAAATACTTATTGTATTATCCTGTACAGGAATGATCGAGTGCTTTAAATAGTTAATCAAATGAATGTCATTGGGAAGTTAAATAAATTCAAAATACATTTGCGAGGAATCAGCGCTTTTGTAAGATTTTGTCACAGCTTAATTTGTAATGATTCGTTAGCTCGTTGATAATATTATTCGTTGGTAAGCGTAGAATACGTTTATGTACCATTATGTACATGGTGTTAATTATATATTATCATTAATACAGCTCCGTATTACGCATTTACCATACGGCTAGTAATTATTCACATTTCGATGACCATCGTTTCACACATCGATGGCTCAGTCAGCTTAGTTCACAAATATTTTATATCCAGTTTTTCTGAAATTTGAGTTTTTATCTGCAACAATCTGTTTCTTTACGCTGTATAAAAATCACATTTATATATATTTCATAAATTTGTCAAAAATAATATTTTTGTTCTTTGAATGTCCCTGAATAGCATTGCATGCTTGCACCTGTTTTTCTCGAAAACACTAAAAGTGGACATACAATATTTGTGCACTAAGTCATTATCGATTTTGACAATTAGGAACTTCTTTGTCTCCCGTTTCGAAATACCTATGTATATTTTTATGCAATCACTATGGCTTTTATGTGTACTTACTGTTCAATTCTAATGAAATGACTGATTTTATCTCACTGATAATTAAGACCGAACAGATTAAATCGCATTAAGTGAATCTTGCGAAACCAGACCGCTTGAAATTCGATTTTCTAACCAGACCATCATTTCTTATATATACATACGTTTAATAAAAGAGAGAATCGAATGCAACTTACATAGTTGATTGCTTCTTGTCTTCATTCAGTCGCTACTCTGTTTTCTTCTTCTGATGTATAATCTTACTATTTTAATCCATTAATAAGGCTTTTACTGTTCTTTTGTTTACACGTTCTGTATCACTGTGGATACTCAGATTTTTGATAGTACTATGAAAAGTGATGAGAAAAGTAGATTGCGATATAGAATTCTAGAAAAATACTAGCTGTATTACGTTATTTATAATTTCAGCTCTTTTTGTTCTATTTTGATTTCGATACTGATTTGAGAAATACCTCCTTTCTTTGAATAAAAATAGAACTTGTCAATAGCATTATAAAATTATTAGTACCTAATGGTACACTTTATGATAGGCTATAAAATTACCGATTGTTTCGTTGCCAAGAAAACGTTAAAGACACTAAAATCAAGAACTGTTTCTCAGAAAGAAGAATATTATAATTATGAAGTGTAAGTTATTTCCTTCAAAAATCAATGATGGAACGAAATGAACCTTTTCTTAAAAACTTCATATATATTTCTCTTTACGATTTCATCTACAGTACATCTTCACTCAAACTTTAAAGCACAGTGAACCAAAACGTCATTTTATCTTAGCATATGTAGTATCACCAATGTTGATGACAATGAACTATTGCTATTATTAGAGTTGTCGTTATCGAATAGGATTTACCTTCCCTGATAATTTTTTAAGTAATTAGTAATCCTTACACAGTAACGTTTGGACAAAGCAGCAGGAAAAATCGTTTGTGATTATTGTGTCCGAACGTCCAAGCGAAATATCGTAGGAAAAATTGTAGCACCGATAAGTGTAACGACTCTTGAGGGACACACGGCGGCGGCGATTATCGATTGCTCGACTACATTCACCGCGTCATCAGCTATTAACCATTAAAAGTGAACGCTCTTTTTTCCCTGATGGAGTGGCGGAAACCGCGAAACAACGTCACCGGAAATCGGGAGAATTTTACTTGCAATACTACCGTCGGCGTCGGGCTTGCTTCCATTAAGAATTGAATGAGAATCGTATCAGGTGTGGTAAATTTTGATTTTGAAACGTAAATTGTTATTGTGAAAATGAGGAGACGACAAGTAAAACGATCGCTTATTAGTATTTTAATCAGAGTCTTCTATATTATCACATCTTTTTAGAATTCAAAGTATTGTGTTTTTAGTGAACTTCTTAAGGTGTTGAAATAAAATCTTAATTGGATATATGCACTTAGGATACCTTTAGTTTCACCATGTTCCTTATGTTTTTAAATTTTATCTACCTACTTTCGAAAAAATGATATGAGTTCCCAACAGAATTTCGTTTCTGACGTTAACGACTTGTTAGGAGCTACGAATCTGCGATCTTAAAGTAAACTTCATCAAGAATAGACATTATCGCAAATTAATACTGATCACTATCCTGTTACTAATTGCACAAATTTAATATAACTTAAGAGTCGAGCACTACGTGGTTTTAATAACAAATTTTCCACGCATTATTTCTTTGGTACGAATACAGATTTCATTTCTTCATTGGGCGTTGCATAGTGCCAGGAAATGAATGTTTGCATAAGTTCATAAATATTTAATTATCAGCAGTTCAAACTCAAAACAAAGGTGGAGAATTTAACTTACCATTAAATATTATTACAAAATACTAATTACTAAATAATCATTTCTCTATTGTATACATACAATAAACCAAATCTTGCTTTGTGTACAATATCTCTAACATTTATGGAATTTTAATACATTACATTAAGGCTCTAAAATAACACCAATAGATTTCAGAAAATTTCAATTAATTATCTCATCAATCACATTACACATTCTTTCGCATACATAGCGTCACATAAAAGCATTCGATATCAGCAAATTACTTCCCCACAATACACGATATGATTTAACTTATATTTGAACTTTCGTGGAGCCTCAGTAATTTGCATTCTCCATGATTTGGCCGAGAAGAGCTTATAATAGTTTAGCCGAGGTACCATGTATAATTTTGAAACGTTTGTAGCGGCAATCTCGCTGAAAAACTTTAATAATATAAAGGATTTTCAATCTTCTCCACAGCTTCTTGCTACTGAAGCCTTCATTGTAACTTCAGTTAAGGGAGGGCATACAAGCGTATTATAACGAGCAGATGTTACAAACGGACGACAAAGTACGAAACCGAAGAGGAGCAAGTCAAACCAAGTAGAATCAGCTTTGTCAATAGTTGGAACTTAAACAGTGTGCCCCTTACGTTAGTAACAAGCCACCGCACAATGGCTGCTATTCTACCGACACCACATGCCCAGTGGCCTGATTTTCAGAATTTTCGTGAAACTCAATATTTGTTTAAGTCGTACATTTCTACCTAAACTACCAGAAAATCCTTGCAACCGAGTACGCCAACTGACGCCGGTCTGTACTGTCTCTACTGTTACGTTTTTGACGAACTGGTTGTGCACACACTGCATATCTGTCAGATTTGTAAAATCTTTCTCGATGCGAAAAACTGTTCTGCATTTTTCTTTTACCAAAGAAGCGTGCAGTCAGTTTCTGCCGCTTCTACAGTTATTCTAGCGAGGTATTACTCTGTATGAAGAATGTTGTGCCACCCGATTCTTATACGTCAGATTTGTAAACCTTCGCGTTGGGTACGAAATGGGATTGAATTTTTATTGGAAACACGGAACTGACAAACAATGAGGGTAGAATACTTCCTGTTAGTGCAAATTCGATAGTTTTCATAGAAAATCAAGCCGTCAGTGAAATTTAGATAGGAGGTTGATTCAAAGAATCCTTCTGTTGATCGAGGATGTCAAGTTGGGATTTTAATTGCTTATCATGTTTCTTCAGTGCTTTGACAAATCATGTTAACTAATCTTTTTAATCATTCATATGATTTAGGATGTTGTGGTTTGTGTTAGAATATCAAGTTTTTCATCAGATTTGTATTCTATAGTAGCAACATAACCCCGCGCTTCGTTTTGGCTCTAGGAGATATTAAGGACTCCATAAAAACACATTTCGCCAATTTTCATCAGCCCCTAATGATTAGGGCAAAATCCTGAAATTGGTTTTTAGGCATTTATGTGGGTAACCTTTGTAAGTAAAAACCAAGTTGATATCTAATCGGGCCTAAGAGATTTTAAGAAATCCGTGGAAACACATGTCACCCCTTTTCACCCTTAGGGGTTGATTAGGGCAAAATACTGAATCTGGTTTTTAAGGATTTGTGTGGGTAACCTTTGTGAGTAAAAACCAAGCAGATATCTAATCGGGTCTAAGAGATATTGGGGACTCAGAGAAAATACATTTTACTCCTTTTTATTCTCTTCGGGTTGGAATTTCAAAAAATCCCTTCTTATGGAGCACCTGCGTCGTAAATGGAATACGCCCTCCGAATTTCATGTTTCTAGGGTCAGCGGTTTGGGCTGGGCGGTGATGAATCAGTGACACAACGATTATCTTAATATATAAAGCAGAAAGCTTCCATATGTTCGTGTGTTTGTCTGTCACCTAAAAACTTTCGAACGACAAACTTTGGGATCACGAAATGTGCCTCAGCTCATTATGCCCGATTAATTTTCAGGAAAAAACTAAAAAATATTTTTTTTTTATAAACTCAGAGTTTAAATTTCGAGCGAAGCCGAGTAGTAAAGCTAGTACAAGTATAGATTAAGTTATTGAATTGTAGACCATAATATATGCAGAAAATATAAAAGTACGAAAATACGGGAAATTAAAATGGTATATCTTGATTCTGCAATTTAAATTGTAAGGAAATTTGAATAATTTCGGTTTGAAAATATGATGAACTTACGAAATTGTTTATATTTTAAGAGAATTTGAAAGTAAAATATACAAATAATGTCAAATTTTTTTAAAAAGGAGTCAAGAAAAATGTAGGTTGAAATCAAAATATTATACAATAAGAGAAATTGTACAAATATCATGTTCCATTGTTTTCTCCCGAATGGAGAAATATTTAGTACTAAAGAGAGTATAAATAATGTTTCAAAATTCAAGGAATTAAGTCCATCGAAAACTCTTTTTCCTAAAAACCTGAAACTATTAAAGTTCGATTCAATAAAGCAAATTGCAACCATTAATATTTCATCGTATAAGTGAAAACCATACCTATAATTGCAATTACAATACAAAGTAATTGCTCACCGAAACTAAATATTTTATTAAAATACTAACACCATTACAAGTGAAACTATAGTACAGGTATTAGACAACTATCCAAGTAAAGGTATTTCAAAGTCACTCCACTCCTAAAACACCAAAATTCGGAAGATTTTACGTCGCGGAAAGTCAAAGGCAGCAGAAAACTTAATAAATCAAAATCATTCATATTTTCCACAATGAAAGCACCGAACAATCTATGCGCCAATCTAACTTCAGCGTCGATAAAAACTCCAGTAGCGACTAAACACTTGTCCGTGTATAAAGGGAACGATCCACTTGCGTCGATCTCTACTTGCTCAGCGTAGACTCGGTTTAGCCGTCGCTTCAGACGACTCGGTTCCCCGTAGCGCGGCGCTGGAAGAATTTAAAAAGTAGGAAGAATGGGCTGCATGGAATGGAAGGTGTATCGGGAAATCTGAAAAGTGGCATATGCTTCAAGTGGATGGCATGGTGTTTTCGTGAAGCGGTAGTAAGGCGATAATTAACGTCAGGACTGTTTGACAGACTGGGCTCGGGCCGGTTTATACGTAGTGGGGTGGCTTACAGGGCAGCAGGGATGCACGCGTATACATGTATTACCGTTCCTACGGGGGGTTGCAGGCCACGAGATTGCATAATCGATATCTCGCCCACACCTGTGCCACTCACAAGTGCGCACCTGTGTACAGGGGCTGGGGGAGGGGCGAGGGTTGTGGCGGGAAGGTGAACGCGTTTGAAAAAGGTCATCCATGGATGCTTATCATCGGTATATTTATGCATCCTCAAGGGCCCCCTGAATTGATCACTTCACCTTCAACGCGTAACCACAAGTTCTTTTCGTCTATTCTCTTACGTATTGTTGCGATTATCGATGCGAACGCAAATTCCATAACGTGATTTTTGCTGAGAAATCAAGCTTAAATATCGAAGTTTTCCTTTCAGTACACCGCAGTGTTTTGCTTTGTATTTGCAAGGTGGGTGCACATAGTTTGGAGTACTATTTTGCTTAAAATATTCCATATAGTTAGTGCACAGCATGCATAGTAATAAATTATATTATCTTAATATCTTTGATATCTTTCGAGAAAATCGAGTTTAAAGTTTTGTATTTTTTGCATTCGTACGTAGAAACGTAATTATCTTCTCTTTACTAACAATATTCTTGTGAGAAAACAATAGGACTTTATAAAGATTTTTCAAATAATTCTGTTTCAATATTTTTCTTCTATAAAGACAGATTGTGGGCGATTTTCCTGACGGATTTATTAATTACTTTGTCAAAGACTTGCTTCGTTGCTGTAAATTTTTCCTGTTCGAGATAAATACAATTTTTATAAAAATCATACTTTTCTATAATCATATTTTGCACTAAGCTGAAGTTTAAAAGAATCTGAGGTTTCTAAAATTGTAAGAATATCGAATTACTTTGATTAAAAAGTACCTAACACATATATCACCGTGAATAGTTATAGGTATACAGGAGCGTAATTTATTGATTGGTTCTGTTGACTTCATTGCTCTGAAATAATAGAAAATTAGGTTTCCCAAATAGAATTTTCTATGTGACCTCGTTCAACAAAGTTCCAAATCTCCCATGTGTTTCGTTCCAGGATTGGAAATTTATACTGCATACAATTTACAATGTTATTCATGTACGTACGAAGCACGTTCGATAAATAGAACACTTTGAATTTACAAATCTCGGTGTTGTATAGCTATTACGCATAAGAATAGAATAAACGTTGTAATAAATTGTACGTCATTGGCATTATATCGCATTCATTGGTAGTACGTATCGAACGTTTGCAATGGCAAAACTCGAGTTGGCAAACGAATACAGTATAGTGTGGAAATGAATAAATGACAATAGACACGTACATGCGTGCATACCTACGTAGAAGTTACCCTGAAGCAAAGTTGGGCAAAATGTAATCAAATTACAAATTGAACGATTAAAATGTAATTGTGTAATTGATTACACATTATTTTCTGTAGTCGTTAATTCAGGTAGTTGACAAAATTGTGGTCAACTACCTAAATTAACGATTACAGAATATTATGTGTAATCAATTACACAATTACATTTTAATCGCAATTTGTAATTAAATTAAATTTTGCTCAACTCTGCCTTAAAGAAAGTGTGCGAAATAATGATGACGTTTTGTCCCATTAAAAATAAGATAACTTACACAATGGAATAATCTGACATTTGTGCTATCATACAGGAGAACTGAAATATATTTTGTAACTTAATTATTGAGTAGTGTCTCACATCTGTAAGCAAAGTTTTTGTTGAAGAGAGTGTAATAATATTATCTAAGTGAGAGTGTGGATGACTGTTATTTTGAACTAACAGCTGATTACCAGCTCTGATTATTAAAACACACTATTTATAAAAAAAATATGTTAAATAATATTATCCACTATACGTATAATAATACTGTCTCCTCATATAATATATTGCAGACGTGTAATAATATTATCTAAGTGAGAGTGTTGGTAACTGTTATTTTGAACTAACAGCTGATTACCAGCTCTGATTATTAAAACACACTATTTATAAAAAAAAATATGTTAAATAATATTAAACACTATACGTATAATAATACTGTCTCTTCATATAATATATTGCAGACGTGTAATAATATTATCTAAGTGAGAGTTTTGGTAACTGTTATTTTGAACTAACAGCTGATTACCAGCTCTGATTATTAAAACACACTATTTATAAAAAAAATATGTTAAATAATATTAAACACTATACGTATAATAATACTGTCTCCTCATATAATATATTGCAGACGTGTAATAATATTATCTAAGTGAGAGTGTGGATGACTGTTATTTTGAACTAACAGCTGATTACCAGCTCTGATTATTAAAACACACTATTTATAAAAAAAAATATGTTAAATAATATTAAACACTATACGTATAATATTAGTGTCTCCTCATATAATATATTGCAGACGTGAGAGTCGGTCGCGTTGTGTAGTAGGGTTCCCGATCCGAAGGAACATCGATGCGAGGTAAACGGGGTGGTATAGCCGGGTCCCTCCGGTGGCGAAAGTACGTGGATAGTGCATCGTCTCAAGAACCGCTCACCTACCCCCGTGGCCTGCGTACGTGTGTCCCACAGCCATAGAACAGCCGCGGACGATCCCACACACGGGACACTGGGGACACATAACGCTCCCCACTTACATCCAATCACTCCTGATTTATATTTACTACTCGCGTGGCCCCTTATTTATCGCGCTTGACGGAGACGCGCGGAGAACAGGAACGTTAATTTGCACAAATTGAAAATTATGGAGCGCGACCGAAGACAAGAGTCATCGGTGGAAGTTCCTTCCACGAGAAGAGTTATCGACGCACCTCTCGTTCCGAGGGAATTAGCCGGTCTCCGGTTTCCCCGATTTCACCCGTCGCGTCGTTCGCGCGCGCGTGCCGCTGGTCTTAATTGGCTGGTTTTATGGCAATCGGTTCGCGATATTACGATCCTCTCTCCACGGTCGTCTTCTTCTCTTTTGATGATAAAACGCGCCGGTTGAATCGTGAATTTTAAGCGACTTAGGTTCCAACGCGGTGAGAATAATTGACGTTTCCTGCGCGGGGCAAGATGCAATGGGTCGTTTAGTGGTTTCTGCTTCAGCGAAGAGATGGAAAAATTCCGCGCGAATGCTAACATCCTGGTAGTCTAGTTTAGGTTTAGATATTAGTAGGGGATTTTGACACTATTTTGTTTTAGAATTTAGTGCTGGAATTCTTTGCCTAGGAGAATTCACTCGTCAAAGAAGGATTCATTTAATTTACTGCTGTACTTATATTTATCAAATACTTACATATTCTTTGTCAGCAATATGGACCCTTTTACAGAGGTATTTATAATACTGAAGGCTGATATGTTACTGTTATTTAAAAAATTCTATGTAGATTACTGATACATATTCATATAATAGAATAAAACTTAAAAATAATATTAACACTATTTTAAATATTATATTCTTTGTAATTGTATAAAAGGGGTGTGCGACTTACACATATAGTTTTATAAAGTGGAACAAGAAAATCACTTTCTATTATATTTAAGGAGGTATCACTGAAAATACTTTATGTATGTGAAATAATCCAAGAAATATTGAGTTGTTTAACTCAAGCCGATGCTTCACCTATCAACCCCTCTGATGACGATGAATAATTATGATCTTTTTAGTGAAAAGTGGTGCTCTATGAAACCGTATCGAATGTATCACGTTATAAAAAAAATCGAAAGCAAAGAAGTACAGGTGGACGAGGGGATGGATCACGTTAGGGCAAGAAATAAGTGGTGGCGGGTAGAATTAAGTAGGGACTTGAAGTGGTACTTGCTAATAGCAGGTGTAAAAGGAGAGGAGAGGTTTAGTCACGCACATATGTTCGAACGATACTTACTAATGGAACCTTTACATCAACATACTATGCCACACACGCGTATAGATTTTTGACACGCAACGTGACTATCCTACTTGTAACCGTCATAGGTTACTCCACTCACGCGTGGAATATTTACGTCAATTGTCAAAGGCAGTTTTCGAAATTCAGAAATTTCTAATGCTTCTTCTCAGGCCTGGCTCGTCTCTATATGAAAAATTAGACAGCTGCCTAGGGCATAAAGTTGACAAAGGGCGCAAATTAGTCTTCTCATTGTTGGCATTTTGTAAAATAAAGTTTTAAACGAAACATCACAATTTGTACTATAAATGTTTTAAGCTGCGTATAAAAATTCACGGTCACGTCATCGAAAAGCTCAAATAGGTGTATTATAATTTATAAATAAATGGTGCAATTTGGCAACTTCGTTTTTTTTTTTGTAAAATGTGTATATTTAGGCATAATTTGGCAACTTCGTTTGGGGTGCAAAAAAGGCTCAGGCCAGGTTTGTTCCTTCTCCAATAAATATAAATGAATGTCAATAAAATTAAGGTTTTCGAATGTTCATAGAAATGCAATTTTCATAATATCCTGCAAAAACATATTTTTTTAAGAGACGTCGTTTACTTTTAGAGATAAATAAAAGTCTACAAAAGTCCATCTAAATTCGGAAGCACATATTAAGCGAAATGTATTATGTTTTCAGACAGGTCCTACAAAAGTAATAGTACAATATTCGCAGCACGTTAAACCGGCGAAATACGAAAAGCACTAAATCTGTTGGAACGCCTTTCGTACGTGTAGAACACACACATTCGCAGGCAAGCCGGCATTATTAATACACGTGTATTACGAGGGTTTGCTGCAATGGGGCAGAAATGTCCATCGTCGGTCTGGAACAGGTACGCGGTGTGGGCTACCAGAAAGGGCGAACATTACTTCCGCTCGGTCCTCCGCGGTTTAACGCTCTTATTATTATTTTTATTAGGGAGCCGCAGTATATAATGCTATCAGCCCCTGGAAGGGCGGGCACGCAGGAAATAAACCTAAGTGTATAATTACAATAATACTTACCGAGATCCCTGCGTGGGTTTTCTCCCCTTCCTCAACCCCCTTTCTTCCACACCCTCCTATAGTCCCCGCCGCCCCACCACGCCCGTCTCCTGCACCCTCTATTTCTCCTTCCCTCCACGACTAATTGTGGACTTCTTTCCTTTTCTGTCGTTTCTTGCTTTCAACATGCCCAATCTTCTTCCCTTTTCTCCTTCTTCGCTCTTCGCAAATCCATTTAACTGAAACTCCCGTTCCTTTCCTGATTATCCCTAATTCTTTGTATCTTTCCCGCATATTTATACACGAACAAATATGTTAACTCGTATTTGAGGATCGTTGCGGAACGACGAGATATTATAATTCTCGACACTATTTTTTGCCGAAACTACAATATATATAAAAGAAGAAGTCCTGACTGGCTCATCAATGCTCAGTTCAAACCTTTTAATCTAGGAACGTGAAAATTGGAAAGTACATAGTTTTCGTGACGTAAGCACACACTAAGAAAGGGATTTTGGAAATTCCTTCCCCAAGGGGGTGGAAAGGAGTAAAATATATTTTTTCTGACTCCCTAATACCTCGTAGGCCCGATTAGGTATCAACTTGGTTCTTAGTCACAAAGATTACCCACACAAATGCCTAGAAACCAATTTTAGGATTTTTCTCTAACCAACCCCTAAGGGGGTGAAAACGAGTGAAATGTATTTTCACGGATTCCTCGAAATCTCTTAGGCCCGATTAGATATCAAGTTGTTTTTGCTTCGAAAGGTTACCCATATAAATGCCTAAAAACCTATTTCATGATTTTGCCCTAATCAACCCCTAAGAGGGCGGTGAAAAGGGGTGAAATGTGTTTTCATGGAGTCCTTAGTATCTCTTAGGCTGGAAGCGAAACGCTGGGGTATTTTGCTAGTCGAAGCGTAAATCCCAAGAAAAGGCATATACCTACAATCTTCTTAAAAATCATGTAAGAAGTAAATAAAGCAAAAAAAAACAATTGTATTACACGAAATTTACATACAACTTTACAAAACTTAGGGTGACTGTACCTAATATCGCCAGGCAAAAGTTAAATCGCTGTCAATTGAATAATAATTGATATTTTTGCATGCAGTTCGTTTCAAAGAAATTATTTATCTAGCATACACGCCAGATAGCGAGGGCAAATTTGTTGCGACAAATTTTTTTAACGACAAAGTTTATCGCTTTGAATAGTCACTTGTTCACTGATTTTTAAATTGGAAACAATACGCCATTCTCTTCTAACTAATAATTCATCATTTAAAACAATGTCATTTATGTATCAACAAACACATGCATGACTGATCGGCAAAAACTAGAGCCCGGCACTATAAGAAAACCCTCAATTTGTGACGGCTGTCAGCTCAGCCTCTAGCACCTTTCAACAGAAAGATACAAACGAGCAGTACTAATCCTTATACTACTTCAATACTTCGCGTGACGTCGTCGGCGTATTTTCACGCCGAGAGCTTTCCACCTGGTGGATGGCTTTGGCGTGTCTTCAAGTTCATATTTTCTGGAGAGCATCGATCGTATTGTCCGAGTGTCCCCGAATGTTTGCTGGGGGGAGTTGAACAAAACTTTCGTGACAGTAGTGATCGCTCCGAAAGGTCAGACCGACTTGAAACGGTATTTCGCCTCACCTTGCACCGCACAAAGTGTTATATGTATAATATAACTACATAGTTGCTTTCTGCTAAGTGCAACGAAATGCAAGCCTACGGTGCTATAAAGTTCAATATACATTCACTTCATAGGTAAAAGATAACTAATCGGAATAGCATCGTGCAAAGTGGCTTAGTCGATTGAATATCGCTGCAGGCTTAACAAGAGGAACTACTAAAATAGATACATACTTGTGGAAGTTAGCGAGGGTGTTATACTACATGCAGCATGACTTCTTACAGAGTAAGAGTATAGTGTCTCTGGTATGATATGTTTTATGCAAAACTGTACCCGAACGGGGCATAAAAGTATTACGGTTAAATCGTTATTCCTTCCATTTCACAGACAGACTCTAGAACGATCGAATATGCTCCTGGAACATGGATTCTCCGTTTCATACGATACGCTGACAGTGTAACATCGTGAATGCCATTGATTATCGGTTATCGTTAGACGTGCTACTTTAACTGTAGCAGGTCGAGGGGATTGTCGCTATCCTGCTTCGAATATGTACACAGGCATGCGAAAATATTCGACGGATGGTATATTTTTAGTTGAAATTATTTAAATACCTGAAAAGTAAGAAATCAGCTATGAAAAATAACTTTTGTCGGACGGAAAACCAGCGTAAACATTAAACGTCTTAAAACCCTGCTAATGCTGAAGGAAAAAGAACGTCACTGGAATGCGTTGCTAAGGACTATAGTATTTATTTATTTATTTCTCCAGCGATACTGCAGTTAACTAACATTAGAAACGAGATCTAGCTTTAGCCGATACTGTAGGACTTTCCCCTATGTGAAGTACCTAGGAAAAATGTTTCGAAGGAATGTTATAGAATTACATGGGATCTATAAAATTTATATAGTATTGTATTTATCAGAATGGGGTTTCAATTTTTATTTTCCCTTTTGTGAGGGTGACAAATGTAGCACCCCCGTTGTCATACAAAAGGCTCGAGTAATCAATAAAAATTGCTCTAAAATTTTGGCACTACCTTCCGGCTTCCATCCCCAGTGTAAAAAAAAAACAAAAAAAGAATATTTTAACGCTTTACATGATATACGTTGTATACGATAATAAATGAGAGAAGAAAATCCAGAAAACACAATAAAATTCAAAACTTGCCGCAATTAGGAGTCGTGTCCTGGAGAGTTGGTCCACTTAAAATTCCACTACCTTCATAATTATACAAATTTCGATGTACCAATATTTTGGGAGTACGTTTTCAAGACTTCTCACTTCACCAAAACTTCAGAAAACCGAAAATGTGCTCCTGTAAAAGTGCGAGCTCATCTGACAAGCGAACTGCAGAAAGATCGAGTCATCACTTACATATTTTCAATTTCACCTAATTTTGGCACTCAACCCTTTTGACGCTTTCACTGAAAAATTACACTTTCACTAGAAGACGAATAACCAGCACGAGCTGTAGCACTCGATTGATTAGAACCCATGATATTCCCGCGTAAAGATATTTCTTCCCTGACAACATCAGCCTGTATGATCGCGGCCTTATGGAGATACGAGTTGGAGTGGTCGTGGACGATTATAAAACATAAGCAATTCCGTGGTGTGTGTGTGTGTTACGGTACGGGGCAGACGTATACGTGACTGAACTCTTAAATGCGAGAATTGCCAAGTTCCGATGGAGTTCGGATGGGGAATGGTCCGTGCTTGTGTCTACTCCGTTAGCTTCATCCCCCTCACGCAGACCGAACGGCACCCCGTACACGTACCAGTGTCCCATCCCCCTTGGCCATGTACAACGAGATACATACGGGTCACACGTGTGCCGCCTCCCGGATAAGGATACAGCTTCTCGATATATTTTATGTCGTGCGAAGCATAACCACCAACGTAGGTGAAACTACTCACTTCGACGAAACACCCAGTTGATACTTTTCTTGGGAGCCGTTCGATGTTGCATGCTGAATTTCGCGCTGTGGATAGCCATTAAGTAATTAGAATTCTATCTTTGCGATAGGAGCTTCAACGTGGGTTTGGGAGCTGGGTGGTGGTAGGAAAGAAGTTATTGTCAGTACGACTAATAATTTGTTTACTTCATTTTTCTTGATTGAAATTTTCTAGGAAAGTGTTATCATTCGCGAGACAAGTTACATGTAGCTGTGTTTGAAATACAGTTGACGTTAGGGGAGGACGAAAGTAACTGTATTTTAGTAAGTAATTTTTCTTTGAGTTTCCATGTTTCTTGGGGGTGTGCTGGTACCAATTGGGATGTGTAACAATGAAGATATTATAGAAAAAATTTAACATTACAGTTTTGTGATTTTGGGGGCATTTTATTGTTATTCCTGGAGGTTCTAAGACTCCAATTTTATTTTTAATCTCTAATTGAACATTTTTAAAAGTTGTTATGTTGAAATTGATCACAGATTGAGTTGAAGATGTAGAAGACTTTACAGAATAATTCTGCGGCTTTTTTTGGAGAAATGATTTTGACTTTGACACTTCGTCAGTATGTCAGTCTGCTTTATCGAAGATCTGATATAACACTGATACTATTCATTATTGCTGAATCAGAGCTTGCTCCATCTTCCATTTGTTCCTTCCACGAGTTTCAATGCCACGAAATCAAAGTGTTTTTGAATAAAGTGCTATTAACAATTAATACTCTCTTTACTAATTTTATGTTTCTTCTTTACTCCATATCTCATGTATAATAGAAATCTGGTGTTTGAAAAAGTATATAATTTTCTCCATAAACTGTTCCATATTTCCAGCAGCCTTCGAAGAATCAAAAATAATAACGTACTAGTTATTATTTACCAAGACACCTTCGTACATTCCAAAAATTTCATAACTTTTTGATAATTTAAATTCAAGATTCCTCTGGTATATTATGCTGATGTACACTTTATCTCGTGAATCTTTAAATCAGATAGATGGGAAGAGGAGCTGGGCCACTTGCTAGTGTCTCTTTTCAACTAAAATCCATTTTTCATGGAGTAAGCGACCGGCCTAATGCAAGGCCATCCGCGCGTTTTATGTTTAGGTAGTAGAGAAACAATCACGAGACACTCAAAGGGAGCACCCCTCGTCAAAATCAAGAGTCTATTATTATGACCATATGTTTATGCCACGATTGTATCTTGACGAAGAGGGCGAAACGTGCTCAGGCCAGGGGTGCAGTCGTACACCTGCTCGAACACGACAATACATGTGTAAGAGTAGAATGCGTGGGCAGAATAAACACTCACGTAGGATATGTGTCACTCTTCAAACAAAACGGTATACTCTACTGTTTATTGACAATTATTCGCGTTGCTGTTGTACTCGTGTACTTTTTGGGCGATACATTTTGGCTTGCAAGTATTCGCTCAACATATATCCAATATCCTTATTATTCCCGTTTCTTCTCTTCTGTGAGAATTTTTTCGATTTGGTGCTACTGCTGGAAACCCGGATGTGAAACGTCATAAATTTACTATACTTTGACAGTATAATGTATTTAGTAATGTTTCTATAAGCAAACACAGTTGCCACTTTATTCTGAACCCAGCTGACGAAACGTAAGTTATTTAACAATGAGTACAAGTGAAGTGCAGGGTTCAGTATTCTGCAGGGAAGAGATGGATCTATGGTGGTCTGTTTGATGGGGAGAAGGAGGTCTCCCCATCAAACGTTAGACCTTAGTAGTATTGTGAATTTGAAGCTTGAAATAGAATATGTGGTGATGAGTAAGTTGTTTTAGTCAGATTTTCTAAAAAAACCCTATCGAAGGTATGCTAGCTGACTAGAAAAATGCTAGAAAAAGCTGGTCATTCAATATTATTCGAAGTTTGGATCTTTTTATCGAATTAGTTAGACCATTGTGGTAAATGTTCTTAAACAGCAACTTGTGAAGTAGTCATTTAACATAATTTCTCATGTTACACTACATTTTGTGAAATTAAGAATTGAGAATATTTTGAAGCTGCAGGTGTGAAATTATTAAATGTAATATACATACACAAGCAAATCTGATAAATGAATAGTATATGTAAATGAGTGAAAGAGATAATAGTTGGGACAGTTCGTAAATAATGCATTGCAATCCTTTTATGCCACATGTTATCGTGTTCATTTATTAATAGCGAGACTCTAATACGACTTTTATGTAATTATGCGAAGTGAGTACGCCTATGAATGCAATATTTAATACTACAGGCCTTGAACATTAACAAATTTTCCATTACGGAATTATTCAGAAGATGTGAATACCTACTTAAAACTAAATGGTAAACATTCTATTTAGTGATGCCTTCAATGAAAACGGAAGGCAGAATGTGACACTGCTAAATTTCTCTATCCAGAAATGTTTACATATGAAAGCTAAAGTTAATAATGTTGCAATTTTGCAATGAATGTAAGAGTAAAAAATATTTAAAAATATATAAAAGGAATAGTTGTCATTTAATATGTTAGAAAATACATTTGACGACTTTTTAGTCACGCAGGAATATTCCTTGTTAAAATTTTTCCTTGATAAAAGTTCTTACCTCCCCGATAAAAAAATTTAACGGTGTCATAATCTCATGTGTTCAAATATCAAATAAATCATTCTTTTTGTTATGTACACTTAATCTGATCGAGAGATAAATAGCAATGAAAAATGGCACGTTTTGTCAAATTATTTATTTTCTGTATTGAAAACAAAAGGTGATTTACGACTTCTGTTCATATTTTCCGGGGGGAAATTGTCTGCTGCATTTACATATTTTCCGCCATCTAAATCAATTTTTTTCAAGTGTAAGATTTTGCACTACAAATGAGTCTCACAAATAAAAATAAACTTTTTGCATGAACCAAATATATAGCACCAATGAAAGACACAAATAATTTCCAAATCCATAAGCAAACCAGAACAAATTCTTCTAAGGAATTCTATCGAGAATGCTATCACTTACACATCCATCAGCAGTTCATATATTTCTAACAAATTGTTAAAAAAAAATGAAAATTTCAACCGAAACTTAACCCTTTAGCGCCCGCACCTAGACGCAGTTGAAGGAAAAATATCCCGTTTTGTTTTTATCGTTAAAAATGGTCTGAATTTATATATTTTTATAAAAAAAAAAATTTTTAATTTATTTTTTTCACAGGTCAAAATACATAAAACCAAAGAATACAAGGTTCAGATACTTTCTCTAGTGAATAAAACTACACTAAACATGTTTCACTTAAACTGTCGCAAACAGCTAAATGCGAGTGCAAACGGCAAAAAAAAGGAATGTATCATATATGATACGTATGGCGCTAAACGGTTAACTTCAGATAATCAAGCCGAAATTGATCGATACCGAAGTAAACGTCTCCATCCTATCCACCGAAAGCAATCTGCACGGTTAGCATTCTAGTCGAACCGGAAGCCACGATATCCATCAGATATCCGGAAGCCATAAATCACTGCACGTAACACGGCCTTAAAAGCAATGAGAAAGCAGTCCCGCTATGACGCTTTATAAATGTAAGCCTCTTCTCCTCAGATAGAAGGAGATCCTTCTGGTGGAACGCAGCCGAAGTGGCTGAACGTCCGCTGAAATTAGCATCATCCCCGGTTAAAGCAATATCGACCGTAGTACGTCTTCCGCGGTGTCTATTCTCCCGGCGTCAGGGTTTCACCCCAGGTCTTAATGAAATTATCGTCAGGCCGAGTTTCGAGGACAAATCGACGTTTCAATTTTCTTAATGCGCTCATCTCCCCGGTGGGATATTGGCGGGCGGCCGCCCTCCGTAGCCCCCGAAAGATGTAGCCGCGGGGTCGTAAGGGCACGCCTCGTTCTCCCGTTGCCCCAGCGAAATCCCCGTGCCACGGACAAGTTATCCGAGCACCGGACAACACGACACGCTACAGTTGGGTGTCGCTGCCACGTGTCGTCGCGTGCCCTGCCACGTGACCGACCTGCTACCCGCTGTTTGCTCTCATCCTTCCTTAAGTGCATTACTACCATTGCAATTACAGGCCCACTGAATTTACGTGTCATTCGAATTATTTCCCTTGCACCCCTCCGTGGCTCCTTCCTCCCCCCCCCCCCCCCCCTCAGCCCCCGAACGGATGTGCCCTATTTCCTGTTTTGTTTTTAGAAGTGGGTCAATAACGCGACTCGTTTGGGACGGTTCGAACGATTCCTTGTGAGTTGAGTGTTTCAAAATGATTGGAGATCTGGATTAGGGGAATGATGCTGTTGATTCGTGGAAATTGGAAGACTTACTTGTGATTTTCTGTTACAGAGAGAGATATGGATATTTTATTCGGTTAGGAAAATGTTATGTAGTGAAGGATTGTGTGAAGATCTTTATAGTGTGTTTGAGGAAGGAGATTTTGAATGGGCTATTCTAGAGTTGGCAGTGTCCTTGGTTTTAGCTTAGAAGAAATTGATGGAGCTCGTACTTTTTGTTTCCTGAACTTAATTTTCAGTATATCAAGATGAGCGTAATATCACCGAATTTAAATACACTGGGATAAATGCAAATGGGGGATTCTTGTCTAATTGTCTAATAGCCCCAAAAGTAATTGATATTTAAGAATTTTTTTTTAAAGAACTGTTGGTCATATTGGATTAAAATATTTTGGGATATAATGAGTCATCTTTAAACTTGCAGAAAATATTTTTTTTATCACAGTCATCTAATTGCAAAAAGAAAAAATAGAAGTTTCTTCAACTTAGATAGTTTACGCTGGGATTGATCCACTTTGAAGAAAAAAATGAAAAATTGAAAGAGTTATAGCGTTTGAAAGAAAAAGTAACTTTTTTCCTTAGATAAATTTTGCATATTATTCTTTATATCGCCGAAAAGAGTATTATAAATAAAAACTAAAATTAAAATTTTAGGTCCAGTACTAGCGTAAATTATTTAACTGTAAGAAAATTTTTTTTTTAGCAATCAGATGTCGAAGATATTAACACGATTCCACAATAATTTATAAATGATAAAAAGGATCGACATAAAAAAAGTATAAAGATGCCTCCTTATATTCCAAAAGAGTTTAATGAAATAATAAAAATAGTTTTTTAAAAAAAATCGCAAATTTCGGGTGCTGTTCTCTCTAATAAGTTCACTATAATTCTTACGTTATTTTTGCCACTCTCCTTAATTCCTTTTAGCAGAATGAAATGTATCTTCAATATATCAGATAATTACTATCAATATACATGTTATGGAAAGTAATGTGCAATAAATAATTCACATTAATTAAATATCAATTTAAACTCATGGATTACTAAAACATGCTTAATATATTAAAAATGAAATCCCTCGAACATAATCAAAAGCCAATGGTGTTATGTTTCTACTATACAATAATTATTCATCTCATAATAATATTAACAAAATACCTTAAGACAACGTGAGGATTTAGAAGCAATATTGTTTGATAAAGTACCATCCTCACAGCTGGTTCATGCTCTGTAACGAGTGGGACGTCTGCAAAACTGATGAACTATTAATCAGCAGACATGCAGCCAATTTGATTTTGCTTATTATTCGGTACGTGACTACCGTGTACAAACCCTGAAATATTCAAGCTTCCCATCGTTAGCATACATTTGTCGTATACGGTCTCGGGGATGTCACGAATATCTATTTAAGTCGGTCATTGCTTGTCGTACGGTTAGTGAGATAGAGGATCAAAAGCCATTTTGAAATATTTACTCGATACAAGGAAAGGGGGGGGGGGCAATAAGTAAGCTATGAAAGCAATGCAAAGAATACTTCTCAGTGTTCTTAGTTTTTAATGTCAAAGTAGTGTTTCCTTTCCAGACATTTTAATTATTTTTTTCTACTTTGTGCAGGATGTAACAGAATTTTTAGTACAATAAAGAAACAGGCGACACATCTGTTCATAGATTTATTACGTGATTATCATTGCAAATGTGTTAAATCATTGTGATATACTATCATAAATTCCACCAAATTATAAAAAAATTTCGAACAGAAGACAGTTTCCTAAAAGGAACATCCATTATGAGAAATGAAAATCTTATTCCACTTTGAAGAATATCTTCTCTTCTTCTCTTCTTCTCTTCTTCTCTTCTTCTCTTCTTCTCTTCTTATCTTCTTCTCTTCTTCTCTTCTTCTCTTCTTCGCTTCTTCTCTTTTTCTCTTCTTCTCTTCTTCTCTTCTTCTCTTCTTCTCTTCTTCTCTTCTTCTCTTTTTCCCTTCTTCCTTTCTTCTCTTCTTCTCTTCTTCTCTTTTTCTTTTCTTCCCTTCTTCTCTTCTTCTCTTCTTCCTTTCTTCCCTTCTTCCCTTCTTCTTTAAATATATAAAATGGAAACGTTTCTCTGTCTGTTACCTTTTACAACTCAGGAACTACCTAATAGATCAATTTCGATGTAGAATTTTTCACTTACATTTCAATTCTCGGGGAACGTTTTAAGTTATTTAACTTTCTCGTTTTACCAGCGGAGGTACTACTGATTGTGAGTCCAAAAACAAGGATTTAAAAATGATCCTTGACTGTGTGTATGCTGTATAGTTCTCAATTAGTTAACTTCTATAACAATGGCTGTGAAGTGTTCATAGCTTTGCGTGTCTGTAGTTATCAATTGTTTTTCCAATTCAAAATCCCATACTGCTTATTTATTCAAGATAACATAACCTCTATTTATGTACGAATTAAAATTTGATTCACAACATAAAGTTTCCCGCGCGAGAGCGGGTGTATCGGCTAGTTATTTTATAAAGAACATACTCCTATTCATATATATCACGAATTATGTTCCAATCTGTGCAGATACAACAAAATACAGCATAAAACAATTATACACTGCTCTGTGAAATATACGAAATACAGTAACAATACGTACCTACACGATATTTTTAATAAATAATTATCTGAAACAATTATTTTTTTCACGATGCCATTGCTTTTACCTTCGAATTTCGAACGAAATCACCTATACTCGTGATTGTTTAAAATCAGTGAAGAATAAAACGGACAATGCCTGTTATATTATTAGTAAATCATAAACCATTTGTTAGCCGCGAATTAAAAAACTCGGTAGAAACGGCTTGATATTTTCTCACAAAATGACATTATGACGCGTAAACAATGGAATCAATCAATTTAACTCTCCTGCATTCAATTTATTTTTCCTCGATTATTTTCACCAGTACAGAGTTTTTACTTCACTGGGAAAAAGTCTTAAGCATAAATGTATATATTATTAAATTTGCGCGCTCTCGTGTCGCCTTCTTCCAGGCACGTTGCTCACGATTTCGCTCCGCTAGCGTCTCTACTGGTCTGTTTGGGACTCCCAGAGCCAAGCACACCAATCTCTGCAGTGTTTGGCGTCGCGTCTTTTCGGCATTTTGCAAATACCTCTATTCATGAATTGTTATCGAGCCCTATAACAAAATTTGTATTTACATTAAACACAACGCGTGACACACGTCCGATACCACAGGAATCTCGCTACAAACTGAGGCACTAACTTCACTGCTAACACAACCCGTTCAAACGTAATAATACTTAAGAGTTAACCCGATAACCAACCAAATCTCGTTAATTTTCGCGACGTTGCCAGCTCGCCCAGATTCAGCTGATAATAACGGTTCCTATAGTTTTATTTGCAGAGTCTCTTCCTCTATCTAACGCTATATTAATCATCCCTCTATTTCTTTCCGTTTGCGAGCAGTAGCGACAAAAGGGGGTTGCACTTTTTCGCGACATCCAAATTCTCAAATTTGGGCAAAGGCGCAGTTTTACGTTCTAAAAACGCGAAGCTACCATTCGTGAGGAATTTGTAAACTCTAAATTCTTTTGTTAAGACAGAGTAATTTCAATTACTCCAATATTGCCAGGCTAACTTGCCAGGCTACTTTTAAGTTCTTTTCAATTATATCAATAATTAAAGCTTTTAATCCGTATTCTTATATTTCGAAGTTTTCAAGGGTATGGTGTCTGGTAAAACGTATATTTATACGTGGTCGCGTCTATTATTCAATAACGATACCAGCCAGCGCGATTTTCACCGTAAAATCAGCGTGGAAGAAGGTCCGGGTGATAGCTGTGATCGATGAAATAACAATCGTGTCTGACCTGTAAAAGTTTGACCTTCTCCTCGATGCCGATGGTACGACTGTACAGTGTACATCGTACACTACATATTTGCAATTCGTGCCATGCTAGCAAATTTAAAATTGCGTGAAGATTTTGGTATATACTACACATTTGTGAAACATGGTAATAAGGAATTAATGAATTGAAACATTTTACTTCATATCCTTTGTTAGAAGCAGGAGGGGAAACTGTTTTCCTACAAAATATTCTATTTAAAGGTAGTGGCAGAGGTAATAGTAGCAGTGTTTAAGTAGGCGGGGTTTGAAATAATTAAAAATCACTTATTTAAGTGATTATCCTTCAACGAAACAAAAATTTAAATAATTCATTCGATTACTTTTAGGCAAACAAACCGATTAATTTAATTAAAGGAAAGTAAACATTTTGCTACTGGACTATTGTTCTAATAACGGAAAGCCAGAACATTTTCATATTTATAAGTAAATTATATATTCTTGTGTTCTTTAAGCTGCAATAATAAAGCAGGAATTGCAATCTGTAGAAAAGCTTGCATCGCAAATTTAACATCTATGAATTATTTCCAATAATTTTCTTCAAAACTTTTTACCATTCATCAGCTATAATACATTTATCGTTAAGATATCTCTGCAACAATTTGATGCGAAACCAGGAACTGCTACAATTTTACATTTCTTTGATCTCCTTAAGAACTTGAGTACCTTTTATTTTCGATAATATAAAAACTTCCCTGAAGGCCAACTATGAATCTGTTAATATAAACTAGGTTGACGAAAATTTAGAACCCTTAATGGGGGGCGTGACAATCAGGGCTGTTTAATTTACCTGCAACGAAATCAAGCAGGTTACTGGAAGATTCTATTTTAATAAATGCCTCGGGCGACCGAGGTCCGGAAAGTAGTTTCTGGCTTGGCAGCCGTGCCGTCGGAAGAAAACGGGGAAAATGGAGGACGGGGTCTGCCACGTTCCCGCTAACCGAAATGACGTGAAACATCGGGCTGGAGAACTAGAAGGAAAATCAGACGAAAGTGCCAGAGCTGCGATCCCAGCCAGCTAACCGGGATAAGGACAAATGAAGACGCGAGATGGGAGAAATGACGAACAAGTCTCGTTATACAAAGTGATCTATCAAAAACAGGTCACTTTAATGTGTCCTATCTAATTGCTGCTACACGAAATGTATCAAAAGAAGATAGATCAGAACGAAGAAGTTGGCTAGCAGAGACAGACGTTTACATCAATTACAGTTGGATTATTCGTTTATATATTTTATGTTTATTAACAGAATTTTCTTCTACCATTTTCTGAAGAGTCAGAAAGAAAGTAAAATTTTGGAATAAATAATTTCTAACTTGAATTTTGTAAAATTTTGGTTTCTTATGTGTCTTTTTTCGGCACAAAGGAGATTGGACGCGTTAACAAAATGGCAAGTATAATTAGAATTGATATTCATGCAGAAGTGAAGCGAGAGTTAGATTTGTGTTAGCTAAGAAATGGCGCGGGTTTTTGAAGCAGGTATGAAGTTGAAATGAGGGTGATAAGCCGGGGCAAAGTTTAAGGAGCTGAGGTTGGGAAAGTTTTTTAGTGATTCTTTCGTGCCTTTGAACGTTGGTATCTTTTGAATACCCGAAACCGTAACTACTGTCTTTTCTACTTTTTCATATTCCCCTTCACGAACATCGTGTCTGTCAGAATTTTACTTTTATAAACGCTTTTATTGTTCAAGGATTTTATTTCTATACGTTGGCTTTAATCATTTAAACAAACCAGATTAATTTCCAGTCGCTTCAAAATCATATTCTCCTCTCCACATTCTCTTCATTTTCTGCTCCTTAATTTCGACTCCTCTTTCTTTCGCATACTTCTGTCTCTATTTTTCATTTCTTTATTTCATAACTTTTTTACTCCACTTTTACAATTTTTGTTACTTTGGATGTTAAGCACTATTACTGTAGGTCGAATATTTTTTGCAAGATGGCCCCTTAAAATGTTGGACAAAGGAATAGGAAACAAGATTGATTAGGGTTTCACAAAGTCACTGTTAGATGACTTATTCCTTTCGCCTTTTCTGCACTATAATTTTTTCCTAAAATAAAAGGATCTTGTTACCTGAAGATATATGTAGATAAATATTTATACATTCAATAACTATAAAATACATACAGCAGGGACGATACGAAGCTCTATCATTAGTTTAATAAAAAATTATCCATCACGAATTATTATTACAGTCCGCAGTCAAATAACAATTAAGAAGTTTCATTATAACAAAATTAATCCGTTCGAAGTCCATATAATGCAAAATCTTGTTCTGTCGAAAAAACCTGAATTCTTCACATCTACAGTTCTATAAAAAAGGGAAAAAAGACGACGATAATAAAGGCGGAAATAAATCGATTTATGGTATCATCTTCAAGACAAGGTCAAAGCAATAACAAAGCTAGACCAGACAAGCCATAAAAAATTAAACTGTAAAATGTACGACATCGATGGAGGAAACAGAGGAAGTTACATACATATCTGATTAATCTTTAAACATGTACCGAGGAACACTACATCACTGATAGAGTGACCTATTAATACATAATACAAAAAACATCGGGAGCAAGAACAGAGGGGAATGGCTGAACGAAAGGGTAGAAAAACTTGAACAACTAGAGAGAGAGAGAGAGACTAAGTGAAAAATTGAGACAAGTGAATGGGCAGTGTGGATGATGAAAAGGGCGAGGAAGGGGTAATAAAAACAAGAATAAATAAAGATGGTGGTACAGAAGGGAGGGGTTGGTAGGGGAGCAGGAACGAGAGGGGAAGCAAGCCAGAGAGAGCGAAGAGAAAGGCGGAGGGAAAAGAGGAAGAGGGGTAGAGGGTGGTAGAGGGCGAATCAGAGAGGGACAGAAGTAGAAGAGGGCGATTTTAGTCGTTAGGGTGGTGGCGTAGATGAGGTTGCGCGGATAGGTGCGCGGGCCGAGTAGATGGAAGCAGACCTCCATTAGAGGAACTCTGCCATCGCCATCTACGGCCGTTACTGCGGCCACAGTAATGACGAGGCTGCGTGTTAACTAGATAGAACTCGCATAGATAATCACTTTTCATGATTAGCCCTGCTATTATCGTCTATTCTATTCTGACATATTTTTTACTCCGGCTCCGCACACACTGTCCGTAACCTCAGGATTATAAAACGTTATTTGTCTGGAACTTAATGTCTGGTCTACGTAGGTGGCAACAATTGGGGTAGGTGTGATGTCAGCTGCAGGTGTTTGATTATCGTAGAAATTAAAACATTATTTAGTATTTTTACTTGCTGTATACATACATATTGCAGATGTAATAGGTATGTGGAATAATAATAAGAATAGAGACACTTTTATCATCAGTTTTGAATTTCAAACATTTGCAATGACGTAGCGTAAACTCGGCTTAGTCCGTGATACTTTTTCATTCGTCTGTAACTCGAAGCTGCCAGACCCAATTTGGTTAAAAAAAATTAGTAGACAGCGTTGATTTTCTATTTTATGATGCGGTAAAAGAATCGGTCGATTGAAGTTAGTGTGATAGGTTGAGTGTGTTTTTGCTCTAGCAGCGCATTATTTCAGAAGTTTTTATGGGTAATTGTGGACGGTCGTTTGTTTCTGTATTATATGTGCTTTAGAAGATAAATAGAAAATTAAAACGGTAGTTAAATCATGGTAAGATGATACTTTAACAAGACTTACTCTTGAAACTATCATACAGTAAGGTATCAGTGCTATTTTTGCTTATTTTTGCCGAGACTACGTTTCTAATTGCGTTGTTTGAGAAATTCTGATGGTCAATAGCAGAAACAATGTTTCCTTACATCTCAGACATCTAACGATCATGAAACGGTTGATTATACACAAAATAACAACAATATAAAATAATGTAAAATAGTAAAAAATAATATAAACAAGTAGCTTATATCAGGCCAGCGAGAACTATCACGGACTAACCATAGTATGTAGTGAAAATTTAATTTTCTATATTTTCAATTAAATACACTTAGCAAATTTCTGCAAACCTATTATTTATTTGTATGATGCCTGACCTATCATTACATCCTAGACTCACTTTCAGAATATGTGAATATTTCTCAGTTAAAAGCTAAATTCTAAAACTATCACGGACGAGTTTATCCTACACTCTTTTGGAGCAAAATGAATGCTCGTTGATTTGTGAAAAGTAGCGAGGAACGAAAATAGTACAGCAATGTATCGAATGCAACAAGTTCGCGAGAACATTTGTACACGTCGTTATAGGTTACGGATTCGCGTATTACAATTATAATATTACTGCGAGGAGAAGTAACATGTTGCGTGCACTATGATTCTGAAGCAGGATGCAATATGGAATGTGTTTGCGCCCCCGTGGGTTATCAATCGTTTAGTTACGCAGCGCACGGTAACTTCTGAATCGACAACAAAATATATCCTTTCGTCTGGGAAATCTACACCCGTTCTTGTCAACTAGCGTATGATGGATGAGAAACGATTACACAAGAATATCGCTCCATCACACTTAAGAGCAATTCATTGCACTTGCGGTCCCTCCTGTGACATGTCACATTGGCCACGTTGTAACGATTCGCGCAACAAATAATACGATTCCGTTAACAAGATTCAGCGATGTGTTCGCAAGGGCATAGTTGCAAGAATATAATACGAAGTTAACTCGCTGCAACAAAAATTTCTACGACATTGGCAGACATTGAGTATTGCATAAGAATTCACAGGAGCGTTTGAATTCCATTTAAGGGGGTCGGTTTTTCTTTCGCTTTTTGGGGAATTTTTTTTGACGAACCATGAAAAAACAATATCTTGGAATTTTTACTACATATTTATTAACATTTGAACAGTGATTCACAATATTTTGAAGTTAAAATATGGACTGGAATTCACTTTACAGGTCTCGAAAGAGACATGGTGCGAAAAAAAAGTTGGTCGACGGCTGACATAATTCCGGCTGTCTAGCTCATCTGAAATTAAAAATTCAAACGGCACATTAATTTGTAGACTTGTGGCTATAGCCGGTACCAGAATGAAGTAAAAATATTGGAAATTGAATGATTGGCACAGTTTCGAAAATAAAGTTAGGATTTTGTCAATGTAACTTTATTTTCAAAACTGTGCCAAACATTAAATTTCCAATATTTTTACTTCATTCACAATAATTGAATGTGGAGACAAATGCAATGTAAAGAGCATGTTACTATTGTTAATAATCTTGAAATAAATATTTTCCAGCCACAAAGACATAAACATTAAATTAAAATTTCAAAAATTAATTTAATCATTTCAGTGTAAAAGAAGTTTTTACAAAAACTAAAGTTTTCCACAAAATACACTTTCATCACTTATAATAAGAATGACGGGCAATTTTGACACTAAATAAAAATATCTGGAATAAAAGGGAGTGGTGACATTTTGATAGCCAAGGCATTAAAAACTTTAAGGTCAACAACTAAAAACAGAATTGACAGAATTTTTTAGTGCATATCTAGCTGGTTTTAAAAGACTGCAATTCATTGCAGAAGGATCTCCAAATAAACTAAATGGAATTTGTGAAGAAGTACAATTAAAGTCGCGAAACTGCAGAAACTTAATTAACTTTAAAAGTTTATCACCTCTTCTAATATGAGACCCCAGCTTATCTCTGCTACAGAATTCTTGAATGTCATAGCGATGCTATTTCTTTACTAACTAATCGTGTATTCATTGTTTTGTCCGCACAGTGGCATTCTAATCAATTAAGCGTCTCGAGCAAGCACATAGGTACTTCTGAAATATGTACGTCGCAGAAAGTTTTTGAAGTGGTTCGATTAAATTACAAATACCTCCAAAGTGGTAAGTGTATAACGATTTTCACAAATACTGTTGTATAGTGCTTGCAATGGAGTTTAAGGCTTACTAGTTTTATAACATTAAAGGATGAAGACTTAACTTCGAAGCTACTTAATAGTTATCGTGTTATTGTTTCCGAATATGAGACCCGTGAAAGTTCAACTGATGAGAGTGAAGAAGAAATTGTTCTGAACGGTGAAAGTGATTGAGAAAGAAAATTATGACACAGAATGCCTGTTTTGCACAGGTTTTTGTTCTTCAGATGTGCTAAGTGAAAAATGACTTAAGTGTACGTATAAATTGTTATGGTGGACCTACGAAGAAATAGATTTCACATGCCGAATTTATAAAAAAAAGAAGGAAAAGTAAGTTTCAGGAAAAAACAAACTGGGTCTCATCTTAGGAACCCATTTTTTATTTGCGTATTTGAATGACTTTCGTTTTTATTTTATTATGAAGAAAACGAATCTTTGTTATAGTACTTTTCAGTAGGTTGCTCAAGAATACATGTTCTACTTTTAAAAAGTGTATCGAATTTTAATAAAACTGTTCTTAGTCAAGAGTCATGATATTTTTAAGAAATGTGTCTCAATTCGGCTACTTCACCTTATAAATTGATGACGAACAATTAAAATGTATGCATTTACCTGAGATTCTCAAAAATTGCGGTTTCGCAATTGTACCATCGGAACGACGATATGGAATTACACCTATTTATAGATAGACATCTAATATTTTAGTAACGGCAGTAATTGCGTTATGAACCGAGCAGAACAAAGAAATCAGTTTATTGAAGGTACGATCATGTAGAAGAGCAAATACACGTTTCCAACTAGTTTCGCGTGATAAAGGACGTGAGTGTAATGTACACTATCTATCATATGTATATAGTGTATTCCCAGTTCCACTTATGAGTGACATTCATACCCCTTTCCTTTTCACTCTTCAATTGCGTGCAATCAACATGATTATGTGAGCCAGTTGAAGAAAGGTTCTCTTACCTTTATCCTCCATCAACCTCAACGCGACAACATTTTTGCGTTGTTACAAAGTATTTATTTGCAAGGAATAAGAAAAATTAAATTTTACAATCTAGAAACAGAATTTTTATATCATTCATATTAATCGCACGGTATTTCAGAAAATATTTCAATTATTATTATTAATAAAGATACTAAATGCTTGCAAGAAAATTTGCAATAATTGTTTGTAACAGGTATCATTAGCGAGATTAACATACGGAATATAAAAATTTGTCCCTTTTAATTATCGACAGATTCAAAAGAAAAATCAAGTTTTGGCGCGCTTCAATGTGAAACGAACTCTGAAATCTTACGCGAATCGAGTTAAGCTTCCTCGGTGTCTAAATAAGTAACGTTGCCCGAAAAGTAATCTGAGATTGCCTCTTTATAAAACGGGTGTCAGGAAATACGAGCGCTTGATACTTTCTCTTCAATCACCTCTCTCTCTCTCGCCTCTGTTTCGTATACTGTAGCTACTTTAGGCGATCCTTTTTGTTCAGTTTAAATCGGGGCGACTTATGTACGATCGCGTTCTGATAATATACATACACATTTTCACTATAAATAAGGAAGCCCCAATTTTAAATTGAGTTTACATTAGTTTGTTTTTGTGAAGGACCATTGAGGTTTTCATTCGCCTCGTTGGACAAGTTACCTTGGAATAAACCAACCCACTATTTTTGCTCTATTTAACGTTCGGAATATCGTACATTTAAAGTTATTCGCATAATTCGTGCCTCGTGTGAAATTAGGGTTTATGGTTGCTTACTCAAAATTTCCACTAGGTAGTTTTTTACTTATTTTATTCAGTATACATTTGAGGTAGCAAAACAATTCTCTTTACCCTTATTTCCATCCTGACTCTCTATTTCGTCAAACACTTTTTCCGTATCGTTGTACCGTTCATAATTTAGATAAAAGATAGAATATAATTTATCAATTAACTCGTTCATTGGAGCACACTAATTGTAAAACAGAAGTTGGGGAGCCTGGGGCAAAGTCAGCCACTTAAGATTTAATAGCACACAAAAGTTACCAAAACAACAGAAACAATCATATTTTTTTATTATATTGAATTACACACTTTTGCTTTCTAAAATCCACAGTACAACAGCTCTGTCACTTTAGAATTCGATAAAATATTTCTTTAAAATATCTCCCACAATTTGGGCACAGTGAAAAAAAAGCAGGGAAGATCAAGTATTTTTATTGAATTCGAGCTTATAAAAATTATGTTGAAACTTGGCTGCGAAATAATTTAAGAAAAAGGCTTTAATTTCAGAATATCCAAAATTGAAAAGCAGTTAAAATAGACTGAAGATGCACAAAAAGAAATAATACGGTAAGAACGGGATAAAATTATAGATAAAAAGCACAAAACTATTTCTTATTTTGGATTTTGTCAGTTTTGAGTGAAAATTTCACTTTGACCTCGGGTTCGGTGGAACAGAAATGTATGAATTTCATGTATGCAGGTGCAATTTATACGTTGCAATGGTTGTTAAGATGCTGAAACAAAGCCAATTTAACATACCTTCTTATAATTTGAATTTTAAGCTAAAAGAATAACACCTATGCAAATAAGACCGCACTTTATAAATAAAAATTTCATGCATAAAATTGAAAAATTTAGAATAAAAGCCCTAAATACTTTACTTCATCAACAAGAAGTCTCACAAATGATAATCTCTTCCTTTTGTGACATACCTGGCTCTACTACGTAGCTTGTGCAAAACAATATTTCACTTTGTCTCACCATTTTCGTTTTGCCCAAGTGTTCCCTATTATTGTAACATAGAGATGACTCATCTTAATTTTCTAATAACCCTAACAACTGATGGAAGTTTAAATAACAACAACAACAGTAATAATAATAATAATAATAATAGTTTATTTGACGGAAATAAAATCCACTCACACAGAGAAAAAAGTAACGATAAAGCCGTAAGCAGTAAAGTCCTTCAGTATAGAGGATAACATTCTAGACACTCCACAACTAATCAGAACACATCCGTTACCTGGGTTGATCCCCTTAATACAGTTAAATTTTTAGATTTAACATTGCGCAGGGAATCGACAAAAATATCAGCGTACAACACCATCCGGTTAGCCGTAATACAGACTCTGTTTATCGGGCCAGTCTCCGCCAGATTCGGTCTAGAGAACCTGATATGAAAAATCAGTCCTAGACTGAGCGTTGAGCCCCACGAGACCTATAATATCACGGCAGTCAATCTCATCCCGCAGCAAAAAACAGATCTACGGTCTTACAAGGTGTCCATTTCTAAACGAGACAAAATAGCATTGTAGTCATGATCCAAGTAAGCCATAGTTCTGCTCAGCAAGGAGCTGGCGTGCTGGAGAATGTATCATTTCGTCGCTCAGCATTATCCCGAGACGAATCAGACCTGTTGGCAACCTACTTTGTGGATCAGAGAAGCTTCCTTCTTAATAAAGAAGAGACAAATACGGAAATTGACCACACCACCCATTAATGACACTTCAAGAGCGATTGGAGCGGAACCAGGCTGAAAGAACCAGCCTAGAATCAAAGTTCTTTCTGGCACGGTGTCAACGAACACCACCGACCACCTCAAATGTTGATCAACAAATTTAGCCGCCGGTAGAGCTTTGTTGCCCCCGAGTCTTACAGATTGTTATATAGTCCAGATCGGTGTATGGTCGGCGAAGGATAGGGGAATGGGCAAGTTGAGCATGGCGGCTGACTATAGTGTAGATGGTTTGGATCGATGAGAGAGAGCGGCTGGTCTGATTGGCGGGGCTGCGGGGGCGGAACACCACGTAGCCAATGAGCGTGTCTATCCCTCGATACATCTACTCGTGGTAACGAAATCACTGAATTTTACGCTGGGCAACCGTCAATTTCGGTTTAACTGTAAATACCATAAAGCGAATCATCATGATTTATGGATCGCCCTCGAATCACCCCCATGCCCAGTGATAAGAGTCACAATTTTTTTTTAGCGAACAACGTTGCATCGTTGCAGCCCTTGCATCGAGCGGCGAATTTTGCCCCCAGCGTACTCTACACTGCCTGTTCTTGCCCCTGATGATTATTTAAGGGGTGAAATTTGACCGGCGAGCTTTTGATTCCTTTTGTGTTTAGGTACTTAATAGTGCTAGGGTTTGGAGAACCTTCCGGAGTGATGATAAATAAGATAGGTTTTGTTTGAATATCTGAAGCAATTAAACATTTCGTTGGGAGATTTACTGTGATTTGGTGTAAGTATTCATTTTTAAGGATTAGGTCAATATTTTGTTAGCTTTCTGCGAAGAACAGAAAATATATGTAGGTGTACGTAAGTTAAATGAAACACCTGATGGTTTGGCAGTTTGAGGAAATAATAATGTATTATGATAGAATAATGCAGGAAATAATGAGAAATTAATATCTAACAAGGGAAGATGCCGGAAACGGAAATTCAAAAAATTCTGAAACTTTGTGAATATGTAGGGGATTTTCTCCTGATTGTAAAGCAATTTTTGTTTTCGGCCAAAATTCACTTGAAGGGGGTGAAATTCACCCCTCGAAAATTCGGGTATTTTTCGATATTGTGTTATAACTCGCGAACTGTAAGAGATGGAAAAAAGTTTCAAGCCAAAAGTTGTGTCTTTTAATTAGATCTAGGTATCATTTGGTAAAAAAATTATTTTACGGTTCACGAGTTATAACACAAAGTCGGAAAATAACTGGATTTTCAGGGGTCAATTACACACCCTGGAGTGAATTTGGACGGCAAACAAAAATTGCGTAGTAAACAGGAGGAAATTCCTTATATATTCGCAAAGTTTCAGAATTTTTTGAATTTCCGGGTTTGGGATCTTCCCTTGTAACAAAGTTTCTGTATACTTTCTACTACGTACTATATGGTAGTAGTCTGTGATGTGTCTATAGGAATCTACAAAGTTACATGTTACAACACTGTGTATAAGTTGCAAGAGTCACAGTGACGATTAACCGACTAGCAAATATCGGAAATAACTTTGTACAACCTCTCCAAGCCAATTGATGTCCAAGAAGAGGAAGTTATCCAGCCCGGGAAGAAAAATGTAGCTTTAAAATTAATGAGCTAAAATTTTACAACTTCAAAAATAATCGCGAATGTCAATTCGTTTGAGAAAAAAATTACAACAATTCTTCTGGTTTTGAGTTTGATTTTTTAACTTCCATCTAATTATTTCAAGATTTACTACCAAATATACTGTCGATTTGTCAAAGTAACGGTGGAAAACGCAGAATCCGTTAATTTTTTAAAATTTGGTTAATTTTTTATAGACTATTTTAAATAGAAAGCAGGATTTGTTTTCTAATTACTTACAGCTGCCTACTGAATTGTTCCACGTTTTTTTTTTTTTTTTTTTTTTAGAAAACCGACGTAGTCTTTTCAACACATCACTCATCAATCATCATCGTGGTTGTCAGTTCTTTATCTTTTGACATCCACAGTGTACTCTCCAACTTTGTCAGAACGTCGCACCAACAGGATTCAAATTTGAATCCCAAACCTGTACATTACTTGCATTTTTTTTAACTGTGAATATCAGCAACATTCCCATTAATATTTTATTCGCTGTCATAGTCCCACCGGAAAGTGGACCATTATTTTATACAAAATCACTTTTTTTAAAAATCCTCATACCGTTGTTCCATATTCCTTAAGAAAGTGTAATCGTTCTGGAATATCTCTGACTGTTTCTGTGGAACCTTTTAGTCGATAAGCTGAATTTGAAATTCTGAGAAAACATTACTCGATAACGGTGGCGCACTTAGGATTTAATCTTTGGGGGAGCCGAGTTGATCGGACAAAAATATTTTTAATGCAAATTCATTAAAATTCATTAAACGATTATAAAATTTATTTAAAGAATCAATTTTCTTTTCTTCTTACACAGCCCCTTCTTTGAGGGACAGAAATGACATTTTGTGACAGAAATAACGTTTTCTCAACTTTATTAAATATCCGCACATTTACATTCAGACATCTGAAGTTCCCCTTTTGCGTACACAAACTATTCTTTTCTTATAGAATGACATTCAATTTCTATATCACCCTGTTCATTTATAACAACGCACAACAAAACTCGCCTTTCGCCAAAGCATAGTGGTACGTTACCACGCAACAATACACATTATTTCGTTGTTATCTCCTTTTCGCTGCAGTGGTCGCATGAATTTAAGCGTCCATAAAGCAGCATAGTCGTAAAACGAACATGATGAGTGAAATTTCATATCAATAAAGGCATCTACTTCGTTACTCGACCAGCGCAAAGTGATATTTTCGCCGCGACTAATAATCCCGTTCGCGTTTATACAACACTAAATTTAATGGCAGACGGTGGCATTTGACGGTGGCCCCCACCAAATATATAAAGTTTACAAACACGATACGAAGAGAGAAATATCTGTATTTTTGGAAATGAAGGAATAACAGGGAAAAGGCTGGTCGATAAACCGGGGACGTTCTAGCGCTGTACGTACGTAGAAGCCCACGATTTCTGTGCTAGATTTCGTGCGTCACGTGACGGATAACAATTATGATACTACAACAACAGAACGCGACTTCATATCGATTCGAACGATAATTCCAGTATACCGCGTATTATTGACCATTGAATTAGTAGGTGGTGTTATTAAATCATACACCGTCGGAGATAAACTACTTTAACGACAAATCGTGGGAAAACTTGTCCGTGATAAATCGATCGGTCCGTTGAAAATCGATTATGTATTAGGATATTTGAATATGTCTGGGACATTTGGTAGCTGTAAAGTGAAAACAGTTAATAGTAAATGGAATACAGCGGACTATGTAATTGAAAAATTTCAAGCTCGTGCTTTTAAGTAGAATAATCAATGAGGTATCATACCTATACTTAATGTATGTGTATACATTTCTATAGAATTAAACAGCTTTTTTAAAATTGTTGGTGCTTAGACATGCTTAAGTTTAAAGGAACTTTGAACCAAAATTGTTTTTCTCAAAAGTTATTCTTTTAATTCTCCTTTCTAAACTTTTGTTCTGAATTACCTCCGAATAAATTTAGCAACACTATGAATTGTATTTGAAAAAGTATTCTTTGTACTTTATAGGTACTTATGAATAATTCCTATTACGAACACATTTTTCGGTGGTTTTTGTGTTTTTCAATGTAAATAACCCAGCAGTGAAAGTATAATTTAATAAAGAATTAGGTTTAAAGATTATCGTACGTTGCAATGTTATGTTTGTAAATAATTTTGACGAGAGGTTTCATACCGTCGCATTGGAAATTCTCAGAATTAGTGCAACTCGTTTCGCAACGTGAATCAGCTGAAACGATGTTCCTCGGGCGACTTAATCGTATTCTACATTAAAAGCAAAAAATCACTCGGGTAAAGAGTTGACGGGGAGCAGGAGGAACGCCTACGAATCAGAATACTACATTACGAAATTTCATAAATTCTCTTTATGACGGCTCTTAGACGGTTCGCGCTTCGCCAAGACCTGTGTTTTTCGCTTGAAATGCTAATGACTCGAGCGAACATAAATTCGGTGCAGCTACTTGCCCCCTTCATTTTTGGTACCATCGAAAAGTATCTAACGACATACTTGAAGGAACGTAGATGAATCGACGTATATTATGACAGACGATGAAATCATATCAAATGTGTGACATAACAAAGTTTCCGACTCACAAGGGAAGGTCACGAACCCGGAAATTCATAAAATTATGAAACATTATGAATATATAGGGAATTTCCTCCTAATTACAACGCAATTTTTTTTGCCGCCCAAATTCACTTTAAGGGGGTGTAATTGACCGCTGAAAATCCGGTTCTTTTCCGATTTTGTGTTATAACTCGTGAACTGTAAAATAATTTTTTTACCTAATGATAGATCTAATTAAAAGAAGTAACTTTTGTCTTGAAACATTTTTTCTGTCTCTTACAATTCGCGAATTATAATACAAAGTCGAAAAATAGCTGAAGTTTCAGGGGTTAATTTCACCCCCTTCGAGTGAATTTGGGTAGCAAACCTCTACATATTCACAGGGTTTCAGAACTTTTTGAATTTTCGGATTCGGGATCTTCCCTTGTGAGCAGAGTACTTACCCCTCTTAAATAATACAAAATTATTATTGGTAACCCCAGGTAGTAGGCACCTATTTAATTACAGACAAATCAAAAATAATTTTGATACTCCCACTCCACAATTTTTCTCTACATTTTCAGCACCATAAAAGTATTCTACTAAATAAGATTTGGCAAACAACGTGTACAAACGTTACCTAACGAACAATCCATAGAGTACAATGGTATAAATATATTATTGCTTTACGTTTTCAATGCTTTCATGTGTATTAAAAACCTTACACTACTCAGTATATACAACTGAATGATTAAATAAAAAAATAAACAGTACAAACCAAGTCTTCCACGTAAGAATTCTTCAAACACAGTTAATAACATATATTTTTGTCATGGAAACAGGAAGAATTGCCATGCTGAAAGGCAGTAGAAACACGTAGGAGGAGAATAAACTCACATAAGGCGGGAAGAAAAATTGTGATATGAAGATTGAAGGCGGGTAGCACGTCCGAACGATGTTTAGAATGGTTCAAACGGATCCGTTGAATAATACAGGCTGGTAGACAGTTACTGTAAGGGAGCAAGTGTCTCCGATTATAACAAAAGTGAAGGGGGAGAAGCTCGGCTCATTTGTTATTAACCAGCGTAGTGGAGCGTCGAAGTGCAGAAAGACTTGGAACACGACTTCACACTTTGACTCGCAACCCTTGGTAAATTTAGTTAATTATCAGTCAAACTTCCGCGAAGAACCTCGCTTCCTCTGTCCTCTCGTTTCTCGAATGCTCTTTCCTCTTCCAGAAGGAGAATTTTATTTCAATTATCGTTTGCTACACTTTGATTATAGACATCAAATTCCAAGGCTCCAAAACCGGTGGCAAACATTTTTTATTTTCTTCAATTCTGCATATAGGTACAAAGTACAATTATGACCGAGAAATTTGTACGTTGTTGTCAAATTTATTGTCAGCAGATTCGCAATAATTCCAGTTTCTGTAATATTAGGATTTGATAAAAAGGCTTGCAATATTAACAGGCAATGTGCAATGCGTTTTTAATTTTACGCTTCACAAATTATTCAGTTTTTTATTCAATATTCCACGGTACTTTACTGATTGGAGGCAACGGTTTTCGATCGACGATTTAATCAAATCGAATAATGATACATCATAATTAACTTGATGCAACAGGTTCCATTAAGTTTGACGATCGATTATTGTGAAGATTTGACAGGTTGTATTTAGCACAATAACCTCGTTATTATCATTAAATAAATTACTGTCAGACATTTCCTGCGTGTTGTTGCGACTGGTCCTTCGAACCCTTGGAAAAAAAAACAGTTGGCTGTGCCATACGTAAGACCGGGTGTGACAATTCTCAGACCGTAGTGGCATTGCATCTTGAGTAAAGAGGAAGTCACGAACGGGGCGCAATGTGTTGGAAACGGTCACTACGAAGAAAATGTACATAGCTACAACGTTGCATCACTTTGGTACAAAAGATTAATTTTCATTAATCTGTCGATTAGGTACTTCTTAATTATAGACAGTATAAACGAAAGGAAAGAAGAATGCTAAAAGTAATAAACCGATTTGGGAAAATTAATACTGATTATTACGAAAGCCTCTCAGCGCTAGTGAATTATCAATGGAAATATAATTTTTTCAGCCTTTTATGACTTTAATATACTGCAGAGTGGAGAAATTTTCCTAACATCATGTATGAAGGGCCCAGAAAATGTCGTTATAATTTATTTATTGTTACATTAATTAGGTACAGGTTGTAACTAAAAAATAGATATTGAATAAATATACAGTAATATTTCTTAGTTTCTGAGAACATTGTGAACAATTTTTAATACTACAGTATCTAGTCCACGCAAAAATGAATTAATTTTATATGGTAGACAATGCTTGCGTCTGAGGAGCAGCTCCTGTATAGGACAGCAGTTATTCTGGGCATTGCGAAATGGAATGACTTAGATTGAGATTCTACATTCTAGATCTTGGGTTTCTACTTTACAGTGGTAGGTGTTATCTGAGATGAAAATTATTCTAGCTAAGGAAGCATTTAAATTATAATGAAAATGTTATAATGTAAATAGAAAATAGTGAAGTATCAACATCAATTTCAACAAATTTCATAAGAATCAATAACATTTCTGTTCCAATTTTAGTTGTGATGTAAAAATATTCCAAATTCGTATTTATTGACTTGCATACCGAAACTATTGATCCTCACCGTACAGACGCAAAAGCTATGCATATTAATGCATATTAATATCATCCTCTAATATTAGAAGCGTCCACCATTTATGACGAGCGTCCCAAAGAAGCAAAAAGACATCGTGAAAACGAATCTCTGAAGACGCAAATAAGAATCTGAGGAGTATGGAAGCATCGAAGAATACGGCTCGCGTAAAGTTGCCTCCCGAGGCCACAGAGGGACCGCAAGCTTTTATCGATATCGACCGACTTGATTTGTCGAATAATTTTATTTCCTTCCAACGAACCTTCGCAAGCCTTACGCTGTCGCTACAATGGATACCCTCTGCACTCGATGTATTACGTTTGGTGAAAAAAATTTGTAGCAGTCGTTAAAGAACGTTGAACAGAAAATTGTGTACAACAGTAGGATCTAAGCAATTTTCGATAAGCGAAGTAATCCCCAGTAGTAGTCCTGTATACTTTTTGAATCTCAAAATATATTTTTAAATATCTTCGTTATCCCCTTAAAGACCACCTCAGTATCTCGTACGGGCCCTAAAGCCGTATTTCCTATTGGGAAACCAAGTGGAGGCGTGGCTTAGATTTCAGCGCTGCGGTGGTAAGTTGGCAAACTATTGCAAGTAAACCTGGATCCCACCAAACATTCCGAATAAGTATTTATTAATCGAAGAAGTAAAAATTTAGTGTTCAAAAAAATTTAAAACCACTCGTTTTTCACAACGTGTCTATATAAACACTGATAATTGTATGGACTTCGACGAATTTCGGCCTACTCACAGTAGTTTAATTTTCTGTCACTAGGTGGCGTATCGAAATTCTTGGTTTCCCAATATTGCCCGGGGATAGGTACAGTGGAGGTTTTCGTTCCGAGGGCCCGGGTCGCACGGTCAGGTTTTCCTTTCAGGGGTCAGTCGTTGGGGAGTTATAGAATTTCAGAATTCTACAACTGAACTGTAGTATAATAGTTTCACTATTTATGATTAACCATTGACATGTCAAACTTCTTTTCTGTTGGTTATCCTTTGACCAACCTCTACTTGACTACATTCTGTTCTGTATTCATAGTATTTTTAAGCCAATGAAACTTGATATTATTATTATTATTATTAAACGTTTTTTTACTCAAAGACAGTGAAGAAACTTGAATATTAAAAATGACATAGACGATAAGAGTAAAGGCCAGGCTGCAGTGGAGTGAGTGGTAACACTGTTGGGAAGCCTAACTGCGTACAAAAAACTAAACTAAACTAAAGTAGAGACAAAAACAAAAACAAACAAATGTTAAGAATAACTAGACTAAGTTGGCTTAAGACTTAAAACACACATGAGAATAGCACAAGTAGTATAATTAAGTAAGATAATTAAGATAATTAAATTGTAATATTGCCATATTGTAATTCTATTTAATCCTACTACGAGCCACGGGTCTTCTTCTATGATATACCCAATTACTTCTCCCATCTTTACAAAACTTTTCTAATTCTAATAAGAAACATACAAACACTATATTGTATACTCCACGTGTTTCTCGTTTCTTGGCATTACGTTAACCACCCAGGTGAACTGAAGATTGTAGCAGCGTTAAAGTAGGATTCCCTGTAGAAACGGCAAAGCTTATGCAGGGAACCTAATACGCATTGCTACTACAGCTTGTCCGGCGATCGATTGACAGAACGATCGGCCGTGTCCCGTATAATTTCGCGAAGCGGAGTTTTCGGGGGTTGATTTACAATCGGCCGGGCGCAGCCTCTCTGATAATCAAACGGGAGTTTCCGATTGGATTTGCGCGATGGGCGCACGGTTGTCTCTCCCGTATCCGTCGGCGCAGCAGCGCGTGCATGCACCAGGTTACGCCGAATCGGGGATACCAAGGAAAATCAATTAGCCGGGCAAATTGTTTCGACTGCGGCTGTTTGCCCGCTCGCGGGAGTCGGCAATGTGTTTCGTCTCGAATCTGGATACGTGTCCCTGAGCCACAGTGTGCACGCGTACCTGCGTGCACACACAACGCCCCTGCGCGCTTACAACCGGGCCACCGAGCGACCTACGCCAGCGCCGCAGCGTAACGCACCGGCGCGGTGGCCCGCTGTAACACCGATGTTTCCGTGAGCGTGGAGCGTGGCTGATTGCACACGCGGACACGCGGCACGAGAATTCGAAATTGTTCGGGGGAAATTGAAACGCTGGCGATAACGTAGAAACGCCACCGGTATTTCGAGTGTAAACGGTTTCGTGATGCCCATAGGCGAATGGCAGATTTTCAGTTCTGTTGATTGCAATCATACCAGGAAGCATTTGGCACAGTTAATTGTTTGTTATTTAGTTGCTTGGCATAGGCTCAGTAAAGTTATTCGGTACTTTCGCTGAAGAGTTGTGGCGACGAAGAAAGTTATGCAGTTGGGTACATATTAGGGTGGCTCTTGTTTTCGACTTTTGAATTTTCTTCGGGGCACTCCCTAGAATAGTTCCAAGTAATTAAAAAAAATATTTGTAAAGTTTGAGCCCGATCGGATAACGGGAAAAAGTGCCCTTGAGCCCTTAAATCATTATTTAACGGCTCACAAAGTCGATTTTATATAATATCCTTCACGTTATTGATTGAATAAGAAAAGTGGTCAAACAAAAGTTGTAGATCAGGATAAGAAGCATCTTTTATGTTCTATTACCTTTTCTCGTGCGACAAACGGTTTTCGAAATAAGTCCGAAAAACTAAGAAAACTTTTTGGCCCAAATTTTGCAAGTTTATTTGTTTCCAGAACACTTTTTATTTATAAAAGCGTACAAAAAATGGAATTTTTATTTTCGTGGACTATTTTTTAAACATTTAATGGGGAGAGCATATACCGAAGTATGCGAAGAAGATAAAAAAAAATGCCTTACTTTCAGTATTTGATATGTCATTATTAATTATTGTTTTTTATGTGGAGAACATCGGCACGAATTTAGTGAATGCTGTGAACAAATGAGATTGGAAGATTTCCGCACACGACGTATGGCTAAGCGTTTAGACTTCCATACTCAAAGTGTTAAAACAGTCGTGAATCTGGGGAAAAAAGTGATTCGAAGATTGCCCTCTAATTTATTTCTGAATAAAACGATGTTGATGTAAAATTGAAGTTTTTCGTGGAATCCTCACTGTTCTTCCTAGGGTAATAGTTCTTTAATACTCCAATTTATATTGATTAAATCATGGTCTGTCGAGTAGGTGTGTCTCTTTTATTCCTTTCATTAAGGACTATGTATCAGCTTATGCAAATATTTTGCCCACGAAATCATTGCAATTATTGAAAATTAAAATTATGACATGTGAAGACAAAGACAAGTAAAAGAACCGAAACAGAACAAGAAGAAGAGGCATACAACATTAGAAATATACAATTTAATAAATTATTACCTATTGGTTTGAATAAATTCATAGAATAAATAAACCTGCGGTACTTTAGTACTATTTTCGTCGCAATAATCCCAAGTATATCTCTAATAATCATTCGATTCTGCTCCAATTTGCTGTATAGTAGGAACTTATAATGAGCGATAGTATATATCTTAAGAACTATATTTAAAATTCCTTTTATTTCTATAATCTCGCTCCGTCTTCGCCAGAATAATAATTTACTGCATTCTGACGACCCCAGCAATATTAATATTACCAAGAATTGGCTGAAAATTATAAATATTGCACAATTAAATGGAATTTCTATAATACAGTATTTAAACATTCTTTACAAATTGTACTTTTACCTTGAACTTTTTAACAGAAAATCAATTGGCAAAGGAGTTACAAATAATAATAATAATAATAATAATAATAAATCGTCTTTATTTATCACTTACAACTTATGTAATAAATAGGCGAGGTTCAGCATATATGCCGTTTTGCAACCTAACCCAAAACAATATAAAACAAAAAAAAAATGAAGCTAACAGAACAACAGCTGAACAAGAGAGAGAACCACATGACAAGGGGTGTTAGGGGAAGTGAACAAGAATAATAGTAGCTATTGGGCAAATACCCCAGCTTGAAATGTCTGTACACTTCATTTGGACTGGGTACATCTCTGAAATAAAATGTCAGTTCAGTAAATACACAGCTCTTTTTACTTTTGAGAAAATAACTATTTAGTTCCTGAAAATGAACTATGTTTACGATATTCTTATCTCCAAAAAATTTAAATAACAGAAACGCTGTAATTACCAAGCCAACGATTTTAGACTAACTAAACAAGACTATATTGGACACGCCGCGATAGAAAAAAGAGATAAAAATATATTCTTCGTGCATAACTATTGGCGTAGAAGTTACTAGGATATAACAATATTTTTCATTTTGTTTAGAACTGGCAAGCATGGTTGCTCTGCAAAACATTAATTGAAGTGTCTTAATGCTAAATTTAATTCACCATTTGCAAATGAAACGTTTAAACACGTATTCGAAACAATTTTAATCAATACACAACAATGGCAAATGTACAAATACACGCACATCTATGGTCATGTGTGTGCAAACGTCGTCGATGTTAGCTAAGCTTTGTATTTACATTCGATGTACTCTGTACAGCTTGCAGCAAAGCACACAGGATATGTCTACATACATACGGGAACGCACACTTGTACACATGTGTAGGTATATACGCGTCGATTGTGCTGTTGGCATACCCGCGAAAGATACAAATGTATACAGTTGAATACATAATATGTATTCACCTATATCTATATTCAAGGTGGGCGCTGAGCTACGATAAAACGTCAATGAAAATTGGAGAAGCAATGTTTCTAACGCTGCGATTGCAAATTTACGTAGACTAGGGTGTCCTTTATAATGATTTTTTTTTAAACTTAAGAATTCGGTCCGAGGCGCTACCCTGATTTATTTCCGTTTGGTGTGGTAAATATGTGTGTACAATTTCGGCTCGATCAAATAACCCTATGGTTTAAAAGGCTCAAAGTTTCGAACGAAACTGCACTCTTGCAATCAGCTGTTTTTTTAATATGCAACACTGTATGTAAGCAAATGTGTGATGCAACTGGAGTTGGGAGTAGCGATTATTGATATCTTAATGATAACTTATTGATACTTAATGATAATATCGTTAAGATATAGTTAAGTGATGGAAGAACGTAGGTGGTACAAGTTTTCCAGTCTTTGGATTATGGCGGTAAAATATTTATGCATTCCAGGAACCTCTGTTCCAATTTTGAACGATTATTTTCTAAACGTGGACAAAAAATAAAAATAAATACAAAAAAGTTTGTACTATATCGTAACTTTAAGCTTCTTGAGGCAGGGTTCAGAATATGGAATTTGGAATATCGGTATTCCAATTTACCTTCACTTTATAAACTTAAAAAAAAACACGTAGATAATAAAATTATTTCGTTTATGATCGGATCGCACTGAAAAATCACAATACAGGAACAATGTTAGGTAAATATAAATATAAATGGATAGCGCTGGCCGAAACCGACGCGGCGGTAGCCGTTTCGCGTGAAACAAAAGCATCACTAAGCTCTGCAATATTCCAAATTACCTTCATCTTCAGTATTCCAAACCAAATTACCAACAGTATTCCAAATATACTGCACTTCCTCTACTTAATTGGATAAAATAATCGTAGCGACCTGTAAATATGGTTCATATGGGCCAGTTTTTAATATACACACTTCTTTCGGTGTAAGGAACCAAATCAAGCTTGTAGAGAGCAACAAAAAATTAAAAAAAATCCCATTAGAATTTTTTCCCCCAAATGGGAAATTATTTTCTTTTAGAAGAGGTACAATTTAGGAGACCGGTTATCAAAAAGATTAATAACAAATTAATTTGTTCCGAGCAAAAGCTAAAACATCTAATAGTAAGTAACAAAAATATCAAGCTACAATATCCAATATTAACTTGCATTCAGATTAGTACCAAATTCGAAATATAACATAAAATATATTAACTGATACGATAGAGGCAACCCTCCTTAACATTACGAAATAAATAAAGAAATAAAAATGTCACAATACTTCAAAACCGACTTATAAAAAATAATACATTATTGAAATAAATTCTTCTCCAGATTCTTGTAACAATCATACTCAATTTTGTTCGAACATATTATTCTTGTTTACATATGGGATAAATTCACTCATCGCGAAAGATTAAACTTTACTACCCGTGTCGTATTCGATCGAAACGTGTGCAGGTATGTATATTTTATGACGAAACGAGATCGTATGAGATTTACATACAAAGGATGTAACGATATTAAAGATTACTGTACAAAAGCACGTTGGAGAAGTTGACAGATTAATGAAGACGATAATATGAAGCATTGATGTCAGTCGCGACTGGTACAATGACACGATCATTGTCATCAGCGCCGATTGAATACAGAATTGACCGGCACTTTAATGAGAACGATATCGAGTTCTGCGCGAATCCTAAAATGACTCATTTAATTTGTGATGCCCGCCGACGCGGCGTCGCGACGCTGGAATGGCCCGATTCTGTCAATCTTAGTGGCGCGCTTTAAATATACACATCACGCGATTGCTGAGAATAAAATATGCAGACTAGATGAATATTAAGCCCCGTTGACAGATAAACTGCACCGATATACACAGATTTCTGGCCGATGGAAAATATATCGTCGCATAGATCGGTTGATTTATGAAAATCCATTAATCATCACGGCGACGCATAGTCGTTTCGAGATTCATTTTACGTGTCATATTTGGAATGAAGGGATTTAAAAATTATCAAGCTTATTGAATCTCATTCGTTTCTTCAATATGAAATTTTGGAGGAAACGCAGGAAAAAGATTAGCTACTATAAAATTCTATTTTATTTGGATGTGGGAAATTCAACTGGTTTACCTATATTTGACAATATCATTTCTAATCTATCTATTAGTTCTGGTTGCTGTAATAACATTTCCCAAAAAACATGAGGATCCTTTGTTATAGAACAACATAGTCTAAAATTCGTAGTCTTAAATGTGATCCTAAACAATCAGCAGAGGCTGTCTCTTTTTATAGAGGACAACGTAGTTTAAAATTTGAAAACCTCGAACAATAAAAATTGTATTTTTGGAGAAAAATCGAATGAATAAGTGCGGAATAATGACACAGAAAACTTACAGAACAAGCTGAATGATATCTATTAGCTATATTTGCTACAGTTTGCCGCTGAAATAGGAATCAAAATATCTGAAGCACACATAACAACATCGCTTCAAAATTACAGTATCAATTATCTCCATTAATTACCCGGGGTCAAGAAAGTTAAACATAATTTCATTTACCTACTTAAACGAATAACAGTTCCATCATTTTGTTACCACTTAATTCGTTAGAATGAAGGCAAGTTAAGTTCGTTATTGAATTTGTCCGCAGTTATATTTGAGATAGCAGAGATGTTAAGTATTAGTGAGCATGAGTATTCTTCAGTCGATTCAATGGACAAAATAGGTACGAATATAATTCGTTAAGAGTATGCACAGATGAATAGAGCCCATTATTATATCAACTGGTAAGATGGAAACTCAATTGAAACGACCTCTTTTTGTGTAAATTATGAAAATAAATATTTTTTCAATACTTGTGCGTATTTAGTTATGTCATTAGTTTAATTTAAGCTTATTCTAAATATGTAAAGGAAACGTGGATGCTCTAGAAGAAAAGTGTACGACAGTGCTCCATGAGCAATTAATATTTATGACTACTAGTCTAGACAGATTATCGGGGTCAAAGCGTCAGGTAGGAAAATTTTACCAGCTTTCCAGTCTCGATTTGGTCTCTAAGCAGTCTATCACCTATCACTGAGAGTTCAACGACATTTAAAACTTATAAAGAGACAAGTGTGGACGAGCTTGGGTACCTATACATAGAATAATACATATAAGTACATATTACACTCTCTATTTCAATTTCGTATAAATATTTTTTGGAGGATCGAATAATTCAATACGTCCTTTTTATTAGACTCCATAAAGTTTATCATAAATTAAAAGTTAATCCGGCTCTCGCTGATAAATAATTAATTTGTATCTGACGCTTCTAGTTGGAGAATTCTTAAATATTGTGGAATGCATTAAAAAGGAATTATAAAGTGATTGGGGTTAAAATGAAACAGAAACAATAAGGATGAAATATGGGAATTGCTGAGCAGCTTGAACTTGAAATATGAAATTAGAAAGCGAAGCTCTAATTTCATTAAGCTAGTATTTTAGTTATATAGTATAAAATACTTATTTCTGAAAATATTATTGTACCCAAAAGCTAGTGTACGTGCATACAATAAATATGTAAATATTTTATGTAATTCACAGAATTATTGTACAAATAAATTTAATGTACAGATTTTGAATTACAAGAAAATGAGTTTACTATAATCAAGTGAATGAAGAAAAATATTACTGAATTACATGTAAAGGAACTCTTATTAAATAAATTTCGGTTGCAAGGAGGAAAATTATGAAAAAAATTTATGAATGTATCAAAGGATGTGAAACAGTTAAAAATCGAAACCTTTTCTTTTTACAGAGTCGTATATTGGAAGATGCCTCCATTATGTGCAATTCCTGGTCACCGAGGCATAACGTGAGTAGAGAATAACATTGATTACATTAATCCTACATTGGTCGATAGAAAAAATGCAGTGTCACCGTGAGACATTACTAAATTATTCTTTATTGATTAATTTAGTAATTATTAATAACAAGCTTTTCAGTTTAAGAAAATCAATTATTACGATTAGACAAATGAAATTAATGTAAATTTAATAGTGAACAATTTAATCAATTACGATAATGAATTAAGCAAGCGAGGATTTTAGTATATTTTGTATAATTACTCAAATAGGACAATACCGTTGAGTATCCTTTCTAAAAATAATTGTAGTAGTTGTTTTAATTATTGATTTATAGGTAACGAATAAATTAAGAATGACATGGAAGTTAGAGCATATTTAGGGTAATATTCATCAACGATCTGGTATTTTGTAATAATATTACTAACTGAAACAGTTCATTCTTTTCGTTATGCAAGTTACGATTTTGTGTATAAGTTGTTATTATTATAAAAATAGAACCACTTCTATTTAAAAAATACCGAGGAATATTTCATTTTACATTACTGCATTTCTTTAAGGGGAGGATATTTTGCACACATACCTATATAGATACATATTTGTATCAATAAAAGAATTAATACAACTTTAGCATTTAATAAATTTTTGCCGTTATGAGTTTAAAAGTAACACTTAAAAAAAAAATAAATAAACATAACAATGAGAATATAAACTGTGTACGCTTTCGACCTGACGAGTGATTGAAGGCGTCAAAATTGCTACTGCGCTATGACGTATTACAAAATAAAATGGGCTATAGTGTAATGTGCAGAAGGAATGTTTGAGCAAAAGGCAGATGAAGAGAAAAAACTCCGAACTCTGTTGCTTTAGGCAAAATACTCCATAATCGTATTTATGCTTTACGAAGCCACGTAGTTATGATGCCTTCGGTGACATAAACTTGCTAACTCGTGGTTACGATTATGGCCAGTAGTAAATTGATTATTTAGACATACGATGAGGTGATGCGGGATAGTTGGAGAGCCGTAAAAAGAGCTATGGGTCGCTTACGCCTCCCGCAAATGCGGCAAACAGTTGCAACCATGACATCTTTCGCACGACACACTCAGCACTCTTAATTACTGGATTTATGCTTTCTGGTAATAATCAGAAGATAATTTAATTTCTTACGGTTCTCGTTACAAATACTGGATTCTTTAAAATTTACCAAACTTTTCTTTCATTTCGCAATACACTCTTCTGAACTTTATGAGAATATTTAGTGCAATGCAGTTTTAGTTATTACTAATAAAATCGACAATTGTCATCATTAGAATGGATTTTCCCTACCTATTAATTTTAAATGATGTTGAATGCTTATTAAATGCTCGATTCTTGCAAACTTACTAGTGTGTAGGTATATGTATACACTAAAGGGTTCCCCCGTTTACTTAATAATAATAATAATAATAATAATTCCATGAAATATTTAAAACGCGTATGTTTGGCAGTAAAGCATTAACGAACTCGTTAAATCGTCTAACAAAAAGTGTCGAAGAAAATATGTTTTGAGCATTGGAAGGGACCACTTGAAACAAATACAAGGCCAGAAGGATTTGGGGCTCACACAGCGGCACCTGGAGAATGCCAAATGTTATTCAATCGCGATTAATTCCAAAGCAGGATGCACGAAACTCAATAATGGGATTCGATAACGGTCTTAGGCCCTTATGTCTCAATCAGTACCGTCTTTTATTTGCCAAATTTACTACTTCAGTATAGCTTTACCATTAATAAGGGAAGATCCTCAACCCCGAAATTCCAAAAATTATGAAAATACATAACTATCTATATATCCTCTACATATCCCCAAAGTTTCATAACTTTTTGAAATTCCGGGTTGGAGATCATCCCTTGTAAGTACTTACAATTAGGGCTGGGACTATTCGAATAATTTAATATTCCAATATTTTACAAGTATTCGAATGCTACGAATAAACTTCGAATATTTCAGTATTCGAATGCTACGAATAAACTTCGAATATTTCAGTATTCGAATGCTACGAATAAACTTCGAATATTTCAGTATTCGAATGCTATTATTCGAATACTATTCGAATACTGCTGTATTTGAATAGTATGGTGTGAAGTGGGTCAAAATTAATCTGCAAGATTTCACCCTGACAAATGAACTTAAAGAACGTGATTTATAATTCACACCATACTATTCAAATACTTGGATATTTGAATAGTATTCGAATACTTGGATATTCGAATAGTATTCGTATACTTGGATATTCGAATAGTATTCGAATACTTGGATATTCGAATAGTATTCGAATACTTGGATATTCGAATAGTATTCGAATACTTGGATATTCGAATAGTATTCGAATACTTGGATATTCGAATAGTATTCGAATACTTTAATATTCGAATAGTATTCGAATACTTTAATATTCGAATAGTATTCGAATACTTTAATATTCGAATAGTATTCGAATACTTTAATATTCGAATAGTATTCGAATACTTAGATATTCGAATTATATTCGCCAAATAATTGAGCAACTGAAGTATTCGAATATTCGAATACCGAAAAATTCGACAAATAGTCCCAGCCCTACTTACAATCACCTCATTCGATTCCCGACGCTTTAACACAAATACAGGGTTAAAATTGTCCTAATTTCCCATAGTAGGCGTCCTCCCGTGAACATGTTTACAACATTCTAGTCCACAAGAGTCTATGGCGATTCTTTATCCTAGACTATATTCCCGAAAGATACCAACCGTTTGAAGTTGGACCGTTCTCCGTCGTGTATTTGAATTAGAGCGGCCAGAATCGACGGATGTCTCTCGTGTCTCTTGTCCCCGTCGAGGAATGTACCACGAGCATATTGTATCGCCGCCTGACGTACGGCGATATTTCGTATCGCGGCCACCAGACATTTAGCCGATGGTAATTTACAATAGGGCGCAGTGTTTTGTAGCTTGCATCAATAATAACGCAATAATTGCGTTATCGAATGAACGATATCAATTATTTGCGCGCAATGTCGAACGAACCAATGACGCGACGCGGCGACGAGTTACGGCGTCAGACCAGACGCCGCGCCGGCAGAGAGCTTCCTGCAGGAAAATATCGAGCGCGATATAAATCTGGATCGTTTCTAAATCGATGACGGTGACGGCGGGGTCCAGTCGCGTCTGTGTCACAAGTGAAACTGAATTTCATCATGACAGGACCCGGCAGCACGGGGATAATATACCCGTTACTCTAGACAGCAGGTACTCCGCCATGCAAGTGATAATTCGAACAGTCTGCTGGTTTTCGTGTCAGACGTCAGATTTTCTGGAAGAATTTACTTATTCATTCGTCAGACTACTTCGCGATGTAGGTTATCGGACGGAAATAACATAATTGTCCCAATTTGCAATATCCGTTGGCCGTCGGCCCTCGAACACTCTGCATTTAGCCACTGGTAACCGACGTTTCGATCGTGGACCAGCTTTTAATCGCAAACTCGGCTGGATAATAAAGCACAGAGTTATCATTTCGATCGGGTTATTTATTGATTATTCTTGGAATTATTCAGGGCTGTGTAAGTAAACCGTCGATTTAAGGGGGTAATAAGTTTTAGTAAGATTTAAGAATCTCGCGGAACTTTGAATACTTCATAAATTACAGGGATGTCTAAGTAGTTAATATTTGTTAGGTAATTCAATTTTGTATTCGAATCTTATAGGTGGGGCAAAATACAGTAAAATTTTGAAGGAGAAAGTGGATTTCTGTGCAGGTCTTACAAAGAATATCACTTAATTGATATCTTCCGATTTTGGTGAAACTCGTGAACTGTAAAATAATTTTTCACCAAATTATAGATCTAATTAAAAGAAGGATCTTTTGTCTTGAAACTTTTTTTCTATCTATTACAGTTCGCGAGTTACAATACAAAATAGGAAAATAGTCGAATTTGCAGGGGTTAATTTCCACCCCTTCGAGTGAATTTGGGCAGCAAAACAAAAATTAATGAAGAGAAATCCCCTACATATTCACAAAGTTTCAGAATCCTTTGAATTTTCGGGTTCGGGATCTTCCCTTGTCAGGCTTGGTGTGCTTTGTTTAAATACTGTCCTAGGCGGCGCGGCGCGATGGGTAGACTCGAAGCCGCGATAAAAATCGTGACCATGCACCAAAAATCGCACGCGACCGGTACGGGTGGTCGTGCGAATAATGAAGCACTACTGCAGCTTGCGAATCTAGTGAGAATAGAAAAAGATGTTTAATGCAAAAAATACTTGGTATTTGACTAATTATTTATTTTAAGAAAAATTTAACCAACAAAGAAACATTTCTAACCCGAAAATTCTGATTCTAATGAAAATTCGTGTGAATGTAAAGCATATTGTAGTGTGCTAGATGAAAGTTTTTTGGGAAAAAAAGAGTGAAATCAGAACTATCGCATTTTCCGTTTTTTTTTAATATAGGTAACTTTATAACGATGCTATGTAGAACAGAACTTTACAAATAAGAATTGTTTACTTTTTTAATCTATATGACTCTTCTAAAAGAAAATAAAATTGTTTACAAATAAAGTTATATTAAAAAATCACTTTTACTTTTAGGGGTGTATCACCCCTGCAGAGTGAATTTCCACAGACAAAAAACATTCCTCCTGCATACTCTAATATGCAATGCATTCACACGAAGTTTCGTTAAAATCCAAATTTGGGGGGTTGGAAATGTTCCCTTGCAAGTTATATATAAGTGGCGGCAATGTAGATTGTCAGATGCGGTTTTCACATCATTGGACAGAGTATAAATTCTCCATTCAACATGTACTATTTGTCGCAACTTTATAGAATATTGAATTTTTTACGTTGAAGACGTTAATTCTACACTGTCATTAAGGGCATTAAAACAGATGAGAGGTGGAAATGTTCAACATTGATATTACATTTAATAATACTGTAATAGGAAATAATACTAGCGCCTGCGTCATTCTTATGGGAATAAAATAATTGCCTGCACTTGCCACGCTACCATCAAATTATCTTTCACATACTTATTGGAGCACTATCATTAAAGGGAAAGATAAATACTATAATAAAACGCGAATAAAACTCCATAGTTAATTAAAGTAGAAATAAGAATCAATTTTAATTTGAACGTTAGATAACAAAACTTTTATGTATAATAATCCTATATGTGATTTCAACGAGCTACGAGGAAATTGAAACTGATGCTATTTCTTAGAAGAATAACTTAAGGGGAGGAGACCCTATAAATCGACTGAAAAATCTAAAAAAGATAATCAAAAATATATTGCCAAAGTTATAGGCCGAAATTTAATTTCAAAGTGCAGTTTAAACGTGTTTTTTTTTGGTCAAACTACGTTTTCAAAATTGGCGCCGGGGAACTCAAAAACTATTTGACCGATCAAGTTCAAATCTTGCACACTTTTAACTTGTAATATTCTTCAGGACATGAACCTAAATCTTCTAACAAATTATTAATTTTAACCACCTTTTTTAAACAAATAAAGCGCCAATTTTTTGCGAAAATTACACTTAATTGTTTGAATGATTTAAAAGAATTTGTTACAAAATACCGGACATTTGAAATGAAGGTTTCGAAAAGCAGTAAGATAAATCGATACTTTTTTCAACGTTACGAAGAAACTGATTACCCAATCAAAAAATCGGTACGCTTAACTGAAAATAATCTTATTTGTAGCCGGCATAAAAATTTGAAGTAAATCGAATGAGAATTAACCGAGTTATCCGTTCGGTCAGTTTGAAAAACGTCGTTTCGAGGAAAACGCGTTTAAATTTTTAGGAGTAGATCCGGTTAGCTGCGACCGGCCGATTTTGAGCGTTGTATTGTTTGGGGACCCCAAACAATAAGAAAATACACAAAAATCAATTTTTTCAAACAGTCACCCTGGTTTCCCCCCTTTAAGAATTAGAATCTCAAGATTATAACTTCCTCCGTGTTTTTCTAATTTTCATTCTCAGATTTTCATTTCTTGGACCATTCATGAGTTCTTGATATTCGGAATTTCTTTTTTATCGCAGTGGAATAATAATGCCAATTCACTGTTGAGGTATGTAAAGGTAAAAAATTAATATAAACGATACTTATTTTAGATTTTTAAATAGTTACATGACTTTAAAATTTAATTTTAAAAAGTAATATTTTATACACATGCACTAACTTCATATTTTATTGACAAATTCTCACGTAAGAAACAGAGGTTTGTTCCGTCAGAAAATAATAATAGGAAACAATATTAGTAACTGTTAATTTACTCAAAGTAACTCATACATTTATATCGAACACTGGTAGGTTCACAATAACAACTCCACTCACCCAAAAACATGAAACGTTTCTGCTAAATACACGTATAGAATGATTATAAAAATATAATAAACAATTTTGAACTATTTGTATAATATTTTCTTAAGAGTGAAATACAATTCAATAAATGTCAAGGATGTCTACTTAAACTTCCTCCCTGCATATATACATGGATATCTGATACTTCAATGAAAGTAGACCCTGTATATTACTGTTTTCTTAGTTTAACCATTTAGTACGTGTATTGTCTATTACGTTCTCCTTTCTATATGCAAATAATTAAATGTGTATTGTTTGCCACGTGTTGGAAAAACAAATTTAAAAGAAACAGAATCATTAGAGTCAGTTTTATCCCTGACATTTCCGTGATTGCGGCAGACAAATTAAAAAAACAAATCAATTTCCTCTGGCCTATTTTGTATTCTTCCAGATTGAATTTTTTATCGTCTTTATTTTAAACTGTGAGTTTGTTTTCATCTGGTGAAACGTAAATGGAAACCAGAACTGCATGCATTATATAGTCATGAATGTACACGTCGTGTTCAATTGCATCGAGTTGTGCTCCATTCATCTTAGCTTTCAGGTATACGTATTTTATTTATGCAGTTTATTTCATTCTGACAAAAGTGGCTTAGTTCTTTTTTTTCGATGCGAAACATTGTGCATAAGGGATAGAAGTGGATTGCATCATGGAATGACAGATGGAGCAGTAAAAAAATGTAATAAACATTTGGCTAGCACGCCACCTTTCCCATCAGTCGCGAAAATTTACGAAATTTATGTTCTTCGTTGCGAAGCAATTGAAACGAATTTTGATCGACTCGTAAATGGCTCTGGGACAAAGAAATATCGCGAATGCTACTTTATCAATAGTGTTGTGCTCTGAAATAAAATAAACGTTCCCTCGCAGAGCAATGCCACGAATTAATTGATGAGGGATGAATTTTCTAATAAAATATATGAAAACGGAATCTATGAATATTGAAAAATTATATTGTTTGAAAAGTAATGACTAATAACATTGTTCCTTAATTCAAACATTTTAGCTGAAATAAAATTTGCATGATGAATACTAAATATGCAATATATTGCATTAAAAGTCACGATAATTTTCATTGTGTTTGTGAATACTGAATAGGAAGTATTGCAAATTAAAATGCGGGAATGAGATCATTGAAATTCATATGATTTATTTAAAATTGACAAGAAACGTTTGCACTTTATAATTTACTCTAATCATTAAATACGTACAGTCTTGCTAAACAAACAATTTTCAAGTAGGTATTTATGTAAGTTTTATTAAATTTATATAAGTTACTTAAGTTTACAACGATGCAGTTACAATAAATTTCCAAAATTAGTGCTCGTTTCGTAATTGTTTACAAACAATTATTTTGCCTATTAATTATTATACTATCCACTTTATCTTCAATTCTTGACAAATTTCCTTTCCCGCACAAAAGAGCAATTTTACAATATTTTCTCATAAATATCGAATCACTTTACATTACCCTATTTTCTCGAATACTCGAGTATTTATGCTATAATCACTTGCGAGAATGGTGAAATTATTGTCTGGGGGAACAGGTTGATGTAACACTTTGTTTCGCGTGGTACATTACGAGCTTAATCATTCCCGCCTTTTCGCGAATCAACTCGGGCAGATAAATTACACGGACGGCTTGTAGGGTGCGATAATTCAATTGTAATTGGCTAATCTTTAACGTGCCGTGGCTGGAAGACGTATTTAACGGGTGGGTTGGCCGCAGGCAGCTCGGAAAAATGACTCTATTAACCACGGGGACGTACTGAATCGAGGCTCGAAGGGGGACTCCGTAGAAACTTTGCTAAACAACTGCACGAGGTGCTAACTACGCAGCTAACAAGAGCAATCTGTATCCGTTGCTGGGCATTGCCGCCGCTTTTCTCATCTCTGCCCTTTTCCTGCCAAACGGTGCCTTAGCAAAACCTAACTTCACTGGCGTTCCTACATGCGGTCTGTTAGAAATTGAAAGATAGACGTAACAGTATCGTTTTGGAAAAATAATCAAACTTTATTCGTATTTCTTTTTTTTTTTTTTTTTTTAAGGTAACAGGGTTCTTCAGTTTTCCTTTTGCAACTACTTAAGTGATTTCACGTGGGTTTAATTGCAATTGCACTGCTTAGTTAAGAAATAATTTTGAAATTAATATTTGTTCATTTGAGATAATGGAATTCTTAGGACGTATAATTTTATTGAAATGTAGGTTTCCTGAACAATTGTGCGAATTCTAGATTAGCAACATTTGAAAAACCTATAGAGTCGCCTGTATCTATGCACATGCAGAGTGGGAAGTTAAAGTTATCTTTAACTAATGGTCTTCACCCTCAGTTCAAGAGAAAACGCAGTTTAAAATTGATCGTCCTATTAACACTTCGTTTAGGTAAAGCATTCGTCTCAGTGACGAACACATTCTGTCACGCAAGGAACGAGCTATATTATTACCTACATCTCGATTACAATCTACAATTTAATCTAAAATTAAATATTGAATATTTACAATTGATATGGTCTATAATGACAGCTACAACGTATTATGAGGAAAATCACTGTTTGCTAGCATATTAACAATATCTCTAGCAATATGTATATCGTAAATATCTAATAATTGCAAGTTTTTTCACTAGACACATTTTATCTTAAAATGATGCCTTTGTACAAATTAAATTCTAAAACGATTAATCACCGAATTACCATCTAGAATTCATTCTCTCAGTATAAAAATGGAAAACGAGATGTAACTGTAGATTGATACCAAAAACGAAGGTTTCATTTTTTTTCTGAATTTATAGTTTATTCATTTATTTCAGGATAAGAATTTTATTACAAGAATAACAATTTGAACAGAAGACTAGAGTCAAAAGATCAACATATTAGTAGTCCAGTCAGCTTTAGCTGAGCCTCGCCTTTTCACCATTCTATGTACTAAATTGGTGGAATAAAGACGAAAAAATAAAATCAACACTTCTGACTAAAAAGTTCTATGTAGCAGTTGTTGTTTAAGAATTTTATTATTGTGCTTACGATTCATCTCAAAGTTAAAATTCGGAAACAGAATATTGAAGGCAGTCTTCGTCCCCTGAGCATGAATTTTAATCGACAAGAAAAAAACAATACGTGTCTCAAATTGTCCAATAGCTTTTACCATGATTGTGCCAAGTTCGACCATAATCGCAAATTTTCAATAACTTGATGATTCTTGTGAGACGTGCTTCTACTGAGATTTCTATTGAGATTTCAGTAGCAAAAATGAAAAGTTTCGTGTCATTTAAGTATACAAGTATACTGGAAAATTATAACAAATTGAAACGTAACCTTTCCTGTTTGAACATAATAATTATAAGCTACTACACAAAGTCGAGGATATATGTATTTTGGGAAGAAATAGTCCGTCACGCTACAAAATTGAAAGCAAAATACCCTGTAAGTGGCAATTTCATGGCACGCAGAAAGGGAAACACGATGAGAAAGTTGAAAATTAGAAAAAGTGCCGGTAGTTCAGCAACCTACAGACAAACAGTACAGTACACGTACTCGACGAAGACCCGAGGAGTTCATAAATAATCGAAGCGCTGAAGCACGACGGTGGTTTTCACATGAAACATTGATCGACCGATGCGGACATTACAGTTTATAATGAAGTAAGTGGATAGTGAATCGCTCTTGGCTTCGAGTGACTGAACGAAACTATCGACGCTCTCATGAGTACTCACCCTGAAAATATATTAATATAAATTTTTAATAATTTTCGTGTATTAGTATCGGCAGAAGAAACTTTTCTTTTATATTGTTTAAATTTCTTCAAAATGTTATTTAATATTTTAAATACACACATGAGCGTATTAAAATTAGTATTATATACAGTTACTTATAAAAGAATTCACTGTATAAGTGATTTAATCAATGCTGTAGTTAGAATCACCAATTCTAATTTACATTATTATAAACAACGATTCACAAGACTTCAAATTAGCTGGAGTTTAATTAAAAGATTATACATAATTTGTATAAAAAAATATTGTTATCTATGGGAGTCGCAAAAAACGTATACAAAAATATTCTCCAAATTTAATATTTATTTTATATAAACTTTTACTTTATTTTGTATAGATTAATATAGTTTTTCTTTCTAGAAGTCAGGTTTATTTTGATCCATTCCTCTACTAAAATTTCTTTGAACATTTCTTTAGTAGATGGTACTAAATAACTACAAGCATTTTACTCAAGTGAGAATGTGAGCTAGGAGTGGTAACTCTAACTCTAACATTGATTAACTGTGTAAAATATGTACGTTAGATGTATGTGGTGGGTGGATACTTTTGCGAGTAACAGAGAAGTTGCAAGAATTTTTTTTAATTGTCGTTTAACAATTACTTCTCAGATACAAGTTTCAAGTGGCACATGGAAAATATGCTTTCAGAGTTTCACTTACACAGTCAGCAATTATCGAGTTAAAACTTTTTGGCGATGCGATTTCGCGGCAATTTGATTAAGACGGATTCATACAACTTTAATCGGACTCCATAGAACAGATGGTTCCCGTTAAACTGTTTTGACAATGAATCGGCCTTTATCGATATTTAATAAAGCCAAGAAATCGATGACACTGTTCGCCTGTATTCTATTTTCGTGTTCCGTTAAGGGGAGATTGCGCCTTGTTGGGCCGAAAAATAGGTAACACTTTGTGAATTTTTTGTTGAAAAAGGGTTCGACAAATTAATTTGAGGTTTAGCAGGCTGTTTTATTGTATCTTGAGCTATTAAGAGAACACAAACAACAACCAACATAGATTCTAAAGGTCACGGATTTCATGATACAAAAAACTGTACATACTTTCTAAAGAGTATTCATTTGTATTCTAAAATTTTAAATACATAGTTTCTAAAATTAACGATATACAACTTCTTCGATTACGTTTAACTTAATTTAATTGAGTGGTGTAACACATTTTCCAAGGATGAGTTGCATTATCTCAGTTTTAAAAAAATGAATGGTTTTGATGGCTGAAAACTTTTAAAAATTTAATTATTTCGAAATAAATGTAAGAAATGAAATTTTCCAAACTACACGTATGTGATAGTTTAATAATTCTAAGTATTTTTATTGTCACCCTTAACGCATTTTATAGTCTTGTAATATGAACAATTTTTTCAAACTGTTCGAAACATAACTGTTATAAGACACTTTTACAGTCATATTATTTAAAATGTTAAGTAAAATTATTATTTCTAACAAGGACCTACTATTTTTATGCTAAACTAATTTTTCATCATTTTTGGTTTATATTACTTGTGAATGGATCACCTCGAATATTGGCATTCATATAAAAAATACTGTCCCTCGAAACAATTATTGGTGGTCGATAAAATGTATGACTCTTTCACATTGCAATCAAACTTCAAAAGTGATGTAGCGCTTTGATATTATAAAGTTCTTTCGTTTTATTAGAGTTTCAAGTTGCTTCGCATTAGAGTTGTTTCGATTTTCCTCGAATAATGTGACGATGTTCCTTGCGTGGCCGCCAAACCTTGCAATGCGACGCGAGTGACAGATGCAGTTGACGCAAAATATCCCATATAATATCGATTGCCACGGTATAGTGGTGTATCTGGACAAAACGAAACCGTGAATTCGCTTCACAACTGTTATTAATATATCAACGGGAAAGAGATCTTATTACTCCTTCACCCTCGGTCGTGCTCCGTTTATCATTATTCCATATAAAATTATGTGATTCATCTTCGTCAACGTCCTCGTTTGTTCCACCCCGAATGTAGTGTTAATATTAACACTAACGTATGAAATGTTGTATATCTGCTTTTGCGATGGTGAACATTGCAAATGAATACGAGAAATCATTTACAAAAGTATTTTTATGGTAGACTTAATGAAACCGTTGACCTAATATAAAAGTTACTATAAGCTTCTACCAGCTTGACTAGTAAGACTTGGGTTGTATTCAGAAAAAAATGTATTACAATTTTGCTATAAAAAAAAACATGTGTTTCTATATTTAAAAAGTCAAAAGTCACCTTTGAATTTCCGAAGTGTCTCCACTCAGAAAAAGGGGTTTGACCAAAAATTTCGTTTAACCCATCTTCTGTAGGTACCTCTTGGAATCATGCAACTTTATTTTAATCAATTTTTCTCTGTAGATAATAATATTGACGTAAATGAAGATTATATCAGCTGAGTCATAAGGAAACATCCCGAACATGGAAATTCAAAAAAATTTGAGACTTTGTGAATATGTAGGGGATTTCCTCCTGATTACAACGCATTTTTTTTGCTACCCAAATTCACTCTGGGGGGGTGAAATTGACCCCATAAATTCCGGCTATTTTCCGATTTTCTGTTATAATTCGTGAACTATAAAACAATTTTTTACCAAATCATAGATCTAATTAAGAGAAGTAACTTTTGACCTGAAAATTTTTTCCTATCCCTTAGAGTTCGCGAGTTACAAAATAAAATCGGAAAATAGCCGAATTTTCAGGGGTTAATTTCACCGCCTTAGAGTGAATCTGGGTTGCAAGCAAAAATTCCACTGTAATCAGGTGGAAATCTCATACATATTCACAGAGTTTCAGATTTTTTTGAATTTCCGATTTTGGCATCTTTCCTTGTCAGCACGACTAATCGAATCATACAAAAGTACAAAAGTTTGTATAGTTGAACGAAATTTTTAGGTGATGCTCAGTTTAAAGGGATGGAGAAGGACTGTCTTTGCCAGTTTCTCTTTCATCTTACTTGTTTTATTATATTATATATACTACCAATTTATTTGTATTTATTTGACGTAGAACAATGCAATATAGTTAAATCTTTATTATACGACTGACACCCTCTGTTTAGTAACTTTTAAAATTTTCTGTTCTCATACTGCCATTTGCGAAAGTCAGTTTCATTGTCGTTAATCAGTAATTATAGGTATGTTTCCAAACACATGAAAGGATTGGCAGACCCTTCCGCGCATCCGGTTCTAATGGCACCCCAAAACAGTCTGGTCAGCAACCCCAGCGACATTTGACAAGCAAACGAACTTGATTAGCGAGTTTCGTAGGTCACACGCAGTTGCTTTTCAAACAACATTAAATTCGCCTCAGTAAGCCACATTTTAAGTTCCATCTACCTATACTGTAACGTGAGCTATACTGTGACGTACAACTGTCAGTGAGATAATAAAATATACAAGAAAATATTAACAACATTCACTGAAGTGTAGAATTTGCCACACTCATCTGTTGCAATTCGCCGAGAATAATATAAAAATGATATTTGCAAAATAGCCGAGAATATTGAAATTAAAATTAATTTAAACAAAACCGATTTCCCTCAAAGAACTAGGGAGCAAAAAATTATCTGAGAAGTACACTGTTAATACTTCAATTACACACTAATTAATAAGAAATTTATATTTAACCAATGAATCACTTATGTGTAAATTTATCGACAAGATTATTATTATTATTATTGATGTGTCATAAGCATCAGTAATTCAATAAAAATTAACAGTTACCAAAGGATTGTCACTAAATTGTTAAAAGTAATCAACACAATAGTAGAATAATAACATAAGCATAAAATTAACCTAAGTTAAAAATCTCAACACACTTCAGCTTTCGTTTAAATCGAAGTCTGGGAGAAGCTAAATTCAAGTTTCCAGTGTCAAAACTATTTTTATAATATCGATCGCACGGCCATGTTGAGTACGTGGAGTGACCTCTGACCGGGTGCTTTTACACAAACGAGTCGCGAACTCTTTCGCATAAAATGACATTGCCAGGAATTTTTAAACAATGTTTTTTCCGTGTACAGAGTATATTAGTGTATTATAAATAGTAACGTTGGCCTAAATCCTTTCACTGAAAGTTTTTCAGAATTCGACACCTGCTTAAATAAATTTCTAACGTTTAACGAACCGTCCTCTTTTTTTTTTGTGCCCCCGATCTAACAACCCCCTCCGAAAATCGTAACTGTGGAGATTGCACGGTATCAACTGCTGACGTTACAAGATTTGCCCGATACGATTTAACTTCGTTTAAAAAGACGAGAGGCGTCTTTCTGAATTCTGTTATTCCAGCCTTAACGCGTGATCCTTGGTTCTTCAATCAGTGTCACGTGTCCCTTTTAACGTTTCAGGGTGACTTATTCGGGGGCTTGAACAGCGGCCTACAAGACGGCTTACTCTCGAGGGCGGAGGCTTTGGCTGCGGATTTAGGAAAACACAACGCGGGCACTCCGATGCCTTTGAAGCACGACCCTGTCTCCGTCTATCATCACGGAGCCCACATGCCAACCCCCCATCCAAATAACCGGCCACATCATCAGGTACATTCACACCTCTTTGTGAGTCTGCTTTTTTTGACATATTACTCTCCCGTATGAATATTTCTTATGCGTATGCACGGTTCACGCCATTGATGAATTATTATGTTAGTTAATTTTGTAAATTATAGTTGTCGTTTATTATGAGGATATTGAGACTTTTAATGAATATTCTATATACTTGCGTGTAGTTTTTTTGAGTCCGATTTATAATGTACTATTAGTTTAAACTAACCAGCGTTGCACGGGCTTCTGATATCTACTTGGATCATTAGCATTTGTGGAAGTGTGAAAGTCGAACGATAACAATATAATATTTTAAAAATAACTGGCACGTTCATTAATTATTACGCAATGCTTACTTATATAATGATGCACTAAACTTCAATTATCAGAAAGTGTCAAAGGGTTGAAATTAGAGGGAGGGGTTTCTTCATGGTAGTCTGTATTATTTTTCGCAGAGTTCTAGAGAGTAACTTTGCAGAAGGCCCAGAGCGGTCAAAGCGTTTAGGTAAATGTAGGTAATAGGGAACAGGCAGACAGACATTTTTTATGTATGTATATAATAATATAGGAATATAGTAATTTTCTTCGAAAATAGTAAATAAAGAGACTACTAGTGATTAGGGAAATAGTGATGGACAGAAATGGCTTGACTGATAACATCAATCTTTTGTTTGATTTGGTTGCTTCTCCACCTGGTCTCAGGTGGCATATAATTCAGGATAGAATCGAGAAAGGGATGGTTTTTACATAAAAACGCAAATGAAAAATATAGGTGTGTTTTAATAAAACAGTCGTTGGTATTGGTATACTCCATTACTCTGTTTTTTTTTTTTGTAATTATGAACACAATTAGGGTTTATGAATTTATGAATACATTTATGGGTACAGAATATTGCACAGTATAACATTTTTACTGCCAAATTATCTGATACACACTTTATGTTAGTATACACATCTATATATGTTAGATTGCAATGAACAAAGTAGTGAAGTTATTTCTTCAAAGGTCGCCTAGTTTTTTCTCTTTTGGTTGCAGATGATTTTCATTACTCGAAACTCCGTTCTTCTTTAAAGTGACCCTACAAATAGAAATGTAATGAAGTTTCTGTTCGCTTTTCAGTATGATTTTTATTCATAACTGAAATCAGGTACACGTGTGTAAAGAATATGTGTAAAGAATCTTCAAAAATCGACTTTCGTTAAGTGAAGACTCGCATAAAAAAAATTCCCAATTTTCGATACCTTTTTAGATGAGAATTGAAGTAAAGTACTGTAATTGACAACGACAAATGAAAAAAGTAATAAGAAAGAAAAATATGACACTATTTTATATCTGTTTTAATTGTTGAAATTTAAGAATTAAATTATTTGTAAACTTGAACAGTTAACTGTAAACAATAAATAATTTAAGTTTTTGTTAAGAGTTATTGGTATTGACAAAGTAAAGTATAGTAAAGTGTACTAACGCCAATGGTGCTGCATTCCAATAAATAATGATACGCGTAAATGGTTTCCGGGGAACAATAATTATATTAAAGCCTCATATTGTTTCCAGCGGTAATGTTTATCTATGAAATAATTATCACAAATGCATTTGACCGTTGTTACTGCAGTTTCGGAAAATTCAACGTTTAAATATGGTTATAAAATGCAACGAATTCTAGCAGTGAATTAAAATCGCGTACAATAATTGATTATGCGTAGCAATTAATGACGATACATAATTAATCTCGCAGCTGAAACATTCAACTCTTTCAATTTTTCATGAATTCCCGTAACAATACGGGCAGCAGTTTTTGTTTTCAGACTTTAATCATTGATAACTTCAGTATTCCCACGTGTGCAAGCAATTTTGTACATTTAAATGTGAAAATTTAATGTCCCATTTCATTAACAATTATTCATCGCTGCAAAATAAACGTTCGTTGAAAAAGAAACATTTCAGTTGTGCATGGATAAATTAAAGTAGTAGTGCTCAAAAGAGAGTTAAAAATTTGTATTGCTGTGAATGCACAATTGGTTCAAAACCCCCCCCCCCCCCCTTTGGAATACTAAATAAGAAATATATAAATAAACATACCTACATTATTAAATTTACTTCCAAAAATAAACCATAAGGAATATATACAATTCTATTCCAGATACATATGTACTTTAATAAGATGCAACGAACATTGTCAAAATATATTCATTTTTGGAAAAGTGTCAGACTATTGATGAAAGTGTAAATGACAGTTGCTTTATGGTATTAACAATAAGTACTATAAGAAGACAAGGAAAGCTCAAAGGAAAGTGCATAAAACAAGAGAAAGACACAACAAAGAGAAAAGACAGAAATAAAAGTAAAAGCTATACTAGACGAACAAGCAAATAACTCTCGAAAGAACCGGTGTACATAAGTGTGAAACTTACGACCGCGCACAAATTCAATTACAATTTGCTACTTGTTGTTTCGGGGGTTTTATGCTAATACAAGCAATCTGAGGCCGATGAATGGAGGACAGTACGACAGTAGGGTGCAGTAACCAATGTGCAGCGACCCGGAATGATCTTCTTGAGCGCAGGGGCGTTGCTCGTATATTATCTCGACATCGAGACAATTCGTAACATACTGGGCGGAACGCAATCAATTTTGACAGAATGTTGTTTCTATAGTAGGAAGGTTGGGTACGCCATCTAATCCGTAACGCACAAAAAATTCATTTAGTTGATCATAGAAAACTGTCTCACAAATTACATTTACGAAGTAGCTATGTATGGATTTTACAGGAAAGATCAATGAATCATTGTTTAAACACGTTTTAAATTTCAAAGGATGACGGAGATATAGGCTAGTAGAAGTCAGTGGAACTTTAACTGCTTTGAGAATGTGTAAATACAGTTAAAGAGTTGTTAGTAGTCGTAAGAAATATGAGAGGATTTGTTGAAATATATTAATTTATGTAATCTTGAGAACATCATTTCAAATCATTCCTTTCTAAATTAATGTCTCCTAGTGTTCTAGTTTTTGCGTTAAGTAGTTTTAAAAAGGTACCTTTATTAATTTAGAAACAACATGTAATAGGTGCCATTTCATACAACAAAATTTCGAGGAAATTTTTTATTACCTTCGTATTTGAGTTTTGTTGTTACACAGGAGATACAAATTTGATTGCTCTTAATACATTCATACTAGAACTAGAATCTATTATATAGACAAAAAGAAGACGAATTTGAATACATTTCAATAAATTAGACAGTAATCAGTCATTGAAACAAATGTATGTATTTAAAATGATACAAAATATATGCCAACTAAGGTACCACGTGCTTTGCAAATTTGTATTCGATAATAAATTTTTTTATTAAAGAAAGCACTACACAGAGATGGGGGCATACGCATTATTTAATATAAAACACAAAACGTTTTTCAAAATTTCATTTCCTTGTACTGACAGCGATCAGAATTTTTTAAATAGTTTGATATTGCGACATGTATGTACACTGCAGATGAAGCGATTGTCACAAAGCTCTGAACCCCAGTTACATTAAATCATAACGAAATCCGAGCGGATATCATACGTCAAGTTAATGTCATTCGATCGATTCACTTAAGGAGTTGGTGGAGCGAAATGTGGATGACAGGAAGAAAACCAATGACGGTCGAAAGACAGTTTAAAAGGCGAACGATAACAAAAATGCCACAATTTAATCAGTCGGAACTGTATCACTATGCTGTTTAAAATCAGCTGATTATCTGGAACTAATCAATGACACCAGCATAATAATTACAGCCTATATTATAATTAATACACTATATAATGCTGAACTTTAATCATAATGTACTTTTCTGGATGGTGTACCATTATTTTATTTATCAAAAAAAACCTCTTTGGTCTGAAATGTTACACAGATGTTACATCTTTCTTTCGAATAGTAGCGAACGTGAAATGATTTTGCAAGCCTTGACTCAGCAGTGAAATCGCGAACTAAGACTGTACGAAAGCCATGTACGGAAAATTGGAGAATCAGGTACCCATTGAATTCGAAATTTACATTAACAGAACACTCTTACGTTTAAGAATTTATTGTCAGAACAGGGGAAATCAAATATAACCTGCTTCAGAGTTTCTAGTTAGTTATTACAAGTACATTATACCTCCTAAATTTAATTTTGGAAATTTTCACGTTATGAATAAAGTAATGCGGTGAAAAGAATAAAAAGAAAGATTTTCATACTATATAGCATACAGTTACCAGACATCGTATCTACTTGAAAACCATGCTAAAAATAAAAATTTCATATGTAGTAGTAATAATAGATTTCAATGAAAGAGAATTATAGCAACAAACGTTTGCTTCCCTTGTGTGATATCCAAATTCCATACTCCTCTTGTTATTTATTACGTGTATATACAATGTTTTAATACGACGAAGGAAAGAAAGATGCTGACACAGTGATAGAACTAAACATAAGCTAATTCTCCAAAGAGTTTTCCACTACAAGATATCAGCAATAATAATTCAGGAAATTAATTACCAAACGAAAACGAAGCTCCTAAATAGCAAATCAGCTAACGACACCGTCAGCAAGAAAAGATAAGGCGGGCCCATCGATTTTGATGAGAATTGGTTGACTGTTAGCCCGGAGGTGTACCCCGTGGACCATCAAGTGGCTGTATAGATCGCAGTTCTGGCTTCCCGCAGTGCGGTGGCATGAAACAGCCCCCTTCTCGCTTACAGCTCGCCCTCTCGCTCTTTCGCGCGGATCTCCCCGTACAGATGGCCAAACAGCAAGTGTCCCATAAAGTCTGTTTTTATACGCGAGGCTGACGAATTCAATAACGGCGGTGTCCTACCGGCGACCCGCCAAACGCGCAACGTATTACGTTCACGGACGCATGTAACGAGTTTTGTATCATTGGCACAAGCTTGGGGAGCAAACGTGAGAGGGAGAGAGAGGAATCGTGACGAGTGATAGGCGGTGCAAGGGAGCAAGCTTGATAGAGAGGGAGGATAGAACGAAAGGGATAGACAGATAGACAGATAGATAGATAGAAAGGGAGAGAGAGAGAGAGGGTGAGAGCGAGAGAGTAAGAGGGAGAAAGGGGGGGAAATCGACTAACCCTACCGTCGTGTCAGCGTAATGATGAAATATTGCGGGGGTCTCTGGGGTCCTACCTTATACGCCCCTGGGCTAGTCCCTGGCTCACTCCATATTTGCCACCATCCTCTTCCAACCCCGTTCGTTCTTCCTCTTTCATGCTGCTTGCCGCCACCCCCGACCCCCTGCATTTCTGATGTAACTATGCTATTCCAGGGCACCCCAGGACTGAAATCGTGCCATCCAGTTAGGCCGCTATACTGCATACCCTCGTGAGAATAAATGTTGCGTACATTGCGAGTGTAAATGTTGCATATATGCGTAGGCGTACGTGTCACGCCCTACGTGCCGTATCGCGAACGTCACGTTGCCGTGCGTTCGCGCAGGAATTGAAAGACACTTTCCTTTTTTACGGCCCCTCCCGTACGCCCCCGTGGCTCCAAGATCGCGAGTGCGATGAAAAATCTTCGCCGTCGTGATAGAAACCGGGAATACCTGAAATCACGATGTGGTATAGAGTGGCATATAGTTCTGGGACTGTATACCTGTGTTTCAAGTGTTATTGCTATTATTAATGCCTTTAGTGTGGAATGACAGATAGAATTGTATACTATATGAAAGTAGTATACACAAAGGCAGAATGCTTGGGTTGAATGGTTGGGGATAAAGGGACATTCTTAAGGGAGTATCCTATGCTTTGGGTTAAAAACATAGCAAAACTTGGGATTTTTTTCTTAAGAAACTAGCGATTCGATTCATCTGAAATTTGGACCATGTTTTGATGCATCTTTGAGGAAGCTGCAGTTTTTTTATTATTAATTTTTAACCGTAAATTTAGTAGTTATGCGTGATTGACCATCACACCGCGCAAAATTTGTCGGCCGTTGGTGTGCATGATATTTATCTACCAGGTAATCTGAAACAGAAAAATGAAACGGCGTTTTATTTTATACATATGTAGCTTGAAATTGATGAACCAGCAAAGAACAAAAAAAATTATTGAGCAGTGTGGAGAGCTTTCAAACTGAAAGGTCTGAACCTCTAATGTCTGCAATCCAATTTTGCGTCAATTTTCTTATGTACTAAAGGAAGTATAGTACTTAGTGGTATTCTGGTTCATCAAATTGTAGCTACATATGTACAAAGTAAAAGGCTGTTCCATTTTGCTGTTTCAGATTACCTGGAGGGTAAATATCATGCACACCAGCAGACGACGAGTTTTGCGCGGTTAATGCATAACTCCTATATTTATCAGTGTAAAAAAAAATTAAAAAAAAAAAAAAAACTGCAACTTCTTCAAGGATGCATAAAAACATGGTCCAAATTTCGGATGAATAAAAATGCTAGTTTCTTAAAAAGAAATTCCTAAATTTTGCTATGTTTTTAGCCGATAAAATAGGATTCCCCCTGAAGGTATAGGTGGAGAAGAATAGGGTAGGACTGTGGGAAAGTTCTCTCATAACATTTGGTCTGCTCATAATGAAACAAGAATGGGTACGTGGATTTCACTGATCGACTGTGCCTAGCTTAAACCATGAAATATGTTAATTTTCTTGAGAAATACAGAATTTTGTTTATGCAGCTTGGTAAAGCCAAAGTGTTCAAAAGCGAAGTGCAATAACGGAATGTATAGTTCATGAGTAACAAAAAGGCAATAAGATAAAAGTTCCGCATTCAATTATTAATAGAGAGATTGTTTTCCATCATGAAACCTTGGGCCATATACAGCAATCATACTTGGCTTTGGAAGTAATCAGTTATCTACTATAATTAATAATAATAGGTCGAAAGTTTGAACCTACCAGAAACAGAAGTGAGTTCCTTATTTAATGAAGCAAGTGATTTACCTGCTTCTGTTGGACGTATGTGCAATGAAAAAAAAAGGTTACCTGACTATTTTCATACGTCGACGCTAACGAAGGGTGTTCTAAGGCTTCCGCATTCATTTTTGCGCACGCTTCGCTATTTTCATACCACAGAGTTGTGCACTCTTTTAAGAATTCCCTGTCTGTCGTTAGCAGGTCTTTTCTACTTACTTAGCAGTCTTTACAGTATACCGTCCCTTATATGTAATATAGTATACATAGTACAATATTATTATATGAATGAAATGTAATCGTTCATGTAGGAAAAAAGAAATGAGTTGACCTGACTTCACGTGAGATAAATAGAAACAGACAAATCACTTGCATTAACAACGTCATAAATTGATTCCGTCTCTGACGGAATTAATTTTATTTCTATGTTCAATAATAATGTTTTAATCAGCATATTGGGTACTGTATACTCTGTAAGATCTGAACCCTTTCCTCTAACACCCCGTAACGTAGGATAAAAAATATAATAGTCAGAAATAGATAAACATCTGTAATCCTTGTTCTTTTAATGCGAAAATTATAGCGTGAGCATATAGGCTTATGAAAGCAAAGCACACGGACACCACTTGACGTGATGCAACTGAGAGGAAAAATATGAAGGGAGCTCATAAATAATTTGTAAGGGGACGCGCACACGGCTCGCAACGACAACTACGCCACGTGCTGCATAATTGTGCGTACTAGTTTGTACACGTTCCTTCTTCATCTTTGCATCCTCGTCCCTCCCTTCCACAAACCGCCTCTTCCATTCATCCATTCCTTTTAACAATGGTAATTAATGCAATCATACAGCCAGCTCGCTAGGGTCATTTTTCTCCTAAAGATCGCGATATTGATCCTTGCAATAACTATCCACTTCACGTTATTTTACGGTTGCAATACTTGAAAACTGGAAATTTATTAATACCATTGAAGGAAGTAGTAAGTCAATCAATCATTTACACACATTATATAGGGTGGTGCATAATTTATAGCAGAACAGAAGAGCGACTATTATTACTGACAAATATTTAAATATCTGAAATATGTGAATAAATGTGCCACTATTCCTGAAAGAAATTCTTATTTTTAATTTTTTCTTCCAATTTACATTTATGAAGTATATATAGATTAACGTTACTCATATGTATATATTCACTTAAGTTTTAATGATTTTCTGCTTAATTTTATTCATTAATAATTTAATATCGAAGACTCATTCGATATGAAATAGTATTTTTTTTTATTCTAATTAACACTATTTATACGACATTTTGGTTTGCAATTCGTACTTTTAATTTGATTAAAAGTCTCACTTCTCTATATACAAAAGAATTAGCCAAATCTTTATCGGCCATCATAATCAATTTAAATCAATCATTGCAGTTAGTATGTGAGAAATCGTAGCTAAATCTTTAGATATAAGATATCAGATGCAAAGTTTCTGTTCCCAAAAATTAATCAGATACAGGCTATACATATAGAACTATCTTGATCTAATGCCACTAAACTTCATTTAACATACTGCGAATGGAGGATATGAAAATATATTTAAAAGTAACATAATAATACTATCGTACGTGCCAGTGTTTCTAATTACAATGTAGAAATAAGTATTACATAATATTCAACAGCTTACTCTAAATTCTTAAGGAAGAAAGCATGTCTGTTGTTAGAGATACTCACATATATAAACATTGATAAAAATGAAAAAATTCTTGTGTGCAATTCTTAATATATACTCTCCCATAAGAATCAATCAACCATGTAGCTCTTGAATAATCTATAACTAAACATGACTTCCAAAAATAACTTAAGGCGTCTTTCCACTGTGACGCCTTGATAAATTACCGCTGTTTGGAACTTCTTTTTGTCACAAAAAGAATGTGTTTACAAAATTGAAATTTTTTCTATTAATTAGGAGACCCCAGTCTCCCTTAGTGATTACAAACGCCACTGATACCACTGCCCCGATACATGGTTGCTCCAAAATCGACCACGCAGTCGAGGCGTCTTTTTTCACAACGCAAATTGTACCCCCTTATTTTGGGGCAAGCATGCATTAAAAAAATGTGTATTCTCAAAATACATATAATAAATATCAAAAACTTCAATTTAGTAAACACATTCTTTTTTTGTGCAAAAAAGAAGTTCGAAACAGCGATACTTTATCAAGGCGTCAAAGTGGAAAGACCCATTTATCCTACAATACGTAGGTACCTTCCATTACTACTTATTCCCAACTTCCCTTTAATTACGAACAAAATAGCTTTCCAACAACCACGCACACAGGAATTTTAAAGTCAACCCTTTACACTCCACAACAAGCTGGAACGAAGTACACCCTACATGGAGTCTATCTGGACGTTAGAATTCTAAATATTAAAAAGACAAGCCAACCACAAAAATACTCGCTGTATCGCACGAATCGAAAGTGTATGTATCTTTTCCAGATGAGTCATCCAGGAATGGAGAGCCTGGACATGCTGGACCCAGCGAACTCGATGACTACACTGACGCCGATGTCAGAGAACACCGGCGGTGGTCCAGGCCACCACGCCGGCATCCACGGCCCCTCCGTTTACGGAGGTATGAACGGGATGATGGGTCACCATCACCACCACGGGAACCTCGGCGGCGGCGGCGGTAGTGTGCCACATCCGGCCCACCACCATCCAGCCATGGCTGCAGCCGCGGCAGCGGCTGCCGCCGCGGGCCTCCACCCTGACGCGGACACGGATCCTCGAGAACTGGAGGCGTTCGCCGAGCGGTTTAAGCAGAGACGCATAAAGCTCGGAGTGACGCAGGCTGACGTAGGTAAGGCGCTCGCGAACCTCAAGCTACCAGGTGTCGGCGCCCTGTCCCAGTCAACGATATGTCGATTCGAGTCGCTGACGTTGTCGCACAACAACATGATCGCCCTGAAGCCGATACTCCAGGCGTGGCTCGAGGAAGCAGAGGCCCAGGCGAAGAACAAAAGGCGAGACCCGGACGCCCCATCCGTGCTACCCGCTGGCGAGAAGAAGCGAAAAAGGACGAGCATAGCCGCGCCCGAGAAGCGATCGCTGGAGGCGTACTTCGCCGTGCAGCCCCGGCCGTCGGGCGAGAAGATCGCCGCGATCGCGGAGAAGCTAGACCTGAAGAAGAACGTCGTCAGGGTCTGGTTCTGCAATCAGCGACAGAAGCAGAAGCGTATGAAATTCGCCGCCCAGCATTGACCCGAGGGTGGCTTGTGACAGCAAAACTGACCGTATCAGTTGCCCAGTCTCGAGCCTAAACCCGAACCCTTGACCGAGTTTCAGGGATGGCCGTAAACGGATACGGACATCGCTGCGAGAAGACAACCGTCGGCTGGATTCGAGGACGCTTGACGGTTCACGGTGCACCGTCGGCTGGCTCGATCCGCAAAGGCAACTCGGTTTCAGTTGGGTCGCTTAAACGGTAACTCGATATCGTGGGCAAACAGACGATAGCCAAACTGTCACAGGCTTAAAATGAACATAATGTTGTGGTGGTCGCGTGCGCGCGCGTGATGTTCTCGACGCGTCTCCTGCGGAATTTTCGATTGGCAGAAAATGATTTCTTGGCTAGCGAGTCTCTTCCCTCGGGCGCTGCGATCGATCTATCATCAATCGCGGACTGATACCGTTTTGTGAAACGGTGTTTACTGGTTTGCTATGTTCACCTGGTCTTGGTTTGCACAACGATCTTCATTATTCAACGACTTGCTGTTTAAAGAGGTGTCGTTGAGATGGTAATTATGTTTTCCATATAGTATGAAAATGGAATTTATTAAGATACGTTATTGTCGAAATATATCCAGGATCATTTGTTATATTCTTAATCTATTTGCAATTTTATTTTCTTGATTATTACTTGTGTGTTTAACGCCAGTAAATTCTCTGTGTTGAAAAAATAACTACGAGATTTGGAATGCAAATGTGCAAGTAATAGCAATATGTTTGGAAAAATGAGAGGAAAATTCAGCAGTCTGAATGATATGAATCTACATTTCACGTTGAGAAGTAGAAGACGGGGTTCGTATTATATAAAAAATTTGTATAAAATCGTGTGAAATAACCCTGGCGGAAACCTTGGTTCGAATACTCTGCAAAGTGAGATAGAATTTGCGAAGTGTATCAGTTACGATCGCGATAAAACAGTTTACGAGCGTATCCATCCCGAGACAGCTCTCGTGTAAACTCGTTGAAATTGTGGTTGATGCCGATTTTCATGATCAAGGATTCCGCCGAAGGTTACCAAAGTCAACATGCAGGTATCTAAAGCCACATATTTCTTTCTACGCAATATTACAACAATTTTTCAAACTGATAGAATTGTTGAGCCATGTATAATTTGTTTTAAGTCATATATACTGCATCTAACACGATACAGTTAGATTTAGATATTTGACAAATGGAAAGAAAGGTAAATTATATGCCTGGTATTTAACTTTTAACATTTAACCATATCAAATGATTTATTTCGCTATGAAATATATTTAATTTATTAGATCGAAGGCGAAATGTAATTTATACAGTTTATTATGTCCCTTCGAATAAAGACGAACTCTCATGTGTCATAATTTGTATTCATGCCTCGATTTCTAAACAATTCAGGGTAATTCCTGATAGGGAAAATTGATAGGGTGATATAACAACAGAATTATAAAGTAATGGAATTAAAGAGACCAGGAAATAGCATTTCAATAATACATTGTTTTACAACGCCATCGAAGAAGAGGGAAGATTCCGCGTATAAAGAAGAGCCAGTTGCAACGAAGTAGTCGAATAATCGTCGACGCGTCTTGGAAAGTACAATTCGAAACAATTAAAAGTATAAAAAGTACGTATTGTTATAAAGCTGACGCGCGGGTACGTCGCGCCGAAGAAATAAGTGATATTAATCCTAATGAAGACACTCAGTGCAGTGTAAAAAGTGAAAAGCTAGAAAAAAGAGAGAAAAGAATATGTATATGCGTGTGCGTGGTAAAAGTAAAAGTGTAAAACATCGATATATTTAATGGTAGAACAATATTTACTTCTGTACACTATTCTCTGCGATTTTTATTCGTGGAGAAACATTTCATCTCTATCTTACAGTTTCTAAAAACTTAATGCAAACAAACCTTGATAATTGGTGTATAAATTTTATTAAAATTAAAGATACTAATCTCAAAGGAAATTTTTATTCGTCCAACAAATATTTTTGATTAATTAGATACATTTCATTTTATCATTGCTAATATTCAGGAATATATATCTTGTTTGAACAGTCACACAAAATATAATCTATCAATTTTGCGCAGTACTGTCTTTAATAAACACTAAAAACCTACTCCACAATAGAAATTTTCACTCTCAACTCTGAATTCTTCATAATTCTACATATGAAATCAATTTCAAAAGTGTTATAGATTGTTGTACTTTCTGGCTAAACAAATATTATCGAAATCATCAAGGTTTGAAAATTTTCAAAAATTCGACAAATCTTTTGTTTCGCTTCCATAGTGAACACTGCATTTGCTCTGGAATGCTATTGGTCCCAGTAAAATGTATCGATGGACAAAAACGCGCGAGGCGAGAATGAAAGGGAGAAAGAGGGTAGGGAACCACGACGAAGGAAAAGAAAAGAAATAAGAGAATGTGTTACGTAGTGATATTGGACAATCAGTGAAAAGACTGTATCATATCATATTGAAGCAATACTGTAGCATTAGTCGACGAATTGATGAACTTTATTTATATTCTTCGTGATCGACCGCGCGTTCCTTGTGCACTCGAGGGTTGCTTTCGTACCGTAGGAAAGACGGGGGGGGGGGGAAATAGAGGAAAGCTGCGAGAGGCCATTCGATCGAGTGCCCTCGAAACGAACCAATCCCAGACCCAATATTTTCGATGACAAAAAACAAATGGTTGAACGCATAACCGATAGAGCTATGCTTCGCGGATTACTCGCTGGACATTGGGAGCGCGGTTGATCGGTCAACGAGGCAACTCAGAAATTGATCTTTCGATTCTTGAAAATGAGAAAAATCCCTCGCACGTAACGGGAGCGAGCACGTTTTATTTTCCGTTTCCCCCTCCGAACGATTTCGGTGTCCTTCGCTGACAACGAAACTCGATCGACGTGAGAAAGACGATATCCTCGTACAACTGTGCGTGTCGGGGCTGATGACGGGCCGGCCGGGCGGCGCGGCGAGCCAGTTTGGCTGCCGAACAATCAAAGAATTAGAACTCGACAGCACAGCCGAGTGATCACGCTAAAATTTGTCGCGTGCATCGAGCAATACCACGAGGATGTTCGACGAAATGGAAACGATATGTCATTACGATAGTTAAAAGTAAGCGGGAGGTTAGTAGTAATTTTTAAATTGTACATACGTAAGAGGATAGGTATTTTCTAGAGGAATAATAGTCTATTGCCACTCTGCTAGGTGATGGAAGAAAATTCTAGTGCAATATAAAGTCTAACGACAATTTATTATTATTACCATCATCGTCATTATTATTAATTATTATTATTATATTCTTTATTGCTCGTTATTTTGTCTCTATATGTCTGGCTGCACTAGGCTACCATTGTCGCGTCTATCAGCCACCCCAGACCCATATTTGAAAACCTCGTCTCATTTACGTTCAGGGTGCATAACTATTCTTCTCAACTATCGCCAATTACTTTCGCATTCGTATGACAGTTTAATAGATCGCGTGCCACTGGCGACAGCAACCTTGTCTTGGGCATGTGTTTGCATGATACAGAAATAGCTAAGAGGACAGAATGGAAGAAGGGACCGGTTTATCGCAACACTCTCAGAACATTCTATATAGTAACCGCGAGTATCGTTTCGAACCAGAGGGAAACGACAGAGTCCGTCGTAGCTGGTTTCATTCGTTTATCGATCTGTCTGTTTCCTTCGAAAATTGCAGTGTTCCCGCGTGCACTATTCGCAGTGCGCAATTACTGTGATGCTTCGAAGTATATCAATGTCGTTTGTTCATTTCGAGAATGGATAGGTGCGTAGATACGTGAGTGCGTACATTGATGGTCTGCTGACTAAAAAACGACATTTCGTTGATTTTTTTTGTTCTATCGTTCACGGAACAAACGCGATACCGATAAATCTGTAAGTTGGTATTGTTCAACTCTTTTGTACACTGATCAGAATATACGTTTCGAACGGTATCACTAGTCGCGTGCACCAAGGATACGTGTTTTTGACTCGTCAAACACTTGCCACGCTTTTAAATCCCTGGGGCAAGGTGCGCACAGAAGTGGAACGGCGGATTGTGTGGTGCATGGCGTTACTTACACAGCTGAAGTATACAAATGAGTGAACATTCTGCTGAATAGCACACACTGACGTAGGTAGACGCCGTACTACTTGCTGCGTCATTTCTATGTGCATCTTGCCTAACGTTGGATGGTATGCTCATTTATTTCTGCCGTGATCTGCGATGAAGGAGTGTTAAATTTATCGAGGAACGATTGTGATACATATGCGTCGCATAAACATTAGGGAATTAAGTAGGTACCATACTCGAGGGAGCTTTGATTTTGAACAACCTTATTTTGATAAATTTATGAAGGGTACACATGTATCAGCAGTTAGCTAGATTGATACTTTTATAGAGGACACCATTTTTACTGTAGAAATATATTTATGGCTTTTAATATTATTTTAATAGATACTGTGAATTTTAATTGCCACATTTTTGTCCCAATTGTAACAGCTACTGTTACTGTTTTCTTTCATATTCAAATTTTAATTTTTGTTCTTTATCTGGCTTGGACTAGTTCCATAGATGTCAGACGTTGATTTAATAGGTCTTCTAGATCCACCAAAACTATTTATGTAGGTTGTTTGAAGTCGACAACCCCGCGGCTATGGTCTTTCAAAATATTAGTCCTTTTCATCTCTCTCGTAATTAGAACATCGATATCAAATTCGTCAATTTAAATAGTCGTCGTAGCACCTTCACAGCTACTCTCATCGATAAACTACTACGAGTAGATACTCGCCATTGAAGATTTCTCGTCTTTCTTCGTTCCTCACGACGCAGCTAGAATAAATATTCCACAAGTGAGCATGCCATCCTTCCGTGTACGAAAATTTTCACGCGCATTCTTTCCATTCTTTCAAGAGGTTCGCTTTTATTGAACCAGTGAGCGAGTAGTCAGAAATGCACGGCGCAACCTGCTCGCAACAATTATCCAAACACCTCTTCCTCTTCTCGCGACGACTCAACACGGGCATAAGAGGTTTATCTTCTCAGGCAGCCATGCTAGATTGCTCGTACAGAAACGTTCTAACCGACAAAATGTTATGTAGATACTAAAGACAGGGTAACAAGTCATATCGCAGTATCCTTTTGACAATTATTATTATCGTCATGTACACCTAGGTGTCTTGCTGTTTGGCGCGAATAGTTGTACGTGCCGTGATTTATTTTCACGTGATCCCAAGCGATCTTTAAAGAAGTGGCGGCACACCTATCTGAGAAAGGAACAAGGAAAAAAAAACTCTAGTCCACTATTTTGCATACACGTGTATATACAGCCATTGAGGAAAGAATGGAAGTAATCATTGACGACTGAATAAATGGTTCAAACAGACCTGAGTGTTTCCTGATTTTCAAGTTAGTTGCAATTGAGAAACCGGGATTCTCGATGCAGTATATCAAACGTATCGAATGGAAAGAAACATCGTTAGCTGTGTTGTGTAATAATCGGTGAACGGTATTATTTGTTAAGGATATCGTCGTCTTGTACACAATTACAAATTTAATGAAACTCGAACCTCTCTTTCATGTGTTCTGCGTGCCAAGTACTTCGAAGCAACGTTAACAAACCCGTAACGAAACATACAATTATATTCAAATGCATGTACAATCCGGTATGTCCTTGAACTTGTTAGCAGTAAGGAGTCACTCTCGAACCTTTTACTCGTGAATAAATCGGGTATGAACCTTGTGTACATACATTCTGCACTTACAATAATTGCAAACATAATCGTATACACGTAGGACGATCCATAAAAGCGTGTCTTCTGTTTTCAAAATTTCATCGAAATTCTGGTAACGATTGATTGTTTACAATGGAATTAAGTGTAATCTGTCCATTTTGATGAAATAAAGAAAAAAGCATTACCATGTTAATAATAATTATGTACAATAAAATAATGCCAATTAGCATCTAAATCTTAAGTACCTATTACTGAAAATTCTACTAACAAATGATTAATACTCTGACTGACGTGCCAGTTTTGTGAATGCCATCATGTGTGCCACAGAAAAATTTACATTATTTCAAACACGCGATGATTATATTATCGTGAGATGTGTTAGGTAGGTATATTTACTAATTAACGAGGAGTGAAAACATTAAAAATTGATTTTGTTACTAGAATATTTTTCCATGGCAGTTGATTATATGGACAACTAAAACATTATTATCTTTCAATAATATTTCGCAAAAAATGAACGAATAAATTTAGGGACTTTGCAATTTAAGTATTTACAAAACACTCTGAAACCTTTTTCAGTTGCTGAGTTCTTTATAATTATTAAAGTTTGCTCGATGTAAATGTTTTAATTCATTTTCGATAGTCACCACTAATGCTTTTAAAAATTAGATGCATACAGCAGTAAGATGGCCCTTATTTATACGTGCCGAAATTTTCTTTTGTATTTTTTTGCTTTCACCCCCTCGAATGGTGCCATGTGATAAAAAAATAGTTGTTGAAAAAGTTTATTGCAATCGGACAACAGGAAAGGGTACCGATCTTAAGGTACAGGCCTCAGAGTTTAAAATTCATCAATAGTTTGAATTTGAAGAATTTCTCAAAAATGGTAAGTCCCGTCGAAATTTTGTTAAAATAATATTAAAAGATCATTCAATTTTCTACAATTTCTGTTTATATCATTTTTTCGTGCTTCTAACCATTTTTTAGATAATAGCGTTTGAATATAGAGGAGTCGGCGCTACGCGCGTAAAGACAATACGTCACGCCGTACAAGTGGGACGCGCGAAGTGCAGACCTCTCTACATTCAAACGCTATTATCTGAAAAATGGTTGGAAGCACGAAGAAATTATGTCTACAATAATTGTAGAAAATTAAATGCTCTTTTAATATTGTTTGAACAAAATTTCGATACAGCTTACTATTTTTGAGAAATTCTTCAAATTCAAACCATTGATGAGTTCTAAACTCTAAGGCCTGGTCGGCACCCTTTCCTGTAGTTCGCTTGCAATCATCTTTTTCAGGGACTATTTTTTATAGAATGGAACCGTACTAGCGGGTGAGAGCAGAAGAAATTGCAGGTTGAAAATTAGAGCCACCCTAATAGTCAACCACGACCGATACGACAGTCAGAGTATTAATTATTAAAAAATGCTCAATTACTAAAAGAATATTATAATAAGAAATGAATGAACCAATTATTGCATTTTCTTTATCTTCATCAAACTTTGTCATACAAGGTTTTAAAGAAACCACTATGCCTTACACGTGCACTGGAGCCATATTGGTGCGTTAAATTAAAAATGAAAAACAGTGAAACTAACGTTCCCTGAGGCAACCATAAATTCTATATCGATCTTAAGATGACTTCCCAAATGAACTTGCATGGATCGTTCTGTACTAACGCTGCATATAGTCGATTCGAATTTTCCGAAGGCGCGAGACAAAAATAAAAAAAGGCAGAAATTATACGAGAAGGGTTGCGTAATCCTTCATGCGTAAAGATCGGACATTCCTGTGTATATATATATATATAATATATACATATACATGCGAATCGTTTCTTTATTTGTAACGCGGTCGCACGCAACAGCGACGATAGTTTCGAATGCTTGTCGAAGGCTAAAAACTAGTAATATAACCAGCGTTGCCAGAGTTGGGGGCACGATTTAGGGTCGCGTACGTCATCCCTTGTCCCGACCGGTAGCTACGTATAATATACTACTTCTGCACACACGCGAGGATGCTCCCTCTACTACTCCCGATTAGGGCTGGGACTATTCGAATAATTTAATATTCGAATATTTTACAAGTATTCGAATTCTACGAATAAACTTCAAATATTTCAGTATTCGAATTCTACGAATAAACTTCGAATATTTCAGTATTCGAATTCTACGAATAAACTTCGAATATTTCAGTATTCGAATTCTACGAATAAACTTCGAATATTTCAGTATTCGAATAGTATGGTGTGAAGTGGGTCAAAATTAGCTTACAAGATTTCACCCTGACACATGAACCTAAAGAACTTGATTTATAATTCACACCATACTATTCGAATACATCAGTATTCGAATACTTTAATATTCGAATACATCAGTATTCGAATACTTTAATATTTGAATAGTATTCGAACACTTTAATATTCGAATAGTATTCGAATACTTGGATATTCGAATTATATTCGCCAAATAATTGAGCAACTGAAGTATTCGAATATTCGAATACCGAAAAATTCGACAAATAGTCCCAGCCCTGCTCCCGATACGTCATAAGTCGCCCCTAGTGTCCCTAGTTCTGGCATCCCTGAATATAACCAAAGAGTATTACGTTGACATGTACGACTATAAAAAGAAAGGTTTGTATAAAGGATTTCGAGAACTACTAATTAGTATAAATAATTACTATCAGCAATTAGATTGAATGTTTATAATAAATCTAAAGAAGCCAAACTGAATTGTTAAACTTAGAATCATTACTCATAGGTGTATGGCGTGATCAGTTTCCAGTGGCCGCTCTTATTGCACAGCGACACACCCATTAACGCAATATATCGATCGATGGAATCGTTTAGCGGTTTAATATATTTCCAAACAATTACGCATTCGTTGATTCCACTGCTCCTTTTTCGCGTTAAATAGTTGAATCACGCAGGATCCACAGTGGTAATAAAGGCGAGACATTTGAAAACAAGCTCTGGAGTGAATATAAAGAATGACTATTTTAAAATGTAAAATTTATAGGTAAATTGATTCCAAGGATGCTTTAGATACGTAATTATTGTTCGAAATCACGAGTATAGTTTTCATCGTCTTAACGTGCGAATTGAAGACGCTTTCATATATTTTCTTCGAAAAGTTCGATCGAGATCGAACGATTTTTGTTGTTTACTGCGTTCGTAGGGTTTCGTATGCGACTAAAAGAAGATACATTCCATGTAAACTACGAAAATAAGCTATCTCGCGTGTTGCATCGATGAGTAAGAAAACGAATCACGAATCACGCACGGCCAAGATCTTCAATTTTATTTGTACAAACATTGAGACTTGTGTTGGTTATCGTTAACAAATTCCTCGGAAAATAAATATATTTGGGTATATAGCTGTAAGCATTCGAGAGTATTTACTAATTTTTACAAAGATTCGTTGTATAGGGAAACGAGCGCGGTTTGGTAAAATGGTTCTGTAAAATATAACAAGTTTAACTGGATATACTGTAAAAGTATCCGAACACCATTTACGAGTAAGAGCGTAATTGACGAACGATATAATAATATAATAAAGACATATCATCAAGTATTAGTTTAATTGCCAGACAGCGTAGAGTTTATAATGTAAATATGTTGCGTGCAACTTGGAGCAACGTTCTGAGGCGATGTAATGTTAATGGAATTATTTGAGACAGGTAGCAACACACCACCGCCGTTATCACATTATCATTTAACGCAGATAAGACTTTCATTAATTCTATTCGTCGTAGACACTATTCATGAATTTGTATATATATAACCAAGAACGTATATGTCTTTGTAAATTGTTATGTAATAATTGATGCACTAGTTAAATTCTATTCGCTTTTTATCTACGATACGTGTCGACGTGAAAGGCAACGGCGTTCACGTCGGGAAGAATTTCTCATGTTGTTTCATAATACAAAGGACTTTTGTAAACTCGTCAACTTATACTGTACGATAGCTGCTTGTGGACTTTCATTTCAGATCTGGAACGAATGATCAAGACTATCTTTTACCTTTCGAAGCAAACGATGTCTGTGAATTACGTATAGGGGTAGGGTTATATGTAAGGGCAGGCGACACTTCTGTAGCAAGGCTTTCTTGAAACGAAATAGACACGAGAGCAACGTTTTTTGAGTATACCAAATTGCGCGCAATGTAAGACAAAGAGAAAGGGAAACAATTTTCCTCCATACTGTACATATCATGTGCCATAACTCATTTACCACACTTTGTGTCCAACTTTGTTCCAAGTACCTACTCAACTATAAATATTATAGTATAATAAAGTAAACTTTGATGTTATTGATAAATCTGTGGTATTATTTTACCCTTCCATTCATCTCAATGCACACTTTCACCAATTGCACTGATGTAAAATCAATTTACAGGACTTTCTTTTTTACCTACATTTCAGACTTGCCTATAATTTAGGTTTATGAATAAGAGATTTTTAATTTTCCTCTTATAAGATTATTTTATAAGGGTTGCTCAATAAATTAAATTACCAGATTAAAGTATGTCCAGACATACTCTTCCTTAAAGGGGTACATGGGTATTAGACAGCTAAAATCAACGATCTCTTTTGGGCTAAATTCTAGAGCCAGTAATAACTCAAACCATTTGCTCTTTTAACAATTCTTTCTTAGGGATACAAGACGGATTTTCAATTAAGAATATTTACAAAATTTAAAAATTAATTAATATACAAGACATCAATGTGAGTGCTTACGTAATGCTTGCCTAAAGGCAAAATCGCTGTATATGAGTAACCTTTAACTCAATATCTACAAGATGGAACACGGTCGAAAAATTTTAATAAAAATTCATGGAGTTATACAACAAATATCAACTTTGAAGAATTTTCCTGCAATAATTCTGTGATAAATGTTATGAGGTTTTAGTGAGCGATTTCTATCGTGTGGAGAAAAAGGTTTTGTAGCTTCAGTTAAAATTTCAATAAAATATATGGATCCGTTTTCGAGTCATGATGTTCATCGTTTTAAGAAACATAGTTTTTGAGAAAAACGACTTTAACTCTCGCAATTTTTTGATTCTCTCCATGAAAACTTTTTTAAAATATTTCTAAGACTTTTGATTTGCAAAACCAGATTTGCGTAAATCATTTGAAACGATGAAGATTTTCCTACTCAATTTTAGATTCGTTAAGTTCTTCAACTGAATCATAAATTCCTAATTAAATAATCACTGCTTTATAAATTGCTCTATTACTTTTCTCTACTGATAATAAATTTCATAATAAATTTAAGCATTCGGATGATTGAATTATAACTTAAGAACAATGTTACAGTGTAGGTATCCAATTAAAATATTCGTGCCAATTTGTGGATCAATTGAATTATAACTTCATTATTCCAGACAGACAATTACTATTTCATATATTATTTATTGAAATGCAATAGGATAATTGTATTTGAAAAATAAAATAAGACGTTATCTGAAATAATATTTTACATAATATAATTTTCCAAATACACAACTTTGTATACTCGAATAAAAGAAATTAAAATGTTTGTCGTTTTAATTTCGAAAGAATTTTCTTAAATACAAGCAGTTTTTCGGAGTCCAATTGCCCGGGGAACGCCAATTAAATTATAGACGACTCTTGTAATATCCATTCACATACAAAGGAACAAGTCCAAATGTGTATTCACACAGAGCAGATAAATATTTTAATACATTGATGAAATTTGTCATGTATATTTCCACTGAAGTTAACAATATGTTTCATACCAAGACCACGGACTGTTTTTGCTCTATCATTTCAAACACATTTATTATGCAATCACGCAAAATTACTTCGCTTAAAAACATACTGGAAACAGTCTTTTATTTTATGTAATTCGCACAAAAATTTCCAGTAAATTACAATCACGTACAATAGATATTAATTATTACTCGTGGACTCAACTCTGCCATTTTTGCAACTGCGGAATAGTATTTCATACTTATTAGGTACAGAATGCAAATACAACGATTGTTGTAGTTATACAGAATTTGCAGGAAAAGTTACATCTACATATATATTGATGTTGAAACACAAACAATAATGAAATGGTTCTTACTAAAGAAAGATAAGTAATTTAATTGAAATATTATTTTTCTAGTGTGAAATAAAAAACGAATACTGTTCTTTCCAGCATTCATAGTAGTTTATATATCGATTTTTTAATAATTCTTAAATTTTCACTTGATTATATACCAAATTTTGTTTCTGTTTTTTAATTTCACCGTTATTATCGTTAAATCACTTGCAAAGAGTAAACTAGAATCCATAAATGATAATTGTAGTATTATAAAAGCCATTCTAAAGGATTTTCCTTTCAGTGTGCCTATACTTGTTTTTCACTGAAACGGTTAGAAATTTTAACTTCTATAACTATAAAAAATAAATAAATATTCAATAAAATAAAAAATGTATGGAGACAAATTTAACTTTGTTTTCAGTGTATTAACGTACATACATTAAATTTAAAGCTTTTTTTTATGTTGTCACGTTTGAAGAAGTTGATCTAAATATTCTTGCAACTCCATACAAACTCCACATCTTGTCACAAAATTACGTGGTTCTGGTGTATTTTCTACTGACCAAACAAGAAAGTATTACTTCTTAAAATTTTGCAAAATTGTGATACAACTGTAATTTTTTAATTGTTACATTAATTAAATATTATTGCTAATTATACCTACTTACATATTTCATAATATTTTAATATTATTGCTATTTTTGAAGAGGCACGTAGCTCGGTGGTATTACCAAAACCAAAAATCGTGCCTAACTCTGAAAAATATAATTTTTTTATCCTTCAAGTATTTGTTAACCGGCAATAGCAAACACTTTCCTAAGTTCTGAACTGCTATTTTAATATTTTCTAGATTACTTTCTGTTTATATAGAAAATCCAGGCACAGCAGGCAGACACGTTGCGTGTCGTGACACTATCAAGTATTATGTGGAATTACAAATTTATAATACGGACACGAATACACCGTTAAAAGGATTATTTATCCAAATCAGAAAATCGTAGTTCAACGCACGCTCCTCGTAAAGTGGGTAACGATATCGTCGCGATATGCGTTGGCTACGGAGAAACATGACTAACATGGATAAAAGGTTTTCGATTAATACCTTCCTTCCATATAATTAGGGTAATGCTTTTCTCTTAATTCCAGACGAGTTTGTCGCAAGAAATTATTTTTAAAAATTGTAGCTGTTTGTGGTACGTAATATATTTATTTATGCTAAGAATTATCCCGTACATTTTCATCTTTAGTATGTGATTACCAGTTTCTAATGGGGAAAAAATTCTTGTCAACTATTTTCCTACAAAACATTAAGGGGTAATGACATTGTGGAGCTTGGAAAGGCAGCCTGATTTTGAAAGTTTTTTCAAGCGAGTATAGTGAATGGAATACAAATTCTGTTCGAAGGGCTTTATTATACATAGCTTGAAGTGTGATCACATTTTTTTTTAATTTTTATAATATAAAATGATGGCGCCACCATCAGAGCTTCATCTGAAGTATTCCGTGGCCGAAAAGATTTCTCTTGCAATTTTTTACCTAGAACAAAAAACCAATTTTTTTTAGGTCTATATAATATTTTCTCGGGAAGTACACGGAGAATTAAAAATTATTGTTTTTTGTACGAATGGTGCGTGATTGAGTAAAACGTTTTCACAATTTCGAGGTTGTGGCAGTTATGTGTTTTGTTCAATCACGCACTATTCTTACAATAATCAGTATTTTTTAATTTCCTCGTGTACTTCCCGAGATAATCTTATACAGAACTCAACAATTTTCGTTTTTTTATTCTAGGTCAAAAATTAAATGAGAAATCCTTCCGGTCGCGAAACACTGTTTTCCAGAAGAAGCTTCTTTTGTTGTGCTGTGGCGCCGCCATTCTGTATTAAAAAAATTAAAAAAAAAATGTGATCCTACTTCAAGGTATGTACAATAAAGGCCTTCAAACAGATTTCGTATTCCATTCACTTGCCACTGCACAGTACAAAATTTAGTCCAGAGTGTCAGTACACCAGCATATCTATTAGTCTCTTCTTGACCCCTTCTGAAAATACTTTAAGTGGTTTAATTCTTAAAACGGAATGCCTCGATAAACTTCAAAAGACCAATGACCCAGCCCACACAAGTATTTTGCATTCCAGTTAACGACGTTGAAGTTAAAGTAGCAAAGATCAAAGTTCAGCCAGCAGCCGCGACAGCCCGGCATCTTCAGCAGCTGCAGTCAGCTAGAACAACCTGCCATAGTGTCAGAGCCGAAGTTTAGAAAGAGAAAGCCGCGGGGGAAACGAGTTTATAGTATCTGCTGATTAATTGGTACGGCATGTAAACACCGTTCACTACCTAAGGCTTGTTTGCCTGTGTACACACTGCTCATAAGGATGGAGGAGTACGCGGGGGTCGTTCAATACGCGAACGAGCCTACGTTGGCACGACACACTCGTGCACTCAGGGCCCGAACATGTGGCAGGCGTGCCTAACCCATGTAGCCTTTGTGTTACAAATCATGTTTACATTATCGTTACACTTGTGCGGCTCTAACCGGTGCACTACGCGCGCACTCGTTCTCGATGACCCAATAGCCTGGGGAACACAGCCAATTTGCCTTCAGGCCTGGCTTGATTAGTTTAATTTCCGGATTCGTTTTGGCCAGCAGTCATTTAAACGGAGGGGCGGTTGCCAGAGGGTTCCCTGCAATCTTGGTAGCTACGTAGCTCTCGGTTGGTCGAGTTACCAGTCTCCACAGCGTTCGACTTATACTGCCACAGAGTTATTGAAACGCTCTGCGTTAGGTATAGACTCGGATAGCTCGCCATTGTAGAGGAATGTTGTACCGGAACGTTAGTTAGCAGTAGGTCCTACGGTAGCTGTAATCGTTGTACGGTGCAAATTTGATCGCTGTATCGGTTCGCGAATATTGACTCGACGGGAAGCATTGTTGCTCGGAATTGAAAAAGTTGCACGTATTCGTGGGACTTCACAATACGGTATTAACAACGGTTTGTGAAGGAATATTTTCAGCAGAGGGTACAATTGTTTTTAAAATCTGTCTAAGTAGGTGAGACGATTTTCTATAAATTGTTTGCAATTGTTAAAAATTATAGAAACAGGGGTCTATGAAACTATTAGCAGCTGTTGCACTCGCAAAGAAAAATAAAATTAAAAATAAAAACTGTTAAAAAAAATTAAATTGTTCTACAATTACAGGAACAACAGCATTGGATTCCTCATGTTTCCCCGTTTAAAAAAAAAAAACACAAAATTTGATGTATGTAAATTCGACTATTTTTAGCGAAGTGAGCATTTTATTGTGGAAATAATTTTTTTCCTTTATTTCGTTAGTTGTAGCTCGTGTTATGTTAAATTCTTTATCCATGCTAAAGTGTTGACCAGTCAAAGGTATAACACATTGACTTGATTAAGCACATGGCAAACTATAATTTTTAGGTCAGACCGACCGACTTAAAAAATTGTATGCTTCTTTGTCACAGTCTTTTCTACAGCTTAGTATAACAAAACATAAAAAATATTAACTTGTTAAAATTTTATGAGCTTGTGTAGAAATAGAAGAATACTTACTTTTTTCCTTATGAAATTGAATAACATTTTTCTGGAGTCACATGAACTGCGATGTCCTTACAATAAGTCAGTAAATTACAAATCTGATGGCTAGCCAATGCACTAAAATTTTTATTTTCACATACATTTAACAGATGCCTCCGTAACACATGGTAATCAATGAAACAACATTTTCCTCTATACATAGTTAATAAATTTTAAGATTTCTGGTCTCCCACTGACAAGGGGCGTGTATGACGTTTGAATATAATGAATTGTGAAAGTGTTGTTAAACGTACACAGTCTATTCCTCAGAATTTTAAAGGAAAATTAAATTCCAATGTCTGCTTTTTCCAGATCCTCGGTATACGCAAACGCTTGTGAACACAAAACCGTGGCTAATCGTAAGTTGCGAATGCATCTCAATTGCTGCAACAAAATATTATATATAGTATGGGTTTAATTATATACCGTCAAGGACCCAGTTCCTGATCACTTAAGATGCAAAGGGAACAGTTTCTGATCAACCTAAAACATTTTACTATGAGCTATCAAATGTTTGCGTATAAATTTAAAAATACTTCATAATTATTTAATAATATTTTGGAATAAATTTGTATCGTGATAAACTTATTATTTGGTATTTATATACTAAACTGATCAGGAATTGGGTTCTGATCAGGAACTGGGTCCTTGACGGTACAAACCTTTAGTCAAATGGATGACCCAGGTCGCAAGCACTCCCCTTGTAAGTTTGTAAACTGTATACCAATATCACGACGTTCGCAAAAGAACAAATAAAAAAGGCCACGGAAACCCAGTGCAACACTTAAAACCGCAAGGAAACTTCGTATTTCGAAACTCCCCGATTCCCAGAGCGTCCTGTACATTCTCGGAAAGCGAAAACCAACGCTACGACGACGTCGCAGCAGGCGGATGGTAGAAAAAGAATAACCCCGCGACGGTAAGTTTCCAAGAATACCCGGGGACATTACCTCGCGATCTCATCACAAAAGTTATTGCGATACAATGACCATCTCATGAATGATGCACGCGGACACGGAATTATCAAAGTTATGTGGCATCGTACGGCCACGGCACACGTGGCCCGGTACACGAAGGACTCCGTGACACGCAAAATTGACCAAAGGGTGAAGCTAAAGGAACGATGCCACCGGAAGGATGAGCGAACGCGGGAATGAAAGAAACGGGAAAATGAGAGGAGCCGAAGGATGCAAGTGGAATGGAAATAGAGGAACGGGTGAATGGGTAAGGAAGAGGGGCTGGAAAGGAAAAAGTGGGGCCGTTAGGGGTTGGGAAAATATCTAAGATGTCGTGACGGCGAAGAGGTTGCATATACTCTGGCGAGGGACCGGTACAGCAGATACATATAACGGGCACGGCGCAGTAGTTGCTGAAGCGAGACCCGAGCTATGCTAGTGAATTATACATGATACAGAACACAATCGCCCCGCTCGACCTTCCTAACTCGCCCGAAAACCGCCCCTCAACTTCCAACTGTCCGCATAGATGCCGATACTCGACCATCTCCTCGAGCCTCCGACAGGGCGACCTGTCGACCAACTGCTGCTTCCTTTCTCGAATTTCCGATCTCCTGCTAGCAACAGTCTCCAACAGATCGAACGACCTCTGCGATACAGTTGGTTCATCTCAAATACGCAGTTTTGTAAACAATTTGCAGATGATAGTAGTAGGAATGTAATTCGTGCGGGCGAACCCAGATGTTAGTAGTGTTCCTTCACGAGAATTTCTCGAGACATTTTATAATTTCTTGTTTCTCATTTCTCGAGAAATTACAGTGTTTCTCGAGAATCTTCAGTGCAGGAAAATTACTTTAAATCCCATTTGTTTTCAGAAATGAATTTTCAGTTAGTTCAAATTGTGTGTTAATCGTGAACGTATAAACACATCAGTCAGTAATAAATGTTCGTAATATATAGGAAGAATTGCGTGATTATTTATAAAGTGTTGTCTTCGTATCGCCAATTAAACCAACATCCACTCGAAATGAAAGAAATTTTTCTACAGCAGCAGATTTTGTCACAAAAAAAAAGAAACAGATTGGCTGACGCGACATTAGCCGTATTGCGCTTTTGAAAAAACTATTTTAAAACAGAAAAGTAATGTTTCACTTTCCTCGCATAATATATTAAATAAATAAATTTATCAATTATATTTAATATCAGTTTTTTTCATTTACACAAGTTTTGTCTAAGTTGGACACGAATAAAAATTTAGATAAATATTATCGACATTATTCCGGAATATAAATTTTGCAATATTTTCTTAATTTCTTGAGAATTCTCGAGAATTCTTGAGAAATATAATCTGATTTCTCATTTCTCGAGGTGGGAAAAATATCGAGAAATCAGGAACACTAGAAGTTAGTAATGGTTTGACGAAATTTCTGGTATTTATAGTTTGCCACACTCACTGTCTGAGGAGCCACGATTGATAATCATCGATGCGGCATTAGGAATTATCTATTTTATTATTCTGCTTCACTATTTCATAAGTATTTTATTTTCGAATATGTTTTTCACTGGCAAACTGTATAAATCTTTACAACTTTTATTATATTATAGACAACGCAGAGGTAGGTTATCTGGAACAAAATGGGATCAGTTTTCTCGATTGAAAAAAAAGCGGCAGAAATAAAATGAAACTTATGAAATTTTGAACATCCTGAAAAATACATTACGTGTTCAAATATTCTCGAAAAATGTCTGCACGTTTTAACACTATAACTTTTCTAATAAAACATTAAAGTGTTGCCAACTAGTTTCAACTATTTACCTTTCACCTAGCAATCATTCAGCAGCAGGCTGAAACTTTTAGTATGTGCAAACGCGAATGCAATAGAAATTAATAATTCGAAACCGCTAAAAAATGACCTGGTTCCAATTTTCACTGAGTAAACAACGGTCATAAAAATATATCTCATCCATTTCAATCCATCTCATCCATGTAGGTATATGTTCATCCACACACATTACTAATTTCATTCGTTTTTATAATTTTAGACTTTTGCCATTTCCTTTATTTCTCATACAAGAAGAAAGAGTTTATCACATCAACATCGACAAAGAACGTCGAACATACTATCTTACTTTGCAATAATTTGGTAATATATTTTACGTGTAAATAATTGTTGGAAATAGTTTAATCAGTTTAAGTGTAAATATGTAACGTTTCGATTTCAGAGTATTACACAACCACAATATCTTTGTACATATATACCTACATACAGTAGTGGCTTATGAAATTGCACCGCACCTGAAAAACAGTTTGTAGAATATGTAAATACATTGCAAACGTGGTAGCTACAGTAAATTGTTTTAGCCTGGTTTGTTAATAGTTTTACATAATCCGATACGATAGATTTGCATCAAAGTAGAGATAGGCAAAATTTTTATTTAACCCTTGGTTGACACACTTCTTTTTTTTATCAACTTTAACATACCTGGGTGGCTCACACCCAGAACAATTTTTGAACGACTGCCATTCTCATCTAAAGAATCCAATCGTTATGAAAAAACATGGGTCAATTTCAAGGTCTCTAAAATGTATTCCAATTGTATTTGTTTAATACAACAATTTATTTCCTAGTTTCGACGTATTGTCTTTCTAATAGTTAAATTTTACAAACTTTCTTTTGTTGTCGTAGGATATGTATTTTTGTTTCGTCATCGAATAAACAATTACGGGCACAGTGAACGAAGTTTACATCACATTTAGGTTACTTATTAGAAGAAAAGGGGAAAGAGAAACTAAAACTCGGTTCGTTTGGGACAGATTAAATGCAACTACTTCCAGCACCGACTGTTAATCCTTGATCTCATATTTAAGTGGGAAAGAGTTCACGCGACGTAGACGACGCTCCTCCGTATTTTTACGAGAGCGCTAATGGTGTCGAAAGACCCTCTCTCGCCTTGACGAGAATCTACCCTCGCTTCTTTGCCCGTCTTAATTGAAAAAATATGAACTTTTTTGTCGTCGCCGGAGAGTACTTTGTTCCCCCTTAATACCACCGCTGTCTTACTTGCCGCGTTATTATAAAACATTGTAGTTTTGCGCGCGAAAGATTAAGCTGGGTTCTTCCACGCCATAAGGGAAAATTGATTTACGTCGTTTCGGGAGAGAAATAGAATTCCACTGGTACTTTATCTCATTAATATGTCCTGTTCTGAATTTATATTTTAAAATTTCTATTTCCTCGAAATTTACTTTTCTTACATATTTTTTTTTTACTGAAACACTCACAAACAGTGAGCTATATATTTTATTAATTTCGTCATTGATTTAAATTATATGTCACATTAGTATAATAATATGTATTATATGTCCTCTAACTCTTTTTAAAAAAGAAGAAGAAACGAGAATTCTCACTGGAATTGCTCGCCATTGTTAGACGAAAGTAACGAAACCACGATTTAAAGTAAGTACATCTTTTCATGTCCAGTCGGAGGTATGACAGTAACACCTTTTCCTTTCCCATGTTCGTTTCCACAATCCACTGCACGTAACCACTCAATTATTCGTCTCATCGAATTCCACCTTCCTTTACATTTTTATCACTGTAATGATATTATCAATGTATAATTTCCTTAATTAATAATATCATACCTTCACAGATAGACTATTTAAAATTCAGTAAAACATTATGTATTCTCCTTAAAACACACCTCTAATTTTTATTCCACTACTTCATTTTTATATTTTAAATGGGCCCACAAAATTCTTTATCATAATATATGAAAGCCTACAAACAGAAAGAATTTTCATAATTTTACTGCTTATAGGTACTTATTCTCCACACATCGACGCAAATAAAAAAAGAAGGAAAAGAAAGTGTATTCCCGAAATAAATACGAGTATGTCATGCATAGTTCAACGCTCGTTTAACAGCGGAGGTACAACTTCCGGCGCCCATTGCCCCTCTTAGAATTTGCAATCAGTATTCACGATTACTAAAATTACAATTAGTATCTTCTTACATATGCTTATGAATTACCATGTAATTGTTATGTATTGGTATATGTTTAACGTCAACAGTGATTCAAATTAGGAATCGCAGCAAATATTGTCTTCGTTGCTTCGCAAACAGATATTTGTTAAAATAACAGGCATGTAAGAGTCATTATTCCACTTTGGGCCATTGCTTTAGAGACTAGTTAATGCTAATCCCAAATCCCAATTGCCGCGGCAGTTAAAAGACGACGGCGGTAGGAAAAACAGGACTTGGCCGCCGCTAATCAAAGTGTTTGTCTTCGCTTAATCCTAGCTTAGCGGAGACTTAAATATTCCTTGTAAACTTCCGTCCAACGTTGGGGATTACTAAATGGGAGCAACGGAGGGTCTTGTCTTCGACTTAGCTAGAAAGTGCCAAGCTTGACTGTAATAGGATAAGACCGCCGAGGAGCTTTCTTCGTTGGTATATGTGCAACGCGTGTGATGCATTGCCAAAGAAAGCATTTTCGCCTATCTTCCGCGACGAGCGCGATCTGCACTAGCATTTTTAAATCCAACCCCCGAAACGCGTTAGTTGGTACTAAACTCACTTTCGCGAAAATGTATTTATATCGTTTCACAAGATAATTGCGATACGGTTAATGTGTCTTAACGGACAAATGTATTAGAAAAAGAAGATCTTAAAGGAACAAAATGGATAACTAATACTGTATTAACGTACCTAATCTCTTTGAAGTAATTAACACTTGCGGTAATTCCAAACGAATCTGCATAATTGTTGATTGGAAAATTAAAAAATCATGCAACTTTCTTGTTTATCATTTTTCTCTATCCCTGATCATCTTGGAGTTACACGACTAAATAGTTTCCCAATCACTTACTTCGAAAGGCAATTGCATTCCTAAACATGAATTTCCCACGCTAAAAAGAATATGTGTCTAATATAATATTTAGGTACTCCACCTGCATACAGAGTTTCATCGCAATCAGCGGGTGACAGTTGGTTGATATCCCTTGGTGGCTTCGTCTGACGAACGTAGAATGTTAATGTTGTAAAAGTAGAAGCTACATTTAATTGCCCTGCGAGTAACTATTAGTAACTACTGTAAGAAATATAGAGAGAAGCACATGGCTGATATAGAGACCATAGGTGGGTGACAATCCGCAGTGACGGACGTTTGACACGCGAGACTAAGGAATCACCTTATAATTTGTCGCAATACGAGGCAACGGCGTGCACGGGGGTGGTGGAAGCTAAGTGGTATGATGTTACCGAGGAACGGTGTAACGCGGGAGTTGAAAGAAAAGAGAAACGTTTGGGGCAGTTTTCCAGTAAAGGCCTTTTCACAAGAGACACTTCTGTGGTATTTCAGATATATTCATACACTGTCTACCCTTTTTAACCCGGAGCTAAGGATCTAAGAGGAAAGGCCAGGATGTGGAAAAAGGAAATGAATAACTGGACGTTTCGTATGCGCAAGTGCACACGTTGTTAATCTTCTTTGGATTGAAATAGAGATGAAAGTAGCAGTGAAGATGAGTATCGATATTGATTGATATTATTAATATCCTAAAACCGTATACATGATTCATTTTATTTTATATAGATATTGAACTGATAGAGTTTTACTCGTAGAATTAAGCTATAGTAATAATTAAGTAGTAATTAATAATTGCGTATTCTTTATCACTAATTTGGCAGCTTAACATTTAAGTACAGCGGGTGGCCAAATTGTTATACTCAAACAAAGAGGTTTGAGATATTGTAATTTTAAGCGGTGGGAAAAAATAGATGTCTCGTTTTTAATGTTGAAATATTATTTTTTTAATACTAGTATATGTATTTAAGAATACAAATTAAATACATTTAAAAAGAAATGAGATTTATATGTTGCAAAATTATTCACAATGTTGCCAGATGTTGTAGCTAATTAATTTAATGAAAAAACAATAACATAAATCTATTGTTACTTTAATTACAGTTTTGAGTATAATCATTTGGCCACCCTCTGTAGCTCTGAAACATTTCTGGGTAGCATCGATGATTCTAATGTCTTCAGTTGAAAATTCAGATACATCATAAACATATTATTATTGTTAATTTGATGATACTACCAAAAAAATTGCTCTCATAACTAAACTTTCGAAATTTTAGTTTTCATTTAAAATTTTCGTACCAAAATAACGTTCACATTTCAAATAGAGGACTAAAATATTCTTGTACAAGTCAAGGATACAAACTAGTTGCTTTGATTAGGTAATATTAGTTTTATACTTTCTTATATGACGCTTTGGGCCTAGAAGATATTAAGGGATCTGAGAAAGCACATTTTACCCCTTTCCACCCTCTTAGGGGTTGATTAGAGCTAAGTCCTGAAATTGTTTTTTAGGCATTTGTGTGGGTAACCTTTGTAAATAAAAACCAACTTGATATTTAATCGGGCCTAGGAGATATTAAGAAGTCCGTGGAAATACATTTTACCCCTTTTCACCCCCTCAGGGACGGAAATTCCAAAAATCTTTTCTTACTGGGTGCCTGCGTTATAAAAACGGTTTGAGCTGGGCGTTGATGAGTCAGTCTTCTTTCATAGATTACCATTTTATTATAATCAAAATACTACGACACTTTATATAGATTATATTACAAATTTAGAATATAAACATTTGTAAACGTTCTTCGCCTGCCATTACTGTAATCCTTCTAAACCGTCGATACAAGCGACCGGATCCCTCGAATCCGAGACTTTCTCAGGCATCGAAATTGTTCGCGATTCACAAATCAATTACAGGGTTGATCCAGTCTCTGCCGCTGGTTACGTTCGGCTGTGTAGACTCGGGTCGCGGTCGCGTAGGAAGCGTATTGTTGTGCCATAGAGAGGCGATATAGCTGGAGGTACCCCGCCTACCCTGGTTCGGCTCACTCCCCGGCGTGTGCCTGGCTACACACGTTAAGAGAACAGGAGAAGTGTGTATGTTTTGAGAGCGGTATTATATCGAGCATAAAGAGCGGCCTCGTCCCAAGGGAATGCAGCGTGTGCGTGCTTGCATGCTCTATTCGCGACCCCCCAACTTGGGACAAACCCCCTTCTCGACGACCCTCGCCGTTCTACCTCCTCCACGACCCCTTCCAACTTTCCTCGCTCCGCTACAAGCGTCCCCCTTTCGTTCTATGTGCCATCACACCGACTCCCTTGCCCTCGCCAGCCCCTCCACCCCCTCCCGTCCAACCCATCCCCCTACCTTACCACCCCCCTGGGCCTGTGCACCCTCGAAATGGAACCGAACAGGTTGATAATCTCCGTATAATACAAAAACTCGTACGGCCACCCCATGTTGATGCAGTCTCGCCCCTTGTATTCTTCTCCTAACCACTTCAAATCGCCCGACTATACCTCCATCCCTGTCATCTTATTAACACGTTCCTCCTTACCTCTCTCTCGCTCCTCAAACAGAGCAAAAGTTGCCCACCTTAATGACAGTTTTATGTGCAGACTTCTCCAGGCAGAACGCTGAACTATAGTGTTATTAATTATTAACGTGTTCGCCAGGAAGAATTAATATGCACTTCGCGCCCCTGTTAACTTGCATTTTCTTCACTAAATATCGTGCATTCTAACTTCAACAGTAGCACATAAATGTGACACCTCTTCGAACTGCGTAATACTCAGCGAAGCCTGAATTTAAACTTGTCCTGCTGCCACTAGACAGAACAGACGAGCAAACGAATCCACGCGAGGGGCGGGTATCGCGTGCCTCCGACTTCAATTCGGTTTCGCGTGATTCAAATGACGTTATTGCGGGGCGAACAATTGTCCGACTGTAAACTACGCTTCCTTACGTTTCCACCGTATCAAGCCGGCCGGGGGGCAGACCGATTGCTGGCCGTATATAAAACTCGAAGGAATGGCCAATTGAGGCGGCGGCGGTTTACCCAGGGAATTGCTGAGGGTCGGTCAGCCAATACTCTTAAAAGATTAACGTGTTTCTTTTCTAGGTAGTGACGTGACATTAAAAGAAGAGTAACTATGTTGGCTGCCGTAGTAGTTGGCTGTCCGGACAAGCACAGTGCCTGATGTTGCCCTCTGATTCGGTAATCTGATTGGTCTCTCGACCGATAGTCTTTGGCCAGGGTGCTCGAGTACTCGCTGGACTACCGGTCATTCCGCTTCTTTGTCGTAAGTCTTCCAGTGTCCTCATCTTTTCCCAATCTACGCTCTCTTCTCATCACTCGCTTCTACTCTAACCCTTTCTCTCCACCCCAGTTTGTTTCCTTTTCTCCAAGCGATAACGCGTGACGTTTTTCAACTCCTCTTTCAATCTTCCTCCACCTCTGTCGCGCATCCTCGTCCTGCTATTCTTCGGCCTTCTTCTCTTCCTCCCTCCAACGTTTTCTTTATAGTCGTTCTGGCGTTTCTCTCGTTCCTCAGCCACTCCGACCCCTCCCACCACTAGATTTTCCCCATTCCCTCTATCTTTACGATTCCCTCTCTCGCTCTTTTCCCTTCTGCCACGCGTTCCCTCTCCTGCGGCAGTCAGGCTGCTTCTCTCCGTCGCCTGTCGTCTGTCTACACAGTTAAGTGCCCCGCTTTGATTTCCGTCGGCAAACACTGTAAATTCCTATTGACCCGTCTGCCGTCACGTTATCACGTTAAATTAGTCGAAAGTAACGAGTATCGACTGGCCGTAGTTCCCTGTACCTATATTCTTCCCCATTGCCCGATATGGGTCTTCCGAGGATAATGCCTGCAAACTATGCTGACCATTTGTCGCGATGCAATTTAAAACTGTGTTTCATTTTTATTTTGTCAACGTTGCGATAATTAACTAAGTAGATTCATAACGAAAGATATCAATACTTAACAAAGGGTAAGATTCGTAAAACATGTAGAAATTATTAATGTTTAAATCGTCGATTTTAAATTAGTGATTAGAAATAAGAAAGGACTATATAATCTTCATTGTGATTTGATTTAATTATCTGGGAAAATAATTTTTTTTAAATTTCCCATTTCTACACTTCTCAGCTCAGATTTCTGTATTGTATAATATTCCTATTTAAATAATTGAAATGCTTTAAGGAAATCCAGAATCGTGATTTGAAACACTCGATATCATTTGAAACTTCTACTTAATTTTAATCCATGATTTCAAATAGCATAATGCTGGGAAGAGGTTTAATAAATAACGCGTTACAAACATGTTACATCAAACTAGTACCTGTACAATATTAATTTCAGTTCAAAAAATGAACTACGCATCAGATTTCTTTCTACACACATCCTACGATTTTCTTTCAAAAGAATACTCTTTCAAAACTGTTATTCGACAGTTTCGATCCATTTTAATTACATTGTATACGTAATTTCGACGCAATTTCGATTAAACATTGTGTAATGGTTCTGGATTAAAGATAATAAAACGTGTGACATACTCAAAACACTGTTATTAACTTACACTTTGATTCTTACAAGACGTTTCTAATTAGCATTGCGTTAAACATCAGCATAAAACATGCTCGAAGTGGAAACAAATTTATGAGGCGCAAAATGAACCGTCATAATACGTATCGGTAAAGGCTATAGTTATATACGAATCTCAGAAAGTTAAGGAGAAGACGGAGCATAACGGTACTGCGTGACAGTGTCTCCTAAATATTCAAGCGGAGCAGGTACCTAAAACTTGGCAGCTTTATCTCGGCATTACTCGAAAATTTATTCATATATAATGAACGGCTGAATAATGTAGGAGGTTAACCCCTTGTTCTGCCTCCACAAAGCCTACACGAGGAAACTGGGAGCTTGAATACTGCGAGGAGGAGATGGAAGAGTAAGAAGTAACAAACGCGGTACCAGATTATATTTAACAGCTTGGGTGGGGTCTTCAGATTGGGGGAGAAATATATTTTCCATGGAATTATGCTGGGATACAAGGGAATTAAGGGTACCATATTTGATTATTACCCTTTTAATCTGACTACAGGCCAAACATTTTCTAACCCGAGCTGCGATCGAGCGATTATATCCTGCATCGTTAACCAGTACACTCATAATTTAACCACAACGAGGCGGTTTTAAGGAGGATTCGTTATCCAGCTGAATCAAAAGTGCCTACATGCATATTCGTATACAAACTGTAACACTCGTGACTAATTTAATAATTAACGAGTTTAAATAAAAGTGTGATTACTTTATAGCCATATCACGAATTTAATGCCAATTCGAATGAATTAAAATCGGTTGAAGGTAGTGGATCTGAAAGTATATTCCAAGAAAAGGACAAAAGAAATTGAAGAATACATTAATCCATACTTAAGTTCTCGAAGGGTGCCGCAAACAGTATTTCAAGTATGGGAGTATCAGGCTTGAGAGAAAAGTTGTTTCAAAATGGTTCGAATGATCTACTTAATTTCTTCGGAGTGATAAGGAATAGGTAAGTACTACTCGATAAAGATAATGAAGATTGAATTACGAATTGCTAGTAAAGGAGACTGAAGGATTATAGTAGAAGGATTTATTAAGTATCATTATTACAGATGACATTTATGTAAATATTTATAGGTTCAACTGATAAACAGCGAAGTTACCAAATAATAGTTTTAATGGATATAATTGCTCTTATTTCAGAAACCAGAATTTTCGTTTACAATTAAATGTCGTGAAAATAATAATTAACCTGCATTCAGGTAATTTCTGAGCACACAATTCGTAACATATATTTAGCCAATCTACGTTATTTCAATCCAACATGTTTTTTGGAAATATTTTCAAATCTGCTTCATTCGTAGCTTTAAATAACTTAATCACTTCTAATCATTAATACAATAATTGGATTTCAAGCATCAAATCATTCAACTATATACCAAATATACTTATACCTTAAAAATATAGTTGAACAACTGTACGAAATAAGATTAATCATTACACATTTTAAATCTACAACTATACATTATACATATATTGTTTTATGTACGAGGGGAAGTTATAAAACAAACTTCCATAATTTATTCTTGTCGCTGATATTTGCTGATTTATACTGCGTCGACAAGTGTTCCAATAGGGAAAGCAATTATTAGTCAGTTACTGTTATATAATAACTATAATAATAGTATCATTATTATTAATACCTATATTATGATGTCGTCTGTATTACGCAAAATCAGGAATATATACAAATTTATAATACGTAATATTTTCTTGAATTTCGCAGAATCAGATCCCTTTCGCCGAAGAAAGATCCATACGGAGCTTATATACAGGCTATTAAGCGTATAATAGAGTGGAAGAGGGCGGCGAAATAAATCCGTTTCCGATACCCTTTGTAATTTGAGATGATCGGCTTGCCTCGGCCGTATTGGGACTGGAACTGGTCTCTTATATGTGTCACCAGGAAGCGGTCGTAATCTGTGATGTGATCCTTCGGGTGAAAAAAGGTTCCGAGAGGACCGGTTCAAGCGGATTGTGAAGGAAGAAAGATGGGAGACGATGCTCATGGGAAGGGAAAGTACGTCGATTCTTCGATCACTGTGTTTTGGGACTAAAATTGATTATCCGATTTTTCTATCACAGAAAACCCGTCCAACAAAATTCACAATTCTACAAGGATGTGAGAGGGGGTGATGGTAAACAAACTGAAACTATAAAATAGCAACATTTCCTATGATCTATCGTTTTTAAGAAAAATGAGTTTCAAAATGTGTCGGATATGCGAGCAATTTTTGTTTAAATGTATATGAATAATGGCTCCAAAAATTCCTCTACCGTGTAAGCAATTAAAAGCTCCTAATACACTGTGAAGAGTAATACTTTAGTGTACAAAGTAGCATTTTAATCAATTTTTGTAAGAAAATATATCTTAGAAGTAATTGTTTTACTCTTATTTGTGGAACTATCTTGATTAAATACAGTCTACTTTAAAATTTGTTAGATTGAGATCTATAATAGTCAATTGCACGCGAATTTAACAAATTTTTGAAGTTATTTTTCTGCATAACGGAAGGGCAAACAAAAAAATGTTATTCTGCATTCTTAATCTCTTTTTGCTTGAACGATCAGTTCCTTCTCAGTCGTATGTACTCTGGTTACTGTGGTTATTAAACTTTTTAATGCATTTTGTTAGACATGTATTATGCAGGCCATGTTATTTTCTGAAATAATTTTAACACAACATTTTCTACAGTATAACGTTACCTAATAAATATGAAATATGCAGAGAGCATTTCAAACTTGGTACCTCACGGTGTAACCACAGTAAAAATTATTAAAATTTCTTGCATTAAAAAATTCCGATTCACGCAGAGTTACGATAATTAATATAAAATGTACTAGTTTATAACGAATGCGAAAAACTTTTATTAAATTATTCTATTACTTTTTGTGTAGTATTTTATCATCTCTTCAGGTAGTTTTCTATATCTTCAATAAAGATTAAGTATAACTAGAGTGGAAAGTTATACTGTAACTTATAAATGGTGGTAATATTACGATTTTATTAATAAAATTTATTCTGTATAAAGAACCATTCGAAGGTCTAGAATTGAATAAATGTGAGACTGTGTTCCTAGTAAAAATGAATGTAAAGCAGCTTTGCAATAGAGTGAAGTATGGAGATACATGAGAACATGTAGAGATGTGCAGCAAATCATGGCATGTGGTATTAAGTATTTACTGACCTATCCTAAAATGGTAATTTAGGAGTTCACTAAATCTATAGTCAATAGTAGCTCCCTGAATTTTTTATTCGTGTACGTTTCATTTTCATGTAATTGATATAGGTTATACCTATATAGAAACTAAAATTAACATTTTAGATCCATTACAACTGTAAATTATTTAACTTTAAGCAAATGTTCTTCTTTTTACAATCAGATGACTGTGACAGATGCTACACCTGCCGCCAACATCATCTACGATTCCACAATAATTAATAAATAATGAAAAGCATCAACATAAAAAAAATTCTACAAAATGCCTCCCTATATCCCAAAAGAGTGTAATGCAATATTAACAATAGTTTTTGGAAAAAAAATCGTAAATTTCGGGTGCTGTTACACGAGAAGCCCCTCTTAATATTACACTCGTAAGTAGAAACGATTCATTACTAGTCAGACATCACCGCGGCAGACATATATAAATAGAAACGCCATGTACTAGTCAGACGTTCACTCCAATATCAGACGGCGCAGTAGAACTGGTTTATAACAAGTCAGGCATTCACTTCGCTATTGCCTTGGGCAGTAGAATAATTTAAAGTGATCAGACATATTCACACAGGTACTGTACATATTTAAACAAATGCTATATGATTCTTCCATGAACACAATAAAATTGTTTAATAATTACACTTCTCTCATGTCACAAATTGAAAAACTAAAATGTAACAATTTCGATCTGCTATTTCAAATACTGATTGTGTCGAAGATAGTAGTTGCAATAAAATACCATTTGTTGGTAGATAAATAAAAGTATCCTGTTGGCATGTACAAAGTTATGGAAACAATGTATGCATCGCTGTGCACAATAGCATTGGGCGATCTACGAGATCAAGATCCATACAGAAGCAACCGAGGAACAGCCTAACAATAAGTATATTTCAAAGACGGAGAAGGAACGAATAATGGCGCTCATGGGAAGAAGAACACTACGTGGCTTGCCGCGTACGATATAGTCGAGACATAATGGTTGGGGTAGAGAGCTTGGGGAGGGAGGGAGCTGGTGAGCGGGGTAGGGGGCTACAGAGATCGGTACAAAGCTTGCTAATGGACGTCCATTGCTCTTGTCAAAGATACGTCTACTTATCAGCTTAATGGGCACGTATGTAAAACAGTAGAAGTAGCGCACGTAAAAAAATATAATATCACATTGTGCCTTTAAATCGGTAGAAAGCGAGGCAGCATGTTGCCGCAGATCCATATCAAATGTAAGATGCTGAGAAAAAATCATAATAAATACACAGTCAATCTTAACTCTGCAAGTTTACTCGCAATAATTCTCTTTAAATGCATAATAAACGCGAAATAGAAAGTAAATAGACAGGAAAGTTTCAATTTGAACGCATTGCAAACCTAGATCTTCCCATTGTTTTGGACCACGGCTTCCCTGGAGTATCCAAATTTCTACCTGCTTCAACACGCTAATCATTCAAGAGCGATCAGTCTGGAACATCAGGCGCTGTAAGCGTCATCCCTGTGAGTCCAAAGTCAATCAGGAAAAATGCCCGGTGGAACTTCATTGCCGACCGAAGCAAAACGGTGATGTTGGTAAAAGAAAAGGCACGGCCGGGACGGGGAGGGATTGAGGAGCGGAGGGGTGTCTCGCTTGAAATCCCCGAGACGATGGAAAACGGCAGAATAGAAAAGAGACAGAGAATGGGAGAACGCAGCGAAGGCCGCGCACGGATGCTGCGTGCTTCTCCATTTTGTCTTAACGTGGTGTATACGGTTGCTAGGCGACAGCCCTTACGCTCCATTCATTTATAATTCAGCAGCCAATGCGGGCCACGCGAGTCCGCACCCTCGCTCAGTCATTCGGCTCCGCTCCGCTCCGCTCTGCTCTGTGAAACGCTGAAACAGTGCCTCCGCGGTTATACAGCGCACGCACCTTCGCGTGCACGCATATTCCTTCTTCTTCGCCTCCCCCCCTCGCTCCCCAACCCCCATTCCATTCCCCTTTCGCCTACCGCGCCCGCTTATTTCACCCTTAACTTCGCCCTCGCGCTCTAACCCCCGCCTGTATTGCCAACAGCGTTCACGATCTTGCTTTATGCACTTTTCCACGGTTTACAGTCATGGACAATGTCTCGCGCTACCTTTTTCTTCCCGCCAAGGCGACATTTATTCTGACTGGCGTTTCTATTCGGTAGCATGGTTTTTCTGTAAACCCACAAACGCGGAGGTCCGCTGGAGGAACCAACATTGGAAACGGGGCTACCTGCCGGACGTTCCGAAGTGAATATCAGCGAAATTTACAGTAGAATTTTAGGAATTCGGTTTCCTAGTTGTAAGAACTCATGCTGTTATACGCTCGATTCGTTTGATCGAACTGGGTGAGTTTTAAATGTGATTTTGATGTAAATGGTAAAAGGTAAGCTGGATGGACAGCCATCTGAACTTGTAACATTGAATAGCCATTTTTTATAGGTTTTCGTGCGTGAAAACGAATCCGCAAACCGTTTGTCGCCATGACCCTCAGTTTTTGAGAAATTCCATTTTAAAAAAAAACTGCAAATTTCAACATTGAAACAGTAATCGTTATTCGGTTGCTTGTTGCATCAAATTATTCTATAAACCCTCTTGAATACAACGATATAAGTCATTAGTACATTATGAACATTTAAATATGTTTAAACAATGATCAAAGGGAAAAGAATACCCGATATGAACCCATTTTTGGAGATATCTTTAAATTTATTTCCATAACTAAGGGTCTAGGAGAAAATCTGACTACTCCACGCGATGCAGCAGACATTTTTCCTTTGGAAAGTATCAACAGAAGTGGTAAGTCACGTTTTGTTTTTAATACGGAAGCGAAATAGTTTGGCAAAACGTGCGGCGTCGACAGTGGTAGTCACGCGCGTTAAGCGATTGTGTTACGCTGAGCGGCAGCGGATCGCGCGCCGCCGTTGACAACCACTGTCGACGCCGCACGTTTTGCCAAACTATTTCGCTTCCGTATTAAAAACAAAACGTGACTTACCACTTCTGTTGATGCTTTCCAATGGAAAAATGTCTGCTGCATCGCGTGGAGCAGTCAGATTTTCTCCTAGACCCTTTGTTTTGGAAATAAATTTCAAGATATCTGCAAAAATGGGTGTATTTCGGGTGTTCTTTTCCTTTTGATCGTTGTTTAAACATATTTAAATGTTTATAATGCACCAATAACTTATATTGTTGTATTCAGGAAGGTTTGTAGAATAATTTGACGCAAAAAGCAACCGAATAATTATTACTGTTTCGACACAAGCGATGTTCAAAGTTGAAAATTTGCATGTTTTCTTCAAAATCGAATTTCTCAAAAACTGAGGGCGACAAACGGTTTGCAGATTTGTTTTCAACGCACAAAAACCTATAAGAAACGGCTATTGAATGTTACAAGTCCGAAGAAAAATCACATTTTATGGAACTGGAAGATTTAGGCTCGAAACTTTCCTACTTCCAGAAAATTCTTGGAAATAAATGTCATTTCGTCAACACGTTCCTTCTTTATTGAGTCTAATACCTTCTTTAATTTCTTAACCTCATTTTATTACCAGCAGCAGACTTTACATATAAATCGAATTTCCAAGATATTCAAGTATTACCTATATAAAAAGACATAAAATCAGTCTTCTAATTCTTATTTCCCCCCCAAAAAAGAAATATTTCGCCAATATATCTTGAAACTGTTGGCCAAACTCAACTCTGCGATATGTGGTTACAAAAGTGAAAAGTAGAAAAATGTAGAAGTCCAACGAAATAAATGTTCCTCGCAATTCAATCTCGTGTCCCTGGATATGTTCCTGACGGAACATCCGTGAATTTTACCGGAACGTATGATCGCACTCAGATTCTAAGGGATAACTCTCGGCCGGGTTGGCGACTTGTGACAGAAAGGGTGGCCAGAGAATGGGAGCCTCGATACCGGCGGAGCCAGTTCGATGTATGCGTCGCAAAAAGACTTTAATCCGAGCGTCAACAGAGGTATTACCGAGCATCGGTGCCCCGACTCTTCTCATCCCTTCATATTCCCACCTCAACTCCCTTTAACCCCAACCATTGGCTATGGTATGGAGCCTAGCGAGCGAAGCGAGGAGTTGCCATCCCCAACTCACTCGCCTCATGCCGTATTCATGGTTCATTATCATAGCGAATCATGGCCCATCAGCTTTTGATTGTCCGCCAGCGTTGTTAGTCCTAACTAATGCGACTGCAGTGACCACGATACCCGAGGACATCCGGAATGTTGTATTAGAGGATAAGCATCATCCTTCGCTCACGATTATTACGTCTTCCTCGCTGACTCTGGATTTTCTTTTAATTGTCCCCCTTTTTTTTTATGAAACTTTACTCTAGGTTCGATTAATTTTTTTCCGCTAGAAACTGTCAAAATAGGGAACATGTGCATACACGTTAGAGGGAGGAATGAAAAATATTTCAATAAATTATGTGTCTTTAAGGCATGATAACTTTTTTACTTACAAATTGTAATTTTTTGTGAAATTTACTTTTGCCAGATTTCTAAGATTGAAAATGAATTCACTATGTGAACCTTTATCTTTCTGTGGATAGTATGTTTGAATTTAAGAAAATTGAACTTATATGATATTATAATGATATTAGTCGATTGTATGATCAAAAAGAAAAAAGGTTAGAAAATTGTATAGTTTATTAACATTTCTGGAAGTAGTATGGAATTTTAATTTTCATTCTATGTCCTTACTGTGGTTATTTGGAAGTTATTTAGTAGTTTCTATTACTCATCCAAAATTGAATTAATTTCTACTACTTTAGGAGTTATGGTGGAAGACTTTTGTTTTTGTTATATTAATTCTATAAAGTGCTACATTTAATATTTTTAATTCAGTTACAATTTGTGCGTGAAATTCTGTTATTTGCACTGTATTATGTTTTAAAACAGGAAATTAACCTTCTGATCCTATTTTCAATCACAAGCGATTTTGAATGATAGCCTAAAATTTATTTAAGTAACCTACGGCACTGTGTTTCGAAAAAATTGTAAATTTTATAGTTGTGTGCATGAACACTCTTAAACAAGCTAAATATATCTGTCGATCAGTTTACATTAAGGAATAAGAACCATATTACATCACGTATTCTTCTGACTTTTCTCGAAGACGAATCACGCGGCTTTAAAAGTAGGATCTTCTTTAATATGTGAGCATTTCCTTTAGTATCGTATTCGATAAAGAGATGTTTCTATGAAGTCAGACAGAGCATTTTCTTCACTCTTATACATTATGCTAATGCATATCCATTATTCCGCTAATTCTGATTTTCTTTATTCTCTTTAGATACAAGCCTTTGCAGTGAAAAAATGCGATTTCTTTATAATATGACCTACCATACGTACTTACTTAGATACCTAAAAAATTGTTTGTATATGTTTTTAAGTATAAATTCCCTTTAAATTGCAACTTCATCATTACCCATTATATTTAATCAATAATTACTATACGGAGCTAGAAATACGTGTAATAAAGGTAATTTAAAGCAGAATTATATATCATAGCATAAAATATCACTATGAACAAAAGTAAGAAACATAAAACTGTGCGATGTACATCCAGAAGTTAAAAAATACTATTAGGTAGATAAACTTGGAGCACAAAATACTGTGACTTTCTAATTTTTCATAATCCAAATTTTGGGTTGCATTTCCAACAAACTAAGAAGTTTAAAAATGTATACTTAGATTTTAAATAAATCAGGAATTGGATAACCTAAGGATTGCTCTTAACTAAAAGCCTTGGAATGAGATTCATTGTTAACATAATATTCTATAGCAATTATAATTCAGAAATTAAGTGATTAAGTAGTCTCAATTTTTTTAAATGACACAAAATTTAGTGGCCTTAATTTTATTGAAGAATAATATGTTTGAAATACAAAAGGATTCGTTTAAAAATTAATCATCTACAGTTCTACTCAGAAGAAAGTTTAAAAGGTGAAGATTGAAAAAATACTTTTCTAGCAATCTCCAAAGCTATACCATATTAATACCAACGTGATAAGTAGTCCAATATTACTGTTCAGTTATGTACCTATATAACTACGTACCTAAAGCAAACTACACAGAATTTAAAATATTTGTTTAAACATCACTGTAAATCATTTTCTACACGTCATGATTGATTTATTCGAAGTCGAAATATTTCAATTCTACGTTAATAAAGCAATTTCAGGAAAACGCTGTAAACGAGGGAAAATGTCGATCGTACATCGCACGTGATATAGCGTGTGAAGTCGCCTGGTTAGACGGTCTAACTAAGTTGGCACCTCGGACGGACGCCAAACGACCTTTTCCTCTCTGTCTCCCATCACTGCACCTTGACTCCTGCTCGACCACGGTTTCACATTAAGTATTCACGTTGAACCCAATTTGCGTGCAAGGAGTGTTCTAGGAAACTGAGACCGCGATACCATTTCGAATTCCCCAAATTCCGAAGAAGAGAAGTGTCCAGAAGCTCATTTCGAAAGCATCCGTCATTCGTTTCCAGAGACCGACAATGGGTATTGAAAAATTCAACATTAACTACGGTTCTATGAAAATTTCGAAACGTTGCAGACCTAAAATTTCTTAGATTTTAATTTTTAAATAGTTCCTGATACTAGTCACGGTTCTGGTGCAAATGTATTTCTCTTTGTATGTATTCGTGAAATCTGCTTAGAATAGTGTGACAAGTTGCGAATCCCAAGCCGCTCGAATTTCCAAGACAAAAAACCGATATCTCGTGGCTGTAGATTGTTGTAAAGAGGGTAGTAATAATAGTAGCTTTTGTATAACTATGCTAAATGAACGAGTAAGGAAAGAAGCATTTAATTATTAAGGTTCGTATAATAATTAAATATACTTGCGTAAATTTTTGTTAAACACGAGCTCAATGTTTACTTAATATGTGTACGCATTTTATGTCTCGGTGGAATGTAGGCAAACATTTCTTTACTATCTTGGAAAATAAGAAATTTTTTTGCATTTTTAAATAATTCAACTGAAGCAGCATTGCTAAATAAAATGTCATATTTCATTTCATTTCAGAATTCCATTACCTGTATAGCGTTAAAACTTTTGTCATAAGGAAGAGATGTACTATTTCTTAACTTCTTCATCTGAACTGAAACTTGTTTGTGTGATGTATTTATCACTAAAACAAATATTAAATGGATTGAATAGAATTTCATGTACCTAACTACATCCAAATTAAAAAAATAGTAATTTTGTCCATGCCATTATTGTAACGAATTATATTCTAAACATTTATTTCGAGAAAATATTTTCAATTACAGAAACGATATTGTTCGTGAATTCTATGTAGCACTCTCTTTCTTCTATGTATTCATTCATTCTATGTAACGCCTATGTGACGGCTGACAGAAGTTGGTAGCACTTTCCGCTGTCTAAAATGATATCCAGCTGCAATTTTAGTCTGATTTCTGATGCGAGAGGGTTCGAGAGCTAGGATTTTCCTCGCTCATCCCACTCGAGTCTGCACTCGAAGAACATCCCTAATGGGAACAGGCAATGGGTTGGGATGGGTTGACAATCCGCTAATTACTTTAAAGTAGTTTTCAATTCTCCAAGCACCGCCACGGTTATCGAGGGTTGCAAGCCAGGAATTTCAGTATCTTTTACGTCTGAGTGCAGTGTTAAGGATACAGTCAGAAATTCTAAATTATATTCTCAATTCTAAGTAAGAAGTTTTTACGTTTTCTCTCGATTTCTCTGTTTCATAACTTCCAAATTATAAATAAACAGTTTATGCATAAGTCTCTGCTGTTTGCTCTGTAATTTTCTAGGATGGGCACCTTTTTCATGCAAAAAATAATAATCACACGTTATATTATGCAAATTTACTGATGAAAACAATGCAATTTTAGTGTTAAAAAAACGTTTGTCAGGCTATGGGAAGATTTTTAGTCAAATTCTGTCATCGAAGCTGGTTTAAAAACTGAGATGAAGAAAGCAGCAGGTCGGAAATTTACTTGATGAAGTTTTTCAAAGAAAATCAGAGAAATTTTAAACGAGAGGAATAGAGGTGAAAGGATTGCAGAAAATAGGGGAAAATAAAATATATATTCATGATGAATTTTAAACTTATCGCATGTCCTAATACTATTAGCCTAAATCGAACGCTATCGAAACTACCAATTATATGAAATATAGTCTCAATTTTTCAAAATACATTTTATCAAAATAATTGATACTGGATGCTGAAACGTGTTTAAAGAGGAGTTGAACATTAAAATAGGAGGATCTGGAAGGATAACAAATCATTTCCGTAAAACGAATCATTCTTTCCCAAGTTATCGACTCATTACCCTTTATTTGCCTTCCGTGGTGCGAGGATCGCATAAATTTATACTTAACGGGAGCATAAAGGTGTGACAAGGAATGAGTTCCGAGACCTTGACTTAAATGGAGGCGAGCGTACGGGTAGTTGCTGCTACTCGTTGATTATTTATTCAAAGGGTATTACGGGGCTCCACTAATTATAATTTATATCGTGGCAGTAACAACATCACATCGACCATACAGCTTCAGAGGTGGCACCATACACGCGAAAGTGCCAGGAAAACTTTCGCGCGGTAACTACGGCTTTGTTTATATATAAATATGTATCTCTCTGCTCGTCGCAACTACATTCAACAAATAGTAAAATTCTTCCCACCCGTGCCAGTACACTCCCTCTTAATTGTTCCTCAATTCTTTAAATATTCCTCAAGAAATAAAATTTTAATCGAATGCAAACATTAACTAATATTTCTCTTTAAATTTATATGGTAAGTGTTTCTTATATATTTCCATATCTGCTTTTCCCTCGCAAGTCATAGAACAATTACCTACATGAATTTTGCAATTAAATTAACACAAAATTTTCTCTCACTTCGAAACGTATTACCAACAAGAAAATTCGTCTTTCGATCCATCAGATGTGCCCACGTTAAATTCCATACACTCGATTTGCCGCCAGTCGAAGGAGAAATTTGCACAGCCACAGATTCGAACGGACTCGCGAAGTCTCCGGGCGAAACGTTCTATCCCGATGATAGATAATATTTTAAAAGTAAGCTATGAATTCAACAAACTCGCATTCCCCCGGAAACACGAAAATCAGCCCCGACCGGCGTGCAGCTTGATTTCGATCGAGCTCCACATAGGTAGACACAGAGACTGTGACAGGCACGAGAGCCAGAAGCATGTTCAGCCAATCAGCGGTTTTTCCTAGACTGGCTGTCATTCAGTCAGCCAAGTGGAAGGACAGGAACGGCTTGTGGTTCGGCTTTGGCATTATTCATTATGCAGCTCACAACACGCCGTCACCTGCCACCGCAGTCCTGCATACACAGTCAGCCTGCCATTGACCACATACGTGTGCCCACGTCTGTGCATGTGCCCACTGCTATATCAGCTATATCTACCAAGAATTCTCTGCTTTTTTTTTTAGATAACACTCCGGTTTCCCTGTCATCCGCGTCGATTCGGGTCGTTGCGCTGCCAAAACTTATTAGCCACGGATTTCGGTCGAAATCGTTTAAATGGTTTACTAGGTTTCCCCGGCGAGCGTTCCTCCAGTCAGGAATCCCGTTCACAGCGATTCACCGCTTTAAAAGTAACTGGATAAGCGTCGCGTGGTTATCGAGTTACGATCGTCTGACACGTGTATGAAATATGGAGTCTTTTGGTGATACAAGGGGGTCCAATGGCGAATAAATTTCTTTAATAAGGAGAAATTAAGACTCTGTTGAAGATGTAAACGAATGGAACTTAATGCCACTTTGTGAGCAGCGTAGTCAGTCAGGATTCGGGAAGGAAGTTCTTCGGCTGTCTATCTCTGACGATGAAGCACATGTGGATTTGAATTGCGTGCCTTAAATGTCTTACTTTGATTGAGTGTAGGGTAAACTTGCCTATATCGTACCCCTTAAGAACAAATGCTTATTACATGAAAAATAACAGAGAAAATGGAACAAATTTAGTGGCAATTAACTCTTTATTAATAGAATAAACAGTATTATAAATTCAAGTAACAAAAAATAATCAACTTCTATTCACGTTAATTATATTTACATATTTTTTAAATCTATTCAGAAAACTCTGAGCTCTCTAAACAGTTCTTTGTAACATAACTTTGTGAAACTTTAAATATTAGAATTGTTCAGTGTTTTGGATTCCGCCACACTACCAAAAGAAAACTAAACTTAGGTACCTATATTAAAAAAAGTGCGATAACTGTAAGGGCTGATTTCACCCCATTCAGAGTAAAATTCCGCAGAAAACCTTTGCTCCTTTCATACCCCACTGTGCTCTACATTCACACGATGTTTTATTAAAATCAGAATTTTCGGTTGGGGAATGTTTCCTTGCTAGGAACACCCTCCGAATTGACTTGTAACTTTTTACACTAGAGTTCGACACCTGTCTACACGCAGAATAAATGGCAAACTCGCGAATACCCAGACCCAATGATATTGTTCCTGCCCAGACGTAACAGTCATCGGTATCATGGATCGCGGGTAGGCTCTCACCTTTCGAATTGACTAAATCACAATATTCCATAAGCTGATTGACGCATGAAAGAATAGTAAGCCGTGGAATAGATAGGCGGCCCCGGGGGGGAGGACGGATAATAGGTAGGAACACGACTCGGATTTTGGTAGCGTAGCTTCCGCCCGCTGACAGCGTTCCCCTGCCCCGCTTATAGTGGCAATATGTTTATACTAGACTGATAATGAATTCATGCTGTGCATAGGGCAACCTACTCGTGAACAGGTTGCAGCAGCATTACAGATCGGATCGCGCAGATGCTCTTTTGTCGGCAGATGAGTGAGAGCCCTGGGGATAGCGGTGGATGATATCAGATCTGTCGGGGTCGAAGTAAGAATCAAGGGAATCGGAGGATATCCGCGTGTGTGTCGTACGTGTGCACAGGCTCGGCCGAACGCGGACGCATGTAGGCGCAACCGGGGGATCCCACGGGTCCCAACGGGGTACCATCCTCGGGGCTTAATGACAATTCTGACTATTCTATACCGCTCAAACGCTCGTTTGCGCTTGTTTGTATGTATTATGATCATTTGTACTTAAGCGGGTGCACACACACTGGCCTAATCACACGAAGATTTCCTTCCATCCTCGTCGTGCAGCGGAACGAAGCGACACGAGAAGCATACGTTGTCGCCTCTAACCGAGTTAAATAATATTCATACGAAAACAAACGGGGATTCAGATGATTGCGTTAGCTGGGGACTTTTATCTATCGAATGTTGCACCCTTGTGCTGTTTAAGATTTTTTAACGTAGGACACTTTATAAATGCTGATTACTATAAAGGCAGTATTATTAGGTAAACCGGGACACTTTTGAGTAACGGTGTTTGAAATAATGTTTGAATGATTAGTGTGAATAGTATTTTACTTTATTTCAAAGTTAATGTTGAGTGTAATTTTTTAAATACTTCCATGTTGTTTCGTTTGAAGAGGGGATTTTTGAGACAATAATTGTCGAACTGAGATTATGAAATTACGAAGGAGCTGATTAATGGTACAACGCAAGTTTTTAATTACATGAAGAGGCTATTTTGAAAATTGCATTCTTTTAGAACTCCAAAGAAGTAGAGATAGGTATTATAAATTTAAATTTTATTTCAATGTCATAGTGGCGTTAGATCACAGAGTACGTACTTGATTAACGTAGTGATATTTTGTCAAAGAAATTAGCTATAATAATACAAATTGGTATAATATGATGTGGGGTTACTATAAGGTGTTATATAAAGACTAACAAATTTCATACGCTTCTTCGTAAAAATTACAAATGCTGTTAAAGATGTTCCACATTTCCCAATTACAAGCCATTGAGTTACAATTACAAAATGGTTAATAACATATATGTATACATGCACACTCCTGTTTTTATGGTTGTCCTACACTTTCTAATTTTTTCATGCTATATTTGTTAAACAACTCAACACATTTCTTTGAAAAAATATAATATCTGATACAGTTGAACTAAAATGATTTTGAAATGCCTGCTACATTTAACCATTCATTTTTTAACGATATCCGAAATGAAAATTTGTTAACGTTTTATTGTTGAGATTTTCGTTATAAATAATAGACTGAAACGCTATTTCAATTCGTTATTTCGTATTTGAATCGCAAATAGAATCTGTCCAGGCGTGATGTCAAATAGCCATTAAAATAACATCGATCATAAGGACTGAGGAATGAAAATCAATCTGTCACTCATGAAAGTTAAGTGTATTTCGTTTTCTACGTGAATAAATTATTTTGCTCGGTCAAAAAAAATTATAATTTTTTATAGTCCTGTATGAAAGGGTTTTAAAGTATTAAAAGACCATCAAATATGATTTTGTACAGACTTGACAATCCAGGAGTCACAATAGGTGTAGTGTTTATATAAATACTGATAGTCGTATAGACTTCGACGGATTTTAGCCTACTCACAGTAGTTTAATTTGTTGTCACTAGTTGGCGTATCGAAATTCTTGGTTTCCCAATAAGTACTTGGGTATTTGATGCAAAAAATCCTGCTCTTCGTTTATGAAATACATCAGATTCATTTCTGATAGACTACTTAGAATATTTATAACGGCAAAAACTATGTTGAAAAAGTTATATGGAATTCATAAAACAACGGTCACTTACATTGTATATTTTTCTATTACACAAGAGAAAATATTTCGAATGACATTAAATGGCACTCACTTTTGGAGAAAACGGACGTATGATGTACTCTGAAGTAATTTAACAGAAAGTTATTTTACTAGCAAATGATTATATTATCCATTGTAGCTAAAAATGATTTCACCAGATAAAGCCTCGTGTGATAAGATATCATGCGTAGGTAATGTGTATAGCCACAGACGCGGTATAAGATAATGTCACGTCCCGAATCGCAATTTCAAAGCGAATGCAGATATCGGCTGTATTCACGATAAATTCGTGGTTCGTCCGACCCGTTTTCGATCACGGTACACGCTTAGAGCATATACGGCTGATTTCTTCACGTTCAGTAATCTTCCGGTCAGTGAATGACCAATTGGTTTAGAGCATTTAAATGCTCTAAGCCAATAGGATCCTATCATTCGGCAGTTATGTGGAACATAATTTTAACTGGGAGATTACTGATGGTGAAGAAATCGGCCGTAAGATTATTGTTATTATAACAAACCCTTTGTTTTCTAATATAGTTAAAAATGAATAATTAAATGTAGTTAAGGTTATATTACGATATCCTAACCCTGAAATTTCAGAAATATGACATTTCATACGCACTATAATGCTGATAAACCCACAATAGAAATATAAGATTAATTTATCATCTAGAGCAATTCGTGTGACCATCATTCCTTTCTGTTATCATATACTATCTCTATGGCGCTGGAGTGGCGACAACACGCGTGAAGTTAGCTACTACAGTTCATAATTATGTAGCAAGAAAATAGAGGATAATCGTAATTTCTACATCATAAGACTGTTTACTATTGATAGCAATCACAATCCACGTTTGTAACGACCAATATTTTTCTAACAATCACACCGTTCTTAATCGTACTTAGCACCGTTTGGTCGTGAATGAAAAGACTGTCGCGTTTCAACTATCTGTCACAAAGTCGTATCTACATTTCTGATTCATCAGATAGTTTGGAATAACCTCGATATGAAATTTGACATTTGACCACGCATTTGACGTATGTATGCGAGCGATACACTGCCATAATGAAAGTAGAGGAAGTTGTTTCGCTGGATGACTACATTGCATTAGTCAGTGATTTGTTCGATTTGTTACAGACAAGAGACAGGACGACTGATTAATCGTTCGTCACGAGGGAACGATCATTTATATAAACTTTGAATAAATTTTACGTTTAATATTATTAATTCAAGATGAAGAAGAAGGTACACATTTTTATTTATATTCAATTAGAACGCGTAATGCCTGTTCGCATTTAATTAAATTAAATTCTACGGTCCGTTTCTTTAACTATAAATTCTTTCAGGTCCTTCTAATGGGGAAGAGCGGCTCAGGAAAAACTAGCATGCGTAGCATTATCTTTGCCAATTACATTGCTCGCGATACTCGGCGCCTCGGAGCAACAAGCAAGTACTACTAACGTTAACCTTCCATTGTTTTATTACGTATACTTATTTGTTCGTATTTATTACAGTCGACGTGGAGCACAGTCATGTACGATTCCTGGGAAACCTGGTGTTAAATCTTTGGGATTGCGGTGGCCAAGAAGCATTTATGGAGAATTATTTCGCATCGCAGCGCGACAATATATTTAGGAACGTGGAAGTTCTGATCTATGTTTTCGATGTAGAATCAAGGGAATTAGATAAAGACATGCACTATTATCAAAGCTGCTTAGAAGCGATACTGCAGAATAGTCCAGAAGCGAAAATCTTCTGCTTAGTACATAAGATGGATTTGGTGCAAGAAGACCAGCGAGACGTAATATTCAGAGAGAGGGAAGAAGACTTAAAAAGACTCAGTCTGCCACTTGAGTGCACTTGTTTCAGAACTAGTATATGGGATGAAACACTGTACAGGTATGTCTTCGTAATTTTATGTTCGTTTCAATTTATAAGATCCCAGAATTTCATGTAAATCGTTACATTCAGGGCATGGTCTTCGATCGTGTACATGTTAATTCCTAATGTTAAAGAGCTTGAGCAAAGTTTAAAACAATTTACAAACATCATTGACGCTGATGAAGTGCTTCTGTTTGAGAGAGCAACATTTTTAGTAATTAGTTATTGTCAAAGGCAACACCACAGAGATGTACATCGATTTGAAAAAGTCTCCAATATAATAAAGCAATTTAAGTTAAGTTGCAGGTAAATTTGATAAAAAATACATATTATAACGATATTAATTTAACACTTCGTGGTCACACTGGGTCCAATAGATCCGCTTTTTAACTTTGGAGCTTGATACCGGTAAGTTTCTGGCTCTCCTTTCCGATTTATTTGGTACATGTTATCATTTCATTTCTTACTAAAACTAGGGCTGGTACTATTTGTCGAATTTTTCGGTATTCGAATATTCGAATGCTTCAGGTGCGCAATTATTTGGCGAATATAATTAGAATATCCAAGTATTCGAATATAATTCGAATATCCAAGTATTCGAATAATATTCGAATATCTAAGTATTCGAATACTATTCGAATACTATTATTCAAATATCCAAGTATTCGAATACTATTTGAATATTAAAGTATTCGAATACTGATGTATTCGAATAGTATGGTGTGAGTTATAAATCAAGTTCTTTAGGTTCATTTGTCAGGGTGAAATCTTGTAAGCTAATTTTGACCCACTTCACACCATACTATTCGAATACATGAGTATTCGAATATAGTAGTATTTGAATAGCATTCGAATATAGTAGTATTCGAACAGCATTCGAATATAGTAGTATTCGAACAGCATTCGAATATAGTAGTATTCGAACAGCATTCGAATATAGTAGTATTCGAACAGCATTCGAATATAGTAGTATTCGAACAGCATTCGAATATAGTAGTATTCGAATAGTATTCGAATATAGTAGTATTCGAATATAGTAGTATTCGAATAGTATTCGAATATAGTAGTATTCGAATAGCTTTCGAATAATAACATTCGAATACTGAAATATTCGAAGTTTATTCGTAGCATTCGAATACTTGTGAAATATTCGAATATTAAATTATTCGAATAGTCCCAGCCCTAACTAAAACGCGGATATTCCATATTCTACAATGTTGAAAGTGGGTATTATCATTTTTGGGAATCGATTGGACTGATACAGTTCGTATGGTAACTGCTTAAAAATCGGACAGGTCCATTGGACCCAGTGTGACCACAAAGGGTTAAGGGGGGGATTGGGCCGAAAAATAGGTAACTCTTTGTGAATTTTTGGTACAAAAACGGTTCGACAAATTAATTTGAGTTTTGGTAAGCTGTTTTATTATATCTTCAACTATTGTTCTGAATTTTTGTGTGAAACTGAAAAAAAAACATGAGATACAGAGAGAGAGCGTGGAAAAATAATCGGGTGGCCTTCGCGTTGACGAGAAGTATTGTAAGGGTCATCCGAAACACAGAAAGGAAACCAGATTCTTAAACTATATGAATGTGGCTATGAGTGGTAGTAGATGCATTAAGAAAAATAAAAAAATTTCAGTCTTAGAAAGGTTTTGCCTCAAAATCGGGAAAACTTCTTTAAATAAAAAAGGAACGGTAACAGACACGGCAATAAGTCTACTACCAGCCATAATCACATTGATATAAATTAAGAATCTCCTTTCCTTTTTGTGTTTCGGATAACTCACACAGTACTTTTCGTCAACGCCAGGGCCACCCGATTATTTTTCAACGCTCTCTCTATATCTACCATGTTCTTTTTTCACTGTTACACAAAAATTCAGAACAATAACTCAAGATATAATAAAACAGCCTGCCAAACCTCAAATTAATTTGTCGAACTGTTTTTGCACAAAAAATTCACAAAGTATCACCTACTTTTCGGTCCAAGAAGGCGCAATCCCCCTTAAATTTAAGATATGACCGAATAATCATAATTCCAGCAAATTGGCTGCACAATTTCAAAGTATGGAAGTTAGAAACACGAACTTCGCCGCTTTCATCGATGTATTTACATCGAATACGTATGTGATGGTTATTATGTCGGATCCTGCTATTCGTAAGTATCCTAAATTCAAAATTTCCTTCCAATATATACTAACACGCTTCTCGACGACGTTTCAGCGTCAGCAGCAACGTTAATCAATATTCGTAATGCGCGAAAGCATTTCGAGAAACTGGAACGTGCTAGTCAAAGCTCGGCATTAAGTAGATAGAAGTCAGTTCGGCCCAGGTGCGTTGTCGCCCGGGTCCAAGCTGTAAATCACTGTTGAGTCTATAAGAGTTACTTTGAAACGGAGTCACCAGAATGCAAGTGCAGTTATACGAGATTTTTCTTGTTTATCAATCAGTGTGTATTGATAATTTTTGCCAATGAACTCGTAATTTCCATGTGCAATTTGTGGCATAGACCACCAATAACGATATAACGATGATGTTTTCCAAGAGGCTTTTATTATTTCCCGATAAAGAAAAGAGTTTTACAGTACGTATTCATAGTTTAGTTGATGTTAAACCTAAATGCATACATGTATGTATAAACGCATAGAAATGCAATCATAAATACGAATGCAAGGAGACCACCGACAATGCTACTCGGAATTTAACTATTTGATACTGTACTAGGTGAATATATTTCACTGTTCACTTGTGGCAAATGCTCTCTTTCTTGGCTCTTAGATCACGCATGGTATCATGGGTTAAGCAATTCTTCTGATCCCATCTTATCACACATCTCATTTCTGTACAGCAATTATTCTGGCCTGTTATAAAGACATATATTTTCCTACGTTATATTCACTTACTATAATATCGTACTTATTATAGCGATTGTACTACGATATTACCGTTAGAATTAACTGAATCGCTCGCGATTGTATCTTTCAATTTATATAAACGATAGTATAGATGCTACTTGTACAAAACTTTCGTTCTACGATACTTGTAACATAAGGGAACGAATATTAAATTGATAAGAGTTTATGTATAGCTGCATCTATTAATAATATTTGGAAAGATAAACGCCGTATAATAAGAAAGTATGCTTAAACATGTATTGTTAAACTGTATTTTTTAACTGTACGAATAAAGAAAAACGTGGAAATTAATTTGTTTCTAATATGTTTAAACAAGAGGTAAAATCAGTTAAGTTGAACAGGCTTCGTTTGAATTTTAACAAACTTACGATTCAGGGCGAATCCCACTTGCGCCCAAATGGCCCGCAATGAAAGGGCCATTATCGGAAAATACAAGTTTTTAAATATAAATTACGACTCGAAAACATTCATTTTACTACAAAAACGGAAAATTCAATGCTACGGCAAAAAAATGAGTCACGTGTGAATTTCTCTATGTAATATATATACGTATGTTCCGGTGTGAAATGGCAACAAGCGACGCCGCATCGCTTGTCTGAATCGGGCCTTGTCAGTTTTATTCATTTTCAATTGAATTCGAATTTCCCGCTATTCGTTTGATAATGGCGGATTTATGTACCGTCACCAGCCGTCACCATTTCAGGTTGACAAGTGCAGTTGGAGTGTTCGCAAACGTTACTATGGATAGAATAATCAAAGGAATAATGCAATATAGAAGATGCCATAGGGAAGGAATGGTGAAACAATTTCAAAAAGTTCGAGATCATCCTGAGGTACGAAAAGATTGTAATGTTCAATTCTTTCTTGTTAATTTGTCACATACTATTTCTTTGTAACATAACATTAGCCTTAAAAACCATAGTTATCGTTTCTACTAAGAGAAATCGCGATTACCATTTTGACAATAATCCCGCGCAAAATGCAATACATATATGTAAACAAATCTAATAAAAATAAATATCCATTGTGTGGATTGAAGTACTTGTAGAACAACACATTTTCACAACAGACCAAGTGTCTTACGATAGTGCCCTAATAGTTTGTCCTTGAACCAGGGAATGACTGATAACGGGAATAAAGTATTTGTACACGTGCACTTGAACAGTTCGTGAAAGCGCGAGTTCATAATTATGTCGTGTTGGTGTATTGATTAATCAGGAATAATTTAAGATGTAAACAAAATCGGACTCAACATTCAAACGAAAGATTTTCAAAACTTACGTTATGTTCGTTACGGTTTAAATGGTTTTAAATAAAACTCAAAATATTTTACTGCATCTGAAATGGGCAACTTGTGATCAATATTCACAAACTTTTTTTACTGTTTCATGCAGATAATTATTATACAGAATATCTGTTCCGTTTTCACTTGTGTTTTTTATAATAACACGTGGAGGTTATGTATACGTTTATGTTCAGTGTTAATGTTTTGTAATAAAGTTGCACCTGAAATAAAATCCGTGTTTAAAAAATGCATTAGCGAAGTGTGATTTAAAAAATTGAATCGTTGATGCTATGGAAATATTGACGCATTTCGCGCCGCATTGGTTACCGAGATTTGCTTAAAATTACATTTTGCAGAAATTGCTATTGAAAATGCATTCGATATGTTGGTATGAAATTTTAATTGAAGACTTACGACATTTTGAGCTCTGGTTAAACATTAATATCCGTTTCATTTTTACTAGTAAAAGTATCGAAAAAAAACTCGTAATTTTACGTGACCGGCAGTTAAGCGAGAATATGGAAAATCGTATTTTTACTGGACCGGCACAAAACGTGATAACAATTACTGCCGTAATTGACTTGTGTCGTTACTCTTACCACAGCCAAAGGCAGTATTCTTTACCTGCATGGACTCCCGGATGATCCCAACTAGATTTACGGAAACGAACGTTGGAGATATGTTTGTCGGTACGAGCCTTCACTATGACATTATTTAATTGGACGTGAAGCTTGGCTTAATGGCATTCTCATGTGGCAGCACGTTTCACTGTTATCACTCCGAACCGAAATACGGGTGCTTCTTAAAAGTAGCCTTTGTCAAATAAATACCGCGCGTAATATGATTCTGACGAAATTTAACGGAGAGAATTTAGGGGTCGAATGATGAAATTCTCGAAAATATGTTTCGCGCCAATGCGCAATTTTTATGAATACCTGATATTGATCACTGAAGAAATATCTATATGTAACTGATACATTGAAAATGTTCGCGAAACAGTCTATTGCGTGGCAGCGAAGAGAGTCGAAGTTTGAATCTTATTAATGCAAAAAATACTTGCTTTACATTTTTGTTTCACATATTTAAATTTTATACAACTTTATTTTACAAATATTGTAACTCTTTTACTTGAACATTCGCTCATAAATACGTAACAAATATAAGTCGTGCTCCTAATTTCAAAATTCATATTCTTCTCAATTGAAGGGTAATTGATATTTAAATATGTTCCTAATTAGTCTCAAATAAAAAAGAAATTGCGTTTCATGTACGGCAGGTTAGAACTGTGGAAATTTAAATTTTCAATCGCGAGTAGAAAAAAGAAGACAAGCAAAATTCGGAATCTCGGAAAAGTGCACATATCTCCTACCTGAGAAATATTAATTAATTCATTTATTTATGGGATTTTAAAGATGATTTATTTATGGTTTTTCTTGCTAAACTATTTTATTGGGATTATATTTAAAAACATGTCTTTTTTATAAAAATAAAGCAATTCAATTCCAAAATATTTATATTATTACATACTATTTTTTTTTAAACAATCGCTTTTACATGCCAGGCAAACGAAGTTCAGCTCTGTAGCTGCGCAAATTTCGTGCCCGCATTTGTAGCAAATTCCACACTGAAACCACTCACTTGCTAGGCTGTATAGAGTGTACGCTGGTCGACACACAAAAAAATCTGTTTCCGTTAATAAAAATGTTGAAACTGATTAAATTGCTCAAGCATTTCATTAATTATATACTCCCAGTAAATATTCATGCATTCATAGGCTTCTTAAACTTACCTTCTCCCAATGTGATGTAAAATTGTCACGGTTGAACAAATTTGTAAACTATCAAGAATCGCTAAAATACTTCTACTCTAGGACGTTGCTCAAGTGACGTTGCAACCATAGTATGTATGTCTCCCTACACATGCTTGGCTGTTAATTCAGTTCATTACTAATACATGCCAGCACTTACTTCACGAGATATTACGAGTAGCGATATTAAGTGCACTTACCCTATACCTATTACGAAGTAGGTTGCACCCTAAACTTAAGCATACATAGAACACAAATGTTATTCAATATTCTTCTAACACAAACGTTTGAAAAATTTACTATTTCTAGCGGACTTTTATTTTTATGATACAGAATTGAGAGTTTTATCTTTGCTTAATAATTACAAACATATTATTTGGAACAATTAGTACCTACACCTGACAAGCTTTGTCAGTTGTAAAAATGACGAGCCTTTGTGTTTTGGGTATGAATTTTTTCTGTACAATGCGTATATAATATAAATATATACGTGCATATTAAATATAGCGAACAATTGTGTAAACTAAATACAATGTTTAAATAAAGGAGTGACAGAATTTAAATATGTGAAGCAAACGTTAGAGAAAGTATTTCGCGGTGACGGCATGCGAACCTCGGAATTTCCGCTGACGAAGAAGCAACGAGCCTTCACTTATATACGTATCAGAGATTATTAATAATTTTTTATAAAAAATGCACATTGGCACAAAATATTCACCATTTGATCCCTAGAATCAATCCTCCAAATTTCATTAAATCCCCTGGGGATGCTGCACATATTGCAACATATATGAGGGTGCCTCGCATAAAGTATTAAAAGTTGATTTTTCGAAAACTGTTGGGGATAGCACAAAATTCTTTTTTTCATAGTTTAAAGTTCTCTGAGACTCACTGTGCCACGCAAACAAGTGGTTTCATTATCGGGTTAATTTGTAGAGGGCACAAGTGACGGTTCGTTTATTTTTTAAATGAAATAGTATACAGTATTTGTGTGTTTCTAATATTCAACGAGTAGAAGTAACAATTATGAAAATATTGTAAGCTGATTTTTTAGAAATTATTGGAGAGAACGGTCTGTTTTTATATTCTGGAGCTCATTTAGGTCATTAAGTACCATTGATGTCACTACGTGTTTGATAAACTTTGAGTCGGGGATAATAACCCTATCAAAGTAGGAAATTTTATTGAAAGAAGTATAAAATTACCATTTATTGTCATTGTTAATTATTTAAAATTTGTTAAAAAATACACATTAACTTTGTGACTGCTACACACACGGGACTAAAGCGATCGCCGTGTACGGCCGAACCGCGGTAGATCTTTACTCATGCTGGGTAAATGAACTTTTATATGTGGGTTAGATAAAAATACAATATTTTTACGTATCGAAACTGAAAAATACGATGCTTGGAAAACAACTGCTGGGTGACCAACAATTTCAGCAGTGCTGGTTACTACGATCATCTTTAAGAAGATTATCATGAAACAAAAAAGGCCGAAGGGGAGGTGCCACTTTGGACGTATGAAAATCATAGGTTTTGTTTAGCAATTTTTTTCTATTAAATAATGAACCCGATAGAAAAACTAATTAATGGCGGTTGTGATACATACAGCTTTTGAAGATTGCACAAATTTTTTTTCCGAGCAAACACGAGATCAGAGATCCGTGCAACGTCGATTGGTGAGTCAATCCTAAAGAACACCCCAGCGCAGCAGCTCTATTACCGCCATTTTATTGATTATTACCACTGTTTTTTTAATCTTCAAGAGATGTAGGTGTAATAAATGCCATTAATCACATTCTATTGAGTTCGTTGTTTAAAAGAAAAAATTGCTAAACACAACCTATGATTTTCAGGTGTCCAAGGTGGCACCTCCCCTTCAAGACGCCCATAGAACCCAGTGAACGTTTTAGTCGAGTGTCTATAGGCACCAAAAGCAGTCAAAGGGTTAAAATTTATTGATGCTCGTAAAATGGTACATTTTACGATGACAGTGATATGTACGAAAGTAAAGGAAGAGTTCGAACATGAAGTATATATTCGTGGCAATACTTTAATAACTCGCTGTTATGTAAAGAATTTCTTCGTTGTCCTTAACAGTTTTCCAAAGAGAAGCTGCTAACGCTTTATATGCGATAGGCGGCGTAGTAAATTTTCGTATATCGATACCTACAATGGTAACAGGGGTGGAAGGTGTTCAATTTGAGAATGGCCAATTTGGAGTACTCTTAGTCGCAGTTTTCTTTCACAAAACTCTGAAATACCATAGATTTTATTTCCGTTTTATTTTCCAGTCAGGAACGCCGGTAACGTTGTTCCTCACTCTCAGCATTTCGTGGACGAGCTGACCATGTGCGAGCCGGCAGCTTTAGAGCTTGGCTGCGTGGTGAACGACATAAGGCATGTTATAGTTTGCGGGCACAGCGACTGCAAAGCTATGAATTTGTTGTACGCTCTGCGGGACGAGGAATTTGCGTCTAAAGTAAGCATTTCTGATCGACTTAATCCCTTACAGCACGAATCTGTTTGAAGCGCGAAGAAAACGCTGTTGTAACTGCGAGCACAGCTAACGATGTTTTAAAATCTTAAACTATGTATGAGTTACGACAATAAGTTGATACAGAAGAGTGAGTCAGAGCGGCGTGCGTGCGCAAGTGCGCGGCAGGTTGCCTACTCCAGGCGCTTAGGCATCTAAACGCAGGCTCTCACTAAGCCTCGCCTCGCCTTGGCTCAGTCTATTCTTCCCATGCTTTTCTTATGTAGTTTGACACTTTGACTCACACTGCGTCTCGCCTCGCCTTGGATTTTTCCTTGAGAATATCTTAAGGAAAAGAGGTGACTTGAGGCGTAGTGTCAGTGGATGCAATGCCACCGCACAGGAAGAGGTTCTCTGAGCAACTGACCAAACACATGAAGAGAAGCAAGCTCAAATTAAGAAGAGACCTTGCGAGGGAGCCTCGCAAAGTCGATGCTCATCTTAAGTTCAGGTATGGAAAATCAAAGCGACGCGGGTCTAGATGTGAGTGCGAAAAGAAGTTGCGTCGAGGTGAGGCGCAGTGAGAACATACCTTTATTCTCAAAAGTCTGTAACTTCTTTATATGACGTCATATAGCAAAATGGAAGTAAGAAAAAGTGTTTATCGTATCGTCCACTACAATACCATGCGTTTATAACACTGTGCTCCGGTTAAGTGTACTTTATTTTGACTCGTTTGTCCACTTCAGAGTAATATTTGGTTTGCAGGCAAATCGGAGGATATCGCCATTAAGAGCGTGGCTGTGCGCACACGCTAGCAGCAGTTTGGCGAAGTTTCAGCAGCTCGAAGTCACCGGCTTCCATCAGCCGATACTCTTCCAAGCGGAGACACCATTGCGGAAGTTCGTGGCTTACATCGACCCCGAGGATAAATTTGCTATAGAGGACAAATTGTCACAAGTCAGTACAAGCATGAGAGCGAGTTTAATTGAAATTTAACACGTTCACGGCTCCTGGCCCCTGGCGGCCCGTTGCTTTTGGATCATGGAGGTGGAATACACTCATGAGACGTTTGCAGCCCATTTTTAGTTCATTTTCATGGAAGCGGTTATTATTTTTATGAAAATCGTATATTTTAAGAAGTGTTCATTTTCAAAATACACGCTTTAGTAAGTGCACATTTCTTATTTTCTAAATGTATCTCTTAAAAGGCCTTATACATATGTATATTCAGATTTTTGGTAGTAGCTTTGATAGCATTCATTTTATTATAGATGCGTTTTTGACATTCTGTTTAGGGGTGATTTTGGCGATTTCTTACCCCCTCCCTCCCCGAGTACAAGATTTCGTAAGATTTGATATTCCAACCGTACTCCACCATACGTAATATTTTTTACATTTAATTTTTTCAGTCATTAAAAAGTGAATCAATTCTTTTACAGGTTTATATAATTCATTTAACTCGATTTCGGGAAATTTAAACTAAAACTACTTTTCTGAAACATTAATGATAGAATTTGTATTTATTGAAAATTAGGTTAAAAAATGTTACATAAGACGCCACCTGCCCCCTCCCCCCCCCTGGTACGAATACGTAAGAAATTCACGACCTCCCCCCCTCAAAAAAAGCTTTACGTAATTTAAGGACGACCCTTATGGAACTTTTGTACTCCATTTGATTGCCCAAAATGATTTAAATAAATCATTCTTTCTCGGAATATTGTAGATATATACGATTATGTGTGATAATAATAACATGTAATGAATATTAGTAGCAGAATTAATTAACGACTTTTATAATCTCGGATGTGTGAACGTGTTAATTCATTGGTACGACATCTTTAACCAAATTCATCTTATTCGATCCGCCGATTGTAATTTATTTTCAACATAGAAATATCCTGTTCAATTTCAGATTAACACTCTGCAACAACTGCAAAACGTAGCTTCCTACGGGTTTCTAAAGAAACGTCTGGAAAGGCACGATCTGCACATTCACGCGCTTTGGTTCGATATTTATACTGGCGACATTTATTATTTCAGTAGAGCGAACAAAAGATTCGTCGAAATAAACGAAACAAACGAACCGTCCTTGCTCGGGGAGATTAAGAAATATTATTCTTAAATCGTTTCGCTTATCAAGGGAGAAAATATCTCGTAACTTTAGGGATCAAGACTGAGCAAGATCGATTCTTCGAATTCATCAAGAATGTTCGATCGCAGTGTAACTACGGGCTTAGATGTTCGTCCTATTGAAGACCATATGATGTACCTGGATGTGAAAGTAGTGAATTCTCTATCCCCCTTTTTTTTTTATCGAGATTCATATTACAAACTTATTTGAACAAAATAGACGACTACGATGCTGTCAAAACTATTTATAATAAGTCGGTATCCTTAGTGTAAATTTATCTCGAGTAATATATGGTGTATAGTAGGGGTATTCCATTGTGTATCATATTGTTATTTATATACGAATTCTTGCGTAGTGTGCGTCTGCAACAAATACTACGCAGGGGAAATTATTTTTCCCCTCTAAACGAATGATTAGAATAATAAGTGAAACATTATTTTTGGACGTATATAAATGGTATAATATTTTACATATTGTTGTATGTTGTATACAAAGTATATTTTTCACAATTTATATCACTACTCTGTATATACCCAGCTCTGTAACAGTACAAAATATATTTGTTGTTTCACCGCTTGGGATCCTTGTCTCGATTCATTTAACGATTCAGCTGGCTTTCCACCGATTTGGATCGGTATACTTTGCGCGTGAATCGCGCAAAATTCAAGCCGAGAAACAAGAGGCGGAGGACGTACCGTACTGACGGATGGACGGTTTCGTGGCCAGGTGAACTAGAGCATGCCACTCCCGAAAGAGAAAGCAAAACAACGAACCAAGGTGTAGAATTAGGATGATGATAAGTACGGTATTGGACGTTCGAGTCAATTTATTGACGCAACATACTGCAGGTATTCGCACCTGTTGCGAATAATTTTGTATCATCTAATTCGAAGATATTGTCCTTTATATTGAAATAAACTCAACGGTAGATTTATTCCCGCAAGTCTGCTGTTCTGCTGAGTATACTAAAACAGCCATGTGTGCACTCCGAAAATCGACAAATATTGGGCAAATCGTCTTTTCCTAGTCGCTATTTTAATAATTTTGATTCAATTCTTTTCTCAGAGGACCCCTCCAACATTCCAAGTTCTAGGAGAAACATATTCTAAGGAAACCGTTGTATGTTTATTTTTTAACTGAATACCAGATCAAAACCAAAGACACTTTTTCTAAAACACTGTACAATCAACCTCGTGTGGCGCCATCTGCAAAATACATATATATTGGGAAACCAAGTGGAGGCGTGGCTAAGATTTCAGCACTGTGGTGGTAAGTTGGCAAACTATTGCAAGTAGGCCCGGATCCCACCAAACATTCCGAATAAGTATTTATTAATCGAAGAAGTAAAAATTTATTGTTCAAAAAAATTTAAAAACACCCGTTTTTCACAGAATGTCTATATAAACACTGAAAATCGTATGGAATTCAACGGATTTTGCCCTACTCACAGTAGTTTAATTTTCTATCACTAGTTGGCGTATCGAAATTCTTGGTTTCCCAATAGACAAAACAAAAATTTTTTACTCTACGCGATAGTAATAAACATTGTGCAAAAGGAGAAGTCGGTGCTTGCTTTCATCTCCTTATAATTAATTCGCAAGAAATACTTGATTTTCGGGCGATTTGTGCAGAGACTACTTAAAAATTGCGCACATCACGATATATCTACATCCTGTATAGTCTATGAACAAACAGCTGTGCAAGTACGTACGTGCCTACTTGCGTTTGGTAGTACCTTTCCGAAGCAGCCAGGCATCCCCAGATCGCGTAGCTGTACGCGAAAAACGGTTAGACTAGCTCGCGCTTTTCAGTGTGTTTCGCGGTAAAAGTGAAGAGGACTCGCTTCTCTTTTCTAGGCGAATCGTTGAGTTGGGCCGGTTAGGCCGGTCTAAGGACTGTGACGAGCGCTACAGCATGGTCGCCGCGAACCGGAAGGCGCGGGATCAAACAATCTACTTTGGTCTCGGGAGACGTACCGTGCGTCCTTCTTCTCCTTTCCGTTGGTATCTCGTGCCTCGTACCCCGCGAGTCATGGTGGCACACTGGCCTGGATTACTCCCCGGTATCTATGACGGTGGGACTGAGCGCGCGCTTCAAATACACCATAGGATGTGTGCGCGTACATTAAAAAGTAAAATCGTGCAAACTCTTTTTCCTACCAATAGGAGCGAGAAATTTTTGTCGAGCTAACAGTGACTCGTTCCACCGACGAACGTTATTTTAAAACGTAAAATATACGTATTCGTTGGGGTGATCGAAATAAGTTTTCACGTAATTTTGTTATCTGCTTAGTTAAATTTTCTGTGAAACCTTTATCGTTTTTTAGGATAATTTAAACACCCGGGCATCTCAGATTCTTCAAATATTTCAGTTTTTAACAGTCCCTTGTGTTCCAAGTTCTTTATATTTGCGATGAATTTTCGACAACTATGGGAGGTTCTACTTTTATGTTCCTTTTAACTATATAGCATTGAATCGTGCCTTTCTTATTTACAAATAGACACGAGTAATTAATATGAAGTCTTATCGCACGCAACAACTACTGCAATGCTTTTATTTCAAACTTTCAATTTCGTTCAAAGTTATTTAAAATGATTATATTGAAACGTATTCTGTGGTTTGTAAGTTACAAGAAGTGTTTTTATGTTTACACGAATAAAATACAGCTTATCATACAGTGCTGTGAAAGAAAATCAAGATTCTTATCTATGAACCTACGCCATGCACATTTCTTCGTTAATAGAGAGAATTACTGTGGCTCGTGGAAAAAGGAAGGTTAATATTATTTATTTTTTAATTTATTTTGAGTTTTTTTTAAATATAACTGCATATTTTTTTCGATAGTATAATATAGTATAAAAAAAAATTGAACAATTCTATTATTTAAAGTTTTGTTTTACCTCGCAGTTATAATTTAAGTTATAATTTAAAACGAAAACGAAAAACCGCGATAACTTTGAGGGCTGATTGGACCCCTTCAGAGTGAGACTCAGTAGAAAGAAAATTGCTCCTTGCATACTCCAATATGCTCTACACGCACACGAAGCTTCGTTGAAATCAGAATTTTCGGATTGGTGACCGTTTCCTTTGTCAGTTTGCCCGTAGGAAGTGTTCCCTCCCAGTCGGGCACCTGTACCGAATTACCGAGGATGCAATCGCAACAGGCGTTTTAAAGCGTGCACACGCCAACGAGCTTCCGTGAACGATGTCACCCTTAAATTAGATTCGGTTACGAAATTCGGGTACACGGTAGTCCTCGAGCCCGTTTACCTGACCCGCGGGCAACAATGTTGTTTACTGCACCGGATTGACAGACAATTTGCGCAGTTCTGTGGCCAGGGGTCGGCTCGCTAGAGCCACGGGGGGTGTTCCTCAGGTGAACCAGGAAGTCGAAAGAGAAGCTATCGGTCGTCTTTCAACCCTCCGTTCACCGCAATTCCACAACTCGCCGCTTCCGCGTCCGTTTCTGCCTTTGTTCTGTAAATGGCGGAACGAGTTTCACCGAAATATTGCCCGACAGTGGGTTTGTGAAAATCTGAAGGAATTGGGTAAAGGCCCAAAGGTAAAGGGATGGCTCCATGATTAAATTTCTATGCTCTCCATGGAAACGAAATCGAACAATGCCTCTGCAATGTGAGCTGGGAATACTTTATTAGTTCGTTAGTGATGGTACACCCTGAAGGCGGTATTTCAAAAGTGAGGAATGAAACTTCTGAAAATTGTATCCTATTTTTTAGGAAAAATGGCTTTGGGCAGTGAATTATAAATTGGTAATGTTACGTGTCTCATTAGAGACCACGTAGTGCTTTCTTTTGCTAACAAGTAATATCGACAGCACCGATATGTATTATGGATAGGGAATACAATCTCGGCTGTTTTTTGGATTCCAAAAATCCTGGGATTTGATACAACTAAATAGCTATCTAGGTAAGGACCCGGCACCCATTTGTATTGATTGTAATTCTGTAATTACAGTGTAATTGGCATTACTATTCTGTGTTAAATACAGAGTGTATGGCGATCGCCATAAAATTTTCCCACCCCTGAAGATCAATTTCAACAAAGATAAATTAGACTATCTTATAAAATTCTTAAACGGTCCAAAATCTGAAAACAAAATACTATAAAATGATACAATAGTTGACCCCCTCCCCACAGAAAAACCGTACTATTATTTAAAAAAAGAAAGCTACATTGGAAGCTAAATACCTGCGATTCTGTTTGTCAACAGAAACAAGCAAGACACTGCAACAAAATTAAAGCAACTTCCTCGCAATGACCAACCTCTTTTTCCCGATTTTTGACCTTATAAGTCCCCAAAAATGATTTGAACCTTTAAAATAATACAAAATCATACTATTTTTTACCAACAAAATTCTAAACGCGAAGACGTGCCCGACATTATTAGACTCCCAAGTTCTTAACTTCGTAAAGACTGATCGTTTGTTCCTTCCCAAACAGAAAGATATTTGTATGGCCAAAAGGGATTGGATCATGTTCGTCGTACGAATTTACTTGGTAGGTTAATTAATTACGCGGGTAAGACGTCGTTAATTTTTCTACGGTCGACGGGCCTTCCTCGCCGCGAAGCACAGCGCTCGTGTAATACGGATTCGGAAAAATACACGAGCGTAACGAAGTAGTAATGCCATCGGGGGCTGTAGCGTGTTACGCTTCGACACACACGACTGACCGCGCACTCTTTTTCTTCGACCGGTCTAAAACGAAAGAACAAAAAAAAAGGAGATCGTGCGAAATCGTGACATCGTTACTGTCTCCCGCGCTTCGATTGTGAACCGATACCAAAAATGCCAATCCGTTCGGACGCGTTTGACAAATTATTGCCGAGTGCTGAAAGAAGCAAAGGACTCGTATGTTCCAGATGGCGCTGCTGGCTCCTTTTCTTATGATTCCGTTGTGGACTAAATAGTTGACTTTTTTTTTTAAGGATATCTAGCTTATGATGTGCGAAAACTGTGTTGAGTGGTTGGTCTACTTGCGTTGATATTGTTACTACGCAGAAGGCAATTTACTTTTTAACTGACCATCGCGAGGTCTAAGCCGGAACTAAACTTTCGAATCCTAAGAAAGAAGACGAATTTAAGGTCTCCTGGTTTCTGTTTCGTTGGTGGTTTTTTTATTTGCTCCTCAAAATTGTCCATATTTTCCAGCGCGTATTATGAATATTCTTTTACTATTGATGATTCAAAAAGTGATAAGAACAGAGGAATTCGTGAGATTTCGAATATTCTAATTTTAAACATAAAGCTATTTGGTAGTGGTTTTTGTGTTGATTTTTGGAAAGGTTGATTGATAATTTATCGTCTTATTTAAGATCGATATATATATATATATATAGAATCTGAGTGAAACGTGTACTGAGGCGTTGAGTGAGCGGGGCGGAGTAATTGGAAAAATAAAAGAGAAGAGGTTTTAGATTGCAACGAAAGTAACAATGAAAGTAATAATGAGAATAGTGAGAGATCAGTCTTATGTATTTCGAGAGTAAATTATAGTATCAGATGTTCAATTATCGTGATGAATTTTCTATTTAGTATCCGGTAATACACACTGTTTGACAAAGGGGACTATAAATAGTAATAAAATGACCATCATTTTATGAAAAGGAACTATATTCCTCACGCTATACGACATATGAGAGCAAAAACGGACTGACGCACATTGAAAAAAATTAATATTTCCTATTTTATATGATTAGTACAGCCTATTGGAATACATTATACCTACTAACTCAATTTTGCAAAAATCGAGGGTTAGTCCGCTTTTGCTCTCAATGCCTCATATAATAGTACAAGAACCCCTCTAGAATGATACTAACATGATAATCAAAATTCAATATTAAACTCATTTATACACATACGTAAAAATATCAATTTTGAACATTCTTTTCACCATTGTGTACATTAAGGTGGCTCTTATTTACTCTTGGTAAAATTTTTTTTCAAGTTTTTGTTCGGGGCACCCTTCAGAATAGTTCCAAATAATTAAAAAAAGTCTGTGTAAAGTTTGAGCCTGTTCGAATAACGGGGAAAAGGTGCCTCTGGGCCCTTGAACATTTAAATAATTATTTAACAGTTCAAAAAGTCGATTTTATATAATATCTTCCAAGTTATTGATTATATAAAAAAATATGTCAAACCTAAGTTGCAGATCCCAACAAGGAGCATCTTTTATGTTGTATTACTGTTACTCGTGCGACAAACGGTTTTCGAAAAAAGTCCTTCACCATCTCCGCTATTTTCATATGTCAAATGTCAACGGTTTTGACAGAAATTATACTCCTGTTACTTACAGAATTAACTCGCCTGTGATGTGGTTAAAGAAGCGACACAAAAAACGAGAGGAGGATCTTTGTCCCAGTGGCCCTGGCAGAGGTGAATCCTTACGTGTCCATCAGTGTGCCCGTTTTCAGGCCCGTTTTATGCTCGAGTAAAAGTGAGTCCCAGATAAACAGTACATAAAGCTGTAAATACACGTGTCGGGGCATTAAAAAGACCCATATGGTTCCGCGATCCCCTCGTGTCTCTAATTAAATAAAAATGGTGTTGGAGGGGGGGAAGGGCAAAAAATATTCCCCGCGCGAGGAGCGTTTACGGAACCATTGCCCTTTGTGCCTTTTCTCTCCTTTTCGTTTCATCGTTTCCCCCCTTTGGGCCCCACTAATGCGCCTCGCTGGATTTAGGTCGAGGAAGTCACGAACAGTGTGAGTTCGACACAATTTTCTCTATTTGTCGGTCGAATGTCAAGGTGTAGGTTCCGTCATCGGGGCCCGTGTACCGCGTGCGTGCCTATTCGCCGCCGTCAAATGCCCGAAATTCTGGGCACGACCGTTAGGCCAACGTTTAACTGTATAATCGTGGCGCAACCTGTACGAAACCTCCCCACCCCTTCTTTCCCTTGCCCTCTCGCATCGCCCTTTCTCTGACGTTCCGTGAATTAATGCGCGCAGAGTTCTCCGAAAATAACATCCGGAGGCTGTCGTTCTCCTTATAGGTACAGTGACTCACAAAATTATTGGCACAGATATATTTTTGGTTCCAACTCACCGTTTACTTTCGTCCATGCTTGCTCGTGATTATCTGATGGTCAGATAATAAACTTGTTCGCGTAGCGGAATATAACATCGCACCGCACGCCAGCAGGCTTCCATATGTATCTTTTTAGCAAAATTTTAAGTTGCTCCTCTTCTATTACCGATACTTGATCGTGGCTTTTATGTGAGTAAAAGTGTTTCCGCGGATCTATCAAGCAATCGTTGCGACCCTGCCACCTTTGGGGGAGGGGGAATATAGTATTTTTTTTTGCATCTTGAAGGATATAGTATTTTCAGGAAAATATAGGAAAATAAAAAGAACAGAATTATTTTTTTATTTTACTTGTTTTTTTTCAAGTGCATTTGTTGTAAGTTTGTGCATTTAGTATCAAGGAATTATTTTTTTCAAAGTAACTATAAGACTCCCTACATTCTACATTCCTATTAATATAAATTAATAACTCAATTTTTATAAATTTAATTGTAGTTTTATTTCTTTTTTCTCGCCATTTAATATTCATATAAGAAAATCTTAAACTTGGACAGCTGATCTAAGCTGGCCATGCATAGTGTCGCGTGATGTTAATAGCTAAGGATGCGTTCCGAGCACTGAGACTTGCTGCAATTAGGTTACTTTACTTAGGTTGAAAATTAATTTTTTTTTAAGTAACTACGAAATGAAAATATAGTATTTTGCGTACTATAATTTGTTTCAACAGTATGTATATAGTACAACTTACCGAAATATAGTGCAGTGTCATATAATATAGTGCGGGCGGCAACCCTAGACTCCACCCACATTTGCATCTTCTGATTGAGCATGCACTTACTATTATCAAATTTTCCATCAACGTTTCAAGTAAAGTTGATGCTCCTCGGGAGAAGAATATTTTACAGAGGTGTTAAAGATACCCACTAATTTTCTTGCATTTATAATTAAAAGTCTTCTTGAATATAGTGTTAACGACTTTGCCGTTGGTTTCTATCCACAATATTTGAATTCGACATAAATAAAATGTTAGGTCAGCGGAAAAATTCGTTCGCTCACTGTTAGGTGTACGGAAATGTCTCTTTTTACCACAACTATTTCTACTTTTCCCGGAAAAAGTGACAGAAGGCCATACATACCCAAACAAAATATATACATTGATTAAAAAAACATGTAATATATTTTTACTTTTGATAACAACGTTGGTGCAATAAAGCGAACGAACCTGTGCAACGACTTAATAACAAAAACGAAGAGAGGGAAACCATTATCACTAGTCTCTACTTAGCATTCTTTTTCTAAGAAAAAATACGGTGTCATTAACATTGATCAAAAAAGAAAAATTCAAACTTTTTGTATCCAAGGAAAATATCATTTTCCAAGAATATATCAAAGAAGCCTAAAGTTCATCGAATCACGCGATTGAGAAGCTATATGCCGCGAAGAATAGAATGGCGATCGAAGTTGATTTTTTTTTACGAAATATGTAGAACGTCCTTGATAAGTCCTTGCAGCGCGGGACGTTGCAGGCAGCCGAAGGACTCGCGCCCGTCGTTTCGCTTCGCTAGTGTTCGTATCGAGAAAAATGATCGTATTTGTGTAGACCAGCGGCAATTGGCCAATTCCCGCCAGCGCGCCGCGCTGTGTCGAATGTCCCCCAATGATATCGTTTATTTTTGCGCGCCACTCGCAGAACGTAACGGTGGCGTAGCCACGGCGTAATTATAAAATGTTGCAACGCCGGCCGGTGCAACGAACTCACGAATGTGCCGTAGCATGATTCTGCCGGTGAACAGTCCAATTGTTATGAAACATCTTTCCATACGTTTCGGGAACGCTTGCTTGACAATAGAGTTTGCTACCGCACATATACCTACACTAATTGTAGAAAGTCTTTACAGTCACACTCCGCCTTCCTTCATGGTCCACAAAATTTTCATCTTGCCTATCAGCGAAAGAAAGTTTGAAATTGATATTTTTATATACCTTAAGCCGGGAGTCAGTTTTCACCAATTTTTCAGATTTTTGTACACTAAGTATGTAAGAAAACATTGTTTTTGAAAAATTCATAAAATCTGGTATCATTCACTTTCTGTTATTTAGCCTTAAACGAAGCTATGTAAACCATAATTTGCATAAGATTATTCAGAGTTGGCAATTTAACTTTGAACCTGTTTATTTCTTGGTAAAAATTAGATTCAGTAAGGAGGCAGTAGAATTAATCTTTTTCAAGTCTCGGTGCAAAGCCAACTCACAGGTGCAAAGTAATCCCGGTTTACAGTATTTGTAGAAGTAGCTTTAAGAAGAGATATCGTTTACCATGTTGGTATCATTGGTCTGCTGGGGACTCTGATGTGCTAATGTGTATAGTTGCTTTATGCGAAATTATGGTACCCTTGTTACCGTTAGCTTTTAAACTTCCTTTCGGCCATCATTGTGGAACATTTGTTCAAGGATAATACAAAATTCTCTTGATGGCAGTCGCAGTTTTAAAGGAATGATCGCAACTGTGCACGTCTACGATTTCGTATGAAATCAGCCTCATAATCAATTATCTTCCAAGCCGAACGGGACATAAAACTTTCTAAAAATTCTGTATACGCAGTGTTTCGCGGTGCACACTGCGTATGAATGAGTTTTACAAAGGTACTGACAACGATACCTCTATTCTAATAATCGTCGCGACGTATCTTCGGATCCATCGAATCAAGAATATTTTGAGTAGGTAACAGATACGTAAAATTTTGTACTTTTGGAAACAGCGAAATTTATTTAGTTTCTCGTCGAATGCGATGTTTTTCAAAAGTAGGCACAGGTAGTGATCAGTCACATTCATAACACAGACGATGGGGATTTATCAACCCTTAGACAGGGGATGAGGTGGCAATATTTGGCCCACAATATAATTTCATTCACATAGGTACACTTACATTCGATCTTGATCTTGTTAAGGTCCAAAATTCTTACTTCTTATAAATAAGTGGCGGATTTAACGGGCGGCCGATGAGCAGTCGACGCCTGGCCCCTGCTGAGGAATCCACCCCAGGGCCCCATCTTCAAAAAAAAAAGTTACGATTTTATCCATACTCTATATTTCCTTTGTTTCCCATAATTCTCATACCACACCCGCGTAAATTTATTTGTAATTCTGTTATGCATACAGAGTGTCCCAGAACGTTTGCCACCTGGGCCTTATTCCTCAAATCCACCACTGGGACTGACACTAATATGTAATAAGTAACAGAACTAGCATAATGTACATACAGGGTGGGTTCAAATCAAGGTGACCATTTGTTTCTTAGGGTGTCCGGGAAAATGAGATTTTTTTAGGGACCACTCTCCGTAGACTTGGCCCCACTGTTGCCAAATTAGTAGAATTTTAATAGCAAACTCGTGGCTTCGGTGTCATATTAATTATTTTGTAACTTTAAAGAAGAAATACAGAATCGTGGACAAATAATTACCTTAAACTCAGAATTGGGGACAAAAGTTACCGACTGCTGTCCCCGGAAATCGGGGACGAATGGTCCCTTATCCAAATGTGCCCTTTTTCGCCAGGCGAGGGCGAAACGACGCTGATTCGATAATTCAGGAAAACCCGTCGAATCGTTCGTTTCGTCAATTTCATGCCATCTGCGTGGCCCTGCCGACATGCTTTCACTTGTGCACGCATCTAACACGCGAAGCTGACATAAGGAGGCGGATGAGAGCCGAGAGATTAGCAACCTTCCACCTAAGATCGTGCGGTGACATTTTCCTTTGCGCTCGTCCGTAAATGCGACACAAGATACGTCGCCGATACGCCGACGGAGACCCAATCCGGAGCATATTTTACTTGGGCGATCGTGGCGCAACGTGTGGCTGTACGGGAACGAACTACGTTATGTAAAATCCGAGCAAAAATCACCGCGGCGTACAAAAAGCGCGTTCTGCCGCGTTGCTGGGAACCTCGAGGATACCTACTTGCCTAAGCTACCGAGGAATTGGGCACCGACCTGGCCGATTGGTTACGATCGTTCGTTCGTGCCTCCTCGAATCGCCGCTACTTTTTTCTCTGGTTTCGTGGCGCGAATTCGTTGCTGCAATATCGCGGCGCTCACGCATCGCGGCTCCATGCCTGGAAAGAAGTTGAGACTTCGGCCGCTGTCGCGTACCTAACCTATGCGTGATTCCTCGATTCTCATTTAGCACTTTTCGTGAGCCTAAGAAATCAATTCTATTTCATATTTTACTTTTCAAGAAAGCTATACCATTCAAAGATTTATATCCACAGGCGGATTTGGAGATTTGGCTCCCTTAGGTTAACGAGTGTCTGCCACACTTTCTGCGAAATATCATCAGATATATTTAAAAGAGGCGAGGCATTTTCAAAATTAATGCTAATTCGCTATATGATAGAGAAGTGAATTGTGTTTAAAGTTGTCTCAGCCCCTGTGTTTAAATCTTTCCCAATTTGTATCGCTCAAAATTTGTTGCCCCTAAAATTTGCCGTCCTAGGCTCTACTCTATTCAGCCTACACACAAATCCACTCATGTTTATATCCCATTTACGATATTCTGTTTCATGGTTTTAAAAAACAAATGAATAGTTGGGAAATTCGGAAATGATCGACGTAAGTTTGCCCGAAAATGTTCAGTGGCGTATTGAAAGTGTGATTCGGACGGTGAAGCTTCTAAATTTTCATGATCATCGCGAGATGAAGTTAACTGTTTGGCTGACACCGAGAATCCGGAAGTGGGTATCAAGGCTGACACGCTTTTTCACACGTTTATTATCTGCAAGAAGGCATTGTCCAGCTTAATTTTTTACTGTGAGCCTAAACCTCATTAAACTTAGGCGTTGCATTAAGACAGCTTTCATTCCAGACAAGTTTAGCTACGCCAAAACTGATGATATCTACGTTGTAGTTAACGGTGACTTCGAGTGTCTTTATTGGCGTGAAAACGCGTCAATGCCGGGGAGATGTTGGAGACTTTTGACTCGAAAAGGCATCACTGCTAGGCAAAGACTTGAGAAGGGTACTAGGCAGTCGTTTTTGTGGAAAATGAAGCATTTCTTTTTCAATAAATTATAAAGAAGCTGAGGCTTATTCTATGACAGAATGTTTATTAACATCATAAGCTTTAAGAAAACATGTTTGTTTCGCCAAAAATATGTAGGTATTATACATGACGCTACAGATGGATCATTCAAGAGCCTTTTTAAAAAAGTTTCGACTACCTACTTAGTACCTTTAAGAGCTGACGTGAAGTGGTAGTTTCAATGTGGCGCTATAAAACCTAGCATTAGGCATTTAATTAATGTACTAACGAAGGAAACTTCGTGTGCTTCTCTAATGCTATATGTATAGTTATATGCATCTGCTGAGTAGTAATTAGTTGCACGTTTAGCGATATTCTTTTGAGGCTATGGCTCAGAAAAGGAGTTCTATATGCATAAATTGGAAAAAGTGGAACATTTTTTAACTGAAATGTCCAATAACAAGGAAATATTCAGAAGAATATTACTGTAAAATGCGGCTACAGATAAAAAAAAATTTTCGCCATTGGTAAGGATTATCGATAACGAGAATACAATTCGAGAATGGCACCAGGTAACCAAAAGATTTTAATCACTCATAACGGTTATTCGTAACCAAAATCATTTAAACCAATATATTAATTCTAATACCAAAACTTTCAAAATTTGGGTTATACCAGTTATGGTCTCTGCTTTCTATATCTTCGTCTTATTTTGTTCTGTAAAAATACCCCCTAAAAGAATGATCATCAGTACTCGAACACCCCGTATGCCACGCAGCAGAGTTTTGTAGTACAACGAAAACGTAGCGATTACCCTCTGCAACGACTTCCACATAGTTTAACGATCTATTACATTCTACAGTTACAATAACGATCATATTATACCAAATGTCACTCACAGAGAAGCATCGAATGTAACTCACACAGCGGATAAAGTTACAATAATTAACACTCCTAATACAAGACGCTGCAATTATCATTTTCACAGATCTCTCCTTCATCACCTCGCCGGAATTCGCGCGACATAAATTTCAGCCGAACGGTGCCCTGAGCCGTCTTACGCTATCCGTAGAATCAACAGGCGGTGCACGTAAATCATTAGCACAATATAGCGATCGATCAAACGCGATGAAAAGAAGAGGTCCCCGGCAACTTCCGAGCGGGCCCAATTTCTCCTTTATCAGGGATCGCGCTTGTCCCGGCTGCCTGGCGTGTAAAAGACACGGCAAGAGCCCGCGGACGCGTGGCGGTGCGTAGGTCGTTGGTGCGTGAGCGTGCAAGTTCAAGAACAATGGCACTTCACGATCTGTATAATGTAGGTAGGATTTTGCCAGGCGACGGTGCCGGCTGATTGTGGTGGCGGAGGCGGTGGCGGTGGTGGCGGGCAGGCTCTCGTGCCACTGACCCACAAACACACTTACCTATGTTATACTATGCCTGGCTGTACACGCCGTTCTGCCGTTGTCGCTATGCCTTAATGCCCGTGCACACCGTGTTTCCGCCTCGCGGGAGCGCCCGCGTACGTCGTCCTTGGAAGATTTACTCGCCGGCCTGATCGTGCTCCCGATGCCGCCTCTTGAATTTTTCATTCGTACCAGCCACACCGTGAACTGAAAGTGACTCGTTACCGAAGGGAGCCGGGTAATTGTATGCTAAATGTCCGTCAGCGGCACGACGGCCACGTTCGAGCGCCCCTTGTGGCCCGAACCGATCGCGCAGATTAGAATTAGAATCTCGGGGCGAAATAACACATCTTGCCGGATGTACCACGGAACCTTTAATTTACTTACAATTTCGTTTTACGTCCGTACGACCGTGGTTACCGTTAAATGTCACTCCCCATGGTGACATTTAAGGCCCCGCGAGACGGGCGGCGTTAGTACACATTTGCGCGTGTTTCTTCCTGGCGTGGGTTTAACCGCCGCATCGCTCGTTTCTGCGGTATCGTTCTTGTGTTTGCTTTTGCGAAGGGAATTCTTCTGAGGTTCTTAAAACGGTCCCTGCCAAGGTGGAGATTCAGAGTCTTGGTAGGATTATAAAAAGCGATGAGAAAACTTGGATTGAGGAACACCATTTTTTTGTTGAATAAACGCTTCACCAGGGATGAATATCGTCGGCCCCACTACCGGCTGGATTGAAGAATTTAGTGACATTTGCGTATATTTTTTAAGATATCGGAATGGCGTAAAAAAATAGGATAATATTATTCCTTTCTAATGATGTACAATTTAATATTTTTTACACTTGTTTAGTTATTTGTTTTTAATTTTTTTAACTTGTTCGTGATAAAAAATATTTGAAAACTGGTTATTTGGTACTTTATTTCAATGCCCTTTTAAGTGTTTTAACATAAGTGTTCTCTTGCCAATTTTAAAGAATTTCGCAATATTCCGTATTGGATTCAGAATTATTTTCGAATAAGTTATTTACATTGATTACTTATAAAATGTCACTAAATTCTTCAATACGTGACACGGGACGCGTTAATATGGGATACTGGACATTTTTATCTCGGGCATATTGAGAAGATACTAAATTTTCTTAAAAACAATATTATACTGCTCGACACTTTTTTGCGGAGTATATAATTATTTAGATATACATTAATCGAAATAGGCATACCTATACAATTTTCTTAAAAGTCGTGTACCTACACTTGTGTTTCAGTATCTCCTCCTACCCGATTCAAACTTACTTTTAAAATTGTTATACTCATTACCTATTTAGTTTTGTATCATAGACCGATAATAAATCTTCTCCAAAGGTGTTTCCACCTTCAATATCCAGAAGTGAAATTCACACTAAAAATCATTTTTCTATCGTTTCAACCCGACCGTAATTCCATTCCAATGACCGTATCGAAGAGATTACCAAACTATCCAGGTAGCCCTTCTTGAAATCGTGTATCGTTTAAAGTGACTCATAATATCTCAAGTTCAGTGCAAAAACAGGCGGTCAGTAAGAAGCCGTACAGATGCCTCGCGTAGATGAGAGTACAGGTTGGCGAGAGCAAATTCAGACCGCATGAAGCTATCGCGAAAAACACGAGCCCATGAAAATTGCGGGCAACTGCGTAACTGTGCCTGAAGAGACGTGTACGCGTGTAATCCCCGTCTGTCGTCCTCCCGCGTTTTACTCTCCATCTCGATTGGCCCACTTGGTAAACAGGACAAAACTGGAAGAGCAAGGCTGGTCCTGCCGCGGCTCGGGGTTGCGGGAAAAGGGGGGCAGCCGATCCTCTCGACTTTTTGCCATCGTCACGAATCGAAGACGAGGAGCATCGCGATGGAAGGAGCGCCACCAGGAAACGGCGGGCGGAAGAGGAAACCCGCGTTAAAATCGTGAGCGATTCGTTATCGCCGCCCCACAACTCCGAATGCCGCGACCCACTCTTGGTTTCTGGGGGGGAAAATAAACTGGAAACAATCTCCACCCGCCACCTCCTTACCGTCGACTTTGTTCTCCAGTCGATCAGGTTGCTGGGAACAAAAGTTGGTCTCGATAGACCGCGGACCGGATATAATCGCGGGACACATTCGAGCTGAAAGCAGGTGGCGTATTGATTGAAAATTTGAAATCTTCGTGCATTATGTATGTGCATACTTTTGTTTCAAAGATTTCACGGCCCCAACTTGGCATTTTCACTAGCCACAAGTAAATTACAGTCGGGTCTGGGGTTTGATCTTCACCCACAACGATCTTCGTTCCACTTCAAGTTGAGATTATAATTAATAACGAACGGTCGGTGGTCACCTTCTTTTATCGTGGTATTCGGGACACTTTTTGCCGGCGGTTCTTGATAAAAAGATTTTACGAGAAGCGGCGGCCGCCACGCTTGGGGTTTACCTTTACGATCACGCCGAGCGACGCCGCATACCAGAAATCGAACTAGTCATGCGCGGGTTTTTTCGTTCGCTCGGTGAACCCAACTGGGTCACGCTCCCTCCGCCCTGGCTAGGGCAATAGACGACCAACGGACCTTCGGCTGTTACACTTTCGAAAAATTCGGACAGCGCTACTTCGAGCCACTTTGGGCGCCGCTCCGTTGCCCAAATTTCTCCCTCCTCCACGCCGGTTCTGTCTACCCAAATCCGGAACCTCGTTTGGTGTACACCCCTCCCTCCCCCACCCTCCCCACGCTCCACGGAATGTCCTCATTTTTTTCGGGGGGCCTCGGGGGCCTCGAGGATCGCGTGACTTCCTCAACGTTGTAAACGGGGAACCGCGATGTAGCACCGCGTGAGCTTTGAAATCCGTCTCCTGGCACTCCGTTCGCTGTGCTCCAGCAAAACAGCTTTTTCCCTTCGGACATATCCAACTTCAATTATAGTTGAGTGACTCGGAAAGGAATTCGTTGCACAAGTGTCGTTAGTTGAAGTTTCACGTGAAGACACTTTGCAAGAGGATGATTGCTTTTGGAATCGAAGTTTAGTATTATTTCAGTGGTTGCAACTGAACAGCTTAATGTCTATAGAGTTTATAATATATGGGTATAAAAATTCATATTTTCATTCATCGCAACAGACGTATTAGCTTTGTACGGATTTTATTTATTGATTCGGACAAGAAGTCAAGTTGATCGTCATAAGAATTAGCAATGTTAGATATGCGATCGATGTAATTATGTTTGCCGCAGAGGGTTCCATGAGTTTTTACGTTAAAAAGATTACCATGCCTTAAGGCTTCCATACACGAGCGAGCCGCTCGCCGAACCGCTCGGCAAGCCGCTCGCTAACTGTAGACTCGGCTCGCATGCTCGCTGGTGTGTGGGATCGACGAGCGATTAAAATGCTCGCTCACGAGCCGAGCGTCTCGCTCGTCGATCCCACACACCAGCGCGCATGCGAGCCGAAGCCTGCAGCTCGCGAGCGGTTCGGCGGGCGGCTCGCTCGTGTATGGAGGCCTTTAGACATATTAAAATCTTATTCTCAGAATAATATGAACGACGTTATACTATGAATCAAAATAGACCCCGCTTACCGCCATTCAGGAATTAATGCCGTTTTATTAAACATTAAGCCTGATTATGTAGCAGCTCAGCAAGCTACTGAATGAATGCCAAATTAGTTTGCAGCGCGAGTGGTCAAACTGACGCGGCGACGGCGCGATTCTCATTGTCAGCCGAGTGGCGTCGAAACCGCCTGGCAGAAACAGCGAACCAGCGATCAACGGCCGACCGTCTCGGCGTGATAAACAATTACGAAACGGATTGTTAAAAAAGGAAGCAATACGGCTCGCGCATATTTATGTAACGGCGTTGGAGGCGCAGTACCCACGAGCGTGTAACGGCAACGCGAGTAAGTTTCCTCGTAAGTTCGCGGTAACATCCGTGTCGCGGGTGCGCGTGTGTGCAAGCTCCCACCCGTTGTCTACCTGTTGCTCTTGCCAGCACACCTGTACGCCGGCACGTACGCCTAGCTGCCCGGTGTCCACGTGTGCGTCACACTTAACGCCTGTCTCTAGTCACCGACGAACGTGGTAGGATCGTCGCCGGCGCTCGTGTGCCCACGAAAGAAGTTTCACTCGGCTACGGTCCCTCGGTGTACGTACGTACCTACGTACGTACTCGGTACGTACGGTATATACGCGCACACGGGAACGTGGGCAGACATGCGTGCTACCGGCCGCTCGATCGGAGAACGGCCAGCCAAGTCCTTGGCAAGGCCGATCGAGACATCATCCGACCACCTTTTTCCAATTAGCGGACTTCTGGTAATCGACTACCGGCTTCCTACGAACCCGACACACTAGCGCTCGCCTCTAGTGGCTCCAGTACGGTCGAGACGGATCTGACACTCATGAGTCCGTTGCGCATATAGGTACATTCGGGCACTGCGCACGCGTCAGCTTTTCTGGCGATCGCCCCGTGTAGCTGTTGAACGATAGGCTCCGGCCACGACGATTATGTGTATAAGGAAGGAACAAAGGCTTGGGAACATTTTCTTGGGTAATTTCCCTCTTTAGGAGGGCGAGCTTGGAAGCTTTGTGTTTTTTAAGGAATTGGTGCGGATTGCAGTTAAAAAAGCGAAAAATTGCGCGAGGGGTGAGGAGAAATGTGACGCATAATTGTTTTGATTGATTGGTGCGTTTGTATGTACAATTGAACTGCATTTGGAAGTCGAGTACGACGTAAAATATGAATATAAAAATTATGCTAGAGAGGAAATAGTATCTATAGCAGTGTTAACTGCCCTCCTTAGTTAAAATGTCCCATCTACCATTTCGAAACATCCGAGAAAATTGAAGTTTTATCTTTTTCTTTGTGCTCTTCTCGTAAAAAAAAAATAAATTAGACTGTTTCTAGATCTCTATGAAGCACGTAGGGTTTTCTAACTTCACTTAAAAGGTAAAAGACGTTTGGAACTTCAAATATTTTAATATTTTTTTAAAAATTGTAAAATGCGTCCGTGAGGCGCTATTGCCATTTCACCTGTTGGCGCGAGCGCGGGTTGCAAGATAAAATGCTGACCTTGTACCTTGGCATCGAAAAACGATTATCGCGGGGAGCAGTAAAATTTCCCAAGAGCTAGGGATGATGGAGGTACCGAGGCTCCGATTTGCGAAATTTATGGCGGCGATCCGCGGGGTTCCTCCTCGTAGCAGGCACTCGTCAAAATCGAATTGGCTAAGTGCACAGCTTCCTGGGTGTCGTAAAGCGCAATGAAAGGATGCTCGGTGGCCACATCTAGGCCCACAGACCGTTTTCGGTCGATTTACTACGGTAAAGTTTTACAACAGACCTGTGCCGTTTGCGGCAGCCGCGAGATCTCCTGGATTCTCTGCACCTTCGTCCCATCCACTGCTAGGGAAATATTATACTGCCTCTGCAAAAATCTATGAAGATTTCACTGCTTTCCTTAGGTACTTATAAAATTAAGATAAATCATAATGCAAACTAAATACAAGTATATAATGATTCCTCATCTAAATGAAATTAAACTTAACACGAATCGATTCTTCCCATTGCATTGCGTAGATATCACCTCTATCATCAGCTTAGGTGAAGTCAATACTTTTTTATTCCTCATTAAAGAATAGGTGCATTGACTATAAAAGTACTAAATTCAGCACATTGGAATATAAAGATCTGGGAGGTAGTTAATTTAAAAAGTAGCATGTACAACGAGGAAACTCTGAACATCACTGCAAAGTTATCTTTCCGTGCAATATCTCCGAGAGGAAATCGTCGAGTCACAGAGAACCGCTTTTTACGATTCTTTATGATATTCGTTGGAAGTGGCACATTATCCCTTGGCCAAGGTCACGGGATTCATATTGTCAGGTGGATTGGTAATGGCGGTGCCGAAATGGTGTCTAGTGGCCACATTAAGGGCCGCAAACCGTTCCACCGCGCAGAACCACCGTAAATTTTCAGACGCGTTTGCGGATGGAACGTCACTGTTTCGAAAGCCGAAATTCTCTTGTCGTGACGGCCAAGAAGCGTCGGGGGATTTAAGTGTCATAGAGACCTGTCGAATTATTTACGGCCTTCTGTTCGACGTAAACATAACTGCGGCCTTGTACCTGGACCGAATAAATAGCCGGCAGTCGGTGGACCATTTTATTTCCGCGATACGATGGCCTTTTGGGAGTAGAGCTTGTAGGGATATCAGTAAATTTACGAATTGCGTTCCCCCCTTGGCGCTTTATTATAGTTAGGAATTAACTTAAGGGGGGATTCTCGTCTATTAGTCTCAAAAGTAACTGGTATTTAAGAATTTTTTTAAAAAACTTTTTGTCATAATATTATCGTCAATAATTAATAAATAATGAAGAGGACATAAAAAAATATTTTTTGCAAGTTTAATGTCTCTTTATATCCTAAAATAGTTTATTAATGCAATATTAACAATAGCTTTTTAAAAAAAAATCATAAATTTCGGGGGCTGTTACACGAGAATCCTCCCTTAAATCTCTGTGTAATTTAATAGCAGCGAAACAGAAACTGGAAGGTTAGTATATAATTATTAACGAGAAGCTGTCTGTAATTACCAAAATTATTTTGTGGGAACGTATGGATATATCTTTCTTTAGTCGTTGGAAAAGTAGGATACTTTAGGTTCTTTTCAATTAAAAGCCAACAGGATCTTTTTTTACTTTTTACTTATATTGTGAAAGCATTATTAGAATCGTTGGAAAGAAATAGTCAATACTCAAGCAGGGACACATTCAAAAAATTATTTAAATTTCTGCGAAGGTTCTGATCATTTTAAAAATATGTATTTTCGCAGGCTGCGTACCATAGAATACAATTACTTAAAGCGCGGTTCACACTTGATTTTTTCGCACGCGTGTTGCTTTATGTATGCGAACCTACTTTCCTGACGTCGTAAATTTGTGATATCGCTGTTCGTAACGATAGACGGTCCATCGTTCGCCATCGACTTTCTTTTAGAAATGACCGCTTTCAACGATGACGGTGCGTATTTATTGAAAAACGTGAGCTTCGTAAAAAAATGCACCAATTTAAATGCAAATAACACTTGTAGGTACCCTTTCTTTAAATAAATCGAATCTTCTTATCATTCGGTATATGAAAATATAAAGGGATGAACAATGAGATATTTTACAAATGTGTCACATTACATTGCAATTTGCAGTTCCGCCGTTTCCTCCAAGGAAAAAATTATGTGATAAAAAAAGCGCCCTTGTCAGATACAAAGATGCAAGATACACTGAAGTGAATGGTATACTAAATCGTCACGCGAGGAACTGGCGAAGGGACGTGAAATAAATTTTAGACGACGATTTAGAAGTTAAAAGAAAGGTAGGGTCGGGATGAATTAAATCAGACTGAAAGAGCAACAATTACGAGGTAAATATAAAAGCAATAATTTAAATAAAAGAGTAAATAGTTTGCAAATAAAATTATCTTTAGGTTTTAATTTACATCTAAAAATTTTATTGAGGATAAATGATAAAAGGAAACAATACAGTTACTACTGCTATATAACGACTTTCAACTCTTCCCTCTCCCAATTTTTCCTAGGGTAGATGTCCTTATATTACTGTCAGTGTCCCTATTACTGCCACTTTATTTATTTTGCTTAATAAAAATGTAATGTATAAAGAATAATGTACACCAATAATATTATTATTAAATTAGGACTGTTCTTATTATTATTAATATTATTGTTGTACACTATTCTACATACGTTCCATTTTTATTAAGCAAAATAAATAAAGTGGCAGTAATAGTGACATCTACCCTATCACCCTGTAGAATAGAGCTACAGCCTGTTCGAATGTTTAGAATTACCCTGTTCTATGCACATACAACCCACTTTCAATAACGTGTATCTGCTTCGAATGTAAAGATCGCGGCAACGAAGCTGTCGTCGGTCTCCAGAAGGGCGTCGAAATGTGAAGCATTGAAAATGCCGTGACGAATCTCGCGTGGCAAAATATTTTCGGTCGCGGACCATTGGGATCCCCGCAGCCGGGGCCGACCGTAAGAAATCGCGCCTCGCAATATTTAGACTTGTACTACTTGCCGCGCATGTAGGCGAGCCTGTCGGCGACGGCCGATTATCCACGGCCCTTTTCGTCCCGTGACTTTTCGGGGTGCACCCGGAAGAGGCTCCCTTTCGGGTTCGTTGCACTGACAATAAGGAAGTTTCGGCGCGTTTCGCAGGTAGCCTCTCGGCCCTCTTTCTTCTGTCCACGCGGAAAACTTCCGGGTGGTCCACTGGCCCGAACTACTCCGCACATTCCATTCGTATCTTGGGTAATTGGATCAGGCTGATGCTTCGAGTCGCGCGTTGATTTACTCTCGCGCTTCGCTCACAGGTTTCTTGCAAACCCCGGAATCAAGTATAGGAAATGCCAAAATTTAATGGAAATTATGTGTAGCAATATTGTGGTGGTATCGGTTCGATCTGAACGCAGTATTTTATACTGAAAGTCTGCTACCGCCTTTATGTATGCTTATAGAGGGATTTGTAAAATAGCGTGTGCGAATAAAATATGTGTAAAAGTAATGTATAAATGTGTTATTGTTATTGTTGTGTAGTGTTATGTAACAATTAAGGATTTGTGGAATAATAAAACAAATGAAAATAAATGAATTTGAATTTAAGGGTAATGGGAGATTTTCACTTCGACTTTTTGTTACTGTAAGATTGTTGATTGATGTTACCTACTTGTTTAAATCTTTCTTCTTTTGTAATTATTTAAAATTCCCTTCTTACTTACTTTGTTATTTCTTTTGAAACACAATTTACATGTTTCTAAATGAAATGTGTGAAATATTTAATTGACCGAGACATCAAACTGTTTCGAGATATTTTTCAAAATATTTATCTGAATTTTAGACCTTCTGCTCCCCACGTTTTTTTTTTATAAAATTCAAGGTAAACACTATATTATTTTCAGCCAACGAAGGAATACTATCAGTACATCCAAAAAATGTATCAAATCTATAAAAGTGTTAACTGCAAATTTGGAAAAATCCCTGAAAAGTAATCCACTATTAACGGTCTCTTGAGTTTACTGCATTTTTTGCCGAGTAGTCGTCGAAGGAGAGAACGTAACAAAGATCAATGAAATGCAAATTTCCAAGCGTTTCATTGCTCGCAATACGACTTCCTGGTTAGTTTGAACCACGCCTAATGGCCTGAGTTAACAGAGTGAGAGAAAAATAAGACGCGTTGCTATTTGCGAATCAAGGAAACGCGTTTGATGAGTAAATGTTGATTTGTTTGGCCTCTATTGGTTTTATCGCCTCCACCTTGAAGCCGCGTGTGAATTGTCGTTTAATCGCTTCGGCGATTATTTGAGTCGCCTCGATTTGTGTAATTGTTTCCTCGTGAGGTCCTTGTGTTCCACGAGCAATGACACGAGGCTAAGTTATCCTTCGACAGTTTTTACGTCTCACGCGCTATATTCTGCAGCTTATTTTTTACTTTACATTTTAGTTGTTCCTCGATCGTAATTTTGTTTACAAATATTGTTCAATTTTGGCCCTGATTCATACGTTCTAGTTTTCTAAATTTTCTTACACAGTATTGTATCATACTTATGTTCCTTTCATTTATTTTACTAATATCAGGTACTTAATTTGAAACCTTTATTTTCTAAATTCCAAAATATTTATAATCCGTGGGATCAATATTAAACGAGTCATTTCTATTTCTTTTGCATTCTTCTGTCAGATATTTCCGCCCCATAAGAATCTTTATTGGCTAATTCTTTATAGGAAACTTTTGAAATAGAAGCCGTTACCAAACAGCATAAAGTAGATATTTTATAAATAATTAATATACTTACTTACATCTTCCCATATAAAAGAATCTACTTGAATCGTTTAAACTTCATTTTATTATATTTTTGTCAACTTTTAAAATCATGTATATTTACACTCCTTAAGGATGTATCGGACGTACAATATTAGACAAAAGTATATGAAATTTGAAATACTTGAATATCTACATCTTACGCATAGTAAATCTAGATGTAAGGAACTCGAACGACAGTTGGAGTCTTATTTTTACTCCTAGAAAGGTATTATTCCTTGCCCTGAATTCACAATATTTTCAAGTTACAATTTATTTCTTTAAAACGGTGCAATGAAAACAATTAAATATGAAAATTTATCCATATACTACATGTACAAAAAAATTGAAAACAGTGCTACCATTTCTTCAACATTGTTTCAGCGGTTTTATCTGTCAAGATCGTCTCTTTCCATAAGAGTATCTACGTGTAAAATCAGTGAAAATTAAAGTCGTTATAACTCAGCAACCGTTTAGTGAGTTCGTTTAAAATTTTTGGAGCACGTCAGGAACATTAAAAAGACCAATCTGAAAAATTGTCACCAACATGGTACCAATTTGAAGATAGGTCCGATACATCCTCAAGGGGCGAAAGAATGACGCTTGTAAGGTGCCATTTAGTTAGGAGCATCCATGGGAAAACACGGAGTCTCGCGTCAGAGGTCCGTAGCATGTGGAAGAAAGAAGAGGGCCCTTAAGATTTTTACGGAATACCCAATTTCGAGGAGCGTAAATATTTGGAGGAAGTCGTCACGCCCGTCGTATATTTGACGCGTGACCATTGTAAACGTTGAAAGATTCGCAATAAATATCGCACCCTCGTCTGGGACACACGTGTTTCCCCGCGCGGACGGGCACGCTTCGGGTCGCACTTCCAGAATACCGTCCACGTGTCACAGGTCATGGGCACTTTATGCCTGAGCGTTTCCCTGAACAATACGTGCAATTCATCTTCTCATCACTACCAGCAGGCACGGGGTCAGGTATAGAGCGAATGTTTCATTGTTCAGTCCCGAGCGCGGCAACTCGACTACCCTGCAAGCAGGGTACGCGGCGCGAGTAGCGAAAAAGTTAACGGGTCGGAAATGGTAAAGCGTAACAGCAATGTTTATACGCTTCTTTATCAGACACGATCGACTGACTGTATAATTCCACTTTTACTTTCAATTTGGCATTAACCCTGGGGTGGTTTTGCGCTTTCTAGCACATGGATATTGCGCGTGGTGGTTATTGTTGGATTATCTTGATTTTAAATTTTGCGACGATCTGCATTGTTGATTACACTTCCGGAAGTGGTGTCGAGGTACTGATGCTTCTCAATGATTACCACGGGATTTATTTGGGTTGGATAAAAAGGTTCCTTTTGTTCTTTAATTTAGAGACAAGTTTTATATGTGCAACGAAGAATTTCACTGGATTTTCGTATATTGAGTAAGTATCTCCCGTGGCGACTGTCATATTTTCTTTGTGTGCAAGATGCTGAGGGAAATAGCACTCACGGCTTGCAAACAAAGTGCTATATTAAGGGGAGGTTCCAGTCTATAATTCGATTTTTTTTAGTTCATCTTTCGAATGTTCTACCTTTTAGGAATATGTGTTTAAAAAGATTTTTTGAAATTCGTAAAATTGCCAAAGTTATAGGCATTCAAGTAGCGGCAAATGCATGCGTAACACCCGCCCGGTTATTATCTGATTCAGCGGAAACTTTTTTGTTTTAAAGAATATACTTTGGGCTCGTGGAGAAGTCAGTAAAATTTAAACAAATTGAAATTTGTAATTTTTAAAGGCGTTAAAAGGACGAAAATTATAGGGAAAAATTGATTTCAAACTTCAAGTGCCGTTCTTTTCTCAAAAATGTCATTTTCTTGTAATTTGTACTGCTTAGTCCTCGAGCTAGTTTCTTGCCCTGTAATAATCTGGCATTGTTTTTTATTTCAGACCAATGGTTTAGGTGCTACAGGTTCCACCGATTTGGATGAATTGTTTGACGCCCCGACTTTAACGACTCCCCAGTGCTGCCTGCAGTGATCAATTATAAAACAAAAAATTGAATTCTGTCGTTTAATACATCCTTAATACAATGCAAAAGGTCCCGTTAAGTTATATGTAGGAGTTTTCCTTTAATTAATTCCTAAAGATCACCTATTTTTATGGGCTCTAGACCGGAACAGCCCCTTAAGAAAAATGAGCAGACTCAATGCTAATATTACTGGTAACACATCTCACAGATTACTTTAAGCTCCAGCACTAAACTCATTTTTTTATCAATCTATTTCAACAACTGGAGTTTTGAAAATACCGTGCACTCACAAGAAGGGGATATCTGCACTTGGTCCAAAATATTCTTAAAACGACGGTAGCGTTACGATGTGGTTAAAAATTTATGTTTACCAGGAGGAAATGCAATTAGCTAATTACGTTTTATATTCCACGTGTCAAGGGTGTATATCCACCAATCTCGTTTGCATACAATCGAATGAGTGGGCGTAGACGTAGGCGCAGATACCTAGGGCATAAGGGTACCTAAATATTTTGACACTGCCACCTCGGGACACCCCGAGCGGGCGAGATTTATGGTACCCCCTTTTGCAAGTTGCTGGGTTACGGTCGCCCCGAGGTCCTTCGAAGGACTACGAGCTTCGGACGGACCGTTAGGATCTGCCGATTGCACGACTTTATTGGTAACAATAAACGCGTCCCTGCGCTGCCGTTTCTCTTGACTTTTATGAAGAATCACGAGTGATCCTTACTTATGTTCTGTTTTCAGCGGGCTCATTCTTGCGCCAATCGTTGAGAACGGCCTAGGATAAAATTTCGATAGTAGGAATCGCATATGTGTAGCAAATGTGAAGTATTGGGTCGAACATTACACAATTATTACATAATTCCTCAGTAATTATTCTTTTGTTCTTCATAACCTAATCTACCATTCTATCTCTTCCCGTGTCTTCAATCATATTTCGAGTTCTTCATTTAATTTTGTTGCTCTAAAATTCGTCCGAACATGTCGGTTAGAAAAATATTTATTCGACAGGTATACTACTTTATGAGATTCAAAGAGTTTCACTAGGGTCACAGAAGAGAAACTAGGGTAAAATAAACATTTGCGAAGTTAATAGAGAAGGTGACATTAAAGCTCAAGTGTATCAAATGCGGTTTCAAAAAAATTCCGGTTAGGAGACTTCGGGTTAGACTATAACCGTAATGCTAAAGGCAACACATGAGGCATCCATACTAGAACTACTAGAGAACTCCCGATGAAGTTTAATGCCTTTCTACGAGAGTAACACAGTGATATTTAATAAAAGAAAAGCACAAAACCTTTCCGTTCAACCCAAAATTACAAAAAAAAACAGAGTGTGCATGAACCCTCGTGACCATCATGTTCACATCCGTTCGCCACTGGCCGCTCTGTGACACCAGATTGTCCGGTTCGCTAACGAATAAATGAGGAAGCGATCATTGAAGGAAACACACCGCTCGTGGCAGTCGAAGGAACCGCGGGAACCTTCTTCGAGCGCGGCCCAGCGCCTTCTCTGAATCCACAAGAGTAGTCTCTCACGGTTCACATACTTTAAAATAAACTTGGAAACAATTAGGTCGATCTGGTTAGCGATCCCCGGCGGAGGAGGAACGCGGTCGAGTGGTACCACTAGTCGCAGCAACGAAAGTGTAACCGATTCGCGCAGAAGTGGGGCCCTCGTTCCTTCGAATCGACGGTAAAAAATGGTGGGGGGAACGGGGGAAGGCCCAACGACGAACGATCGCCTGTCTCGTCGTTACGTTGCGTCAAGGAAAAAAAGGCCCGACGACGCGCAGGTGTGGGGAGGGGAGGAGGAACGACGTGGCGGAGCTGGGGCATTATTCGACGCCTAATTAATCGAAAGTTATACAACAATTATTATGACGCAAATGGTTGCGATCCGTGGCAAGCGCGACGGTTATGCCGCGGCTCACTCATATCGCAATCACAAACGGTAATTCACGTTTGATTCAGCGGCGCTCGTTAGAATAAATTGGGCGCCGCGGGGTTCGCTGGCAGCCAACTTTTGAACAACCGTGCCGAGCGGGGAAAACTCTGCCGACGGCGAAGTAGACCTTAATAATTTCGTTGACGGGCAGAACGACTCGACGAAGACTCCGGGTGCCTTTTGATAGTTGTGGAAACATTGGTCGACGTTCTCTCGAGCTTTTGGCTTGAAAGTGGTCTCGCAGTTTTCGTGTCCCCTGAAGGAGCCGCGCGGTCGCGCGGTACAGGACGATTGTGCCAAGGGGGTACGGTAGGTACGTACCACGGATGGTTCGTCTTGCTGGATTAGGTCGTAACGCTGACGGAGAGGAAAAAATCTGACCGGAGATCCTTTCGTCAAGGACCGTGTCGATAGGCTTGGGTTACTGTATTTTGCAAACTAGCGGTGCCAAGCGTTTTTTTTCATCCCAAAATCCCCGAAAGTCCCGTTTTTCATCCGGCAAAAAACGGACGCGACTGTCACGGATTGTAGGGTAACTGTAAATGGATTTCCCGTTGAAGGGTTACTGGCTGCCTTTTTTTTATAATGTCAACCAGGACTCTGTTACCTGGCGTGCAGTTTATTGCCTTCGGAGACCGATTTCGTCGTAGAGTAAAATTGCATGGAAAGATATGGATCTTTCCTTGAAGATACAAGAAACTTGTTATTAACAAACTTCGCCGATTTATAATCATTAACAATATTACTCACAATCAGGGGAATCTAGAACTACTGCAAGGTAAGTCCATCACGTAAAACGACAAATAATATAATTAAATTAGCGTTCGATATTATAAATCATAATTCTAGTGTGGTATCAACATCATAGAAATTATGAATTAATGAATACCCTTGTTCCGTTATGTGTAATCAGATATGCAGTTTTGAATATTAAGGTCTTTGTTTGGAATTTTCTAAATTTCTTGAAGATCAGCGATTTCTCAACCAACGTTTACTGTTTCATCGCATGGAATAAAATTATTACCTTAATATGTTGTACTAGAAAAATATACCGCGCAAGCATGCGATATTAATGTTTATTAATATCTGGTGCATTAACCGAACGCGGCGCGCCTTGGAGTTCAATACGAGCGTGCAAAAGCGCTTTGAATGGTTGCAAGAAATGGCCATGACGAGGTATGTATACATTGAAAGCGTAGGAACGTCCTTTTGATCCTTGGATCTCTGTGTAAGGATCTATATTATGAATCTATTTCATCGATTTCGTAGGCACTCGACAAAAATCCAAGAAATATAATTCGCGCAGGAAGAAACACTTAATATTTCCAAGGGGCATAAAAAACGTTACTTTAAATGTATCATTCTTTAAGGATGGACACGAGATTCCTACTTGTTTTAAAAATTTGATGAGTTCACTTATCTAGACACTGGTTCTTAGAACAGAAATTCTGCCTAATTGCTGTGAATTTAGAAATAAAAGAGGAGGGAGAGTATAAATGAGACGGTATAGAATATTGGTGAATTTTAATTCTAGTAGAGAAATTGAGACGACCAGTTTCTATTTTTAAAAGGATCTTAATAAATTTGAACTCTTGGTCGAAGACTGTTCCAATCATAGTAGTCTTCTAACGCCAAATATAATTATAATGCAAGTATTACGTGTTATAATAATTGGGAGAGACTTTTTGATTTTTACCTTTAGATATTAAAAATGTGTTCATTGCAAAATAGAATATCTTTGTGATTCTTGCAATTTCTACTCATTCGTACTATCTATTAACAATAATCACGAATGTATATATACAGAATATATACACTTCTTGAATCGTTTCATCAGTAATGTTTTTTTCAACAAAATAAAAACGTTCGAGCATTGCATTTAGTTTAGGAATACCGATTCTAGGATTTACTTTTACTTTTCGCACTACAAGACGCTCTTCTCATGCATTTAAAACTTCTTCTACCACAAAGCACTACTTCCTACTGTTCCTCCATTCTAATATCTTTTTATGCTTCTTACAATACCAAAGTCTCTTTTTATCATTCCTTCCATTTCTCTGTACAGCTGGCTGTCTTCTCAATGGGAAATCACAATATTCTTCACCTTTCCACTTGTGTCTCCATCCCCGTTAATCATGGTAATATGTATTTACTTATTTAAAAAAAACTTTTACAGAGCGTCATTACTCAACATCACTCAGTAATTTTTTAATCAGCATCCAACCTTCTCAGCAACGAGAAGAAAAACATCCAAAAGCTACAAGTTCCTTTGTTTCCATACAATATACCACCTGCGTCAGCAATTTTGCGAAATCAAAATTTTAGAAAATTGCTACTCTTTGTCATTTACGTTTTATACGAACCAATATCGTTTCGTTGCGTATATTACACCAAATATGTATCCCAGGCACAACAAAGTCAGAGCGGTATAATTTGTGATTCGTAAAATCAAATAATTTATGGAGTTTCACATCTACAATATTTTTGCCTTTTTCAGAATTCTAACTTCAGCTAATGAGTGCAGCATTTAGCAACAAGTTTCTTGAAGTTTAAGGAACTGTTCCAGTCTAGAGCCCCCCAAAATAGGCGATTTTTAGAAATTAATTAAAAGAAAACTACTACATATAGTATAAGAAACTTTTTATATTCTATTAAGGATGTCGTAAACTATAGAAATATATTTTTTCTTTCATAATTAATCATTGCAGACGGCACTGGGGAGTCGTTAAAGTCGGAGTGTCAAAAAATTCATCCCAAACCATTGGTCTGAAATAAAAAAAAAATTCCAAATTATTAAAGGGCATATAACCCGCTCGTGGACTTAGCAGTAAAAATTAGAAAAAATTACATTTTTGAGAAAATAAGGACACTTGAAGTTTGAAATCACTTCTTCCTTTAAACGGTTTTAAAAATTACAAATTTGCAATTTTTTAATTTTACTGGTTTCTCCACCAGCCAGAAGTATATTCTTCAAAATAAAAGAAGTTTGACTCGAATCGAACAATAACTTTTGCAGATTCAACCGGTTTTGAGAACACTGTTTCGAGAAAAACGCGTTTAAAGTTTTCCGTGAGTCCCGAGTGGCCGGGTGTTCCTCTGCATTTTCCGCTACTCAAATCCCTATAACGTCGGCTACTTTACGATTTTAAAAAAATCCTTTTAACCACGCAGTCTTAAAAGGTTGAACATTCGAAAAATGAAATAAAAAAAAATCGATTTTTAGACTGGAACCTCCGCTTAAGGTTAATTTTTTACCTGTAAACTCTACATCGCTACGCATTCTGATGCCAAATTTTAACTGGCCATTCTTCAGATGATGTACTACCAAAATGTGTATATATTTTGGAGAATTTTAATGGGAGGGTACCCTTAAAACCCAAAGGGCTAACTTGGCATGATGAGGAGCCGCCAACGAACAAAAGAAATTGTTGTAAATCGACGAGCGCGAGGAAGGGTGATGCGTGTATGCGCTTTTACGCTTTTCCCTGCCCATTCGCTCGCGGCAGATGCGTGTAGGTGCGCGTCGACGTGCCCGGTGAAGGTAAAAAATTGCGAAATCCTCGGCACTGCCAATTAGATTCAAAACTCGGACACAGACGGGCCGCGGAGCAAGCACGAATTCCTCGTTGGCCAATTCGCGCCAGCCCGACGGTACCGTGCGCGCGAGCGCATCGCGAATTTCCATCGACGCGACTTTATCGATCTTCCCGTTCTGTCTGTGTCGAAACGAAGAAGGCGTACGTAGGTATCTACGATTTTCGGTACGACCGCGAAACTTCCGTCGAAAGCGTCGATCCGCTCGAATCGGTGCCTCGTGGCTGTTCCCCAATTAGTCGCGCTACCAATACTGTCCACTGCTGGATCAGACATATATTTAATTTATTCTTCATTTACAGTGTTTTATCGAAAGCAACGCTGGGCAAATGAAGTTCTCGATCATTCGTTGGGTTAAGTAAGAGTTGGCCATTATTCGAATAAATCCTTATTCTTTCATTTTCTTGTTCAAGGAAAGAAAATTCTACTTCCTTGAATTCATGAGCTGATTTTAAAACAAACATTTTCGGTGTATTTTGTATTTTCTTACATGTTAATATATAGGTATAATTCTCTTATATAAATTTCTTCTGAACAAAATGCGTAGACACAGAAAACCACACAGAAGAATACATTACGTTTTGTACACTTGCAACTTGAATCTTCCCTAGATTTTTTAACAAACTACTTTAGACTTTTTATATAATTTACAAAATAGTGTTTGCCAATTAACGTGCCTGAAATATTCGTGTTATATTTTGTAGCTGTTCCGATGCTACTTCCGTAGATATAAAATCTTGATATCTTTTAAATAAACCTTGCATAATTTTCATTCAGACCTGAATAAATTATGAAATAGAGGTGGGTGCTCTCCTGCCGTTTTTAAACCACAAGCAACCTGAAAAATCAACACTATCTAGTGTTTCGTCGTAGATAACACGAATATGTGGATTTTCTTTCGCAGTGCCTGTGCGAGTCTTTACTGTTTTTAACGTGGCATCATCATTGCTGCCAAGCATATAAATGCCATGTTTGTCCTTCCACTTCGATGCCACAGGTTTCGTTCTATGACAAATTCCTGTTCCACTTTTTAATAGTTTACAAATACAATTTATATGACACTGAATCACTGGCTATCGTGGTTGACACGCATATTACCTAAATGAGTGGCAATGAATATGGCGGGTGTGTCCATTGAGACCACCACACGACAACTGTAAGCAAAAAGTAAACTTTTCTTCCCATAAGGGGCTAAATAAAAAAGACAAATTAACTTGCAATTCGAAAATGCTTCCATATCGGGGGAGACGAGTCAACTCGACGCGAAAGTTGAATAATTATGCTTGCCCAAAAAAAGTAAATACAGTCGCACAAAATGAATTCAATCGTTACTAAGTACACAGGGGACGTTTTTAGCTAGGAAAGTACATACTCCCTTGACAATTAAGTCTTTTATATACAAGGTGAACCACATAACACGTGTCAGTGGAATATTTTCAAAAATATTGATTACATCAAGAGATTCTAATTTGGTAAAGTCAAAGTAATTTAGGGAGCCCATTTTGCTGAATTCATTTGCTTTTTTGAACATTATGGTGTCAAGAATATGTACAGAGCATCGATGATTTTTTCTAATGAAACTAAGTAGGTACTTGATGCGCCTAATTACTATTATAGGGCACAAGAAGACCATCTCAGCGGTATGAATATATAAAAATTTCAATTAATTTGTTTTGCACACGTACGACAATAATATTACAAGTGTTGATAATGGTCACCGTTTGCATTGATAAAAATTTGGAGCCTTGCACGGAGTGGTCTCTTATGTATGTTCTACTTCATCCAGGGATCGAAAAAGTTCTGGAAGTTATTTTTAAAAAAATTTGTTAGAACGTGTTTCATTTAAGAAAATATCTGTTCCTGTGGGATTTTTATTAAAAGAAATGTTACTCTTAGGAACTTCTTTAGAAAGTGTTCTCATCGAACAGATATTTCAGAATCTATATAATAAAAGTTCCATGAAAACAGTTATATTGGAACATTTATTAACAAAGGTTCGATAAGATAAAGAAAAATACTAAACTATTAGGTACCTACTACTTAGTTTCATTTAACAATATAATATCATATTCTTTGTGTTTATTTAATAAAAGGTATGAAAATCATAGCGTAAGTAATTAATAGATTCATAAGAAGTATTGAACAGAAAAGAGAACTTGTCAAGAATAATTCCTAAATAACATGTTTTTATAACTTGCATGACCAAAATACTCCAAAATTCTATAATATCAGCGTAGAAATTATCTACGTAGGTAAATATTAAAGATAAATAACACATTCAGGATATCGATTTAACTGTAATAATCATTAATTATTGTTGTAGTACTATTCATTGAATAGTATTCAGTATCTGTTACAACGATTGAGAACTTTTTTAATAGTGATGAACAAATTATCAAGTTTCATTCCAACTAGAACTTTTATTTTCGAGAACATTTACTTTATCCTTATCATGGGACCTTATAACGTAAGAACATTTTTAAAACAGTTGCACGGTCCATGTTTCAATTAGAACCTATTGAAAAGTTCCAGAACTCTTTCGAACCCTGATTTCATCTGATGCAAAATTGAGGTACATGTATACACTATACTGCAACGATTGTTTGCCAAATACATATCCTTCAATTCGTAGTTCCGCGCACTACAATAACACAGTTGAAATCTCCTTGACACCATCACGTTCAAAAAGCGAGCTCCTAAAACATTTCAATTTTGCCAAATAATAATCTCTGGCATCAGAAATGCTTTTGAAAATATTCAATTGCTTCTCCTTATATACCTCGCCACTGTACAATTTCAGTAAAGTCCGGCTCAAAAACAGCTTATTGAAAAATCCACATTTGCAGTTGAAGCGTCAAACGCGTAGCCACAGATGTAAATCTACATTTCAGGCACCCTCACGTGCCCTGTCCAAGGGATTTATCTGCACCCCCCGCTGATTGATCAAGAAATCGGGAGAACCTTTATTCGCCAGTGGTACTCGGCACTCCATCGACGTCACGGTGCGATCCGATGTCAGAGGGAATCGGTAGACGGTGATTTAACACCGGTGGTGGACGATGCACGAAACGCCAAGGTGGTGGAAGAAGAGCAGTAACGGGGTGGAGGGGGTTGGGGGAGTGGGATTGTACCGAGAGGGAAGGGGGTGGGTGAAGTTTGAGGTGGGGGGTCCACGGTCCCCCCCGGCTCAATACGCAAGGAGGCCTCTCGAAGTAGGGGCCCCTGTCGGTCGGCAGCACGTAAGGCCCCTCGCAGTAAGGGCCCACAGGCCATCCAGTTCGTTTCTTCCTCGCCTACTTTTAGGAATTAGTCGCATCTCGTCCGGCGCCAGGCGAGCGAGGCCTCTCTCCTGCTCGTGTAACATCGACAAGGCCTCCCTCCTTTTTCTCTCTCTCTCCCCCTATCACTCTGTCTTTCTCTTTCTCCTTATCTTCCTTTTCTCTCTCTCTCTTACTACCTCACTCTCTCTTTCTCTTTTTTTCTCTCTCTCTCTTTCTCTCTCTTTCTCTCTCTTTCTCCGTTTTCCCCGACGTTATCGACTGGAACGTGAAATCGGTCAGAAGTCACGGGACAGAAGGAACGAGAGGAGTGTGCAAGTTTCGAACCGAGGGGGCAGCCGGTGCTCCTGTTGACGAATTTCCGGGCGACAGTGACCGTGATCGTCGATCTCGCGCACGAGAGTTCCGGCGGGGTCGATCGACCGCTAGATAAGGATCGCGAGTGATCGTGCCCGAGGGACCACGCTGATTCTGGGTCGCGATCGACGTAGCCGGGTATCCGAAAGCAGCAGGGCATCCAGAGGTGAACGGTGCGAAAAGGGGTGGCCGTGGATAGAGAGACGGCGTAGCGGCCGATGAAGACCACCGGGTGGCTGATGAACGATCGACAGTGCTTGTGGTGGCAAGGGAGGAGACTCTGGGCAAGGTCAAGGACCCTGTCCCGCGGGAATTCCTCTTCCTGATCCACGGCGGATCGATCACGGGCCCCGAGCTCGAATTGCGCGCCACGCTCGCGAAGAACGACGCTCGTTCGACGGCTCGTCCGGAGAACACAAGAAAGGAGAAGAAGAGGAAGAGCGTCAGTGAAAGTTTCGTGGTCCTCTCCTAGCTTCCGGTTTTCTAGGGGAATCGGACGAGGTCGTTAATTGTCCTCGATAGGATCGATCGACCAGTGTGTGGACCGACAGACTGACAGACTATTCGGTGAACTTGTGCCTCTCTTGACCCTCGTTGCTGGTTTATCGCGACAAAGGAAATATATATATATACACACACACGCATAATATATATACATCTTGCTGACTTCTTCACGCCTCTTTGGTCGGTGCTGCGCCGTGAGAGGTGAAGTCTGTATAAAGTGATCTTATAACGAATCGTTGTCGAAGGAAGCGGATCCACGGGTGAACAGTGTCTCGTTCTGTGGATAGATTTTAAAGAGGAGGTCCTGAGAACATCAACAATTCCACTCTGGATACCACGCTGCTCATATGTAAGTTAACAATGCCACGGCACCTCACGCCTTTCCTTTTACCATTCGTACACTCTACGCTGCCCCACGTTTCTTGCTCCCATTTTTGCTCCCGAAAGGAATTGTGTAAATACTTTTTACCTGTGCTTCAAGTCCCGGATAAAACTCGAACGCCAACGTTTTATGCTTAATCGTAAATTAAAGCGTCGCAATCACGCGAATATCACCCCTCTCTCATCCCCACCCCCGGATTCGATTACATAATTGTTTCATCGAATACCAAATTGTAAGTGACACCCGCTGGGTGCCGCAATATGGCCAGTCGATGAACATTCAACGATACTTACTGTAGACGGTGGCCCTAGGAAAATATTCGGGATACTATTGCATGAACGTTTTGCAAAAGTTGTTGCATTTTTATGAATCGATTCCCGCTCAGAATTTCTTGTACCACATACGTCACTCGAGTTACCACGCTTTCTAACGATAGAACCCGTGTCTCGTATTCACGATCGAAGTCGCGGATTCCGGTCGACTTTTTTTTTCCCTCCTCCGCTCCACTCGCGAGGAACTTTAACCAGTCTCGTTCAACGGCCGCGACCGGGCCGTCTTCGCGTAGAAGAATTAAATCGTCGCTGCCCTGGGTGTCCTTGGCCTTTCGCAACGGTCGCGGACGATATCGTAAGGAAGGTCAGGTCTACTTGTTTGAATGGACTAGAATTCTTCCGGAACAGAAGGAAATTCTTTAGAGAGTGCTCTACCGATGCGACCCAGTAAGAAGTCGAAGACACTGCAGCTTGGGAAATGGAGGGATCGCGACGCGAACGACCGTCGATCACTCGACAACACGCATTCCTTTAAATCTTACCGATTTTATGAATTCGTTATAGTAGACGCGACGAGCAGCAAAATAAAGTGGACACTTTAAGAGAAGCTGGCTCGTTGGGTATAGTCGAAATGAAGTATAAAATATTTTGGAAGAGATTAATTTTTGTAGCGGTACTTTTGGCAATTCGATTCCTCGACCGATGAACGAAATAATCGGGAATATGTACATCGTTATCCTTCGAATGGTTTCGAGAGGCCGCTCGCAACGTGTCAGTGGGACCTGGCACTAAAACCTAACAGTTAGTAACGGGTACTGGTAACCGTGTCATAAAGGAGGATCCTCCGTAGCACGAAAGCATTTCGGTATTTCGGACCGCGTGTACTCGGTACGTTCACGGCCAAACTGCAACTTCGTCTTAAAAAAATTTTCCCGATGCCTGCATCTGTCCTAGAAGGATAAAAAAACTCCATTTTCATATTATCCACGCACGAATAACAGTATTCCACGCGTCGGCTTGCCCAAAACACTATTCTGCCCTATTATCCACGCCAATGGCGACTTTTAATCGCGCCATGAATGGGACTATATATTTCGTTAGGAAACCCACGGCGCGCGAAGGGTGTCAAACTTGTTGCCCACGGTTGAATAATAACTAGCGTAATACGTTTCTGGAAGAAATTTATTTAACGAGCACCGCGACGTGGCGCAACGGTAGCCAGACGTTTCGAGCTTCTCGCCGTTTCTTCGGACAACAAATCATACGCGTGTCCGCAGAGGAACGTTCTGGGCCGTTTTCCATCGAGTAAATTTTAGTCGCCGCTTGCGAGGTACCGTATAAATCGTACGATAGCGATTGGGCCGCATGCATATGTCTCGCGGTTGATCCGAGGAGAAAACGTGGCGCTCGAGCGCCGCGCCAAATTCGAATTTCGATGGACGTCCTTGCCCTTGGCCGAGACCAGGGCTTTTGGGGTCTCGACTCGAGGAACGTGAGCGGATCTCCCCGGCACGAAAGTTCCCATTGTATTCTCTGCGCAAGCCGCGGCCCCATACATCTCGCCAGTGGTGCTTTGACATTTAGAAGCTGACTCGGCTATTAGGTATTGGAGTATCGACGATGAAGAGGAGGACGGTCGCGTATGTACGTGCGATGGATGCGACAAAGACGGAGGCTGCTCGGTTCGCGGTGAAATCTCTCCGCAGCGAGTTGCCCGGCTGTCGCGAGTGGGGAATCGACGTGTTGGCGCGAGGTTGTAGACATCTTGCAAGGCGGTTCGTTGCTCCTGCATGGCAATTCACGATTGGCTCGAGCCAGTGTCAGTGTCAGAACGTCGATTTCTCGTGGCTACGACCATCCGTCGAAAGCTTCCACTCTCCAGCCAGCCGCTGGTCGCCGCGAAGCACGAACAATCACGACGGAAGGACTTTTTCCCTATAAATCGCCCGCTATTATATCCCCGTGATCGTGCCCGTTTAAGCGGAAGCAGCTATCGGAAACAGCTTCGCCATGCCTTCTTTCCCTCGTCCATTTTTTCCCCGACGAAGCTCGCGAAACTGACAATTTCCTTTCCAGCGTTAATCATTTCCTGCGCGTGCACGTCGCATAGGAAAATCTCGCCCGTCCGATTCGCATTTACCATTCTTCGGCTCGTAAACATCTCCAGCTCTATTTTCCATGGAAAGCTGGTGCATAGCTCCATGCAACATCGAAGCATTTCAAAGAAGGGATCAAAACTACCCGATGCAAACGGTTCTCAGACCCATCCAAAATTCCATCTCTCAATATTTCCGTAACTAAATGGACCAAAGAGGAACAACGGAACACCAGATATTCGAGTCCCTCTTTTTACGGGACGAAGAACCAGGATACGGGCGAATTATTCGCGGGAGAGGAAGAAACGAGAGCTAGGACTCTCGCGCCAGAGAAAAGGGGTAAAGCCAGGGCGGAGGGGAGTATTACAGCGAGACGCAGAAAGGGAATGCCAGTGAGACGAGGAAAGAGAGAGGAACCGAGCGGCGAGAGAGAGAAGCTTGCGGGGGAGAGAAGGACGAGAGAATAACAGTGTGGTGGGGTACTCCCAGTGGTACCCGCGGTGGCTGGAGAGTAGGTCAGTGTACCACATTAACCGGTATTCCAACGGAGTAGGGGGGCTTCCGACTCGTCAGTTCCGCAAGCGCCTATAGTCCTATAGATATACCTACTCGTTGCTCCGACCACGGTCGCGTCCATGCCCGCCTCGCTTCTCATCCACGGACATAGGTAACTGCTTTGTTCAGTTGCATGGTCGAGTACCGGTACCCCGACGTACTTGCCCGAACTGTAACCGCTCGTTGGAGACATTCCCAAAATAGTCTATTGCAATTACCACTGAAGAAACGCGCCACCGCTTCAAGGAATTTTTGCACTAGTACCCCAACCTGCGAAGGATCATTGCTTCGCAATGCTTTTGAAGTCCAAGGTATTTCTTTTGGGCACCTGTATCGTAAGCATCTCAATAGCCTCTGAATTTGGTCGTAGCTGTTGCAGTATTCGGCGATAGCATTTCATGAGATACGCCCCCTTCGCGTCGCTCTTCGTCTTCTTTAATCTTTACCTTAATGGTTGCCGCACTTTCTCCGTTGGCAGCGCGGTGCCAGGCTCCCTTGTACACGCTCGCATGTAAGTACGCGCCTATGAGCTACGACGCATTTTGATGTCCACGTCACGAGCAGCGTCCAATTTCCCTGGCTCCCTGGTTCGAACGCCCCGATCGTAGGGCGCAGGTCGTTCTCGAATCTTCTCAATGAAGACCGTGCTTCATGCGGGCGAAACGTTGCTGATGTAAATTTCCGCTCCACGTTGACATCGACGACTGCTATAGATGTCCGTTGAATTCTCTAATCGTATAGCAAAAAGTGAATTTCAAATGTTCCAAATTGACACCCATTTCGTCATCCTTCGGGTTTCGTGGTTGTCCATGTACAGCTGGAAATTGTCTCATGCGATCACAGAATTCCGTTCGACGGAATATTAATGAGTCGTTACGAGCATCATGACTCAAACATGAAGTATCCGCCGGAGGAATGCGAAGTGTTGCGGACGTTGCGCTTAGTGCTGGCATTCAAATCTCCGATTTCCATGCGCGCGTAAATAAATTGCCGCTACTGGGACGGATGTCTGTGAGTTCCAACGACTTGGGGAATTTTGTTGGTCGGTACCAAGCATTCCCGAGCGTGATAGAAAGTAATCGATCGTTAACACGATGCTGGAGGCGCGTACGTTCCACCGATATTCCTCTTCTGCCCACATAATGACGCTAATCGGTCGGCGAGTACTAATGAACGCGCTAAATATAACCGTGTTCGAGTATACCGCTATAATAGATAAAAGATAGTACCCCCATTTCACGTGTTTGCCTTTAAAGCGTATTAATGCGAAAGTCGACGACGAGACTGATCGGCGCGGTGCGTGGCTGTTGCCGTCCTGCATTCCTCGCCAATGGAATTCGAGTAGTCAACGCAAAGTGACTTCCGCCGTTAGGAAAGCAGTTTCTTGCTGGTATTTCCCAGGAAATCCTTCAAACTTCGCTACCCCCTATTCCATACCACCTAGTCATTTGGAGAGGACACAAGCGTCCCCCAATTTTAGAGAAGGATCAATTGGTCCCCGGAATTTCTAAAACGTCCAGGAGCCATATAAGGAAAGGAACGGCGATTTGCATGGGTTTGTTGCACGTTGCCGCTATTACCATAAAATTTCGTGCACGTTGAAAAGCGAAAGAACGGGGTCGACCTCGTAAATTCGTCGAAACGCGCGAGCAATTCGTCATTCATGTCGGACGCGGAAGCGCGCGGAAGTGAATTTCACGTTTACTCGTTTCTGGTTTTACGTGTTACGGGGGACACGTCGTGTGTCGCTGCCTTCCCCAGCGTCCGCGGTGCGCCCGTACAGATCGAGACGCGCCAACTCGTTCCGCGTATGTGGGTCACCGTGGGGAACCGCGATTCGCACGCGCCATTTTTCGCAACGAAAAGGAAAGCCATGGCTCACGCGCCTAGCAAAATACGACTGGTTTTGCGTAGGCCTCCTCGCCGTCGAGCGCAACGCGTAACGGTGCTTCGACCTACTTCCGTTCCCCACTATACACCACACGCTCGGATATAGTTTAGCCGTGTATAGTAGCGCGAACAAGTGCCGCCGTGTCACGTGACCACGCGCGTTCCTCTCGTTCAACTGTTCCAGAAAATCAAATTTCAAACGTGCGCGCTCCTATTGATCCTTTTAATGACACCCACGCAAAAGATTTTCCGTTCTCAACGATAATTTGAATGTCCTGTAAAATGATCACCGCAAGGAGATAGATCTTCTCGCTCCTCTAAGCTTCCCAAGCGATCGTGCCTTATGGTAACATGAAAATTTAATGACGTAGGGGTGATTAAGTGGAGATCCCTGTGTGCAGTGGGTCAGAGGAACCTTCTAATGCTGGCACATCGCGCGGCAAAAGTGGATCAATACGGAAACCATGGCTCGCACGCGCCATTTTTCACAACGAAAAGGAAAGCCATGTGGGCAAAATCTAGCCGATTTGCGTAGGCTTCGACCGTGCAGCGGGCTGTAACGGTGCTTCGGCCTACTTCGGTCCCCACTATACGCGAGCACGAGCGCGGTATAGTTTCGGCGTATAGTCACGGGCAGAAGTGCTCGCGAGCTGGGACCAACGATGTATGTAGGTCCACCTCGCTCGTGCACCAACGGCACACGTGCGTGCACTGGCGGCCGTTTAATTTCGGTACGCCACCACGTGTATCGAACGCGATCGACATCCTTGGTTCTCTCCCATTTCTATCGGTCACGATAAATAACGTAACACGAGGCGAAATTTTCAGTACGTAACTACTCTATACATATATGTGTCACCAAGAAAAGTGTATACCAAAAAAGTCCACATTTCCTGATCATGGTAATCGCTAAAGCTCACCGCCGTCTCAGTGGAGCAATCGAAAACTATACTCCCTCCCGCCAAAAGGGGACCACTGAACCGGCTACGTCCGAGATCTCGGCCGCGATCGTCGCCAAGAAATTCAATAAATACGTCTGCCAGCGCGGACGGGTCCAGCTGGCGACTTAATGGGAACTGAAAACGCGCGCGCGAGACACGAGCACGGGCGCGCGAGACACGAGCACGGGCGCGCGGCGCGTATAGGTGGGCACATCGTAAACCTGGATCGTGGGCCTCGCGCGAATCGATACGGCCGAATTGGTCGCGTCGCGCGGATACCCGGTGATCCCATTGATAAGTGGTTCACCGAGACATTGTCGTAGGCCCGAAAAAAGTGGGACCGCGGCGCACGCGCGTGAAGCGAGCTGCCCGCCGCCGGTGCCAGTGGTGACGGAGCCTACGAGGCTTCCTCGAGCGAGTTCACGCCACTGGATAACGGTACACGGTGAACACGTCACGGCTCGACGGGACCCCCGTATCCTCTCCCCTTTGGTCCCCCAAGTGGGGACCTCCAACGCGTCTACCATCCACTGGCAATCGACAAGGACGGGCTCTAACCGGCGACAAGGACGGACACGGCGGGTTCACTCGAACAGAAAGGGGCGGGAAGCACGACGGGGAGGGGGGCAAGGAAAGAACCTCGTGGCGGGCACAGTCGGGGCCATATGTGTGTGCCAGCGACCATTTGCATGATTCCCATGATGTGGCTCCTACGGCCACGCGGATGTGTCAATCGGAACGAGAGGAGAGAAAGACCCGATTCGCGTTTTTCGTGTCAGGATGTGGGGATCGCGGCCGCTTCTCCGTCGATGTAAATAAACGTCCTTTTGTCTGGACACCTCGAAGAGATTCGGTTGTCACCGATCAGGAAGTGTGGTTAACTCCGCGGTACCGTATCTGGAACGATGTTCACGGATTGTGGGACTCGTTATCGCGGCTTTTGCAACGCTTTTGCGGCGGAGGATGCGCGTACCATTCTGGGACGCGTTTGCAGTCGCTAGAAAAGAAATGTCCGCTTAGGTTCAGTCTTCTTAGTAATTGCTTGTTGCGGATGGTAACTAACAAACGTCTATATCCGGTATTCGCGTGGCGCGGCTGAGAATGAGACTTTCTGCGAGGCAGATAGGCGCGCGCGGTCTTTCGAGTTTGTGTTGCCTGGAATGAAAATTTTTAATGGTAATCTTGCCATTTTTCTGATTGGCAATAGTGTATAGGACGGTGATGGCTCGCTATTCGCAACACGAAAATGTATTTTTAAACGTGGCAATTTGGTTGGTCGAGTGTACCCGGCCGTGGCTGGCTAGTGTGCCACTAACCTAGTTAGCGGGAGCAAGTCCCTTTCTTCTTGAGAGAAGTGGTATCTGCCTACTTAACTTCACGATACACGCTGATATACATATGTATTTATACGTACGTGTACTGTACACCTTTATCCGTGGATACGCTTGATGTACATAAAAAAATGTCGTTTATAATGCCGTCGCGCAGACACGCGTAAAGGCACTTCAGTACGTGTACACGCACATAGAAACTTATAGTAACCAGTCTACCACACAATGTTACTGGTATCATTCGCGACTACAGTGTATGATATCTTAAGATATTATCCCATCAAATTTTAAAACTGTTATGCGAAGTTATGAGATGAATTTACTGTTAGACTGCTTACTTGTCTTTTAGCAATGAACGTTGGCGTTGGCTCGGAAATTCCAAGCATACTACTACTGTCTACTTTTTTTTAACTCCCATTCAACTTTCATCTTCGTATAATATTTTTCGCCCCAGCATCACGGAAGCAAGAAACCTCTCTAAATGATTTTTAATTTCTGAAACGGTCACTCCAGAATTCCCTCGCATTTCACAAATAACGAATCGTACTTCAATTGACTTGTCCCTCTCCAAAGTCGAACTTCATGTTACAGGTCCCCGCGGCGCCGTTGGCGGTTGCAGCACCCCCGGCAGTAGAGTGGATCCCTGGTGGAATCCTGGTACCCTCTTCCCCTCGACCCCTGGGCCCCCAAGGATCGACGAGGGGGCACCGGATAACGGTAGCGGTGGTTTTCAGTTCTGCAGCCCACCGAGCCGTACCGCGAATAGTCCGTCCCAACAGACTCACCAGCACCATCAGCATCACCCCCATCAACGCCAGCAGTCGCAGCATCCTCAGAGTCAGCCGAACGCGGGCAGGAACGTCTGTACGGCTTACAGCATCGCCTCGACCTCGGCCTCTTCGTGCTCGTCGTCGAGCCTCGGTCACGTCGATACGGTAGCGCGAGGTGCTGATGCCGTAGGTTCGCCTGCCAGCGCGTACGGCATCGCCTCGTCGTCACCGGAACCATCCTCGGCCAGCAACCTCATACTCTCGGCCTTGTTAACAACCGCATCATCGACAGAGGGCAACAGCCAATCATCACGAATCGGTCCTACGACTACTGGCCACGGCAACACGTTACCGTCCACGTCTGTAGCATCCCTCAGCTCCACGAGCACACGAAACATATACAGCAGGAGCATCGCGTCGGCTGATTCCTTGAACGGAATCCTGTCGTCTCTAAACGTCCGGATCAAGACGGAGGAATACCCGAAGCTACGCTCGGAGGAGCGAAGAGCGACAAACGCGACACTATCATCAGCGTCACCGTCGCTGTCTTCATCCTCGGCGTCCACCTTTAACGCCTCCCTGCTCAGCTCACTGCTGTCCACGTCGCGCATCTCGACGGGGCCCTGCAGAAACGACAGCGACGACATCCTCTCAAGGTCCTGCATCAAGCTAGAGTACCCGCCGACGGACACGCCGCACAGTCGTAACCAGTCGGAGGTGCAGACAGTGGTGCGCAGCATCAAAGTAGAGTACCCACTCAGGCAATCGTCTCGAGACGTTCTGGAGGCCAGTGAGGAAGAGGAACTAGCTGCCACGTCGCCGTACGATATAATCGCTGGGAACCCTGGTCGGTGTTTACCAAAACAGACTACTTGCGGCGGTAAAAGCCAGACGAGCTCGTTGGTGAAGGACGTCACCGTGCCACCCTGTACGAACATTGTCTCACCAGCCTCAGATATCGTGATCGAAATGAAGTACGAGACTCAGTCAGGCCCGCCGGCCGCGCCACCGCATCTGACGTCCTCTGGGGTCGAGCCACCTCACAGTAGCCAGGGGACGGGCATCGTCGTCGGGGGTTCGCCCGCTGAAGTGGTGGGCGTCGACAGTTTGCTGCTGTCGCCCTGGGGAGCGACTGGGCCAGATTTTCTCGAGCCACCCGACGTCAAGCAAACGGCAGCTGGTCTGCACGATGCGTGGGACACTCTCCTCCTCGGCTCGTCGGTCGGCGTAGCCTCGGCGCAGTCGTTGGCGGAGCTGAAACCTCTTCCACCCTTCACGGGGTACACGGGCCACCTGAGCATCAACGGTATACCCGGCCATCACTATCACACGATAGCGTCGTCCGGGCAGAGGCCCTCGTTACCCTCCTCATCACCGACATCTTCTTCCAATCAGGAGTACTACGAGTCACCAGTCGTATCCTCCAGCACGCCCTGTCCCCAGGGTAGCCAGAAGCAGCAGCAGCAGCAACAACAGCAGCAGCAGCAGCACCAACATCATCAGCACCAGCAGCAGCAACAGCAACAGCAGCAGCAACAACATCATCATCACCACCAACAGCAACAACTGCCGCAGTCCACGCAGCAAGTGGACTACGACATCGAGGACATAGCGGAAATCATTGGGTCCGCGATAGCAGACACGACGGTGCCCGGCGGTGGTAACGGGGCAGGCTCGGAGCACGATCCTGACGCGTCGCGCGATTGGATCGACATCGCCGAATGGATCGACACCGCGTGTTCGCCGAAGGCGCAAGAGACCACGTCACCCAGCCCGTACTCGCAGATATACGCCACCGCGACACCCTCGTCCCAGGCGCAACAGCACGGCTCGACATTGCAGAGCTTGCTGACGCACGGCTACGCGCCGTTGTTGAACGCCAGGCTACAGTCGGCCAACGCCGGCCTTCAAAATGCATCCTGCGGGGAGACACCGTCGTCGACGAGCCCCTATCCACCTGTCAGCCCACCTGGCAGAGTCTCGACCTCGTGCAGCCCCGATCACCTGTTGCACTCGTCGTTCGCCGCGCCGTCGCACCCCAGAAAGAGGTCACGACCCACTCCCGGCTCCCAGAATCCCTCCAAGAAGAGCCCAGGCACTGGAGCGACGGCCCTACCTTACGGGACGGAGTCCGGGCTGATCGGTGGCAAGGAGAAGCCCGTGCACAGGTGTTCCATCTGCAACCGCGGATTCCTCAACAAGAGCAATATCAAGGTGCACCTAAGGACCCACACGGGCGAGAAACCGTTCAGGTGCGAGGTCTGTGGGAAAGCATTCAGGCAGAAGGCACATCTGATCAAGCATCAACAAATTCACAAGAGGATCGGTAGGGATTAGGCTCGCGACGATCCTTCCCTCTGTTCTGGGAGTATGTTTTGGATGTACCTATATTACCGTAAGTACCTATGACGAAGTAACGTCGAACAGATGTGACCCCCGATCGGAGATGGAGAGAGATTGGCGAACTGATCGTCATTGTCCACTGCGATCCGCGGATCGACTCGCTCGATGGCGATCGACGACAAGCTTTCACGTCACTGATGTTGCGCAGGGGGAGGAGGGCTCAGGCGACGAATCTGGTGAGTCGATGCACCCCGAGAAACTGTCCAGAACGCCGGTCGACATCGCGGAGGAGAAGTTGACAGTGCATAGTCCCAGGTGCAATGTCGAAGGAAGATCGAGGCTTTCGTAGAACAGGTATGAAACCTTCCAACGGGGGCTCGATCGCACAGCGGTTCTTCTATGGGGCCATGGATGACGTATGAGAACGAGACAGGTAAATGGTGAGATGATCTCTCGTGCTGTGTTATAACGACTACTCCTGATAGCACGGTGTGTACATATATACGTATCGACGATAACAGAACACACGTACGCGGGTACGTGCGTATATACACGTGGGAAGAAGCGAGAACGTTTAACGTTTCAAGAGAGAGGATGTTTAAAAAACAGAGTATATATACATTCATATGTATACATATACATAGTTAGGTTGTAACATATAACATACGTAGAAGGAAGTGACGAAAACTACGCGAGGCGCGGCCATGCGCATGGCCTCGCTACGGATGTACCTAAGCTCTTCCAAATACGTTATCGTGTAGACTCTATCGCTTGTTCTTTTTTTCTTTTTTATTTATAACGCTTTTATATTATATATTTTCACGGTCTCATTGTCCGCAGTCCTTTCTGTTTCTTTGTTATTTATTTCCATCCGACTCGCCTAACTTTCTTGTTGGCTTGCCTCTTTGTAAGATAGTCGATCGTTTTGTCACTTCTTATTTAAGTTTCTCATCCCTACCCTTTTCTATATTTCCTCCAGCCTCCCTGTTAGCTTTCGATCGTACGGGCGCACCGCACCGTTACATTTACGACGACAATTTCATAGAATCGTTCAAGGGCGTGTATACTTTTCGAAGTCGTTCGAACGATACGACGCTACGCTGCTGCCCTCTATATGACCAGTCGGGTCTGTCGAGGCATATTTACGGGTTCTTTCTTCCTCCTTTCCCCTCGACGAAGAAATTTTTATCCAAGGCAAGAAGAATCATGTACCCAGCGTATCTTTTATTCTTGAATCGTCGTCCAAGGACGAATTTCGAGATTTCGATGGATCGACCGACGGAGGATGACGACGCCCGCTAAATGCCGTTTTTGAATCGCGTTACTTCAGAGAAATAATACTCATCGATCGACAGGAGTCGGGCCCAGACCCTAACATTAACTTATTCGCTCGATCGTCCTTCCTCATTCGATCCAACGAATTCTCGTCGACACTGTGTCCTGCGTTACGATGCTCGGTGGCTGCGGAATTGTAATTTGTATAAAGTGAGAAAAATGTGGATTATTTAAAAAACTGATGTTCGATTAAATGATTGTTACCGTAATACGAAGTTTCCAGCTCGTTTTTCTTTTCAATACCTTTCGATCCCTTATTCCTAATCTCCATCATTTCTTCTCCTTCGAGCAACGCCATTTCCCCCACAAATTCCGAAGTGATCGTCTCAGAAGTCAATTTCATCGATTCCATTTCCCGCAGATTCCTCAATTTTAGTACTAAAAATCTGTTCTTAACTTATGAATTTTCAGTTCATGGAGTTGATCACTTTGGCTTCCGAGGTGCTCAAATTAAGCACGAAATGACTACATTTTCCTATAAAATACCTTCCTTGCAGGTGCTGGATAGAAGAATCAGAGTCGAAACGTGCGCTGATACGTGATTTTAACACGTTGTCCTTTGTTCATCGCACAAGAATCTAGACCACGGAAAATTGTCATCATTCATCGTAACAATTGCCATTTTTCGCGTAAGCTTAATCGAAGCGGAGCGTGTCGACATTGGCGAGGTGAAAGTTAGCAAGTTATAATCAGGTTGTAATACTTGACGACGAAAACGTACCCTCCGCGTATTTTATGGGACTAGCCAATCAGAAACCCCACAAACATCTCGGCTCCTCGTTGCGTGTTCCGCGTATCCGGATCTCCTCTCTCGTGTATGTGCTCGTTTTCTTACTTTTATTTCACTTTAAGTGTGGCAGCGGCTCGGTGAGGCCGGCGTCCGGATTCTGCGTTTACTTGACATAATGGTCACGTTGCCTGTATTGATTTCTCGAAAACCAGACTCCCTTCGACATTCAATTATAGTTATCAGTAATGGTCAAAGGACTAATAATTGAACACTTGGATCTTTTGACTTGGCCTAAAAGCCAGACTTACAACTCCTGATTTAATAACGCAGGTTACTAGATGACGTAAATCTTTTGTAAAATAAAACGAAAATTCGTGTGTCACAAGCATATTTTTCTGGAGAAAAATGATAGAAGTAGGTATTAATTTTCAAGGACAATGGCTCAAAATTTTACGAAATTTTGAATGCTTCCATTTTATTGGTAAAAGTAATAGGAAGAGTATGTTGCAAAATCCTCGATGTTTAATACACATTGATCACCTAATCTTTCATTTCTGGGGGTTAGAATTTATATTGTAGTGAAAGTCATGTCTTTGTTTCTTTTTAATACATATGCACACGTTCAGTAGAATCACGACGATCTAAGTGGCTCACACCCGTAATCGTACACTCGTTAAAATCGCATAACATTTTTAAAATTGGTCCAAACGACTTGAGTTTTTTGAGAAGCTAGAAGGATTAGTTTTGATAAATGACGTGTTTCGTAATTTTGAAAAAAAATTGCAAATGGTCAGAATTGCAAAAATAAGACTAAAGGTCGTTTCTTTCGACTTTATTCTGCGATCTTTAATTGTTTGTAGCTCAGAGCAACGTTAACCGATATTGATGAAATTTTCAACATGTATACAATTTACTCAAATCTACAAACTTTTTTTTAATTATCATTACAGCCTCAGAAAAAAAGTTGAAAAAACGACCTTTACTATTTTTTTTTTTGCTATTCCGACCAATTGCAATATTTTTCAAAACGACGAAACACGTCACTTAGCAAACTAATCCTTCTATTTTGTTAAAAAAATTCAAGTCGTTAGGATCAATATTAAAAATGTTATGCGATTTTAAAGATTGTACAATTATGGGTGTGAGCCACTGTATGTGATGTTGATTATTCTACTCATTCTCATAAAAACGAAATCCGCGGTGCGTTTAACCTTTCTTTTTGTTACACACAAACGTGCACACGATTACCTATTTCCAAAATCGTACTTGCATGACGGCATTTCTCATTCGTTTAACCGATCGATGAATTAATCATTTCGTGCTACTGATCACACTCCTCTGCAGTCTGGATTTTCTTTTCAACCCCTACTCGTAACAAATTCACATCCAAATTCGTCACTCACGTCACCGCTAGAAACTTTTCCTTTAATTGCCACATTACCACTGTTATTACGTAGGCTTGCATCATTCAGTTCCTCCCACATTTATAAAACTGGTTTCGCCAAAGTGGAATCTCTTCCCCGATCTCTTGAGCATCATTTTCCGAACGCTGCAAGTTCATAGGTCTGCTAGCAACGAAATGGGCCGACTTCTGCGTCGCGTGGTGTTATCGAATCATTGCGCGCGTATCCTGCGTACGTTCCAAGCGTCAGTTCAACTCGACGACGCGGGAAATTACGCGGGAAGACATGACAGAAGAGTTGAAGAAGAAAAGGATGATATCCAGCTTCGGCAACAGGTTGTAGAAACGGTGCATTGGTTAGAATAAAGACCGCGGACCATTGTTACATGTAATAATATAACGGGGTTACGGTCCCAAAGGTTATAAGGCCCCTCGTGACGTTGTCTCCGCGGGTAGATACGGAGATTAAGGCAGGAAAGGAGCAGACAAAAGGGGAAACGAGACAGGCTGATCTTCTTATTTTGGTCTGCCTCCCGAGACCCGTTAAAACCACAGGCGCAAATTACAGGTATGTCCCTATGTATAATACATACAAATGGGCACTTTGCAGTTACTGTGGTGGCAGAACTCATGCATTCGTAGCGACAGATTTGTATCAATCGTGGGATGGAAGTGTGTTAATAATAACGAGAACAGAGAGTGTAAAAAAATTGATTGAAAATTGAATTTATTACTTTTTTGGTATTTTTTAATGTACGCAAAAGCAAACGTCACTTTTATAATCACCGGCACAAATATCGAAGTATAAATGAGATGCTGGGGTACACCACACTGCTCGTTTTAAACGCTCAAATTAACTCCAGAACGAATTCTGCGACATTTGACTTCTGAGACACATAGATCTCATCGGTTTTGAATTAGGCGGATTTATGGTATATATGATCCAAATATTGATACTTCTTGTATATGATACATGAGACACTAAATAAGGGTAGTAAGTAGTAACGACCGAGTGGCCACGCGATAAAAGTATTCGACTACTTTACCTGACAAATGCTGCACCAGTAAAGTGGAAACTATTTCTGCAGGACTACCCAAAAGCAATAGAATTAATTTCATACCAGCTCTTACGTCGCAACATTCCGGAATAGTCTCGCTGCAATGGATGACCGATTACTAATTCTTTGAGTAGATAGTAAGTAGTAATATTTAGCATCAGTAAGAAGCTAATAAATCGAAGGAAGCCAAGCAAGTTGCGAGTAATATCGAAGTATGTGGGGTCAGTAGAGATCGTAGAAGTTGCCCTAGGGTTAAGGCAGTAACGTAGGAGCAGGAGATGGAACAGTTGGCCAGAGAAGGAGAAGACAAAGAGGGACGAGAAAAAGATGAGATGGAACCAGAGGAGGTTTGTGATTCCGAACAGTTAGAGGCTAAACCGTGATGGAGGAAAGGGACCGTGGTACCACGAGTCCCATCACGGCTTACGTAGCCCAGCCAGGCCAATGACCTAGATTTTTGGGGCCCGTTGGGCCAGGTAGGGCTTCCCACTCGAGATCGCTGGGTCAGCTTCGTAACGCGCGTTACACCTTTTCTAGGAGACTGGTTCCTTGACTCCTGTAGCGCGGCAGCGTAACGTAAGAGGATTCCAGACGCTCCAGGAAACCGGAGACTCGGAATTGATGGCGAACTCGACGCCGGGTCGATACGTCACTCGCTGCTCGATACATATTGGTGAATTCCGCTGTTCCCCTTTCACCGTTCCTTTTCTACATAAAACTCACACCTACCGAAGCCCGTAACACCATCTTAATTAAGAAGCCGCGTTAATCCAGAAACAGTGTTCGATTCTCCAGATTCGATTGCAACATCAGGATCGCCAGCGACGTTTCGCTGCAGCCGCGTTCGTTAGAATTACGAAAGTTCCAGAATACCCATCTGAACATCTGATTTACTAGCTGGAAAGTGGCCTGGCTATGCACTCGTACTCGCGATTCACGCAACTCTGCCCACATTCCATTCCCTCTTATCGATATCGCCGCAAAATCTCCCTACAGAGGCGTGCCCCGTTGTCGCTCTAAACCCACTGGCTACCCGAAACGTAAACGCGCCACCATTTCCGCCGTTCGACTTCGAGAACCGATCATTTACCAGCCGTCCTTCGCCAGGACGTTCGAAGCATTGGCGGCACCGACACGCGGAAGTGGATGTAAGTACCATTTTCGTCGCGAGGGCACCGCAAAAGGATCGCTCGTCCAGGAAGGAAGGGACGGCAAAGCGGATGCGCGGAAGATCTGGCTCGATTATGGCCTCGTCGAGAGAGACAATGGACATCCTCTTGTGCAGCTCGATGGACGGGTTTTACCATCGGGCAAAACGTGGCAGACGGTAGCGTGCTGGGCCCTCCGCTCGCCGCGGAGCCACCTTAAAGAAAGTCTTTCACCGTGTGTATACGCGGGCTCGGCTAAGGGGGAGTGCCCCGCGAGGGGCAAGGTGGCTGGGGGAAGGGGAGAGGAGGAGGGTGGCTGGTGGTGGAAGGGCAAAGAGGAACAGCGAAGGAGGAGGACGATGTTATACTACGTTGGTATACTTGATGGTCGGTACCAGGCAGCGATGTTCCACTTACACGGCACACTTAGCAACCCGCCTCGGTTCAGGATCCTGAAGAGTGGGTCTATCCTACGGCTCCGATCGCGTCGTTTGCTACTCAGCCGTGTACAGGCCTCGGCTGTTCCGACGTGAAATTCGTGATAGAGCTCGAGAGAGGCGGCCGGCACGACGCGGACGCTTCCTTAGGAAATGACGAACTCGCCGCTAGAAACTAGGGGAATTCACGTACACGCGCGCTTGGGATAAAGATGGTTATCGCCGAGATTCATACTCCGTTGTGCTGGATTCTATTTTCTTTCTTCTCTATTTTTTTTTTTCTGGTCGCTCAGCCAGCTATACAGAGCCAAGTGTTTATAGTTTTATAGCGAGCTCGGGCTTCCACGGGGGAATATTTCAGCGGCACAAGCGAGTTGTTTGCGTGTTTTTAGAGCGACCGGTAGATGTTGGGATCGTGATTTTGTACAACGGGTTTGCAAATTCCTGGTGGAGACTTTGCGTCTAGAGTTTCTTGAAATAAACGGAGAAGTAGAGTAGAGCTGATCGATTACTAGTTTTCTTGGTGATTATTATCCTATCTTTCGGATTAAGAAGACGTATGAGCAGATGGTATTAAGATTTGAATTATTTTTTAATTCACACGCGCTATCTGACTTTATTAATTGGTAAATTGTTTTATGAATATTTTTAAGATTTTACGACAGCTTTAAAATAATAACTAACTATTCTAAAATTAGTGCTGTTGATTATGAAAAGTGGTGTTCAATAAGGATATCTTCTGTTCAGATAATAGAACATTAAAATAGTAGAGTATTTGGTAAAGAAAAGTTCGGATCATCCGGGCTGCATTAACAAATACCAGGTTGAAGAAAACGCAGACTCAAAAACACAAGGTTTTCTGTTCATCCCTGAATAACAACCCTAAATACTAAAGCGATATATAGAATATCGTGCTTATTAGGGGAAAGGTGTCTAAAACAATCCCTCGTGGTAAAATGACTCCTGGCTGTTCTGAGGATATTAGTAGTGCTATCTCGTAATATCGATGTACAAAAGTTCAGCCCGTACGTCGTCAAGTGGTACACGAAGTGCCATGTAAATATCAGCGCTGTGTGTGTTATAAACAAGAAAAAATCAGAATTACTGTCTTTTATCGAAGGTAAGGTCTTTTTCAATGTTGTGTAACTTTTGTCATACACGGCTTAGTGTGCCAGATTTTTTTTCGCGAATGTAATGACAATTCAACAATAATTTAATGTATGTTTCGTTACCGAATGTAATAATTTGACGTTATATTGAACCACTAAATGTGAATTGCATGTTTGGGGTTATATGATCCCTGTCTTGTAGGGTAAAACGAGCCTAGGAATCCCGGGGAGTGCGCGAAAAAATTGAAGTCTGTGAAGCTGATCTGATTTTCTTATGTACCAAAAATTATCTAAGATTTGATTTAATCGAGTTTGAATTAACGAATTTGACAGAATCTAAATTCGTGCGAAACCGAGTAGTAAACCTAGTATTTTAGCAATTCATTTGTCTCCACTATACACCACGCACTCAAGCTTTGTACTATGAATTTGTGAGCACTCTGTACAATACGCTATTTATGTAATTTCATATTTCATACTTACACGGTATGCATTGGTGGGAACTTCGGTCATCGCGTAATTAAATTCACAACGAGATGAATTTCCAAGGCATGTGTAGTGATACTTGAAAATTAACTGAAATATCATTTAATTCACGTGTAAAGCGTAATTGTAATGGTATATTTGCATTTACAGAGTGGCTAAGCATAAATCGCCACGCTGCAGATTCGTTTACCATTTACAGGTTGCAAATGATGCGCAGCTCACGCGATAGACGGAGCGCGATTAGGCGAAGAGAAATTATTGTGTTACGAGCTGAACGTAATGTACATACGAACTGATTCTCACAGGTTGAAGGTTCTAGGGCATCGCTGTGTTTCGGTACACGAAACGTGCGAGGTAATTAACATAACAATTGCGTGTCGCAGAATGACGGCAATGTGTTCTTGCTCCAGTGGTTGCGTTTCTATACCGCCGTCTTTCGAAATGATGTGTAGTACCTGCATTAGATATAGTTGTAGACAAATATGTCAAATTAAATTGCATTGAGAAGATCGTTTTTATTAAGATTACTGCTATTTGGATTACAACTCTTAGGATTATTTATCTGTACTAGGGTTACTTATACGTATTAGGATTGTGTACCTACTTTCATTACAATTACTCCGACTGAAATTACTTTCATTTACATTACTCTTACTTGATGTTAAAGATTACAGTGAGTGGCTAAATTATTATACTCGAACAAAAAGGTTTGAGATTTTATACGTTTGAGCGATGGAAGAAAATAGATGTCCCGTTTTAATCTCTCTGTAATTTAAGCATTAAGAAAATATACGATTTCATTTGAAAAACCACCGATGATCCTGAGAAGTCGAACATGACCATAACAAGAATGACTTTTAGATCGTCGTATTTTTCTAATTAAGATATTAAGGTGAACTTAATCAGGACACACTGCATATTTTTTTTATATCAAAGCCTACCAACTCAAAGCTCGTTATTTATTCACAACATTCTCTAAACGATTACAACATTCATTAGACGAAACTGCGAAAAACGATTCGAGCAAACATTTCAGCGGTTAGGAATTCATAATCAGCGACGAGGCGAACGCGTGCTGTGTCCGAGTTGCGGTCGGTCCGCGTCTCGAAGATTATGCAGAAACTAGGCCAAGTCGAAATTTGACACACTTCTGGCCGCGCGTTCGAATTCGAGTGGTTCCTTCTTCATCGTGGAACGCACATTTGAGTATTATTCGAATAGTTCCGAATAAATATTTATCCAACATAGTTATCCAAATCAATTCTACCACGTTTCTTCAGCAATTCATCATTGATTAATCGAATAATTTAATCAAATAACTCATTCGAATTATCGAACAAAGCTAAGATAAACAATTGTTTATTAAAAAAATGTAAAAATCCATGTAAAGCTCTATTGAAAGATTCTTTGAGTTCAAATGAAACACACTCATTCGAATAACTATTTAAGAATTATTCAAATAATCATGCGAACAAGTCTATTGACAGACAACTGTTTTCACAAATAATAAATACTAGGTACAAGACCAGGCGAATAACAGAAGATGCAGATGATAAATAATGCAACTGAGGAATAGATAATTATTCCACCCGTCATGCTGTTCAAATAAATTCCAATTCGATGAAGAACTTATTTATTTGCTGTGAATAAAAGCTTATTTGTTTGTCTTCTCCATTATTCGTCATGTTAAGGAAACTGGGGGATGGTGGCACGATAATGGACGCGGCGTCTTCGACGATATTCGGTGGCGTTTGATGGACCCCGGTGTCACGATGCGATGAAACAGCAACATATTTCGAATTCCCGCTGAGAAATCGAAATTACGTCGAATCGCTCGTTTCAAGTTCGACACGCTTTCGACCATTTAAAGAAAGTCTCTGGCAACGCAAAATTCTCTACAGCCCGCAAGGTAGGTACTCGAAATTGTGAAACTTGAGGAAGATGTCGATACTCGTTGATGCTTTCAGAATAAAGACTGCCTTGGTTTCTGGCAGAAGCACATCGTTTCTGTCAAGTTTTCGTTCGCACAGGGTTTTCTCAAAAGGTAACCCATTAGTTTGAAACATGTCAGTGCTTATTGAAATGAGTGGAATTCTATTTGATTAATATAAACTGCCTATTTGTGTTTCTTCATTGATTATGGTATGGAAACTGAGGATTATTGCATCGCATTGCTATAATGCGTAAATATTTGCTTGATTTTTATGATCCACTCCAATAAATGCAGTAATTTTTTTACGAAATTCGATGAGATGAAGATGTCGTGTACCTACTTACGAATTTAAATGGAATGACACTGCTCTATAATATTTATAATATTACACTAAATATTAAGTGAATCCTTTGTAACTTTTATAAATTCCCAATCACCCATCAGATTAATAATTCACACCACATGTGAAGAACAATTTGCAAAACATTAAGAAAATCTTCAACATATTAAAATTCCTGAAAGAATCTCAACTAATATACAAATTACAATAATCATTATGTACCAGCAGTTACTGTAACACTAAATTCCATTTAAGAAAAAGAAGCAATAAACACCTAATAACATTTAAAAACAAAATTTATTAAAATTAATTTACTTTTGTCAGTGTACTTTTTTCTACTTTTAAATTGCATCTTCGCAACCCGTCAAAAGGAAAAAAGGAAGTTTGCCCCGTTCATCGCCCCTCCATCCGTCCGTCGATTGCGCGTGCAACGGGGTAGGAGGGAAATTTCGCAAATGGACGAATAATCAAAGGCGATTCGGATCATGTGAGTGGCGCTGTTCACACAATTACGTTTTGAGCGCCTTCTCAATGGACGTCAGCGGGTTATGCCTCTTAAAGACGAAGATGCGCATACACGTCTGCATGTATGCGACCGTGCATAGGCCCCCATCATACTTCTGACTCCGTAATAGGATTCTCCATTCCCGTGGTAAAGTTCCCATCGCCTGGTGTATCGTTCTTCGGTGCTTTCAACGCAACCTCGCTCCGAGATTGTGTCAAAAGATTCGTGACACATTAGGCCACGGGTCGAGCAGAAATAAAAAAGCCAACAAGATACTAGTTTCGCCTAGTGAGCGTTCATGTTTCACCTTTGCTCACCGGACACAGGGTCTATTTCCACCCGTTCCTGAAATACAAAGTGTCCCTGAAAAGGATGGCCTCCTTAAGGAAGAATTAGGGGAAGTAAAATGAAGTAAAAAAATCTCTTATTAAAATAGCGTCGAAAATGTGTATTTAATCAGGCAATGGTTATAAGAAATTTTCAATATGACCACTATTTCCTCTTACGCAGAGCTAAGTCTGCTGTAATATATCTGCAGTATCACTTTTACTTACAGCAACGGTGGAATTCCATAATAATTCCTCTGGATTTTTTAACGCGTTTGTCTAAACTAATTGCCTCACAGTTTCCCAAGTAACATTTATCTAATTAAATATGCGTTTTTGACGGTATGTTGATACAAGATCTTTCTCTTTCCTGGAAAAGTCTCTTTCATGCAAAACCTGTATATCAAACTATTTTGTTTGAAAGCATTAATTGACATTTAGGATGTCCTCGATTACCACTTAACGCCAACTTCTTTGTACCTGGTACACCGATAAGGAAGTATCTTCCTTCTCTTTAGACCTGAATTCTATAAATCCACATTTGATTGCCTTGATTCTCTCTCACGAGTCACTTATTCTTTCAATAACAATGTCGGATTATGATCCGTGGATTTTTTTTCAATTAGGCAGGTACTGTCAGATCTTTCAAAATTTGAACGTAGAGAACTTTTATTAAGTATCACGATTCTTGAATACATCTGTTCCTCCTAAATTTAGGAGTTTCATTTGTTTAAGAATTTAAAAGTGTTAAATCGTAATAAGATCAAAAGATAATTTGAAAGTTTTCTCCAGCTCGTATCAACTGTCAAATTATTCGTTGTTCGAAGGTCAATGTTGTTGCATTTAATTATTGCGGCATGTCACGTGCGGATTAAATAAGAAACTAATTACTAGAAAATACAAATTCTCTTCACTTCTGTAATCATTTTCTTATGTTCGTATTATGTTTTGCATTATGCCATTTCATTATTGTTATAACGCAAATATTAGTAGTAGAAGGAGAATGTTAATATAAAGCAACAATTTCCTTTAACGTATAATTGAGTTTAAGAACGGCTAAGTTTGCAGCAGATGAAGAGAAAATTGAAAGAAAAATCTCTGCAGAATTTGCCACCCATCACTAAAATATTGTCGCAATCCAAGATACCAATGGTTTCCCATCATTAGTTTTATGACGAATTGGAAAATAATATGCAACTCTTTAGAGCAACGCCGAGTGAAAACTAATAACCTACCTATTATAATGACTTTTGCAAGATAGTTGACCTGAAACAGCAACTTCGAAATTTCTCTGCATACTTAAAACACATTGGTTTACTGCCCCCCCCCTCCTCCCTCTTCCCACCCCTAGAATGTTCCTATTCAAAATTTAAAAATATAAAAAAAAGCAAACTGACCTCACACAATAAAATAAAGCACTACACAAACCAAGTAGGACCCCGATTAATCGAGTAGAGATCATCTGTGACCATCGCTGAATGCCGAATATTGCTGTCTCCCGATTGAGCTGGTCAATCCAAGTCCTAAGTACTGTATTTTCGATTTTCAATGTTGTTTTTTATTTTATTTGGAGTTTAAAGTCGCATCCACTGCATAGGTCATTAGCGACTATACATCAGTTCAACAGCATCTTTACATATTTCTTATACAGTTACTCAGAAAAGTATCCGCCTATATTTTTGAAAAATTTTTTTAATCTTCAAGAGAGGTATAATAAATGCCATCAATCCTATTGAGTTGATTATATAAAAGAGCAGAATTGCTAAATGAACTTATGATATTCATGCGTCCAAAATGGTGAATTAGAATTGCCAATTCTTACTTAGAAGTGGATGTAATATGTAAAACACGAACCATATAGGGTGGGCGGAGACTTTTGCGAGTAACTGTATGTCATTAAGGATTCTGCTGTTTATTCAAAATTCCATTACGTCTTCCTAGTACGATACAGATCTACGTAGGTACATATATCGGCGAGGTTATCATTAACATTAAAATTTCTTCTTTCTTGAGACTAATTTTCAATGTCGCGCCGCGAATAGTTCAACCAAGATAGGCCTCTCAGTAACCGTCATCCAAGCCCCATACGAGCAACCGGCCCCGTTAATTTTCGGCCTCACCGTCTCATCATCAGCCAGAGTTTTAGTGTCGCTGATAAATCTCCAGCGTCAGCGTTCGAGTCGCGGCAGTCCCTAATTAAGGCGCCATTAAGCGTTACCACGAGCTTAGGTGGAATTAGCAGCGCGCCGGCACGTGAATGGGCCTTAGAATCGGTGTTTGAGGTTGATCGCTGGGAACGGGTTTGGAAACGAGGGAGAAAGGGTGGGGTAGAGGCGAACAGAGAAAATACAGTTAAGAATTCGTCGCACGTGGAATGGCTATATCTAGCTGTTCTTGCCCTTATCTGATGCTCCATTTAAATAAGAATTCCTAATTACCATTGTGCGCCCTCCCCTCCACAGGGGCCCCACGATTTGCCGCGGATCGGCGTATCCACGCGGCGGAATGACAACGATCGGTTGTCGTCGGCGTCGTTTAAGGGCACCTGCGTCGACGGTTCTTCGAACGCCGTTCCTTCTTTTTCCATCTATCGCCTCTAACGGTACAGTACGCGGGCATTAGCACATTTTAACGCGCGTGTAATGGGTAACTTATTACATTAAGCGTGGTCGAATGATGGACGATGGATCAGCCATCGAAACCCTTGATCGATCGTATGCTAACGAGGAATAGGATTGTGGGTTGACCTGTTAGCTGAGGGAGACCACGTAATTCCTCACCTAAAAATCGTTTCACTTTGGGCGAAATGAACGAATTAATCGCGAGAACTTAATAATCATGCTGCTTTAAAGGGGGAGGGGGAGACTTTAGTAAGTCGTATGCGGCGTTTCGTGTCGTTGAAATGAATGATCACGTTTTAATATGTACAAGTAACAGGTTAAAGTTGTGGAGGACTTGTTTGAATATTAAGTAATTCAAATATATAGGTACGAGTAAAATACTTTGTTTTTTATTCATGTGAAAATGAGAGTGGCTCATTTGACATTCGTTGAATTTGTTATAATTTCTAGAGTGTAATACAAAAGGAATTGCCTGATACCATTCGAAGAATTTAGAGTAAGATTGATCCTCGAACAATGGGAGAAGTTTTCGAAATTTCTGCAACAGACAAAATCTTCTACTTGCAACTTATTTTTCTAGATTATCACAAGTGCCTCGAAAACCATGAAGATATAAGACATTAACCCTCTATGTGTTCACAAATATCGACACTAATGTTAGTCATTAAAATACAATTTGTGGTTTTATATATCCTGTACTCCGTATTCTAATTATTGTAAACTAACTTCACCCAACACGACACTGTGTTTCAGAAATACTACCTGCACTTGATGTAGGTTGATCGTATTTCAAATGTGCGAAATGATATGCTGTAAAATTATCAGTGAAATTCTTGAATGTACCTACATACTGAACGATTAAAAAAACATTTGATTCTTGTCCGTGACCTTTAAAAACAATCTTGTTGCCAGAGCGCCTGTCGCGTCCCGTTGTGACATCTTAATGATCGATGAGATTAATCGTAAGTCCGCATGATTCACGATACTCGCTGAAACGCGATACGCGCGTTAGCAAATGTTTCAAATTGTTTCGATCTATCGTGTGGTCAATGAACGAGTGATTTTATAACGACGTCTATCTAATTATTTTGAATTGCATTTTACAATAAAAGGGAAGTATTGAAGTGTGTTATAGCTATAGGAGGCAATATCGTTAATAATATGGTGTTACTCTTTTAGGACATACATATAATTCAGGTGAAGTTTTTGAGAGTCTCATAGAACAAAGAAAGGACGTTACAATACATCCAGTTTGGGAAATCTGTGTCATCCAAATTTGTAAAAGTAGGTATTCCTCTGCGTTCACTATGAATGGTTAATAATATATAACAAATTTTTTACGCAAGGATAATATTGAGTGATTATAGAGACTGAGGCAACCTGTGGCCCTTTTCTACGCGAAATACAAAAGATTGATATTCTGGAAAAGTTGAATTTCATAATAAGGATTATTTTTCATTTCCATCAAATAACATAATTTTTGCTTCGATGCAACGGGACAAGTGCAATATGCACAGTTGAACTGCCACTTGCACTCTTGTTTTCAAGAAATAAATTATCGTGAAAAGATAGTACTCGTTATAAAACTCAAATTTTCCAGGTATCAACATTTCAGTATCTACACGAGGTGCATCTCATTCTAGTTTTTATAACCACTGTGTATGTTAAAAATGCATATACATTTACGGAAGAAACATGAATTAAACAGAGTGTCGCAAAATAAAATACTGAGGAACTGTAAGTGTTTACATATAAATTAGATGCAGGAAAAGAGATATTACTTGATAAAAGGGAAGCAATGTTTAGATATGAAAAGTGAAGAAAATTACCGTTTGTCTACAAAGAAGAAAACAAATAACGATGGTAAGAATCCTAGAATATTAATCAAAATTTGCAAAGCGAAAATGGTAAATTGAATTGCATTAAAGAACACAATAGATTAAATGTATGACATTTTCTCTATTAGATCACTACAATATTGTAACTTCAAATTAAATGTTAATTAGGTTGCAACACTGAGACTTTAAAAAAAAATTGAAATATCGAAGAAGAAATGATTTTTCTCACCTTGCTCTACAAGGTACCCAATAACTTTAATAATAATATTATAGTAATAAATTTATTTATGATTACCATCTACTATATTCAAAAATAGAACGAGAGAAACACAACAAGATTTAAGATTGAGCGCTAGTGAGGTATATAAAAAAAAGAAAAGCAAGCCAATGTAAATAGAAACAAAATGAAAACGAGCATAAAAGTAATACGTGATAGATTAGGAGTAGGTAAAAGAATTTCAACCGGATAATAATGATGGCCAATGGAAATAATAGAACTCTCGATATGTGACAAGTGTGAATTACATCTGCAATCATCTAACTTTCGAAACCGATTCGATTAGTACTTTTTCTCTCGTCGCGCACGAATGGGAGACATTTCCTTTTTACTTTCCTTGCCTCGTATACATTTCGTACAAGATATTGGATTCGACATATTTGTCGATACTCGTATCGTATTTCTGTAGATTTCACCGTCAATAATATCGTCACAAGTGTTTCACCCACATGTTTCTATAATTATGTACGACAAGTGTCTATTAATCTAGTACATCTGAATGGCACAAATCGCACGCAAGTTCAATTTGCAAGCCATTACGGAAATTGCTATTATTTCTTATGAACTTTTCTTTTTATAGACTTGTAACAAGAATACATGTACTCGTATTTAGATTCATCTTTCAAAATCTCTTACAGCAATTACCTTTTCGAAATAGATTTTGCTTTGGAGTTAGAATTGATTAGGAATAAGAAGAATTTAACGCAACAAATTATTTATTAGCAAGTATTAAGTGTAGGTATTAATTATTGGGGATATTATTGAATCAATGTTACGTCAACATTTCGAAGTTAAACTAATATGTTAGAAGATATGTTAGTTCATGAACACCCAAAATGAACTTCTTCGAAAAACAGACCTCGTATGAAGAAGTGACAAAAATGTTTATTTCTCTTTCTGCTTTGGCAATAGTCAGAAGTAGGATTATGTTGAATTCTATCATGATCACCAGATACTCCATAGAAGCAGAGAAAAATTATTTAATAAAAATAGTTTAAGGTTTAAAAGGATTTTAATTTAAACATTGTGTAATCGAAAATTAAGAATTTTAAGTTTTTAACTTTTAAAATTAAGAATTTTACATTTTTAACTTTAAAACTTAAAAATGTTAACTTTTTCATTTTATAAATATTAAAATTTTTTAATTTTTATCTTTATAAATATTAAAAATTTTAAATTCTTAACTTTAAAAATTAAGAATTTTAAATTTTTAACTTTGTAGATTGAGAATTTTAAATTTTTAACTTTGAAGATTGAGAATTTTAAATTTTCAGCTTTAAAAATTAAAAATTATATTTTCAGAATGAACTTGAGATTGAAAGCTTCAATATTTAATTTTGAACTTTAAGTACAAATGTTTAAGGCATCGTTCCTCCCTCATACTATTTAACTTTTTTATCTTCCCCGAATGTGTGCGCTTTTTATCACAAAAGGCTCGATCGTCGGTCTCTCAATCGGTTGCCCCGCGCGCGTTTTTGGGTTTCGTCCCACCGTGTGACAGGGCTCGTACCTCTTTGGTCTTTATAGCCCGTTCTTGTGCACGACGGAACAGCCTCGATCGCGGCTAATGGGCCGAGCTCACGTCGCGGCTCGCTTAACGATCAAGTTCGATTTCTCTTGGCACCGTGGCTACCGTGCGTGCACACGCACGGGTGAAAATCCTACGGTGTGCCGTCGAAAATTATTGTCGTTTAAGTTCACACGTGAACGGACCACCTTCCGCGATTAGGAGCACCTTGGGCCCCTAGACACTGTCCTGCAGTGACGATCAATTTTGATCTTGATCCTTTTCCCTTTAACACTTTGACTACTGGGTCGCCTATATGATTCTGAATAGTTCAATTCAATTTCAATGCCAATTTATGAAAAATCATTTCTGAACCGATTTGAATTCTACAAAGGCAAGCTTCTGTTGAATTTTACAAATGAAGATATTTTGACAAATATGCGTTTTCTTTATTTTCTATGCTTTTTTTATTAAATATGCGTTATCTCTCTTTATAAGGATACCATATTTTTCATACTCGAATTAGATTTCTATGGCGGTATCACGAAAACGCGATTTCTCTGTTATTAATAATTCTGAACCCGTCATCCTTTGTGTAGGTACATTTACAAGAAAATTTCATGAGGAAATTCGAAAAATTACAGAAATTATAGCGCCGATCGTAATTGAGTGCACCATCCAGTAACGGCCTCGCAGAGAAATATTGGCGTAAGGGACTTAACTTTGTAGCCGTTTAACTCGAAACTACATTTTGAAACACCGTGTAGGTACTTCATAACTATTGAACGAATGAATATTTTAGCTTCAAATTTTAACTGGAAGCGTAGAATTAAATTCTCTATATCATGGAATTTCCGCATCAACATTGGATCATTGTAAATTTTTTTATAAACGATTAAAGACGATTTTTTCCGCAAAAATGTGGGGAAAATTGATTCGTGTCTAACGTTCACAATTTTTGTTTAAATTCGCCAATAAAGTTCCATGCTGTAGATTTTGGTGTAGAAATTACTCACCCCAAGGCATTTTGCTTTCTGATGATTGGTTTATCTGATCCTACGTACACCAACTACAGCTGCGCACTGCACACGACCATCTTCAGCGCTTAATAATTTTAACAAGTTTGAACATTCCGACAATTTTTTTGGGGTAATTATTCGGAAACGCGTCCAAAATAAACTGTGAAAAGTATGGATATAATGATTACTTGGTACTTAAGCACAAAAAATCCAACACAAAAGAAACCAACAATTTTACTTGTCCAATAGTCCTATACCCCCTTAAGTAAAAATTGTTCGACACTTCCTCGATAATTTGTAAGGATTCTTGTGCACTCCAGTAAAAAATATCGCTCATACTAGGTACAAGTGCATGGCGGATAATGTTCAACTTCAGATAGTTGGTAGCTGTTTCATAAACAACTATGATATGGTTGATAAACAACTATGTGAAGTGTTATGTGAACTACCATTTGTTGTTGTTGGAGCGATATTCTTCAACCGACAGTCACAAGAGTCACGGTGGATACTTTATGACTTTTTATAAAATGGTAAAGGATGTGTGAGTCCCAAATTGTAGCCACTGCGGAACATTGAAATTACTTCCCGCAGCGAACGTGTTAATAACACTTTTGAAACGAGGCTATTAAAATGAAAAAAGCACGGTAAAATTCATAAAAAATGGATTTAAGACAGGCTTATGTGAAACCAGAATCACTGTGCACATTACATTTTCTAGAATGACATCTTAATTTGAAAGTGCCATAGTACAGAAGATTAATTGCAGCTTGTTTAAGGGAAACGTACAAAAGTGCCCTGCAAATGTGCAACCAGAGTTACGTGGTCTATTTTAGTAGCAGTGAAAGTAATGCACTTCGCAACATACATACATAGTTGTTTTGACGATGATAAACTCATATAGTAAGGTGTTGCTGCATTAATCATTTTAATATACAGGTTGAAGCACCTGCCATTAAATTGTATTCGTTACTATTAACTAGTTGAAAAAGTATGGATAGAAAAAGTCTTTATTTCAAGATATTTTTCCAAATGGGGTAGCATAGTTTCATCATAGAAGTATTGAACTGATAATATGTGAAATTCAACAATGTATCTAAATATTACAATATGTTATAATTTAATATGCGTATCTATTTAATTATTAAAAAATTTTGTCTAACATGGGAACACTGTCACTGGCTTATTTTTTCTTTAATCACATCACTTAATCTATAAAATGAGTTCTACTTTTGTAATTGTATTCGTAAATATTATGCAATATTTAAAATGTCGTTGGTAGTGTTATCAAATATTATATATATATCAAAAATTCTATTTATTTAATATCCCTAATAAAAAGAACCTGGCCATGTTCAGATCAGGTGAATGTTTCTCATTAATCGTATATAATATCATGCAACCATGATGGAAAATGTAGTGTTACAAAATGATGGATGACTAAAGCTATGATTTAAATTGCTCGTAAACAGAAGATAACGATGGTGTTCCCATGTTTAATTAGAACTCTTCTAAAATGTGGCAGCCCCTGTATAATAAATTATGATTTATTTTAAATTACGATAGGTAGCTGAATTTCTATTTTCCCAGCTCTAATACTGTAACGATGAAAATATATACCACCCTATTCATAAAAATCTTAGTGTCGCTGAAATCGTGAAAAATGTAATATCGAGAAAAAATATTTCGCATTACACGATTTGTCCCCTTAAAAGAAAGATTTTTACACTTTTTCGAATCAGCAAAAACGGTGGAGATATTTTGGATCTGTAAAGTTAGATAACTGCATAATTCTCTGCCCTTGTAACTCAAGTTGAACATTTCTGTGTGCAGATACTTCATGCATACTTTGGAAACGTAAAAAAAAAATGCTACTCAAGGAAGTAGGTAGAGGCACATCTGAATTCAACTTTGTTGCCATTTTCTCATAATTTACTCCAAACAAGTTACACTCTCGTTCAACAGTTTCTGCTAAGAGATACGATTTTTGTTAAATAATAGGTGCCACAATCTTGTGAACATACATTTACATGACTTTCTTAAAGATGAAGCAGATCTGAATAAGATGGCGAATGAAATGGCCAAATTCAAATCAGACCGTGCAACGTTATGATTTCATAATTTTTTTCAACTCTTTTAGTCTTTCTAGTCCACGCAGGTTACAAAAATCTTTCCTTTCCGTGTCACCACTTACCACGACACCCGTTAAATAAACCAACCATTGGCAAGGAATGACATATGCTATCAGCATGATTAAAAGTCCAATCAAACATTGTCAATGATTCTTCAACCGAGCGAGCTCGACGATAGACTACTTATCTAAAGATCATTTTACACCCTGCCCAAAATATGTATATAGGTAGTTATAGTGATAGTGTCGCCGTAAAGTATTATCAGAGGCGAAAGTCTCTCGTCATTATACGCATAATATCAGTATCAGAATCAATGCCGCTATGGCATTCCGTGTTTAGCGTTATTATCACAATCTGTACGATAACTATGCCCTCGATACTGTTACCACTAGCCCAGTATTTCCGCCGCGTCTATTGCCGTTATTATCGATGCCCGCGAGCTCGATAATCCACAAAATCAGGAATCGCTGATCGACACCTCGTTATCATACCATTTGTGTATTTTGCAAACCCGATCATCGGATAATGAGAGAGGTATTATACCTACGAATAAGGAAGACTTCTGAGGTTCATATCTGCGATTTCAAATTATATTTCTAGTCGAACAGTTTGATCGAGGATTCGGTCAGGTTGTGAATTTAATTAGGTGTTAGATACGAGCGGGCTCGCGCAGCGTACCTATACAGAGGGAGCACTATTGATCCTTCGTTATCTTGTTCACAGGAGAATTAGAAACGACAAATTTAAATTTTCTCACATAACTCTTCGCATATAATAAATATAGCATGGCATTGGACTTACATGATATATTAGTTAAGATATGAAAGTCAGGATTGAGAACAGGAATGGAAGGTGGAGTTATATCGAAAGGAATGCGGATTTTAATAAAATGCGAAGTTAATTCAGCCATTAAGGGGGAGCCCTATTTTTTTCTCAGAAATTGTTTAGCGGATTCTTTCCAAACTTTCAGGGTATTTTAGTCCACATTCAAACAATAGAATTTAATTTTTTCGTTATAAAGTGTTCTCGTTACAAATGAATTTCTCATCTAGTGCAGCCTATATAATTTCTAAACCTTTAATATGCAGGAATCTTACGAAGAATCGAGTAGAGGAAGTGTCTCATGCTATAATTCGGACTGCGAAAAAACCATAAATCAAACTTAATGCCCTTTTAGCAAATACATAGGGAAAAGAACAGAAAATCTTCTCAACTTCGAAGACTTTCAAAAAAATAATTAAGTAAATTCACTATCATCCAGAACAAATATATACATTCAGATGAAATACTAGAGAGTTCAAAGATGAATATGGTGACTTTAAACGCACTAAACTTTTCACTCCCATGTAGAGAATAAAACTCCTTCGCCTAGTTATCAAATGATAAAATATTGGACTTAGCCCTGACGAAGTCTCAAATTGAATTTTTAACTCTAGAACGTCCCCCAGGTGGATTTAATTGCATGTTTGATCTTTTCACCATCATGTAAGACTACTGTGCTTCCCCGTCAATCTACAAAGAAGCGATCGTGATTCAAATTCTAAGGCACAGAATGAAACCTAAGTTGCCGTTAAATTACAGTATAATCACTCTGACACGACGTGTAAGATGATAGAGGAACTAAATAGCAAATAGAAGACTTCGTTAGGCATTATAACAGTTAAACTCCTTAACTCTGCCAGAGTGGCCTTCGTCAGTGCCTAATCCACATTAGATCAGCTTATTAACCTAGAACCAAACATCTGCGAGGCCTTTACAAACGGACAACGTCTAACGGTTGTCTGTGCGGATACTGATAAGCGAAAATTATATTAATTGGACTAGCAATCCCTTCGTTCTTCTTAAATCTGCATTGACCGCAAATTCTTGCATGTCCTATTGTTTACGAGGAATAGCATAGAAACGAGAACCCTTTGCGTCCTCAAGGGCGATCGTATCCCTAGTACCATTTCTGGTTGGCCCACAGTATCTCCAAGTTGGGAATTAGTTGGCCATCAAAATGCCAACAATAAATGCTACCAGGGATTCCTCTAAAGCGAATTTATGCAGTAAAAGAAAATAGCGCGTCGTGTTTATCAAGCTCAGTGGCACACTCAGAATTTAATCTTTGGGGCGTGCCGAGTTGAATGGATAAAAATATTTTTAATGCAATTCAATGAAGTTCATTAGATGCTTATAAAAATTTATTTAAAGAATAAAATTCAGTTTTCTTTGTTTTTTACAAAGCTCCTGAATTACTTCAGTCGTGGTTACATTAATCTCCTTTTTCTTTTTATTTTGGGGTGTCTCCACCCCCTCCCTTCTGGGTGCGAAACTGATCAAGTATCTATATATCCCCAAAATTTCATAATTTATCGTGCAGCGCCAAGTAATTCGCAAGTACAATACATCATTTGTTTTTACAAGCACTGCAAATTGCTTAAACGAACCTTAAGCCCGTTTCACACGAAACATTTTTGTGGCTCATGTTTCATATTCCGGACATGTTCCGTCGGTAAAAACAGAGATATTTAAACAATGTAGAAAAAAAACGCAATATATTAGTCGTGGTGTACAGAAGTGTGTCTTCCAACTGGCCCTTACTTCGAATTAATCAACAGTGACAAGTATCTATGCGGAATTTGGCCCCACCACTACACACTCCATATGAGGAGACAGTAAGTCACGAATCGTTCAGAGAAATGTGTGCCAATAAGAGAAGACAACGTTCTTCTCCTGCGATACTATTTGACTTTTTGTTTTCATAGGATCGAGCGCTATTGTGCTCACACACGTACACGCACGAGAGAGCGCGACGCCGCGCGTGTGGGGGTCTATGGAGGTATATAGCAAGCGGGGCCCGAGTTAAGCGTGCTATGTTCTTTCGTGCTCCTCGTGCTGGCGGGACCTTGTTTCATGACCCACATAAAGCAAGGCCGTTAACACTACTCAGGGCTCGCGAACGTATGGGTGCGGGCCACTGCGAGCTACTCGCCGCTCTATGGGACCCCACGTGCCCCCTCCCTGCCATCCCACCTAACCGCAACGTCAGGAGGCCCGACCTGCCCCCACCGCTCCCAGCGATACGCTACCTGCATGTGCCTGCATGTACCTGCGCGTACCTTCGTTATTAGTTGTACACTGATAAGCGTGCATAAGATGAACCAGTGAAGATGATCCTCCTGAGTACGCGTGACACAACCGCAGCCGCGTATAGTGTAAGCATCTATCAGCGAGAGAGTTTTGCGAGGCTTTGCGTACAGGTCCCATGACAATCGCCGAGAATAATACTTAATCCTTTTCTACGGATTATGACGAGCCGATGCATGCCTCCCAAGCGAATCGCAGGGAATTCGTACTAATTAGCAAGCCACCGGAGGAAAGCTTGAGAAATGTTTTGAATAGCCCTGAACGCAGAATCGCGTATCCGAGGATCTACGGAAGACGAAGGAGGGGGGAATGGACGATGCTGGTTTCATGGATTTCGAATTGAACGTCTGGATCTGTTGAAAAGAGAAATTACTGTTTCTGGGTGTTCCTTATATCGCGTGGAACGGCTCCGCGATGCCTAGCGCTGCGCCAAGAACGGCGAAGGAATCCTCCTCTCCTCTCGGGAGCTCCTTAAATTACAGGGGATCTCGAAGTGGCGCGTGTCGAATCCGACTCCATCGTTTAACGATCGATAACGACGATCGGTCGGTGTGTATGCGCGTTCTTCCCCGCCAGGGTACGTTTCGATCGCTATCGAAATTCCATCGCGCAGACATTCCGATTTCCAAGGCGAAATCAGTGTCACTGTTACGTTTGCCAGGAGGCGATGCAATAAAGGATACGTAAACCGAAAGTCGAGCGGGGAGGAAAAATGTCGCGGCGTGTCCTGGGTGTTGTTCGTGCACTTATGTAGCACTTATAGGATGTGTGCGCTGAATGTGCATCCGCCTATGTATGTGCGCGCACCTGACGAGTTAGTAGGTCACGCAGACGTAAGTCAGGCGGCGAGGATCCCTCGGTGTGCGCGGCGCGCGCGCACACGCCAACACCAACGGAGCATTATCGTGCCCATGGAGAACAGTGACTTCGAACGAGGCTCCATGAGGCACCTTGATCTTGACTGGACGCAAGGTCCATTTCGCTGTCGACGCGCGTTCAATATCGCATTGCTTCTGTGTATTTAGTTTCGCAGTGTTCGCATCGACGCCATGTGTTATACAGTAACCGTGCGCGTTGGGATGCAAATGTCAAGAGATTACTGCATGTTGATGGTATTGCGATAACGTGATTTGTGTACCAGATGTGGTGACACCATGTGCATCAGAATTGGTGCACACCGTAGGCACCAAATACTGGAAAATATGGTTAATAATGTATAATAATGGTTAATAATGTATTCGACCAAAGGTACAACTAGTTTCTAATGTCAGATGGGCAAAATGTAACTATAAATGGAGAAAAAATAAAATAAAAAATATTCGACCATAATTTTTATCGATGATAGGTACTCATGCAGTCAACGTTAAATCCCATCTTTTTATATATGTATATAATTAACTTTAACACTATGTTTTTCTAAATTTATTAGTATTAGTATTTGTCTTTCTTAAGGATCGCTTTTACTCTATGTAATAAGAATGAGTGTATAAATTCTCCTAGTTAAGTTATGGTATTTATGTTATTTTCACATCGTAAAGTTTTTTTTCGAGCACCGTTGTAAATCGACAATTTTCTCGAAGGGTGGGAATTCGGTAATAGAAAAGGTTTGATTACTTTGCATTGCTGCAGTAGGTAGTAGAAATTTTGTTAGTCTTTCAGTTTCTATTTTCTACGATGTATTCGAGTTCTTTATAAATCGTGCACACGACTCAAGTAAGTCGTATCAAACTACCCCAAATGTCCGGAAGCCAATGATGGAAAAGATCCCCTTTTCCCCTTCTTAGAGATATTTCTACTATTATTTACGATTGATAATACGAAAAGTTGGCCCACATCAAATCAGTAGGTTGAATACTTGGGAGTGCGAATCACAGATAATTTAGTCTGTTGGTAAATCAGTGACTGACAGACTACTGTTTCAATTCATATTGAATCCTTCACATCTAAAAAAGTGTTCCTTAAATATATATTTATGCGCCAAATTTCTCATTTTGTAACAATGATTTAATTTTTATATATTGCTCCCAGATTGAACATACGTTTGAATTTTAAGAATTTCGTATCGAAGAACTTGTAATAATTATCATGAATAACAAGTGTCGTAAGGAACAAAATCTACCATAGTAAAGTAAAGGTGTACGCAGTGACATCTTCCACGAAGACAGGAACAAGTTTAGCAGATACACTTCTACACCGATAACCAGCCCATCGTACTGCCCTAAATTTCAATTCGTGCCTCCTATATTTTATTATTATATTTTACGTATATGTTACATAAAACTATGGATGAAGTATAGGATAGACATATCATCCAATGCAATTTTCTTTCACCGATTTGTGGAGTTCTAGGACCCCATTATCATTTTAGCATCACATGCAACGTTACCGGTAAAGTCTTGAAACAGATCGTAACGCTACGCGTGGTAGGAATTAGAATTAAGCACGTGTAAAACCATCGACGAAGTATTGGGAAACTAAATGGAGGCGTGGCTTAGATTTCAGCGCTGCGGTGGTAAGTTGGCAAACTATTACAAGTAGGCCCGGATCTCACCAAACATTCCGAATAAGTATTTATTAATCGGAGAAGTAAAAATGTAGTATTTCAAAAAATTTAAAAACACTCGTTTTTCACAAAATGTCTATATAAACACTGATAATCGTATAGACCTCGATGGATTTCAGCCTACTCACAGTAGTTTAATCTTCTGTCACTAGTTGGCGTATCGAAATTCTTGGTTTCCCAATAGGATAGACCCATCACCTTATGGGACTTCGTGTCACCATCGACGAAGTATAGGGTAGACTCTTCGTGTCACCATCGACGATGTATTGGATAGACCTATCACCTTATGAAACTTTGTGTCATCACTCAAACTGTGTTACCGACCCATAATTTGAGAACTGAATTTAGTGGCATCTGCTCATGAACAGCGTCCAACTCAGGAAATACTCTGAAAACTTGTTCAGAGGGAGAGTTTTACATAGAGGGACCCGAGGACGGCCGTATTTCCGAAACCCCCCATGCTCTGAATTGGCTGAAATGTTGAAAATAGGTTCTTTTTTGACAAAAATAATGATTCCAAGAAGTATTTTTGGCGACTTTAAATTTTTTTTACCTTTAATTGTCACTCCCTATGTTGCTAACACCGTCCTAATCGTAGGAGATTTGAAAGGGGCTTAAGGGGGTAGACACGTCACGTGACACGTGTAATGCAATGCTCTGTAATACCGACAATCTAACCTCAAACATGGTTTTGGAATTTTTCGTTTTTCGTCCTTATATGAGCAGATTTCGGGCTGGGCGAGGTCTCATTCGAAAGAGGCAGATTCCATGCGGAGCGCTCTGCTCACCGTTTGAGTCACAAAACTCATTTAGTGGCCTAAAAATACTTAAGGAGGTAAACACGCCACGTGACACGGGTAATGCAGCGCGCTGTATACCAACACAATCTGGCCCGAAACATGGGTCTGGGATATTACGTTGTTTGTCCTTATATGAGCTGATTTGGGGCTCGGCGAGGTCTCATTCGGAAGATGAAGGTTCAATGCAGCGCGCGCTCAAACCCATGTTTGAGGTTAGATTGTCGGTATTACAGAGCATTGCATTACACGTGTCACGTGACGTGTCTACCCCCTTAAACCACAGACGAGGTATAGGATAGATGTACATATCACCTTATGGATGTTCGTGTCGCCACCCAAACTGTGTTACCGACCCATATTTTGAGGACTTAATGTAGTGACATCTGTTCATGACCAGCGTCCAACTTGCCAACTACTCTGAAATGTGTTGAAATGCTGAAAAGTGTGTGTGTGCTTGTATACGTGTAACTTGTTTGAAGGCAGGATTTTTCTACGCTATATTCTTTGACTCGGCCAGTCAACGACTCACGCGGATTTCTCTGCGAAAATCCATTTCGCGGATCAAGACATTATGGTGCGCAAAAATGGTATTTCATCAAATCCCGTGTAAGCTATAAATTACAAGATGACATTATTTATTAGTACTTTGCGTGCAGTAGAACTCTTTCACGTATCGTACGCCGAAAAGTATTCAAAATTCACGCTGCTACTGATATTCCCGCAAGTTACTAATGCACTGTTTAATCATTCTAGTGAAGTAATAATAATTGGATTCTATTTGCCCCGAGCATTAGTTTATCGCCGACATTGAAATTTACTCTACAAGGTGTGACCACGCACGTCCCGAAAAAACAGCGTTTTCATTTTTTATTTATGAATATTTCCGTTTTTGGACATTTCCTAAGAAGCCGCTATTACGAGTCGAAAGACAGGGAAGAACCCGACAAGGTGTGACCACGCTTTCTAGTAAAGTAATAATAATTGGATTCTATTTGCCCCGAGTATTAGTTTACTGCCGATATTGAAATTTACAGTAAAATCTAATTCTTGAAAGCCTCGCAGAATGTTGCATGATACAACTGCAAATCGAGTTACTTTTCAAACCCGCATTGCGAAATAAAATTTTGCCTAGCCCTGAGAAATTCATCGGTTCAGTGTTCAGTGAAATGTGTGCATGTCATAGTGCATATTATTTCGTGACTTCTCAATTCGTGCATCAATTTCATCGGTTACTGGACCATGTAAGAGGCCCTTTAAGAGAATTCCACTGAGATATACCCAGTACCTAGAAGACTTCCCGAGCAAAACACTTTTCTCGGGAACTATCATGGGTCCTTAGTATTGGAAGACATACGGAAAGTGCAGTTTGCATACAGTCGCGTCGGAAAATAAATTGACGCTCAATAAAATAGCATAACTTTTTTAAAATTGGTCCAAATGTCTTGAGTTTTTTTTAGAAGCTAGCGGAATTAGATTTCTCGGTGACGTGTTTCGACGTTTTAAGAAAAATGCACTTGGTCTGAATAGCAAAAAGAAAATAGTGAAGGTCGTTTTTTAAACTTTTTCTGTGAGCCTTGAATGAAAATTCAAAAAACCCGTTTGTAGGTTTAAGTAAGTTATATACGTGTCTCAAATTTCATTAAAATCGGTTAACATTGCTCTGAGTTAGACACGTTTAAAGATCGCAGAATAAGGTCGAGAATCGCAAAATTCCGGGAAATCATGTATCTAGCTCAGAGCAACGTTAACCGATTTTAATGAAATTTGAGACACGTATATAACTTACTTAAACCTACAAACGGGTTTTTTGAATTTTCATTCAAGGCTCACAAAAAAAAGTTTAAAAAACGACCTTCACTATTTTCTTTTTTCTATTCAGACCAAGTGCATTTTTCTTAAAACGTCGAAACACGTCACCTAGAAACTAATTCCGCTAGCTTCTAAAAAAAACTCAAGACATTTGGACCAATTTTAAGAAAGTTATGGTAGATGCACCATTTGTGGCCACTTTAAGGATTTAACTGACTTTCATCGTAATTATCTTTAAAATTGTACTTCAAATCAGAAAACTAAAAGCTTTACTAAATTTTACACTATCTTTACTATTAATGTATAAGTTACCATTAACTAGAGAAATCGTTAAAGAATTAATAAAGTTAAAAAATATAAGAAATCCATTTTTCACCGTTTGTGGCCACTTGCCACTTTTCGCGTAAGCAATAAATGTAACCTCATATTTCTGGTCGTATACTAAACAAAATATTTACGGTATAATTCTATACATAATTAAGTGTCTGCAAGCAATTTCGAGCTAAAAAAACGCGATAATTATGGACATGGCCAAAAACGGTACAATGGCTACAAACGGTACATCTACATTCTACCCTATGCGATTTTAAAGAGCCTCAACTTATTTTCCGACGCGACTGTAGCTGCAGCTGCGAAAAGTACAAGCGTTAATAGATAAAATTATTTCCGGTCTTGACGAATTTCAAGTTAAGGGGTTATATACGTTTCTTAGCTCTAAATCGTGGTCAATGTTTGCGAATGATTCAGGGATAAAATATTAATCCGATTGGTTTAATTCCTTTTGTGTTTTATAGGTATATGTCTATATGCTCATGGTTATATACCTCAGACATGAGAATTGGAAAATTTATAAAAATGTGGGTTTTTCTCAAAGCATCATTTTCCAAGACGGTGGGCATGATAATTGCCTCACCGTTATCCGATTAACTTCATTGTTTCCACACATATTCTACATAAGATTCGTTATCGGGTGACGTTGAGATTTTTCAATTAAATTAAACTATTTTTTAATAACAAGCAAAAACGTACGACTTTTATAGCGAAAATCACGATCCTATTCTTCAAAGTATAACCATTTTCGCAATTTTTTTTCGAAAAATGGCGACGTCACCCGATAACTATCATCCCCAAAATTGTTAAAAAATCGGGGATTTTTGTTTCGGACCACTCGTAGGGACTGAATCATGCCCACCGTTTTGGGCGGCGCCAGAAAACATGTTCTACGCCACTGCCCACGAACGCCACATTTTTAAAAATTTTCCAATTCTCATACATGTTTCATAATCTATAAACGTATACCTATAAAACACAGAAAGAATTAAACCAATCGGGCTTATACTTTATCCCTAAATTACTACCAAACATTGACCACGTTTCTGCGCCGAGAAACGTATATATGACCCCTTAACTGGGAGTCGTTGGAGCGAGAGAGAACGACACCGACCTCTGCCAAAGTCGCGCGTCATCGCCGAACGATAACACCTGCCAGTTCAACTTTACACGCGAGAGTGATCGGACCTCAGTGAACGCGCGAGCATATTATTTCGTGATATATCGCTTCCTAGATTAATTTCATCGATTACTGGACCATGTGGGAGGTCGCTTAACAAGATTCTACTGCATTTCACTCAGTATTAGGAGACTTCTTGACCCACTGCTTCGGTACATTTAAAAATTTGCAGTGCTTTGTATTTAAAAACATGAGATGGCTGTGCGTTTTAGTATTGTCAACGCGAGTGTGGAGTCAGTATTTTTACGCATCTTGAACTAGTTAAGACTCAGCACCGGTGCTCAAATTGCTTTTTGATCGTGAAATTAAAGTGACATTTTTGTGTGTGATACATTCTATTCGGTACTACTGAGCTTGGTCTCTGAAGCTGCTGAAGAAGCTTCCTGTCTGCATGGATAGCAGTGAGATTGTGTTCTATAATGGGTGAGTGGTACATTTTAATTTTCCCAATTTTTCTGCATGCTATTGAACGAATGATTGTTGCAGCGAGCACAGTGATCACGAATACGTATTTAGTTTTGGTGAACAGTAACATTAACGCGCGTGCTTCCAAATGTTTAATACAGACAAAAGCAATAAATTTCAAATTCGACGTCAAAATTCTAATATCGCGTTTTAAATATTCAAAATTATCTTTCTTGAATTTTATAATCAAAGCTTGATGCTTTGAATACGAGTCACACTTCTCAAGTTTAATTAGATTCGAGTCATTAGATTCTCTTAATAAAACGAGAATGGAAAGCATTCATTTCTTAAGGATTTTCAACTATATAACTTGAAGTTCTTTCTCATATAAATATAAATAACTTAGAGTGACAGATGCTATTGGTACTACTTGGTCACTGTGCTATTTTTCTCACTCCTTAAAATATTTAAACCAGCCTAGCAATAAGTTTTAGTTTAAGAACTTTAGTCGAAAGATTTTTCCAAATTTTCAAAAATGCACAAAGCATTGGTCGAATGTGCACAGAAATATTTCGTAGAAATGGGTCACTTTCGTAGGTACCTCCACGCTGGTGTGCTCGGCTCCTTGGTAACGTTTCCCGAGCATTGCGACTTGCGAAACGGAATCAAGCTAAAGCCTACGATCTAGTTTAAGCGTCCAGATCGAGCCAAACCAATTTATTCGGTGAGCTTGGTTCGGTCTGGACATCTATTCAAAAATGCACTTGCGTACTTCGAACGATAAGCTTCTGTGTTCCGCCTCGTTCTTTTTAAATATAAGAGTGTCAAATTCACTCTTCTAGAAATACAATTCGCCTTCGATCTCTGATTTCGATTCGAAAATTCGGTGCATCGACGGTGAATGTTCGCGTCGCATCTTTCGGTCCTTTCGGTCGTTTTGTCTCCTTTGCAATCTCAATCGGGAGATTCTTAGCTTTCGCATATCCCTCGAGATTACGCAAGTGCATATTTGCAATAGATTATGCCACCGGGGCCCATTGTAAAGAGTGCGATAGGCTAAATTTAAGGGGTTAGGACACAGTAACGGGCCAAAAAAGCTGACGATTTTTAGACGACGATAATAAGAAAAGTAAACGATCGATTAATATAAGGTTTTGTTGTTTAGTTCACTATATTATGAACTATTAGAAAAGCTTATAATATTTACAAAATAGCATTTGTATGCCCTGCAATGTCTCCATTTAAACTGTCCTTTTTTTCGGATGGCCAACTGGTGGGCCGGATACCAGGAAATCGGATGAACTGAATGTAAAACCCCCAAAATGTCATAAACTATAATATATTTCCTAGGCATTGACGATCCAACATTTCAATTTTTGCGAAAATTGACAAAATGGCCGATGTTTGAAAAATAATGATCAAATTTCGACAGAAGTGTCGACATCTTTCTGTTTATATTTTGTACAATAATTAAAAAATTTGAAATGTTTGACCGTCAATGCCTAGGAAATATATTATAGTTTATGACATTTTGGGGGTTTTTCATTCAGTTCATCCGATTTCACGGAATTCGGCCCACCAGTTGGCCATCCGAAAAAAAAGGACAGTTTAAATACACGGCATACAAATGCTATTTTGTAAATATTATAAGCTTTACTTATAGTTCATAATATAGTGAACTAAAACACAAAACCTTATATTAATCGATCGTTTACTTTTCTTATTATCGTCGTCTAAAAATCGTCTGCTTCTTTGGCCCGTTACTGTGTCCTAACCCCTTAAGGGTAGAGGTGCGCTTGCTTGTCGAGAGTGACACCTTTTGTATCTGCTTTTGCTTTCTCTTACGATTAGTTTCAACCTGCACCGTAGATACGTAAAAATTTGACTCCAAATTCGCGGTAATACTACTCTAAGGAGATTTACTCAGAATTTCGTTGGCGGCCTCAGGATGGAATTAGATCTGGGTTAAGCTTTACTAACATTGTAGAGTAGAATTGGAACATTTTTTTGGCATTGCATGCCATTAGCGCCTGACGAGGCTGCTGTTTTCACCTTACAATTCGGAATTAATATGCGCCCAAAGAGGCTGCTTTTCTTCCGTCTTGTTACTAGGCGCCCATAGTGGCTGCTGTTTTCTTTTCTTGTTCATTAAAATTGAAAAGTATTAAACGCTCAAAGGTGTCACTGCTTTTTTCTATCAGTCTTGAGAATCGTTAAGCGTCCATAGAGGCTACCCTTTCTTTTCTTATTACAATTGAAAAGTATTAGGCGCCCAAAGGGGCACTCCTTTTTTCTATCAATCTTTAAAATCATTAAGCGCCCAATGTGGCTGCTCGAAATTTTTCTGAATGTCCGAATTGCGTGGCGCTCCATGCGGCTGCCTGGAAATTATAGCAAATTTTTTGGAACTTGTTTAAATACAAATTGTCTGTTTCAGTAATAGTTTTTGTGATCGCTCGTAATGCGATCGTAGAGTCAGTGTTTTTGCGCAAGTAAAATTAGTCGAGAGCTCCGGTGCTCTAATAGCCTTTTCACCGCGAAAGTAGAGTCATGCACGCGTCCAACTGGAGCTGCTGGGCTGAGGGCTAAAGGGGTGCTGAGCTGACGGGTGCTGGTCAGAGGGCTGCTGATCTCAGGGTTGCCGGTCAGGGGTTACGAATTTGCAGAGATGCAGTGCTCTTGATGACAGCGAACGGTGAGTCACTTTATAACTCTTTGAATGTGGGTGCACGCAATAGAAGATAATGGTTTCTGTAGAAAACATAGCGTAGCCAGCTCTTTAGATTCTGGCCGTTCCAACACAAATGCGCGACATGCAGGGGCCCATTTCGCATGGTCGGTATTCGTTTCGAGAACACTTATGCAATATTTCGCGAATATGGTCTAGGGCGTCTAGGCAGTAGCCTCATGCCGGGGCTCTTTTCTGAACCATATTTACGAAATATTGCAGAAATGTTCTTACAACGAATGCTAATTATATGAAATGGGTCCCTAACCGCTGCGCATGTGTTGGAAAGACCAGAATTCAATGAGCTGACCATACAAGGTACTCGTAGATAGTGACATGCATGTGTCTGTTTTAAAATCAGAAAATTAAATCAATACAACAGTTGCTCGCGATTTTTCCAATTCCGATTAATAATTCGTAAAATAATCTAATTGATCGAGTCGAGTAGAGTCACCGCGAAAATTTTGAGAAGGTCCCTAGTGAAACCAGACTTCCTAGCAATCTTGCAGTCTAGCAAGTTCCTTTGTGGTTGCGCGTAATGCGATTGTAGAGTCCCCGCTTTTTTCGCGGCCATCTACATATTTTGATGAGCCCCGCGGCTCTTACTTAGAGTAGTATTACCGCGAATTTGGAGTCAAATTTTTGCGTATCTAAGATTTGTCCAGAGCACCGCAGCTCCAGTTGAATTTTCTTCGCGAAAGTAGATTCAATTTTTTGCGCATACAAACCTCGTCCAGAGCACCGGTGCTCTAATTGCTTTTTTATCGCGGAAGTAGAGTCAAATTTTCGCTTAGCTTCAATTTTCAGCTTAGACTTGCCAATGAGATTCTAGGCCCTAGACAGGGCCTAGCCCGTGGGCCCTGGAGAAGGCCCAAGACACGGGCCCTAGAGAGGGCCTAGCGCGTGGGCTCTAAAGAGGGCCCAAAAGGGGGCCCTAGAGAGGGCCTACCATAGGCCCTAGAGAGGGCCCGAAGCATGGGCCCTAGAGAGGACCTGCAGCATATGCCCTAGAGAGCGCCTAGGTACACGCTAGCTTGGAAGCCAGCGAGGATGACAGGATGACAGGATGGACCATATTCGCCGACCGGTGAGTCATATTCTGTACTTGCATGCGATAATAGACACAAGTATCTTGTATATCTGGGTAGTAATCTTTGTGCGTGCATTTTGGAAGGGTAAGCATCCTACCTAATTGCACGCAGTGTAGTTTGGTAGGATATGCATCTTACAAAATGCATGACCCACCGAGTCCATTCCGAGAGTAAGGAATGTGATATAATTGAAATCCCCCCCATAAACATGACTCATGTATGAAGGAAGCTAATTCCCTTTAATTCACGAAAAAAGTTCACACGCAAAGATTGTGAAATCATCTTTGCTAATTCCAATTGTACCTTTAATCCACGAAAAACATTAAAAACGTTCTCACGCAAAGATTGTGAAATCAACTTTGCTAATTCCAATTCTATTCTCGTTCTCTGTTCGAACACTGATTCCTCTGTCACTTTTTATACTTGACATTCCTTTATTGGCCACAAATCAATTCAGTGCTCAGATTTTCAAGGAATTTGCGGGCGATGTCTGTAGTTGACACAAAAACTTTTATAAGAGAGACATCTTCTATTAAAAATGTCGTAAGAAAATCGTTTTATGATGGAAAATAATAAAAACTTGGTAGAGACTGATTTAAACGAATCGAAGTCGGTAATAGATTAATAGCACATTCGGCAACCTGCACTAGTGCCCACTGAATGCGAACTTTTTCGCTTCCCATTGGCGAAAATTCGCACCCAATGCGCACCATTGCGACCGTCCGAATACGCTGTAAGAGAGATGCGGAGAATATGAAACATTTTGTTTTAAGTCGACTTTATAGTTTTTTTCTTGTACAACGCCCGCCAATTCCGTTTTTAATGTTTTTCGTGAATTATAGGGAATTAGCTTCTTTTAGACATGAGTCAAGTTTATGGGGGGGGATTTCATAATTTTTTTTCACAATTAGTTATAAATTTTGTAAGTACCGTATTTCATAATGGTCTTCATCCTGAGAGCCGTTCATATTCTTGTATTCTTTTTTTGCAACGTCAAAAATGAAAAGAAATCGTACTTTTTAAACGAGGTTTTTAGCTTTGATCCTCTGTTTGCTTTTGTATTTTTGTTTCATATCTGAAAACTCGAATTTAACCCAAAACTTGGCAGGTTATGATTAAGTGACAGCCAAGTGACATTTATTGGCGTCAAGTGGAGGAGAAAAACGTGATGTCACGAAAACTCTGACTGTCTGATCTCGTAAAAAAAATGATCATTTTGATAACTATTAATTCAGAATAAATCTTTTATCTTTTAGACAAACAGCTTGATATATTAAGTAAAACGACAATTGGGTTCGAAAAAAGAAGTTATTCGCTTAATCATATTAAAACACCGGGACTATGTCATAAAATAAGATAATAAGGCCAAAATAGCTGCGGGGACCTGTCAATTTCGCTATCATTCGTGTATAGAGACATGGTCGCTTAGTGTGCCTATGGTTAGAGGGGCAATGGGAATTAGCTTCCATACGCGACCGCGTCTGTTGATGGCGCGTTTAAAATACAAGAGGGCCAAAATTTGCTGCTCTTTTTTCAAATTAGAGCTACCTCTATACTATACCTCGCAGCGTGTACACACATATGAACCCTATAGACTTTAAAGTAAAATCTTTTGAAAGAAACTAGTGAAAAGTGATTGAGAAAAGTGATAGTGAAAAGTGATAGTGACAGAAGACACGTAAGGAAACCCAGGCTAAATTATTATAGCATTAAGTATTTAAGGCCCCATGTAAAATTGCCAAGTAGTCACTGAATCATTAGCTTTGTTGCACTTTCGTAGGATGGAACTTTCTTTCCATCCATTTGTTTGGGTTAATAGGCTAAGGTTTTCATGTACAGGGAGATCGATGGGACTTTGATTCCATCTATCTCTCTACGGGTCTCCAAGCGCAGCAACCTCCTCGTGGTGAGATCTGGTAATCGGTGAGAACCGAGCCAATGGCTGCGATTGTCAAATACTCTACTTAGTCGGATATAAGAATTTCTCTAACTTACGATACTGTGATAGAATATAAGAATAAAAGATGTAACTTTATGATAGAGGAATAAGTGCAAGTTGGATAGTAGAAGTCGTTATGATAGAAGAATAAGTGCAAGTTGGAATATTTCAGCGAGATACTGGAACTGATGCGTTTTTGACAATTTTTAAAATCCTCTTTGCTTCAGCACCTTATTGAAATATACCAACTGACAATTTCTTGACATTCAGGTATTCCATGTTACATCATGAAAGCATGTCTTCCACAAATAATGCTGTTGTTTATATAAATTCTTATGTTAAAATAATTTGTTTTGCGTTTAATGAACTTGAATAGGATAGCAAGGTTAAAAGGCGTATGTGTTCTTGTTTTGTTGTGATTCTTCTTTCTCTGTTGTTGCACGGAATACGTTTATAAAACGATCTTTAAATTGTTACTCTAACAGAATCATTTGTAACTCGCGGGTTTCAAATGACCTAGGCCGGTATTCATAGTCGCTACTTATTCTTCAGCAAATGCTTAAGCATTCGGCATCCTTTACTAGCTATTAGATCAGTAGAAGATGCCGCATGCTTAAGCATTTGCTTAAGAATAAGTAGCGACTATGAATACCGGCCCTAGTTTTACACGTGTTGAATTTTAATTCCTACCATGCGTAGCGTTACAATCTGTTTCCAGACTTTACCGGTAACGTTGCATGCGACACTAAAATGGTAAGGGGGTCCCAGGACCCCCCGAACCGGTGACAGAAAAATGCATTGGTTGATAGGTCTATCCTATACCTCGTCTGTGCGTTTATAAAACGATCTTTAAATTATCACTCTAACAGAATCATTTGTAAATCGCGGGTTTCGAATGACATAGGCCGGTATTCATAGTCGTTACTTATTCTTAAGCAAATGCTTAAGCATGCGGCATCTTCTACTAACCTAGTAGCTAGTAAATGATGCCGAATGCTTAAGCATTTGCTTAAGAATAAGTTACGACTATGAATACCGGCCCTAGTTTTACACGTGTTGAATTCTAATTCCTACCACGCGTAGCGTTACAATCTGTTTCAAGACTCCACCGGTAACGTTGCATGCGACACTAAAATGGTAAGGGGGTCCTAGGACCCCCCAAAGCGGTGACAAAAAAATGCATTGTTTGATAGGTCTATCCTATACCTCGTCTGTGATTATATATTATACTACATTGTGTCGGTAAGGTAGGGGATGATGTAAAAAAGGTAAAAAAATAATTTCAAGTCGCCGAAAATCCTTCTCGCAAACATTATTTCTATGCAAAATGAAACAGTTTCCATAATTTCAACTGATTTGGAGCATCAGGATTTTCGGAAGTTTAGCCAAATTCTAACCGATAGAAGGAACTCCACTCTGAATTCATAATGGTAAGGGGGCTCGCGAGCTCTCCGAGCGTGTCGCACAAATTCACATTGGATGAAAGGTCTATCCAAACGTTACCGATGGTGAAGCCAGGATTAGAGAAAATATTTCTACCTTATCACCGTAAAAGTGTAAAAGATGTGTAAATAAGGGTTGTCCCACTGGAGCGCTTTTTTACTTTTCAGTATAGGAACATGCCATGCGGAATGTGTGGAATAAACCAAATTAACGGCACTCAACGACAACTGAAATATATCAATTTATTTATTAGAAAGTGATATAGAAATCATGAGAAAATAGTTCAATTTTCCAGATAGAAAAATGTCACGAATTTTCCAAAACTGTTCCAATTATTCCAACCTACTCAATGTTTTAGAAGGATTTGAAGCATTTGAAGAGTAACTCAAACTTCAATATACCTATATTGATCCTTTGAACTATTTGACACCTACAATGTCAAGGGTGGCAGCAAGTTATGTTGACACAAGTGATAGGGGATGTGTCGGTGTGCCATTCCTTCAATGGGGCCGCTGAAGACCGACATCGGCTCGAACCAGTTCGAGTATCGCAGCGGGCCTACATTTTCTTATGTCGTGGGACCGAGGCCCCTTTCTCGGTGCCATATGGCAGTTAAACCTTTAGTCTCCACTACTCCAAACACTATCTGTCATTTAACACTTCGAGTATTGAGCACTCTACAGCAAAATGCTTACTATATGGAGGTACATAGACGACACCCAGCCCGTAATGATAATTTCCGAGGTCGAGAGTAAGAAAACAAAAACGAGTGAGAGTAGTTTTCATGCGCCATTCATGCAGGCTGCTGCTAACCATCGTAGCTGAATATCGGAAATAAATAAGTAACCCATGCATCCCACGGGCCTTTAACTCTGTGTCAATAGTCACTACTACTCCCTATTCATATCAAATACTACATGTTTTCGACTTTAATCTTTTAATACTTTCATTAAATCAATTAGTTGTTGAGGGGAATAACAAGTAGTTGTATTATTAAATTAATAATTCCTTACCTACACTTGTTGTCCCATTAGTGTCTCCTATATCTATGAAGTTAAAGATCTATTAACTTCAAATTAAAAGGGTACCAATGATTTTCTATTTCTACGTTATTATAACTAGGTATGTTTTTTCCCTCTAACAATATAATTTTTTATCCTGATATCTTTACATCCCTTAGGTGCTGAATTTACAACTACTGTATAAGTTAGGTGTTTTATTCTTACCTTTACATCTGAAGAAACTTTACTGGTTTACTTGCTGAACTTGCCTTTCTGCAGAGGCGGATTCAGGAGCTTTGCTTGGAGGGGGCGATATATATATTGCCTTCTTTTGCAAGATTTAAAATTTGCTTATATGTAATTTATATTTTAATATCGCTATGTGATAATATAACCTAAATAATTAAATTCGCAGTAATTATTTATACAGCATAATACACAATGTCATAATATTTTTCTATTTTATTACTTTTGTGGGGGGGGGGGGATGTCGCCCCCAGCAGATCCGCCCTTGCCTTTTTGATATGTAGGTACATGTTTCATTTGTAATATGTCGTAACGGAGTACAGTAATGTTCCAAAAAATACTGTCATATTTCATAAAGTATCTTCAATAAATATTCAGTTGAGACGGAACACAAATTACGAACAACTTTTTCACGCAGACGTAATGCATGTGGAAAGTAAAGTTAAAATGTGATCAATAAATCTACCTGGTTGGCATTGAATCTGTGAAAACTAGGTTACGAATAAGGATCATGATTATACAATGCACGTAAGAACACCTGCAAATGGCAAAGTACTTTCACCTTTTTAATGTAATTAAAAAAGTAAAGTCGTATTCAGCAGGACTGCAAGGACGAACGATGGATGGGATCTGAAATTCAAAAAAATCTCAAGATCTTTATTTTTTTAGTCACTGCAGGCGACGAATAAATTTGATCAAGCTAAAGATCTTTACGTAGATCTCATTAAAAAGATTCTGATCATTTTCCGTTGAGGTTTTATTACAAATTAAGTTAAAGGACCTAATATAGGTAATTTAGAATATAAAACACACTAACTGTAAGTGTTGATATGTTATAAATTCTGAATTAATCCAAGCCCAATTGAATTAAAAGCAGAAAATTCGCGATAACTGAGCAGTGATTATTTTTATTCTATTTTATTTATATTTCATAATAATTCATAATCATGCTTTTCAGATCTATGAATTTTCTGAGTCTACAACTTGTAAGTCTGCAAACAGCAAGCGGAATTTCCGCGCACGTCATCTGCAGCATCAGTTCTGCATGTGGCAATCGCAATGACTCGTTAGACGAGGGCGCCTACTTTATTTCAGCTGAACCTACTGTGTTAAGTAACCAAATCTAGTGACTGACACAGAATAGATTTTCGATTAATTGCGTTATTGTCATGTACCTCTGCTTTCTCGATAAGTTAATATGGGAAACGAGTCTGTTATAATAAAACGTTTTATACAATAGTTCTAACGAATAATTATTGTATATTATGGGTAGTGTTTCGCGGAGCCAATAAAAATATATGTAGATAAGAAGAACATAAACAACAAAAACAATAAGAACTACAGAATAAAGTGTTTTTATTTACCATATACGTATTTTAGAATACATCATTTTGAATGTCAAAATATGTTGTTATATACTTATAAGTTATATTTTTAAGTCGGTGAAATACTTATTACAAGCGATTATGGTTTCCACAATTTATGATTTTTATTTGCACCACACCAAATAGTGTATTCATTTGTCACTAACAAGGGGACGACAGGGTGTGATAAACATCGATTTAATGAGCCTTAGCACGGTGGATCTATGTCGAAAATAAGTAAATAGGTGTCCGAGCGTTTGAGCTAATAGGCCTTAATAATAGAGATATTTACATGTAAATTATTAAACATTTCATAGTGTGGGGTTTTAGTGGGTAAAAGTCCCACACTAGCCTGACGCCCTCGGGGGATTCTCCTCTGGAGGTGTTGGGGTGCCTTTTGAAGATTTCCGCATGTTAAAAAAGCAAAAATAATTTGTAATTCTTTTTACAATCTCTTTTAACGTGGGGAAATCTTCAAAAAGCGTCCCGACGACTCCAAAGGGGAATCCCCGGGGGCGCTAGGGTAGTGTGGGATATTTATCCACTAAAATCCTACGGCCACCATGAAATGTTTAATAATTTACATACAAATATCTCTATTATTAAGGCCTCTTGGCTTAAACGCTTGGACACCTATTTACTTATTTTCGACATGGATCCATCGTGCCAAGTCTCGTAAAAATCGATGTTTATCGCGTCCTGTCGTCTCCTTGTAAGTAGGTACCATCGTTGTAGTTCATTTTTAATGGTCTTTCAACATGAAATGCAGCAACTATGAATGCATTGATATGCTTTTGGCATTAGAAGTTTGAAATGACAAATTTTTCTAATAATTTTTTAGACAAATATCTTTTATAATTTATACCAGAGCTGATATCAGAATTGTCGCGAACACCATGCATAACTTCAAGGCCCAAGAGGGTCGGAAAAAACCAGAAGAAGTTGTTATTAGAGGTGCGCGCGAACCCGAAAATGTCGGGTCAGGTCGGGACGGGAATTTTTGTCGGGATCGGGACGGGTTCGCGAGGGTTTCGGGATTCCTGGAAGTGCCAAGATTCGTATCATTAGGACTGACTGATGTTTGTAGGTATTTCGGAAAATCAACAATGTCCCTACACTTTTCTTACGATGTGTTGAATGTATGATGTCGTATTCATTAAATTCGAGACTCAGAACGGCAATCGGGTCCTTGGAATTTTCGGGAATTCCGACTCTCTCTCGAATCTTGTACATTCTCCGGAATATCGGACATTCTTGGAAATCCTGAAATTTTCGGGAACCCGACCTCGGGTTCCCAACCTTTTTGGGGTCTCGCAGACCTCTAGTTCATATCAATTAACTGTCGGATATTTAAACCTGGATAATTGAAATAGCATTGCATTGTATAAAGTAGTTATTGTGAATACTGCGTGTACTAATAACGATGGCTAACGAAGAAAAACCTCGACGCCGGAAAAGTAAGTTACTAATAATGGCTATGATACTCTATACCAATTTCATGTTCAAAGACCTTTTTCTCGAAAACAAAGCAATAAATTAAAAAAATATTACATATTTCTCGTTTCGTTTCTTACGAGTTATATTCATAAATCATCCTAGCAATGGGCACTCAATTCGCTTTGTTTTAAATGTTTAATCAATGCAATATTTGTCCTGTCTCGAATCGTTTCGAATATTGTTCAAAGTTCAAAACTTTTAAGTCTCCATGCGATTTAAAAGTCTTTAATTTGTTTTGTTTCTCGTTCAATGTAAAACGTTTTGGAATAGAAATTTGTAAATTTAATGTAGGAAATTATTAACTAAGGTTTATATACAATCCTTTATGTTTATTCCTGGAACAGCGCATAATTTTGTTGGAAAGAAGAAATTAATTGAGACGATTTCTCTTTTGTGATATGAAGTACACTTTATTAATGGAAAAATATTCCGTTAGTTCCTTAATTTAAAGTAAGCGAAACAAGAAAGCTGTAAATATTAAACATAATATTTTTGCAGTTCGAAACTGTTATTTACTCTAAAGTTTTTGAACTACCGTATTTTAATAGAAGATTTTTGGTCTCGTTACGCAACCTTTTTTAATATACAATTAGGCAAAAATACTTGTATTTGCGCAAGTATCGTACAATTTGTGTGGTGAAGTGCCCTATTATCAGTTCACTCTTCGAATGTATACTTTCTTTGTGTTGGAGGATCGTACTGATATTTTTATTCAAAATTTTAGTAGGTAAAAATCTTTATAAGTCACAGAAACTTGATAGTTTAAACATTTTAAAGGCAACGTAGACACATTATTCATAAATTATTTACATAGTTAACAAACTAATATTGCATAGATTATGGTACTTTAAGTTTTCTACGAATTAAGTACGTATTACTATATCTGTCAAGAATTGTCTTTAGAATAATTGTTCTTCAAAATAGAAGCAGCACGATTGACATTAGTTTTCACACTAGAAAAAGCATAGGAAGAAATGAAATTCATAGAAGAACACGTGAGGCATAGTCAATTATTGTAGGAAGTAGTGTGCGAAGAATTCGTCCAAGAATTTTCGAACTTCATTTTTAGTTTAATTTTAAACTTTACACAATTCGCGTTTAAACGTGATGTGCGTCACTGTAGTGCAAGAAGATTTAAAAAACGCTACCTGCTTTGTCCGAAAACTTCATGATTTTCCCAAGAAAAAAATATTACCGGGGATTTGTAAAAAACTGTTCAACGATCACTTTTAGTTGGATCATAAATATTAATCTTTCCGTAAAAAGGAACACGCGTGATTCTGTTAAACCGTAACCTTGAAATTTACTTAAAAATTTCAGGTTTTGCTGAGAAAACATTCGTGGAATTTGTCAAAAAAATTTTGGCTCTCACGCCTAACTTACTTTTAGAATTTTGTAAATATACGTACGTCATGTACGATACTGTGTCAAACCGCAACCTTGAAAATGTGCATATTTTATTTTAAAATTTTTGCGGTTCTCCCAAGGATAATGTTATAGGATATTTAGCAACAAGATTCTGACATTTCTTTCTACTCAAGGTTAACATATTCAATACAATCCATATTTTCATGAAAAAGCGAAGTTTACGATGCTATGTTGTATTAAAATCTTGCTATTCTACATATTTTGATAAAAGAAGTTTTACCGCAGTAAATATTGTTTATGCAAATACGTGCTATTTTAAATTTTCTGATTTTGCGGATAAGAGGCTATTATGATTGTGATGTTTTAGTACCGAAATATCTAGAACATTTTTATAGAGTTTTTCTTAGTATAAAAATGAGTATGAATAACACAGCTTTAATTTATTTTTGAAACGTAATTAAGAATAAAAAATAAATGATTAACAGTAAGTATATATTTTGAAATATGTTTCCACTAAATAGAAAAGTGTCGTGGCGTTCATCTTTTTGGCCACATTATTATCTAATTAAAAATATAATTTTGAGATTGTATTTGGTGACATGTTTTACTTGGACATTTTACATAATATTTAGAACACACAGTTCAAATTCGTTTTCGTAGCCATATTGGTTTTACGTGTTTATTCTATGATAGTACATTCTTTTTCGAAGAAACCCTTTCTGTTTGGCGTTTTCTGCGTGAATTGAAAATGAGAGTTGATATATTGTGTTGATATTGGCACTTTTTTCAGTTGGACAAATTTACCATATGATTTTGTCGCGTGAAGTCATTCGTTTTTAGTAAACTACAAAATGACGTCTCTTAGACAGTAAATATTAGATTTCATGAACTTTCGATATGTCGTTTTGCGGACTAGTCCGCAGCAGTCAGCACAAAGAAAACTTGTAACAATTCATTTTTACTATACTTATCAACAATTATATAAGTCTACCATTATCCATAATAATAAATAAATTTAATTTGTTTAACTTTAAATAGCGTAGGGTGCATATTAAATACATCAAAATTAATTTAATTTCTCATGTCTGAAGTTTACAAACTGTTTACATTTATTTTTCAAATAAGCAAATTATTATGCCCGCAATTACAAGATTGTATGAAAAATTTGCTAATTTATAAAAATAAAAATAAAAAATGTTATGTTAAACGATTTTACAAAAAAATATAATTCTTTTCTTGCACTTACTACAATTTCGATGTTGTTTTCTCACTTTAAATAAAATCATAACGCTGTAGTAAATTGATTCATATTCTGTTATGAGATATCACGCGCCACGATATTATTTTAAGTGAGAAACCACCTGCGAATTGAGAGACAACGCCAGAAATTGTAGTAAAAGAAAAAAATTATTTTGTATTTTCTAGTGCATTTTTTGTAAAGTCGTTTAACATAAGTTTTTACGTTTTTTATTTTTTATTTTTTAGTGTTTGTAGATTTTTTATTTTTTTTTATATTTTTTCTGGTGTTTAGTGTTTGTGGATTTTTTCATCACATTTCTTTTAATTTTTTTATTTTTGACAGTTCTTTAAAATCCGTATTGTCATCCAAACTACGCACGCATGCAAAATTTCAAAACAATTGGATTGGTGGATGTGGGTGAAAACTGATTTGTCAGATTTGAACCATACACCAAACATCATTCAGAGGATTGAAACTAAGTAAAATCATTTAACAATCAGAATTATATCAGGTTTGGTGTCACTTTTATCAGAAAACCACCAGCAATCCATTGTGATAGATTGTGATAGATTGTCATTTTCAATACTGAATAGCCTTTTGATTTCTCTGCTTTTATGGCTCCAGCTTTTAGTGCTCTCGAAGAGCGTCGCTCGGTAGCTTCGATTCGCTATCCTATCAAGGTCATAAAAAATGCCCTCATTTAACCGATTTCAAGAGAACATCACTAAGAAAGCCAGAATACCGTGGCGAACGATTTTAAAAGTACGAGTACGGATCCCTGAAGGAAGAAGACGTCATTGGCACGGGTAACGATTCCAAAAAAGGGAAACGATTTCGTACCACTAATACTGATGGCACACGGAACTCATATGCGTGCTCAGACGTTTAAAGTTTCTCCACTCTGTCGTTCGTAAAGCGGGTTATCTTCCGTGTCGATATGATCGCAAATATGGGTCTATCGCATTGCCCAGATTTTCAGACTGTCAGAAGAGAGACACATTATCTCTGGCCTTATTTCTGCTAGGAAATCAATGAAATTCTACAACCTCGTTTACAGGTACAGGATATACATGTCGCGCTTTCTTCTAGACTGAAGTAAAAGCAAATTCTTCACTGATTGTTGCTTCCTATTGCCCGTGTTTCTTACAGTAATCGAAAACTTCTCAACCCTGTTCCGCGACTTGGCTTGGAAACATCAGAACGAAGTCCCACGAGATTAGGGGAATTTAGCACACAGTACACTAACGATGAGTACGAAAACATGTAACGGAACATCTCATTATCAGAATGACAGAGTTAATCCTGTGTGGCACATAACTGTGCGGTGCTAAGTGAATTAAAATATAAAACTGTGTCCTAGCACCGAAGTAACATCAAGATGGAATATTAATTACCAAAATCACCGCTGCGTCACGAAAATACCTCGTTTTAGGTGCCATATAGACGCTGTAAAAAAAACAATTAAAACAAATTAGCTTAATAAATACCAAAAAGATTTATTTCATTATATGTTGTATTTACTGAGAAAAAAGTGTTTAAAAATAGCTCAACTTTTCGGCCGATCAAAGTAGAATGACCCCTTAAACGAAAATATATTTTACAGTGACTCACGAAAGTATTCCAACACACTTTAAAACAAAATAACTTTTTTAAAATTGGTCCAAACGAGTTGATTGGTTCAACTTTTTTATCTAAGCTTGTAATGAAAATTTGAATATCCCGTTTGTAGATTTAAGTACCTAAGTTACATACACGCTGAAAATTTCATTGAAATCGGTTGATGCAGAAGTAAGCGACAGGCATCGAAATACATAAAATCTTTACGTTTATTAAAGTTATGTTTACAAGCCTAAAACTGATTTCTCACCACTTTCAGCTGTTTGTAGCTTATAGCTCCATCCATTTCAACTCTTGTTACCACATACAGCAAACCTTTTGCACAAATGCAACACGAACACAACGAAATCAATCGTGCCAAGCGGTGAAAATCTCAGATCATCGCACGACTTCAAAGTGCAAAGTTCAGGCCGAACTGTACATAGCTCGAGTTGGACGCGCGTGCGAAAAAAGGTCCAGGAATTTCCGTGGAACCGCGACGCGACCTTCCAAGGGTTGGGAGGTGTTGGTGAAATCGGTTACGTTCGTTCGTCGTGTGCGATAGAGGAAATTCCAGTGTGTATCGGTCGAAGTATACTTAGTCAGCAGAGTCGAACGACACAAGTCATTCATTTTGCGAAAGAGAAGCCGCCACCAGAGCCGTGGCTTCGATGCGCGCATACAGGCAGTCCACGGATCGTACGTTTACCTGGCGTCCCTACCACTTTCTTTGGCCGCTTGGTGGGCAGTGCGTTCTCGTTACAGTGGTCCACGCTGCACTACCGTTCTACTATCTCCTCATTCACTTGGTGCTTCGACAAGATCGAGGAGCACGCGCGCATCTGGGCTCACCTTCGAGCTCCGACACTTGAGCTTTCGGAAACGAGCGAACAATCCTTCAAACGTAACCCCTCATCCATAGTGCGCGGATTTCAGCAGCAGCTCGAGATTTCTTCGAAATGTTCGTAACGCGAAAGTGATCGATTCAGCGTAGAGTCCACCCCTTTCCCGCCTGATCGGTGATTCCGTTGAACCTACACGAGTTACTTTTAAACTTCTGTTCTCGTCGGGGAAGTGCACGAAAAAGAAAAAAGAGGAACGAACGTGGGGAGAATAGTTCCGGGACTTTGTGTAACTAGAGAGGATTCGGGCGAATCGAACGATACCTTGGCTGTCGTTCTTCTTCATTCCTCAGTCGCGATTTAGCGCTGGTACTTGCCGAGTACGTATCTGTCACCCTCTTCGAGCTGCAGCCACTGGTCGCGTTCCCCGACGATTGACCGAGATTCTATGAGCGTGAAAGTTGTTGGTTTTGGTGTTGACTGCGAGGCAAGGTGCGCGATGCCGACGCTTTGACCGAGGGTGCGGATTTTCAGCACGGCGCAGAGCAATCATCGGGCGGTGGAAGAGGGACCCGGCTGACAGTACCGTGATAACCGTACCTCGCTGAACCGTGAAAAGGATGGGAAGCCGTTGAAGAGGAAACACTCGAAAGGATATCGTGACCGAGGGAAATGGCAATCGCATTCTAAACGGGCACGGCGGACGAAACTGTTCGCGTAGCACCTTGCCGATAGAGAAACTTGCCTCTCGTGGTTTTCTTCTTCTCATTCGCTCGCCACCATAGAACTGTTGTGTGTTACATAAACGCGGATTTTACTGGCCAGTTAATGAACCCGGTCGTGTACACATATAGGCTGCGTCTGTCAGCGACCTTACGTAAGTAAATATGCATAATTTCTTATCTGAAAGTGGTGAAGAATGTGGAAATTGCGTAGGATAGAGCAAAGAATACGATTCTGCATGTAACACCGCGGTCTTCAAATTACTGTCACGTCCCTCGTCCTTAACATATTAAAATCGCGAAGTCGATGTCACCACTGCGATAACTGTATTAGTGGAAAGTTGCCCATCTTACGAACGAAAGAAGTCCTTTGTAGCTGCTAAGCTTGTAACTGACTTCTTCTTTTTTTTTGTTCCGGCACATATGGATTGATTGATAATATTAGTATATAATCAAACTTTTAAGTCAGCGTGTACGTAATTGTAAGGGTAATTTGTTGATTTCGTGACACGTGGTTTTACATAATATGTTGATGGATAAATGCACGTAACTTTCGTACAATATGCAATATTGCAAATTGAGCATAATACTTGATACTAAACTTTGCTTGATTTTCTGACGTCTTCGCCCACTTACAATCAAAAGAAATTCTTGTGCAAACAAATGCAAACAGTTTTTAAATACACATTCCTCGACCCTAAAAGAGCTATCCAAATTTGCAAAGATTTATATACCGTACCAGTTAAACAACGGAAGTTGGGTTTCCATCGTTCCCAGAAGTGATGACACTGATAATCTATATATTTCTCACATAAGAAGTCCCACTGAACTCTACAACATAATAAAAAAAATTCAGTCAGTATGGCTAATAGTTTTCTAGGAAGCAGCTTCTAAAAATTTAGGTGGCCCTTCCTGTAAAAGTTTCAGCATGGATCAGTGACTTGATTTTATACTTATTATTTCGGGTGTTTGAAAGTGTTCGTTCATGTTGAGTATTAGAACAGTTAGGGTACTTTCAAAGGAACATTTTTAGGGCTATTTAGATGGTTTGATTATATGAGCAACTTGGTTCTTGTAGACAGGTCCTAAAGGAATTTATGTTCATGTGGTTAGTAAAATTCTTGCACAAGTCTTAAAATGTGAAGTTTCGGCGTAGATTTAAGCATTACGTTACGTATGTGTTACACGCAACAGGTTACAGAGGGTGACCTTTCACATTACGAATACTGTAAAGTTCAAGTAAAATTTCTGTTTACAACAAACTTTCGTAGGCTCTTTTCTAAGTAGTATTTTGTTATGCTATTGGCTGCGTTCCTACGAGTTCAAGTGAACGCATTAAACTGAAATAACGACCTTCTGGAATTTATTCATAGGTAAGGGAAGATCCCGGACCCGAAAAATCAAAAAATTCTGAAACTTTGTGAATGTGTAGGGGATTTCCTTCTGATTACAATGCAATTTTTGGTTGCTCCTCAAATTCACTCGAAGGGGGTGAAATTAACCCCTGAAAATCCGGCTATTTTCCGATTTTGTGTTATAACCTGCGAACTGTAAGAGATAGAAAAAAAGTTTCAAGACAAAAGTTACTTATTTTAATTAGATCTATCATTTAACGGAAACATTCTTTTACAGTTCACGAGTTATAACAAAAATCTGAAAGTAATCGGATTTAAAACGGTCAATTGCATCCGCTTAGAGTCAATTTGAGAGCAAATTCCCTCCATATTCACAAAGTTTCAGAATTTTTCAAATTTCCGGGTTCGGGATCCTCCTTTGTCAGTGACCCGAAATATAAGAATAATTCAGTCGCTCAATTTTAAAGTGCAAGATATACTTATATGAGGAATTACACTGCCTTAATTAATTGGATTAAAATGGCAAAATGTTAAAATTTTTAAAATCAGGAATTTAGTGATTCTGCAGTATACGTACGTATACTCGATGAATGAATGCCTTCATTAATGAATTCTTCGCTATCATTTTCCTGCTAAGTACAATCAGATAACGTTTTTGTTCGAAGTAATGAAAAGGAAAACATTGAGAAGGTAAGAGTTAAAACAGCCTGGCTTCGATATGTTATGAAAATATACGCAAAGAAATCTATTAGTGCATAAATATGTCGTATTAAGATCTTAAAAAATTTGCCGTTTATATTTACATACGTTGAATATACAAAAGGATTGATTCAACCGAAACATGAAAAAGTCAGAATGACGTGCTATAAGATAGAAGTGAAATAATTTTTTGCGACATTCTTGATTCTAAATCAATAGAGGTTTAAATCTACATTTAATAGAGAAAAGTTCTCCTTCATGTTTTGCTCTCACTTTCATTTCTAATTTACATTTACAATCTGCAATTTCTCCTCTTTACTTTCTCTATTTTGCTACATTTTATCTTTGAAGGTCTCTGTAATCGAGATCAGATTATCTGCGAAACACTTGCTGTTCTTTCACGTGTAACAGTATCTCGTGTCAGTAGCGAATAATCACGCGGTCATAATGGTGATTTTGTAAGAAACTATCGGGGCGCACTTTCTTTCGCATTGTTTTACCCGGACATACTTTGGTTCATTATTACACGGTACGTCGAGTCGAGCTGCTACAACTATTATTTGATATTTAGGGCAAGTTCAACTGCCTCGCAGCGTTCATCAGGTCCCTCCAACAGTTTAAACGTAATTGCAAGTCTCGTGATCGCCACTGTTGAAACGTTCCATCTTGTTTTAAACTTTGTGAAACAGAATTAACAAAAATATATTTCTGATAAAATCGAAAAGGACAAAAGAATTGTGCCTTCTAAAATTACCATACAAATGTATTTCTTCCAATCTTTTATAGTGGGAAGATATTTCCTTGTTTTCCGTAGTAGATGTAGAGTTTGAAAAGAAAATTACCAGTCGTCTTAAATTTGAGAAGAAACTTCAGAAATTTAGAAAGGATGAAGGTGATTGAAGTATTCGAGAATAAAATTCGTATCAATCTTTTGCATCTTAAAGTAAACAAAGAATTTTTTTTCGAAGTGAACAGAATTTTATATTCGTGGTTTACATCTTTAAATTTATATTATTCCCTATTAGCAACTTTACTAAAGATTGCAATGTTATTATAAATGATTTCTTCGTAAGGCAAGATGAATGAAATCATAGAAATCGATGATTTTAATGGGATTAGAAATTCTAGTTCTACTTTAATACTTCTATGGTATTGAAATCGTCAATTTGCATAAGCTTAGTAGCAACCAATTACCACGAAACAGCATTAAGTGATTAACATTTATGTAACAGGCGCGACTTTGAAAACGTTCACAAGCGTTATATCAAAATGATATCACATGTTACATAAAATGAGTGGAGTGAAGATGAAGGTAAAGCAACATTCAGGGAAAAAGAAAAAATTCGACTTTCTCTTTATTTTTAAGTACCCCGGTAACGCAACGCAGTTTTTCGACCTCTCTCGTTTTTACACGAAATGATTTTGGCATATTACATTACGTCCCCCTTTTATATAACCTTCACTGCAGACATGACAAGCGAAAAACATGATTTTAATAAACGATAAGCTTTCAACGTTTTGACGTAACGTCATTTTGCCAACTGTACCGGTTTATTCGTCGTTTAATTGCGGTGATGGTATTTCATAATTTATAACAGCTTTTCATGAAGTGGTGCAGAAAAATATATAATTTTTCGGTCCAACAAGGCGTAATCCCTTAAAGGGCTTGTGATGATTCTAAGAATATCTACCATGGGTTTGTTACTGTTTTATATAGCATATCAAATCGCACGAAATTGTCCGTTAAATCACCGTTATGGAAAGTACAAAAGTGTTCGTACGTACATACTCAAAATTATTGAAGTCAGAATACATTGGTAAATTAAGCCACTGCGTTGCGTGCACTTAAATATTGTAGGACATTCGTCACACTTGAAAGAAAGAAGTGCCAAGAGCTGCCATTAATTCTGCTAATTCTACGAAGTAGAGGATGCTCGTTATTCTAATGTATCAAATTGATTACAAACTTGTAGGAAATGCAATTAACAGCTACTCATTGTTAGTTGCCCTGTGCAGAAATAAATAATTTATGAAATTTCAATTCTTAAGGGGTAATATTTTACATAAGTAGGCATATGACCTGTGTTTAAATTATATATCTCTTTTTAATAAAGTATTCAAAATGAAGGAAATGTGTATCGATGCAGCAGAGAATATTTTTAAGTGACCACCAGGAGCTGCTACTTAAATTTTTCTCTGTATTCAGAAGATTTTGCATTTTAAATCTGATTTCATCCAAAAGATGTTTGCACATACGTTGTGTGATCTACCGTTTATCAGTCACACGTGTATGGAAAGATATCTTTACGAAAATTATTTCCGTATGCTTTGGTGTAATTTAACTTGTCGTTAGAACCAGTTGGTATTTGAACGACTACAAAGTTCCCTTCCGTGGAGTTAATGCCAGTGAAATTTTTCACGTAGTCGAGTATATTTCTGTTTGAAGGATAATTGTATCCCGCACGATTACATTCCTCGTTACAGTCTCAATTCTTCATTTTGTTATGAGTTCCTTCAACAGAAATATTTCATTGCAATTACTGGGGTTTATTAATACGTTAGCCTACAATATAACAATTTTCAAATATTTAAGTTACATATTTGCTACTAATTTCGTTAAAGGGTTAAGAAATAAAAACGTTATTTAATATTATACAAGCTTAAGCAGGAATTAGTAGGGGAATTCACACACCAATATTTTGAAATCTTATTAACTCAGTTAATATAAATTTTAGTGAATTCAAAGATTATAGATTTTTATTAAAATACGTTTTCTTCAGTCAGATGTATTTAATCTGCCACTTTTATTCAAAACAGTTAGATAATTTTAAAAAAGTGACTGTTTTATGTTAATTTTCAATTTTGCAATTAGAAAAGAACAATTAATATTATTGTTAATGTTTTAACTTTGTACAGAATTATAGTTTTTTTCTAAATCTAATATGCTTCCAACTCGAACTTATTAGATGTGTTAAAAAAACATAAATTTTAAGTTTTACATCTAGAATCTTATCCAAAATATTCATTCAATGCAAATTACATTATTTAAATTAACATTGCCATATTTTTGGCATTTATTGGTGACAGTAGAAAATCATTGACTTTAAAGAAGTGTAAACTTTTCGAAATACGCCTCATTAATTTTCTATAATTCAATTGAATACTACTGGATTAACTTTCCTGCAATTTGAGTGTTACAATGTATCTTATACTACCCCTATAGACAAAACTTCAACTTGACACCCACCCTAAAGGACAACTTAAACGTCAAAGGAGCAATACAAAGATTATTAGATTATCTAAAGCATACCAAACTGTACAACGAACTATAGGCTAGACTCTAGGTCGCTAATAATCCACACTAGTAGTTGCGACGCTAAATAATGAAAAAAAAATGTATCTTAATATATACAGTAGAAAGTTTATATCTTTGTGTGCTTGTCTGTCGCCTAAAAATTTTCGAACGATAAACTCTGGGATCACGAAATGTGCCTCAGCTCCTTATGTCTGGCTAATCCAATTGAATGTGACTATTTGCACCCCAAAAAACTGTTTTTTGTAAAATCAGAATCTAAATTCCGGGCGAAGCAGGATAGTAAAGTAAGTTGTATATAAACAAAGGTGGACTAGTGGGAAAATAAACACTAGAAGTTACAGAAATCTGGAATTGATGTGTGTAGCAGAGGAATGCTGGAATATTGTTAACCAGACACCATAGTTTCAACATAGTCGTAAAAGAAAATCTCGATCTTGGCCAGCATTGCGATGTAAGATAGAACGAGGGCTACGGTATTGGGAGTACTTACGAAACACGTTTACTTTCTAGAAAAAGACTATTTTGTTTGCTGTTGCAAAAACACGCGAGCGCAGAGGGATCAAGTGAATTGCACACTGATGAAAGAGATAATCGATTATACTGAAATTTCTCAATGCTGGAACTGAGTACCGTATGAAGCAAGTTAATCATTTGTCAAGTACGTTACAACTTCATTGAAATCGATTTGCATTAACAATTTTCTATTTATCAATGAAATAATCTGTTTAGATAGGTATCCAATATTGTTATGTTAGGAATTATTGAATTTATGTTGGGAAAGTGGAAGATTTGAAAGAACGGATGATACTACAATGAATAGAATAAAGTGCAGTTAACATCTTTTAGAAAAAAAAAGAGTAATTATTATTTCAATAGATTTTGTTGAAATATTTTTAAATATCTTTAATATTTGTTAAACTAAAATCTTGAAAACGTTCTTGATCGGACTTTATTTGATCACATAACGATTCGTGAAAATTCGTTAAATCAGAGGCCATCGTTCGCAGTGTAATGGATTAAACAATTTATCGTAGATACTCGAAAACATACTTGAATGAGAGGTCATTAATTTATTGGTACTTGTGCAACACAAGCGAAACGTCGAACCTTAGCAAAGTAGCATTTCTGGTTGGCTCACAGTGTCCCCAAGTTGGGAATTAGTTGGCCATCAAAATGTCAATAATAAATGTTACAATAGTGCTCGACACTATTTTTTGCCGAATATACGACTATGTATACATTAATTGAAACATAAATGTCCGAGAAGAAGTATATACAATCTTCTTAAAAATGATGTAAGAAGTAAATAAGACAAAAAAAAACCGATTTGAATACATGAAATTTTTATACAACTTTAAAAAACTTATAAATGCCGTCTAATTTATTGTGACACATTTTTTTGGCGATAAAGTTTATCGCTTTTGAATGGTTACTCGTTTACTGATTTTTAAGTTTCATATAATACGCCATTTTGTGCTAACTAATAATTAATAATTTAAACCAATGCCATTTATGTATCAGGTGATACACTATTTACTTTACACGAATTTCGTTTAACTTTTCGCGTGACCGATCGGCAAAAAATAGTGTCCAGCACTATAGGGTACTGTTTCACTTACGAAAATTCGAAACGTGAGTAGGAGGCTCACGAAATTACAACTTTTAGCTTACCACCAGCATAGCATATGAAGGACTCACGTTGCAACTGCATCCATCTAAATATCTTGCAAGACTGTCACAGTTTTCAACAGAAGGCAAAAACGATTCTTTAGTGCGGGTAGCAAAACATTTTTCTGTGGAAACTACAATAATATGTTTGTAATTACGTTAAACTTTTTGTAAATGCCGCAAACGAACCACGTCCAGTGACGACATTACGATAATACGTTAGTGCTTAATTACGCTACTTGACCTTTTTGTGACAGCCTTAGTTTCCTTTGTTTTCTCTGATGCTCATTTTTCTACAAAAAGTTGTGGATCGATACAATTAATTCTACAAAAAGAATGGCAGGAGCTTCTTCCTAGAAACAGGAGAAACTAACTAGTTAGACTAGTTACTTGGAAGTAGAAAAGGTGTCAGCTGATTTTAGTTGCCTAGAAACAGAGAGGGGAATTAAATTGAAAATTATAATTTTAATAACCCACCGTAAACTGGGGGAATATTGACATGTTTTTGGAGCGTTTTGCTATATTGGTAATACAAAAATTTACATTTTTACAGTTGCTTTAATTATCCTATCATAACATTGCATCCTTTGTGATTGTACTACAAGTGTCAAAATCCATCAAATTTTTGTTTTTCTTCCTTCTTTAATACATGCTAAGTAACTGCCAATGTTCCCTCAGTTTATGATACATGTTATAACTAATTGTATAGGTACATCTGTACTCTCTCGCATTCAATTCATATTAACAGGAACTTTGATTAATAGACTTTAGATTAGAAGGCGTTAAATTAAAGCATTATATTCGGTGTATTTAAAAAATTATTGTTATTCGTGGAAGCACCAAAGAACGTGCACAAAAATATTCGACAAAATTCAATATTTACTTTACAAAATATGTAGAGGAAGTGCAGTATATTTGGAATACCAGTTTGTTTACGACAATTAAAAAATTACGGCAGAGGATGGGAAGAAATAAAACTGCATAATATCGTAGGGAAACTAATAAACTTTTATATTTCAAACTCTCAGTAATAATGAAAAACAAAAAGTAGCTGAAACTTTGATCGAAATGAAAAATGACAGGAAGTATGGGTTTCGTTAAGGTGAAGATAATTTGAAGATAATTTTTACACTTAAAAAAAACATGTAGATAATAAAATTATTTCCTTTGTGGTCTAATCAGATTGAAAAAACACAATATAGATTAAATGTTTAACTCTAAAGTTGTGACATATTTTAACCATGAATGGGACGATTGAATACATTGCTGAAAAAGTTTTGGACATTGACGTTTTCTTAGTCTGCAGATTAAGTCGAAAATGTAAAAATAGCAGTTCATCCACAAATGTCATTCGTTAACAGGTCATTGGCCTCTATTGTCTACGGTGTTACAAATTAGATAGCGTTAGTAGTTTATTAGATACTTTGGTATTCCAAATTACCAACAGTATTCCAAATATGCTGCACTTCCTCTACCAAATTTTATTACAAATTTTAGTGTGTTACACATATGTAGATTGAACTAATTTTTTGGCCAAATTGGTACTCATTTTGTTACATTCTTCTATCAAAATTTATTCCAGCATTTCTTTGATAGACGATACTAACTGAAAGTGTAATAATCAAGCTTCCTACTAACGTGAATTAGAATTGATGATTTAGCTTTAATATTGGCTGAATATGTAAAATATATTATTCGCGTTCCATGGGTTGATACTTCTGAGTATCTGAAATACATGCCAGCCGTAAGGCATAAAGCTGTCTCGCGTGAAGAGGCTTTTACGTGTTTGCTTCATTGTCAGTTGTTTACTTCGTTTTATGCGAAATAACAAAATAGACCCCTGACTCAATTTCACAGACCAGTTATATCGTTGATGTTGTGGAACACCGTTCACACATAAAACTGACGTTTACTGAATGCAAAGAGCGTAAAAATACTGGGCTCGTGGCTACAGATCAAAACCACAAGCCCCGAATGAATGCTTCCGTATTAGTTCTCCGAAAAACACGTAGAATTTCTATTTTTAGCCGACTTCAAAAAGAAAGAGGTTCTACGTTTGATGTGTATTTATGCATGTATGTATGTTAGTACGTATTATGTTTGTCCGTAAATTTCTCCGTAACTACTGGACCGATTTTCGTAAAACTTATTGCATTTAGTTTAGGTTCAATCAACTTAAGTCATGGAAAAAGAATTATCAAAATTGGTTAAGTAGTTTTAAAGTTACACCAGAAATAAGAAATCTGTTTCATTAACCGACTTCACTATTTAAATAAATGTAGTTATATAACTTAAATAAATAAATGTAGTTATATAACTTAAATAAATAAATCTAGTTATATAACTTAAATAAATAAATCTAGTTATATAACTTAAATAACTTAAAAGTAAAAATTAAAAAATTAAATAAATAAAGATTTGCTAAAAAATAAAAAATTATTTTGTTCCTTATATAATCTATGACTCTCAATTTTTATTAAGACGGCGCCAGGTTTACACGGTGCAAATTATGAGGCGCCGACATAAAAAATAGAGCGTTGTAGATTAAATAAGGAACTATATTATTTTTTACTTTAGCGATTTTTGTTTTTAAAGTCGGTTTTAATTTTTAAAATTTTTTTTTATTTCTTGAATGAGACATATTCTTCATAGCAATGGTACACCTTACGAACATACATTTATTCCATTCGACTGAACATTCTTCATTGAATTGTTGACAAGTAACCGTTATTATTTCGTGTAATGTAAATCTGAGAAATTAAGTTTAAGGAACACCCACAAACTGAAAGGAAACATTAAAATAGGTAGTACAACTCGAAAAGAGTGATGACTTCCGAAAAAATATTGAAAAGATGTTAAATAAAATTTGTTTGTACGAGTCTTCATTTTTTAGTAGAACAATTTTGAAAATAAATGGAGTACATTTGTTTTGAATGCTATACTTGGCTTCGCAAACAAACACATTAGATTCTCAGCAAAGGTATAACGTTCATTTATAACTGAAACAGTGGTAGTTCAATTTACACCAGCAAGAATTTTATAAATAAATAAATTTTCTTATTTATACTTTCAAATGGAATTTCCCCTTTTCAGTATTTACCACGCATATGCTGACTATCGATACTTCTATGGAATCAAGAGCTAATATATTCAATCATAAATAAATAAAAAAAATTTAGAAATAGTGTAATTTTTTCATAAACATTCAATAAATTTGGAAAAGGAAGTAGTAGATAAAAGAATAAGAATAAAGAATAGTATACCGTGGGGTATCTTAACATTTTTAATATTCACATTTTAAGTTATCTTTTTTTCAAGAATGTATATTTAGTAAAATACAAACAATTAATAATTGAACTACAAAATGAAGGTACAAACATGTAAGGATTTCAGTACCGTCACTTTTCATTTAACAGGTTTCCATTTATAAACCCATTCTCACATTAAGATTTCAATTAGTATAGATATGTTACCAAATTCATTTGGGATTTCTCGATTTCAAAACTAGTGCTTGCGAAGTAATCTGCAATCTCGCGAAGAACGATTCGTAATGTCCCTTCAAACCGCCTCTATCATTAATACTATCGTAAAGTGTTCTCTTCCCATCGTTACTCATACTGAAACGAGTTGCATCAAACGCTGCGATGTGTACGTTAAGCTAGATTATTACTGCATCACAACGTACAATTTGCCGCCAAGCGGTAGCACGAACGGATGCTAATGCACGATGTAAATGAGATATTCGATTGGCCTAACACCTGAGTGAGGAATGCGTGGCAATATCCAATCTGATAGCGAAATTCAGGTATGCGCAAAAGGTCCTGTCGAATAATCAATTCAGTTCGTATTGAATTTCAGCGTCTTACTCCGAATAAAAAAAAAAAATTATGATTAGGATTTTTCAAACATTTTGATAACGTGCAATATAAGCAAAGTATTATAGTGTTTTAATTTGTATTATGTTGATGTACAACGTTATTAATTTGTTGCTTCTTTATAAATTTATTTAACAGTTGATGTTTTAAAGAAAATGGATCACAGGACGTATACGACAAAAAATTCTGTTTCTGCTTCACGAAATTTGTTGATATGTCAAAAATATAGATGACCTATAGTAGGGGAAAGTTTCCTAACTTGAGCCGGATACTAAATTGGACAATAGTCTTTATTCACATATTAATTGACTCACTTAGGCGATATCTTTTAGCATGGGGTTGTATGTTGCTTACAATTAATTGCATTATGCAAACAAAACACTTTGGAATGTGTAATAACTCGACCGTGATGAATGTTTTGTTTTGATGTCGGCTGATGTAACTTTTTCTCCAATTTATACAAGGTTGTCACTTTTGACTGGTAGGTGATTTTGAATTCTAATGGGTGTAATTTTTTATAAATGGCCATATCTTTAATGTTATCATACTATTTATCTGATACTTGCACTAATTTTTGTTTATTACACCTAGACGTTAATATTGGGTTAGTTTTTTTAATTGAACCACCTATATGTTCTTAAGTTGCACCGATCCAAATTATGCAGCGTTCTTTCATTCTTAAGGATAACATGCTCACAGCGGGGAAACTATGGGGCATAGGATTGATTAAGGTACAGAAGTCTTCAAATGACTCAGAGGATGAAGAATGCCTTTGTGTTGTTTGTTCGTCTGCATTTTCAGAATCAGTTATAACCCATAACTTATGAGTGAAGAGTGGATTCAGTGTCTTTCTTGCAAGAGATACATAGGTTTATTTGAACTGCACTAATGGTCGTAATGCCGATTATTTATTACGAACGCATAAATTGCCAGTCTGACAGCAACTGATTATTTCGTCAAATGCATATTCATTTTTTCTCAGTATGCTGTAAAATGCTACTCAGAATTATTTTTTATTTTTTTTTTAAGGAGTGTAAGTATATTTTAAAATAAAAGTTTTTACTTAAAATAATGAGAAATAGACATAATCCAATTTAGGATATCTGTGGCTCAAATTAGAAAACCAATTTCCTAAATTCGACCATTGACGGTAGTTTGAAAAAAAAAATTGTAACCAGCCACATCGCGTTTCAGTTTGTTCTATTTGATTTATGTATCAATTACAATCCTGAAATTGTTCTTAAATTTTTCTGCTCAAAACTATGAATACGTTTCCGATTTATGGAGGTACTTTCTTAAGTGGTCAAATATAGGGAACTTTCCCATAATTAATCTGTTTGGGTCCTCAGGAAAACTTAATTGAAGTTTGTTCGGTTAACATCTGTGCCAACTTAAGGGTACTAGGCAGTAGTTTTTGTCGAAAATGAAGCATTTCTTTTTCAATTAATTTCAAAGAAATAAATTGAAACTGAGACTTGTTCTTCGGCACAATGTTTAGTAACATAATAAATTTCAGAAAGACAAGTTTGTTTCGCCAAAAATGTGCATTATAGATGAATTTGGTTGTGTTTCTCAATAATATTATTAATAGAAAAATGTGTTCCTCTCCTTCAGCCCCACATTTGTTTTTTAATTTCTTATGCGATTAATTTTTAATTCTATAAAATAAAGTGAAAATTTATATACGAAAACTCATGTAAAAATTTGTTTATCTTCGTCGAAGTTGCTCGTCTTGGAATTATCCCGGTGTTCGATACCTGAATCGCTTGCAGGTGTATTGTCTTGGCTGATATCGTTTTATTGTAAATTACACTTTACGCCAGGAAGTTTCAACGATTTCGCAAAAATTGTTATAGCAAAGAACTGTTCCGTTGCACGCATATATCACCGCGTATGATTTCACTTCTTTTGGAAACGTCGAAAGGTTGTGAAAGCACGATCTGGTTTAAGTTCGCGATGCAGTAACAGTAGGAAATGTGCGTCATACTTGTTTTTACCCCTTCCACCCTTCAAGCGAATGGAAAGTCTGAAGTCAGAGTGTTCCTTCTTCGTAAGTAGATGGCCAGGAACTGTATGTCGAGTAGCCCATCTGTCCTTGCGGTCATTATGTTTCCGCGGTGCGGACCATGAAATGCAGGCAAAACAATTCGAGTTTGTTTTTGTAATATCATTTCCTAATCTGTGTGAAATTCATTCAACAGCAGAGTACATACCTATTACTTACGAATTGGGAAGGGAGGAGACCTAGAGAGCTTCGTAGTACAAAATAAGAACTACTCTCGTTACTATTGCTATATAGTTATCTCTATTAACACTTTGCTGACCTCTCATGAGTATACTCGTGTTATGGAAGAATATAAAACAACTGCAGAGTTATGCATTTTAATATTTAATTATGGAAAACTGGCCAGTGGCACGGCTTAGTTTTTGCATAAAGTTGCCGGTCAAAAAAGTGTTAACAGCTTTATAAACTGGTTAATTAGGGAAGACAAGCTAACTTATTAGGTATTTAAAAACTGCCTCTGTATCGGGCAAGATGTGGTAATTTGTTGTCGTAATAATAATTACAATCGTTCAAAGGGAGTAGGTGAATATAATACAAGGTATAATTTTTAAAAAAATTTTCTTGAAATTACATAATGCAATTGAAAAGAAGCTGTGTACAGTTGTATAAAGTAAAATTTTATTAATGATTAATGATAATATCGAAAAATCAATTTACTGTTTTAATAATTTATAAATATGTATCCATTTAATAGAGAAAATTATTACATTTATCCCGTTGCTGACTATATCAATTGTTATTACATATTAGTTATCACATTTAGTTGTATCGTAAACAACCGATATTATATACATAAGAAAGTACATTAGCTTGCTGATAACTACTTAGGTTCGTTGACTAGATACGTCGCCAAAGTATTTAAAATCGTGAAATTAAAAATAATTAGCCACAGTGAATTTCCTATACGTGATTAATATCATTGCGTTTCGAGGTATTCGGTGTTTCTTCGTTAAGCATTATTATTTATGACAAACACTGTCAATATGTATATTTGGTTATCTTTGATATTAAAGCACGTATTGAGTTAACAATGGGTATATACATATTTGGTTTCAATGGTCGATACAAAATTGCACGGGTTTTGATAGATCAACAGCAAACGGCACAAGACAAATTCTGCCGGAAGGACTAACTCTCCTCTCATATCCTCTGCACTCAGTGCGCGTGTTCAATAGGAGCCCAAGGTAGCACGTGACTTGCCGCCAAAATTCGAGTGATCCCAACAAACACAATAACACAGTAACAACTACAGCTCTTTACAATATATAACAGAAAGTAGCAGGTACAATAATCTTGGCATGTCGCAACACTAGAATACTATATTTACTACTTTTTCACTGGTGTGATAATTAAATTTTTAGAAAGAATTAACTTCTATTTCTTGATGCGAAGAAATTTCAAGTAAGAAATTAAGATAGTCTTTCCTAGTTAAAAAGTTAATAATATGTTCCTTTTCAACTACTTCACCAACGATAAAACACATTAATTTAAATAGGCTTATCATACACAAAAGGCAGTTATTAACTCCCTCAAAGCGTTAAATGGTTACAAGTATTTGGTATTTTTTGAAATGTTAATGTCGATATTTTATTAATATTTCTGTCTCGTTTTTATATTTCATCTTACTATTCTCATCGTTTGCATTTTAGTCCAAAAGAAATATTCAGCTTTTTTTTAAAACAAATTTGATTTACAGAAAGTATGAATCATTTGGAGTTGAATGGTTGTGAAAAGAATAATACAGGTCGGCCGCTTCGAACGACGTTTATTTCTTTTGGTAACTCTTTGCAAAAGGGCAGTCCTCCCCGATTTCGATGTCCTTGAAATAAGTTAACATTCTGGACAACTTTTTTCCTATACACGAGTCGCTCGGGTTTAATTTTCGAGGTATATGCTAGAAACTGTGATCGGCAGTTGGTTTGGTTTAGCGGGCCCCCGCTGATGTTAAGATAAAAAGGTGTGTAAATCGTCCAAAAGTTGGCGGCTCACCCCACGGGGGGCCGCCAAACCATCTAACCCAAATCAACTACTGATCACAGTTTTTTGCCAATATCTTGAAAACTGAAGACGACCAACGGCAATATCTATGCATAGGAAACAGTTGTTCAAAATCATGCCCCGACCACATATTCCAGGGTAATCAAAATTGGTGACGACTGCCCTTTTGTAAATAATTACCTTTACTGTTTTTTTAGTTTCTCACAATTTAATGCTAAACATTGAAAGTAGGTACTTTACGCTACAATTGTAACAGTAGGTGTAGGCAGAACTTACTATGTTGGAATGTGTTGCACAAGATCATGGTTATTGCCAAATTTCAGAAACCGTTTACGCTCCAGATACGTAAAAAATGACAGAAATCAGGCGCAGCCATGCATTACAACTTTCTCTGAAATGTTCGATACGATCAAAGTGAAATAATATTGATGTCACACATTGTGTCGAATAATTGAAGTGGGCTTGAGTTGATTTATGCCCATTCAATGCAGAAATTGTAGCATGCATTATTGCACAATTATTCCAGATCTTTAACCAACGACGATTTCGATATTTCATGAAATTATTCTTATGTAATGAGAATATTGAGCCAGTTGCAAGAATTTAGCATTAACAATTTTCTAAAATTTTCTATTCTACTATTATATTATTATTTGCGATACATACAATGAGTGAAAAAAGTATTTGTACACTTAATTTTTTTGCAATAACTTTATACAAACAAGAGATACACTACAACTGTTTCCATTAATAGTGTACTATGTACAGAGATAATAATGTATTATTACACTCTTCTGGGAAGAAAAATAAAGGGAAAATACAATATTGTTTTATTTTCATTGTATTTGTTTAAATGCTCCATACTAGTAGCAATACAAGTTCACTTTCCTTATTCGTATTCTTTATTTTCTTTCTGTTTTCCTAAGAGTATATCCCACTTCAGCATTATTCTACCTCGTGTCACATTTCTGTTACACCTGCTTTTACCTATAGAGTCTGAAATATAGCGACTGGACCAACTCTTCTGCCCGACCGACTCACCCGGGTTTATACTCTATGTATACATTAATATGTATGTACATACTTCACCGCAATCGGTATTTGTAGCAGCCACGTATATGTCATTAAACATTTCTAAAGGCCTTGAAGCAATGCAACGTAACTCTTCCCTAATTTATCGGGTCTTGCAAAGCCTTCAGTGCAATTGCGAACCTCTGTTTTGGTATAACGTGTATGTTTACTACTTAGTGTTTACTACATAGTAGTACTGTGTTTTTCATCCAAAACAGAATTGGGTATTATGTAAAGAAAAAATAATTTAAATAAAAATACCCAGAACAGATATTTCATATTTTATCGTTATTAAAACGTTCGAATAATTCTAGTTATCTTTATTTCGTGAGTAACGGATAATTTGATTAGACCCTGACTTTCTTTGTTCGGGGGATCATTTGTCATCACTGTCGAATAAGTTTTTTTATCTTTATCTGTATCTTTTAGGGACGTAGGCCCTGGAAGCGACAATATATACATATGTATTATTCATAGGAGGATATATGAGACAACTTTTTACCTGCCTGGTCTTAATTATTTTCTTTCTCCGTTCAGAATTCGAAAACACGTTCGCTCTACAAATCTGTCCAAAGACAATATTTAGAAACACCTAAATATTGAATAGTTTCGTACAACAAATCAGTTGTAATTATAATTACCATTATTTTACCATTTCTTTTTTAATAATAAAAGTGCCCGCATCTTTTTCTAGAGGAAGTCAGAAACTCTTTTAAAATAAGTTCAGAAGCCCGTGGTATTATATATTTTATCACGAAATGAGTGAACTATATCATACATGCAGTAACCTGAGAAAAAGAATTGTCTAATAAAAAGATGTTGATTTGCACGTATATTGTGATTTAATTAATTACGTGGAACGATTTTAAAGGAGCCCATGCACGTTGAGATCTGTATCGATACATGTTGCAAGTATTAGTATCGCGATACAAATCTCAATGTGTATTTGATTGTCTCAGTATCGAAACATTGATTTATGCATCTTGCATCTTGCTCACCTTTCTGGCTGGTGAGCAAGATCCCAGTTTCACGAAACCTGTATCGCGATCAGTATCGATACATATCTCAATACGTATGGGGCCCTTAATAATGAATCATGTTCATACTATATGATATAAATTTGAATTAAATAAAATTTATACCTTACCTTTACTTTCTGGAGAAAATTATTATTGCTCTGTATTAGGTTTATAAAATAATTTAATATTTGACCTGGAGACTTATTTTATTTTTGGATACAAACGTTTTTATTGGACCTCTTAGTTTACAATTGATAATACTTTTACACTAATTTTTTCCATTGTAAACCATATGAGAGTGTAATACAATGAGCAGAAAATTCGATGCTACTCGGTTTGTCGAACATTAACCAATAACTGCATAAGTATAGGTACTTAATTCACGATTCACTGATATTTTCGTAGATTTCAACAGATGATTTTTAGATAAACAATTGCAATAAATTAAATAACTACTATTATTGTTAAACTTCTCTATACATATGTATAAAGATTAAGTTGTAAAATGAGACAACAAAACAAAAACAAACAAATTAAAGAGAAACTTTTGCTCTACAAGAGCCCTCCATTTGATTTATCTGAAAAAATTTGGCTCGTATACACATACGTTCAAATTAGACAGAAATTTTTGAAACTTCGTTTTCTACGCTTCAGTATAATGAACCAATATCATAATGGATGAAAACATCTTTGTGCCCTTGTTTCAAAAACTAAGAACTACAAGAGTAAAAATGCCTTTTTAAAATATTTTTTGCGATCATTTTTCGCGGAGATATAGACATTTCATAATGACCAAAATTTTCAGAAAATTATACCGATCCTTTAATCTGGTTCAGCGGTGTAGAATAACATGGTTTGCTTATGATGATCACGTAATACAGTGACGTGTGCATCTAGATTGCATCTGATTTATACATAAGTCATGACAATTAGTTGTAATGATGGCACGTGCCTAATATCGTATTGCACACAATTCAAATTTCCTAATAATGTGATTGATTGCAAAAAACATTGCTCATTTATTAATAACGAATTAGAGGTGTCCGTAATAAAATAAATCCATAATAAATGGGTAGGGGTGAATACCTTGTAACACGGACCAAGTGCTTGTGTCTCCGGTAAGTGTTGGGATATGTCGGGAGCTGAAATGAACCCAGCAATCAGTGTCTTCTAACACCACCAGGCGGAACTAGTGTGATTGGCATGTTTACTTTAGCTAAAATGTGAAAGTGTCGGTTTTTGTTCGTCTAAAGTTTTTCGTAGTAAGATTAATTCATTTTTTCTCATGTTAATTTACAAATGTAATATGTTAGTTATAGAGGCATAATTAGTTATAAGGTGGAGCTTCAAAATGCCTAATTTAGTTATTGGGAAATATCTTTCCCACGCCGAGATTTTTGGGTTTTTCTAAAAGATAGCCGGAGGTGGCAATATGGACCGCGGTGGTAAATTTCATTAAATAAATTTAATAATTATTTTAATAAAGTTCAAATTTGTATGAATTTTTTCCATTTTCATTTTTTTGGCCTAAATAATATGTTGAAATTTTACATGTAATTACTACAAACACGAACAAAATGTGTTTTAGTATTAAAATACAAAATGTGTAAGATAATCACTATTTGTTGTGTTCTTTAATTTTTCAACTCTGGTCCAAAATACCATTCCAATGTCTAAAATCATGTTTCTGACAAATTTTTAAGAATGGCATAGCTTCAAAATAGCTGAATTTTCACGCTAAAAAGCTATTGATAAATTATCTCAGTTCTTTGAACTATCATTTCCATTTTTTGTACGTGCAATTTTTACACTTGTAACATGTGGATTCTTCGAAACAAAAAATCCCATATTTACACCTCCCCTATCTATTTTTTCATTTTTATAAAAGTGTATTATTTGCTAATTCATCCTACGAAATTATTAGCATGAATTATCTTTAATTGTACGTATAATACTTACATTAAGGTACAGCATGGAAAAATACAAAGCGCGAAATATAATAAGAGGTACAAGGAGATCGAATCGCACACGCAGTTACCAGAGTATTTACGGATAGAAGAGAAGAAGGGGATGCAAAAGCTAAAGGCAGGGGCTAGGTGTGGAAATCTGAAAGAAAATAATAGATACTGGGAGAGTGAAGAAGCAAGAAAGTGTATGCTACGCAAGGGGAACAAAGGAACATTAAGACACCTAATGTTGGAATGTGAATAACTTAGTAGAACAGCACTGAAGAAACGAGAGAAGGGGACAAAGTGGAAGTGGTGGAATGGTGTAGGGAACTGGAAATGAAAAGGAGGGAGGTACGAAACGCAGAAAATAAGATTGAAGGAACAGTTTTAAAGAAAAATAGTGCAATAAAAAGCACAGTAAAAGTACAAATATACGGGAGTGGTTGTAAATAAAAATGTAAATATAGAATAAATTAGAATAAATTAGAAAAAGATAGTACAGTAAGTTGAGGTAGATGAAACGTTAATTCGTATTTTGATTTTATATATCACTTAAATTATTTTGCTCATATAAATACTAAGTACTTAGCTGTGTTCTTTTCATATTTCAGCCGATATGAGCAAAATAATTTAAGTGATATATAAAATCAAATTACGAATGTAATTTATATATCACTTAAATTATTTTGCTCATATAAATACTAAGTACTTAGCTGTGTACTTTTTATATTTCAACCGATATGAGCAAAATAATTTATAGGATATATAAAATCAAATTACGAATGTAATACGATGTTGTGGCAAATTTGGAAAAAATATTCGTGGCACCAAAAAATACCGTCATTCTGACGTTTCGTGTGGAGAAATGTGTACTAATAAAGAAAGCATTTCTGAAAGGCAAGTGCCCCTCATTGCTTGAAGGAACTCAGTAAACACATTACACTTTCAGAATAAAATTCTGAAACTGTTCATTCCTGTCGCATTATTTCCTTGTGAAATTATTTTGTAATGCAAATCAGATGACAAAACGTCTATTAGTGTATTGTTTACGTAGTGGTAACGGGGATTCTTGCAGAACTTAAAGATCACCTATGTTTTGCTCGTTGTTTACACAATTATGCAGTCTCAGGGACACACAAGATTGATATTTTCTATTCTACATGCAGCACAAATGATGTTTACGTGAAACGAATGGACTACTTAATAACGTTTTTCGTATGCACTTAACACGTATTACGATTTGCATCATTAACTGTGACGGCGTAGGTACTGGTGCATAATAATTTCAAGAACCCCGACCATAGATGAGACAATAATGCATGCTAGGTCAGTTGAAATTCATAAAAATGTTGTAATTTTTACAAATATATTCTCACGGAATTTAGCAGAACATATCGAGATTATGCTTCTCTCAATAAAAATGGATACAATTTATATACGAAGACAGTCGTGAATGTGTTGTGCATTGGTGCACGCGTCTTGAACCTTGATGCATGTACACAGAAGAAAGTAGTGGAAGAAAGTTCTATTATAGGGTCTCGTTAAATGCACATCGCATTCTTGCACGAAATATAATGTACCTATAAAATGAAATGGAGGTAATAATGAAAACATGAGCAATTTTATTAAGAAGTCACTTTCTTCAGATTTCGTATCCGTATAGTCTAAGAGCATTTTAGATAATTTCTAAATTGATAGGCAAAGGAGAACATGTACACCTACAAGTGTATGAAGTGGTTTTAGTTCGAAATATCTCTTGTAAAATAAAATATTCACATTGGTTGAGATACGAGTTGTCAGTTGTATTTATTCATTTACATTTTTCGTGACAAAAGAGAAAGAAAATCTATTAATTTATATTTTTAAAATAGAATGTGGCGTATATTAGGTATACTTATCCAAGTGTTTTGTAGTAATATGAATCACATTTGTCTACCGTCTGTACTTTAAGTTTAATATGCGCTAAAAGGTGACGTTTATATCACGAGCATAGTTTCGAAGAGTTAGTAACAATGTAACATTTAATTTTGTTAGTATTCGAAAGAAAATTATGGCGTGTTATAAAGCATAGGTTTTCCCATGATGAGGATATCGAAATTAACAGTTTTCTCCACTTGGTGGGCGATGTGAAAAGTACAAAACGGCAGTTTTATGTGTTCAGGTAATTAGCTTATTAGTGTTAACATTTTAATAAATGTGCTCGTGGGTAAAAAGCTTATGGTACTGTGTACACTAAAAATTTTATGAATGATATAACCAGTCACTGTATCGTATTTTTAGATCAGGTACTGTCTATGGTAAAGATTCAGAAAATTTACAACAGAAAATTTTGGTCCCCTTTCAGTCGAAATTGCACTCATCAAGTCCATAGAAAGTGATGAACATGTTTTTCAAAGCTTGCTGTACAAATAATTCTGTCATTGTACGGATATTTTTAATGAAAATTCAAGAAAATGTTGCAGTAGTTATAGTGAATGTTATTAGCCTTGGACGTCAATATTTTTAGTAACCAAAACAATTTTACATCCAAAAAGAAAGTTTTTGTATAATTTATTTTGATATTGATGAACTTGATTCATGGCGAGTGTCAACACTCAATAAACTTAATATGCAATCCATGTACGTATGTAACTTAAACAATTGCGTCGGAGGTAATGTTGAATAATTTTTGCATTTTTTAAATATTTCTGAGTTAGAAAATGGTTTGTAAAAAATAACCCTGAAATGCAGTAAAAATAGCCTTGATAATAATTTATATGATGTACATAATCCACACATTATGACGCATAATTTATTGTGGATGTAGTGAATCGAGTGCTTAATGTCACTAATAATGGGTACATCAATAAAATTATACTTCAAGTACACGCGAAGTTATTTGAATTGTAAAATGTACTGATGCGCAAATGTTCCAATAATAGAATTCAAAATTTAAATAAAGTAAAGTTAGAAGTACAAATGTAGGATTTGAGACACGCGTAGAAATCAAGTATTTTTGAATTTCGGTTAAAAATAGTTCTTATAAACTTCAGGCTAAATTCCATTTATTAATTTACTAGATCGAATATGACGAATTTACTGATAGTAAGATGCAAAGACACATCTGCTTTCTTAGATGCCTGCAAAATAATTAAACTTATTTACTTACGTAAAAAATTAACATTTACTTATTTATTTATAAGGGCAAGCTCTATAATAACCTCAGTAAACACAACAACAGTATCATTAATTTCTGTTATTGTTTACTACAGTTACATCTGTTACAAATTGAGGTGATGCAGTCACCATATCTACCTGGTTGTAGAAAAAGAATTATTTTACTGACCGTGGACGTGATTAATACGATACAAACAAGAAACATAGTACAATAAAAACTTTTAATAAATTCGCAGATTTTATCAACTGACAGTGACTTCGTAATAAAAAAATTTATTTACCGCGTGAAGATTAATATATCTTCTATCGTGACGATTGTAACATGGGTGTGGTATCACTTCATGTTTAGTAACTTTCACTAGATTAATACATAGAATTTGATCGCAAGTAATTTTTATTCTACAAATCAAACATGTACAAAGATTATGGGAACCTCGAAATTTCGTAATTCTGTCCAGCCTCTTGTAATTTTTAAATTCATTTTTGGAATTCATCTTGACTTCAGATATGTAATAGGTATAGAGAGCTTAGTACGTTTGAGTCAATTGCTTATCAGTGTACATATACAGGTACTTAAGTAGTTTTCTCCACATAGAAGGCAACACTACGTAATTTTTATTCATCATGTCGTTACAGTATGCACCTGTGAAATTGATATTTAAAAATTTTAGTGTTTTAATTCAAAATTAAACTACTAAACATTGGATATGCATGTTATGGTGTCCTATTAAAAAATAATATAAGGATACCTTATAATTCACTGGTTATATGGTGAATTTTTTCGCTATACTTTTTAACGTAACAGAAATGCGTAAGTTGGAAACAAAATGCCAACAAAAACAAAATCTTTTATTTCTTTATTTTCACGGACAGGATATATTGTTCAACTTCTAGTGGAAATTTACACATTTCGCCAAAGAAGCTACTAGGAAATTAACGATGAAAGTATGTAGTAAGTAACATGCATCTTATTGTTAGTAATCCTAATATAATCTACATGAGGAATTATTCAGAAGTGACACTTGTCGAAAATCATTGTTTGATCACTACTCTTAGCCTTCATACATATGTATATTATTCAAAATGTTATACTGAAGCTAACTGATTGCTGGAGAAAGTGCAAGAAATAATATGGAAACTGTTTTGATTCAAATAATGAAAGTGAGTGGGAGCTGGTAAACAATATGAAGTTTAATTGACAACGAATATTTCGTACGTGGTAAATGGAGGCTTTTCAGATTCCTCAGACGTATGCGCATACATGATTCACTTGCGTCATAATTTTGTTACACAAGTATTATGCTAGCTAAACAGCGTAGAAAAACTAAGTTAAGTAATAATCCAGCGAAACCATTATTTTCTCGTAATTACTAACCGCATAAAAGAGTTAAGGTTATCGTCCAGTAAATATCATTCTCGTCTAATGTTCATATTTACACATTGATGTTTATTTCTTTCTTTCTTTGTGGATGTTTAATGCCACATCAATTGTGTACAGTGATTATCAATAACATAAAATAACTTGGTCAGTTTTACGATAGATTTTGCTTAAAGTTGTTTATTATCTTCGTTTCTTTAAAAAATCTCAGCATAGAGGAGATAGTTTACAAAGAAATTTGAAATTATTTTCTAAATTCAGCGTTAGCTTAATTTTCTAACAGGTAGTTGAAAATTTCGGATTGTTAAGGGTTATATTCTTAACAGTGTTGCTGTTTTCTTGTTTTATATCCTGTTCTGCTTCCTTGTTTCTAATATTAGTTCTATATGTAAAATACGCAATAAAACGAAAATGTTTTAAGTAAATATTTTTAATTTCAAAACTTATAAAGTTATTCCAATAGTTACTTCAAGTTTATATTGATTTCCAGATTTGTCACATGCGAATGCAAAAGGTATTAAAATATTTAGTATTTGAACAATCTTACTAACTATAATCAACAATTTATCTTCAAATTTACTTATTAACAAGACTCTTTATAATTATAAAGAAATATAGATTAATTATTGATAATAAAAAAGGTTCTCTACAAAATTATGTGTTTATTTGTTAAGTAGTGCTTGTTAAAAACAATATTATCAGTTTTCTCATAACAGCAATATTTTACTTACTACACTTGTGTTAAATGAGTCTGAAACGCCTTGTTTCTTATGAAGAATAAATAATAGTAATACCTACATCAAAGAGTTTAATGCTCGCAACAGCAATGCCGTTATATTAATTCGGAGGTTTACCATAATATGATAAGTAGGTATATTATACGTAATTCATTTAAAGTACATCAACTCGAAAGAATCTTAATGCTTTATCCTAGGATTTACGTTCCTCAAAAAGATTGAAATCATAACAGGAACACCATGTTTTGTATTCTACGCGCACGATTATGTAGAATTAAATAAAACAAAAATTTTAAAAAACAATCCTGAACTCTGTGTGGCGTTCCATAATCTACCTATGTGAAACGATGAAACATTTATACAGCATTGTTGAAATGAATATTTGTGTGATGATACGTGCATCATAAGAATTAATCAAATTAGTAACTATGTTGAAGGTAACAAATTTCATTAAACTAATAGATTTGATTTTTTGAAAACAGTTTTAAAATTTTTTACGCGTTATGTAATATAATGTGATGTTGTATTATAATGAGGGGAATGTGTGTTGCTACTTTCTCAGATGCGGAACTATGTAGGACGTGAGTAAATACTAAGTACTTGTGCTAATAAGTAGTGAAAGTGTGAGTGCTACCAGTTTTCGTAGTTTGCTTTTTTTCTTCCTAGTGAATTCTCTATTCAGTATCGTTTCACTCAATCTATAGCGCCGCTGTGAACGAAACTATTTGGAAAGCCAAGTAGTCACTTAAAGAAGCAACTTTCATGCGCTATAAAAAAATTATTTTCACTTTTCATGATTAGGCACGTCCTTCTGCCGAATATTCATTCTTGCTTCTGAACATGTTTTCTGACTACTTTATTTATATATATAAAACTATATATATTTAGAGTTTTTATATGTGTATATATATAAAAACAGTTACAGCAAATTTTAAATTTGTAATTTCATTTTATATGTAATTTCGTTAATTATAACCAGAATTATTTCCGACTAGATCCGATGAGAAATGCGAAACTTAACATTTTTCACTCCTTAATAATGCCCAGTCTTCCCGGTGCCCTATCTTCGAGCGCCGATCGCTCGGTTGTGAAGAATGTGAAGGTTCCCATTTCCCACGTCCTAAGTAAGCAAGAAATGGTAGTGGGAATGATTTTGTATCAACCTATCCGGGGTAAAATTATCAACATAACTGGGCACAACTGTACATTTATGAAACTTTTTAAACAAATCTTTATTGAATTTCAATGCAAACGATGCGGAAATTGTGTGTTAATTTTTGGAAACTTATATAAGAGAGGAAAAGCTAGCTTACTAGCTGTAAAACAAAGATTTTAATCTCAAAAGTGAAACCGTTATTGATAGTCTTATTTGTCTAATTGGAAGTAATATATAGTTTCCTTAATCTTTTACATAGCATAAAAATTCATTTCGAAACTTGAAAATGATCGAAATTTATTGATGCAGAAACTTCTTTCAACAAATTTGTGAGTCAATGTATTCTTTAATGAGAACTATACAATGAGGAACACATTTTTTAAAACAGGTTTATTACGATTTCTGAAGTTTTGAGTTATTACGTGGTCAATGCTTCACTAGTTGCACTTTACCTCTCATATTTTATGTATAACTCTACTTTTTTTGTTTCGAATTAATGAATATACCCTACTTTCCCAAAACGAGTCTCTTACATCATCTGGGAATGATTTCATAATATATCATACTTCCTGTAATCGAATTATGCACAAGGGCAATGTTTATAGCTTTTAGCAGTTACATATATTAAATTTTATAATGTATATACAAGAAATTCTCTTCCTTTCAATAAGACATTGACATTTACAAATTCTTTAAATATATCCTGCAGAAATACAATATTTATAATCTTATTAATAGTAACTATCAAGTTGTGTGTTCTATAAGCGACAGGTTTATGTAGTCTCATCATTTTAACAATGTAATTTAAATATGTTAAATATTTCAAAGTCTTTAGTAAATGGTCATTATAAATTAAAGAAATATAATAAATACTGTTATGTATTTCTATTATTTTTACAAACAGGATTTATTGAATTTATGATATTGTAAGAAATGGTCGGTGAACGTTTATTGGATAATTCTTGATCTCTGCAATCGCGTATGCGATGCAGAATCGATACCCCCAAAGGCAGTTATATAATATAAAGGACAGACAACTTTCTTTTTCAGATCGAAAGTTATACGGATGCAGCAGTACCATAGTTCATAAGTAATTACGTGGCTGCATATCTTTAACGAAATTGCAGTTTACACTTCAATGATCAATTACCTTTTTCACACGACTAAGAATAGTGTTTTATGCCTTCTAAATAAAAAATGCATACCATAGCAGTCACAGAAAAAGTTCAGTAATCGAAAACGAAGAACATTTCGAATTGTTTACACTGAATGTTACCATCACTTGTATTTTACTCTCATTCATACTATTAGATGAATGGTAAAGGAAAAAATAGGGAATGTCACAAAACAGCCTTTTCGAGAAAAATAAGTTTTAATAATTTAATCCATCAGTAAAGAAACAAGGTTGCATGCATTTATCTGCATTCTTCATAACATGAAGTTTATAGCCTAATTAGGTATCAGACAAAAATAAGTAAGAGAATAATAATTGTTTTATAGTTATAATAATTTTTCAATTTTGAAGGGGACAGCATACTGAAACAAAATAAGAAATTTCCACTTCTATATTTATCAAAACAAGGAATTTGTTTTTGAAATAGACAGGAGCTCTTTGTATGCTCTATTGGGAAGTTCAACCATCTCGTCTATTTTTTTGTAATAGTGATGAGGGTATTCGACCAACTACCGTTGTAGATGGTTCGATAAAAATATCACATAATATTCGCAGTTCCTTCGCATACTGAATGGGGAATGGGTATTTTTTAACAATTTTATTTCGTAGGACAGATCTCCATTCCCTTACCTTCATTTCTTGTTTTACCTTGGCGACAGAAGCTTATGCTTAGGCAAAGAGTGGGGATATTCCGTGTTTTTTTCCAGTGTAGAATGGACATTTCCTGTTTTTAACCAGTATGCCAAATCTTTAACTTTATCTTACGGAGGCATTTGAACTTTATAATCCTTTGTGATTCGACAATTCTGTAGTCGCAGTTCCCACCAACAAATTATGCTATAAATCGCTAAATCACGAAAAATGGACATTCCACGTTTTCCCCCTCATCTTTCATATTTAACATTAAGTATTGAATATATTCTAGCTGTACTCAAAGTATCGAAAAAAAATTGTATTTTCGACTGGACGGAAAGTGAGATAATTTAATATTTATTTTATAGTATACATTTGTCGGTACTAAGTACTAGGTACTAAGGAAATTAACAATATTGAGAAATTTTAAAAGAGTACGCACTTCCAGTGGAAAAAACATTCATTGGCAATATTTTTGTTTCTATATTCGATAATGATCTAAAACGTTGTGCAATAGTTTGTAGAAGTATGAACTATCTAAAAACCGTTAAAAGGTAATTGGTTAAAAATAATGTCTCGGCCTCCACAAGATCCGATCTCATTTTAGTTGAGAATTTTTTACATGAATCAGACAAAAAAGTAAAAAATAAGTAGATATCTGAAATCTCCAAAAGGTAGAAGTTACGTTGGAAATTCTCACTTTCAGATTTCCGTCGTTAATAGAGGCTATTATTTTTCGTAGCGACGGATATGTTTTATAGGAAGAATACTTAATTTCTTACGTCACTTAATAACAAGATAATTATTGTATTGTGAAACTTAATTTTTATATAATGAATAGACTTCGAACTGACACTGTTTTCAGTCGAAAACATTTCTATTATGGTGACGTTAGAACGCTATTTATCTTAACTACCTATATGTTCACATGCGCATGAATAATAGTGTAATTAGTAAGGAAAGCAAGAAGCTACAATTAATTAGTATGGTCAACTTGAAACACCTGCCTAGTCGACCAGTGACATTCGAGCAGTCATAACATTTTGATCCGCGCAAGGTGCCAACTCCAGAAGATTTATACTCGCTTTGACGGTAATTACTGTAACGTAGCTCAAATTCATTTGAAGATAAAGATTAGGCGAAAAGAATATTATTGAACGATTTTGATTTATTCTTTTATTCAGGGATTATCGTCTTCCCGATAGGATTACGAAGTTCAGACCCCAAAATTAAGAGTTTCTCCCCTAAACTATAGGTTGTTAAGAAGCGTTACTTGTTTTTATAAGATATTAATTGGAAGATTCAATTAAGAAGGCAATGTATTTCACCAGTTTAAAACACTGCGCATTCGCACCACTTCGACACCACAACCCACTTTAAACAGTATCCATCCGCTTGTATGTTTCAGGACAGAACAGTTCAAGGATCTGCACTCAGCTAACGAGGCTGGAACCGAAACCCCGAAGCAATTTTGAACACCGATACAGGAAGGAGCAATCAGTATTTCAGCGAAGACTAGTGCAATTTGATTAAACGAATTAGCCAGAAGAGAGGAGAATAAGAAGAAATCAGGAAGGAACAGCCAAAGTCGAGATCACTGGGGCATAGAGGCAACGAAATGTCTGTTAATCATGTTTTAAGAGCAGACCGCATGTACCCCTGGGAACGATGTTTGGAGAAGTGACGTGAGCTAATACTTTCCAAACGTAACACATCGTAGATTAGCTGTGACCAGATTTCTACGGCGTGACGACAAACAGAGCACAAAATCGCCAATTAACTTAATTATCGCGATTCAATAGTGGAACGCAGAGGAAAGAATTATTCCTGTTATCAGTCTCGTGATCCTGAGATATTGTCCAGGGGAAACAAACGACTCCCAGGAGGAGTACGGTTATGAGCCAGTCTGTTAGTGAGGAAGTTTGAAGAAGAATAGACATCTGTGTGGTTTTTAAAAGTCGTCTGTTTTTCAAGAGCTCAAGATGAAGTTGATAGGGTCTTTGTTCGGGATCAGGTCGCCCAAGACGATGGGCAAGCAGTACATGAAAGTGGGCAGGAACGCTTTATTCGGTCTAAGGACAGATCAACGTGAGAGTGTGTGTACTGAAAAGGTGCCTGAACCACTGTCTCTACTCATTTCCAAGAACGGGAGGCTTAAACACGGTAAGTTACGTCGCTATGATACACACTCACTGCATGATTCTATTATACTACGGTGAAATGCCGTTCAGAGACTTGAACCTATGGTTTGTGTTGCGAAAGTACTATGATTATAATTTAGTAAAGCGAAACACTATGGTCGAGGTATTGAGTCTCTGTTTGAATGTCAGTTAATATCCAATGAGACTCAATGCTGCGTTGAAAATGAAATTCAAATGATTTCAGGATGGTGGATAATGATTTAAAAGAACATCGGAATTGAATATTACATTTTGTTAAACAAATTTACTTTTAATTGTTTAGGAAATCGTAGTTGCGTGTACAGAGTAGTTATATAAAGTGGATTGGGGTATATCTGCTTTCTGTATGAAGATGAAGTAAATTGGTAGAGGGAAACGTTGCACTGTTAAGGAAGACCTGTTTTCTCATGGTTACATTTTTTTTATGTTACTTAATATAACGTAATTGTAGTATGAGATTGTAGAGTTTTTTTAAATCGAATTAGGTATATTGCTTTTTAGAATTGATAAGCTGGTGTTCCCAGCGCTTTTATGTATAAAAGTGTGAAGGCAAACGTATCGAAAGGTTAATATTTTTCGAAGTATTGAAACTTCATGGATTGCACTTGGGTTTCTGTTTGCCGAATATTGATGGCTGAAGAATTATTATTCAATCGTATAGCTGCAAGAGATAAATTGTGTAGACAGTAGGTATCTCACGAAGTATTAATATTTGCATACGCATACCGTCGAACAAACTCAGTTAATATAAGAAAGACCTACGTGTAGAGATGCTTCATGCAGCTTTTGAAAAAATATGTTCATAAAAAGATGCAAATTACTGAACATTGTAATATTTCTCCGTATTAATTTTGTCTAGTATCACGATAAAAAGGGTTGCAGCTTGATATGTTTTCTGGAATCACCCTGTGTACCCTTGGCTAGAAATTGAAACTTAATTGGGTTACATTAGAGAAACTCGTTTTAAGGATTATAAACAATATAATGGCACACTCTACATAGGGTGGATGTACCAGTAAATGAACAGGTACCAGTGAATGAACATTTTTTATTAAAATGAGAAAAATAAGTTATCAAAGTAAGCAACTAATTAATTAGAGACTTCTTTTCATTTCTTGCTTCATATCCAAACAATTTTTGCAGCACGTGGAATCAATCGCGCTGCAAAAATAATTTTATAATAGTGTTCATTCATTAGCCTTAACTGTTCATTTACTGGTGCGTTTACCCTACTGTAAAATAACGTGTATTTCACTTTCTTCAAATTAAGTATTTTCAACTTTTACACTTCAAAGTGATGTCTCTTTGTTGAACTTAAAGATAAAACTAATTCTAAGACTTTAAACATAATCAGAATAGCTAAAAAATTTATAAGCAATTGGGTAATATTTTATAAAAGCGTGTATAATAATATACCTCTGCACAATTTTTATACCATAAAATTTGCATTCAATTTAATTAAAAAATATATATTTAACATAATTAAACATGTAGAAACTTTGGTTATTAACAGTGCTTGAGGAAATAGTCCTTTAACGTACTCACTTCCTTCCAAAATGTCTAATGGCATTAGTTTCCTTCTTCCTACCTTGAAATCAGGAAGAAATTCTTCACTCTGTTAGAGAAACTTGAATTATCATAAGTAGATCACGTTTTCTCCAACACAACGAATGCGTCTGTTCCTGTTTTCTGCTTCCGAATTGATTCAACGAGCAAGCTTGATCGACCATACGTAACATTTTTTCAATGAACTTGAAATCGACCTTTCACGTGCACTTAGCCTCTTTACTCTGTACAATCATCATTCTAAATTCCATAATAATTACCAACACGTAGGGTAAAGGGCCCAATTACTGACACCAAACCAATTACTGTCACCTTAAGCTATTTTACTTAAAATAACGGATAAATAAACGTTTAAGTAAAATAGCTTAAGGTGACAGTAATTGGGTCCTTCACCCTATAATTCGTAAATTATCCAAAACATAAAACTGTGACGATGAAGGTAACCAAGGAATCCCACGTTTCGATTCTTAAAAATTCATCATCGCTAAAAACTACATAAAGAATACCATAATTTAACAACAAGTTAAATTACATTAAAATATGAACCGAAGCGAATAATAATGCACCATATCGAGTGTCAAATTATATTATTTCTTCAAGGTTTCTATTTTTTTTTATCATTCTACTTTTATTGAGCTACCGAGTCATTGGAACTAAGCTATTTCTGAGAGTTTCTCTCGGTTCGATTGAACTGTTTGAAGAGAACGGAACCAGTATCTATTAGTACCTGTGGCACCGTATTCAGAGATTGCCAGAGACGGCGATCCTACTTGTAAAGTGTGCTGGCGATAGCCGACCATAATCCAGCCGATGCGGTACGAGCGATAGTAGGGCAATCGACCACCATCACCTGTTTCACTAACCCACTGCACCCCGACCTTCGTTATTACACGTTGTCAATATGATATTGTCCGATTGACAGCCATCGCGCATTACCCTCCGTGAGAATATTAAGGAGAAATGCCACCGCCGATTTCTAGAAACCACACTTGACAGCAGCTGCTGACAAGGGTTCTTTCTTGCTGGCACGAATTAGCTCTTTCCTGCTGGAGCAATTTCTTCATAGAAGCGTCCTTCTTCGAAGCCGGACATTGAAGTTCGATTATCCGTTTCAAGGTTGTGAAAGTGGTGGTTTAAATCAACCTCGTTGATTTAAATATTTTGATTCTTCATTGTAGGTCTTGGAATTTTATTAACGTCATAGAAATATCAGTGCGTGATTCATGTAACGAAGCAAGATGTTGAAATAGGTACTCGGAGAGTTTTAAATAAAGCGTACGCGTTCATTGAACCCTTTTTAAACAAGTTTTCATTTAATGATACCGATTGGAAAGAAATCGGATGCAATGCTACGGTGTGGTGTTAAACTTTTCGCGATCTGAAAGGAAATGCCACCTTTTCCGTTTCCAAGAGCAACCGTATAATGGCGTAGAAGAATGCGGGTCTCGATTGCACGCTTGTCCGAATGCCTGCTTGTTTTTGTGGCGCGATCTTAGTGGTTGATCCACGAGCTGATGGTCGGAGTGAGTTGATTTTGCAATGCAGTGTCTTCATGGAAATTTTTCAGTAGACGGGCTAAATATATGAGGGATTTAGGAAACGAACCGGTCTAATATTTTTATTTTCTTTAAGGAGCAATACTAATAATGAGGAACAAGTGTAGCTTATTCATGATTGGTAATTCTTGAATCGGTGTAATTTCCGAGCGGTGCATTTTCAGTGCGTTCCAACAACAAGCAACTGCCGTATTAGAACCAATTGCTCGCCGCAATTTTCTGTACAATTTGTTTCGTTAAATTCTTTGTCATTATTTTCCATCGTAATAATTTCTTGTGGCGGCTTACAGTGTAGTAGAAAAATACAGTATGGGTATTACATGTTTATAATTCTTACTTTACTATATATTAATATTAGTTCACATTTCTCCGTGCATCATCGATAAACAAAATTTTTAGTGCTATCAATATAGCTGATTCTGAGTTCTTGTATTTCGTGTTACCATTTATTGTCTTTTTGATAATAATCTATTTTACTTGTTTTATGCGAGTGATGGCATGCATGACAATAATAGAAGAGCACAAAATTTCAATTAATAACATAGTGTAGTTAATTTTTTTGGCATTGTCAACACCCTGTATAGTCTAAATTCTATTGGTTCAAAATCGAAAATATTGTTCACGTGTGCTTGATGAACAATAAACTGTAAGTAGTAAATAGGAATTTCTAGGAGATAAGTCTGTGAAAGCAGTGGGTCTGATACGGTCAATGGTCCATGTCCACTGGAGATGTATAAAGAGAAAAGGCGATTGAGATCTATGACGTCATACTTGTGACTCGTGACTTTTCCTCGATGGTCAAAGCCGCGTGCACTATGTTCGAGTTGCCCATTTGAAAATTGTTTAGATGCCAGAAGCTATTTCTTTTGTTTATTGTCCTAATAGTCTTTCAAAGTAATTGAGAATATTTTATTAGTTTTCAATAAAATTTTATTTTCCATAACGAGTTATTTAATTTCGTTTCCAATGCTTTTTTAGTGACAACGGTGTAAACGTTTTTTGCGATGTTTTATAATATTGCAAAGTTAAATCGACTATACAGCAAAATGTTTCGCAGTGAAATAAATACTATGTTATGAGAGGAATTGTGATATGAAAAGTAGGTACTGGGGAAACTTATAATGTCGTTTTAATGGTGTAGAATTCTTTTAAGATCCAAATTTCAGAAGAATCGAAATGCTAGTTTCTGAAAAAAATCATAAATTTTGCTATGTTGTTAGCCCATAAAATAGGATTCCCCCTCAATTTTATAGAAATATTCGTTTTCGAGTGGCTTGCTGTTTGTTCAATTTGAATATTGAATCTGAAATTACAAATATTAGAACGGTATGGGAGATATTAACAGAAAATTCTATTCCAAATCGCCAAATAGTTGTTAACGTTAATAATATCTCACTAAATATTACTGTATTCATTTTTTATTGTATACATAAATTAATTAAGAATTTCATACAAAACGAGATGTAAATTTTGGGGAAAATTTAGTGGCTGCTTGCATTTTCTTCTTTAATTTCGTTGAAACATATTTTAAATTATTATTGAAATAATTTGAATTGCATTATAATATACCTTCAGAATTTCCTGTTGCGTGTATACGCATAATTATTTCTCAAGCTATTGAAGATATAAGAAAGTTGTTTTCATGAATGTCACTCGATTTGACCGGAAGATATGCTGTGAGACTTGAATATTTTCTGAAATCATGCTGTAGAGACTTAAGTGTCACCTACGTTTTTTTTTTATATATAACTATATATTATTATCGCGTCCATCATATGGTGTGGTACAAAGCGGATTTAAAAAGGTAAATTATAGTCCACTTTTCATCAATCATGTACAATTAGAGCTGTTCTAACAGCATCTAACACTCTGGTACTAGTACTTAATACAGTACTCGAGTACTTGAACATTTGGGCAGCTCGAAATCTGAACCGGGCCGGACCGAGCACTGATAAAAATCGAAAAGGGCTCGAAAACGACCGAGTAGCTTGAATTTTTTCGAACGGTTCGAATGTATAATGTAGGTACTTACATACCTCGAGCAGTTCGACTGTGTCGACCAGGTTGCACCTCTAACGTTTCGGGCAGTACGAATGTTTCGAATATTTTAGACAATGTTTATCTACTGGAATGTAAATAATGATCCTTAAATAATGTCAATAATTAAAACGTAAACTGTAAATGAAAATATTTCTTCTCATTACTAAGAACCATTATTTACATTCAAGTAAATAAACATTTCCTAAAATATTCGAAACATTCAAGTTTCAAGCTATTCGCGGCTCAGAATGTAATACAAGTGGATCAATTTAATTGTTCCCGGCATAAGCTTAAAAACTAAACTTTGATTCTCCTTAAATTTGTTAACATCACCAATTGTATTATTTCTCGAGTTTCTTGTTCAAGTTTCTCCTGTTAATTTTACAAATTATACAAAGCCCTAGAAGCACAAGAATACACGCGTAACGTTTCAATACCAGTGTTTAATAATTCTAAACAAACGTCTTCTTGCTTTTACGTCAGCCTAAAGACCCCTAGATTGACCTATAGATATATCACATACATTTAATATTTTTAATTATTCGTAGGAAAAGTCGGTGACGGTAAGAATGCGATCAAAATACACTAATTGTTCGCAAAGAGACTGCGACACGTGTTCGTTTCCACAACAAAGAAAAACTTAACTGCAATCCTAACAGACGTCTGACGCAAAACAAAGTTTATAATATATTCAAGAGAAATGTCAAATGTCGGTGAGTATTAGGTGACAGCGCACAAACCCGTGAAGGACGTGCTTCACGGTTGTCGAATCATCGAATGTGTGACCTCTAAAGCTATTCCCACGCGAATCTCCAAATGATTGCGGGTTGTATGATTGAGAGCGCTCCAGGCGCGGGATGTGAAAATGAAAGATAGACGCCTGACACGCAATAGGAAAGAAAATCTGCTGAGAGAGACAGGTAAAATAATGAAAAGCCGAGGGGATGAAGATTGTGTAAGAAGACACATGTATTTTGATAAAACATAATTTAGAGATATGAGTGTTGGGCGATCAGTCTTCTATTGGCCATAAGTTATTAAATGTTTTAACTGGTAACTGTAGCCTGGCTACTGCATCCGAAATGTGTGAATCACCGTTGCATTCCCTTTCCTTTCAAACTTCGCGCAGGAGCTGACTTAGAAGTCACCCTGTGACTAAAATATATTTCGGCAATACTCTACAAGAACAGGCCTTTCTCCACGAGTAGTCTTGTACACAAAAGCGTACTCAAGTAAAACTGTAGTATTCTAACATTGAACAATTACAATGACATAAACTTGCTAGTAGTTACTTTACATCCAGGCTTCGAAAGAATTCTGAAACTTTTTAATAGGTTCTATTTGAAACATGGGCCGTGGAACTTTTTTAAATATGTTCTCAGATTACAAGTTCCCATGACAACTGATAAAGTAAAAGTTCTTGAAAATAAAAGTTCTAGTGAGAATGGAACTTATATTAAATATAACAATAAAAATTTCTCTATAACAGGAACAGATATTTTGTTCATCAATATTAAAAAACAATAATAAATGATTATTACAGTTAAATTGATATTCTGAACGTGTTATTTATTCGTAACATTTATAAAATAGAATTTTTGTGCATTTTGGTTCATGTAAGTAATAAAAAAAATGTTATTTACGTATTATTCTTGACAAGTTCTCTTTTCTGTTCAATACTTCTTAGGCAACTATTAATTACTTGTTATGATTTTCATAACTTTTATTAAATAAATACGAAAAACATGATATTATATTGTTAAATAAAATTAGTACCTAGTAGTTTAGTAGTTATCTTTATCTTCTGAAATCTTTTTTAATAAATGCTCTAATATAACTATTTCCATGGAACTTTTATTATATAGCTTCTATAATATCTGTTCCATGAGAACACTTTCTAAAGAAGTTCCTAAGGGTAACATTTCTTTCAATAAAAATTGCACAGGAACAGATATTTTCTTGAACGAAACATAAATTCTAACAGAATTTTTTTAAAAAAGAAGAGTTCCAGAGTCCTTTCGATCCCTGCATGCAACTGCTAGCAATCACAGAGAAAAGAGTTCACGATGGGCCGTGTTGCGTCCAAGTGTTCGTACCCTGATCAATGGCAGACCCCTTCGGCGGAATGCAGTCAGGGTTACAAAACCGCACCTGTCCAAACATTTTTACACGGCAGGTTGCAAAACGTGGGGGCCGTTACTTATGAAGTATGAAACCCAAGGGGCACGCATGTATGCGCGCTTAAACAATTTTGAGATCACTTTCACTCTCGCGCGTTCGGAGAAACGCTGGACGAGACACGGTCCAGCGTAAGTAACCCGGCCATTTTTGGCACGGTTGACTGGACTCGCCACGTCTTCTATATTACGTATTTCGATGCCTGTTAAGTAACCGCACTGATGAGATAACATTGTAATATGCAACATCGGTTGACGTTCAGCTGACCATTCCTTGGGTAATATGCTGCTATCTATGCTTTACAATGCTAATGCGTTATATCGTTAACGTAACGATCTTCCACTGAAATTTGTGTAATTCCGGGGTTCAATGTCGAGCAATGGAGGAGTAGGAATATAAATACTGATTACATTCGTTAGATGAAGGTTCTTCGAATTTTTTGAAATGCAACGTAATACGGTGCAGTCTGTTCGTCGAATGTAGCAATTTTTTTACCATAATGAAAGTAACTATTCGGGGTGCAATGTAATTGGACGATTTTCCATCGGGAAAGCAAGAATTTTTTTAGTTCATTTCCTTGTATCTACCACAAAATTTTTAATGTTGGTACTTATTATAAAATTGTGGAAATAAATGAAAATATTTCTATAATATTAAATAATTTCAATAACACTATTATTACCGATTATTGCTTAATAATGCAAATAGTGATAAAAATATTAAGAAATCATTATTATTAATATTAATTTAGTGTTAGTAATTTATCAATTGCTTCACGTACTATACTTATAGCGATGTATTCTTCATGCACATTTTTAATTATATCTGTTTAACAATATAAAGGATTATGCAATGCATGAAAATAAAATACAGCAGGTTGTTTCTAATGATTTAGGAAAACAAGTGCTCAGCAGCAGAGACAGGCAAAAAATTATTTGAAATAAAAATTTGTGTACGAAATTTTTATTTCAAATAATTGTTTGCCCGACTCTGCTCAGCAGTAAAGATATAAATCCTTGCAATGTTAATTACATGCCACGTTATTTCAATTTGATTGTTCAACTCGTTTCACTGCACTTGAATCTAATTTTCCAGACTACGAGCAAATAATATAATATTACTTTCAACGCTAATAAACTCATTGCAGATAGAAGTTATTAACTTTAACGAACGTAGGAGGAGAAAAAAAAAACGCAGGATGGAGATTTATATCGTGGAATTATTGAATTGTGATAGGCGACGAAACTGTAACGGAAGTCAGTGAAAATTGTGATTTGTTCTGTAAACGACGGAAGTGAAAATATTAACGAGCTGCACGTTCCGGAAACGGAAGCGTCGAAGGTTTAAACTGAACTTTCATAAAGTTGGAAGGAAAAAAGTATGCTAAATAAATGATCGTAGATATTAGCCCCTCAAAATAAAATATCTGTGCAAGATGCCATTGTGAACTTTCATGCAAGTGCAACATCGAATTGCGCATTCATTTTATTTTATTGTTCATCTTGTTAATGAAACCGTCCTGTGATATTGTTAAAACATTCTGCAATAGTATGCTGTTTGAATTCGTGATAAAGGAAATCTAGAACGATTCGACATAGACGGCGTGCGTAACAAATGAAATACGAGCAATTTACTGCACAAGAATTTCTTGAATACATTGACCGTTATTCCTCTTGAAAGCTTCCACACTTTCTATAGTTACAGGTTTCTCAATTTTTGCGCCAACTTACTTCTACATATTTACGCAGGAATTGGTGAGCAAAATGGACACAAGGATTGTATACTTTTCAAAAGATCCCCTCAGGGTGTTAATTGTAATCAGACATACGTTTTAATTAAAGTAAACATCAATTTGTAATCTATTATAAATATTATTTTTTGTTCGCGTTGTTAATTTTCGAAAATCAAATCTCTTTCTTTTTAATATAATTAGCGGTTATGACTGAGAAAATTTTGTAATATTTTTGTAACATCGTGCTTACCATTTTCTTTGTAGATGTCATTTAAAAACGACTTTATAGTTTTACTGATGGCAAAGAATATTAACGAACAGTGTGCCACAAAGTTTCGTTTATTTTTTTATTTTTTCAAAGTATTATCCTATCAAAACACATTGTATCTGTACATAATGACGTTCTTCTTATTGAGACAGCTTTTTAAAATTGTTAAAACTAACCCTGAATCTTGTAAGAGTACCGTAAAATTCAAGAACTGATAAAAGTAAAAAAAGTGTGAAGTAAAAATGAAGAAATTGCAATATATCTACTCTATGCAAAACTACTAAAACACGGTTAGAAAGGTGGGTTGAATATGATGTATTATACCTTGCATATGAGTGCATTGAAAGAACCTGCGACTACTTTCTTAATTTTTGTCCTGTTACTAGTTTACAAATGACTCTGGATGATTATAATTAAATGGTACGTTGTGAACGTTTACTAATTTTAAAAGTTTCTAACGAGCTATATTCCACGGAGTTCAATCTGTATATTTTATGTGTTAGCAACCACGAACATGTGGCTTATTTACGCTCTATAAAGTTACAAATCAAGAATGCTTTAACCAAATTGTTTCAAGATAACGGCCACCTAATTAATTACAATTGTGATTACATAAGTAGTAGTGATTTCTAGACCGTAAATTAAAACTAACGCAATGTTAGGGTTGCTACGTAGTTGTGTTACCTGTTTACCGAACTTTTACATTTACCCAACTGATTCTCATTAAGTTAATTACAAGTCTTCGAAAGAACAAGAATTACATAGTTCAAGGTGAGCCATTACATTTATTGAATCAATAAGGAAAAGATAATTAAATTAGTGTGTCATTTTCAACTTTTTGGAGGCCACCCACTTTGTGAAATCCAACTTTCTCGTGCTTTTATACATATAGTGTAATCGAAATACAAAAGAAATATGCTTCGGTCATAATAATCATCTGTTAAAACTGCCAGGAATGAGCTGAAAAGCATTTATTATAATAATATTACAAAATAATTACGCCATAAATTTCATATTTGAAATTTGTTTAACTAAATAAGCTTTACATAATTTTGTTTATTAGGGATTTTTATGTTTCATTATCGTGTGGAATATAAATTAAATCGTATCCTTAAGGTGTAGGTACTTTATTTAAATATAATTCTTAATTTATGAAAAGACAGGTAAGGGTTTGTGAACATTTTTTCTTTTTTCTTTTACAGAAATGTCATTTTGTGCGACTAGTGATCAAAGTGTGTATTATTACAGTAAAAAGTTCATACGATCGTATTCTGTCCTAGTACTTCTAAGATAACACTCCACTTCTACCTATGGGTGCAGGAAACGACACGTGACTTCCTCGAGGATGTTCCTCATTACACAATTTTTATACGGAACTACTGACGTTAAAGTCAATAATAATGCCGCATAGAAATGCACTTCCTTTCTGAAAACCACTTATGATTTGACATGTAGAGTTAATACCAGAGTTTGTAAGAGAATGAGCATAGTTACCGTTACTAATTATTTAGAAAAAAATGTATGATCGGGGTGAATTCTGAAAAAATATTTTTTTTCACAAATTCTTCACCACTATATGCCATTCAGAACTTTAAAGCTTTGTATTATACATTTTTCTGGTATTTTTTACAATTTCCTACTTAGATATGCTGTATAATATGAAAGCTCTCAATTTCGTTGAGAGGGTGTTTCGAATTTCTCACCCTTAACACGTTTGATTGCTGAAATAAAAAAGGGATATGCAATTGAGTCGATCTGAACTATAGATATTTCTGTAAAGTGTCAGATTTGTTTCGAATTTTTGAGTGTTGAACCTCTGTTGTAAGTTGTAACATAATAAATCTTATTATGGATACAGTTGCACCATGTCATTGGTTAGTGTCTATTGAGAAAACATTCAGTTTTAACCACTAAATCAGCATTTACATAGCTAAAAATCTCATAGTAGGTCAGAATTTTCTATTTAAAATAAAAACTTAGTAAAAATCGATAAGGTTAAAGAATGCGTTTAATTAAGTTCGTGAGTATGTTAATATCTAAGGATATCTTCTGCTCTAGATATGTCAGCGTAAAAAGAAAAGTAAAAACAGTCAAGTATGCCTCACAAATTATTGTGTCGTGCGTCAAGCCTTTCGCATATTTTCTTAATAACAGTTCGTTGGATTAATCGTCGTAATATTCAGCCCAAAGCAAGCCCAGCCCATTTAAAATGAGCTATTACGTTCTTTTCTCTAGTTTCTTTCGAAACTGTATGAAACTTAGAATTGGTGTTCTAGTTTCACAAGATGAAGACTATTCCAAGCAAGTATAGTCAATCTGTACAGTGTTGATGATACGAGTTAACTTTTAAGCAACCGAATAATCGTTTTTTAGTCATTTTTCTATTATTCTTTCTCATTTGTTGGGTGAATTTTTTTCATTAAAGTTTTAAAAATTCCACACTATATTTTTAAGTATCTAATATCTTTAGGGATTAAATTCACAATGAGGGCTTTTAATCACTTTGTTTAACAGAAACCGAATAGATTTTGAATGAATATTTCTTCTCAAATTTAATGGCGATACAATTTTCATACGAGTTAAATTACATTACTATTGATATGGAATAGTTTTCTTTGAAGAATCTATCGATTGCTATACACCTAATTCAAATTGGTTTGGGCACTTTATTTTGTGTCTTATTTTTAAGGGGGGCTATGTGAACAATCAATTTTCCTTACATATTCTCCCTTAAAATTATTGAGCTACTTCACAAAAAATTGCTCGAGTTTGAGAGGAGGTGAACGTTAGACGTATTCAAAATAGTATCATAAAAAGGAGAAATTAATTTATGTCCTTAATGTTACTTGCAGTATGAATACGGAATAAATAATACACAATTTCGTTAGCTATTTGTCTGGTAATTTATTGGATTAATTAAAGATCACACATTACGATATAAATTGCATTCGATAATAACAGATAAAGATCGGTAAACACGTACGTATGTACGTTGTAATTAATGCGGACGTGCAGCATAATTGAACAGTTATCGATGTCTACACCTTTTATTAAGTACTGGAATGTGATTCATCCTCTTTGCTCATTAGCATTCCGTACAGCACGGAGACTGATCACGTAGAAATTCAATACAGTTTTAAATGTTTGACTAAGAAATCAATTTTATATATTTGGAATCTAAGTTTAATGCACTTGGGATGGAAAGAAAAAATTTTGCATTATTGCAATGATATTCTTTAATTATGTACCTACATTTCTATTTAATTAGGTATGTTTGAACAACAATTTTTCTTTTCTACGTTCGTTGAAAACAAAAACCTCCTTTAATATTGTGTTCATAAAATTCTAATACTAGGGGAGAATGAGGCAATCGCGGTCAGTTGGCAATGGCGGTCAGTATTGTTATTATAAAACGGTATGTCCGAAATGTACAATTTCTTTTCCTTACGTTCCACGACATCATTCGCTATATTGTCGAACGATTTCGCCTTCGTCGTTGCTAAGCAACCAAGGAAAACTAGCCTTTTTGTATTTTCAACATCGTCGATGTAATATTTCGTGTACACAACGTAAGAGGTAAGTACTAATTCTGAAGCTTATTTTACATTTCAAGATTACGTAAATATAGATATTCTATCAAGGAAAAGGATTACAAAGTTAAATTAAATATATTTATATCAAATTTCATTCTAATCTTCAATCTTATCAATGAACACGTATGCGGGCAATGATGGTCACTTGACTGTTAGTGCCCGTAACGCGATTATCATTATTCACTAGTGTAAAATAAACAAAACTAGAAGAAAATAAACGGAAACACAAAAATAAAAGAAAAATTTGTAAAAAAATTAAGCTGGAGAAGGAAAACGACGAAAATAAGTGCATTATTTGCTTTCAATTTGGCCATGACAATGAGATGTGTGTTAAGATGTATCTCTTGTGGCCTCTGGGCCCATTCTGAATCCTCTGGATGGGACTCAGCGGATGGATACATTTGCGAAAAATGTAGCAGCCCCTAGACCGCAATTGCCCACAGCGTGACTGCTATTACCCGTAGGTGTAGACGATGGCGGAAAATCACATATTTTTTGTTTTTTGTAATTTCATTGAATAAATCAATATAAAATTAATTATTTTCGTATCCTACGTATAGGTTGATAGTTTAAGTTTACAAAAAAATCATTTTCAAGAAATATTGCACCTCACATCTTTGTTTTATTACAATTATTGCTTAAGTGACCGCCATTACACATTCTCCCCTACCTATGTGGATAAAGTCCTATAGAATCAAACTTTAAAATCATGCAATTGGTTACAGTAATGTGGAATTTTTTGTAATTACTCCACAGTATATTACTCCACATCAATCTATTTTATTTACAGTTTGAATATCTCTATACACTTGTACGTTAAGAAACTTTCTTTCTATTTTTAAATGATCACTAATTTTTAATTTACTTTGGTTCTATCATTAACGACTGAAAAATCATTTATTCGTTCCTTACTAATTCTATATTTTATCAATACTATTATTTATTATTACATATACCATTTGTTAAAGTGATGATATACATAGGTAGGAAATATAATACACAAAAGATTCACTTGATCGAAATATTATCATCTTCAGTTTTATTATTCAGAATTATATTCCTGTCAGTTGTTACGCATACCTAACTAAATAGTAAAATATTATGTTTTACACAAGCTTTATGAAAATATTTTACTAACAATAAGTTGGAACTAATTGTGTATACTGTCAGTGATATCAGAGTAAAGTAATCTCGGTTAATGTAAATAGAAGATAGCATAAAATGTAAGTGAACTGTGAATTTCATTCCCCAGGGACCATCGACCTGAAAGCATGCAAAAAATGATTGCAAACGTAGCTTCCGTGCAGCGATCCTTGACGAGTGAGCAATTTTCGCGGACGATCTTCGTTACACTCGATCCAAGTTTTCTTTTCGAATTCCACGTCGAACAACAACCTTCTTACTAAAAAGTCTTTCTTCAACTGTTCCTTCTTATTCTTCAAACAAATCGTCGATGAATACTTGCATCAAATATCCTTGTTTCGTTCTCCTCATCTTTCAGTAAATAGTGCATTGCACAAAAATTGCATCACACGAAGTGGAACGAATAATGACTTACTCATGTACAGCACCAGTATCATGCACATTATAATTTTCCAATTAATGCAACTTGTATGAATATAATCGAGTAGCGTGATTAATTTGCTTCGGATGGTAATTCTTGGTAAATAATAGGTATGGAATAGCATTGTACACATGTTGTATGGAAATGGAATGATTTAATAAGTTACAAATACAATAGAATGATTCTTTATTGACTTGGACGATATATGTATTTAAGGATATAAAATAAAATCAATGAATTTCTAAATATGTTGAATTATGTTCCTACGTATTATTCATAATTAAATTGCAAATATTGACCGTTTATGTGAAAGAAAGAAACGTATAGGTCTCAGAATAGGATAAAGAATTATAATGAGTTTGTTGCTTTATAGTAATAATAAATATTCATATATAGACTAGGTTTTTCCATTCTCCTTGTACAATATTTGTACCAATAAGTGGCTGTTTAGTGAAATTTAAGAGCTCTGACTCAATTTGTCTAATATAAAGTAACGTTTAGCTTCGCTACATTGTCTATTAAGAAATTTATTCAATCAATTTACTTAATCACTAAATTAAAATTGTAAATCAAAAACTTCATACTAGAAGATTGGAAAATCCAAAATAATATTTGTAATAAAGGTAGATATTTATTGATCACTTTTTGCACTTTATATCGGGATTTTTTATGGGTCCCGTTGTAAGAACGCCCCTGGGGGGACAAGCTTATTTAGGTATCGTATTCGGCTCGCCTTTTCTCCTTGTCATCTTCTTAAAAATACATACGATGCCGCCGCTATTTGAAATTAAATTTATGGCTTGTTGCTGTCGCGTGCCTTCTCGTTTATTATGAGTCTCTTGCACTCGCTGCGTCGACTACCATCAAGGACCCAGTTCCTGATCACTTAAGATGCAAAGGGAGCAGTTTCTGATCTACTTAAAACATTTTACTATGAGCTATCAAATGTGTGCGTACAAATTTAAAAATACTTCATAATTATTTAATAATTTTTTGGAATAAATTTGTATCGTGATAAACTTATTATTTGGTATTTATATGCTAAACTGATTAGGAATTGGGTTCTGATCAGGAACTGGGTCCTTGACGGTATAGAAGAAGTAGCTCCTAACGAAATGGAGAACTCTTTTTCTTAAGGGACTCCCCGGTCAAAAAATCAAAATTTTTTGCATATTTTCATCGTATTGCATCTCTATTGCGAATATTTCATGTATTCCATTTTTTTACGAAACATTCTTGTGCGAAAAAAACATGTTTCGAGACCCTATCCTTTAAACGTATGACAATCATCGTACAGCTGTTTCTTAACACTAATTGAGGGTAGCGCGATAACCACACATGTGTAATTAAGGAATACCTTCGGGTTTTTGATTTTGGATAATCCTGTCTAAAGTTATCGTGGCGATAGTCCAGGCCAGTTTTTTTACAATGATGCACGCAATGTATATCAGAGACAGGGGTGAGCAAAAATAAATTTAAAAATATTTTTTATACTCTACATTTGTTGTAGAATAAAGCGCGAAAAGTTTTAGACCCATGCATTGTACACTTTTTTCTAGAAAAAATCCATGATTTCCAGGGTCAGGGTTATCTGAAACAAAAAATTCGAAAAGATTCTTAATCTCTGTGAGCTTCGCTATCACTCGTAGCTCAATTAATTTTGTCGAAAATTAACCGAGACCTTTCTTGGGTGTTCTGTCAAACTTCTTTTTTCAAACCAGCGAAATTTTGATAGTTTCAAACAAAAATTGTTAATTGTGCTACGGTCGATAGCGATACAAAGTGAGAATCTTTTCGAATTTTTTGTTTCAGATAAGCCTGAGCCTGGAAATCGCCTGCGCCACAAACATACCTCATATTTTTAGGTACCATATTGATGCTGTACAAAAACAATTAAAACGAATTAAAACGATTCGTCTAATTTTTGTTCTGTATAATATAATAGTACTTTAATGAATACCAGAGAGATTTATTTCATTATATGTTGTATTTACTGAGAAAAATCTTTAAAAATTGCTTCTTTTTTCGGCCGATCAAAGTAGAATAACCCCTTAAAGAGCAACCGGCCAGTTGGCCTAACACTATACTATACATCAGAGTTGGGCATCATCTAGATAAAAATAGAATAAAATAACATTTCAAATAATGTTAGCTTCATTTGAAGCGCCTAGGATGAAGCTACTTTATCGAAGTGCCTTTAACTTCGATTTCAAATAACGGTTCAACTTTCATCTTAACTTCATCCTAGGAAATCAAATAACCGACCTGAGCCTTTGCGGCCTGACCCGCGCGCGGTCGCCTACCGGTCAGATTCTACAGAATCTGAATTTGTTTATTTTTCATCGTATCAATATGAAAGTGACACCAATGGATTCCTGGCGTTCTCCCGATTAATTGGACAGAAAATAATTGAAATCGGACTATTTTTAACGAAACGGGCTTTGAACTCTGCAAAAAGATTTCTCACGTAATATCCTTAATTATGGTCCGAATTATATAATTTTTTGGACCATTTTCATCGGGAAGACATGAGGAATCGATTGGTAATACTTTTATCAACACTTGTCAAAAACATGAACATTTTATGTGGCCCGTCGGTTTTATTGCTCTCGGCGGTCAACGGGCGGTCTACTGGGGTCCGAAGGTCCTCGCTCGCAGCGAGAAAGCAAAACAGTGGGGTGGGTACGTCTTTCCCGATAATCCGAGCCCACATAAAATGTTCATGTTTTTGACAAGTGTTGATAAAAGTATTACCACTCGATTCCTCATGTCTTCCCGATGAAAATGGCCCAAAAAATTTTATAATTCGGACCATAATTAAGGATATTACGTGAGAAATCTTTTTGCAGAGTTCAAAGCCCGTTTCGTTAAAAATAGTCCGATTTAAATTATTTTCTGTCCAATTAATCGGGAGAACGCCAGGAATCCATTGGTGTCACTTTCATATTGATACGATGAAAAATAAACAAATTCAGATTCTGTAGAATCTGACCGGTAGGCGACCGCGCGCGGGTCAGGCCGCAAAGGCTCAGGTCGGTTATTTGATTTCCTAGGATGAAGTTAAGATGAAAGTTGAACCGTTATTTGAAATCGAAGTTAAAGGCACTTCAAATAAATCAAGTTATTTTATCTTAAGATAACGAATAAACGGCAAGGACCTTTTATCTAGATGTTATTTAGATGTTATCTTCGCCCAACTCTGCTATACATAATATGTATTTTCATTCATATCCTTTGTTTCTTTGTTGATTCACGGAAATGCAGCCGGGTTTCGTTAAATACGACTTTTTCCAGACCCGTGTTTTATAGAATTATTTTATTAATGTAAGGAATAGAACCGATCCTGAAAAGATGTCTCACAGTTTTATTAACACCTTCTTTACATTTCTCTTACAATAGTATTCTTCTGTTCCTACATTCATGAAATATACAAAGTAATCGTCGATAAATGTACAGGAATTGTTGGATTGTTAGCTTTCAACATTTCGACGATAATGGCGGTCCACTTAATGCGAAGTGGTCGTAAAACGAGAAGATATCTCACTGTGTGCAATCAGTTCCTTCGTTCGGGAAAGCATAAAATTGTACAACAGTGCTAAAAAATGAGAAATAGGTATTAGGTGCTAGGTATGCAGAAGATGTAACTAATGGCTAATTTACGACACAGTCTGTGGAAAGATTTGTAAGTAACAGCTATTTAGTGATGGGTCTAAGCCTATCGTAAATAATATGGAGACTTTGCACAATATGTGTATAGAAACTCCATATAAATATTTCGAAAAACAATAATGTTATATGGAATGAAAGGAAGAATGTGTTTAAATTTGATAACGATATAGTTCTTAATTAATATTAATTCGTACTATTTAGAAAAATTTATTATTATTGTTCATACAGTAGTGTTCAAAAAAATAGAAATTAACTTAATTTTGAGATTACATTTTGACATATGGTTGGTTACCAAATTTCTAGAACGTCATTGTAGTAATTACACTGACATACCCTTTAAATAATGATCAATAAATACTGGTCATTAATGTTGAACTACATCTACCTATATCTATTTAGTATAATTATAAATAATCTATTAGAACTGAAATATTCGTTTTGTCGATCAGTTCATATGATCATTTAAAGTTTTGACAGCAGCATCACAATCCTCTCCATAAGTATTTCTTAAATACATAAAATTATAAAAGTATGCACCTATTTCTTCACTACGATGAAATAAAGCATGAGTGTTGATGCTCCTCTCACTTTCGTCGATTATCTCGAACGTTGTTTCTCATTCAAGTTATGTATATTAAAACAACTGAAATTTTTAAGTCCGATTGCCAGATTCTCAACAAACCCAATATTAAATTACTATACAGATATATTCATTAGTAATATCGAGATCCTATTCTATGAACATAAGTCATCCCTTAAGCAATTGGCCAAGCACAATAAAGAAATTGCTGGAAGTGAGATTACGACGATTGGAAGGCTTGCATTTAGATACGACTGGTCGAAAGATCTTCATCTCGAAGTCCTCCTTTATTCGAGGACACGCGAAGAAAATGAATTTTAACGGAGGCGGTCAACAGCAGCGTCTGAGAAAGGAGAGATCGTAAAATTATGCAACGACCGCGGTAATTTATACCACGAATGGCTAAGGAACACCATGTACCGCACCTTCCTAAGTAACAAGTTATTTAGCATTCCTTCAATTACACCATAAGGATTGTTTCGATTTAATTTGCGCCAGAATTTTGAATCGAGCAAGAACCTAGAAGTCAACTCATTTTACTCCAAGTGTTAAATTAAGTTAATTTAGTTGATGCAAAAAGTTTGATCCTGGAACTTCAAGTAAAATTATGAAGCTCCATTTAATGAATAAAACTATGAATACCTATTAAATACTATTGTTTACCAATGTGAAGTAGATAAGAAGATATTGGTTGAAAAGGGAGAAGAAGCCCTTCTGTATGATAATGCCTATTTACACATAAAGTAAATGATGTTTGATAAAGGGTTTGAAGCTTAAACTTGGGATATATCAACATCCATCATACATTTCTGATATTTTGCCCACTAATTTTCATTTATTTAACTCTCTCAATCATTATATCTACCACAAAATATTCTATGGCAGAGGATTGCAAATGGGGTCATTTCAACATCCACCATACATTTCTGATATTTTGCCCACTAATTTTCATTTGTTTAAATCTCTCAATCATTATATCTGCCACAAAATATTCTATGGCAGAGGATTGCAAATGCTGTTATAGTTTCTAAATTCTAAAAGTTTGCAGTTCCATAAAAAAGGGGTTGAAGGACTTATTTGCAGGTACAAAGAGTATATCAATGCCAACACTGTCTACTTCAAAACTATGTAATCTCCTGTTGAACAGTGTGTACCAACCTCAAATGGTAAACTTGCCTAATTCGTACCTGCGCCTAAATCGACACACCTACTGTTTCTTTTAAACTAACAACAAGACAGTCACAGACCCTCCTAACTGTGGTAACTGTGAACCACAGTTAGCCATACGCAATTAACCAGCCGAGTTACCACGCGGTCACTCTATGAAAGAAATATAAAAAAGGTAGGTTTGTTCGTTACTTCAAATATTGGCACGGTTCTTAAGGATTTTGTACAAATTACTATTTGTGAGAATCAGTGAAACAAATTTTTGTGTGAAACTATGTCTATTATCAAGTTTTTTTTTAGTTTTACACCAACGAACAGTGCTCTATACTTCAGGCAAATTTAAATTCAAGTTCACCTATGTGCCCATTGCGTACCACCGCGTGTAAGCTTAAGGGGGTAGACACGGGTAATGCAGTGCCCTGTATACCGACACAATCTGGCCCGAAACATGGGTCCTGGATTTTTCGTTTTTCGTTCTTATATGAGCATATTTTGGGCTGGGCGAGGTCTCATTCGAAAGAGGAAGGTTCAATGCGGAGCGCTCTGCTCATGATTCAACGAGATTGTGTTGATATGTAATAATATGAGTGTCCAAAGTAGAGCAAAAGTTGACAAAATACACCAGCAGAATCCAAGCATTGTTAGGTCACTAAAAGAGTTTTGTGACTCAAACGGTGAGCAGAGCGCTCCGCATTGAACCTTCCTCTTTCGAATGAGACCTGGCCCAGCCCAAAATATGCTCATATAAGAACGAAAAACGAAAAATCCGGACCCATGTTTCGGGCCAGATTGTGTCGGTATACAGGACGCTGCATTACCCGTGTCACGTGGCGTGTTTACCTTCTTAAGTATATTTAGGTCACTAAAAGAGTTTTGTGACTCAAACGGTGAGCAGAGAGCTCCGCATGGAATCTGCCTCTTTCGAATGAGACCTCGTCCAGCCCAAAATCTGCTCATATAAGGACGAAAAACGAAAAATCCCAAACCCATGTTTTAGGTTAGATTGTCGGTATTACAGGGCATTGCATTACACGTGTCACGTGACGTGTCTACCCCCTTAAATCGTGCTGAGAAAAAAACTTGGTTGAGGTTAAAAAGAAAACCGTAACCTGAAATTTAACCGCAACAGCGAAGAAAACTCGTAAGAGGAAGAATAGCGCCAAAAATGATACACAAAAGGACAAAAAGAAGAAAAAGAAAGGCGATGAAAATGAAAGCTGGTTCTGTAAAATGTGTGAAGAGAATAGACAGGAAAGTTTGATACAATGCACAATAGATAGACACATTTTTGAATATTTATGTGATGATTGTACTGATTTAGAGACATTAATCCTAAATAGTACTTTTTCCACATTAAAAATAAATCATTTTTATAAGTAGAAGTTGATTATTTATTGTTCTTTGAGTTTATTAAACTGTTTATTCTGTTAATAAAGAGTTCATTACCAGTAATTTTGTTTCATTGTCCCTGTTATTTTTCAAGTAACAATCATTTCTTCTTAATAGGTACGATTTAGGCAAGTTTACTTTATCTTGTGGAAGAAGAATTTGTGATTTGTAGAATCCAATAAATTATTGAGTGATAAATCACTGTACTATATGTTTTCCTATACAGAAGTTTTGTATTTAATAAGTGCAGCATTTAGAAAATAATCTGTGGCCGATGGACGAACAAATCATTTGCGGTGAAAAGGGTTAAATACTAAGCAGTTACTATCTTAACATATAAAGTAGACAGTTTATAATATTTTTGTGTTTGTCTCTGGGGTTGCGAAATACGCCTTAGCCCTTTATACCTGCCCAATCTAGATAAATGTGACTATTTTCATAGAAAATTTTTTTTAATATAAAATCATAATCTATACTCTGTGCGAAGCTGGATAGTAAAGCTAGTATACTGTAATCTTTAAACTTAAGGATATAGATATTCAATCGTGCTCTTTTTCACACCACGTGGAAACTTTCGCGTCGTTAACAGAGATGACGGTACACAGGAGTGAGTCAGAGTTAAGCACACTTACATCACGTTCTCAAAATTCTAATTAGGAGGTAAGAATGTGGGAATTTCCGTTCTGTGAAAAGCAATGTTGACGTTTTTGCCGGGGATTGGAGTCAGTAATTTATACGTTATTCCTTGGAGCTGTCCACCCTATTTCTCCGAAATTGTGACGAAACCCAACACCTACATCATTGATTTCATTCGAAACAGAGGTAGGTATGTAGTTTGATACTCACGCAACAAAGTGGGCTATAATAAGCTTCTTAAAACAGAGCTACATGTATAAAAACATGTAGCTATTTATAAAACTTTTACGATGGAAAGTGGAAAGTTTCAATTCTATCACTTCATGGGAACTATACACGTGCGAGGTTTCAGTACAAATTAGGAAGAGATGGCTTTAGATGTGACAATTTTTAGGTTCTTCTAACACATATCAATCTTGTCACCCAAAAATAATGTTATTTAAAACAACAATAATAAATATCCCTACTTCTTGAATCTTCTCTCCCAAAACTTAATCTTTTAAAAAATGCAGACAAATTTCCTAACAATTTTACTTCTTCCTTCAAAATGACTGAAGTGATTCCCCTTTCTTCTAACATGTTCACTTCTTTTTTCTATTAGAGTAATTTTTAACTTCAGGGCGATTTATTACTTAATTCTAATACAGTCGATAATACTCTACAAGATTCATACGATGTGTTTTAAGTATCTGTTGGTTTCTATCGGTTAATATGAATAACATGACTGTTGTCTCGTCGTGTCCTTTTTTACGCAGATTGAGTAAATCAGCATTTGGCTGAATGTGCGAATAGGTAACAATTTCAGCAAACAAGTAGTTGAATATTCAAAATTGTAACGTCCTTGATACAGAGTTAACGAAATATCCTTGGCATAATCTATTAGGCTAATTTCCTACGGAGTCCTGGTGGGTACGTTGTACAGCGAATATTGTGAAATCCAAGGTTCTTAAAATACACGCACTCTTAACAGAAAAAGAAACGCGTCTGGAGGACCCTAAAAAGTGTACGAAATATCTCATCGTCCTTCTTTGGGGTTTCTATTAATTGACCTTGAAGTGAGAGTAGAACACATTGAAAGTAAATTAAGGAACGGAAATTCACAACTCCCCCTGACCAGGTATGGAAATAGCGTTGGTGGACAATTTAACGTCAGGACAGTGAATTTATATTGAGAATGCATTGTTGAAACCAGAAATGTTACCTGATTTATTCACCTGTATGTGTAGAGTCTACGCATACTACATAATATATTTTTAATGTATTCCAACGTATGTTTTATAATTAAATTTATTTATGCCACTTCTTTAATATTTCATGTTAAATTTGAACAATCGCACTGGACGCTATTGGGAACTAAGTTCTAAACTTCAAAGTCTTTTTGACAACTGTAATTAATATTATAGGTACATTCGAAATTGAACATTAAGAATATTTATAGTTCATGAAGAAATCACAATGGACCCTTATTAATCCGAATTTCGTTCCTAATAAATTCGCATGCACTTCGAAATATGTAATACATAATTATTTTGCAAATTTCAAGAGTAATGGTAGGAATGCTAAAGAGTGTTATAGTGTGATCCTCTTAACAATTTTTATTGTTTTACCAGTAAATATCGAAATGATTATTTTGGATGAACTAATGTGGGTAACTATTTACAAAAGATTTCGACGACCTTGGAATATGTTGTCGGCGGGGCCATGGTGCTGATCAACTCTTTCCTATCCACGTTGACATCGTTTGGCTTTAGTTTTCGAGATATTCGCAAAACATTATGATCGGTACTTGATTTAGGTTAGATGGTTTAGCTGCCCCGTGGGGTGGGTCGCCAACTTTTGGCAGATTTATACAATTTTTTATCTGAATTCTCTGAAAAGTTACCGATCGCCCGGGGATCGGTGTGCCGCTGAAGCGTCTCACCCACACTAATTACCGATCACAGTTTTGGTAATTATTTAGACTGCTGACCTTGAAATAGGTTGTCGAGGGCATGCTTCTAACCAATGATCTCCTATACATTGTATCGTCGGTCGGCTTTTGTTTCAGAAACATTCGCAAAAAGCTGTGATCGGTAGTTGATTTGGGCTAAATCATCTAAAACAAATATTTTATTTTTTGCAAATATTTCGAAAACCAAATCTGAGAGACCATAACATGTATAGGAAAGAGTTATTCAAAATGTTAACTTTGGCAACATATTTCAAGGTCATTGAAATCGGTGAGCACTGACTTTTTGTAAATAATTGCGAATTTAGTGAAATTGATGTGGTTTGTGTAACTTGTTTCGTGCCTGTTTTCTAATTTTTTTGTAATTCTTTTAAAATGGATGAATTCTGTCACGAATTCGCTTTATTAAAAACCATGGAATGTTACATTTACCAGATCGTAACAATTATGATTATTAGCGAAATAGTAGCGAGTATAATACAATTTCAGTCTTCCGCGTATTACGCTGCTGCAAATTACAAATGAGCACACCAGGTCAATGTAATTGCATTGACGCGCGCTGATCGTATACTTTCTTCATATTATCCTACTTTCTTCACACGCACATCCAATTGTAAACTAATACAAGCAATAGGCGCAGATCCTTTATCCTAGTAACCTTCAAATCTATCGTGCTTTAGAATTATATTTATAAGAATCTTGTGCAGAAATTTGTATTCTTGTATATTCTAACGGATCGTCTATTTTATAGCACGAAGTTCACGAATTAGGGACTTTTTATCTCTTTACCTGTACCAGATTTTGTGTAAATTTGTATAATTTAACATGCAGTGCATTTCGGTTCGTTTCCCTTTAATTTTGAAGAAAGTGAGAGAGCCACGTTGTCGTTTTTTGATTTTTTAAATACAAATTGGTGGCTATCTCGCACTGTTTGGAAATATTACGCTTTTGCTATTCGAAGATGTTTGATATCATATTTGAACATTTCTAAATAAAAGTTTCACATAGTAGATAGTCGTTTTAAAAGTCCTATTAGGTACATTTTTAACATCTTTATTCCTCCTGTTTCTTTGTTATTACTTATGAACATATGTACAAATTTAATTTCGAGAGACACATTATTTAGTATAGAGGAAGAAAGAATTTTTTATAAATAGTAAGAATGAATAAGAAATTTTGTCTGTCAATAATTTTGTATTTCCACGTTCTTTGAATTTTACATGTATGCACCTGCACATAAAAGTTTAATTTTTCTGTTACCTATACTTTTATACCAAAGACCCCTATACTTGGTCTCGAAAAAGAATAGCTTAAAGTGGAATTCAAAATACTCAAATTGTAACCTTTCCTATGAATTCACGTTTATTCAAATGTCAAAATTAGGAAATCATTGCTTGAGCATGATTCGCTTCATTAGTTTTGTGTGTTACTGTAGTCATTAGAAGAGGAAAAAATGGTACCCATTTGCACATTAAGCGTCCCATTCATGCCTCTGACACGGGTTTGTGACATTCCTAATGAGGCTGTAGGTATTACTGCTTCAAGAAAATGGAAATTAATTAGCCGCAAGGCAATGTTATCAGCAAATCTGCCCGCAAGCAGTGCCCTACACCTTATGAACACTTACATATGTCCATTTCACTCTTGACAGTCTTGTTTTTTTTAAATGTACGAGTACTTGAACTCCACTTTCGAAGTTTCTCTTTTTATAACAAGGATGTAAATTATTCTCTAACTCCCATTTGCATGTTGTGACAGCTTACTATCAATCTACTATTGCGTACTAGCTACTTCATATATGTATAATTACATTATACATTAAATTATAACAAACTGATATTACAGCTTTACTTGAAAATGTTAATGGTGTTTGGAAATATGTCATATACATACATGGTCATTTAGGGAGTTTCTGAATATTCATTTTTTAAATAACTTTTGTCTCTAAAGATATTTCTACTTCTTATACTCGTCGTGAATCATGCAATCTAACGAGAATATATTATGACAATAAATCTAAAATTGCACACGTGTTGGAACTCCCACATGTCGAAAATACCAACGTGCCTTCTTATTGATTTATTAACCCTTATGTCAATAACCAACTTTACGACGTTGTTCAATGAACCGGTGTACAGTTGTACCCGCGTGGTGAAATCATGTATTAAAGGCACTTTAGAGGAGTGATTCTGCACCGTACTTGACTTCTGCAGCCCTAAGGTGAGCTCGGAGGCCTTTATCAGGTATAGAGGACTTTTCATGTGTACCTGGAAAGAACTTTTAAGTGATTTTCAACAAAAGCGCACGGTCTTTTTCTTAGTTTTTCGAACTCAATATTCATTAACAAAATATTGAAAAGAGTTTGAAAAAAATACCTGACGAAAAAAACATTTCTTTTCAAACTTTGTTAACGCAAGTTTGCACTATTGTAATATTTTCAAGCCAGAAATTTTTGAAACTAGAGACACAAATTGATATTAAATAATTTAAATAACGACGATTTGGCAGGGCGAATTTTTTTTTTAACGGAAACAAAAAATTTTGAGTGGCACTGTTAGGTGGGTACAACTGTACCCGGTTATTGACATAAGGATTAATGGATTTAGGACATAAGGAACCAGAAACAGTAGTGTTTATTGCAAGTCTTCATAAGTATTTATTTATGAAGCAATAGAAATTAACAAAGTAAATGAAAATAAACAAAAAGTAAGTGCCTATTTTTATATTTTGCAGGCAGAGTGTCAGCAATCCTTATTGGAATTCTGACGCTGGTAATCGGTATTATCTTGAGCAGCATACCCTGGGTGGATTATGTTATTTTGAAGGTACGTAAAATAATTTATTTTCATCAAATTAAACGAAAACAAATAATTTAAACAATACCCATAGTGAGCGTCATACCAATATTGCTATAACTTTATTTTTTTATGCTACTCACTATTATTTGCGAATTTGTAATAATTTTAATTTTCATGTGAAATACTTTTTAATACAGTAGATTTTTAAGTATCTAAAAACAACTTAAATGAATGTTCACTTATTGTTAGTCGAACATCATTCAATCGAACATTCGATCATTCGAAAACCACGCAAGTAAAAGTTTGATTGTCCCAATAATGTTTATTTAAAAGAACTGTTTTAGGAAGTGTCCAGAAACATACAGTTTCGTGGCAGTCAGGGTTTGGCGGTTTTTAAAAACCGTGTTTGGAAACCGAATTTTGTTATAAATTTGTAAAATTCGAAAACCGGTTTTTTAATTGAAAAAAATAGAACGGTTTTATATACTAGAATTAATATGTAAATATGAATTAATTATGTAATTAAAAACGTTAACATTTTGACTTGAAATCGCCTCGGATACAAGCATATTGCAGTAGGTAACAGTTTACTATGAAACTAATCTTCACGAGTTCATATTTTCGGAAGAAATATACTAAATGAAAATAAAGATTTATAATTTATATTTTGTACGGATATTAGTTATTTTAATTTTCTTTTATTTATTTGGATATGTATAAATACAGTATATTTTATATTCTTATATTTTTGTATTTCCATACTTGAACATTAAAAAATCTGAAAATTTTTAAAATAAGTACTAATATTTACTTTCTATTTTCATTATATTTTTACCGCAAATTAGAACACCGGTTCAACTGGCTTTTTGGGAATAATGAAATTCGAAAACCGGTTTTTCCAAAAGTCGATTTTTGTGTAAACCCTAGTGCCAGTGGAAAGGAGGAAAGATCCTCTGTCTCTATCCCCTCTTCTTATTACCACTGGCACGCCGGCACTGTGTCATCACGGAACTGATTAGTGTGTTTAGACCATTAGGATCCGGGGACACATATCAGTTCCGTGTCCGGTTCGTGTCAATTCAGTGTCTGAACCGTGTCCATTGATATAAATTACGGTCTCCACAGGGTGGCCATCGTGGTATCGCACATATTCTAAGCGTGATTTATGGGAATTCGAGGCGATGACAGCTATAAGCCTCGAGCAGAATATTTCGGCAGTCACTTTGTTAGATTCTTTTATAATTCGTCCCTGCCATCCGATCGTCAGCTCTCAGAAAAGCTCAAGCAAAATTCGACCGGAAAATAGCATGTCTTAAATAGCTATCGACTTAAAAATCAATATTCAGAATCAGTAAGGAAATTGAGCAGAAATAAAAGGTGTGACGGTGATGATGATTGCAATACTGAAACCTATACTACAATTCTGCGGTTTAGTTGCCTAAAAGCATTGCTTTTCTATATCCTTGAACGATGGAAGCCATTAAATTTTTATTTAGTTTCAGATTTATAAATGCACCATTACGAAATAAACGGTCATTCCTTTTAAAGTTTAATCTTTAGATTATCTATAAAGGAATCTCTTATTTGAATATCGTGTCCTTGAGTTAATTTGGATAACACAGTTCGACAGTCACCTAGACTTGTAACATTCAATAGCGGCTTCTTATAGGTTTTCATGCGCTGAGAACGAATCCGTAAACCGTTTGTCGTCATCACCATCAGTTTTTGAGAAATTCGATTTTGAAAAAAACTGCAAATTTTCAACTTTGACTATCTTTTATGTCGAAACAGTAATAGTTATTCGGTTGTATGGTCCGTCGAATTATTCAATAAAACCCTCCCGAATACAACGATATAAGTTATCAGTGCATTATGAACGTTCAAATACGTTTAAACAACAATCAAAGGAAAAAGAACTACCAAAATGCACCAATTTTGCAGATATCCTTCAATTTATTTCCAAAACTAAGGGTCTAAGAGAAAATCTGATTGCTCCACGTGATGCAGCAGACATTTTTCCTTCGGGAAGCCTCAACAGAAGTGCTAAGTTGCGTTTTGTTTTAAATACAAAAAAGAAACAGTCTGGAAAAACGTGCGGCGCCGACAGTGGCAATCACGCGCTTTAAGCGATTGTGTTACGTTGAGCGGCAGTGGATTGCGAGCTGTCGTTGACTACCACTGGCGACGTCGCACGTTTTTCCAAACTGTTTTTTTTGTATTGAAAACAAAACGCAACTTACCACTTATGTTGAAGCTTCTCGAAGGAAAAATGTCTGCTGCATCGCGTGGAGTAGTCAGATTTTCTCCTAGACCCTTAGTTTTGGAAATAAATTGATGGATGTCTGCAAAAATTGGTGGAGTTCGAGTGTTCTTTTCCCTTTGATCGTTGTTCAAACATATTTAAATGTTTATAATACACTAATAACTTATATCGTTTTTTTCGAGGGGGGGGGGGCGGGGGATCATAGAATATTTTGACGGAACAAGCAACCCAATAACTGTTACTGTTTCGACACAAAAGATATTCAAAGTTGAAAATTTGCAATTTTTTTTCAAAATCGAATTTCTCAAAAACTGTGGATGATGGCGACAAGCGGTTTGCGGATTTGTTTTCAGCGCACAAAAACCTATAAGAAACGGGTATTAAATGTTACATGTCCGAGAAAAAGTCAAATTTTGTCAAATTGTGATTATTGGAATTCTTCTGTATCACTAAGTATTTCGATGGCATTCAGCATAGCTCGATTATAATGAGTCACTATGTATAGTGTATGCACACGTAATGTTGCGAATTACTAGTATCAAGAGGGAACAGAATTTATTTCCGTTATCGGCCTTGCACTTTCTCGAGGAACAAGTTACGCAGTTCACACGTTTCACTCACAATGTGTCCCATTCATCATGGCTATTAAATTTGGAAACCAGTTTTTGTATTTGCAGTTTCAAGGTACCGATTTCCTATATATATCTACAAGTGTCCTAATCTTGCCTTGATGTTACTTTGTCTTCCATCGGCGGAAGAAAATCATGACCCAATTCTTCATCCAAAAACAAACCGTGTCAGCTTGTCGCATATTCTGACATTTTGGATGCATTTTGCCTTTCACAACTTAAAATTCAAATTTAATATGGATTTGGGGGCATTGTCATTATTCAGTTCAGGTTTAACTGCATAAGTTGAAAATGTACAATATTAGTTTCCTCGTAACTAATTATTTAAATATAACTCCTGGCAAAATGTGGGCTTCATGAAAGGCTAAATATTTCTCAAAATGATTCCAAGTAAATAATGTTTAGCGATAATAGGCTGGAAAATTACCATTACCAGAGTCACGAGCTATTTGTCTTGTTCATACAAAATGAATGTTATAATATTGTAAAGTAAAAAAGCATAGTTAACAGTTGCATTTATAAAATATTACAATTAATCATTTTTATCGTCTCATTACCTTGTAATGTTATACAATTTAATACTTTCTTGCTATGGTGAGTAGAAAATTGTGTCATACTCAGCCACGAACTTTTGAAGGGATATGGAATTCGAGGACTCAATAGTGTGAAGCCTCTATAAAAATTGACGAGGTGTATTCAGAATAACTTTTCTAGTAATTTTTTGATATACAAGGAGTATTTATATTACTAAAAATAATTACGAACTCTGCTTACATTAATTCTTATGATCACTAACCATTTTTTACCTAATTTAGTAAGTTCTCTCTGTCGAAATATTCCTGAACCCCTTTTTTAAACACTCTGTATACAAGTATAAGAATACTCACTTCACACTATAAAAATTTTACCTTTAATTTAAAATGGTAAATAAAATAAAAGATTCCTGCTTGTTAGTGTACCTCTAAAAATTGCACTATGCACAATACTTGCTTGTACCTATATGTGAAAGTATGTATTTGCTTTATGTTTAGTTACATTTCAATAATTAGCAAATATACGTGATTTTCATTTTTTTTTCAGCAACTGCGATTGTGGAATGGCTCACTTTCTTTTCACTATTGGCAAAAGCCTGGTGTAGTTCGACTGACCAAAGTCTACATATTTAACGTGACGAACACCGAAAATTTCTTGCACTTTAATGAGAAACCAAAACTCCAAGAAATTGGTCCGTTCGTTTATAGGTACGTTTGCGGAACATAATGAACATACATTTTAGTTAACGAAGTCATTTTTTCATTAATATAAAATTCACATTACAATGTTGTATTTTTCTAATAATTTTTTTCTAATCATCCGTAATATGTATACCGCATTTTAAGCGTTACGTAGTATAATTAATATTTCGTTGCACCAATTGAATATGATAACTACAGGACTTTAAAGAAATACCTATATAGCTTATCGGTTGCGTCCGTTTTAACATGTAAATTTTCGATTCAGGAAAGTCCGGATCCTGTTTGTATCCGAGTGCATATTACGCGGAAATGATTCTCTCGTTTCGAAATATTTTGAAATTCTTTGAGATCATCAAGGCATAATAACCGTTATTAGCAATTTATTACTTCCTCATATAAAAAGCAGTTTAAGCAGATTTAGTGTTGCAACACTCTTACTCTTTAGCAACATCCACATTGTATTCACGTTCTACTACGTCTTTTGTTACTCGATTATTCTTTATAATTCTTGCATAACAAATAATTAATTTATAAATTCTTAATTTATTTGCTAAAGTATAAAATTACGATTGGTCAAAGTCACTTAAGCCCTTCGTGGTCGCACGGAGTGTAGCGCACCCCAGGGTATGTCTTTGCCAATATTTCTGTAAATTTGTATACCTTAATAATGAAATTTAAAAATTTGGTGAATTTTAACACAAGAATAGCACTTCTTCCACAAATTAACTTCAAATACAAAATTTCAGTAAATCAAAATTTACATTTCTAGAAAGAGACTTAGAGCATGAATGTACGAGTATCACTCAAAAGTTAAAAGATTCAAAAATATGAAAATGGTAACTCAAAAATGACGCCGGTGTGATTATAAGAAGGTGTGACCACGGATGGTTAAAGTTGCACGTTCCAAATCTAGAATATTTCGATGACGATAATTAGTTACATAATTTTTAATTTCATCATAATTTGGAACCGTAAATACACAGGAATCAAGAAATTCTAATTTCTATTTTACAGAGAGGATATGGAGAAAGTCAATATCGTTTTCCATAACAATGGTACAGTCAGTTACCAACACAAAAAAATATTAAATTTTGTACCAGAATTGTCCAAGGACAAAGACGTGAAGCTAATGGTACCAAACATTCCCTTACTCGTAAGTGAATTTTTTATCGTTGTAAATATATATGACATCGTAGAGTATTTACAATGACTTAATTATACATGCCAGTGTTATTAACTATTGCGTCATATTCATACCAGCTTTATTTGAAAATTCATACCAAATTCACACCAAAAAAATGAAAATATTTATTTTATTAATGCGCGTATCGCGTAAAATTTATCAGCAGGCTGATGAAAATTTCTCTATGATTCCATATAAAAATAATTAGTCTGTTACTATGTAAAACATGTTTTGTATTTTTTAGACTCTGACGACACAAAGCAAGAGTCTACCTCGATTTCTTACTGTAGGATTATCCGTGTTCTTGAGCGGCATGCACATGAGTCCATTTGTTCCTGTAACTGCTCAAGAACTGGTTTTCGGATATGATGATCCATTAGTTAGCATTGCGCACCGATTCTTTCCGAAAACGCGACGTCCTATGAGTCAAATGGGACTCCTTCTTGGGGTAGGCAATAATTTATTATTTATGAACAAATCATGGTCCTACATCATACTTCGTAGAACTAAGACGGAGAGGAAGGTGCATAAAAAATTTTCTCGAAATCTTAGATAATATTATCGTAATATCTTAATTTGTAATTATGGCACAGTACCACAATGCAATGATACAGAATGGTATTCTTTCAGAGAATTGTATTTACTAGAATTTGAAAACTATAGTAACTTCTATTAGGTAATATTTTCAATATTACATCTCTATGTTTTGCTTTATACTACGAATTAGCCTTTTTTCTAGTCATATAAATTACCTTATGCCAAATTTAGAAAATTAGATTCTGGATAATATAATGGCCTTAAACACGAATCTGAATAATTCTATATCTACTATTTGGTGATAGATGTATCTCAGTAATGAGAAAGAAACTCAATATAAATTAATCACCGTATTTAAAACATGCAGTATTTAAAACCGAACATTTTCGTATGAAACAAAAAGACTTTTCATGTTTCCCACATGTTTTATATTTTTTTAGATTTGTTTAATTTTCTACAAAAATATGTACATACTACTTGTTATATGAACTGTGTTAACGAATGCACGCATCATGTATATTAAACGCACGATGCTTAAGAAGCAAAAATATAATAATAATTATCATTGCAGAGAAATGGCACATTGAACGAAGTGTCTACTATTTTCACGGGACATACAGACATGAAGGAATTTGGATTAATAAATCGGTTGAATGGATTAGATCGTCTGCCATATTGGGCAGATGCACCATGTAATTCTATACGAGCTTCGGAAGGTAATACTATGACGTATCACAAAGAGACAATTATTCGAAGCTATTATTAATAATACAAATTTTTGCAAAATATTGGATTTGTCTTCTCTTTATATTTCACTGGATACCTACTGCCACTAATTAGGAGTAGTAAAGTTGTTATTCAGAAAAGTGCCATTCCACATGCAAAGTCCTAAATTATAATTTTGTAAAATACATTGTTACTTAAAACTAAATGGATTATATACTTTCTCCACAACTACTTAGTCCAAGTTTTTGATAAAGTTTTCGAGAGAAATGCTGTCTATAAATTTTTTAAGCTTCACTTCTTTCTGTGTACAATCGTTCTAATTAAAATTGACATTACTTGAATATTAGTAAAAGTAAGTTTATTACTTTTATTACTATAACATTAATTGCAATATTGTTTCCTTATATTTCAGGATCCTTCTTCCCACCCCGCGAGAAAACTGGTGAAGATGTCATTCATCTTTGGGACAAGGATATTTGTCGCACCTTACCTTTACAATATCGCGGCCCAACTGAGAAATCAGGAATTAAAGCAGACTTTTATACTCCCTCTGACGTTGTCTTTGGACGACCTAATGAAACAGCACCGGAAAATGAATGCTTTTGCTCTGGCGACATGTCGACATGTCCATCAGGCGGACTACAAAATATTAGTCCATGCCAGTACAGTGCGTATTACTTAGACTATTTTCCAATATGGCGCATTAGGGTGGTCCTCATTTATATGTGTCGAAATTTTTTTTTGTATTTCTTTGCGCACACCCCGTAGGACGGTGCCATTTGATAAAAAAATAGTCCCTGAAAATGTTTATTGCAATCAATCAACAGGAAAACTTGCCGACCAAGCCTTAAAGTTACATCAGTGGTTTGAATTTGAAGAATTTCTCAAAAATGGTAAGTCCTATCGAAATTTTGTTCAAATGATATTAAAAGAGCATTCAATTTTCAACAATTAATGTATATATAATTTTCTTGTGCTTCAAACCATTTTTTAGTTTTTTACTATATTCAAATGCTATTATATAAAAAATGGTTGGAAGCTCGAGAAAATTATATATACATTAGTTGTAGAAAATTAAATGCTCTTTTAATATCATTTGAACAAAATTTCGATAGGACTCACCATTTTTTAGAAATTTTTCAAATTGAAATCATTGATGAATTTTAAACTTTAATCTTTTTCAGGGACTCTTTTTTTATGAAATGGAACCATATTGGGAGGGGGGGGGGAGAGGAAAAGAAATCGAAGGTTGAAAAAAGGGCCACCCTAATTGGCGCATGCAGTTTTGCGAGCATCAAATCCAGATATTGTGTATCACATTTTAATCACCGTCCCAAACTATGCTACTATTTATATTTCAAGTAGTTTTATTCAACATGGTGTATATTTTAATTAGGTACATAAAGTGCGTAATAATGAGGTAAAATTGTTGTTCCGAATATACCCTAGACCCCTAGAGTGCCTGATTTAGACACTTCAAGGAAATAGACTTCATTTGTTTCATCGACGTAATATATAAAATTATCGATACCACAAATATGTGTTGCATATCAGTTTGTCACAAGAAATCAGGGTTTCACAAATGTGTAACGCGTGGTTGTGGACGCATTAAAGTAGCTCTTCCAGTCAACCAGCCAAAGCAGTCAGTTACAGTCAAAACACTAAAATGAAATATAGCAACAATTACAATTTTGTAATACATATTTTTGTATTTATTCTATTTCCAGCTGCGCCAGTTTACCTTTCCTTTCCACACTTCTATAAATCGGACCGTCAGTTATTAGATGCTGTTGAGGGATTGAATCCAAACGTAGAAATGCATGGAACTTACTTCAAAATTCAATCGGTAAGTAATGTTTCATAATAGCTTGTCCCAGAAATTCGATTTAATCTACTCAGATTAATCAATTTCAATAACTAATATCAGCTTCCTGAAAAATAGAAGTAAATAAGAACGATAGTTACGATTCAGGCGGGAGGAGATCTCCTTATTATAAAATTTAATAATAAAGGGAATCATTGAAAATGTTATAATACTAACTATATTTAGAATACGATCCTTTCGTGTTGCAGAAGCTTGGTGTGCCGTTAGAAGGAAAGGTTCGCCTGCAATTGAATTTAAAAGTCGAACGTCAGCCATACATCGGTGTCGTGTCGGATTTCCCCGACATCGTGTTCCCAGTCATGTGGCTGGAAGAAGGTATCGAGGAACTGACACCTTCTATCCGCAGATGGGTCTACTTAGCAACGACATTCAGCGATATTGCTGTTCCTTGTGCCTCGTATGGATTAATTCTAGTCGGTATAATAATCATCGTCACAGTTTTCGCGAAGGCCTACAACAACACGGTGTTCACGCACGAAGCCATCGAGCTAGGCAAGAAGACCATCAGAAGAGGTTCGATGATGCTGGTCAACGGTCAGCACAAATTTTTGGCCACACGGGAATCGTACGTTTTGCTCAGTTACGATAACAAATCAGCGAGGACAGAGGTCTAGTTTGTTTAGTATAATTTTGTGGATAGTGCCCGATATACGTTTAAGTGATACTGCGTTATGCGGCGTCGAGGTAGCTTCGCATATCGTATAATCGTTTTATACTGTACACCAAAGTTTTCCTTCCGATTACCTGAAGAGAACGACGACGCGTATGATCCAACAGCATGTATTTGGCAGATATCCGTTAACAACTGCACGAACGGCGTTCAAGGTTGTTTAATTGCTTTTTCTGTATCTGTGATTTCATCTTCTTATTTATATATTATCAATATACCGCTGTATGAAACAGATCGTGGTCGGACGAGCAGAAAAGTGTAACGAAAACAGAACGAAAAGCAGGAAGGCGTCCGAGGGGATTGTTTACTTTAATAATCTAGTGTGCATTTTATAGGAACATTTATTGTATGGCTCTGTACGAGCAGTTCATGCACGATCAAAATCTAGTGCAATATTAGTGCTAGGTGTTAGGTATTAATATGAACGATTACCAAGCAGAATATTCAAACGACACGTTAGAAATGAGGCAGTGAGAGCAACAATGGACTAACCCACATTTTTTTTAGAAATTGAGGTAGTAGTATTAACGTATTCCAATAGGCTCTACTAATCATATAAAATAGGAACAAAAATTTTTGGTATGTTATTGCTCTCGCTGCTTCAAATATTCCAACGTTTGTTTCCTTGTGTCTGTTATAGTACTTGTTCATTACGAAGTTTCGAAGAGAAACTAAACTGTAGATTTTCCAATTTTGGATAAGGATTTCTAATTCTAATTGGGTCTAATCTTAAACGAGTAAAATCTACTGTTACTAATACTCCGAGTTAAGTAATGAAAGGAGGACGAGATAACGTATGTTATGTTATATCGTAGGTAATGTTTTTTATAATTGGTGACGAGTAAAATCTATTTAAAGAAATCGAATGTTAACGAAACTAGGAGAAGTAATTAATATAACTTTATAGAAAATATGTACTAAATATAAGCTTTCGTATTGGAACAATTGGATTCCTTAAAAATTATGAAAACTATATACTATTCCTATACAGATTGTGTTTATAATAAAAGATGTTATTGTATATGAAAATGTGTTTAAATTGATTTTAAAGTGGTCCGAAAACCGGAACTATTTATCATCATTTTAGTTACAAAACTATAATAATTTCTGAAAAATATAAATAAATAGGTGGATACGTCGTGTAACATACGCCATATGCGTATGTCATTAAGTTTAAAAAATTAGAAATCTATTATTTGCATTATCATTCTTACAGTCGTTATAAGCGTGAAAACGAATCCACGAATCGCGCCGGAAATTAAATTCCTCGAATGGCAATTGCTTTACGTGGAAGACGAATCCGCGGATCACGAAGGTAGTTCGAGGGGATTTCCGGACCACCGGCGCGCCATTTCAATCGATCGACGGTAGCTAACCGAACCCCACAATTGTTGGCACTTCTAAATCGGAATTGTATATATAAATAGGGCCACAGGCTCTTTTGTAAGCCATTTCTTTATAGCGAATTCGGCGATATCTTGTATCATCGACGAAGTATAGGATAGACCTATCACCCAAAGTTATTTTCTGTCCCACGGTTTTGGGGCCCATGAGCGCTATTACCATTTCTTTGTCACGCCCAACGTTAACGGCGGAACGTGAAATAAGAGTGCAGCACTCGTAGCGGTAGGAATTAAAATTATAAGGGCGGTGAAATTTAAACACCGGGTGTCCCGATTGGTGGATGACAAATTGATACAGTATATTGAGACGTCAAATAGTTGGAAAAGTTTATATAGTAAAATTTCTTCATTCATAAGGTAGAAATATTTTCTAGATGTTCTAATGTCAGTGATGGAAACACGATGTGTTTCTTTGCTTGAATAACGGAGAAGCACTGACGAGGTATAAGATAGACCTAGCACCCAATGCATTTTCTTGTCACCTGTTTGTGGGGTCCTGGGACACCATTACCACTTTAGTGTCACATGCAACGTTACCGGTGAAATCTAGAAACAGATGGTAACGCTACGCGTGGTAGGAATTAGAATTCAGCACGGGTAAAATTTGGTTATTCGAAACCCGCGATTTACAAATGTTTCCGTTAGAGTAACAATTTAAATTCCGTTTAAAGGAAGAGGAAGAAGGATCACAACAAAACGAAAACACGATCACTCTTTAACCTTAATGTTCTCTTCGAGTTTATTTAAAGGAAAACAAATTTATTTATCATAAACATTTGTTTAAAGAACAACGTTATTTGTGGAAGGAATGCTCTAATGATGTAACTTGAAATATCTCACCAAGTAATTGAAACTTGATATATTCCAGTAAGGTGCTGAAATGGAGAGGATTTTGAAATTTTTCAAAATTCCATCAGTTCCCGTATCCTGCTGAAATATTCCAAGTTCCAACGTAACACAATACTCGTATTCTGGGGTCAGGTAGGAATAAGAGAATCCATCAACATTTGATAATTTCACATAAAATTTTTATTTCATATAGATTATAGATAATAGAAATTACAAACATTTCAAGTTACATCTATTCTTACATTCTACCAATGTCTTCCAAGTTACATAAACTCCTATATCTAACTAAAATATTTGACAATCGCAGCCATTTTTGGCTCGGCTTTCACGGTTTACCAAGTTTCACCGCGAGGAGATTGCTGCGTTCGGAGATTCGCAGAGAGATAGATGGAATCAAAGTTCCATCTATCTCCATTTTCATGAAAACGTTAGTATACTAAACCAAAGAAATGGATGGAAACCAAGTTCCATCGATCTCGTCAGTTTAGATATAGAATCTGGGGAACTGCCAAGCAATCGCTCGATTAAAACAAATTCAGCAAAGAGTGAAAATTTTAGAGAATGTATCAAATTGAAAATGTAACAATATAAATATTTCTGAACACGTTTAATGTATAATGTACATATTTTAAATACAAATAGAGGTGTATTACTATTTTTCTATGAAATACTAGTGTTACAAATGAAATGTAATTTGTCACTATTTTTTAAAAAGAAAAGATAAAATATCGAGTTATGTACATATGTAGGTATAGGTACATATACTATGAGCGAGTTTGGGTGCATCAATTTATACGTGATTATTAGACAGTTGTAACCGATAGAGGGAATCAAAATGTCAGATTGTATATACTGTTACACGCAGAGTGCTAATTAGGTACTTCCAGGGCATTGCTCGATTGACAGGTTCAAGCAAATTGACAGTTGTTAATCTATTGACAGGAGCAAGCCGACTGACGTGTCTCAATATAACGAGAATTGCACACGTGTATATAATGGCAAATGTTCCCGTCACAACTACTTCCAGGACAGCACAAGACGTCTTAAAGACGTCCATGTTGCTTCGTAAGAGCGAAATCGACTAGGTGGGTTCGATTCTCGTCAGGGTCAAATTTTTTTCTTCATCTTTTAACCCAGACCTGTCGAAGACGACTTTTACGACGTCTTTGAAGTTCTTTAATAAGTGCTTTAACTTTAAGACGTAATTAGGATTTTACCCGACGTCGTTCAAACGTCTTGAATGTCTGAAATGTACGTCTTTAAGGCGCCTTTGTGGTTACTAATACTTATAAGGATTTTTTTATATAATGGAATTTAGGTTATATTTGTATTACAATTGTTATTAGATTGTCTCGGAGAAAAACATAATAGAAAGAATGGGAATAAATAAGTTTGCTCTGTGATCCTTAAGGAGTACTAGCCAGTCAAATATCGATTTATTTATTGCACTTTTCGAAAGGATAGTATTCCTTTCTGACTAAAATGCCGTTTGGTTTATCATAATTTTACACAATTGTTAATTTGACAGTTAAAAAGATCAAGCGGCAACTTATTGCGTCACATTGGCTCAGAAGGAGCAGATAGTTAGTGGTCATGGCAAACGGTAAAGGCCGGAAATAATTTACCCACGTACAAGCACAAGCCTGCCGCCTCCTTCCCCTTAAAGCCATCTTACCGATTTATAATTATCTGTCCAATGAAGAACTTATTACTACTAAAGTAGGTGCATCGGTGGATTTACACAGGACGCAAAAAATTTGCTTAAATAATATGGTTTGGAAAGTAGCTTTAAAAATGGCCTTTAGCGGCCAAGAAATACTTAGTATAAGTATGTAGGTACTCATCTATCAGCAGCTGTATTTAATGACGGCTGTAATGAGCGCGAACCGATGCGATATGCGTGCTAGTGGAATAGTGAGTGGACGACGCTAATACCAGCTTACAAATTACAAAATAGGTCCAAAACAAGCCGAATTAAAACAAGAATCGATCAGCAGGGACATCAGGCGGATACCGAGGACACATTAAAATTTTAAAGTATCATACTACTCTGCTACAGCTCCTTATATATACCTAGAAGTAAAAGTACTTTAAAATGTAAAAGAAACATTAAACGCATTTTTTCTCTCTCGGTTTTTCCTGATTGCGAACGAACGGAGATTCAGATCGACTTGAAAAAAATTATAGGATATGTAAAGCATGTGCCATTCCCCGCGGAACCTATGATATCTATACCTAGTCCGGGAAAGTTCGAAATTTTCACAACGCTTGTACTGAAATCATCGAATTTTGGTTGAAACGAAAGGTAGGACTGTCTTTTCTGATCAAAGTGCATCATTGATGTGGAAACGCACAGGTTCATTAAACTTTGGCGGCAGAAATTTGAAGTGGTCAACTTCTGTACCCTGGTTAGTAACTGTATCGTTTAGACATGTGGAACGTACACATATACAACACTGTATATTATGATAGTATACTAGTACGGATTTTCCATTAATAAAACAGGCACGTCCAAGTATTTTCTTTTAACATGATTCTCATTCCATGTCGAATCTTGAGTACTTTACTATCTTGTCTCACTCACACGGTCGTATGTCTCACCCACATCTCTCCACTGACCTACACCAAGTTCGATACGTGTCCGACGAGTCAGCGACTTTTTTTATTTTTCGTGGTGACATACGCATTTTCATGAAAAAAACTAGGCCACAGGTTTTTCAGGAATTCCAATTAACGTTTCAGATTCCTACATCACTAGACTTTCAAATTTTACATTCCCGGAATTAGTATAAAACATTGGAGACTTTTTTAACTTTTCTTTTCTTTGAATTTACATTAAATGTTAACGCTGCGTTAGTAAATATTAAAATAGTTATTCTGCAACATTAATTTCTTAAAAATAAAACATTGAATCTATATTACCTATTCAAACAAAGGTTTTAGAATAATAAACCATTATCAACCTATAAACGTTTGTTGTGCTATTTGAGCGAGGCCACCCATCCATCACTGGTAACGAACACCGCCGCGTTAAGTGGAAGTACCGAGTAATAGCCAGACATGCTAGTCGAATCGTGCATAATCCGACAAGCAGTTTGTGGACCTTAAAAATCAATTGTTTCGAAAACGAAGCCTCGTACGAAAAAAATGTATTTTTTCACGTGAACGTGGCACGTTTCATTTTTTTCTTACGGACAGTTGCATGTAGAAAAAATGAACCGTGTTACGTTTCGTAAGGCGCGTCGAGTTGAAGTAGACAGACATTACTTTTGTTAAATATTGGTCATTCTATAAACTACGTTACTACGGTAACAAAAATTTTCAGCTCCATAGTCTTGCAAGATTTAATCATGAATATATTTGTGATATCAATTCCCAGACATCAATAATTCATATTTTCTTTTCTGTCGCAAACTTTGTTCTGTCTTGAACTTTATCTATACTGCTTATGGACATTACTTTCTTTTTATACTTTACCTGACTTGCTGATACGTTCTTCACCTAACCTCCTATACCAACACCTTTCTGAACTCTATCGCATCAGGGATCTTGTTTGAGAACAAAAATAAAGGAAACTGTTTGGGTACTTACATAACTCCTTACATGTCTTCAATCTTTTCCAAAGGCACAGCACCCCTTTTTCAATATTTCCCTTATTTTAATAAAAATCGGGAATTGTGTTACACGGGGAATCCTATTTTAGGGGCCAAAAACATAGCAAAATTTGGGAATTTTTTTCAAGAAACTAGCAATTCGATTCATCTGAAATTTGGACCATGGTTTTATGCATCTTTGAAGAAGTTGTAGTTTTTTTTATTATTCGTTAATAATAAATATAGGAGTTATGCATGATGGGCCATCACGCCACGCAAAATTCTCCGTCCGCTAGTGTGCATGATATTTATGTTCCAGGTAATCGAAAACAGTTATTAATCGAAAGTTTAATAAATATTGCTGTGTTTTTAGCCCAAAAATAGGGTTCCTCCCTTAACTTAACTCCCCACAATTTTGTAACGTTGCCTCCATTAAAGGCAAAATAAAATGTAGTTACATCGCTTTCATATTGTGCAACTTTATGGAAATATGACGAGAGATTCTGTAGCAAAATTTAAGAATAAATAGAACGTTTTGTTGGATGGCTCCTGCGTATAGATTATTGGAATAGAATCTGCTCTGTGTGTGTATGCATGCCCACGCGCGGGGCGGCGGTGTGTCTGCGTGGGCTGCGGTAAGTTGCATCGATATTGTGTCTGAGTATAGGAGCGTGACCGTCCTGACACTGCGTGTTTATTGAAATTTGTGAAACTATGGTTCCCCTCGAGATTTTGCCTGATCATAGTATATTTGTCGACTGCACCGAATTGTATAGTGGTTGCTGAAACATGGGTGGGAATAAACCTTCAACAAACTAATTCTTAAGTGGCAAAGATTTTGGGGATAAAAAATAGAAAATTCTTAGTAAAAGAAATTTGTTCTGTTACGAGAGAGAGAGAGAGAGAGAGAGAGATCCTGCAATATTTCGACTAAATTTGTGATATAATTATATTCACGAGTAGTGCCTATGTGATAACTATACACTACATGAATAAAGACAAAACAACCATGCTGAGAATTGGAAATTATTTTATTACATATTTGTAAGTCATGTTATGTTGTAAAGTGGTTGTGATAACTGAATGAGAAGACTTAGATTGACTGAGATAGATCTTCAACAAAAGTAACACAGCTGAGACGTTTATAAGCGTTTTCACGTGTTTCTTTATTGATTTCTGACCGAGATTGGAAGTAGTTATGTTTTTGTTTGGCTGTCCTTGATTCCTTGGAGTGCACTGAGTATCCAGGAATCCATTTGATGTGGACAAGCGTGAAGGACATACTTGATTGTAGTGGTGTTCTCAATGAAGGATAGAGGACTCGTAATTACTGGCTTGATGAAAGCTTCTAATCGAGGAGTTAGGCAGCTTCTATAGGATTAATACAAGGTGTGGAGAATTCAATTACTCGAAGCAAGCAAAGACCTCATGTACTATTAGTAGAATGTTAGCTGGACACACATTTTACACGTACACGTGGAAATCGGTTCCGCAGCATTATATGAATATGGGCAGTGAAGGAATGTTAAACGTTTGAAATAGTCTATCCATATTTGCACACATTCCTCAATGCTGAAGCGTTGTTATTACGAATGTATTATGGCTTCATTATATGTGCATCGTTTCTAGCACAGAGCATATAGTGCCTGATCTGTTTCGAGAAACTTAAATATTCCATTAATGACGAGGATACGTCCCTCGCATTTTTTTAATTAACCCTTCGTTGACACTCTGGGTGTGCGCCACCCACAAACTGATTTTGACAGTCTGTACCTTCTATATGCAAAATAAATACCTTTCTTTCCAAAGCCGACTTACAAACTATTGTTTTTCTCAGAATATTATATCTGAACAACAACTCGATAGATTTTTAGCTTCCAATATTGAAATTTGTAGAAGTTACAATTATTTTTTAAGATTTTCTTCGTGTTTTCTTCACATATGGTAATCTAGATTTTTTTGCAAAAACTGTGATAAAATTTCAATAAAAAAAACTGTTGGAATATATTCTAGAGACCTTGAAATTAACCCATGATTCTTTTCATAACGATTGGATTCTTTATATGAGAATGGCAGTCGTTCTAAAAATGTTTTGGCTGTGAGCCACCCAGGTATGTCAAAGTTGATCGACAAAGGATGTGTGGTAACGAAGGGATGATATTCGCTCATAATTATTTACTTTTCCAATAAACAAATAAATGTATTACCTTGAAATAAATACTCCAATGGTCGAAAAAATTATATATCATTTGATCCAACGAAATATTAAATAGAGTTGTCACTCTTTGTGATGATGAACATGCATATGTAGTAAGATTTCAAAATTCACTTCGTATAATTCCACGGGATCTGTTGTGTCTTTAGTTTACAAGGAAGATATAGAAAGTTTACAATATAATTTTCGAGGGTACAAACTACCGTGTCGTCGCCACCATTTGCAAATTCGACAAGGTATAATGTCATGTAGTTGGACGTTCTTCATGGACATGGCAGTTGTAACGTGCCACTACCATCCTTGCTTATGGTATTCCGTAAATTAATGGTTTCAGGACTTGCTACACTTTGGCAAACATATACCTTCCAAATTACAAGCTGTGTATCTAGAAACTTCTCCACCGCAAAATTATGTTGCATATTCTTGAATTATTACGTCGGTGCACAAGTTCGTTCGTTTTATTGAATCGAAGTCTTTATTAAAAGTAGAAATATTTTACACGTTTTTTTAATCAATGTATTCTCCTTGGATATCTAGAATGACTTAAAATTGAAGTAACATAATAAAATTAAAAAAAAAAGACACAAAAACCGAGAAAAAAATGAAATTTTAGTGTTTTTACACAATTGTAAGTTACAACGAAAAAAGGAAGAAGAAGAAAACGAGATATCTCAGTCTTAGGTACAGTTGCTATGTTTTCGTTGCACCTGATAAAACTCATCTGTATCTGTGTTTATACCTGGGTATATAAATCATCATGCTTATGTTTCCGCCTTCATTAATTTCCACTTAGGAGACAAAATACAGTGGGCACGATTGCCTGATAAGAAAATGTAAAATATTTGTCATAACAATACATGTTATTCTTTCTTCGTATTTCAATTTCGTCAGTACAGATTGATCCCTGAAAAAATTGATTAATGTCAGTCAGCAAACTTGAATGATTTTACATTTACATACAGTGGAACCTCCATTATCCGAATTATTAGGAAGACATGATTGTTCGAATAATGAAGCACTCACTTTCATCATGTTGAATATTCTACATTTCAGAACGTAACTTCCTGAACTTGTATGTTTTTTCCGCACCTCTAGGTGGATGTAAAATGAACCCCTTAGACGCGTCTGTTGATTTCTGCGGCCGCGAATTGCAACGATCGGGTGTAAATATAAATTACAAGCCCGCAAAGGCAATTTCGCCTTCGCTGTTCTGGGGGAGAGGACGAAGCACGACGAACGGGCGCTCTCAGACAGCTTAGGGACTCCGGCAGGAGAGTTCGGCGATAATACTTGGATGGCTGCCTGGAGAGAGAGCATACTACTTAAGTTCTCTTTTCCCTGGACGCTCGACCGATATGGAGAGTTAGGCGACAATACCTCGACGCCAATCGAACGGGAGAGTACAGAGTAACTCTTGGACGCCTTATTAGAATAGAGTCGAGAACACTTTCTTACATACTTGATCCTTGAGAGAGGAGAGTACGGGAAAATATTCCTGGACGCCCTATCGAAGGCTACAGGGTTAATTTGTATTTCTTATGGAATATATAAGGAAATATATAATGAAATGAAATTGTATAATATATAATGAAGTTCTGGTCTGTATGTTCTCATAAATATTTATTTATTTATGAAAGGAAAATACATGAAAAGCACTATTTGTGCGGGAATAATTCATCTGAAAATAATAACATTGGACAAGACTTCGATAAAAATCCTTCCATGGCTTAATTACTGCAGTCACATTTGTCCAGAGTAACGCATTTTCCTTTGGAGTTCCTCGCAAGCCCAGGCTCACAGAAGCAGCCTGCGACGCATTGCTAAAAGACAAAGTGTTCAACGATTAGATTCATAGGCATCACAAAAATAACATAAAATAATTCAGAATCATACGATGTCATATATCATAGGCAGTCGATTTTTGAAAAAGGGGGTTTAATGTTCTGGATATTACTTTCCATTGAATTGTACATCAAAGTATAATATTGGCGATATCGAAGTATCATATTGTAACATAGAAAAGATGAACACTTTCAACCAAGTTTTCGTGTGGCTGAAACTTATCGATTATTGATGAGAATTGATATGCTGTAGTGCAGCATAAACTGCACATGGTCTATCCTTCAGGAAACGCACGATTGACATCACCAACGCGAGTTCTACCCCACTCACGTTCGGTGAGTCTTGTTTACTGACCTCGACGGTGGGTAGGCTCGAGCCCGCGATAAAAATCGTGAACATGTACCGAAAATCACACGCGAATGGTCCCGAATGGTCGCGTAAATATATAATATATATATACTATTGTACTAACCAGAGTACACACTTGAGGACAAGGTTTATCGCATGTTGGTGGACAGGCAGTACCGCACTCTTGATAAACCTCATCTTCTGGGCATTTATCCGCTGTCACTAAAATTCACACCATTACACGATTCGTATTATTTCTTATAAAATTCTGCATGCAGAGTTGGGGGCGAAACAAGTTACAGGATACATATTTGTGCTCTGAGTTTAACACTTCATTGGAATACACATTATGAAACTTTTAATTTTTGGCTTTTATATAGTAAATAAAAAAAATGTAGTCAATGTAAATAGAATAAACGTTCCTCGCTTAAAAATATTCAACAGGTGTGTGACATATGTTTGTTTTCATATAAATATAGTATGGTGGATATCTCACGAGCTCTATGAAACACACTTTAATCAATTTCTACACACATATTTCTAATAATCACACAACATTAGCAGATGTTTAAAGTGACTTTTAAATAATAACCTGTGATTGCAAATTTTTAAAGAGTGTACACTGTAAGTTTGCTACCTGCGTTATAGTACGCATATAATGTAGGCCTATGTGACAATTAGGGTTTGAAAAAATATTTGTAGAAGTACTTGTTAATAGTAATTGAATAATGAAATAAAATATAAGGAATTCAGTGGACACAAAATAAATTTATGTACGTTCATAAGATGATATGGAAAGTGACTTTCACGATTTTCATTACTTACCCACAGAGAAGACTACCATGAAGGCAAATGCAGCAATAATGAAGCGAGACATATTGGCTGTGTGTGTTGTTCGTATGGACGTTTTCAGTGAACTTGGCAACACTTGAGGAATGGCTCTGTTTTATACTTTACCGTTCCACGCGTTAGTGTCACGTCTTGTGTGTGTTCAGTATGCACAGATCAAAATTTATGATTCTGTCTCGTTGAACCTAGATTTAAAGAACGATCCCCTGTTACCAGATAAAGAAATTTCCCAAAATAATGTGCCAACGCCTGCAGCGTGCAGTATCGTCATAGCAATGTTTGGCATGGAATTATCGATATTTGAATTTGTTACAGCCGTTGATTAAATTGTTATCTTTGTTATGTTATTAATCTATTGTACACGATACAGACTTCTTAAAACACGTTTTCTTCGAATATATGGAGAAATCAACCTTTTTTAGGCAGAAGGACTTTCACATATCATGTTTATATCAGTAAATCAGTGTTATAAGGTAGATTCCGCAGCGCGTTATGTACCAATTTAAGATATTTATACATAATGTGAAATGTACCATTAACATGTTCGCTAGCAAACGTCGTGTACCGCGTGACGCGACCCGACATGCATTACACTTCAAATTACAGTAGTAGTACTCTTATGTTTAGTAAGTAATTTTAAGGTAATTACATGCATGTTTCATTCTTCGAACTGTTCGATTGTATGAACAATTTGATTTTGCGAATCACCTCGGTCCCATTTGGTACGGATAATAATGACGCTCTACTGTATACTCTTAAGATAATACGACGTTTCAGTGACAAAAATCATGCGTCCAAGGCTGAGCTCAGACGGACCAATTTAGAAGCCCCCTACATACAATCACAAAACAGTGCTTAAGTAGTCGCTTTTGTATCGACGACAAAAAACTGTACCATGAAATTGTTGCTGTCCGTGGTTGACACGACGCACAATTGTTTTTTTGTGGTTGTAGTGGGCTTCTAAATTGGTCTGTTTGAGCTCAACCTAATAGAATATTCGGGTAACGGATACACGAATAATAGAGTTTCTACTGTAATAATTTCATTAAGTTCATCATTTTACTTACAAACATTTCCTTTACTACATTTCACGCAAACATCCACTTATCTTTGATCTCCCTGTTGGCGTGAAAGCAGGTAGATTTCATTTAAACTAAACGTAAGTGATCTTGAAACAGGCTTGTCACTTTGATTTACAACGTTTACATTGCCAACTGGCTGAATGCAGCATCGGTACATACATTCTGTGATATATTTATTTGCAGCTTAGAGTGACTAAAATGTCTTATCGCATAAAGTACCTACAAACACGTTTATCTTGTAAATCAAGTTTTCCGCGTAAAACTTTTGTAGTAAAACAAATTATACTACAAAAGATTTGCATTTATAATTCTTTTGTGCATCGTTCGCCAGAATGACATATTTTATAGCAGTGAGAGAACAGCGAATGTTCATTCTGCCATTACTGTCCAGGGAGTACCTGTCTCTGCGAATCTATTCACCTAAAATCTTAGTAATTAATATTGATTCTGCATCATATCTAAATATAAAATAATTTAAGTACTTTTGGGTCTAACTATTTTTCAAGAGCACGAGCAGGGTATCTTCAATCGACAAATTTAAAGCGGGAGACAAAGTATGCCAGTGTATCATCGATCAATGTCAATGGCAATGTGTCAGCGAATCAATTACAATTCAGCGAATGTACATTATCTAAGTCTTTGCGGCGCTTTGGGGTTGACTGACGGTGACACAATAGAGCAAGATTGAAAATGTTGTATAGGTACGTAAAAATGTGAGGGTAATAATGCCGCAGGATAATGCATGATTTGCAAAATAGTTTTATGAAATATGTACTAGCTTTATTACTCAGCTTCGCCCGAAATACAGATTGTGATTTTATAAAAAAAAATTTAATTTTTTGTGAAAAGAGTCACATTCATCTGAATTAGCTAGACAGAATCAGCTGGGCCCATGATTCCAGAGTTTACCGTTCGAAAGTTTTTAAGTGACAGACGAACACACAAACACTTTCTGCTTTATATTGTATTAAGATTTGTGGAAAACAAATGGATATGGACATCGGGGTTCCATGAGAACGATAACAATATTCTGCTCTAAATCTAAGTGTCCTCTAATACAGATTAAGTTTACTTATATACAAAATTCTCCAAATTCGCGAAAATTTATTTGCAATAAATTTTTTTTATTTAAGTTGCTTTATATTAATAAAAAATTCAGTGTTGGTTTTCTCCTGCGGTATTATGACTATGTATTCCACTTTTTAGAAATTTGTAATCCGACAGTGAGATAAGAGGTACAAACCTACAGTAAACTTTGATTATCTAGACATCAGATAGTGAACTTTCTCAGATTTTGATCAATACCTGACAATATACATATTTATGAAATGCACTATTTACTCACGGAATTATGGAATTTATTTAAAAAGAATACACAACGTAAATACAAATCTATCTTATGTTTTTGAGTTTCTGTGACATTTTTCGAGTCGTAAGGCGGCGTTGGCAATTGTTATTGTATCCCCGTCATAAACGAAGGAACTTTTCAATTGTTAATCATGAAGGCTGCATAATATAATAATTTAAAAGTACGTTTTTCCATACACCTTTGTACATAACTTCGTGAGAATGTCTCAAAATTATATTCATTATTTACTTAAAAATGTGCTTTGTTTGATCTATGTAAATCCAATTTGCCCATCACACATTTAATTATACTTTAGTTATTATAGTTATACCAACTTTCGATTCCTAACAAAAATACGAACATGTGCGACCATAACATGAAAAGCAAAAAATTTATTGCCTTTCTAGTGTCTTTATAAGCTCCACTTGTTTTTCATAGCATTCTGGAGATTTGATACCATCCGTTGGCAAACACTTTACTGTGTACATAACGCTGTGCATGTATCGTTTATTTAATACTATTTGCTCCACCTCCAAATGCGGTTACGAAATTGCAGCTGCATCGGCGAAGACATCAACAAGCTAACGCCTACGGGAGGGCAGATTACTTGAGACGAAGATTAACAACTTGTAGCCTCCAGTTAGCTATTCCCATGGGGTGTGTTTTAAGTAGCGTTCTATGTCTGCCACGTAACGTATAGAATCCCAACTAAGGAAATTATTTCAACACAAAGTGATAACAAAAACATTAATGTCTATTCGGGTTTAGAACACTTAGGGAACATTTCGGAAACTTAAACGCCCTCACATTGGTGCATACATGAAACAATAGAATAGAAGTTACTCTCTTTTCTTTTTAATTTTGAAGCGCTTAAATGAGTGTTCCCCAACTTTTTTTGAGTCACGACCGCCTTTTATAATATTAAAATAATCTGCGCCACCCACATGTACTTAAGGTAAGGTAAATTTAATACGGTAAGTAAAGAAAACATTAAAAATGGTTATTTCAGAATATATTTTTAACTTCATGACATTTAATTATTTTAATACATATATTAAATATACTTAAAAATAATTAATATTTTTAATTATCTTATTTAGTGTAATAAATAAATACTAAGAATCGTCAACTAAAAATAACCGCAGCTATCCTGAGAAAATACTCCGCGAACCGCAGGTTGGGAACCACTGGTAGGCTTATTTATATAATTTACGGCAGAAATTAAATGAGTAAAACAAACATTCTGAGTTAGGAATTTGTACATATATGTATGTATAACGAAATATACAACGAAGGGATAAACCACGGTTGAATGAAATGAAAAAGTAAAATAACTACAAAGCTTGAAGTGTATTTCCCGCGTAATGAAAAACGAGAAGCAAGAGAAATCATTTTCCCGTAAATTTCTGTTACATTTACTCCTTTGACAACATTAATGACATCATTAATTTTAACTGAAATTTAGTTAGTAGAAGAGCATTATGTAATAATGTAACTTATGCACCTAACTAAAACTGAAACGTGTCCGTTTAGCTTTAACAAGGGTGTCGATACACAGAATATTTTTGTTTTCACTGACCATATAGATTTTTTTAATAATAAATGTAAAAATCTGCGTTTAACTTTTTAAGGCCTTCACTTCTTTTCTTTACATTATATTTAAAAAAACATTTCAAAATAGATCAATCAGATATCTTTTTAAGAAACGTTTTCTTTAAGTATAATTTAAATGTAATTTAAAGGAAACCATTCTTAAAAAAATATCTGATGATCTGTTTTGAAATGTTTACTTTACAAGTCTGCAGTCAGGTGGAAGATTATCCATTTGAACACTGACAGGAAGTTATTCAAGCATGAAAATCCTGTGCTTCGAAAAGAAGAGGATGCAGGGTACGTGTTTGCTTATCGTTTTTCATTGATTTTTTACATTCTACAATAATATATCTATCACTTTTTGCATTTATATTTTTGAAGTACACATGACGTAAAAATTTGTACGAGTATCGTCCCACGAATGAACAGACTTTGGTTTATGAATAAACAACTTTCTGAAATAACTGACGTTCTCATATTTTTAAATTTTGCTTTCAATTTTGCAATAATGGAAATACTTGCAAAGCCTTCTTTAAAAAAGAATACAAATTTCCACGAAATTCGATATTTCAACTTCAAAAGGTCGCCCTATTTTACCGAAATACAACATTAAAATTCGGAGGTACTTCTGTAAGTTATTTATTTTTAAAATCTATTTGAACTTTTTTCTTTCAAATGCATCGTTTCGCTTAGGGAAGGTCGAACAGCTATTGTTTAAAAAAAAAAACACGACTCACATCCAAGCAGATATCTCCGTTAGTTAATAATAATATCTCAATAAAATTTAGAATAATATAGTTAAAAGATGTATCTCTTAGTAGTAAAACATTGTGTATGATTTTCACTTATACTTTTCCCCCGAAAAAATTCCTGAACTTGTATGTTTTTTCCGGACTTCTAGGTGGATGTAAGATCCTAGAACCGAACGAGAACCCCTTAGAGTACGGGAGAATATTCCTGGATGCCCTATCGAAGGCTACAGTGTTAATTTGTATTTCTTATGGAATATATAAGGAAATATATAATGAAATGAAATTGTAGAATATATAATGAAGTTCTGGTCTGTATGTTCTCATAAATATTTATTTATTTATGAAAGTAAAATACAGAAAGAAGCACTTTTTGTGCGGCAATAATTCATCTGAAAATAATAACATTGGACAAGACTTCGATAAAAATCCTTCCATGGGTTACTTAAGGCAGCTACATTCGTCCAGAGTAACGCATTCTCCGTTGGAGTCCCTCACAAGCCCAGCCTTACAGAAGCAGCCTGGGACGCATTGCTAAAAGACAAAGTGTTCAACGATTAGATTAATACATACACAAAAATAACATAAAATAATTCAGAATCATACGATGTCATATATCATAGGCAGTCGATTTTTGAAAAAGGGTGTTTAATGTTCTGGATATTACTTTTCATTGAATTGTACATCAACGTATAATAGTGGCGATATCGAAGTATCATATTGTAACATAGAAAAGATGAACACTTTCAACCAAGTTTTCGTGTAGCTGAAACTTATCGATTATTGATGTGAATGTATATGCAATATAGTGCAGCATGAACTGCACATGGTCTATCCTTCAGGAAACGCACGATTGACATCCCCAACGCGAGTTCTACCTCACTCACACTCAGCGAGTCTTGTTTAATGACCTCGACGGTGGGTAGGCTCGAACCCGCGATAAAAATCGTGAACATGTACCGAAAATCACACGCGAATGGTCCCGAATGGTCGCGTAAATATATAATATATGTATACTACTGTACTAACCATAGTACACACTTTAGGACAAGGTTCTTGGCAAGTTGGTGGACAGGCACTACCGCACTCTCGATAAACCTCATCTTCTGGGCATTTATCCGCTGTCACTAAAATTCACACCATTACAAGATTCGTATTATTTCTTATAAAATTCTGCATGCAGAGTTGGGGGCGAAACAAGTTACAGGATACATATTTGTGCTCTGACTTTAACACTTCATTGGAATACACATTATGAAACTTTTAATTTTTGGCTTTGCAGTTACAAATTCAGTCATTTCCTTTTGCTCCATTCCAATATGTATATCACCAATCGTAGTAGTTTATAGTTAGGTACTTATAGTTATAAGATTTTTCATCGTATTACTTTCTTACGCGTGGCTATAATGTGTAAAGTGAAGTATGAATACGATAATAAATAAAAAAAATGTAGTCAATGTAAATAGAATACGTTCCTTGCTTAAAAATATTCAACAGGTGTGAGACATATGTTTGTTTTCAATTAAATATAGTATGGTGGATATCTCACGAGCTCTATGAAACATACTTTAATTAATTTCTGCACACATATTTCTAATAACCACACAACATTAGCAGATTTTTAAAGTGGCTTTTAAATAATAACCTGTGATTGCAAATTTTTAAAGAGTGTACACTGTAAGTTTGCTACCTGCGTTATAGTACACATATAATGTAGGCCTATGTGACAATTAGGGTTGGAAAAAATTTTTGTAGAAGTACTTGTTAATAGTAATTGAATAATAAAATAACATATAAAGAATTCAGTGGACACAAAATAAATTTATGTACGTTCATAAGATAATATGGAAAGTGACTTTCACGATTTTCATTACTTACCCACAGAGAAGAGTACCATGAAGGCAAATGCAGCAATAATGAAGCGAGACATATTGGCTGTGTGTGTTGTTCGTATGGACGTTTTCAGTGAACTTGGCAACACTTGAGGAAATGCTCTGTTTTATACTATACCGTTCCACGCTTTAGTGTCACGTCTTGTGTGTGTTCAGTATGCGCAGACCGATATTTATGATTCTGTCTCGTTGAGCCTAGATTTAAAGAATGATCCCCTGTTACCAGATAAAGAAATTACCCAAAATAATGAGCCAACGCCTGCAGCACTCAGTATCGTCATAGCAATGTTTGGCATGGAATTATCGATATTTGAATTTGTTACAGCCGTTGATTTATTCTACACGATACAGACTTCTTAAAACACGTTTTCTTAGAATATATCGAGAAATCAACCTTTTTTAGGCAGAAGGACTTTCACATATCATGTTTATATCAGTATATCAGTGTTATAAGGTAGATACCGTAGCGTGTTATGTACCAATTTAAGATATTTATACATAATGTGAAATGTACCATTAGCATGTTCGCTAGCAAACGTCGTGTACCGTGTGACGCGACACGACGCGCCGATTCTACCACAGAAATCAGCGCCCCATATGCTACCGTGTTAATTCAAAAGTGTGTATCTGCATCTTTCGCTTAAATTGAGTTATTGCTGTCAGGTAGTACAAAAATAGTTTTACTACCTATATGTATATTAAATAAGAAAGCCATATCTGCATTGAAGCTGAAGATATAACAGTTCAATCTTTACCTTGAAGTGAAAATTACTGACATTATTGATGGTAAAAATGACAGATGAATGACAAAGAACGTGACAGATAAATCGTATATTGCTGTATACTGCATAGCACCATTTAGTAACCAATGTTTTTAACATGTTTTTCACTGCAGGAAAAACATAGTCATACAATAAACAAAGTAATTTATGAATAATGAGAAATATGAACAAAATGTATTCTGAGCTTTGTTATCTTGTCTCCTATACACAGTGATATATCTTGTTAAGACGAAAACAGCCGCCGCCAGGAAAGATTCTAAGCCTCAGTGCACGTATAAAAACACTGGCACCGAATTTTGTTCTTCATTCAAGAAAAATATTGCGGGAGGACCATACACAGTCACCATGACTCGTACCATTATAACTTTATTCTTCATCTTGGCAATTTCTACTGTAGGTACGTTGTCAAAACCAAATTATATTTTTCCAGACACGTATCATATTCGTATGTACAGATTTCACGATGAAAATTTTATACAAATAGGCATTTTACTTTTACAAGCTCATGAAGATTTTTCTTTAACTTCACTCGATATTGATAATTTCAAAAAATTTGTTTCTTATTATCAGATTTAATTTTGTATTTAGTAATAGAGTTTTGTCGTTTAAATTTTTGGGGGTGTGGTAATTGTAAAGGTTACTATTTAAATGACTTTAATTTCGATTGAAATTCTAAAAAAGTAACGAGAGCACAGAATGCTCAGTTTAATGGGGAATGTGGCAATGGAAGTTCATTTTGGCCAAGGTCATCGTGTACAAATCGAAATATATAATTTAAAATGGTAATTGCATGAAATGAAAAATGTCATTAAAATTAGTAATCTTGTGTGAAAATAGCCCACCAGAAAGATAGTTTAATTGATCGTTTATAGTATACAGACAATGCTCTATATGCGATTTAATTACATAAAATAATAAATTATAAACTGAACTATGGTTTCTAACATATTACAGCGGTTGTGAGCCACAGACCATCTCCGTGCACAGGGAAGAATGAGGAGTGGACCGAATGTACCGGTCATTGTCAACGTAGTTGTGCTAATCCAAGACCTATTTGCCCCTTCGTTAGTATTTACATTTTGTTGAAATCATGAATAAAACGTTTAAATTACATCGAAGGTTCACTTGCAAAGTATGCAAACTGTTTCTTTATTCAGTTGGCGATAATACTTTTTTCTTAGAATCACAATCGCCATGCTTACCTTCTGGTTTAAATCCATACCTCATACATGTTACTACACATTGGATTTATACATACAATTTCAGATATAAAACTATTTGCATTTTAGATTTGTGTAGAGGGCTGCGTATGTGAACCTACTTACCTGAGAGATGAAAACGGAGAGTGCATTCCTGAAGAATGCTGTGAATCGAGTAATGCATGGGGGCACTGGGGCTTGTAACATTACTTCATTATATTACAATGATTTCACATATGGATGCCTTAACTCTGTCATTACAGCGTACATTTCCGCGAAAGTCCTTTTATCTAAATTTTTTTTTCAAACTACCGGAGATGCCACTAAAGTCGGCGCTAGGGTCGAAAGGGTTAAAGTAGAATAACTAAATCGACATATTCTGGAGATGATGTTCGAATAACTCTTAATGTATTACTGAATAATAAATAAAAAATAATATCAAAGGATATTTAGTTAATTTTGTTGATTTATATTGCTGTGTTTTTGAGAGTTGGATATCTATACATATTTTAGACGAGTCTTTCAATGCGTTGTCTTACGTATATGAATTATAAATATGTAGCGGGCAAAACATTTACCACTTTTCCAATCCACCCTATTTCTATTACTTTTTAACATCAACTCAAAATTGCAGTATGTGTCCATTATACATATTCTGATAGAGAATTAAAAGCTGTATAGAACCCAGTTAAAGTTGAATTTATTTAGTAACAAATAAAAACCTTACATAACACTAAGGAAGCAACACACTTTTAAAGACTACGAAAAGTTACCACTTTTTAAAAGTTGTAAAAATGTAATGTTTTCGGGGGCACCTTTTACGTTTAGGACACATAGTGTGACCATTGGGGGTTAATATCAGATTTAATTGTAATTAAATTTTAACTAAAACTGAATTTTAATAAATCTGTAGTTGCAGTAGTACCTATTAACTCATCAATAATTTTGATTTCTTCTTTGTTATTTTTCTTGAATAATTATATAGGCCATTTCTTCTGGAATCTCAAAAGACATGGCCAGATGTCATGAATTCTGTTTTCAACTTGATTTTCAGCAAATATTGCCTCAAAGGAAATATTGGTCACTTTTTTCGAATCAGCATAAAATATAAAAATGTTAGGGTTATTCTGATAAAATAAATACTGTCAGAATTAGTTTTAATAGCCTACCTGCCTGTTGCACACTAGGCCGTTTCTCGAAATGACACTGCTTCCCTACTCTATACAATCATATTAAAAGTCATGTAATTACAATAATTGTATACTTAATAATTCTTACAAGAGAATCAGGCATGCATATACATTGAGATAAAACACAGTGAAGAGAATACGAAAATCAAAATTGCAGTTCATGTGTGGGGGGAGAAGTACAAGCAGACAAGAATGCCAACCATTTATAGATTTCATCCATCCTAGATCCAGCACGTAATAAAAAATATCTCAAATATTTAATAAACTTTTCCAATAAAAATTGCGTAGAAATGCAGGGGCTATACATATACATACCTATACATATATTCCTTTTCAGTCGTGTCAGGCATTGATTTTGCAACATTTCTTAGAATGAAATGATGAAGATTATATTCCATTATTTTGATGCAAGTTTGCCTATAATACAGATTGAAATATCATCTATGAATTCAAAATGAAATTATTGTTAATTTGTACCCGTTACTATAATTTCTTGTTGTATAGGTATTTCCGTTTTCGCAAATGTGTGGAAGAACAGAAATGAAATATCTTACATATGGCTATTGCATTAGACCGACTGGAATGACCAACAATGTATACCCGTTGATAACAAAACAAGTACAATCGTTCTATTATCATTATTCATTATCACAGGTGTAGCAAAGAACACGTGTCACAGTATTGAACTTATAAATGTATCGAAATAAAGGTTCGCTACTTTTATGACACCAAAACTGTCAATTACAGAAGTGTGACTGGGTACGTGGAAAAATAAAATTGTAAGTGTAATAACATCTCTACTTATCTTAAGTGACCTAAGTTATTGGTACATGCAATAATGATTTTTTTAGAAGAACGATCTTTACTTTTCCAATTTCTTTAGGCTATCAAATACTTACCATATCTTTTTTTTAACTAGTGTCTCTATGGAATGATTAATATTTTACGCTTCGTGTTAATTAAGAAAACGTACAGGAGTACTATTTTTGGATAGTCGTTCTTCATGTGCAAGCAATTAACTTGTAAAACATTTCAAAACAACTGAGTCAATATATGCAACTGACAAACGCTTCCGCCATTGGTGGATGAAGGCTACTTGGATGACTGAGTTGTTCAACACTATCTCTTCATCTTTAACTAACTGGTAGAATAATTCTATAACAGTGTTAAATGATTACAAATTTGCATTCAAGTGGAAGATTATTCTTTGGAACACTGATAGGAAGTTATTCAAGCATGAAAATCTTGTGTTTCGAAAAGAGGAGGATATCGAGTACGTGCTTGATTATCTTTTTTCATTGATTCTACAACAATGTACCACCTTATGCATTTATATTTTTGAATTACACAGGACGTAAAAGTTTGTACAAGTACCTACGGTCACACGAATGAACAGAACTTGGTTTATCTGAGGATTGAGATACAGGGTTTTTGTTTTTTGCAGCGTTGTCACACTTGTTTCTTTTTTTATGAAATATACAACAAAATATTCCCTTCTATGTATGCTCACATAAATATTTATTTGGCCATGAAATTAAAATACAGAAAGATGCACTGGACGAATCTTCGATAAACGGCTTTTACATTCGATAAAAATTCTTCCATAGTTAATCATTGCGGTTACATGCAGTAGGAGGTACGCATCTTCCATTGGAGTTCCTTACAAAACCATCTCTACAGAAACAGCCTTGGACGCATTGCTAAAAGACAAATTATTTAACGATTAGATTTATACATACACAAAAATAACATAAAATATATCATAGGAAGTCGATTTTTTAAAAATAGTATTTAATGTTCTGGGTACTACTTTCCATTGAATTGTTAGTCAAAGTATAATAGTGGCGATATTGAAGTATCATATTGTAACATACGAAAAGATGAACACTGTCAACGAAGCTTTCGTGTGACTGAAACTTATCGATTATTGATGTGAATTTATATGCAGTAGTGCAGCATGAACCGCACACGGTCTATCCTTCAGGAAACGCATGATTGACATCCCCCAACGCGAGTTCTAGCTCACTCACACTTGACGAGTCTTGTTTACTGTCCTCGACGGTGGGTAGGTTAGAACCCGCGATAAAAATCGTGAACATGTACCGAAAATCACCCGCGAACGGTCCCGAATGGTCGTGCAAATAATGAAATATATCTGCGCTACTGTACTAACCTTAGTACACACTTGTGGATTAGGATTTTTGCAAGTTGGTGGACAGGCAGTACCGCAGTCGTTATAAACCTCATTTCCTTGGCATCTATCCGCTGTTGCTAAAATTCACACCATTACACGATTCGTATTATTTCTTATAAAATTCTGCATGCAGAGTTGGGGGTGAAACAAGTAACAGGATACATCTTTGTGCTCTGACTTTAACACTTCATTGGAATACACATTATGAAACTTTTAATTTTTGGCTTTGGAGTTACAAATTCAGTCATTTCCTTTGGCTCCATTCCAGTATTTATACATATCACTAATCGTAGTAAAAGCATTGTTTTAGACAAATGTTACAAACGTGAGGATATAATATACATATAGGCCAATGTGACAATTAAGATTTTAAAAAATATTTGTAGAAGTACGTGTTAATAGTAATTGAATAATAAAATATCATATAAAGAATTCAGTGGACACAAAATAAATTTAAGTACGTTCATAAGATAATATGGAAAGTGACTTTCACGATTTTCATTACTTACCCACAGAGAAGATTACCACGAAGGCAAATGCAGCAAGAATGAAGCGAGACATATTGGCTGATTGTGCTGTTCGTATGGACGTTTCCAGTGAACTTGGCGACACTTGAGGAATGGCTCTATTTTATACTATACCGTTCCACGCGTTAGTGTCACGGCATGTGTGTTTAGCATGCACAGACCGATATTTATGGTTCTGTCTCGTTGAGCCTAGAGTTAAAAACTGACCCCCTGTTACCAGAAAAATAAATTATCCAAAATAATGAGCCAAAGCTTACAACACACAGTGTTCATGTCATAGCAATGTTTATCAAGGTATTATGAATATTTGAATTTATTACCACCGTTGACTCAATTGTTGTCTCGTTAAATAAATGCTATTAATCTATTCTACACAATACAGGCTGCTTAAAATAAATTTTCTTAGAATACAGTAGGCACTCGTTACAAGCGCGTTTCTACGATGCATCGTACGCCTGGCGACTATCCACACCATTTCTTTGAATCCTTCGGACAAGAGTAGGAGAACCCGAGAACATTTTTGAATTAATATTTTTGAATTACACAGGACCTAAAAATTTGTACAAGTACCGTCACAAGAATGGACAGAATTTGGTTTATATGAGGATTGAGATACAGGGTTTTTGTTTTTTTCAGCGTTGTCACATTTGTTTCTTTTTTTTTTATGGAATATACAACAAAATATTCCCTTCTACGTATGCTCACATAAATATTTATTTGGTCATGAAATTAAAACACAGAAAGAAGCACTGGACGAATCTTCGATAAACGGCTTTTATATTCGATAAAAATTCTTCCATAGTTAATCATTGCGGTTACACGCAGCAGGAGGAACGCATCTTCCTTTGGAGTTCCTTATAAAACCATCTCTACAAAAACAGCCTTGGACGCATTGCTAAAAGACAAATTGTTTAACGATTAGATTTATACATACACAAAAATAACATAAAATATATCATAGGAAGTCGATTTTTGAAAAATAGTATTTAATGTTCTGGATACTACTTTCCATGGAATTGTTAGTCAAAGTATAATAGTGGCGATATTGAAGTACCATATTGTAACATACGAAATAATGAATACTGTCAACGAAGCTTCCGTGTGACTGAAACTTATCGATTATTGATGTGAATTTATATGCAGTAGTGCAGCATGAACTGCACACGGTCTATCCTTCAGGAAACGCACGATTGACATCCCCAACGCGAGTTCTACCTCACTCACACGCGGCGAGTCTTTTTTACTGTTCTCAACGGTGGTTCGAGCCCGCGATAAAAATCGTGAACATGTACCGAAAATCACACACGAACGGTCCGGAATGGTCGTGCAAATAATGAAATATATCTGCACTACTGTACTAACCTGAGTACAATATCGAGGACCATCGTCTTTGCAAGTTGTTGGACAGGAACTACCGCAGTCGCTATAAACCTCATTTCCTGGGCATCTATCCGCTGTTGCTACAATTCATACCATTACACGATTTGAATTATTTCTTATAAAATTCTGCTTGCAGCTTTGGAGGTGATAAAAATAACAGGATACATCTTTGTACTCTGACTTTAACACTTCATTGGAATACACATTGTGAAATTTTTAATTTTTGGCTTTGGAATTACAAATTCTGCCATTTCCTTTAGCTACGTTCCAGTATTTATATCACTAATCGTAGTAAAAGCATTGTTTTAGACAAATGTTACAAACGTGAGGATATAATGTAGGCCCATGTGACAATTAAGGTTTGAAACAATATTTGTAGAAGTACTCGTTAATAGTAAGTGAATAATAAAATAACATATAAGGAATTCAGTGGACACAAAATAAATTTATGTACGTCCATAAAACAATATGGAAAGTGAATATCATGAGCTTCATTACTTACCCAGAGAGAAGATCACCATGAAGGCAAATGCAGCAAGAATGAAGCGAGACATAATGGCTGATTGTGCTGTTCGTATGGACGTTTCCAGTGAACTTGGCGACACTTGAGGAATGGCTCTATTTTATACTACACCGTTCCACGCGCTAGTGTCACGTCTTGTGTGTTGAGCATGCACAGACCGATATTTATGGTTCTGTCTCGTTGCGCCTAGAGTTAAAAACTGACCCCCTGTTACCAGATAAAGAAATTATCCAAAATAATGAGCGAAAGCTTACAACACACAGTGTTCATATCATAGCAATGTTTATCAAGGCATTATCAATATTTGAATTTATTAACACCGTTGATTCAATTGTTGTCTCGTTAAATAAATGCTATTTATCTATTCTGCACAATACAGACAGTTTAAAATAAATTTTCTTAGAATACAGTACGTACTCGTTACAAGCGCGTTTCTACGATGCGTTGTACGCCCGGCGACTATCCACACCATTTCTTTGAATCCTTCGGACGAGAGTGGGAGAACCCGTGAACGAGCGAGAGACTCTTTCGTTTCCTCTGGCTTGTTCTTGGGTTTTCTCACTCCCACCATTGGCCGCACGGAAGAATGTCAACGCGCCGTACGCCCGCCGCCAACCCCGTTCGTCGGGCTTATACCGAGTGGGTATAAAAAATGGCTATAATTTTAAATCAAGCTCTACTATCGGCGATTGTGCAAAACGTGTCAGTGCACTTAATATAAAGTTACATATCTGTTTCTGTTTTAATTTTCGACCTATTAAGTCCTAACGACGAATAATGTTTAAAGAAAAGTTGTTCAGAATGTTGACCATGACTCTAAGGTAAGCATTTACCCTGGTAAATCAGTTTAGCTTTAACAAAGGTGTTGATACCGACCAAAATTTTGTTTTCACTGACTTTTTAACAATATGTATGAAAATGTGCGTTTAGCTTTTAAAGGTCCTCATTGCTTTTCTCTAAATTCTACGTGAATACATACATACATTACAAAGGAGATCTTTATGGTGTGCTTGGAAATGTTTACAAGTTTGCATTCAGATGGAAAATTATCCTTTGGAACACTGACAGGAAGTTATTCAAGCATCAAAATCCCGTACTTCGAAACAAAGAGGATATCGAGTACGTCTTTTTTATCGTTCTTCATTGATTTTCTACATTCTACAACAATGTATCACTTTATGCATTTATATTTTTGAATTACACAGGACCTAAAAATTTGTACAAGTACCGTCACAAGAATGGACAGAATTTGGTTTATCTATTGAATCATATTCAGGGTTAATTTGCTTTTCTTATGGAATTTACAACAAAATATTCTCTTCAACGTATGCTCACATAAATATTTATTTGGCCATGAAAGTAAAATACAGAAAGAAGCACTTTATGTGCGGCAACAATTCATCTGAAAATGATAACACTGGACAAGTCTTCGATAAACGTCATTCATATTCGATGAAAATTCTTCCATAGTTAAGCTTCACAGTTACATGCAACAGGAGGAACGCATTTTCTTTTGTCGTTTCTTACAAGACCACCTTTACAGAAGCAGCCTGGGACGCATTGCTAAAAGACAAAGTGTTTACCGATTAGATTTATACATACACAAAAATAGCAAAAAATAATTCAAAATCACAAAATGTCATATATCATAGGAAGTCGATTTTTGAAAAATAGTATTTAATGTTCTGGATACTACTTTCCATTGAATTGTAAGTCAAAGTATAATAGTTGCGGTATCTAAGTATCATATTGTAACATACGAAAAGATAAACACTTTCAACGAAGCTTTCGTGTGACTGAAACTGATCGATTATTGATGTGAATTTATATGCAGTAGTGCAGCATAAATTGCACATGTTGTATCCTTCAGGAAACGCACGATTGACATCTCCAACGCGAGTTCTATCCCACTCACGCTCGGCGAGTCTTGTTTACTGTCCTCGACGGTAGGTAGGTTCGAGCCCGCGATAAAAATCATAAACATGTACCGAAAATCACACGCGAATGGTCGCGTAAATATGAAATATATGTGTACTACTGTACTAACCGCAGTACAAGCTGTAGGACCACGATCTTTGCATGTTGCTTCACAGGCAGTACCACAGCTGCTATAAACCTCATTTACTGGGCATCTACCTGCTGTTGCTAAAATTCATACCATTACACGATTCGTATTATTTCTAACAAAATTCTGCATGCAGAGTTGAGGGTGAAACAAGTAACAAGATACATCTTTGTGCTCTGACTTTTCATTGCAATACACATTATGAAACTTTTAATTTTTGGCTTTGGAATTACAAATTCTGCCATTTCCTTTAGCTCCATTCCAATATGTATAAAATGGAGTACGATTACGATAATAAATAAAATATATAGTTTATATGTAAATAGAATACATTCCTTCCTTATAAATATTGAACATGTCTATGGGAATTATGCTTAAGTTGACATAGTGAGGTAAGATGACATACCATAACTATCTTTTCAAATATTCGCGCGAGAAACGTGATATTGATGGAATTAAGTGAACACAAAATGAACGTATGTAGGGTAAACCAGTAATTGACCGCATACCAGTGAATGACCATTAGGCAAAGAAATGTAAATTATAAATTTAAAAATTACTATTTGTTTATAAATAGAGTGTAGTTGCACTTTTAATATCCCATATTTTTAGTTTTGCGTATTAAACAAACATTAATAAGTAGAGTTCTTAATAAAAGTATGCGGTCATTTACTGGGCTTCTCATTCAACAATTCGGTCATTTACTGGTTTCTTTACCCTACGTGCGTAAGACATTATGGGAAATGACTTTGAGAAACTTCATTACTTACCCATAGAGAAGATTACCATGAAGGTAAGTGCAGCAAAAAGAAAGCGGGACATATTAGCTGTGTGTGCTGTTCGTATGGACGTTTCGAGTGAACTTGATAAAACTGAAGGAGTGAATCTGTTTTATAGTATGCCGATCCCACGCGTTAGCGTCACGTCTTGTGTGCGTAGAGCATGCACAGACCGATATTTATGATCCTGTCTCGTTAAATCGAGATTTAAAAAATGATCTTCCGTTACCAGATAAAGAAATTACAAAAAATAATGAATCATCGTTTACACCACACATTGTTATTATAGCAATGTTTATCATCGTATTATCAGCATTTGCATTAGTTACTACCGTTGATTTATATGTAATCTCGTAAAATAATTGTTAAATAATATTTTTTTATTTCAGACCAATGGTTTAGGTGCTACAGGTTCGACCGATTTGGATGAATTTTTTTACCTCGACTTTAACGACTCCCCAGTGCCGTCTGCAACAATTAATTATGAAACAAAAAATATATTTCTATAGTTTAAGACATCCTTAATACAATGCAAAAGGTTTCATTAAATTATATGCAGTAGTTTTCCTTTAATTAATTCATAAAGTTCACCTATTTTTATGGGCTCTAGATCGCAACAGACCCTTAAACGCGTTTTTCTCGAAACCACGTTTTCAAAATTGGCGCCGGGGATAACTCAAAAACTACTTGACCAATGAACTTCAAATTTAGCACACTTTCAGTTTCTAATATTCGTCAGAATATAAACCACAATATTTAATCAAATTATTATTTTCAACTACTGTTTTTAAACGAATGAAACGGGAATTTTTGGCGAAAATGTTTGAAGTTCCGCTATTTCTAAAATATACAATTATTTACACCATTTGAGGTTTATATTCTTACAATTGGCTCACAGATTGAAAAAAAAATTATTGGTCTGTTTCACATAACTACCAGAGACGCTACAACCCGTGCCGTTTTGCATCTCAAAAAAGCGTATTTCAGATACTGCTGTATTTCTTTTGTATTTATTATAATTTTACTGTTATATTTATTTTTACTAGTTATAATGTTAAATAAAGTACCCTTAATATTACGAAAGGATTAGCGCATTGGTATCTTTGCAAAAAATTCTTAAAAATTTATACAAAAATAAGCCGTTTATACGGGCTTCTCCCCTTAACACGTTCACTGGCAAACGTCACGTACGCGCCACGCGACCGTACACACCGATTATGCTACAGAATTTGCAAATATCGTTTAAATTGAGTTACTGCTGCCACGTAGCACAGAAATAGTTTATCTATACGTATATTAAAAAAGAAAGCCATATTTGCATTGAAACTGAAGATATGATCAGATGAATCGTGCTGTAGAACAAAAGCTAGTAACGAATGTCTTTAAGAAAAAAATAGTCTCACAAGAAACAAAGTAAAGGCAAATATGGACAAAACGTATTTGGATCATTTTTTATCTTGTTTTTTCCTATACAGAGCGCTACATCTGGGTAAGACGAAAACAACCGCACCTGGGGAAGATTATAAGGCTCAGCGCACGTATAAAAACACTGCATCGAAATTTTTCATACATTCAAGGAAAATATTGCAGCAGGAGCATACAAAGTCACCATGTCTCGTACCTTTATAACTTTATTCTTCATCTTGGCAATTTCGACTGCAGGTACGTTGTCAAAACCAAATTATATTCTTCCAGATACGTTTCACATTTGTTTATACAGATTTCACAATGATAATTTTATATAAATAGGCATTTTACTTTTAGATGTTCATGAAGATTTTTTTAACTTCACTAAATATTGAAAATATAAGAAAATTCCGAAATTAGTTTCTTATTAACAGATTGAACTTTGTAATTAGTAATAGAATTTTGTCGTTTAAATGTCATTTGGGGGTGGTAATTGTAAGGGCTACTATTTTTTAAATATAATTTGATTTTGTCACAAAAAAGAAGAAATAGATTGGCTGAAGCAACATTAGCCGCATTGCGCTTTTGAAAAAAACTATTTTAAAACAAAAAAATTATGTTTCACCTTGCTCACATATTATATTAAATAAATAAATTTATCAATTATATTTAATAACAGTTTTTTTCTTCATTTACACAAGTTTTGTCTAAGTTGGACACGAATAAAAATTTAGATAAATATTATCAACATCATTCCAAAAAATATAAATTTTGCAATATTTCCTTAATTACTTGAGAATTCTCGAGAATTCTCGAGGAATATAATCTGATTTCTCATTTCTCGAGATGCGAAAAATATCGAGAAATCAGGAACACTAGGAATGTGGCAATGGAAGCTCATTATGGTCAAGGTCATTGTTTACAAATTGTCAGAGTCATCCTTTGTTCCTTTCTTAAACGAAACCGTATGTACGTATTATTAATAAGTAATAAGTACTCAAGACATCAAGGTACTAATTCAAGGACAGCCATTTAAATACTCCTGACTTACATATGGGTACCGGTTATATACTGGTGAAACGTACAAAATCGAATTATATAATTTAAAATGGTAATTACATGAAATGCAAGATGTCATTAAATTTATTATATTTTCGGATTTTTTCTATAAAGTCTCCCACCAGGAAGACAAGCTCACACATGTACTATTGCCCGGCCGAAAGAAGAGACCTAGCAGGCGGTCTCGGGCGATACAGTCCGTCGCTATGACGATTGGTCGAGACACCGCCGAGAGACCGCCTGCTAGGTCTCTTCTTTCGGCCGGGCAATAGTACATATGTCTAATTTATCTGTCACAGTATACATATCTACAATATTCTATATACTATTTAGTTTCATAAGATAATAAATGATAAATTGTACTATGATTTGTAACATATTACAGGGGTTTTGAGCGAAAAAACTGTATGTCCATGTGGGAGGAATGAAGTGTGGTCCGCATGTACTGGTCATTGCAAAGAGACATGTGCTAATCCAATTCCTCCGTGCACCCGTGTTAGTATTTACATTTTGTTGAAATCCTACATAAAACATTTGAATTATATCGAAGGTTCGGTTGCAAAATTGAAAATATGCAAACTGTTTCCTTATTCAGTTGACGATAATACTTTTTTTCGTAGAATCACAATCGCCATACTTGACCTTCTGATTTAAATCCATACTTCATACATGTTGTTACATCATTGGATTTATACATACAGTTTCTGATAAAAAAACTATTTGTATTTTAGGTTTGCATATCTGGCTGCGTATGTAAACCTGGTTACCTGGCAGATAGGAACGGGCGGTGCGTTCCTAAAGGTTGCTGCGACTGGGATGAAGAAACGTCGGAATGACACCTGTAGCATTACCCCACTATAATACGATGATTTAACATATGGCTGCCATGAAGTAGAATAACTAAATCCGCATATTCTGGAAATGATGTTTGAATACCTCTTAATGTACTACTCAATAATAAATAAAAAGTAATTTCAAAGCATATTTAATTACTTTTCTTGATTCATATGACTGTGTTCTTGAGAGTTGGATATATTCTGGATGAGTCTTCCAATCCTTTTCAATCCTATTCCTTGGGTTCTTCCCAACTAGTGCGAATAGAATCAATATTGAAAGTCTTTTGGTGGTAACAGATTTTTTTAACATGATTGCTTTTAAAGATGGGATAATGATTAGAACACAAAAGTTCATCGTGAGTTTTTCAGTCCACTTTATCTGCAATGTTCATGGATGATAAGATAAGATCAATATTGGACTTTCTATTTCTGTATAAATCTATGCGGGTGGATGAGTTGGGGGTTGCGAAGAAATAAGTCATGATTGTCAATAGACTGTAGGAGTCTCCCACCGTTAAGATCAGTGTTGGAACAATTCCATATCGTATGGTGAGCATTAAAATATCCCATGAGAATACAATTATCGTCTTTCCCAATATTCTTGACTATTTGTTCCCAATTAGCTTGAGAGAGTACAAAACCTGGAGTTCTGTAACATGCTATTATCTTCAAAGGGGGTTTAACATTAGTGATGTTTAGTCCACAAACTTCGACAGTGTCATCAGGAGAGGTCAGATATTTTAATTCACAAAAGACAACAATCTTACGCACTAAGATAATTATGCCACCTCCAAGTGAATGCGCCCAATGCATTCTGAATGCATTAAAATTGAAAAATTTTACCTTTTTTCAGGCGTTAGCCATGATTCTACACACACCAGAATGTCTAAGTTCTATCATAAAACTTCCACTTCTTCTTTACGCTGTATGATGTTTCTTGCGTTCCAAAAGGGGTGACGAAGATTCATGTCAAAGAGCAAGTCTCAGTTTAAATTTTTTTTTTTTCTAAATAATTGAAACAGAAATGCTTCATACTGATTGCCTAGCATAATCTCATATTATTCTACGATTCTGTTACGTATGTAGAATTTTCCCATACGCCGGTCTCAACCGTTTTCCGGGCTCGCGTCTGCGAAGGGAAAACGCCCTAAAGTCCTTTCGCTTATCACACACCACTAATGGGAGTCATGCTCTCGACTAACTGGATCACGACCTTGGGAACGGGAGTGACACCACGACGACGACGCCTAAGATTTCCTTATATGGAGATTTCTACCGAGTCCCCATTTTGGGACTGTATAGACCCTTTGATTTCAACCCTCTGCGGTTCAAAGCTACACAGTCACGCGTAGAACCACGTCCTGTCACGCTCGTACGGAGTTGGTTAGTAAGATCGGGCTCGAGTCTCCCTTAGAATATCACACAGTTAACTTTATAGTATCCGTGAGTTCGCGGATTCTATTATATTCTATTTGAATTCTATTTGTATTATATTTGTATTATATTTGTATTATATTTGTGAGATCACGGAAAAAGGGAAAGTCACCTCAACGGGACTCGAACCCGCGATCTTCGTGTTCGTTGCGCGCTGGCCAGCCGCCTTAGCCACCTCGGCTACTGCCGACTTCTCGTCTTCGTCACTCCGTGTCCTCCTCTTAACATTATGGGTGCTCCTGATCTCACATATTCTATTTGGCATATTGAAATAGCCACTCTTACGCCCCGCGTCGCCAGTGCGCCAACACCGTGCAAACTAGTGGTAATTTACACAATCTATTTATTTAATTAAACGCGACATTTACATTTGTACCATATTTGGTTATTCAACATACGAATGGTGTTCACGTATATATCGAGTAGATCCGCTAAATCCATATTTTACCCAGAGATCCTTATTATATTAGTAGCACATATCCACCGATACAACTTTACCGCTCGAGTTGTATCAAACTTAATTAAGAGCTACGAGGCATCACTAATATTTCCCGCGACTCCCTGATTTCATATCAGGTTCGTTCGCACCTCTCACCAAAACAAGAAATCGTCTCCAACCCAGTGGCTCCCCGATTTTGCATCAGGTTCGACCACAAAATCTCATCCACCTACGGCTCCATGATTTCGCGTCAGGTTCATCCGCGCCCCTAACTAACAAACTCATAAACCGTATTCCTTGGAACATACCCCTCTCGCCGGCCTCTCGCGTTGTCGCAGTCTCGGCTTGTAAACAATTCATTCTAGTTGGATCTTCTGATAGGAGAATGATTTATTGTTGTTACTATTTACAGCCTATAAATAATAATATTTTTATTTACGTGTTTATATGTGTACTTCTTGCATGCTTACATTATATGTAGCAGTTACCACAAAATACATCATAAACGAACACTTCTGCTATAGATTTCGTTGCATTTTTTCCAAATATCAATGGAATAATTAAGTTGTTAAATACTTTATTAATAGATAATTAATTTCGTTCCTCTGACTTTAAGCTTCCTTATTCTGTGTTCACTAAAATCTAACTAATATGTTACAAACCTGTACTTTTAACGATATCCGTCAACAGAAGTAATGTAATTAGTACAATAGCAAAATAACGTGAAAAGTGTTTAAAGTTACCGTAAATTAGCATCGATGAGACGAGTGAAAATTTACTTAACATGTCTAACGCTCCCTTACTTACAGGTTTTCCATCACTCTTGTCATTTTAACAAATTACTCCCGTGATTATTCTCTTTTCGACGTGCGTACCCTTTTTACTGTATCTACTGTGTTTTTTTTTAAATAATACTTAAGAGAAAGAAAATGGTAAAATCAATAATCATAGTACCTATATTGGTTAAAGACCTGAGATAGGTACGTGCGATGCACTTTCAGTTTCCCAAATATTCGACACCTAATATTTCTGCTAATAATGTAGACTGGCAGGGTCATTCCGGGACAGATGCACCACATTTTTCTGCACATTTTCTAAATTAGTCGATACTTGATCTATATCTTCTTAACAGAGTCTATTTTTATATGCAATACTCCTTAGAAACAGCATTTTGACCCATTTCTTTGTTTCTTAGCTTTGAAATAGCTTCTTTCATCTGTTCGTCTGTCCATATCGCTCGGGCAGGAGCATTTGCTTTTACTATATGTATATGTATACCCTCGGCCTCAAAGGGGTGGCTTGTAAGGATATAGGTGCTTGGTAGACTCTGATTACGTCCTATAATCTACAAAAACTATTAATTTGAAACAACGACACCTTTGAATATATCTTTTAAATAAAGTTTTAAAATTATAAAAAAAAAAATCTGCGATCTTTTTGACACACTTCACTTTTTTTTAATGAAAAAAATCAAATTACTTTTTGTGCAGATCTACAAGTGTTTTTAACTATGAAGACGAAAGAATCCAAGATTTTTTTGGCCCAGCCTACTCGGCATATCCTGAAAAGCATTAATCGATGGTACATCTCTTTCTGAATTTTGAGCCCGTGCACAAAAGAAATCAGTAGGAAGAAAAAATTTTGAGAAACCTTATTATACCGAGAAAAGAAACTACTGCCCCTATTTAAACCGATAATAATAGTTAAAGCTACGCGATAACAATGTTCACAGAAATATTTTGTACAAAATCCAAGGCAATGAAAAGTTTTTTCAGTTTTAATGCATTTAAACAACACAATCGATGTGTTCGTAGAGAAGAATACCAGTATTAACAGTTCAATGAATGCTGCCAATTGTTTACCGCGGACAGAACAGAAACTGGCGCATCTCTTCTTCAGGTGCGTCCCTCCCAAAATAACCCTGCACCCACTTATTACGTAAATTAACAGTAGTGACACACCTTGGCAATGTCAATATGTAACATGCTGAAATGCAATACTATTGTTATCACGATAGAAGAACAGCTGTCGTGTTCCTCCTACCACCCCGTAATTCTTCTTATCTTCTCCTATTTTGGGGTAGTCTTTCCCCGTCCTTCCCAAACCTCTTGTTTCTTCCATAGCATTTCTCTTCCTCTTTCGTACTTTGTCTCGGTTAATCTCGTCCTGCCATTCGTGGTGCTCCCCACGCCTCTTGAAATCCTCTGTCCTGCCCTTCGTGCCACTTCTCAATCCCTAGAACTTGTGTCACTTTCTGACACTCCTTGTCTTTTCTTGTCTCTTTCGGCCTACGGCACTGGAAATATTTATTACATCCCCCTCAAATATACACAGTACGTACAATTTTCATAGCAATATGAGTGATAAAATGATTTGTATCCAACTTATTTTGGCCTCGATAGTGAGCTACACATTTTTGCAATAAATAAATTTTTTTATAATACATATTTTTCTATTGCTAACAATAAGTGAGGTATCAAGGATAATGTGTTTAATATTCAAGTGATGCAACAAATATTTCCAGTACATGTTTTTCTTTAATCTTCTCGCCCTTCGTCCGCCCCCTTCAGCAGATGTGTCGCTATCATCTATAGCAGAATTGGGCCAAAATATTTTTCTTTTCTAATTTTGTTTAATTTTCTGTTCCGAAAAATACGAAGAGAAATCGCGAATGTCGACACTTAATTTTCAAATTGTAGCCGCTTCAAGAATTTTTGAAATTTCAATCCAAATCTGTTATTTTTAATTTTTTTATTTCGGATGAACATAAAGACCAGCACCATGGCAACAAGTCAAGCATATTTTCGTTTGGTCGGCTTTCATGGGCTGTGGTGCTATCTTTAATTCATATTTTCAAAAAAAAATTTGTTCATAGTCTAAGATATAATAAATGTAGAGTAAAAAGTTCGACATAAAAATTTTTCATTAGTCCATAAATAAAGTTCCTGAAGAAAGTTGAAAAAATCGCATGTCACAGTAGAATACCTTCTTAAGGGAAAAATACAGAGTGCCAGGGTTGTTCTTAAAGAACAAGACGTAGAAGCAAAAAGAGACAGGTTGGAGTAAGGAGTAATAAGTATAGATCGGGGGTGGTTCGTATAGATAGAACTAGGTTGTATATAGCTGAAGACACGAAGATAGGAAAAAGGGCAGATGCACCTGCAGTGAAGCAGAAAGAGGTGGGTAGAGGCTAGATAAGCTAAGGTATTTGTGGGTAAGATAGGGAGGAGTTAGTACAGTTAGAAAGGGATAGTAATTTGGACTTACAATAAGGTTGTTAAACATTAGACAATACCAGAAATATTATTCAACCTCTTCTTACATAAATACTAGAAATGTACCTTCTTGAGGGCCGACTAATTGGCTAATTGGCTAAAACCTTAGTCGATACATCTCTAATAAATACGTCAAAATGTTATACACATACAATACATATAAAATGTTTCAAAAAATGTATTTTAATGCGAGCTTTAAAATTTATGTTAAGGTCGTAGAAAAGTAGTTTACTTCACATAACTTAGATGGTCCAGGAGAAAAGGAAATTATACTACGATACAATCTCTAACATATTATGTAGGTATGTATATGGTAATATTTTGGCCACTGTTTCTGCATTCCAATTTCCGGCTCTCTAGCTACAGTTAAATTCGCATCAATTCATACGTTAACTTACTTTGACGTTGATTAATCTGAAACTGCAGATTCAGAAAGATCAATTCCCTCTGGAGTGGATCGTTATCAGTGCTGAAAACTTTCGCAGCAGATGACTCAGAGAGGTCTCTTTATGTGTGTCACTCGGTGGTCGTCGCTTTCATACATCATTTATGCAAAAACATAGTTACACTAGGATTAAGACAACTTCCCACATATCCTTTCAAAAAATTTAAGTGGTTCCCTAGCAAGAGTAAACTTTGTTTAGGACAACACCTGTCACTATGAAGGAGAATCACAAGAGTTAGAATCCAGATCCAGTTACCAGTGCCTAGAATACGAAGACTATTAATTATGTTGGAACTCCTCAGACACAAGCATTGTCCATCATATAACTCGTATTAGTAATTTTTAATTCGACCAGATATTTTAGCGCGAATTTATTTAGTCTTCTCAGAAACTATAAAATACGAACCTAGGAAATATTATTGTATACTTATTCAATATTCATTTTTTAGTGAGAAACTATAGTCAAAGGGTGGTTAATATTCTATAAACTGTAATTTACTATGATTATTTTATGTTACATATACTGCTTGCGGTTTGTAGCAATAAATCAATGAATATTCTCGAAAAACTACTCAACTGCCTTATTCAGTCAAATTTTAGTTATTCAAATTACATATCTACACTTGGCAATTGTAAAATTCACTCAATTCCTCAAGTACACAAATGTATCTATAAAGGAAAATGTTAATTTTGCACAAAAAAATGTGCCACAATTGCTATACACTTTTGGAAACCTCTCATAAGCAGAAATACAATAGTACAATTTTTATCCTGAAAATCATTTAGGATTATCTTTAAAAAGAACTTAAAGTATGTAATTTTAAAGTTTAAGGGAAAGGAAATGGTAGGAAGCAAGCATTTGGTTATACGGACTTCGAATATGCTATAACATATTTATAGAGATTATTTGAATCATCATGTGTGATTCTCACTACCTGCTGTGATTTTGTAATATCGACCAACACGTTGCAACAAATCCACATTACACTTGAGTCAAAAATGTTTTGTCGTAATTAATCTACTCAATAAGAAAAAATTTTCACAAATTTTTAAAGTATATTAATCTCATGATACGTATTTGACAAGAGTCTTGAAACAAGTAATTGAAACACGGAAGCAGTTTCGAAAAATGGAAGCTCTGATCAGAAATTTTGTATCGTTCGTTATTGGTTGGCGTGCTGAACAAACTGAAACCAGCGTAATCGAAACACGGTTTTGTTGCTCTTCTCTTCTCGCCATGTAGTCCTTTCATAAACCAATACATCAAAATTTATCGTGCCTCCATCACTGAGAAACAATTGAATTTTCATCATTGTCATATCACGGTAATTGGTGCTATACATATACAGATATTGCAGCTGCAAATTACATGGGTACAGTTACTCACAAAAGTATCGCTCTATCCTGTATTTAACATATTTTGCATATTAAATCGACCTCAAAGTAAAAATTACGCGATTGTAATTCACATTGATATAAACCTTAATTAATATACTTTTGTTTCGGTCGCATTCAATTGCAAAATTGTACACAATTTATTTAAAAAAGAATTATTATCGTTCAAAAAAATATTCTCCCAAAATTCAATATTTAATTTATACAAATGGAATTGCAGTAAGTTCATATTCTTCTAATATTCCTGCGATTTTATTATCAACTTTAATCTGTTATGCATAAATTCAAAAAAATTTTGTGAAAATCAGATTTATCTTGTTCCATTCTTTAAGCAAAATTTATTTTAGCATTTCTTTGGTAGATGGTATGTACCTACTAACTAGAAATATATTAATTTATGCTAATGGGTAATTCTGAATGTAACAATTCAGACTTGTTACATTCAGGTCGCTCAATTTAAAAACGAAATCTAAATATAAACTGGATTGACGCAACTTCGCACACTGCCGGGGCGGAAGAAAGTGAACGAAAGCGAGCCCAGAAACTAAATGCAGGGCGGTAAAGATAGAACGGATGTGACGCTCTAACAAAAGTGAAGGAACCGTGCGCGTGTTGAATATAATTTCTAACGGAGAACATGCACCTATTAAATTTTGTTATAAACTCTGAAGAAGTGGCTCGGAAACGTTGCATATGATTCGGACAACCTTTGGAGATATGTACTGCTATGAATGATTCATAAGTTTAGGAATGGTGTAGCAGATTTAAAAATGGTTGAACATCGATTGAAGACGAACCTAGCTCCGAGAGGTCTTCAACCTCAACAACCGATAAACTAAAGCAGGAAATCGATGCCCTCGTGTAAAAAGATCGGCGAATAACAATAAGAGAACTCTCAGAAAGTTTGAACATTTCGTGCGGTTCATGCCAAGCTGCTTTGAACCAGCTGGGCATGGCTGCTACAGCATGATACTGCAAAGCCACACACGGCACTTCTCGTTTAAGAGCTTTTACCCCGAAATTCACTTCCGCAACCGTCATATTTACCTGATTTGTCTTCAGCAGACTTTTTCCTTTCCCCGTGCTTTAAACGGACGTTAAAAGGTGGACGTTTTGCTACGCGAGTGGAAATTATGTACAAATCGAGTGAAGTGCTAAACTCAATCCCAGTTTCGGAGTATGTAGGTATTACGCGGCTTTAAAAAATTGCAGAAAAAGACTCCAAAGGTCATGCTACGGAAATGGATGTAAAACTACCAATAAAAAATTTATAAACAGAGTCCCCAAAATTTTGGATCGGACATTGTACGTAAATGCATATAAATGTTAAATTTAATTCAACCTTGCGGTGATTGCGTTCATGTGAGGCAATTTACAACTTGTGACTGTAGAAGTGAATCGAATAGCAAGAAGGAGTGTGTATGGTGGCAGTGATAGTAACACGTTACACATACCATAAATCTTTTTCTACAGAACTGACTAAAATCTTCGATAGGGTGGATGTACCAGTAAATGAACACGTACCAGTGAATGAACATTTTTTAATAAAATGAGTAAAATAAGTTATTAAAGTAAGGAACTAATTAATTAGAGACTTCTTTTCATTTCTTGCTTCATATCCAAACAATTTTTGCAGCACGTGGAATCATTCGCGCTGCAAACATAATTTTATAATAGTGTTCATTCATTAGCCTTAACTGTTCATTTACTGGTGCGTTTACCCTATTACGTCACTTTTGCTAATCAGATTGTTTTTTAAAATTTTTGAATTCTTTGCTTTCCGTTTCCGCACGAATATCTATGATGCCATAGAATTAGTGTATGTTCCTATACAAATAATTGTGCCACTTGTTTTGCATTTCAACGTGTCATGTTCAATGTTAGTTTACACAAACGAAACTTATAATATTATCATTGCTTAATTTTTAATTATTAGTATCTATATATAGCGTATATACACGAGCTGGGTCCAGTTCCGTGTTTCATTTAAGTGACTGTGTTTCATATCAGATTGTGTATTGGTTTCTGAGAGGCAACGCTGGGGGCAACGATTCTTGACGAAATGGCTCGAGTTCTACCTTTCTGCTGAACTTCACTAGGAAAAACAGTTTGGAAAGTGATCTCGATGTTATCGAAGAAAAGTTTTGCACCGTATTCAACAATACTGGAAAGTTTGGGAGTCGCGTATGCCATTAAATAGATAAAATAAATTTTTACGAAAACGGGAGGCGTTATGAAGTGAAACCGATATGCGAATAGTGTTTATAACGTATTGTTATTAATAGTGTTATATTTATAGTGTATTTACTTAATTATAGTTAAAATTCTATAAGAAATCAGAACGTGATAGAATTCTCATGTTATTAAACAAAATGTGTATTTTTAGAGTAATATATTTGTAACAGCTAAGATTTAGTAATATTTAACAATTTGGACACTGGAAAAATGAAGGGAAGATTTTAATCGATTTAACTTTGACCTATCAATCCTTCATTTGATCTGAACGTGCTCAATTTTGTGATATTAAAATGTTCAATGTATCAAACTGACAGGGGAACATTCCGAACCGGATAGTACAGATTTTAATAAAACTTCGTGTGAATGTCGAACATATTGCAGTATGCAAGGAGCAATTTCTTTCTGCGGATATTAACTCGGAAGGGCCTGGAATCAGCCCTTAATTTAAAGTTATCGCGTTTTCTCGTGTTTCTGGTATAACTTTGGAACGGTAAGAAAAATAAAGTTATACTAAAACAAATACGAAAAAATGTGATAACTTTAAGGGTTTATTTCATCCCTTCAGAGTAAATTTCCGCAGAGAAAAGAATTGCTCTTTGCATACTTCAATATATTCTACCTTTACACAAAGTTTCATTATAATCAGAATTTTCGGGTTGTGAATGTTCGCCCTTGAGTTAAGAAAAATAAATATACAGGGTTATACACGAAATAAAAATTACATTCTACTTATATTCTAATTTTATTTAAATTTACATTACGCATACACTTACATACTATATAAGTAAGAGTTTACTTTAGCCCGCCCCCAGCTTTTTATATTTTTCAATTTATGTTCTCTTTTCACTGTTAAGTCAAAGCAATAATTTTATAAATAGTTACTACTTAAAAAATCGATCTGCACATTTCTTACATAAAATTCCTGTCGTGTTTTGTGATCACGATTGATCCATTAACGGATTAACGGGAATTACAAATCACCGGATATGCACACATAGTCCTAAGGAAATAAAATTGCAAAGGCAAAACGACTGCGGAAGTTTTATTATAGTAATAACAGAACAATCACTTATACTGAATGAGGTATATTATTTAAAGAGATCAGAAACGATTAAAATTAAAACCTGCAAATAATAAAACGTGATTCCCCCGTCAGAATGTTTTCTACTTCCATTCCTAATTGTTAAATGGAATTCAACACAAATGCATCAAATATTCCACTACTGTATCATAAAATCTAACATTGACTGAGGCTAACATATTGATTTAAGATCAAGACGTGTCCCTACTTCCATTATCTAATTATGGAACGAAATTCGAAATCTTTTCAGCTCAACTGCAGCAAATACTCCGCTACAGTATCACAAAATCTGTCACTGACATGCGCTGCCATTACATTTATAAATTACTCCTCTCCTCGCCACGTGAGAAACTAAAACTGAAATCGGATAAATGGAGCAAGGTAATGAAAGGAGATAAGCAATATAAAATTTTTAAAACATATTCTCTAAAAAATTAAATATGAAAGTAGCAGAACCTTATTTTACATGCCCATGAGCTTATAAAAGCTGTATTATATTTTCCATCAGTATTCTATGTAGTCTTGGGATAAATGCACTGGTTCACGTATTTTTTGCTTATCTTTTTCACGAAGAAAAATCACTACTTACCCACCATCAGGTCATACAAAGAAGAAATATCAATAAAGATTGGAAGGAAAGATAAAATAAAGAGTATGAAGGCCAGAAATGTCTCTTCGATCGAACTCAAGTGAACTTCATTTTTTGGCTGAACCTAATACATGCGAAGTAGCAAGTAACAGTATATACATGTAAAGGGACACCGTTCAAGAGAAGCACAGGAAAAGTTTGTATGTACGATATCAACGTTCACTGCAGCCTTCTATAAATTCAGAATAAAACGAGTGAAACTTTTATACCGATCATTTGGCCACAATAAAAGCTGCTTGTAGGAACGAGGTTTATGGAGGGAACGTTTCTTTTATACTGGTGACCCGCATCGAAGAGTGATATTTAGAATAAATCACATTAAAATTAGTCGGGGCGGTAGATAAGAGTACGTAGATTTCTTTCTTTGTAGATGCTTGTGCAACGATATGTAAATTATTGGCTTCGGGCGATTTGCACGAAACAACGTGTAACGAAGCCTCAGCATTAAAGCGAATATTCCAGCAACTACGATGCCGCGTGACGGATCGACGCGTTCGATGTAGAAAAATGCTCGTGTCTCAACAAAAAACTTTATTTTAAATATAAAAGGTACGGTGTAAAAACGAGGAATGTCGATTTTTCGTGATTTTGCGATTTGAAGCATATTTTGTTGGAGGCAACTGGGGCTGCAGAACTGTCGAATCACGAAGGGTTATAAATGATGAAGGAGTTTGTATTTAAACTAGAATTTTTAAATAATTTGATTGCATAGTTTTATAGAGCATGAAAAGGCGCTAAATTTTCATTGTAATATTTTTTTTATATCTACTAGATGAAGGGGATAATAAACTGTAATACGAATCAGGTTTGTTTTCTATCAATTTGAACTCCATGTAAACCCAAACCCGCGAAAAATAATTTTATTCAGGTGACATGTAGTATATTCGAACCACCACGCCAGAGACTTCTGTTTTGACTACAGCACGCGCTGACGGGGATTCAAATCATAAGGCAAGGGGTTAACAACGTTCTGACGGAAACAGTGTAGCAACATACCGCAGGAAGTCACTCCAGCGAGCGCAGTAGAATTTTCTACGGCACAAATCAACCGCTTTTCTAAATCCATTTTATACTTCGTCCGAGGCAATGTGGCAACGTAGGTGTATTGCTAACAATGCAAGGTAAATTATTTGCAGCAACGTTCCGTGTATTAAAACGCTTACGTGTGTTTGAAATTTCTGAAAGGGAGCAACCTTAACACGAGGTAAATAAAATGAATTGTTGACATTTACTAATGTCAGTGAGTGTCAATACCGATTCGTAGTTTCCCTTTTTAAGCGCTATCACTACAAGTGTCAACTGTAATCGACAGGCATTGAGTGCTTTCATATGCCGGAGCTTTGACTGCAGTCGCAGGCTGCTATGACAGTCGAAGAGTAACGTTTCAAACGATTCAGTTCTGTGAACGGTGTCCTTTGTACTATAAGAGTTTTATAATTTGATATTATTGCACAAATGTAGGATAGTATACAATGAATGAAATAAAAAATGCACAAGGTAGTAAATACATAGTATGTACTCACAAAGCAGAATGAAGAAGTTTTAACGTAGATTTGCAAACTAATTTTATACTTTTTAATATTCGTTAGTTATCGGTCTCTGTTTATTACTAGTTACAATTAACAAATAATGAAAAAAGATTGCAGATTAAAGAACCTATACTTAAAAAAAATAACATAAGTTGCAACGAAGGAAAGGAGCAATACATTCGGAAGATTTATAATTAGTAAAATAATTCTAATACGTTTCAATGACACAGAAAATAATTTGTACGTGGTCTTATTTTAACAAGAGTAAGGATTAAAAACAGTTAAAACGAATGTAAAAAATGTGATGTAGTTCCTGAATTGTCCTTATTAATTTTTAATAATTTTTGAAAAATGGAAGAAGAGGAAGAAGTGTCGCTTCATATGAAGGATGAAAGGTTTACGTGCCTTTGGTGTTTAAAGTTGTGCAGTAACCTTTCATGTGCTTGAGCCTACTTAATGAAAACGACGAAAGGCAATTACTCGACGCGCGACGTACCCTGCGAATTGGGAATTTGATTTGCGCGTAGTTAGCTTTCGTGTAAAGACAATTGAAATTCTCCAACGTAGTTGAACAGAGGGGAACTATACATCATCCTCAAATAGCAGTGAGGACATGGTAGGCAATTAATCATGTCATCAAGATGAATTTCTACCTCGCCTTACGTGAAGCATTTCATATGTTTCGTAACGTTATCTTTGTCGCCATCTTATCGATCTACGAGTTCACGTACCTCAAAAATTCCTAAACTTATGTTAACGTTAATACATACAGTCGCGTCGGAAAATAAGTTGACGCTCTTCAAAATCGCATAATTTTTTTAAAATTGGTCCAAATGTCTTGAGTTTTTTTTCAGAAGCTAGCGGAATTAGTTTAATATGTGGCGTGTTTCGACGTTTTGAAAAAAATGCACTTGGTCTGAATAGCAAAAAAAAATAGTTAAGGTCGTTTTTTAAACCTTTACTATTTTTTTTGCCATTCAGACCAAGTGCATTTTTTTTAAAACGCAAAAAAAAAATAGTAAAGGTCGTTTTTTAAACCTTTACTATTTTTTTTTTGCTATTCAAACCAAGTGCATTTTTTTTAAAACGTCAGAACACGTCACCTAGAAAACTAATACCGCTAGCTTCTAAAAAAATATTCAAGATATTTGGACCAATTTTAAAAAACTTATGCGATTTTAAAGAGCGTCAATTTATTTTCCGACGCGACTGTATTATGCTTCACTATCAGTTCAAGATTGAGTATTTTTCAGGGAGTATAAAATATGTTGGTAATGGATTAGGAGTTTCGTAAAACAATGGATCTTTCTAATTATTTAACAAATACAAAGTAGTAGTTTTAATTAAAGAAAAAGTATGTTACATTTTGCTAATTTCTTTAAATTACTTTAAAACTTGTACGCCAAATGGAATTACTGATTAAGAACGCATAACTAATACTGATTGTTTGTAACTAATTAATTTCGTTTACCTCCTTCATTTATATAGGGTAGAAGAGTTTAATAGTTCTTCCTAATGACCATTGTATACATAAATCTTCAGAATGCAATTTATAGGTCTTTCATTGGCCCACAGATAATTTACGAAACAAAATCCAGGCCAACTATCGTAAAATCTTTTACACATCGTGCATCTGACGTGTTCCAAGCTAGTAAATCAGAGCAGCGCATGCCGCGGAAGACGTTGAGTTCGCTCCTTGAAATCGATGGAAATAAAGGCTAAAACTGCAACCGCATGCCGCAAGTACTGTTCATGCAGGCGTGAACTTGTAATTTAGCAATCAAGATTCTTATGTTAATTTAAGAATTTCGAGTCCAATAAATAGATTAAAATGATAAACACTATTATAAACACAATATTGTATTACAATAAGCATAAAGTGATCTCAATAAGTGTACGCTTTAAGTGTAAGTTGGTACAACATTGTACCAGAAAAATTAATAAATTAAGCTTCTGTAAATTAAATGAAATTATCGCGTGTGAAATGTAAGTTTTTAAATCCAATGCCAAAGGCATAAATTAATTGCCATTAATTTACGCACAAGCAGTGGCGGATATAACTCACAAACCTTTCAATACTTTTTGCCACAAAAATACTGAAATATCCGCAAGATGTCTAATAGAATAAGTTTTAATAATAAAAGTTTATCGGTTTTTCTAGAAAAAATTCCCCAAAAAGCATGCTGTTTTGACCATTCTAGGTAGGCCTCCCCCCTAAAAAAAAACGATCCAGGTGGCAAACGTTCTGGGACACCCGGTATAAATAACAGAACTACAAATGAATTTACGCGTGTGAGGTAGGAAAATTATGGGAAACGGAGATAAACAGTATTTGCATAAAATCATACTTTCTTTTAGATGCTGCCCTGAGGCAACTGCTCATCATCTGCGTACAAGTTTGCATAATTTGTTCAACGATCCATCAGCATTATTATTCTAGCTTGATAAAAATCAAGGGTGCCTGAGGCCAAGTGCTTTTCCTACGATATTGTCTAACTAATAGCAATATACCAATATGACAATAAAATATATTTCCAATATCATCAAATTCCTCTTAAATTAATATTTTTTCCGTAAATTATGAGAATCTTATTCTAACATAAAACTGCACGAAGGAAAAGCTAATAATTTTCATCGTTCAGCTTGGAAGTCTATTGCAGGCTATCGTTCAAATGTTATTAGTTTTTTCAAGGGTATAAGCACACACGTGGGAAGAATTAATAGTCGAATTCAAGGTAATTATATAGAGGAGAGCACACAATTACACGTTATTATTATGAATAACTTTTTCCTATACTTACATGATATCGCTGCTCGGCCTCAGTTTCCAAGATATTTGCAAAAAACTGCTGCTTACTATTCCAATGAATTCTGCGTATAAATTGTGCAGAATGACCAGTCTTTGGTTTGCCACCAGTCACTAAACCGCCTGACTGGTAAGTGGTGCCTGACAGCTATTTCCGAAACATATTGTTCACCACGGTGCACAATCACCATTTTAAGATTCAAATAGATACAAGGACTCTATTAATCATCCAGCATCTGAGGATTAAGGATTAAGGTCATCCTCACCCCATCTTAATGCCTGCTACATATAAGCATTCACAAACTACGCATACATATGATAAATAGTACTGCATTCATGTTTTGCAAGCACTTACAAGGCCATATTATTGTAAACGAAAAAAGTAGTCTATATATTTAATATTTATTTTCCATCCCCATAAATTTTCGACAAATTCATCTAAACAGAATTTTTAAACGCATGTTTGAGAGCAATTTTCACCCGATGAACATAAATTTTAGTCGATAAAAAAATTCTTATTCGTGTGTCAACTTTTATAAAAATTATGAATTGTCAATTGATTTAACCTAACAATTTCCGGGGTATTGTATGTTGTTTTTAAGAAACTGTTGCTTAAATATTCCATACTGTTAAAATATCCTTTGTCTGTAGGTTAGCCATATAAGCTTTAAAAACGAGAATTTATTGAATTTATAGAACATTAATAATTACACGTTACATATCTTTCAGGTTGTGAGCTAATTTCGAGTGTTCATCGGAATCCAACAGTTAATCATCAAACATATAATTCAATATCAATTAATGGTACAAATGTAATTTCGTGGATGATCAGGTGTATTGATTTGTGCGAAATTATCTAATCGAGTACACTGAAATATCAATGTTTACATAATCCCTATTGATTTAGATTTTAAATGATGGATCCTCGTATCCATATTGACTTTGATATTAGATATTAATGCAAGGTATACTAATTATATCTAATGAATGAAGGATCTACCGGGTGTCCCAAAATAATTGGACAATCCGAAACATGCAGATTGTCCATGCAAGAAGAAATAAAAACATCCTTTACCATTTTCGAATCCAAGGCTTCGTTTTCGATATATTAACAGTTGAATATTAGCGGTGAAACTTTCAAAACAGCGAATTAATTTGCGTACAATATTTATTTTACACTTTCTATATAGCATATTATCCAAGAATTCTTTTATTATTATTGGGTAATTAGTAATACTTAATGAATCACTTTTTATTCCATTCTATATTAATTAGCTGATAAATTTAATTTTAAAGATAAAGGTAATAACAGAAGGTTTCAAATTCCTAGACTAATTGAGCTTTATTATCTTACAATGGCTAGAATATCAAAATTATATAGAGATGCAAAAACAATATTTAAAAATAATCAGCCATTCATGAAAATAATTAGAGTATAGGCATGTTTCTTGTGCATGCTAAAGAAATTTCAGTTTCATTTTTATAAACTATTATACATACGTATATTTCCACTTTATGTTCTCGAATAAATTATCTTTTCCATTTCCCACCATGAAACTCAATTTTCTTGCTAATTATTAATTTTTCTTTCTAAACGATAAAAAATTATTACCCCAGCCGTATTCATTATTAATAAACGAAACATCGGAACATGTGTCTATATTGCGATTCCTTCGTAAACTTCATTTTATTTTCCAGTATATTTGTCTCCACTTCCTGCATTGTACATACGTACACAAGAAGGAATGGAAACTTTGTATACGAGAGTACATCACTTCTTTTAAAGTGAATTAATTCTAGTTCCGTGTTGGACATCTACAATTAAGTGTATTTCCCTAGTGCAGTGGAATTTGAGTTTGCGACTCATGGTGGTGTGAACAGAGAAACTTCGAGTTTCAACAGCGATGTAACTATGCAACTGTTGTAAGTAAGCGTAATAGTGCTTCATTATTCAGAACTTTTGAAGTGGTTGGGCATATTCGGGTAGTCTGCGTAAAACTTCCTGTATAATACAATTGCCACGGAAGTTTTATTTAGAAATGCAGCTCAGGAATGTTAAATTACAATGCCAAATAAAGTTTGGCAATATTTCATGAGTAATTAACATTATTTCGAACTTCTTTTTTATAAATTCTTAATTCCCTTTAAGCATGTTACACATCTCTATACTCTGGTCGGCGGGCAAACGAGTATAAGTGAAATTTTACCTTAAGCTTAAACCGTTTCTTTTTTGTTCCTTTTTGCAAATCGAAATTAAAAATAAAAGTTTCTTTTAACATGTATGTTATCAACTTTCACGTTCAAAATTTAACACCTGATCTTATCTAGCAATTTAAATACTCTAAGTGTCTTCCTGCAAAACTAATAATTTCGACTTATACTCATTTGTCCACCCACCACAGACATATAATATTATTCTAATGGCCCTTCATGTGCATGAAATGAATTACAGGATATATTTAAAGAAACTTAAGTGTCTTTGATGTCTCGAAAAGTGTAGTCTTCTGCAATTCATCATTAAAATTTCCAATGTGTTTACTTTTATTTTTGCACTCTTAAAATAGTAAAACGAAAAAAATTGTGTAAAAGGAACTAAAACGATATAAAAAAATCATGGACACCAATCTTGTGATATTTCCAAAAGATACTAATTTCAGAAAAGTTCAGTTCTTTAATATATGAGGTGATCTAGATGTGATCTCTCTAGATCACACGAAATCTTTGAAAGTGTGTGAGTGAGGAAATTTAATTTTAGTTCCAAATTCAAACATGCCATATGAACTACAAATTGAAATAATTCATAATAAGATAATTGTTGTGGTACCTATTAGAAATTTGTCCAATACACAAATGCATAGACTTAACAACAATAATTATTATCTTGAAAATTAATAAGCTGAACATCTTCTAAATTATTAGCTCACAAAGGCACAAGTAGGTATTATAACTTTTTCGTTCATTTCAATAAGGGTTCAACCCTTGAGGTTTATACCCACACTTTATTCGTATGCTCACAAAAATTATATCTTTACCCTATTTATTTAACGAAGGAAAAATATTTATACAGACATCTGTCTCCAAAATTTTTTTTACCGTCACTTGAAAAAAGCACCCAAGATTCATTTACATACGTACCTACAAATATTTCTAAACGAATGTTCGTCTACCGATATATACATACCTACACACAGCCAGTGAGTGCACGAAACGTTCGCATGCACATCGGTATTTTAAAATGATGCTTCTTTGGAAATATGCCAGCTTAAAGCAGTAAACGGATACTACCGAACACCATCAGTTGTGCCTGTCCCGGGTTAAAAGCGTAACACCTACGTAGGTACTTTAAGGAAACATGAGCTGATACGTATTTATACCAAGGTATATCTTCCGAGTGTCTCGAATATCTGAATAAATTGGAATCATATTTCTTGTATAGATATGTATTTGTATATTTCTATAGTTTATGCAGAATCATGTGCATAGGTCTGTATTCCATTGCATACGTTTGTTCCTATACAGAATTACAGCCCGTTGAATATTAAATTTATGCGTTTCAATATAGATACAAATTTTGGGAGAGTTCAGATTTGTGGAATACGTATTAACCATAAACATTGTGCATAAAATGATTCCTATCTTATATCTCGTTATGTCGAGTGAACCAAATAAACTGGACACATTGGTTTCTGATATTACTTCAAAGATAATCAGTTTGTTACGATGGATAAGTGAAGAGTCCTTGTATGCATAGCGGATAATAGCGCTTATTGGGGTATAAATTTCCTTTCAATATAGGTAGGTTTAAGAGATTTACACCGTCAAACCATTGAATGAATCGTCAACGATTATTGCGCGATATTAATCTTCCCTCTCAAAACGTATTCATACTTCGCCATATTTTACACAGTGCACTTATACACATGCCGACGATTTTTATGATTTTCAATGAGCTGGTGAAGAAGTAAAGGAGATGCCTAATGGTAAGTTTGGGGAGCGAAGTACTATTATCCTTTGAAAAACAGTATTTTTCCTCATCAAGATGTGACGATGTTTGCACAAAGAAAATGTCGGAAAATCTTACACTTGGAGAGTTTCGTTTTCCACTATAATCATTGTTATTTAGTATTCCCGTATTTCAGGTACACCAAAGACGCACACTTTCCCACCTTACTCGAGTTCCGTTTTGCTTGAGTTTCGTCTTGCAGTCTTCCGTCTAAACCGATAAACCTTCCTTTATTCCGGTGTCGCGGTTTAAAATATTAGTTCTGCGTAAGAAACATCTGAACGGTGGGAAAGAATTTTTGAGCTGAGAATTTCCCTTACAAAGGACTAATTTTGCTCGTTAACTCTGATTTTCTCGTACTTTTTATTAATAGCCAAAATGTCAAATTACCTAGTTGAGGATATTCGCCGTGAAATGGAATATCCCACTAATGGGCAATTAATAAAGTATGTTACAACCAATTACCACGTAATTACTGTTCTTCTGGAGAAGAATTAATTTATATGAAATTTTCTTTCCATACTTCAATTTTTCCAAGATAATGATATGAACCGCATTCATGCAGCACATGATATTGAATTTTAAGGTGAAATGTTAAATAATTAATATCCCCTGGTCGTAATGCTTAACCTACACCAATTCCATTTTAATTAAAATTTACATTTCAATTGAAATTATTAAACATTTACTTTGCAAGATTATTCGAAATATACTTCAAATTTGAACAAGAAGAGTAGAGAAACTTTTCCGCCCCTCATTGTCACAGTCAATAATAGTCGTATATAACGCTATTCCTCCAAATGCAAAATATCCGACGGAATCGGCAGTGGTTGATGAAAAATATATGCAGATCCGAACCTGTTTGTGAGCTTGCAATCCCACCAAGTACAATACGTGAAATGTAAACAGTGACCTTATTAAGTACGTTCGATTAATTCCATACAATGTGATTAAAAATGTTAAATTTTCCTGCGCAACCTCCAATAACCGGAATGAAGCGTGTTTGCCAAATAACACAGTAATAATATATTAATTCGCCGGCGGGTGCACCCACCGGAGTCGCACGTGCCGGCGCGCCGTGTACTCAGTACACAGGGGCCTGTTTTGGCTGAAAAAACCGTTTTACCGTGATGTATTTTACCCAGCGTCCCTATGTATTTTTGCAGGGGACATTTTTGAATCATGCTACGTGCTTGCCAGGTTCAAATTCAATTTGGAAGTGTCTCTGATTAAATGAAAACGAAAGTATCCTCCAGGCGAGCACCTGCGAACTCACAAAGAGTTTCCCAAAGAGTGTCTACCTCCGATTGCTTTGATTTCTGGATATGTTTTATGGGAACGAGAAATATATGTAGTAAGAAACATTACTAATTAAAAGTAAATTTCCATGTACAGGGACTTGGTAGTAACTACTTTGGTATTAAATATAAGCCCAGCCAAACAGTTTTTGTTAAAATTGATATAATATATTTCGTGTTCTGAGGAAATTAGAGGGAATAATAGAAAAAGATCTGAAACGTCAAAGCTTCGTTTTCCGTTCGCAATTACTATTCAATTGAAACTTGCGGAAGAGGAGACCGTGAACCATTTCGCCTAGAACTGTAATTTAAAATTTAATTTCCTGCAGTCTAAAATAATTTTCGACCTGCTGCAGATCAGATTATGAGCTCGTTGTAAGATAAAGCTTCTTTCTCTCTAATACTCGATAAAAGCTGTATTACATATGTATAAGTGCTTGGATGAAGGAAACTTTCTTAAATTACAGTTCAGTTTCAACAAAGTGGAGCAACATTATCTAAATAAATTAAATTTGGATTAAGTAATGCTAGAGAATTTAATGCGAGTGTGTGAACTATTACGGAGGAGCACCGACAAGAAGTAATTTTATACTTCTGTGTAGGATAATATTGAAAAGTATAAAAAAATAGTCAAATGTACTGAAATGAGTAGATGCCTACAAATATACTAACTTAATCAAGTGATCAAAAATCCGAATTACAAGCGCTTTGCAACTTTCTGAGAAACAGTTTTAAGACAAAATGCTTGTGATAAAATTTTATTATTTTCTAACTTAGATCACGAAAATGATTGGATTTGCATAAGTTTCCGTTTGAAATTTAAAAGTTATCCTCCGCTTAACCCTCAGTGCAGGTGAGAGGAGCAGGAGAAGGAGAATATGGGTGATTCTTGACACCGATTTGAAGGTCTCTGGGATCTATAAAATTTAAGATTAGAACGATTAAAATTAATCACCTCTTAAATCTCGGGGTATTACCACTTTGATAACTTTCGCTCAAAACTTACGCCCACTGTCGATCATTTAAATATTTTCCAACGATTCATTGGTTTTTGAATACCATTAAAACAGCATATTATCAATAGAATATACATCTTTGGCATAGTTTTATCAGTGAGAAATATGATATAAGAATTCTTAGACTTGCGGAAGGTAATACATCGAAATAATGATATGAAATAATCGATATGTTTAGTTTTACGTATGCCACCCTATATATTAAATGTAATGCCACCCTATAAATTATGTCGGTTTGTATTAATCTAACAGATATTCCAATTTTTTTTGTTTTTGGTTTCAAGTTCGCACCAACTTCATGGTTATTAGCGACCATACTCAATGGTTGTTGTTCGCAATAAAGATTTAGTCTAGGATAAAGTCGAATGCTTTATTGAGGCGTTCTTCTGTTTCGAATATTTTTTTCGTATTGTTGGGTAGTTAGTGCTGATTTCTAGTACATTTTGTGTTTTTGCAGTCTAATACAATATGTTTGATGGTTAAGTTTTGTTGGCAGAGTTCACAGCATGGTGGGTTGTTTCGTTGAAAATGGGTTAACAATAATCTCAGTGTGTACAATAATTAGTCTGTTTAATATTACTTCACCAGTAATACCTCAAGCATTGGAGGGTATATTTTTTTGCCATTTACATATACAGAAACTTTGGAGGTATGCAGATATTTGCACCTTGCCCTGTTACTTCAGAAAGCGTAAATAGCCAGCGACTTTCCTGTTTATCTGGATCAGAAGAACATGTTTCACGCTTCTCGTATTTCACGAGCAGCTAATTAGAAACTTTCGCGCGAAACTTGGGTTTCTCGTGCTAAAAGGGATCAGTGAGCAATACTGTACTGAGAACGAAAAGTTGGGCGAGTATATTATTATACAGTGGTGAAATCGTTGTTTGCGTGGACTGAGTAAGGTTGAATATCAATTTTGATAACTACGCCTTAACTGTTATGGTTTATTGGTTTAATTCAGCACGATGATGCTAAAGGATACAAACTGAGAGAAATCTCGACTCTGTGCTTATAATGTAACCCATTGCAATTAGGAATTATTCCGGAGAGCTGTAAAGCTAATTATTAATAGGTCGAGTTTCCTTGACGAGATACGGTGAGAATATATTGTTACTCACTGTTCACTATTATTTCACAAATTTTATCATATGGATAATAATGAGCTGCTGTCAAATGCTTAAGTTTTACGATTGTTAATTTATTTTGTCGTGTTAATAAAACGCGTCACAATGCATTATGTTGTCATTATATTTAATTTTGCAAATAAAGTTTCTTACGCAGTGAGATAACTTTAAACATAAAAATATAATACAAACTGATCTTTGTTTGTCTTGTTTCAGTGATTCAGTGAATTTTAAGGGGGTAGACACGGGTAATGCAGCGCGCTGTATACCGACACAATCTGGCCCAAAACATGGGTTTGGGATATTACGTTGTTTGTCCTTATATGAGCACATTTTGGGCTGGGCGAGGTCTCATTCGGAAGATGAAGGTTCAGTGCAGCGCGCTCTGGTCATGGTTCGACGAGATTGTGTTGATATGTAATAATATGAGTGTCCAAAGTAGAGAAAAAATCGACAAAATATACTCGCAGATTCCAAGTATTGGTAGGTCACTAAAAGAGTTTTGTGACTCAAACGATGACCAGAGCGCGCTGCATTGAACCTTCATCTTCCAAATGAGACCTCGCCCAGCCCAAAATCTGCTCATATAAGGACAAACAACGTAATATCCCAGACCCATGTTTCGGGCCAGATTGTGTTGGTATACAGCGCGCTGCATTACCCGTGTCACGTGGCGTGTTTACCTCCTTAAGTATTTTTAGGTCACTAAAAGAGTTTTGTGACTCAAACGGTGAGCAGAGCGCTCCGCATGGAATCTGCCTCTTTCGAATGAGACCTCGCCCAGCCCGAAATCTACTCATATAAGGACGAAAAACGAAAAATTCCAAACCCATGTTTGAGGTTAGATTGTCGGTATTACAGAGCATTGCATTACACGTGTCACGTGACGTGTCTACCCCCTTAAATTCTCAAATGTGTACAACTTCAAGCCGGGAATCCATCTGAAACCTTAGCTAAGATATGCTATGCTATGTTTTAAAAAATTAGCATCAATACGTCCTTGTGGAATCGTTTCCATCAAAAACGAAGCTAAGCTGTGCAAGGTTTTTTATGTTTTATAGCACAGCATAGCATAAATTAACTTGGCTTCCAGGCTTCATACGAAATGTAATTAAATTTGTGTTAAAGCTTTAACACAAAAATAGAGTAACAATATTAAAAATTGCAGTGACTTCAGACAAAGGAATAATTACGAAACGAGGGCAACGAATGACCGAATTCATGTCGTATACCAACCTACGTCTGCAGTCATATATTTCACACGACAGACACCTACATTTTTGGAATAACGCTCGATTAAACAGACCCTTTGTCCATTAGACGTCCTACTTTCAGAATCACCTGGTTTTCAGACACGTAGTTGAACAATTGAGCACGTTTAGCTGACAAAAATACCTTGTGAATTGTGATAGATTTTGTGAAACCCTCTACACATTTACAAGGATTGAGTTTGTTTATATACCTCACGATATATTCTATTTATCTCCTTTTAATACGTGATTAAATTATAACACCTTTAACGTATTGTTAAGATGAGTTTTGTTCAAGGCTGTAAAATAACGTTTATTTTAATATGTCTAACAATAGGGTGACTGTACTTAATTTAATAATTGATATTTTTGCATGCAATTCGTTTCAAAGTAAAGAGAAATTATTCATCTTTCATGTAGCATAAGTTATCATAGTTGAAACCTACAAATTTTGAATTAGGAATTAAAAAACGTAAGACATGCAAAAATTCAAACCTGGAAAAAATGTACCTAATATCGCCTACTCAAGAAATATTGATTAATTTATGTACATATGAGTTTTTAAAGTCATTTTCACATGAGCTTTTATTATTTCTTGCTGTATAAATGTTTGTTTATCCATCTTTGATTTTATTTTTATTAGAAAAATATAGAGATTTATAAATATATATTTTTAAAATATTTTATTTTTTACGTTCCGATGTACATTTTGTACAAATAAAGTTTATTTCGGTTGCTCGGCACATTTCGAAACTCCACCTGTAACAAACATTACGTCGAAACCATTGTTCTCCGGTAGGCGGTATTGAGAATGCGCATACTGCTAAAAGAAAAACACTATTTTCATTACGAATAATATTTGAATCGATTTCATTCCTTAAGTACATGATTAATTAAGTATTTCTAGAAGATATTCTTGCATTCACGGAATTATTAGACTTACCTTCTCCGAATGTGATGTAACATTGTGGCAGTCCACTAAATTTTTGCACCATTAAGATTCTTTAAAATCCTTCCTTTTCTGTAATTGTTGATCACATGACGCTGCAATCACAGTATGTTTTCTTACACATGTTTAGGTACTATTTCAGTGCATAATCGATCAATTTTAGTGCTTACTTTGCGAGATATAGCGAGCGGCGATATTAGGAACATGGGCGAAATTAATTACGGTCACCCTAAGTGTCTGTTATGCTTCTGATCTTTAGTAGTAGGAATGAACAAAAAAAATGTGATAAGCAGAATTCAGATTATTTATTACGTCACAAGATTCTACATTAGGAGTGTGCGGATACCCGAAATTATGGTACACGGTTTGTGATTCAATGACCGATTTTCTTGCCTAAAAATTCTTACATCTGATCACATTGCAAAATCACAACTTAAAAGTATTCGGGTACTCGTAAAACCCGGAAAAATTCGGGTACCCGCATAACCTTATTTTACATGTCTCAATTATTTACACTTTCTGTATACTTTTGGGACTTAAGACCGTATTAAAGCTTTCGCTTACCAGCACATTTAAACACAGCGCGACGAAAGTCGAACTCCTAAGTTCAATTATAGTTGAACAAGATATCAATAATTATTGATATCTTGAAAATGATACTTCGAAATGTAAGAAAATTACCTTATATTTGAACAAATCACCTATTGTAGAGGAAGCTTGTTAAATTATTTCAGATGAGCTCTTTTCGAATAATTCTTCCATGAAATATTACTGGTGGAATATGTCAAAACTATTGGCATTGGAAAAAGAAGATAAAGCACTAAAGCTAGGAACATTTTCTTTCTTTCTCTTAATTAAAAGTTTTTATTCTTTATTAATAAAGAAGTGTCTCAATTAAAGAAAAATTTATTCTAAACATCAGAAAATGGTATGTCCTGTGTTTATAAAAATAGAAGTTTTTCATTGCAATTTGTCATTCATTTCAATGTCATTGTGAGTGTCACATCATACACTTCGTTCGTTTCATATTATTAGTCACTAAATTATGTAGGTAAGTACGGAATTAAATCATTGTTTTCATGTTGCTAATTTAAATTATATTCATTATACGAGGAAAAGTTTCATCATTAATTACGAAAATTTTTGCAGTGAAACGTGTTTGACGACGATGCAGTACCTAGCATCAGATCAAATTTTAGCAAATGAGAATATTTGAAAATTTCATGTCAAATAATGAAGTACCTTACTGGGAACAGAAAATATTGATCGGTCAAGATCATAGAAGCTTCTATCCTACCGTTTGACTTCGCCAAACCCTCCATTTCTTCGATCCGCGTTACCACCTCCCATTCTATTTAAGGGATGAACCTGAAAACACAGGGTCTTTGTTTTTCAAACAAAGAGGCAACGGTACACTGGCTTGGGGTACACGTGGGAGCCATGTTTGGTAGTGATTCACAATTCGGGAAGTAGCCCCGACAGGCCAATATTTTCTATCTGGATCTAACATATATACATACATATATATATATATGATTCTGTATACTTGTAACGATAACACAGATAAATTTTGTAAAAATTCCAAAGTTAATGTTTATTTTCTGAAATACACTTAAATGTGCGAGAAATGGGGGGGGGGGGGTAGTGGAAATTTGATGACGTATAGCTGAAACTATTGATTATGATTTGATATAATAAAATTGAAATATTTAATTTTTTATTATACATTTGAGAAATAGCTACAGTAAATCACAAAAATATTCCGAATACTCTTCAAAACAGAATAACTTTTTTAAAATTGGTCCAAACTCTGAACGATTTGAGTTTTTTTTTTTTGAGAAGCTAGAAGGATTTAATTACTTCTCGTTTATAAAAAAATTGCGTTGGTCAGAATAGCGAAAATATAGTGAATGTTCCTTTTTCAATTTTTTATCTGAGCCTGTAATGTAAATTTAAAAATTCCGTTTGTAGATTTAAGTAAATTCTACACATGTTGAAAATTTCATCGAAATCCGTTGATGCAGAAAGAAGCGACAGGCATCGAAATATGCGAAATATTTAGGTTTCTTACAGTTCTCGATCGAAAACTGTGACTTCCACCACTTTCAACTGTCTGTAGCTCATAACTACGTTAACATATTTCGACAATTTTCTTCACTATTCCGACCAATTGCATTTTTTTTTTAACCGACGAAACACGTCACCTACCTAAGTAGTAAATTAATCCTTCCAGCTTCTTAAAGAAACTCAATTCGTTTGAACCAATTATAATAAAGTTAGTCTGTTTCAAAGGGTGTCCGAATATTTTTGTGATTTGTGAGCACAATGTACAGTGTTTTAGTCAATATCATAAGAAGCTGTAAAATAAAATTTATTAACACAGTAACAAATTTTCGAAAATACCTACAACTGTTTAGTGTTTACAATTTTCACAATTTTTACATCTACACAACATATTTTTATAATTCGAAATGACCAAATTTGCAGAGAATGTATTGGAACTGAATTAAATTCTTCAAATAAAGGACAGCATTTAGTATGTTAAAATTTCGTATTGTATTGTGAAGTCGTAAATATTGTATTGTAAATTTGACGTTGTTAAAAATAATCCAGCAATTCTAAATGATTCGTTATTTTTCATTGTTATTAGATTTTAATTGCAAATCGTATAAAATGCATTTTGGTTCTCCTCTTCACAGTTTAGATTGGAGACAAATATGTAACAGTTTGTCCTAGTCGGGCTCGCAGGGGTAAAAGTATTAGGAAACAAGATCACAAAATTTCTTCAATTCTTCCAAAAGAATGCATCTTGAAACTTTAAAAGTCATGTCTTTATATTTCTCTTTGAATTATGTACATACATGTTCTTAGAACAGTCGAAGGGCAATCTTTTCTTATCAGTCACACAGGGAATTTAGATTGTCCACGCATGAAGATTTGAATGAACAGGACTGTGAATCACTATTCGCGATCGACTTTTCACTTTTAGGCAAGGTAACCCTGTCTGTGGATGGACGCCACGATATCCATTAGTAAAACTCATCCTATTCGTTACCCAGTCTGTAGCAACGGAACGTCTGGTCTCGAACTGTCACTGCTGGGAGCATCCTGCCTGTACTAGACGCGATCTTCCTCCTCCAGAAGCCTTACTACCTCTGAAAATAGAATTAACGATCTAAATAGGTTACAAAACTACCAAGTTCTGCGAATAGTTTTCGCGTTTTTCTATAAATCGGACGGTTTAGTGACTGACGAGAAGCATTCAGCGTGATTTCTAAACCTGCTCATTGTCAGTTGAACGTTTCCTATTGCATATTGTTCTGAACATATAAAAGAGGACGGTAATCCGTGGAGAAGACGTTTGGTGGATATAATGGATGAGATATAATCCGCCGAATAATAGTCTGCGGTTCAGTTTATACTGCGTGGGGATCTGCGTTGCTGAGCAGCAACAAAGAGATTCTCAGACGGATGCGAACTGATTGCTTAATCTGGAGCTTACCGTAATATCTACTATAGCATAATAAATGTCTGTCGTGATTGTTTGGACTTGTTTCAAAACCTCAAATATAGTATATTACTTTTCGTGTCCAGGTCAAAGTAGAGGTACTATTTTTTTATGCCAAATTTAGAGGTAGAATCGTTCGCGATTGGGTATCGACTAACACCTATTGGCAGTCGTGCGTTATTGCAGCGGACTCCCTTCTCGTTACATGTATGTAAATTTAACCAATTAATGGTCCACTCCCGTTTCGTTGAATGAGTGAGACGCATGTTATGCGACAGGTTCCTTTGTTCAAGCAAAGCAATTCACGGAGAACGTAATCGGGTTTCCAAATCTTTGTCATTGCATGAAGGTAACATGTACCATGGCGCTTTCTCTAATATTTCCAGACTGTTCACTGTTCAGTGAGGTTGGAGAAATTTAATGAGGGATTTGATTTCATCTTCTCGGAAGATTGTCACTAAAAGGGAAGATCCCGAACCCGGAAATTAAAAAAATTCTGAAACTTTGTGAATTTGTAGAGGATTCCCTCCTAATTTTTGTTTGCTGCCCAAATTCAATCTGAGGGGTGAAATTAACCCCGGAAGATTCGGCTATTTTTCGATTTTATTTTGTAACTCGCGATCTGTAAAAGATAGGAAAAAAGTTTCAAGGCAAAAGTATCTTCTTTTAATTAGATCTGTCAAATGGTAAGAGTTCAATAAATTGTTTAAACAACTAGAAAAAAGTTATGAACAAAAATATCAATAATGTTTTCTAAAATTCGTTGTTTCTCGTGGAATCTGAATTGGTGGTTTAAATAATTATGAAACAGAATAATCCATATTTTTTTCATACAAATTCAAACTTCGTTGTATTGCAGAACTGTGTTCCTCGACAATAAATAACGAAAAAAAATATTTTTTCCTTTTCAGTTATTTAATCTATATAACTATATTTATTTAAAAAAATATATGGGTAGGCCTACAGAAAGAGCTGCTCGTTAAAAAACAATACCTGTTTGCTAGAAACGGAAGATTCCAAAAATAAGCGACTTGAATAAGTGGGAATAAGGATATCTCAAATTGCGATAATACATGAAATGGCAATCATAAATGTACTTATAAATCTTCCTATTTAATAATTCAGGAGACATGATAAAACTTTTCGCAACATGTAAAACATTCCACAATAAAGATCAGACTTGTTAATTTTTTACGCGCAAGCAACAATAGATAGCATAAAAGGAGTTCTGTTTGTGGCACTATATCTCGAAAGGTATTAAGTAATATCAACTGTAATTATTGACACTGTATTTCAATGATACTTACGGTAAGCACATACGATTAAAAATTCTTGTTCAAAGTATTTCTTCCGATAGTACTTATGTTATTTAGTTTCGAGGATGAAAATAGAAATTGTACATACTTCACACTAAAGAACACACAGAGAAAACAAGTTAAAAGTTACTGAATTTATTAGATATGTATATAAGTATAAGAGAGTATGGTAGCAAGCTTGTAGTAACGAAGAAAATGTAAGATGCGTGCAAGCGTGACATTACACAATGCAAAAGTAATTCACGGTATAGACACAAGTTCTACGAAAAAAAAAATAATCGCTTGTGAGTGATTGCTTTGAGTAATTAGGTCAATGTTCCGTCCAATTGTCATTATTATTAACATTTAATCCTTTCATTGACATTAAAATCAATAAGTATGAATAAAACAAAAATGATCCGGCCAGGCGGAAAAACTTCTCCTCTTATTGCACCGCGCCGAAGAGGATAAATGGAATTTAATTTATCCTCTTCAAATATTATTTGCCCACATTTAGCAATTTCGAGAAAAATTGGTTCAAACGTGCAATAAATAGTAGATACATAAGATTCAGGGGCATACAAGGAACAAAAATATTATTTTTGACAAATTTATGAAGTAGATATAAATGTGATTTTTATACAGCATAAAGAAACAGTCGAGAATTATTTGTTGAATATAAAAACTTAAATTTCACACGAAGTGGACATACAATATTCGTGCACTGAGCCATTGAAATATTTCCATGTGGTATAACTATTATTATAATATGTGTAGTGGTCAAGTTAATTTAATTACGCAGAAAAAATTCCAATTATGCACGTCATTGCAACATTCCAGCTAGCGAAAGCAGAATCCACACTCTTGGCATATAAATGCATTCGAAATTTATCTTGTCGCCTACTATTGCTTCACCCCGCACATATGGGATTTTATTCCGCCTCCTTCGACCAGCTTGTCTTCATTTTTATGTGGCAAGTAAAATGATGGAACGAGAAATATATAGGTATTCGGATCAAGAAATTTAACCCTCCGTGATCAAGCCTTATAATCACAAATTGGTCACACTTGGTTCATTACACCCCAGCGTCATTTTTGAGTTACCATTACCAAATTTTTTAATTCTTTAAATTTTGAGTGATAATTGTACATTCGCAATACTCATACAATCACGCTATAATAGTCTTTTTCTAGAAATGTAAATATTGATATGTTGAAATTGTGCATACAAGCGATTTTTTTCTTGTTAGCTCTTCATTGCATAACTTCTTCGATTTTGGGAAAAAAATATTTTAACGCGATCTATGTAAATGTTTAGAAACTAAGTAGCATGCTAGTTAAAACAAAAAAATTGAAAAAAAAAATGCTTATATGTTGCATATTTGCAACAGTATGCAACGAAGGGTTAAAATTCACAAAATTTATAGATTTCATTATTAAGGTCTAAAAATCTGAGGCGCGATTCACCCGTGTGACTGCAAAGGGTTCAATAAGTATAAACACATGTTACATGTAATCTTGCTATCCAAAAACGCGATCCATGTGCGTTAGTACACTATACGAGGAAGACAACTCGAGATTGTTGCACGCACCTATTTTACGACATTCCTAAGCAAGGGTTAATTACATGCAAGGGATGATGTTCATTACCCTCTCCGCATGTAGAGCTAATTACAGGATATTCAAGATCGGCGAAGATTGTAATATTGTAATATAAATCGTGAATTTCACTCTGAGGTGTGAAATTGTTTGGAGATAGGTACTGAATAATTTATCTATCAAATATTTGCTCGACAGAGGAAATGAATTGAAGAACCTATTTTCTTCCAGGATTTGTCACAGTAATGGGCTATTTAGGCTTCATGAAATTCAATGGTCTGCAACTACTACATTCAAACTAACATTAAGTGCCACACTTGCGTACACAAATTATAACTTCTGCTACTATGGATCACGCGATTGTAATTAAACTTTAAATGTTTGAAACTTGAAATTCCGAGAAGCCCTTGCATACGGAACTCTTAGAATGTTTCGTATGAATTGACAGTCACGCGCTGGGAATTTCTGAATCATTAAATGAATTTCACTATGTGTATAGTTCAAAAACATTGCATTATTATTTTTAATAACTGTCAGAAGCGAATCAGTCAGTAATAAGCTTTGTTTTAAAGGTTGTAACAGTTTATAAAAGTGTTCCTTGTAAAGGTTTACTTATCGCTAAACGTAAAATTAAAGGAAAATCTATAGAAAAATATGGGTTGATATGAGCGATGAAGAAATGCATCAAAAAAATAATTTAATTGTTCTTATGACTGATATATTTAAAATGTACCTACTATATTTTTAAAATACCTTTTCCCTATCATACTTTAATCAGGAATGCAAATTCTTCAGAAAATTTACTTTTGTGATTCAATTTCATATTTTAAGAACAGTTAGAGAAGTCAGCGCAGTTACTGATATCAACAAAATCTTTTCTGTTTTTGATGTATCATACTCACTAATTCACCGTCAACCATTCCCATTTTCAACGATATGATAACATATTCCAAGTTTTCTGCGAAACTCACTTCTGGAAATGTTGTCTTTACTAATAAAAATCAAAGTTGCATTAAAAAATGAAGAATTGTAAGAAATATTTGTACTTTTATAACAGGCTATTTTTCTAATTGTCAATCTTATTTCAGAGCAGTAGCGAAACGAAATTTTCATGATTCTTTAGAATACAAATTACATTTTTTGTTTATTTTGCTATGCGCCTCATTATACAAATTTTTTTGGTGAAGTCACAAATTTTTAAGTAAATAGTACGTAATAAAGTTTAAAAAGCTTCCATGAAAATAACAAATATTAATGGTTGTTTAAAAATGATATTTAAAATACAAAAAATCTAATAAGAAGTACTAGTAGGTACAAACACTGAGCAAAAATTACAATGCATCAATTTTAAATCCATAAACCAGTAAATTGGCTCTTCTACCACTCAAATTACGATATAAAGTTTGTGGTTTAGGTAATCAGATTATGAGTTTAATTTACGAAAGTTTAGTATTAAATATCCTCTTTATTTTTTTATCTTATTGATGTAAGCTCTCTTCATAAATACTTTAAAGAATAATTGCCATACAACGAGTTATTAAATACTTCATCACAGCAATCTAACCCGAATACAATTAAAAAACTTTACGAGCATATTCATTACATGTAACTTCCATACTAATAATATGAATTCATAATGTTAACTAATATGCACTTCACTTTTTACAGTATATGTTGCCCTTGGAAATTTCTGGGGCAACATGAATAATGTACGAACTTTAAGGCAAGTTCTCAGTGCACTCGCGTCGAAAATGTCGAACAAATATTACCGAAATTCTACAGTATGAAACTCTGACAGAAGGGAGGAAGTTAATCTGAAAGAATGCAAGGAACCTCTATTAGGTATCTCCGTTGAAACTTACTGTTAATAGGACAGAGTAAATTGCGAAGAATTTCTTTGTGATTGAAATATTCAGATATTTAATTAACTATATGAAATCAATAGATAGCGTGTCGTTAGAATTCCATTTTTTATTGTGAAATAAACACTATTTCCGTAAAATTTGCGAATAAATACAGAAGAAAACACTTCTAAATTTAGGTACCTGGCAAGTAATTATTATTTATTAATGACAATATAATAAATGCAGGAAATGTCATGTTTCCTGAAAAGTCTTTATCAATAGTTTTACGATGAGCAATAATTTATAATTAAATGCTCAGAAACTGAAATTGATTTATTAAAAGTTGGATACTGAATTTCATTATTTCGATTCGCATATACACGAAGTGCACGATATTACCTCTTTAATTTTTGCAATACAAGAGAACTTGTAACAATATACGCATTTAAAAGTTAAACAAATAGGAGGAATAAAAAATAATAATCTATGAAGCGTGTTTTCACTTCGACTAATTAAAGGTTTTCTGTGTTCAGAACAATTTTTTAATAAAAAAAATTGACATGCAGCAACATAATAATTTAAATCCATCTTCTTTTCATGCAAGAGAATTTCACATACGCATTTATAACCATTTCACTATAATTTAAGTTATAAAATAAATACCGTTTTGTTTTCGAGAATAAGATAGGATAAGCAATTGGTTTCGTATTTTCTAGGATTAATAGAGAATTCATTACCAGATCTGGCGACGAGAGAAGCTTTCCCAAGGTATATCGTCGATTCATTTCCGCTCAATTCACTGTTGTTCCCAACTTGCACAGCATTCCTTGTTGACGTCATGGCAACATCACTGTTTCTACACCCAACTCTGAAATTTAAATACACATTTCCCGGTTAAATAATGCACCCCTGCATTTGATTGCATACGAATATATGTGCACATGTATCTTTTACAATACAGCGCCATTAGTACGGATTTTTAAATGTCTCAATTGTTTCCAATAGCTATTGAAGCTCTGATACAGCACCATTAAAACTTTGTAAAATAAAAGGTAATTTCTCTTCGGTGCATCGATTCCGTCACCCATTTTCACAATACCTGCATTAAAAAGTAACGCGAGATGGAAAAGCACCCTATTAAAATTTCACGGTAGGTATTAATTTATGCAATAATAATAATTCTTTCACTCTCGATGTGAACGATTTTTTTTTCATAGTTAAAACAAAGACGTGGCTTTCTTATTAAAATTTTCCTTACACTATTTTCAAAGGTGAGAACTATTTGAGGACTGATGTTGCGAATACGCAATATTTATTGTGACTAAAACCGAAGATCTATAGACATATTTAAGTATTTGAATATTCAAATACCAGAGAATTCGAATTCGAGATTCGAATAAATATTCGGTGTGCTCAATTTTCGGATTGTACCGAATAGGAATCTGAACATGAAATATTTTTTCACACTTTATCGTGAAATTCTTTTCATATTGGCTTTTACAATTATTTTTTTTCAATCGATAAATTTGCAACTTTATTAATCTTTGCTAAATTTATAAATTTTTAAACGAAAACAACCATCAGAAATTAGTATTATTATTCTAGTTATTTTACAATCGTTATTCGAACATATTACTAAAATAAATAATGATGAATTATTCGAATAAATCGAAGAAATAGTTTGTTGCAAGGAGTAAATATTTATTATTTAAATAAAATAGTGTACTAAGAAGAATTTATTCGGATAATTACACTGCCCTCTTTAGTTAAAATGTCCTATCTAGCATTTTGAAACAACCGAGAAAACTGAAGTTTTATCATTTCCTTGGCACCATACGTATTTTCCTTCTTTCAAATTAAAACATGTAGTCATTATTTCGTAATAGCCTAATATCATTTTTTGTAATAGTTGTACAGGTAGGGAATGTATTATTAACGCACCAATTAATTAATTGTTTCAGATAAGATATTTTAACCATTTTTAAAAAAGTTAGGTTAAATACATTAGACTGTTTATAAATCTTTAGGAAGCACGTAGACGTTTCTAACTATACTTAAAAGGTAAAAGACGTGTGGAACTTAAAATATTTCAACACATCTCAAAAAATGAGAAAATGCTAGATAGGACAGTTTAACTAAGGAGGGCAGTACATTACATACGTATAAATTTACTCGAAACAATTTGAATAATACTGAACTCTCTTTCGCAATCGATCTACGCGACTTCATTTTCAATATAAAATCTGCATCAGTATAAGCACACATTTTTGTAGGAAGCTAACAATTTACCAAAGATTAATAAATCTCCAAATTTATCAATAAATAGCTTTACTACTCGGCTTCGTCCAAAATTTAGATACTGATTTTATAAAACAAGAATTTTTATTTATTTTTTTTCTGTGAAAACCGTCACATTCATCTGGATTAGCTAGGCATAATGAGCTGGGACACATTTCGTGATCCCAGAGTTTACCGTTCGAAAGTTTTAAGGTGACAGACAAACACAAAAACACTTTCTACTTTATACATTAAGATGTTCGAATATTCGAAAACTCCTAATTCTTCGAATATTCGAATGTTTGAAAGTTCGAAGAATCGAGTTATTCGAAGAAACCATTCCTACTCAAAATTGTTCGAATATTTACAGCTCTACTCTCCACTTACAAATCATATTCTTACTACTTCTTCCCTCGAAAATCTTTGGCTCGAAATGGGAAATTAGGATGATTGAAAAAAAATAGTGGCGGTCATATACCATCGCGTAATCAAGTAGTATGTATAGCATTCGATTTTCTCTGGCCCATAAACGCCAGAGAGGAGTCATCCTGAGGGTCTGGGTGGACCGAAGGAAAAGTGATGCGGTATATTACCCTTGATTACCTCCAACATCGGTGACAGTCGAAAAGGCCAAGGAATGCCTGGCGGAACTTTCTGTTCATGAAACAGTACGTGATGGGATTACAGCAACTGGAAACGTAGGCGAGAAGCTGCACCAAGCTAATGCCTGTGCTCCCTACCACGGAATAAACCAATTCCGGGGCGAAAAGATGCCACGTATTGATCACGTGCAGTGGTGCCCAGCACACGAAAAATTCCAGCACGATTACGAACAGCATTCTGATCACCTGAAATCCAGATGCATAGAGAAATTTAGTCATTTCTGTAGCTCCCCACTGAAATTTCGTATATGTTCGGTGGATAGAGATACCTAAAGACATGGGAAATAGTGAAATATGAAAAGTATGTGAATATATTCGAAATTCATATTACGAGTCGCAAAGATGTCTTGGGATCGTGTTATGTTTAATATATAGTGGAATTAGTTGTAGCTGAAATAATGGTTCGTTACGAAATGATATCTCCGAAGATTTATGAGAATAGTTCCAATTTAGTCTATTTATGCAAGTATTCGATGATATTTGCAAGCACTTAAATGTATAAGTTCTAACGTGAAAAATATGAAAATTTCCTTTAGTAAGTACGTTTAGTGTCATGGTTACCATCAATAATTATTGGCACTGCTAACTTTATTTGAAATAATTCAGTTTTAATCCTTTAGCTGTGTAGTTAAGGTATTGATACCTTACGTCTTCTCAGTGTAGATTTTTTAATTTATTCCTATGTTTACAAAATTAATATTATACATTATTAATTTCTAGTATCATTTAATTTAACAAATTTCCCAAATCAGTATATGTCATAATATAGCTCATAAATTATAATTTTATTATCGCACCGCATGGTGCCCTCTACAGTTAAGGGGTTAACGTATAACCACTTACGTCTTCGAAACTGTCGCTACGAAAAAGGACAGTATGAAGTATCGGATGCACTAATACACATTTTATTAAACATAACTTTTTTAAGTTAATAGGTATCATTAAAAACATAATTCATATGTTATTTGTCCATTACATAACCCATATGTTAATTGCCTTATCAGAAACAAAAATCTTTCTTAGTGGCATTGAAACGACAGAGTAGAATATACATATTTATTGATATATCTAAACTATCAGATGTCTATAGTCACTATAGAAAATACGAATTTTATGTTATGATGAAATGCTGAGAATACATTATTCTTTTTTAAAAATCAAGCTTTTATTAAAGTGTAAATACTAAAAAGGAAAAAAATAATTTTCAAAAATATAGGTAAGCGTGAGGCGTAAATATTGAAATGTTCTTTTTATATATTATTTTACATTAGTTTTCGCATTCTGCTACAGCGACCTTGTTGCATGAGTTTTTTCCTCAATGCAAAGTCTGTCTTAAGATTTAACCAGATTAAAAATCAAGATAAAATCATGCCGTTCTGAAATTTGGTTTTTCCATAACATTTAATATTCAATATTTAAGCCCAGCGCTTTTATTTTTAGTGATATGAGGGAATTCTTCTAAAACAGTCATTTAGAAAATTATTGTTTTCCCTTTTACATAGAACATTTTAATAAAAGCTTGTTTATAAATTTTTTTTACTGAATTATTTTACGCTTGTTAGTGAAAATATTGTATTGTCATCTGAACTGCGGATATGTGTCAAGTTTCAAGTCGATCGGACACGTGGAAGTGGGTCAAAATTAGCTTACAAATTTTCACCCTTACAAACTGACGAACTCACAAGTAAAGCTAAATAAAAGCTTGTAAAATAAACTATGACACTTTGTAGTTGTGCACTGCTTGATATAACTAGTATATCGTGATTCACAGCAATTCAATAAAATGATTGGAGTTTCAGTGCTGCGGGGAATACTGTACCAGGTGTTACTATGAAGTTTTGTGCTACTTCCGTAATGTGCTGCAGTTATGATAGGCATAAGGTCTCAAATGTATGCTGGTTGATCTTCTACCGTAATTCACCGCTGTTCTTATGATAAAGTAATATCCTTGGGACGGGTTAAAGTAAGATGTAACGTATAATGAGACAATGTGTCACGGGGATATGTTGTAAGATAGGACTTGTACAACAAACTTGGTGTACATATTTACATGGCAAATAATGAATGTAGATATTACAGTACAAAATTGCAAGTGTCATTGGAATATTATATAGTTTTGTTTCAAGAACAAATAAATATTAAAATAAGTGACCGCAAAATTTGAAATACTTTTTGTATAATACACTGTCAGCCATTTCTCAATAAATTCGAAGACTGATTGAAATAGACTGAAGAAATTCATTGAAGAATTCGAATCTTTAGGGCCTGGTCGGCACTCTTTCCTATTGTCTAATTGCAATAAACTCTTTAAGAGACTATTTTTTTATGAAATAGAACCGTTCTAGGGGGTGAGAGCAAAGAAATACGAAAAAAAATTCAGCATATGGTGATCATATTTTTAACTTGGGCGGTGTATTCAATATCGTAGAAGTAGTGCCATGTGAGTACAACTATTCATTAAAGGCGACTTTTTTCCACTTTAGATGTGCATCGGCGATGATTCATCCACCGATTCATACACATTTTGTGAACATGCTCGAATTTGATTCGAATCGATTGAAACCTCCGTTTTTTAAGTTATTACTGCAAAACAAAAGAAACTTTTTTACAAAGCCTCTTTAATGATGAATTTGTATCGTCATATGTAATGCATATTATTAACTAAACAAACATGTTTTATTAAACTTTATGTTGGTAATAAACTTTGTGTCAAAGAACTAGTCTCAACTTCAATTTATTTCTTTGTAATTACATGCAAAAGGAATGCTTCATTTTCGACAAAAACAACTGGCTAATAGGCAGTGCCTAGTACCTTTAATAAGGTGATAAGTTGGATCCGCATGACCAAATATTGTTGATTTGCGAAAAAGTAATTAAAGATTTTTTCATAGAAAATCAGAGGAATTTTATAAAAGGGAAATGGGAACCATACAAAGGGAGTTTGATAACTTAAAATTGCAAGGGAATCTAGTACTTCGGAAGCATGCAGTTGTGGTGGTTCCGATGACGCACCTATCTTTAGTTGCAGTAATGAAACGGGGCTGAGGGGTGGAGCAGCTCAAAGAAGTTCTGAGATTTTAAATCATACTCCATCTCCGTGACACCGTAAAAGTTATTGAGAAAAAGTTAAATACAAATCGTTATGATATCCAATGACCTACTAGATCATGGTACAGAATTTATGAAGAAAAAATATTTTTTGTGTGTGGAATTCCACATTCGGGAAATTGGAAGGCATTTTACTTGGCCAGGATTGTGAGTTACAGATTTCTGCAATAAATAAATTTTGCAATAATATTTTTCTAGTATTAATAATAAGAGAGGTATAAGTGATAAAAAATGGTAAAAAAAGTGGTAAAAAATGCCTTTTGTAGATTTAAGTAAGCTGTACACGTGCTGAAAATTTCTTCAAAACTAATACAAAAAATTAAAGTTGGTGAAAATCACACATTTCGGCAGATTTCGGCCAATTAAAATTTTATTCCTTCCAGCTTCTCAAAAAAAAAACCAAGTCGTTTGGACAAATTTTAAACAAGTTATTCTGTTTTAAAGGGTGACCGAATACTTTTGCACGCCACTGTACTCGGAAGAAATCATATTACTTGTGGGATTACTTATTGTTAGTATAAATAGTATAAACGTTCACATACCTTCTTTTTAGCTTCGATACTCTTGCCCATGTAGTTACTGCGTATCACGTGCCGCCTACCAAGAGGGCAGCTGGAATCTTGCTGTTCCTCGCTGATGGAGTCTTTCGTATTTCTCGCCAAGCAGCTACTTCCATTGGTTCGAACCTGTATCCTTGATTCTTGAGGAAAATCGGGCCCGTGACATTTCCCAGTGAGGACTCTGGAGATTCTCGTTCGCGGAATACGTACCTTTTTAGGAAGAGCATACAAGTACTCGTTAATTTGAGGAAATGACATCACGCCGGAATCTTCAATGATTCAACAGCCTTGCAATAGAATTTTCTCAGATAGTTCGAAACCTAAGGGTATAGCCGGTTAAGACGGTCAAATGTGCCCTTGAACCGAATTCGACTCACGATGGGTCATTCGAAAGCTTATAAAAAAAGAAACATTTGTGGCAAGTTTCAACTTTATATCTCCACCCGGAGGGTAGTAAAGGGCAAAAATAGAAAATCAGGTTTTTGCCGAATTTCTCCTATACTAGGGGATGAAAAATTTTGAAAAAAATCAGAGGCAATTCTGTTATCGGGGCACATATTAGAGAATTATTTCAGATTTTTAAATTGAAAAACCAAGCTGTGAAAAATAAAAAACGCCAAAAAATGCTGAAAAATGCCGGTTGTGTATCGAAGCAGTCTTGGCACTATAATTATATTTTTACTGTAAGTACGTATCATTGTTACTATTGTCCTGAATTTTTTTCAGATTTTTCAATTTGGTGCGCCGCAGTTAAAAAAATTAAAAACCGAGTTTTTCGTCGTTTTTTCCGTCTGAGAGTAACTAATAGGTCGAATTTTCGTACATACTTTATGGAATACGTCTTTTATGCAATCTTCAATGTCTTCACTTGCAGTAAAACAGCGTAGAAATTAAAAGAACTAAACATGCCGTGACACTACAGTCTAAAATGTGTAGCATATTTTCAACGGCGTCGATGGCGCAGTGGTAAAGTGTTGGACTGCTGAATCGCTGCGAACTTTTTGAACGTCGGTTCGAGCCTCGGAAATTCTAAGTCCGCGCACAGTCATTTTTTTTCACATTAATTATGTATTTTTTCGATTTCTAACTATATGACAATGGTCAATATTTATTCGCAATGTTTTTAATGACGTTGAAATATACGTAAAATCAACGTATATTAAACGTTAAAATATACGTAAAAATACTATTAAAAACTTTGTAAATAAATGTTGACCATTGTCTTATAGTTGGAAATCGAAAAAATACATAATTAATGTGAAAAAAAATGACTGTGCGCGGACTTAGAATTTCCGAGGCTCGAACCGACGTTCAAAAAGTTCGCAGCGATTCAGCAGTCCAACACTTTACCACTGCGCCATCGACGCCGTTGAAAATATGCTACACATTTTAGACTGTAGTGTCACGGCATGTTTAGTTCTTTTAATTTCTACGCTGTTTTACTGCAAGTGAAGACATTGAAGATTGCATAAAAGACGTATTCCATAAAGTATGTACGAAAATTCGACCTATTAGTTACTCTCAGACGGAAAAAACGACGAAAAACTCGGTTTTTAATTTTTTTAACTGCGGCGCACCAAATTGAAAAATCTGAAAAAAATTCAGGACAATAGTAACAATGATACGTACTTACAGTAAAAATATAATTATAGTGCCAAGACTGCTTCGATACACAACCGGCATTTTTCAGCATTTTTTGGCGTTTTTTATTTTTCACAGCTTGGTTTTTCAATTTAAAAATCTGAAATAATTCTCTAATATGTGCCCCGATAACAGAATTGCCTCTGATTTTTTTCAAAATTTTTCATCCCCTAGTATAGGAGAAATTCGGCAAAAACCTGATTTTCTATTTTTGCCCTTTACTACCCTCCGGGTGGAGATATAAAGTTGAAACTTGCCACAAATGTTTCTTTTTTTATAAGCTTTCGAATGACCCATCGTGAGTCGAATTCGGTTCAAGGGCACATTTGACCGTCTTAACCGGCTATACCCTTTGTGATTTGAAAGTCTACCGAACATTCGTGCTCACTTGTGACCATTAAGGATTCATTCTACTTCGCCGGTTGAATCAATGAATTTTTTTCCAGGAATAATTTCATATTTCCATTCATATTTCCATTTATAGTATTTTTCATATTTTCAAAATATAATTACAAATGTGTGGATTTAAGTCGCAACGTTTGTGTCTCAGTGAGAACCTTGCGGAACACGGTTTAGAATTATTGATTTATCAACTCTGGTTACAAAATAGCGGCCGTATAAAGAAAAAGTTCTGGATTTTCTGTCTATTTTTCGAAGTTTTTGGAGGATGGAACAAAAACTATTTTTGATACCTGGATGATTCTAGTCCACTTTATGCGTACACCCCTATATTTTTATCATGTTAGGACCACTTTAAGTCCGAGACTGACTTCTCAGTGAAGCACAAACATTGCGATTTAAATCCACGCATTTGTGATTATATGTTTGAGTCGTGAAAAATATGATTCTATACAGCACGAAATAAAAAACATTGAACAAAAAAAAACATTAAAATCCGTACATTAGTTCCTAAAACAAAGTCATGAAGATAATACTCCTTTTCGATCGGCAAAGTAGAATAGACAATTAATCGGAAGACTACTTAGTCTGTGTTCATTAAGTGTAGAACTCTTAGCTCCTGCCTCTGATTTCATCGACAAATACGTGTTTCATATTGTTTGCTTCGAGTTAAGTATGGACATCGAAACACGTTTAAATCGTGGAATTTTAGTTAGTTAACGAAACGACGTCATTATTTTATTTACAGGGTTTACAGATTCTTCTGATTTTAGGACAAATAAAATTTGTTAGAATACAAAAATATGGAATAATAGTCTTCACTCAACAGTGAAGACAACGTGGAATATGGTCCACATATGTCACAAAAATGTGGCGTTCTACGTAAGAGACTTACCCGTTAAAAATTAATATATCATATATGGTTTTGAAATGAAATACCCAACTGATTTTAAAATGAATATATTCCTTACGCGTGATTCAATGATTCGAAATAAACATTCTACTGAATATGTATATAAATTTCGTTTAACTCCTTTATGAAGCAGATTATGAATTCACAGAGAGTATAATCGATATTCATCCAAATATATTTTAACAAAATGATATGCATAACCCACGGAACCAACAAACTCTGATCTATAAGATAAACATTGATTAAGCCGATATCTTAGTCGTACATCACAAGGTTACCTTCTTTATTGCTAATTCCTTTTCTGCTGTTAAAATTTTAGAAATTTCCTGGCACCGTTGCAGCTTCAAGAAATTTCACGGGCAATTTGGGGTAATGATACATATTCTTTAAGTCAGAGTGATGTGTTTGTAGGTCACGCCGCGTGTACGAGGATTAGCATACGATCTGATACGTGCAGCTATAAGATAAGGGAGTACGTGGCGAAAATTACAATGTGATAAATCCGTTGCACTCAGGATTTGTTACACGTCCATTCAACTTTGATTGCCAACACCACAACGTGTTCGCAAGGAATAGACACGGAAACCATTAACAGAACACGGTGGTTTAAAAAGAAAATTTACGCTGGAGAATGCAAAGTGAATTCGTTTTACTTTTCTCGTAAAACACGATAACTGTATTACTGATAGGGACAATTTGGTAGTGGCAATGTTAGTTTTGAATGAATCCATTAGTATTTTATTAATAATAGGATTCACTTTTTTTTAAACCTATTTTAAGATTCTGGACGGTTCTACTTTCAGAAATATATTTTCGAAAAGTATTTTTGTTGTTTTATGAAATTGAAAAGATACAAGTTGAAGCAAATTAAATAAATGCAATTTAAACACATACCATTATAATTCTGAGATGTTAATATTTTTTTGCCGCTTTTACGTTTTCTCTATATATTGCCAACGCGGTTGAAAAAAATATTCTGAGAAAAAGGCAATCAAAGTCCCGCGCGGTTCGATCGCCCGTTTGACACCGCTTCACTGACACTGTATGTATCTCGATTAATTTCACGAATTTCTTCATAAAATTTGGAGAGTACATTCTTGAAACGTGCATCTTTCAGAAAATTTAAACAAAAACAATGGATTTTTCCAATTTTTTACAGTGTTCCTCCCCTAAAATGGTAACGAGAGAACTGGGCCGAGGAAATTGGAGACAGAAAAGCAAACTGCGAACGGTAAATTACCTTGACCGTTAATGCGCAAAGTAAAGCGCTTATCAATTGCAATAGTATCGGATTTAACGTGCGCCACTAATCAATCGAACCGTTCCTACGTGAATGCTGGTGAAACTGATTGGAAATTGGCAAAACGTGTATCATACAGGGTGGTCCACAAATTATTCCACAGGGTGTAACACAAATTAATACAAAAGTTGCATAGTTAAAAGGGGCACATTATGCAGTGCACGTACTTTCTTTACAGATGGAGCGTTTCAGAGGTTTCAAAGTCAACTTCATTATTTTAAATTGAATGCTATATTTTGTTCTTAATTCTGAGTAAAAAAGTATTTAACTCTATTAACCCTAAACCCAATGGTTAATGAATAATTTCGTCTCGGATCCTGAAAATATTATTTTAGGAATATTATTCGTTAATTATTAGGTTTGTGGCTTTTTTATTCAGAATTCAACGTTCTTCGATATTCTGGCATAAAAAATAAAGCTTCCGATTTAAAATAACGATGTTGACCTTGAAATCATCGATACGTACCCATCTTTAAAAAATGTACATGCATTAGATAATGTGGCCCCCCAAACTATACAACTTTTGTGTAATAGTGTTTTTCATACAATGCACACTTTAGAAGTTGTTCGAGGTGTGCAAGTTACGTGGACCACCCTTCATATTCCCCCCGGGACTATAAATTACGGAACTATATACAAGTACGAAGAACCACGACTGTATATGGGCACATATCAATAGCAAATGGAACGACGATGTACATACGCAGATGACCGTATATCAAGCATAAAATGCATTGTTAAACGGCGAGCAGTCTTGTCAAATATGTGAAAGTAGGATGTCAATGTAGGGTAAAGAACCCAATTACTGTCACCTTAAGCTATTTAAAATAACGAATAAATAAACTATAGAATATAATTTATAGCATAGATTATAGGTTGAATTACATAATTCTATTGGTGTATGACTTTACAACGTTTATTTATTTGTTATTTTAAGTAAAATAGCTTAAGATGACAGGAATTGGTCAGGTGTCAGTAATTCGGTTCTTTACCCTATTAAATTATAATCTAGAGAAATATACAGATCGTGTTAGGGAAAAAATTGGCTAGAATATTGGTAAAATATTGCGTTTATGTTTCGTATAGACCAGGCCTTCCCAAGTAGGGGAAATCTGCTCCTGGAACACATGTTTCGGTTCTCCTTCCACCGGTGCACCTTCAGCTAAGGTAGGACGACTTCTACTACCCTCTCTCCGAGGAGACAGTAACGTCGCTGGGAAGAATGTTGGGCGCTTTAGCGCTTTGTACCGATTTGTGCACGTGGTGCATTCTGTCAGTATGTGCTGAATGGAGAGAGGTAGTTTATAGACATAACAACAAATAATATTTTGTCGTGTTTACTAAATGCATCCTACTGACAACTACATACAAGACATATTCAGTGAGGATAAGTAGAGTAACTGTGAACCGATAAGTGAAGAAAATATAAAATCATTTTTAAATATGAAAGACAATATTGAGATATAATGTTTGGAAAACCATTCGAAATTCCCCGACATCATTATTCCGTTTAATACTGGAAATTATCAGAGCGGCTATTTAAATTTAGAAAGCCGATACTGGGAAGTGGCATCGGGCAAAGTGAAAGGTATGTGGGTGAGTATCAAACAAATGGATGTATGACAATTCAAATGAATATGAATTATGATCCACGATATACAACCACTAAAGTAATTGACCTATATAAATTATAAATTGGTTTCTGGATATTTGAATGCCCCAGAATAGTTTCGCAGATACGATTTACTCAATCTATTGTAAATTAGCTTTCATTGAACCACAAATGGAATTTAAAATGCTTTCTCGTTATAAAATAAAGGAGAAAATTATTCGTTTTCTTATTCACACAATAATTAGAGTGTACAACAGTGTTAAGTTCTTTTTCTTATTTTGATGAATCAATTTTTTATCCAATACGCAACGAAACGTTGTTTTGTTAATGTGTATATATAATAATTATAATCTACAGCGTCAAAATTGCGTTTTTGCTGAAAATTATTCTTAGTAGTTCCGGATTACATTTTATTTAATGACTTGTCGCATAAAAATTTGACATTCATGAACTTAATTTCGAAAAGAGATTTATTTGTCATTATTTCTCGCGTAGGTATTATATAGTTACATGTTACGACTTCAGTTTTCAACCTGATTTTCAGCAAATATTGTCTTATAGAAAATTTCGACAAGTTTTTCCGAATCAGCATATAATTCTGAACATAGTAGGTTTATTCTAATAAAATAGTATTAGGATTAATTTTAATAGCCATTTTGTGTTAGGTAAGCCAACTGCCCCCATTTACCTTGTAATGAACGTTATTATCGAATGAATTTCTCCAGCGATTTTACTGCCTATCACACTTAATTCAGGGGCCATTAGTGCCTGTAATATCCACTTTGTTATAGTACATTACCGTTTTAATAAGTTTATTACTTTAAGCAAACCCATGAAATGTGTTAAATTAATCCCGTCAATATTCATTTAATTCAATTTATTTTGTTAAAGCGAAATATCGTTAAAAATGAATAGTGAGAAGTTTTCTCATTATTGTAAAAGCTACATATTAATTGTTTTCTTATTTATAAATCGAAGAACACCATGGCACCTAGTCGCTAAGTTGTTAGTATTTAATATTATTTGTTAAATGCTAATAGTATATTTCCAATAGCCATATTTATGTACTAAGTTATTTTTCAAATAAGCTATTAACTATAATGCAAAATAAACGGTTCGTTTTGATTAGCTATATTTTATGTAATATTTAAGTTTGTTATAAAGACAAGCTATAAGAACAATATTCAATTTATTGTTTCTAAAGTTTTACTCTTTTTAAGTACAATGTTGTGAGCCGAGGTTGAGGGCAATGTGATTGGCGACTGTGAACTGTGAAGCCGATGATTTGAGATTGTTGGTTTCAGAGATTTTTTAGTAGCGGACGAATCGGTATCTGGTATCACCGGGAGCCACTAGGAAGGCGAGTGTTCGCGGACAAACTGGTATCTGGTAGCACAGGGAGCCGCTAGGAAGTTGAAGTGGGTAAAGGACGAAACGGTGTCTGGTATCACCAGGAGCTACTACTCAGGAATGTTAGTTTATCCTCGTAACTTTATAATACGATACACGTCGAATGGTAAATATGTCTCTCTGTGAATTTATCTCTGATGGGTTTATCTAATAAAAAAACTCTAAGTAAGAAATAATAAAGTATATTCGATAAGCACGGTCTTTACAGTTGTTTAGTGTATGAATGTTGCGGAAACTAATTACACCTCTCGTTAACGCTGAGAAATGCGGGGGTCTCAAAGAGTTTAATAAACATAATGCCTAACAGCAATTTACGTACTGAATCGCTCGAAGATGAAGTATTTTTTGGGGAATTAATTACAGGGAGATGAATACAAATTCTGACCGGCACTTTTGGATAAGTTGATAAGTGGATAATGTTTGTAGATGAAGTATCATTTAATATTAATTACAAGCTACCAAAGTAATCGAGAAACTGTGGATTTATTTATTTTCAAGAATTATGTATTTAATAAAGTTAGGCAGTAGATTGTAATTAATAAAATATATATAATATAGACGTGATTTTATTAAATTACAATCTACTGCCTAACTTTATTAAATTCATAATTCTGTGAATCTGACTGAAGATTTAAGTCGATCTAAGTACATTTTTAGTGACGATGAAAATGACTATCTCTATTTCGTTCGTCATGATTAATGTTCCATTGTCATTTCTAAGTTCCATCCAGCACTCTGATGGAATTACTTAAGTGTATTACTAGATTTGAATTTCGAATGTGTTTCGTGTATACACGTAAATTTGCATAAACGTATCAAGACGTGACGTACATAATGGCTGCATTTGTCTCGCGAGATAAACACGGTTCGCGAAATAGCAGACGAAAAATGTTGAAACCTTTTCTTTTTCATAAAACACATTAGTTTTTCAACATATGCAAATAGCGTTTGTATTTGTAGTTACTGATTTTACGTAAGAAATTAAAGATTAAATATATTAATCTCTATTAAAATTGTACTAATCTTTAATACAATTAGAGATTAAATTTATTCATAATTTTGCAATGGTCCTGATTTTAATTAAGTTCTGCATGAAGGGATGTTACGCAGATGTAATTCATATAATTATAATCTTTGATACTGACAAGTGTGTTTCATCTCACCCGACTTGCTAACTCTAACAGAACTTTGTGTGCTATGAAAAAAGGAACAATATTAGAAAAATTAACTGTTCTCATTCTGCACCCACGTGATTGGTATCCTCGTACATCAGTGATTCCCAACCTGTGGGTCGTGAAGTGTTTTCTATGGGGTGCCACGGTTATTTTTAGTTGGCAATTTTTAACACTTATTTATTTTATCTTAAGATATAATTATATTCTGAAATACCTATTTTTAATGTGTTTTCGTTACCTACTTAAATTTATCTTGCTTTATATGGGGGCGGAGGGGCAGGGAGGTTCGCATGTTATTTGAGTAAGTATTATAAAAGGTAATCGCGACTCAAAAATGATTGGAAAACACTGTCGTACACTTTCTCGTAACAGTAACTACAAGATCCATGGATACATCAGCAAGTTTGCAAGCGATTAAAAACATGATTTCGTTACCCCCGTCGATCCCCTCGACATTGAAAACCTTCTAACCCACTTTCCTGCCCCGACGATATTTGTTTATCACTTTCTCACCCCGGATGGTACTCGCTGGGGAGCACCTTGCAAGTATCCATGCGAGGAGGAAAATCCTCGCCTTAATCTGGAGGATGCGCCGCAAGCATTCAGGACAACCGTCGCGCCCGCTTCTCCATCACCCTTGTCGTACGTTGAATCTTGCGCCGTTCCCCTGGATTCTGTTCTCTCCACTGCAATATGGATCCGTTATTTGTATCGGCCAAGCTTGTGCAGAAAGTGCCTGGCTGCTAATGTCCTCCTTAGAGCCGTCTCTGAATTTTCAACACGAATTCACATATCCGCCTGGGTGAAGGATGTAAAGATATTTCTCACAGCGTTCACGGGCGATTCTACGCAATTGGACTTGTGGAGATTTGTTAAAAAAATATGTAGCAAAATTGATTTTCACCTGGACATTTACAGTCCAATTTCTTTCGTAGTAATGTACTGTACTCACTCCTGGGATAAAAAGTGCAGAGGATTTCCCCTTAAAGAGGGATTCTCGTGTAACAGCCCCCGAATGTAACGAATTTTTATTAAAAAAAAATTGTTAATACTGGATTAAACTTTTCTGGGATATAAGGAGGCAACTTTAAACTTGTAGAATTTTTTTTATGTCGTTGCTTCTAATTATTTATTCATTATTGTGGAATCGTGTTAATCGTGTATACCCGCCACAGTCATCTGATTGCAAAAAGTAGAATATTTTTCTGAAGTTAAATAATTTACGCTGGGACTGGACCTAAAATTTTAATTTTAGTTTTTATTTATAATACTTTTTTCGTTGATATAAAGAATAATATGAAAAATTTGTCCAAGGAAAAACTTACTTTTTCATTTAAACGCTATTACTCTTATATTTTTCATTTTTTTTTCTTTAAAATGGGCCAATTCCAGTGTAAATTATCTAACTTTAAGAAACTTCTATTTTTCGGATCGCCGAAGAGGAGGACAAGATTCCAGAATAATTAATAAATAATAAGTAGGATCGACATAAATGATATATTTTCTGCAAGTTTAAAGATGCCTCCTTATATCCCAAAAGAGTTCAATCCAATATGACCAACAGTTTTTAAAAAAAAATCTTGAATATCAGTTACTTTTGGGCTGTTAGATGAAAATCCCCCCTTAATGCCGGACGTTACCTAATACCGGACATCAGCTATATCTGTGATATTTGAAACGCCACGGACTCGTTATTCTGCGTAAACCGAAGAGGGGATAGAAAAAACAACGATTAGGTTTCGCCACGTTCCAGTCGCGTGTGCACCGCTAAGGAGACTGCTTTAATATTATTTTGTGCTTCTTACTAGAGGAAAACCTTAAGCGTTCGGCACTGGGGAATTCCTCCTATAGGTTACCATCTTTCCCGGAACCAGACCAAAAAGAATAAACTGTTCGTTTGGCAGTTTTTATTATCTTAGCGAGTAGAAAATGTTGCAATAAAAAAAATTGGACCGCGAATTTCGACGTCAAGGTCAATTTTGTGACACATTTGTTTGACAGATCTTCGGCAAGTCTGTAGAATTAGCTGCGAAACCCGTGACAAGTAATTTTGTACACCCCGTATATGCGTAAAAAACATTATTATAATCTTGAAATTTGGATACTGTTAAAACTTAAAACGATTGCTTTTACGTTTCTTTTTATGCTGCTATATTCGGTAATATTGGTTTTTGATTATATAAAAAGCGTAAGATCGAGGATGGAACAGTAATTCTAACTAATTCGAATATTTCAACATTTTCAACAATAAAAATATGTTCTACATAAACCCCAGAATAACTAGGGATTGCATATTTGAACAATTTTATGGAAAAATAATCGAGTATATCAGAGATGGAAGAAATATTGCATATTCAATGCAGGGAGGCTTTTCTTTTGAAAATGTGGTAGTTTCGTTACTTTAAGTCATCTACGATACACATAGAATAAAGAGCTGAAGAGTTTGATATTATTAATTACATCTGTATATATTTACATGCCGGTATGGAAAACATCATGTTACGTATCTCTAATCGTATTAGAAACTACTTAGTGTTATGGGATTCCAATATTACTCACCAATAATTACAATAATTATTACAATATTAATTATGCCAGCACTGAATTGCCTCTGTAAAACAGGAACTTAAAAATCTCTACAGTACAACGATAAATTTATTAGGACCAGTTACTCTATTTACACGTTTGCTAATATAGACAACTATAAACGACAAAATTTCGTCAAGCAAGTAATTTAGTGAGAAAAAAAACAATGATAAATTACTAAATTACTCGGCACTCGACTAAAATACTCAACGTGTAACAATAAAGAAACGGGAATCATTATTGTAGAGATTTTAAAGTAAATTTTAAGCAATTCTCCTAGTGGTGAAACTGATCGGGTGAATAATTATCTAATTATTTTAAGTAACCTGTAAGATAGCACAATATGAAGGACAATCTTTAAAAAATTGCACGAAACAGTTCACAAATTTAATAAACCTAATTTCTTTTTACGTTTTCTTCTGAACAAATATTTAAATTTCATATTTCCCACGTTATACGCAGCACACAGTGTCGTATTACTCGTAAGCAGGAATGCATAATGAAACATTTTAATTTAACGGCCACAACTCATTTTCAGTAGAAAGTGGGCGCGTTATAAGCTTACCAATTTCTCACAGGCTAACCCGATGTCTTTACTCAGGACCTAATAGTTAAGGAGCTGCATTAAGGAATCGTAAATACTTTAGAAGCTCCCGAAACTTACGTCGTTGTTGACAGCTTGATGTTTGTCGCATTTCCTGCCGTAATCCACGCCACAGCTTTGCCGCGATTAAAGAATAAGCCAGGCTCATTACAATTAAGGGAACTAGAAGCAGCGTTCCGTCCAGGAAGAGATTGTAAGCTCTATCGGCGCCGACGCTCGGCCATTGTTCTCGACACTTGCGCCTTCCTGGAACGATAGACGCAAAACATCCCAGTCAAAGAAGAAATAAACGCTAACCCCGGTCTCACAGTGTATGGTGGGTCATTGATCATTATGGAATCGTTCACACGACGATTCTCGTAAAAACAGTGGAAATCGGTATCCAATTTAGAGCTGTTCGAGTACTCGAAACATTCGAGTAGCTTGAAATGCGAACCGAGCGGGACTCGATTTTTCGAGCCGAGCCGGTAGAGCTGTTCGAGTACTCGGAACAAGGCAGCCGGGATATACTCGGTTCGAATAACCGATCCGAGCCGAGCGGCTCGGTTAAAAAACGAGCGGCTCGATTAAAAAGCGAGTACACTGCATAGTGAAGGTAGCGATAGACGAACGAAACATGTGGATTGTTCGAGCCACACGATTGTTTCCCGCTGCTCGCTTCATTCGAGTACTCGGCTCGGCTCGGAAACCGAGTCCCGGCTCGACTCGAATTTCGAGCTACTCGAACAGCTCTACGAGCCGGGACCCGAACGGATCCGAGTAACCCGAATGTTTCGAGTAGCTCGATTCTTTCGGGTAGCTCGATTCTTTCGGGTAGCTCGATTTTTTTCGGGTAGCTCGATTCTTTCGGGTAACTCGATTTTTTTCGGGTAGCGAAAAAATTTATTCTGTGGCATTGTGATGAACATGTAAAATGCAAAAAAAGTTGAAAATTATAAACTTTTTTTGTTGATGCAAAATTGACACTTTTCAAGAATCGTCCGAAAAAATTGCGTTGTAATCAGGAGGAAATTCCCTACATATCCACAAAGTTTCAGAATTTTTTGAATTTCCGGGTTCGGGATCTTCCCTTGTAAGCAGTTGGCCGGTACTGGACGACAAATTTTCGTCCGCTGCGACTTACAATTTTTTCATTCCAACGAATTATTAATCTTTATGTTAAAATTTAAGAGAAACGATTTATCCCCCTTTATTAAGCACAATTTGTACTACAAATTACTTTCTTGAAATTCAATTTTGACCAACAATAGCCAAAGTTATAGTACAAAAACTTTTAGTGGCCGACACTGTAGGCATCTCCCCTACAGCAAAGTTACTGATTCCTCGCGTAACATTTAAATCAATGGAATATTATAACTTCTCAATGAAGAAATGGGAAACAAGTGAAAGTTGTTATATAATATATTCCTTTATTTCATTAATTTAATTTTGAATTTAGTAATACGGAGAAATGAATATGTCTAAAAAATATTTTGTAAATACCTCCTCGTATGCTTTGAAGTCGAGAAAACACGAGGATTGGCGCGTTCCACGTTAGACTGGCTGTCCAGACCACAGCGATCATTTTGTAAGCATGGAATTGAGTCTGCCATCGTCTTGACTTCAGTGGCCTGCAAATAGCGAAGTAGCGCTCCAAGGAAATGGCAACGAGTGTCCAAACGCCCACAGACACGGACACAGCTAGAAAAATAGGGTACAGAATTGATAGTTCAATTGACAGTCAATAGAAATTCAAAACAAAGGCATACTATGCGTTCAAAGTATTAAGTGTCATCGTAACGATCTGTGTATGCATATTCTGAAAATGGGCACATAATATTTACTTTATTTCGAGCAAGTAGGTGGTTTCCCAACGTGCCCAAAGTAATTTTCAAGGAATAACGATAAATTATGTTTGCTTGAGTTGTCGGTATATAAGATATGGCCTGTTAGAAAAGTTTTCCAACGTTTTGCAGCATTGCGGCTACGAGCTGCACAGCACAATATCCAGAGAACATGTAGAAACTGGATAAGATAGTTTAAAATACAAGGTTAGAGGAAATACTTGTAACTTTTTTTTTATTAAAATTCAAACTCAATTTTTATTAAAAAATGTTATTCTATATTTTCGTCTTATTTTAATGTCTTAGTGGAACACCCTTTATGATTGTATACACATATGTATAACTCATAAGTTAGATTAATAAAATAGTGAAATGACAGAATTGTGTTTTATATGTCTAAAATAGATTTCAAAATGTAGTAACCTTTTAGTCCATTTAAAATCAAAGATCAAACATTTTTAAATATACGTGCTTTGTGACAACATGATGTAATTACAAAAAAATTGCAGAACATACCAAAAAGTGGCAATGGTTAATTTCTAAATAAAACACGCGTATGCACATTGATAAATTAACAAAGTGTTTGATATGACATGTAGTTATTTAACTGGTAAACTCTCTGAACGAAACAATTCCATTTAGTCGCGTGTTTCATAGTAATAAACTTATAACAACACACGAACGTTGACATAACAAAACACCACAATATACAAATATTTAACGGTTAAACAAAATTTATATGTTAGAATAAATACTTAAATACTTATAAATGCGACAACCAAATGTTAACATATTAAAAGTGCGAATTGACTTAAAATCAAAGTTTAAATAAAATTAAGAAGGAATATTGGAAAGTCAAACTTATTACAAATATCCAAGTGTTTGGAGTATCTGAAAGTTATAAATAATAAATTTGTAATATTGATATAGTATAATAATATAATAACAGTTATTATGTATAATAAACATTATATACACACAAATTACAGATCTTTTATTTTTAAAATATATATTATTCTCTTTCAAAAACGTAATTTTGTGTAAAGTGACGTTTGTAGACTAGGTATACAATTTTTAATCATCGAAGAGTTTCAATTGTCACGTGCTTCCGCCTACGTAAACATTTGGCATAAAGGTCAATCAATATCATTTGCATGTATATTGAATACGATGAAGACCTAAAAGCTTCAAATCTGGTAAAAGTGTATCCCCGAGAGATGAAGCCATGCAAGTGTCGACAATTTTAACTCATCGTCACTCCACCCACCTCCGTTTAAATTTTTTCCCAGCACTTCTAGAATCGTGTGAAAATGTGCATACCTAATGACAGAGGAAGAAAAAGAGACCACATATTTTAAGTTAAATGCATCTGGAAACTGGACGTTGCCAAAAGTAATCGCGCAAAAGATCGTAAAATCGTGAGAACGTTTCAAAAAAAAATTTCATTGGAAGGTCATTGGTAGTACATTCCCACCATAATAATCGCTTATCATTCATGGATAATTAGCTTAGACTTGTGATTAATATACTTGACAAATATTACGTAGGTATCTATGCCAAGTATGTGTTATCGATTTAGGTAGTTCTCAAGCTATTCTTTAATTGAATAAAATTGTAAAATAACGATATTAGGTATGCAGAATCAAACTGTACGAAATTATTAAATGGAATTTCAGAAGGCGAGAACGAATGAAAGTTATAATTTCATCTTAACTTAGTACTTGTCCTTAAGGTTGTCAAGTCGTCTAACATTCAGATTAATGAAACGAAGTTCCCGGGGATGTAATCGTTGCGTTGCCACCAAGCCAATTACGGTTAATCTTAATGCCCTCATTTATATGCGACAGTAAATTCGTTTTTCCGTAACTTCCTCTTCAATCACGTGTACGTGGATAGGTTTCCAGGGGTCCACAGAATTCGGGAATTCTCCGATACGAAAGCACGTCAGACATGTTAAAAAGTAGAATATTTTCCGGAAACGCGCTGCTTGTCGATATATAAAATTATTGAGATTTTACAAAATGATCTGCATGTTTAAAAATTTATGAGACTAAAAGATCTGTAAAGCCACGACATATATAATAGGTTATTGACATCGAAAGTAGAAACTTCGATGCAGTAGACAATTATAAATTTGATACTTTAAGGGGAACATGTCGCGCTTTCCGCAGGCGTAGTAGCTGTTAGGTTCCAACATACTTTCTTTATGAACTCAAATTTCGTTCCGATACGCCCGTTCTAGTTTTATTACAGTTCAGTTACTTTTGAAATATTCTCCTTTGAAATTGAAATTCATGAATTGAACGAGTAAAATTTTCGCATGTGGTCCTTCTTTATTCGCGTAAATCTATGTACACGGAATTCTATTATAGTTTCGACCATACGTTACACTTCACACGTGGATTGGTACCAACTCGAGAACGTGTTGCAAATCTGAAGTCCAATATGAAGCATAAATCTCGAGTGAGTGAAATATTCACGATAAAACCGACATTCCTCACCAGTCCCTGAATTTTTCTTTGAATTCGCATATATGATTGGCATATCTGCACGAGTGCAACGATCCCAGTTTATAGGTATGCTTTAACTATAAGCCGGTAGCAAACCGACCCGGCGAGTCGGTTAAATATTCCGATACCATGCACTTCCATGGGCCATTGGTTTGTTGTAATCTGATTCCTGATAAAAAAATTTAATTTTGGTGTTATATAAATACATAAAGAAATTCATTTAGTGTGCAGAATTTATTATCGTATCGGTCTCAAATAAAGCAAGAAGTAACTATTTAGTGTGGCGACTTCTATATCATATTTCACAAAAGAATACCAGGAATTTAAAAATTCAGATTTTAATCGTCTTTTACTATGGTGTGTAAAAGGTTTCATGAAATACGTCAAAAATGTTCTGTTATGACATAAATACAGTTTGGAGGGTAAAAAGAGCATTTTAAATTAAATTCAATTAACTCATATTTACCTAATATTTTGCAAACTCGATATAATAGTTCAATAATAAGATTCTCAGTAAATATTTTTCTGTTTCATGAACACTATAAAGATAGTCTGATGGTACTACAAGTGTCTCTATTTTCAGAAATCAAACTCTTTTGCATTCTTTGAAAATTAGTTTCTTAAACACGTAAGGAAATATAAAATAATTTAAAGGAAAAGAATCTATAGGAGTTGATTGAAAAATTTCGTCTATTTATTTATTTTTTAATTTCTAGCAGTAGAAAAATACTTGAAATACAGTTACCATATTTTTATAGCGTTTATTAAACAGATTGTTTTTCCACATTTTCCACATGTTTCATGGTTTGAGGTCGAGTGAAGTGTCAATTTACATGATCAAAAGCTGGTGCAATTTATATCAAAGGAATGTTTTACCTGCGTACAAACGCTTTTTGTGTATCGAGCCCGTTTGAAGCCAGCAAACTTTCATTAAAATTTGCACTTTTGGGGAAGCTCGTTCCCTTGTTACGCGAATAATTTTAGAACGATATTAAGTAATATAGAAACTTACTTCCTTAGCAGTTCTGAGAATAGGATACAATACAGATGCGGGAGCACTTCATTAAATTTACTTCATTTGTCGCTTTTCATCCAGAAAAGGGCAAGTTGCGAAGAGAAATTGCTGATCGACATAATTTATGTAAAACTAATACGTATTGTTATGAACTATAACAAACCGATGACTTCAAATTAGCTGCTAAAATCATAATATTTTATATTTTTTGCATTAATATCGTCCATATTCATGAAAAACAAAATTGTATTTGTAGAAAACCCTGTACGTGTCACTTCTTAGTTGAAAAGAAAACTGAATGTGTCACCTCTTAATTGCAGAGAAAACTGAATGTGTCATTCATTTACATTTCCACGCACTGCAAGTGACAATTCCATTTGTCTCTAGCTAATTGGCTCTTATATCACTTTTTACAGAAATGGCGTTGGACGTACCAGCGGTACCATCTTTTAGCACTATTGGTAACTTATTTACAAAGGGAAATTGTATTAAAATTCAATACAATAAAATTGCATTAGGCACCATACAATTGGCACGTGGAACATTTTCCGATAATTTTTTTTTTAATTTTGGTACTTACAGTGATTTCTACAAGGACTCTCCAGTTACCCTTATGTACATACATATGTAAATCTCTTTCGTTGTAGATATGTTAGCTCGCAGTGTTTGATTGGGTGAAAACTGCTGCGTAGTTGTAATAATCCAAGCTTCCCCATGTATTTGAAAATGTATAAAGTGTATCAAAAGTAGTAAGAAAGTGTGCTTAAGGTGTGCGCCTTTGTGTGGCAAATGTACTTCTTTTGGTCGGTCAAGAAAAAAGAGATACAGAGGGGGAGAGGAACAGAGAGAATAAACATACTGAACTCGGTTGATATATCCAGGATGTGGAAGCTACTGCTGAAACTGCAACCGCGGAAGTGAATCGTGTGGGAATCCGCGTACTACCATTTTGGTCGGGATACCTTGCTTTGTGGTTCTGCCAGATACCATCTCTGCATCATGGAGGATTTCATAAAAATTTTCCACATTATATATGGTAACTGGATAACAAATACGCTGGCCAGATAGAAGATAGAGTTGGATCCTCTACACGTTGGAAGATGTGCATCTAATTTGTCTTTCATATGATAGCTAAGAGACGGTATAATAATTTTCGACATGTCAGTTATCATAAGAAATCGTTATTTAAGAATTTTATTTAACAGCATTATTTACTTTGTTGCAAATCTTATTCTAAAATTTGTAGATACATATTCTTCCTTATCATTTTTTGTCTACAAATTCAATCTTTCAGACTGTTTTGCTGACAAAAATTTTTCACAAGTGAACACAATAATGTTTTTAGAATAAGGTCTGCAAAAATAGGTCGTTCTATTTTAAATAAATAGTACATTGGGTTGGGATCATGTTTCAATAAAATTTCAATTTAAATTAAACACACGGGTTGGAAGATTGAATGAATTTATTCCACATTCAAACCTTCGTACAAATTTTCAACACAGAAAGGAGAGATTCTGCACGGAAAAGTAAGGAAACAGATTTTCAGTAACTATGAAAGTGACCTACAGAAAAAATCTGGCGGAATTGAATTTACAACTTTTTTTATACTTTTCAAAAATTAAAAAACGGAGAAGTCGAAATCTCCTAACGAAAAATGCGACTTCAGCCACTGTCATAATTTAAGGTACAATTAAGTAATCCTGTATTTTAAACCAAGAAAAGTGTTTGGTGTGTTACAAGGTTTTCATGGCTTCTTTGAATTTGACCAAACATTATTTAAAAAAGATCATCATTCAACAGTATGCCTTTGTATTTTGAAGTCCTCGTATTCCTACTACTAATTTAATAGTTACAAAACTATTAAATTAAACGTATTTTCCATGTGACCTAATTAAAACGAAATAATAGTTTTAAACTGTGAGTAACAGCTGTAAACAGGGAATTATAGTAATTCTTTTCTACATTTTACCAAATATAATTATTTACAGAGGACCATCATTTAACAATATAGGCTTCGTATTTTGTAGACCTGGTACCTCGTATCCTTTGTAACGACTACTACCGGATTAAACGTATCTCCCACGCGACTTCATTAAAGTTAAAATGATAGTTTTAGACAGTGACTGATAGCTTGAAGCAAGAAGTGATAGTATTTCCTAACTTGGGTCGTCACAATATTCCAATTTATCCTTATACTATACACAACCCTTGCCTAGATTAAACTATCCAAATTCTAATTTCTAATCTCATTACTACCCGAGCATAATACCTATTCGGTCATGGAGCCTTAAACTATAAATCGTAAGGTGCGCGCTGAAACCATCTTTGGAAGATTTAACGGCCTGTGATATTTTACAGAGGAACGTTATTCAGCCTTCACGCTTTATTTAATTAACGGGTTTACTATATCTCGCACACTGAATATACCGTAGGTCACGGTAGTTTCCTGACTTTGCAATCTAATTTTGGCATAAATCCCATGTGTGATTTAAATAAAAGCTTCCAAACTAGGTAATAAGCGAATATATCGTAATAATATTTGTATTTAGGTATCTTCAATATTTTCATGTTATCTTATAATATTTTTACGTCTCAATACACTAATATATATGTATTTGTGTTATATGTTATCTATAACAGTGATGCCTAGAACCTACATTTATAGTTTTCTCATAAATGAATCCTTTTTAAATTATAAAAATACATATTTTGTACTTTTACATGGTTTTAAATGGGTGCTCCGTTTTAACCCGCCACTTCAGTGAGGGGATTATGTATTTCAATAACTCCAGAAAATCCTATTTTCCTTCCTTGCCAAATATTGTTCTTAACAAAGTCTTTGATTTTCTTATAGTCTAAGCTAACAATGAGGTGTACTTAAGACTCCTAGAAAAGTCCCACGTCTTTTTCTCCCGCGGGTTTTTTGTTATCATACTCCAAACTTAGGTTTTCCGTCCTGCCCCACTTTCCCCTACTTATAATCCGCTTGAATCGATTTATAATCTCTTACATTAATTTCACCACTAACAAAGGTTTAAACAAAATTCAGGGATTTCGTTAGTAGATACTTACTTTGGAAAATATAAATGCTACATTTATTTGTTACAAAAAGAGACATATATGCAATTACGAATTATAATGGAAACGTGCAAAGCAAATCTACAAAAGGGGAGAATATTACTTGAAAACTTCGTGTTTTCTTGGCTTTATTACAACCTCTACTAAGAATTAAGGTGATGCTTTAATTTTGTAGCAAATTTTATGGCACACTAGAGTACTGAATTTCAAACTTTCCACGTTTCAAAATTGCTCTCCGCTTCCAAACGTATAGGGTTCTTACAAGGTCTCTCCAAACGTTTTGTATTAGTGGAGTCTCAATAATCCAAGGTAAGCGGGATTGTAAACAGTTTGAATTATCGAGAACTCGGATTAAACGAAACAGGGACACACGCGCATTCAAGGTTTGAAGAAAATTCGACACGCAAGGAAATATATTGCTGTTGAAAAAACGGGTTCTTTTCGACACAGGAATGGAATTCGAAAACCAAAACTGATTTACGAAAAAAACATGCTAAATCCAATGTCTTCAGGATACAAACTGGAATTAAGCCGATATTAATTTACGCAAAATTCGGATTAATTATTATTGATGGTGCACAGTACGGTTAAATCTGTTGATCTTGCCCTATTCTTTAGTCGGAAGGAGTCATATTTTTACAAGATAAGTAATCTTTAATGCAGTTTGTAGTTAAACCTACAAGCTATCCTTTTGAAATACCAATTTCCTCAACGTCCTGTTATGTTAGGTTGTGAATTAGTTTTGTATAACGAATACTATTAATTCATCCCTTCAAAAATTTTAATTCACATTTCTCATTCACTTGTTTCTTTATAAATTCATAATCTTTCTTTTCCCCCCTAAATAACCCATGTAATACTTCCAGTCACCTGTATGATCTAAATTAAGAATAACTAAATTTCTAAATCCTTTTTCATGGAATATATGTAATTGGAATTAATCTGATGTCTATGAATTAAATTACAACGTGTTCCATTTTAAAAATCCCTTTGAGAAAAGTGGCTTTGAATTCCTGAAAAAACACGACTTCTCACAATTAACAATTTGACAATTGTAAAAATCAATTGTCCAAAAACAATATTCTACAAATTCAAAGACGAAGTTATTCGGAATGTCAGTTTATTGTAACTTGTCCTATATACGCATGGCGTTTGTGTGTTCCTTTGAATATTTTTGCAATAAAAAGTAGATATGCAAGTTTAGAACTGGTGCAATGAAATGTAACGCGAAGCGCGATATATCACGTTCGATTATGTATTGGAGTGCACTTTTGGGGTTCTCCTGCGCTTCGAATCGGACCACGGATAAATCTTCACGGATAAGTGTGCACGTGCTGTGATGGTTGGGAAGTACTTTCATGTAGAGCTTTTTGCAGTCGGAGAGGTTCACGCTTCATTGCGCCGTTGCTTTAACCTCTCGAACGTAAACGCCAAACGGCAGAATGGTGGAGTACGTTCCTCTCGAAATTAACTTTATTACACGAAGGATGAGATCTAATAAACTCGTTCGAAGAATTTCCCATACCAAAAGGAACAAACGGGCAATGCATGCCTTGATACTCAACTCACTTCTACTGCAGTTGCAATGTGAATTATTATATAATAAAACAAATGTATAACAAAATTTTTATGTTAAACGATTTTACTAAAAATGCACTAAAAAATAAAAAATAATTCTTTACTTGTACTACAATTTCGATGGTGATATGTGAATTTAAATAAAATCATACAAACTCTATGATTATCCTTCTTCTTTACAATTGATTTGAACAATTCCGCTGTATATTCGCAGAGTTTGTATGATTTTATTTAAAGTCAGATCTCACCATCGAAATTGTAGTACAAGAGAAAAATTATTTTTTTGTTTTTAGTACATTTTTGGTAAATTTTTTTAGCAATAATACTTTTAATAATACTTGAAGACGTAATGGTATTTGAAATCATATTTTACTAATCATAAATTTGAAATTATGAATGCATATTGACTCAGAAGTATATTTTTCTCAGCTTCAAACACAAGGGAATTAATCCTGAGAAATATAATGATTTTATTTAAATAAAATTACTAATTCATAATCTAGAATTATTGGAACTGTTTTTCTGATTCGAATTTTCCCTGAAATTATAAACAGCCGTTTCCATACCTATGTATTTTTTTCATTTGCAATCAAAACTCTGACATTAACGTTTTATTTCCATATACATATAAAATCTCGCGTGCACACACGTTTTCAGCGAATAATAGTGAAAGCTTTATTTCACTTTTCAAATAATCCAATCAATTCCTCCTGACAAATTAACAGTGTATTTGGAAATTTAATAGAAATTGTTTCGTATTGGCTATCGGAATATTTAACAATTACACCTGCAATGACTTCGTTGATTGCATCGTTAAATTACCAATATCTCGAACTGTTTTAATCTCGGTTAGGTGGACGAGGTAACATCTGCGATGGCAATAAAAACAATTTTAGAATGGTAATACGATGAAACTAATAGACCACCGAAATCAATCAAAATGTCTGAAGATGCTTTAACATAAAAATTTATGAAAACTAAGTAGTCCAGGATATAAAACATCGTTCACCAATCCCGACATTAATATTTACCGTAGGAAAAAATTAAAACTACGCCTGGGGATGCTAACCTTCCACAAGTTATTTCTCCGATAGTTGGATTAAATAAAAATACTTGGTTACTGTTTCATCAGTGTTGTAAATTAGTTGATCGTTCTAGATTCTAGAACACGGGGTATTAATTAAATGCAACTCTTAAGTAGACAGTAGCGAGACCATTCCACATGAAATTCATAATTATTTTGATTTTATGTGGACTGATTTGTTTTTGGTTTGATGTGAAAATTTGGACAAAATGGAAACATGACGTAGATCGAGTGAAATTAGAGGGAGGGAATCAAGTATCCAATCATTTTGCAAAAAATGCGGGCCGTCAAAATTTGTGACCAATTTGAAGTGCAAGAACCAGTGACTCAAAATGTTCAAAATTCTTTTGACGACGAGAAGCAAAGGGAAAAAATGATTCGTAGTATTGGGGCTCAACATTTCAAAGACTCGATAAAGCTTGACACAGATGATACCTTACGTACACGCGTGGGCGGGAACCACATTTCGTTGGTCGTGAAAGCACGTACGAGCAGCAGGAACGTAAACGTTGTTTTTCATTTCCGTGAATAATGCAGGCACGCGGAAAGGTCGATCCCCAAGCCCGTATTTTTTGCTCAATCGATTCCAGAATGTATTTCAGCGCCAGGTGATTTCGTTCCGCTAGCAGAAAGTTTTAGCGTCTGCTTCTCCTCCGACCGTCGACCACTCACCCTCGGATTCGTCGAAATCCCCTGCCCTCACCTTGCAATGGGAGTTAGTCTATTGGATTGGATTCATTGATCGCCACCAATAAAATATATTGTTCACCGAAAGACTCCGCTTTTACGCGAATTTAACGTGGCAGTGTTTTAATCGCCGCCAACGGCGATATACATAACTGTAGAAGCAAGAATCTTGTAGAGAATCTGACGTTTTCGTACGATAAGAATCACAAGTGATACGAATAAAAAAGTGGTGGTAGGAAAAGGCAAAATTTTGAGTGTCGCGGAATAAGGAATACCTATTCTTTCACAGAGTAATTTCTGTATGTTGTCAGGAATCAGAAACTAATAATTATTTATCCTAGAAGTGAAGAATACACATTGGCGAGGGTTTATTATAATTTTCCTATCCCTTTTGGGTTAAATAATAATTGATTTCTGATTCCTGACAACATACAGAATCATAATGATTGTGAAAATGCAACTCGCTTTTTGTGAAGATTTGCGAAATTTTTCATTATGTGACATTGTGCTTTGAGGGTGTGCATCCTGGTGTGAAAGCTGAAACAACTTAATTAGGTAGACAGATGCGCATCATCCACAAGATGCTGATTCAAATTCCCATAATCATCCCTTTCTAATACACAATTTTTTATCTTAAATCTCTCAAAAGTTGCCCCCCCCCCTAGATAAATTTGGCCTCAAGCAACTACCGATGAGTTTTTGTTAATAACTTTTCAACAAACAACGAGCGACGGCTAAAACCTTCTGAAGATCACTCAGAAGGGTGAACTTGACAACACATGTCAAGACCAACGACATTGGGGTGGTTCCCCTAAACATCATGTTTACCGCAAAAATTTCTACTCATTCTTACTCGAATAAATAACTTAAATTTTACAGAAGCATAATATCAGTGATTTCTCAATGTGCGTGATTTTTTGAAAACGTTGAATCCCCTAAATCTCGAAAAATGAGAATGTTATTCTATGAGAAAATTTAAAACTAAGTAGTAGAGTCGATATGTTTTCAAAACAGTTCCAGTTTTCGCTCTTCCACTTTCGATATGATTCAGGATAATTCTGTTTCTCGTGTTTCGTGAGATATAAGACCTACATACCTACCTCATAAAATACAAATAGCATTTAGTGCTACTACTTTTGTTTAAAAAAATATTGGCGTCTTAATAGCAACGCGTAAAAAAAATCTTTATATCGGTCATAAACTCTCAGTGTTTTATTATTCCTTTTCGTGTACATGCTCGGGGAAACTAATGCTTACGGGTTTAAATCACGAAGCTTGCGTGTAAACTAACAAGGGACTGTCGGTATGTGACACACGCCGATTTTGATGAAACTTCGCAGAATTGTTTATTGGACCGATCTATGAACTTTTCCGTATTTGTTTGGTGTAACTTTTATATTGTAAGGGAGAATATTTCCTTTTATTTATGCGCTTATAACTCGTAAAAATAACAAGAGATATCGAAAGAAAATTTAAATGAATATTATACCTTTTATTAAGGGGGGATCCCACCCTGAAGCAAATAACAAAAAACAAAGTTAGAAATTTTTTTGTTCGTATAAATAAAAATATGGGGCTTGGATTTTTTATATAGTTATAAAGCAATCTTTATTTTGCTAGAAAAAAATTTCTTTAGGTACAACAAATTTGAACAAATGATACGTCTTTTAATGTACGGGGATAAAAACGATATTGGAATAGAGAGTTTCCTCCTTTTCCATCTAGTCATTTTAATTTCGTTCCATTAAACTTTGTTAGTTTAAGGAGAAGGGGGAGGGGATATTAGCATTTATTGCGCGAGGAAGTAATTCTTTCTTTGAGACATTAAGAAAAGGTAAACCTGTTTAAAGCGAAGCGAGCTTCTCTATAAGTAAATCTAACGCCGCTCACAGACTTGAGCACGAACGCGAATGAGGCAAGCCGAGGTCGAAGCAAATACCTCGGGTTGGAAAAATGGAGATTTTTCGCCCTGCGAGTCCCGCGCCAAGCAAGCTGAGGATTGTCCAAATTTCATTCTTATATACAGTTTGTTGAAGAGGAATAAAAAGTGCTAAAACGAAGGCGTTGGTGGTCATCATAGTTGTATTTAAACAGGAGACAATTCAGCAATGTGAACAACACCTGTTTATTTAATGGCATGTTGGTTAAAAAAGAAAAACGGCAATTTCAAAACCTTCTTCAGAATATCGGAAGGAAACTTCACTGTTCATTCTTTTAAATGCTGTCAAAAATAAAATATCTAAAAATGATACTATTTCTGCGAAGCCGTCTCGCCTTGCAACTGACATTCCTTCGCCAGTTGGCAGTATTTGTTTAAATTGTTTAAAATATCGAAACAACTGATATCATAAACAGTTCCAGAGATGTACTCAGCAAACTATTGAAGTACACTAATTAATACTGTAACGGTGTATTTAACATTTCAGATTACGCACTCCCCATGATATTGTTGTGACTGAGACAGCAGTGTATGTGTTAATTATATTATTATAATTTCCTTTCCTCTCGCATTGCCAGGGAACCATTTGGACATTTCCACAAATGCGTCCACACGTGCGGGTGTAAAATTTTAATCATTTTCCGAGTGATAAATCGTTTTTAATAAATTATTTTTACGTAGCCCATGGCACACTAGATACATAACGTTTATTCCTGCATGAAAAGTATCAACTTCTCTTTATCAAATACTTTAATATTACGTATTATTGGTCGTCGGAATCTTAAATACAATATCAAACTGCATAACTGTTTCAAATTCGATCCTCGAAAATTTGCTGTTATTGAAATAAAATCTTTCAAATTGTACGCTTTAGAAATAATTTTTTTTAAAAATACATTATGTATTGCAGCATTAAATCGAAGAGTTTTGATTCATATTGACCTTATGAAATAAACGTGAATGTTTCATATAATTTATTACGACTATAATGCAATTGAATTTTCAAAATCTTGTTTGAAGATGTGCAATATTCGTATGTATGGAAGATTTCAGTTATTCTAATTAATATTCCCGTTATGCTTCAGAGTTGTCGAAGAAGTGATAAGATTATAGTAGTTGGTGAAGTTTAATTACAATAGGTACGTACCTTGGAAGTACGGTATAAGTTTGCATAACGTAATACCGAAGACGAAGTTCTTCAGCATCTGTCCGAGAAGTGTGAAAGGCATGCAGAAGACACCAAGCAGCAAATCCGAAACCGCCTGAAATGAAAAGCCAGGGGAAATTAAGGAAACTTTTGAAACTGTTAATTAACGAAGCTACGATATTTTCGCGTGACATTAGAATTATTGCTTAAAGTATCTGACGTTGCCCGGGTAAAATATTGATTGCTACAAAGTGTCAAGAGGCTGAAATAAGGGGGAAGGGGTGGGATGTCCAGATTTCATGGTGGCCTATATTTTCCGCAGGGTTATGAAGACTAATTAGGCAAAATTTAGTCCAGATCAGTTAAAAAAATTGGGATAGAAAGTATCCTATAAGTTGTTCCTGGTCGTAGACTACCTACGTGTATACAAAATTTCAGAGATCTGTTGCGTAATTACGACGCGGTTGAAATAAACATCCAAACATACTTTCGCATTTATTATGTTTATTAACATAACTGGAAGTAGGTCCACTTTTTTTTAACAGATCACCACTCTTCCAGAGGTGTAGAATCTCGCTACCGTGGTTGAGGCATATCATTTTTAGACACCCTGTATATTTTTATAGGATTTCCAGCTGCCAATTTTAAAAGATTAGTGTACAATACACTGATACTCAACTTCATTGGAAAGAAGTTTAAGCAAAAGTTGCATCTTTTTTTTATATGTGAAAGTCATTATCGAATTAAGCTGACGGAGGAGAGGTAACTTAAAAAGTATGGATTTTTCGATAATCATTTTTACGCAGTTTCATAGACATAGATAAAAGATGTTGATACTTTTTTCGATATCTCTCACCGTTTCTCCAGATATCCCACGAAAAAGAAAATTCTACATTTTATACAAAGGGTGATTTCATCTTCCAAAATCGCACTATGGCACCAAGAAAAAATAAGTTTGTCTTACGCATGAACTTTTCTACTTGCATACAAAGTTGCATAATTCTCTAAATTTTCGAAATGCCTAACTTCTCTTGTAAGAGATCATTGCGTGTCATCATTACTCTTTAAATACAGTAAATTTACAGTGGTGAAGGTTCTATTGATTGCTGGAAATCTAAGACCTGGCAAATTTCCCACTAGATGGAGGCCATCATTTAATCACTGCTATTGATTAAGATGTCGATAAAATGAATGCTAATAACCGTGGACTTGTAGTTTATGCTATGGTGGAAATATTCAAAACTTGGTAGCTTCAAAACTTTCTGCAGCATGCAAGAGCACAATTATTAATAAAGAGCATGGTTCTTTATCTATATAAGTAGATCAGATACAACTGTGGCTGTACAGTTTCACCATTGTACATTTAATACGCTCAAAGAAAGCTTTGAAGTCCGTGCCCATACACTAATTTTCGAAAAATCTTCAAAGCTTTACTGTACATGTAGCTAGTACAAAAAATTCCAACTAAGTAATACTTGTGCGTTATATTTGCTCCATTGTTGCATACTTCTTTTAATTTTCAGGTGTCTTTCGCTTTTTCATAAAAACAAATCGGAAAAACTCAACTTTAGAATTCTATTTTCTATCGTGATCTGTAAAAAAAAATTACTTATAAAATTATCTGGGAATTTTGGAAAGGCATTTAGGAAGTGTGAAATTACTGGAAAGAAAAAATCATTTTTCCAAAATCAAGGCATTTTGATCACTCCGGTAGAAGTACCGTCAAGGACCCAGTTCCTGATCAGAACCCAATTCCTGATCAGTTTAGTATATAAATACCAAATAATAAGTTTATCACGATACAAATTTATTCCAAAAAATTATTAAATAATTATGAAGTATTTTTAAATTTATACGCAAACATTTGATAGCTCATAGTAAAATGTTATAGGTTGATCAGAAACTGCTCCCTTTGCATCTTAAGTGATCAGGAACTGGGTCCTTGACAGTAAGTACACGTTTTTAATCGTCCGCGGTTCTAATCTTAACATGCTCGGCTCGTGAGATGCTCCACTAGCTGGAAATTGCCTATGAGCTGAGCGCTCAAGCGTCGAGCTTAGCATAACTGAGGTTCGTCGAATATGTTCGCATAATATGTGGACTCTCGGCGAGCAAGCTCCCTGGTGCATTGGGACCTTAAGCTGTCTAAACACAGACTTGGAGAGGAGTTCTTTGATTGAACATACAAGTTCAAACCATTGGTTTGATGATGCTTAGTTTAAGAGCAAGTTAGTTGATCGGTTTTCAGAGCATAGGTAATTAACGCGTTTCCTGTTGAATTTTCAGTATGCCACTGATCTGCTGGATATTTAACATACAATAAACTTCATCAGTTTCACGAATTCAAGTATTATGCAATCGCATTTCATTTCGAGATTGGTTGATTAACTGAAAGTTGTTTGAGAGATGAGTATGCTACTAGGGTGGAATATCCATATTGATTAAACTGTAAAAGCTTTGGTTTGGACAGGGCAGCGATAAATCTGATTGATTCGTCACATTCGATTTAAGCAGAGAGAAGTGATTGTTGTTGTCTAACGAATCGCTCTCGGGTAGGTAATGGAAGCATTAAATGACGCGTGTTGAAAATTCGAAACCAACACATGAAGCATATGACTCAGGTAAACGTGAAAATTAAAGTTTGGTCTTGAAATTATCAAGAATTCTTTACAAATAAAATTTAATTTATTTATACCTAGGTAATGAACTGTGGAGAGTTGCCAATATCGTACTGATCACATAAAGTAAGTCATCAAGTAAATGCGAAATGAGAAACAGGCACAATCCATTCGATCTTACACCCAATTTTGTGTGTGCTATAAACATTTAACAGAATCAGGTGATTCTTCTTATGATTGATGTAACTTTTTACCAGTCTACTTTAGCTGATAAATAATAATAAAAAAATTTAGATTTCTCCAGTATTTTTTTATTTTTGTAAAAGCTGATTTATTGTAGAATACTTTACATTCATTTTATTTCCATATTACATTTATTATAAAGTATAAATCTATATTTATAAATAATTTGATCATGTTTCTTAAATCTCACCACTGCAATCATACCATACGATTTGAGAACTCATATGTTATATAGGTTATATACAATTTTTTTTTAATTCAGTATTATATGTTAAATGTTTCTTTATTTTTTTTTTAATATATGTATATAAAAGATTCAGTTTCTCACCTATATTTTTATTATTATTTTCATTTGAAAATGTAATAGTTTTAGAAGAGGTAAATACGATTTTGAAACCGAGAGGTACGATTTAGGAGACCGGTTGCCTAAATCGTCCCTTTTACAGTATGCCACGAAAATATTAATAACAAATTAATTGGTTTTGGACAAAAAGTTAAACATCTAGTAGAAAGATCAAGCTACAATATCCAATATTAACTTGCGTTCGAATCAGCATCAAATACGACATATAACGTAATATATCTTGAGTGCTACGATGTTGGCAACACTCCCCTATAATCAAAGAGAAGGTACACCAAGAGGCAACACTTCAGGCGATTTCTTTGAAGTTCTCCGTTGGCTTGTCCCTTTAAATTGGTTGTATAGACAGCTGTATACCTTCAGACATTTAAATTGGTTCTGCATTTCGTCTCTCTCTGAAACTGATTTCTTCGTCAGAGTGTCGCCTCTTGATATACCTTCTCTTTGCTATAAAATTTAAATCCAGAAAACGTACTGAATGATACAATTGTCGCATGCTCGATAAAATGCATTTACGTGAGAATTTTTCACAGTCCATTTTCTTGATCGATATTCACCGACGCGACGCTTTAGAAATCATGAGTTCCTATCGGAAAGCTCCAACAGGTAGGATGTCGATATTGAATTGAAACACAGCAAAACCGTCGAACTGGTTCTACCTATGTATTGCAAGTGAAACGTTTCAGTTGGTCCTATCAGCTGGTAAATATGAATCGCTTCCTTATTCCGATCGACGTAGGAGATGTATGTTTATGATATATTTTACGTATTCTTCATAATCGTTTTTGAACATTACGACTAGGTATATTCGTTCGATATTAGCGACCCGAAACTGAACAGAAAAGAAAATGATAAACGAAATATCTTTCCGGAATAGAAGCAGAAATGAAACGAAATATTTTTCCGAAACAGCAGCAGAAACGAAACGAAATTTTTAGCAGAAATGAAAATTCCGGTTAATAACGAATATGAACAGTAGATATATTCTGTGATTGTGGATTTTTAGTTTGCAAAATCTATTTCTTTTATATAGTTTATATTGTTCAAGGCTTCGCGTGTTAGCCTCAAAACTCTATATTTTTTCTTAATAATATTATATAATACTTATTATATATAATATATAATTATAATGTATAATATTGTTAAAAATAAGTTTATATGAGTTCTTATATAAGTATGGAATAATCTGTTCGGCACAAAATTTGTTTTTCGTTTCAATGGAAGCGAAATATTTTTCAGCAGGACCGATATTAACCGAAACGAAATTATTATTATCGGAGCTGAACCAAAACGAAACAAAAAAACATTTGGTTCCAGGTCCCTGTTCGATATTATGTATTCGTAATATTCTATCTGCTATCACGATCATTTCATTTCAACGTTTCATTGAGAATAAAATTCTGGAAAATGATTGAAGAGCCCTTGTAGAAAACAATGTAAGTGCCAAAAATCCAATTCTATATTATAGTATTAGCTTTGGCACATGGGACATTTTTCGACAAATTTTTTTTTAATTTTGGCATTTACTGGTTTCTACAAGGACTCTTCAATTAGTGTGTTGCCTCAGAGTGTTCCCCTACTTCCCCTTTGTGTGCTTTTTTTATATGTTTAACAAACACATTGATAGATATTGTGGAAACTAAATTTTGTTTGAGCTTCACCATTAATCGAGGTAGGTATATATTATTTACTTTAGTTCTAAGAGTCGAGTTTGATTTCTTTGACTGATCACCTTCCTCCGTATTAGAACATACTAGTAGTTAAATAAGTACGTGGTTTAAGTAATTAATAATAGCTACAGTCTTTCGCAATAATAATATGAATTTGGTAATATACTAATAGCAAAAACTATAACTCTCATCATGTTATATCGCTTATTCATGTTATGGATATATAAATATTAAATTGCTTAATATTTGATGAAATAGAATCAGTAGTGGATGAAAATAGAAGCAGTAGTTCTGTAGTCTTTATTATGCCAACCGAATGAACTGTGAATCAACAGGATATTATATTACATAACTCAAGCTACCTATCACTTATGTAAACATATGGCTTGAATTGGATTGTAAATTATTGTTTGTCAGAGCGTATAGTAGGTATTTAACGATTGCTAATTGGTTATAGTCGGATAAGCATGTTCTGATTATTGTCGTTTAACATTCACTGAACAATGTATCGTTGCAACCTGTCCTAGACAGTTGCATTTCTAATAACTGCTGACACCAATATTCATTCTAAGATTAATGCACGAAATAACAAAACAGTTTTAAACCACTTATTATAATTTAAATTCATATTAGAAAAGAACTTATTAGCATGAGGACGCTTCTGGCATGCATTTTAAAAATATGATTCTCTTTACAATTGAAATAACTTGCCAGTTAGTAATTAAATTTTAGCATTTTGTGGTAAGGGCAGTGCATTCCTAACGAATGTGTGGATATGCGATACAGTAATTTTCCGACGCAAACTATGAAGAATTTCAAATAACATTTATGTTCTTTCAAAAAAAATGAATTTATGTTGAAATGGAAAATTCCAACTATTTATTGTGGATTTATTGCTATACCTGTGAATAAAATATGAATCACATTAAATTACGTAATATTTCTCGCTATTATTCATATGTATGTGTAAGTCCAGAAGCACACACTTATTCGCAACAGAATATTGTATTAAATTTGTGCCGATGTATATTTATTGAATAGTTGAGGGGGAAGGTGTGTGACATTATCAGAAGTTGAAACTATGATATCCTGTCTTCCAATATATACGAAGATAGTCGGCGGGAAGTTCTTACTCCGCTCCGTTTATTCTCAAGAAACATGCTCGATTGTATACGGTGGATTTACATTACGAACGGATTCAGGTAACTTGGAAGAAAATACGGTTGATGTGGTTAGCAATTTCAGTGATATCTTGATCCGAGAATCTGAGAAAATAAACTGGCACAAATTCTGTTTGCCTTGGTTACTTGTATTTTTAATATGGCATATACTCTTTCCCTACGAAATTGCCGTTATAACATTAAATGTTCTTATATATATTAACTATAATTTAATAGAATATCTTCATGCTTCCTAATCGTGACATAAAATACACCAAATTTAGGTAATTTCTTTTCTATGTTCGAATACATAGGAATACGTCCACTGTGAAAATTAAGATAGGTAGTCCTTCTATTTTCATGGTCTATTCTTCCGATCGAGGAGTATCGCCGAAAGAACAAATTATTTAAGTAGATGAGATAGTGCAAAATAAATTGAACTGTTATTGTTCTGACAGTCAACTTCATGAGCTTAATGATTAAGCCTTAAACATAATTCTTAAACTGATAATGTTAGGGAATAAAAATTAGTATTATTTTACTTGTTAACAAAATGCTATAAACGTAGGTCGTAGATGCTTTAAAACATACATAATGCATGTTACATTTCCATTTTAAGACGATTAAGTCGATTTGGTATAATCTATATGTACTCGTTCAGGAAAAATAAAAAAATAACGTTACTGTCGAGACCAGAAAGTCCTTAAACAACACAAAGATGTCATAGTTCGCTTAACTTCAGCAAGATTGCCTTCTGTAAGTGATTTTAATTGAAAAAATCGTTAATTAATAATTAATAATTAATTAAACATAGGTATATATGTATGTACAGAAAACATGCAAAGAAAAAATTTAAAATCTATTCCATTTTAGATCAACGCGTTAAATTATGGTACAAAAAACAGCATTTTACTTTATTCAATTTACAGAAGAAATTAAAAAGTTACGCTACAATATAATTACTACATAGAAATTAAAGAAGCAAATAAATTTTTAAAATAACGTTTACAATCATACAAGACCAAATTTCTTGTTTTTCACAGTACAAGACTACCTACATAAAATCACAAACACTTTGATAAATAAACACCGTAACTGTTTCCCTTGATTCGTTTATCTTCCTTGCACGTGTTTACTTCGAAAGCTCAATGTGAGAATTGATTACGACACACTTCATTGCTGTTGGTTTAAAGAAGAAGGGACATTTCAGCTTTACCAATAGGATACACGTGCACGTTCGTCCCAGTGCTAAAGTAAAATGTATTACTGTTCGATTATGTTACGGAAATAACTGCAGTACCTACTGTTATTTACAGCATACAAACACTATTAAATTTCTCGGTGATATGTTAAAGTTATTTTTTAAATTCGCCAATATCTTAGTCTACATAGAATCAATGTTGATATAAAATCATAAATTAAAAATGTCAATAATAAATATCACTTTTAAATGAAATGATTACTTTATAAATTGTCCTACTTGTACTTCACTCATAAATTAATCAACCAAGGTAGTTATTAAAATTTTTTAATCAAGTGTACAATGAGGAAATAAAACAATGCAGGGTAAAGTTGTCAAAAAGCTACCTCTTCACCGATTTCAAGGACCTTTAAATATATTGTCAATTAAACATTGCAATGAAAGTCGCTTTGGCAGTTCTTGTGTGATTATAAGCATGAGGGTAAAATGACAGAACTAGAACTACAGTTGAACGATACTATATTAATTGACAGCTATTTAATCTTTGTTGTAGACATAATAACGCAGCCCCCATTCAACACATGTATTCTCTTCTAGATTCAATGGAAAGCAAACAGCCCCTGCACATATCAAACTGAATGAAATTATTCAAAGTGTATACCGAAAACACACTATTTATGTATTTAGTAATCATAGAAACTCAAATACCAATAATTATGGAAAAGAAACCGGATATCGATTTCGCGATTTCACATATTGATTTACATAGTTTTAAACTGTGATTTATTCATTAAATATGGACTGAATTGTGAAACACGCCGTTCAGCTGAAAAGTATTTATTTATGTCAGAAGTAGGGCTGTCCGGGTACTCGAATATTCGAGCAGATTGAAATTCGGTCCGAGCCGGGACTCGAATATTCGAGCCGAGCCGGGTACCTGTAAAATCCGAGAATTTGTTTCGGGCGGCTTGAAAAATCCGTGTAGGTAGTCCGATTCGGGTACTCGGGTACACGGCTCGCTTTATTCGAGTACCCGAACAGCTCTAGTTACAAGGATTCTCTATATATTTTAACGAAGGTAGTGTACAATGGTGGTACAATGCGCAGTTAGGGAAAGGGAAACAAAGTGTTTCTTTGTTATATGAAACATATAATATACGATTCTAAAGGGTAGAAAAATGCCACCTCTCACGTAAAAATAATGGCACACCTAACGATTGTGGTTTTTACAGGACATTGATATAAATAGACGATTGCTGGTCGCGAATTGTTGGCTCGATAAGGCCGACGGTGGAAGGGGGAGGGGGCGCAAAATAGGGAGTATGGACACTGGTACGTAAAGTCAAAGTGCACACTCGTGTTTCGGCGATCACGATCGGTTGGTGAAAACGAACAGAAGAAGTTACTGTACACCAAGAGTTACCCTAACGTGCTCCCCTTTTAGGGATTTGTCGTGTTTCTTCGTTACAACTGAAGTCATTCGCAATGTCCAAGAAAAAATGTCAGTATATTCTGTGGCCATGAATAAGTAACGTTGGTAATTATGTACAGACTTTAACGAGATGAGTTCCAGAAAGAAAAATGATAAAATAAGGAATTGAATAGCATAGAATGATTTAGCTATTTATAACTTCAGCTTTTTCAAGGGTAATGTAGTATCTATAAAAAAATTTTAAAAATTAAAACTGACTTCAAATAATAAAAATGCACTAAAAAGTAAAAAATAATTTTTTCCCTTATTTAATGGACAACTCTCAATTTTTTTAAGTCGACACCAGATTTATACAGTGCAAATGATTAGGAGCCAACTTAAAAAATATAAGTGTCGTAGATTAAATGACGGTAAAAATTATCTTAAACTTTTTGATGAATTTTTTTTAACTCGGTTTTAAATATTTTTTAAAAAAAATTTATTTTTAAATTTTCAGTTTTGTATATATTGACACAACATGCTGAAGAGATATGCGCGTACATACATAAACTATTAATATTTAGGTGACAATAGTCTTTATTATTAACCACAACCGGCAAAATATTGCGTCAATATTCGTGCAATTTAGGATGGGACAACCGCCCTCTTTCAAATAAAAAGGAGATCATCAAAACCGGTCCATATACTGAGGAGTTATGCAGGGACAAACATAAAAAAAAATACATACGGGTCGAATCCATAACCATCTCCTTTCTGAAGTCGGTTAAAAATGAATTGATAAATTTAAGTAAGTATACTGTACATAGAAGTACGTACTAGAGTATGGTATTCGAAAATCAAATTATTGTAGCCACGAAAATGTACCTACAGTAAAACAAATTGCAACAAAGTCTGCATGCAAGAGTTGAAATTCTGGTATATCCCCGTGAAATTTTTGGGAAATATCGTGGGAATTGTTAACTTGATGGCTGTATTTTATACCACGACGAATATAAGAATTATATTATACCATTTCGTTATTCTAGGAAAAAGTCAAAAGTAGAGAGCTATGTTCTAAGGGAGACATTCGTCGTGCTCAAGTAAAAAAGAAATATGCATGCTTAATAAAACCCTTGGAGCTTTTATAGTCGTTCCAAATTTAACGTGCAGGCACACGATCCTCATCTCTTATTACCAGACAGAGAGACAAACTAACATAGCGTAAAGTAATACAGGTCGCGGCGCTTTTAAGTTTGCAGGCGTTTGCTTCATAGTTGGCGGAATTACCTTAAGCGACTAATTGAATGTGGGTGGTCATAGTTAAGTGGAGCGCACAGTATTGAATGTTTGAAATAAATAAAATATGAAACATTATAAATTCCACTGAAATTCTATGTAGATCTTTGCAATTTTTGAATACCATCCATTGAAATTTATTGAAGTTTTGTATACATGGTATGCAATTTTATTCTCGTTATTTTTAAATCTGATATTCTATATAATAAAAAGAAATAAACTTTATGGACGCAGGCATACAAACCCGTGGATTTCATTAGGAAACTTTGTTCATCGTTTGTTAAGTCACTATATATATACATATAACAGGTGATGTGAAATAAAATGTGGGGAAAAATCAGAAAATGAGCTAATTAAGATAATGTATAGAATCAGTATTAACAAATTACAATTTGTGTTTTATTCGTAGAGTGAAATATATTTTTGCATAAAAGTATTTATTGTGTTTAATAGTGTTGATGTTCATATTTTGTTTACAAATTTAAGTGCATTCTATTATTTATTTAGCTTAAGTTGAAGTGTCGCTGAGTACTCGAATGTTTTGTGCTAAAACTGTTCCATAATGAGTGAAAATGTTAATGGAATGGGCAAGAATGTACGAACAAAGGGACGTAAAGATAAAAGCCTATATGTTTGATAAATTATCTTCACTTTGGTATAACTGTTCATTCAGTTTCCCCCGCGGAATTACTTGCCGCTGCAGACTCGTAGTATATTTTACGACAATCGATTATTTAAGGATTCCCAGAGATAATTTTGCCACGGAAACGATTATTCCGTGCACACGAAAGTTCTGCCGTTTCTCCATAAACGAATTAGATATGGAATACTTATTATCTGGCATTCTCCATTTAGTACAATAGTGACATTTTCACAGATATTCTTCATATTCCATATGCTACATACATATTTGGTTCTTTACTGCGTACACAAATTATGAGTTTCAAAAAACATTTTTTACCAATGAAAATTAGAATTCAACTTGTCGAGAAATACGATGGCGTTGGTTGTAATCTCGATGTTTTGAATATTGTTAATATTGATGTGTAAGTATAATTATTGAGATTTTATAATCATTGTAAAATTTTAGAAAACTTTAGAAATTTTCTACCTTTACTTTTTGTGATTAAATGTCAAGAATGAAAGTAAAATTTATTGAAATATTATAATAACATATGATCAAACAATAATCGCGAAAATAACATGATATGTATTTATATATAAAATCAATAGTAATCTCCAGTTTATAAAACAAGCTTACAATAATCCCGAAGCTCAATAAGACATTAAAATAAAATCACATTTATTCACACAATAAATTAAAGACACCATCACACGACGAGGCAAAATCGTACTAATGCCAAAAGTAATTCAAATCACCAAAAAGAAAGTATTAGAATGGTAATGGGGTATATATTCTGTGGGTTGAGATTAAAAAAAAATACAAACATTCTTATTGGGAATAATAAAAGTTTATAAATTAAAGAATCACGACGTAAAAATAAAGTTTCTTGAGTTTCTTCTTATACACAAAGCATCTACTTGTACTTCATTATAGAGAAATATGAACTCTCATTTTGAGACCACAGTTGATAAAATGCATGGCCTGAACCCGAAAGCATCTGCTTTGCATGAAACTGATGTGGGCTTTCGAACAATTCCGTCAAAAACAAGTTACACGTTTGTACGTTCATTTCCCACTTTAAAATTGAAATTCGTACCTAGAATTGTTACTGTATATTATAAAAACTATGACCTCCTCCAAACAGCTAGTTTATTTAAGACCCCGGGTGCTGCACATTCAGGAATATTTTCACAAGCATTTGTAGCAAAACAAATTGTTACCTATTTCCAAGCACATATTTCCGAGCATTTTTGAAAATTCATTTTTATGGACCCATTCCAAACTTGTACTCACAATCAGCTCTGTAATTCAATTGTCCTGATTTAAAAGGATTTTAATGAAAGTTCGTGTGAATGTAAATGTAGGACATATGGGAGTAAGGCAGAAGTAATTCTTTTTGCGGAAATTTAGTCTGAAGTGAAATAACAGCCCTTAAAGTTATCGTGTCTTTTCGTTTTACTTAATAAAATTTTATTTTTCTTTTGGTAGTGTGATAGAATATAAAAAACTGAATAATTATTACACCTATTTGAATTCTTTTTCTATCTCGCATCGTTACCTAGTTATATTAAAAAAAAGGGATAATTTTAGGGGCAGAGTTCACCCCTTCAGAGTGAATTTTCCCAGAAAAAAGTGGTCCTTGCATACTCCAATATGCTCTACATTCAGACAAAGTTTCATTAAAATCAGAAGTTTCGGGTTTGGAACATTTCCTTATTAGTAATCATTCACGTTTAATCAAATGAAATTAACTTCTAACCAATGTTTGTTGTAACTGAAATATATTGTGAATGTATTATCGGTGTATGACCTTCATATTCAGAATCCCAGACAGATTTAAACAATATTAAGATAAATATATCAAGATCTGAAATATTTAGGTATTCATACTGCACCTGTTAAAGTATGAAACAATTTACAAAATTATTATCACGAATGTTTTCAATTCAATATATTTACATAATTTTTCATTCAAAGTCCAGCAAAAAAAAAATACAAATAGAGAAAAGGTTGTGACAATCGCTTCGTTTGTACAAAGAATGTATTAATTGTATGAGAATGCAACTTTTATTACATTCAGTTACTGAACAGTTCCACGTTGCGTAACCAACTGAATTTTCTTCAAATGAAATAAGGGAGCCATAAAATATGCATCGTGTACAAGTACAAACGAACAATTCGCTATTGGTTAATTTTGAACTCATTTTTAAGGGCGAACAACTGACCTTTAGAAAAGTTTGTAAACTGATGAAAGTTTTTTCTTTCAAATTATTAATGTCGTACCTACGCCGGGTTGTAATTTGTGAAACCATAAATATAAGATGACCACGGCATGAAAACCTTTAAAAAAAGTAAACGGCTCTTGGAAACTCATTAATTTTGTCATAATGTAGACCGGGTGCGGTCTACCCTTTGACAACGTAATAAGTGACGCGCTAAATGTCTCAAAATATATAATAGATATTAACACCAATTTTGGATATATGATGAAAAATGACATTTGGAATACACACATCCATGTCATAGCAGTATAGACTTTAGATACGCAATAAACATGGATAGTGAACAAAATAACTTTTCGATACCCCACAATAACTTTTCTTACTGACTTTAAATTGTAATATAAACGCTCCCTTTGCAAGTATGTGCTTTTTCTTTTTTATAATCTGAAATCTGACCTTTATTAAACTAATACTGATTGTTACTTACAATTAGCACATTTAAGCTTCTCATTAGCGAAAATTTATGATTTAAGTTCAAAAGCATGGTCGAGGTCGTTTGTAACATCGGCGGTCAGTGTTAGTTGCACCGCAACAGAACTGAATAGTGACGAAGGAGGCGAATAATGTTGTCTTTTTTGCATGGAATCGTATAACGGAGCACCAGCAAAGCGAATGGAAAATGGGCACAGTGTACTGAATGTAAACGTTTTTCATTTATGCCACAATTTCGATACCGCATAATTGGTTAGAAATTTTGATTTTTTTCATTTATTATAAATACTTTCAATTCGTACAGTTGAATTTGTGTTGCTCTCGACTCCATGCAGTGTTACAACCGACACGGGTCAGGGTTGGTTGTAACACTTTCTCCACTTCTCATTTTTTATTATTAATGTGGATATTACTTGACATGCAGCGAATGTTGAATTACAGGAAGAAGACAGAGTTTTAAGTGATGGTAGATAAAGCATACCGTAAACAATTAACAGAATGTAACATAAATAATAAAATTTCTTATGCTATTTAACTACTGCCTCTATCATTTTTTTATTTTCAACGAAACAGGAGGTACGATCCGCCTCAATTGCGTAACGCACTTTTTGTATGATTATCGTAAGACACTTTCCTTACTTGAACCAGAAAAATGACAACGTAAAAATGACAAGTGGGCAATATCAAAAAGAACCGCAGGATATATAGAAGAAGTTCAACGAAGCGTAATATCTTACAGAACATTGTTGCTTTAAGTACTTATATAAATTTCGAATGGGAGTATCAAGATGGTTGAAAAGAATACTAAAATTCTGCTATCATTTTGCTGAGGAAGAGGAGAACTTCGTGGCGAGCACTCTCGCCCTAAGATTTGTACTCCTTTCATACCACACATTTTAAAATAATCTTCCATTTCCGTGGATATTAATTTTTTATGTACGTCTTATTTAATGCAGATGAATTTGGTACTATAAGTATGTTCAAAGAAGAATCATTGCCACTTTTAACATAAGAGAAAAAGAATAACTTACAAATGCCATTTGCCTACTTCCGTCACGAACATTTCCTACTTCCCAGAAATATAATATAATTAAATAGCGAAAAGTTTAAAAATTCATACCTACATTTATATAAAAAAACTCCCTGCTTTAAATTCAATTTCAAATTTTTACATTAATAATCCTACAGAATTTTATCTCATATGTAGCTGGTGATATTTCACATCCCAAAAGTATTTGTCCTCCATCATCTATATTACGTTTCAGAGTATTATTTTTGAAAATATGACAGGAGAAATTTAATGTCAACTGCAAAAGTAGACATAAATCTACTCGGTAAATCAATACCTACTGCTTGTAAGTGTATCTGCAAGAAGCATGCGGCAAAGCGACGCAACTTTTGCAATAAAGTAAAATCAAGTATTAAAAAATGGCCGATGGCCGTAACAACATTTACCTACCAGGTTTAACAGGTAAACGTTGGTGACAGTTCTCATCCTCTTGTTACGCGCCAACGTGATTAACACCAAGGAATTTCCCACCACAGAAAGTAAAAATATTGTCCCATATAATGGTATAATTAGGCTCTCCAGAAGATTGGCTTGACCAGACTGTGCGACAGTGGATAAAGTGACGTTAACGACGATGGAAGTCATGGTTGACAGTTGCGGTATATTGCTGACGAACGATTGGTCGGTATTATGGATGCCAAAGTAGTCTATGGATATTGCATTATCGGACATATTGTAATCTAAATACGTCATTCTGATTTTGTTCGTTCTGTGTTATTTTTAACGTTTCAAACTGTGCACTCTCTTCGGTGATAAATTATTGGATGTTAGTTGCTGCATAATTTGCTTCCTCGCGAGTGGTCGGTTGAAGTGAGGTAACGAGTCTGGTTAAAACTATTTGAAACGTATTTACAATATGGAATACACATCGAACGAATGAGTTTACAGCTTTTTCGATAGTATTCGCCTTAGGACTTGTTGCAGTATTCTTCATTGAGGTTGCAAGAGCTGCTCGCCACATCTGTAAAAAAAAGGAGACGAATTATTGCAAAGGGAAATATAATTGAATATTTCAATTAATGCTATTGTGCTGATGATATTATCGTAATTATAAAATATCTTTCAAATAGTAAGAATTAATAGGATTTCTGCACAAATTTGTGAGAACACAAAACTTTTTTTGGTGTAGCTTATGTTTAATAATCCACTAATAACTTTGAGTTAATAGTGGACCTATAACGAAATAGTAAGTAGTATTTCAAAATAATAACGAGCTGTCAAATAATCTTAGTGCCTAACTTTTTGAATTATGATAATGATATATAGTTCATTTTCTTATGCCATAGAATTAATGTTTCAGGCTGAAGATCCTGTTAAATATTGCACATGGGCACAACTACTGGGTCACGAGTCTTTTACTTATGTTCTACATATCAGAAGGAAGAAAAGATGCTTGAAATTCGCAATCCCACTGCTGCGACCTCTGCTTGTAAGTATGCTATGCTTCAGCTGCAAGTATCTGTGGTTTTAAATGGTTTTAAGACCTACTTAGTCTTCCAGGAGTATTTGTGTATACGTGCTGGCGGGATTCAGCGTTATTTAAGAAAAGGTACAATTGAGACAGAACCATAAAACACGAGAACCAACTATGCTTTGTCCAGATTAAACTGCATTACATAGTCGTTTGAATTGCAAATTTTGAATCGCAAAAGTGGAAGACCTTCTGTGATATTGATTAGTTGTGCTTTTTGTTTCCTTAGTTTCTCCCAATCAGACTTCAATGCTACTAACTGTCAATGTTTCCTTACATTTCCCATATATCGAAAATTGATTTTACTTAATGTTATTCTATGATTTTGTACACAGATTTAAAAAAAATAAGCAATCATAGAAAATACGTTATCGTAGGAATAATACACAATTTAATAGAATAGTTCGATTCCATCCGATTACATATCCAAGCAATGCATCATAAAATTTTATCCATGTTTTAAAGCCTGGTTTCCCAAAATGAGGGGAAATTAACCCACATTCTTATTTTCACGAACTCGAATCTAAGTTTTGAACTTTTATGAAAATTTCTAATTCGTTTTAACGCTCATGTAGAACTAAATACTATTGCGATGCACAGGAGACCGGAGAAAGAATACGAAGAATACTGCCACATCTATTAGCTTTGTGAGTTTGACTACTTAGCTCGAGAGAAATCAGATTTATTTCTAGATTTAATTTCCTCGGTTGCTGTTTGACGTAGAGTTGATTACCGAAATTAATAGTACGTTTGACGAAGTAATTAGGACATCTGCCAGCTTTCATCGCTCGCCATTCCAATGGATGCTTAATCGAATCTGTTAAAGACAATAAGAACCGAGGCAAATATGGATCATTAACCTAAATATGATCCGTCATTTTTGAAAGTGGTATAAGGTCCATTTATTCATACATTGAGATATTTGAGGGTGTGCGTTTGAATCAACTTAAAAATATTCTCGTACGGTAATCAATTCGGGTAATGTTTTTAAAACTATAAACTTGTTAAATTTTATTATGCGATAATAATCAATAAAAATGTTAAAGAAAATAAACAATTTTTTAGCTACAAATGGACTTATACGACTTTAAAAAAAAAACTTTCCTGCGATAACATTTTACAGTATAACTTTTTTTCATTAATTTATGAGAATATTGTACGCCATTGACTGTGTGATTATAAATATTGAACGAGGATATCTATATCTGACTAAAACTACCATTAACTCATTTCTGCCAATAAATGCACTTATACCACTTTCAAAACAACGGCTCATATGTACATGTTGATAGAATAAATAATGAGAATAAATAAATCATTCCACATTCATTTTTGAGGTTCATTCAGTACATTAAGTATTACAATAATACTAAAATGTTTTTATTAAACACATCTAAAGAAAACAAAATACAAAATTTTGAAAAAAGATTTTACATGCAACAGCAGCGTCTAAAGGGTGAGGTTTCTTATTGAATTCCTAAAATTTAAATACTAAATCACTTTTTATAATGAGAGAAAAAATGTTTAGATAAGAGAGCACATAGTATCTAATTTTTTAAATTATATAATGCACCTTGCATTTACAAGTTACATTTATCATAGTGATGTCTACAGTTTGAGACTATACGGTTGGCTGCACGATATCATGAATAGATAAATGTAAATTTCCAATGGTAGGAAGCAGATATGCACAGTCATAGTAGTATCTCCCGAAATATGTGTGGAGACCGGCTCTTGTTACAGATGGAAACTCTTTATTTTGGAATACTTTTCGTAAAATCATGTGTGGTCTGATACAGTGTGAAACAATATTTCATGTTCAGATTCCTATTCAATACAATCCGAAATGCGATCACTCCAAATACATATTTGAATACTCCTAATTATTCGAATAATGATCGGACATTCGAATATTCGAATACCTACTCCTAATTATTTGAATACTTAGATTATTCGAATATTCGTGACAGCTCTACTAGACGGTCCTCGCCGTTGTTGCTGGCCTTCTGAACGCGCTGATCGCATTTTCTTACAAATTGGAATGTGTCTAAATTTTTATTCCAATTTTCCCTGGAATTATATTGTTATTTGTCTCGTGGTTATAACTATATTCAATGAAATAAATGCGATAAGGTAACACGATTCAGCTAGGGTGAAAAATTATGATAGGTGGAGAACCTGTTTCTCATTTTACTGTTTAATATTCTTCAGTGCTGTTTCCTTCATCGCGATCGAAGATTATTTTAGAAACTTTCATGATGATCGTTTTCAACAAGCTTGTTTGTAAGATGTTAGATTGACAGTATGGTTTTCCATTAAAAATCCAAAATAAGTTATAATTTACAAATATATACCACGAAACACTCATTAAAATATATTTATTGCACGAATGTTTTGCACAAAGTATGAATTCTTTTTCTTCGTCCTCCATCACCAATTACATTATACACTTGAGATCATTGCATAATATGATGATTGTATAATACCAATTTCTGGGCTTCAATAGCAACTGAATAAAGAATGGAACATCTGCTTTCTGATCTTTTCATAATGAGAATATTAGGTCGCGAGCGAATCTAGCGTTCCATTTATACTGAAGAAAAGATGTCCCATTCAAAACATATTGGAAGGAGTTTATATGTATATTGAATCACGAATTATTGATCTGTTAAAATTTTTATTTAATTTTCTACATATTTTTAATTTAAACATCTAAGGTACAAATATTAAATTTGCTTTTATCTCAGTATTATACCAAAAATTAGCATGTCTTAATACGTATTTTTTGACAAAGTCCCATCGTTCCTTTCAATAGGTACCTACTTATGTACGACCATCTGGCGACCTGACTACTGTAAAGGTCCCTTCGAAGCACTTTTCGTATTGCTTTATTGGAAACAGCATTTCAGAGAGGCACTCACGCATTGCATTCAGATTACTATCTAGATAATATTATGATTTTCGTTTACTTTTGATAGCATAGAATCGTTTCCGATGCATTAAATAACTATTTCTTACCAGGGCTACATTTGTTTTCAGTATATAGTTTCTACCGTCTAAGATTTTCATGATCTTTATTACACTATTGAAACTACTTTTTGTCGTTTTTCGCATTTATATGCGTGATATGCTATTTTTGCAGTGGAAAATTATATTTCTGATTTTTACAATAGGAAATAACACTTTATAAATTTTACATTTGTGTTTTCATTCACTCATACAGATTATCTCCATTTACGACATTTCATATACGTTTACTGCGCAATGTGCTTTTGAGTTAAAAAAATATAATAATCGTAGAAGTTATAATTCAGCAATATAGGTGAGAAAAATTGTGATATATTTGAATTGCAGATTTTTCATGCATACAGGAGAAATATTAAAATTTTATTTATAGTATTTTACTTATAAGGGTGAAATTTTAAGTATTGGTTATTACCTATTTATAGATAAGTTTATGTTCTCTTCAGTTTCTTTTCTCTTTGTGCTTTTCTTCATTTTTATTTCATCTGCCATAATATATTAGGTAGGACTTGAGTCCTACCCAACATATTGATATGTATGCAGCACTGTCACAGTAAGGACCTTGTGAGATATGTATGAATGAATGCGTGATTGCTTTATTGTGAATGGGCCTGAAGAGCGAAGTACGCGTGAGACAGCTATGGGTGAAAAGGGAAGGTGAATGTAGCCAAGCATAGTATACGTGGTGTGTGAGAGTATGGTCTATGGTCATGGTCATGAGTGAAGTCACGTGCGTCGAGCACTGTATTATCTACCACTTTATTATTATATTATATAACATGTTCAGAGTAAATTGTTGTGTAATAATATCCTACCAGTTCCCCGCTCCCACAGACCCATCATTATTATTATTATACAGATCTTATGATGCAAGGAAAAATGTTCATCCTTTGTATAGATCGAAAATGACTGTACTCGTTATACAATATACTTAATTACCGTTAGGTATATATTTTACAATTCATCGTTAAAAGAAGATGCAATTCTTGAAGGTGTAACATCTTCACGATTATTAATAATACTGGTAATATTAAGATAAATGAAAGAGATAAGTTTGGTCATACGTTATAACGAGTCAACAAAATAATAAATGAATTAACTGTTATACTATAAATGTGTACTCCTGTACTTTACATTGCATTCGTAAATATATTGAATAAATCAGTAAAAGGCATGAAAGAAACGAATTAGTAAAAAACATTGTCGAATGATAAATGGTACTTAAGCTGTACCTATCACAAGAAAAGATATTAGAAGCGAAGACTCATTTCTCTGGCGCTTCAACTTTTTTTCAACGAATTTCACGGCTCGATAATACGATCTCGGAGACATCTCCCACCAGAGGAGATTAAATTCTGTTTCTTATTCCGCGATTTTATCACGTAAGAAATATGGTACAATTTAATGCTTCTCTGAAAGGGGTTTTAACTGCTGACTCCTTTGCCGGTTGCGATCCTGCATTTCCTGGCGTAAACCGAGATTTAATCCTGATGATGGTAAGCTTTGTAAACGTGGCGTTTGTACCATATTGTAGATGCCGTTTAAACCACAACTATGTACCATGGGACGCGAGCCACACAACAACATAAGAGGAACTCTACGCGTGGTTGTGAAAAGTATGTTTCAGTCGAGCATGTGGCAGAAACGAGAAGTTCTTCTTCGACTTTTTCGCACCCTTTGAAAAGCTGCATTTATATCTGTAGCACTAGAATGAATATCTATAGTCGAATTTACGAAAGAAGGCACCTTGAGACCGGGGCCAGAATTTGCGACGTTGCCGCTACTCCAGGCTCGCGATTGGTGCTTGCCCTACGCGGTTCTCTACACCTTGGCCAATGACTTTCGACTACTTAGCTGTGGGTCTAGAGTAATCGTTGTCCTTGTGGGGTGTATATTACTATCCTGTTTCAGAGGGCGAACCCAGTGAGTGAGAGAAACACGGTTGCGCTTGAAGATAGAAAGAGACGTCCGATCTGCTACACAACGTGGCAACGTCGCACGACGTACGGAGCAGGCATTGGGTCTCTCCCGAGTAGGGCTGTAGCTCTGGACCGGGTACCCGAGATACCCGGGACGAGAAAAATTCCCGGGTAGTTACTACCCGGGAAAACTACCCGAGACTCGCGAGAATCTCGAGAACTTACAGAGTACAGAACGTAATCCTGAAGCGATGCCTGTCAGAGAGATGCAGGTCTGGCACCCTGTGGCGAGGTCAACCCCCTGCGGTACCTCACCGAATTTTATGGCTTTCGACCCTCGAAGGGTTTGGAATAACATTAAGAAGTGTGGCTCCAATTATGGAACGGTACTCTATGAGATCTCGAGACTCTCGAGTATCTCGGGTAGTTTACCCGGGTAGTAACTACCCGGGAATTTTCGTTTTTCCCGGGTATCTCACGGGTACCCGGGTACCCGTACTCCCGGGTATCAACAGCTCTACTCCCGAGCCACGCGCGCCGGCCTACGGGCCGCCCAGGTGCCTTCTTTCGTAAATTCGACTATAATCGTAAGAAGGTTACAAGTGTTTCTTATTCTTGTTGTATATCCATTTTCAATTCGCTACATCGCAACTTCCATGATTATAGCATTAAGTCTTAAGCCTCATTTCCATATGTCCAATTTGCAGAGTAAACCACTAAGGACTTCTAATATTTATAATGTGTAAAGTTCCCAAGATTTACTGCAACACTTAAAAAGATTTGCTTCTCACGCATTCCTTTCAAACAGCTATCGTGTCTAATTGTAAATATTTGAAATGTGTTCTGTAACACTACAACAGGCATGCTGAATCGGTACCACAAGACCTCTTTAAGATCTGCAACCCAGTGTCGCACCGAGCGCGGAGTGAGACACTGTTTTAAAAGTAGCCTAGCAACAACCTCGATAAATTGAGAGTAAGCTTCTTGAACCGAACATTAAAGTTATCGGTTGAAATTCCTCCGTATAATTTTCACGCAAACAATTCGATTGGAATGCCGATACCAAACTAATGAATTGGAATTTAACGAACTGCTATGAAATCACTGAGTCCGGTTCTGGGTAGGCGACGAGTGCGCAATTTTCCTCAAAATAGTTCACAATGAGACTTGTTTTCTATTGTATCAGAAGAACTGAGTTGCTCATTGTGTATTGTTTTCAAGCTACCGAGTTCTTGAAATGATTGCAAGCAGTTCTGCGTAGGAATAAGAATAGTCGTAACTATTTAATTAGTTATCCCGATGTTGTTCCTATTTGCAGAATTCTCTTAACGAAATTGATCTTCTGAACTGCTTGTTATGATTCCAAAGCAAGCGCAGCTTTGAGAAACTCTAATAGGATTCCCTCTTTTAGAGATGCAAATAAGTTTGATTTTATGGAACTATAGGTACCATTTTTGTTAAAGAAAATTAGTAAACGAGTTGAGTAGTTAACTAGACAGATATATCTTATAGTTTATTCTTTCATTACTTTAACGTTTGGCAAAGAAGTGGAATTTTATATGTTTTATAGAACTTTTGACATTTCTGTCTTATCTCGTTGAATGTACACCGCGCTATTAAATATCCTTCGTTCTAAAAGAAAATGAAGGCAAGTTGTTTGACAAGTTCTTTATACTCTTTATGGTATAAAGCATATAGTATTCGTATAACAGGCTTCTTGTATAACTTTTCTAATAAAATTCAATTTAATTTTAACTCAGTGTTTAATTTCACATGAAACTCATCATGTTTCTTCATTATTCGTGCTACCCTTCTCCGTGTTTATAAATATTTTCGCTTGTCATAAAATTCACTAAACAGCATTCTGAAAAGGAAATTTTTGTTGAAATTGAAACGAATATGAATTAGTTTATACTGATATATTGATTATGGAGCTATTATTGATGTTAATAGCGATAAATATATGGACAACGGTCTTCCAAACAATTAGCTTTGTGAATCAAAGCGTAATTCCGGTACCAAGCACTGGAGCTTTGTTTGGTAATGCATAGATATTTAATATATCCGATAATGCATAAATATTTAATATATCCGATAATGAATTGTTAATAGAATTTCAAAAAACTGGTCTCAAGTATTCATCCATGCATCAATAATGCAACGCTTCCGGAGTTTAATGAGCCGCAATATTGCCCTACTGCTATACTGAATAAGTAGGATCACTATGATGACTTTTAGTTGCATAGATCTCAAAATTATTTTTGTCACAAAATTGCCCCCATCATTTTGCTGTAGCTGGAGCTAAAGATGCTTCTAAAATATCTACTGCCTCTTAAAAAGACTTCACCGATACTCTGCTTGCCATTAAATATTCGTGTTTTGTTTGTGGATGAGGGTTTCTCCTGTATGAAGACAATAATAAATTAACATCAGGTTGGAAAATGATAGGATCACCTATACCTAAACAAGTCTAAAAACAAAGGGTACTATGATTGGCTTGGCCAATTAGGTACTACAATAATGCCTGATGCCCTACCTTCTTTGATTTTTACTAATGTTCTTAAAACTAGTCCAAAAGGATGAAATACCTGAAAACTTAGGTTTGTCTATTTGATAGTAAATGCATCGATTTGTACTAACCTTCCTGAATCAGGATTCCAGGGGACAAATTTTATACCTTTAGCATTCATTTCGCAAGAAAAGAGATCAATGATGGCCTACCAAACTATTGTAGATCATATCAAAGACTTTATTACATTCCTATTCTGTGTCCTCATTCTTTATTCTAGATAGGCTATCTTCTTGTTTATTATCCGCTGACGCTATATATATGATGCAAACAAAAAATCTTTCTATCTTCTACCTATTGCCAGATCTTTCTTGCCAGCTTATTATATAATACGAATTTAACGACACCCATCTTATTTACATATTCTGGAGGGCAGGCCCTTTGTAGCACAGGTTTTTCCCGATAAGTGAGTGTTCTGGGAACCTTTCTGCACGAGTGTACCAATGGGCGTTGTTGCGAGAGGTTGCGTTCAGATTCAGTCAATTCTTTTGTGAGACGCTTTCAACGAAGTGATAGCTGATTTATACGAACAACGTATGCACGAGAGTGAAATTCTGTTTCCTGTTCCGGAAAAATGCGGCGAAAGCGATTGTTATGCTACAGATAGTTTACAAAGAAGGTGCTCCGAGTAAAACACAAGTGTAGGAATGGTTTGCTCGTTCTAAGCGAGGCGAAATATCGATTGGCGATCAACCTCGCTCCAGGCGCTTTCTTCAACCAGGCAAACTGACGAAACTATGATAACATTTCGTCCAGCCCTCGTGAAAGATCGCCATCAGGCCATTGATAAACTTGTAGAGATAACTGGGGTGTCGTGGAATTCCTGTCAGCAAATTTTATCGGAAGATTTGGGCATGAAACGACTTGCAGCAAAATTCGTGCCTCGCCCGCTCAAGCACGAACCCACACCGCGCTGAGTATTCAGCACTTTTTGACCAAATACGGCTTGACCCGTGCCTCACCCTCCCTATTCACCCGATCGGGAGATCTCGCCCAGTGCACCTTTTTTCGTTTCCCCGGAAGAAAAAAGTCCTCAAGGGGAGACGAAAAAAATGGCGCGATCATTAAAACGCATCAAACTCGAAAAGTTCTCAAACCGTTTCGAGCATTGGAAAAAACGTCTCGACAAGTGTGTTGCATCGCACGGAGAGTCATTTGAAGGTAACTGAAGTGTGGACATGTAAAAATAAATATACGATTTTCTGTTGTTATCGATCCTGAAAATTAAATGAGAATTAGACTACTGTGAATGATGGCCCGAAAAAAGTAGTAATCTTCTGATGCAAATTCTAGAGAAAGTAATCATCTGATTAAATTGCGTTTTGGCACTTAAGTTTAGCATGTTGTAAAGTATTAAAAACAATTATAAAAACTTTGAGAAAATATACGTAGATGTATGCCCCTAGATGGCTCCGAAATTAGGGGTTTATTACGGAACGTAAACGGTGTACCTTCTAACACAATTTTGAATTATTTGAAACAAAAAAGAACGAAATTTGTCCGGTATAGTGTAGTAATGGTCCAGCCAATAGATGCAAAAGCAGAAACTGCTAATTGTTGCCTTTTGCTCATGAGAAAATCCCTTGCTTTCAAATACTTGGGTAACTTTAAAGATATTCCTGGGTTTAGCTTTGAAACCTTTAATCCAGCGGGACTTGAATATTTTCCTTATAAAGACTCGTTCTTCTTTCTGACTATTGTTTGAAAACCAATATTTCCATCTAATATCTAGTATTGACCGATGAATGTAATTTCGCATTGAAGGCATTAGAGGCTAAAGGATCTTGGCCGAGAATTTCCTTCAGTACATCACCAAGAGGTTCTTCGTCACAAAATTATATTTACTTCTTCTTAAATATCTGGTAACATTTTCCGCACTTGCCGATTTTTCATCATATTTTTCAACGTCAATTGCAAAGGCCGAAGCACTTAATTTTTTATCTTTTTCTACGTTTCGGGGTAGCCACACCTCATCAGCTTCGGTAAATTTATTCTTTGGGTTGGTTTTTATTTTATTTCTTAAACGGGTTACTGCTTCATAGCGTATAATAGAAGCACTTCTATTTGACATTTTAGCAATGTCTCTATACGATTTATTATTATTAAAATGCTGAATTACGAGTTCACGTTCCTCCACCGTTGTTTGTCCCATATTTCACTTACTTATTCAGAGGACCGTCTTCCACTGGCACAATGGAATTCGACTGAACGCCAAACAATAGAGAAATAAATGAAAAGCAAAACATCATGTGACATTTGTTTAAAGCAACGTGATGCTATCGTACTTTATGATTTTGGGTGAGAGAGCAATATGGTAAATTATGACGTTATTTTTTTCATTAATAAAGAATAATGTTTAATTTTTTCTGTTGAGTATGAGTAATGACGAAGAATTAAGCTATACATAGATTACCGAGTCAATATGTCTTACGATACAACGAGTACGATTTTTACTGTGAGTGGCTGTTATTTTTAGTTATTTTAAGACCATTGTAAATTCCTCTCATGAACACTTGAACTAATCCATTCAAATTTAATCAAGCGTGTGCGCCCTTTAAGAAACGAGCAGATAAGCAATTTATTACTGCCCTTAGTAGAAAATTGTTTAAGAGTATTTTTTCCCCCGGCATCAATTCTTCTCTTCAAAGATTAATGAGAGGAATTTTAAACGAAATTGTTCGACGATTCAAGCGGGAAATTGGTTAAGCAAGTTTATTGTAGATCAAAATTAAACATGTCTGCGTTGCGATATTTCACTAAAGAACTCAAAAGAACTCATTTCATAGAACTTCTTTTTGTATCATTGGTATGTAAGATGGATGAAAATAAATTTCGGGTAGGGAATTTTTTCTTTAACATCAAAGCAGGGAAGGAAAAGATGTAAAAATATATGACACGTTTTTACTGTATTGAGCTACTGCTTCATTCAACTTCTACGGAACTTATTAATCTCAAAGTTATTAAGAAGCTGGATTAAGTTCTCTAGACTTCCTCAAGAGATTCAACAGTTTTTAGCAGTTACGCATCTTTACAGAAATATCACGCGAAACTTATGAGAAGGTATGATTATACATATTGGAAAACCTCATTTTCAGGAAAAATAAAAAATATGTATGGACATTGAAGTATTTCTAGATTTGTTAGCGATTCCAATATATTCGCTGCCAGTCTAAAACATTATTGCAGAAAGATAATACGTTCTATTATATAACTAGCAAAATATCCTGCGCTTCGCTTCGAGCCTAACAATAAATAAGAGATATTAAGGACTGCATGAAAACACATTTCATCCCTTTTCACCCCCTTATGAGTTAATTAGGGTAAAATCCTGAAAGCGGTTTTTAGGCATTTGTATGAGTAATTTTCGCGAGTAAGAACCAAGTTGATATCTAATCGGGCCTAAGAGATATTAAGGAATCCGGGAAAATACATTTTACCCCTTTTCACACCCTTGGGGACGGAATTTTCAAAAATCCTTCCTTAGTGCGCGCCTACATCATGAAAACAATGTACCTTCCAAATTTCATGTTCCTAGGTTAAACGGTTTGGGCTGGGTGTTGACGAGTCACTCACTCAGTCAGGACTTCTTCTTTTACATATATATAGATTTTTCAGTACTACTTGCATTTCATTACAATTCTTTAAGGGGTCTCCCTAGTGTGACGGTTCAAAAAAATCGATTTTTTTTTTTTTGCGTTTTCTGAAAGTTCAACATCTTAAGAACATATTCCTAAAATATTATAACTGAATTCGAAACTTTGGCAACGTGGTGTGCTATGAAAGGTAGCGCGCGACCGGGCGCGCAGACATGAATCGAAGCCCTCAACGGTTGTACCGAAGGTCCACCTTTTTGAATTGAAAAATCTCCAGAGTTATCTTTGACCTGGCTACCTGTACCGTCCCCTTCTGTGCTAAATGGGCCTCTCCAAGTGTTATAGCTGGTGTGATTCAGTTCATCGTAGACTCTGGAGTAAAACAGAAGTGAATATTTAAACGCGTTTTACTCGAAACGACATTTTTTGCGCGGCGATCACGATATCTCAAAAACTACTCAACCAAACGACTTAAAACTTAACATATATATTCAGTGCGTGTTCTTTTAGGACCTGAACTAGAATGAAGTCATTATATTAAAAATTCGAATTTCGCAGCTCAAAACACTGACCACTTATTTGCCGCGAAATGAAAACTTTTCTTTAAAGTGCTGCCATTTTTTTATTTGTTGATTTTCTATTGTTGTTCTAGTTCAAACCCTAGCTACGTTCATATAGATTAAGAAAATAACTGCGTTTCTTGTTTCCGATAACCATGACAGCCGGGATCGTGATCGCCAGCAGCAGACGTTTATTTGCGAGGCCCTCATTATAATCCTTCTAACATAAAATATAATTATCACCAATGCTTCAAAAAATTTAAGTAGATTGCCCAAATGTAACTGAACAAATACCCCAAAGTTTGAAACTGCAATATCAAGTACATTTCCTTAAAAAAAATTCCCAAATATAGCCCTATTTTCCAGGCGTCACACTAGGGAGACCCCTTAAGCAAATAATGTTAAAATTACGACAAAGCGGAGAGAGCAATATACTTTTTAATTTATGTAATTCATACTTGAAATCGTACGCAAGATATTACCAAGTATTTTGTTCAGAAAATTGCAAAACCAAAACGCTAAATAAAGCCTCAACTTATACAAAGTTAAAAGTTAAGAGTTCCTTAGATTCAGATGTTTTTATTCAGATTACTGCCATTTTTATTAGAAAATTCTTCTGACGAACTGGTTTAATAATGTGATACCTGTTGAGGTTGAGAATGGCGGCAGCATATCAATTCGAATCCTACTAAATACTTTATGTAACAGCCAAGAATCACAAGACATAACATCATATATATAATTTTTTTTCTATACGTTAATTATGTGTGAAACAACTGAAATGACAATGTAATATTGGACAATCAACAGTCACAACTGGAATTATTTTAAAATAAGTGAAATAGTAACACAAATGTAGTCGCGGTAATTGATACCGGAAAGTACTTATCGGCAAAGAAATGCACAACCAGCATACCGAATATACTTCAAAGGCGATTCCGGAATCGATAGATTAGTGACGGTGGCTGAAAAGCTTTAATTTCTAACCACAATCATATTTCATTGCTACAAGGGAAGTTCAGCAACTCGAAAATTAAAAAAAACCTGAAACTCTGCTGAAATGTAGTTCCAGTGAAGCTAATAACGTCTAACTTGAGAGTAAAAAAGCTTCCTCGAAAAAATGTGGAGTTTTCAGATTATCGTGAATATCTACGAACCTGTAAAATCGGTACATCAAAAGAAGTAAAATTCAAACCTCTATGGTTTGTCATGAAAAACATGTTTTTTTCCAAATTCATGCCCGCCACTCTTTTTCGACAATTCGTCATCATCGTGATGTAGGATATCAAAAGCCATAAAAGTTTGAATTTAACTTTTTTCAATATTTTTTACGGTTTCGCAAATATTCAGGATAACATGAAAACTCGCAATTTCTTTGAGGGGCTGTTTTCACTTTTAGGACCTTTTTATTGCTGAATCAACAAATAGTTACGTTATTAGCTGCAGATGAGCTACATTTCTGCAAAGATTCAGATTTTCTTAATTTTCGACTTGCCGAACTTCCCATGTAAGTTAAATAGATGCGAATTATATCCATCAATATTTTTTTTTAAAAATATAAATATACGTAAATAGCTTCGTGCTGACGTTACGATTGGGCAAACTAGCCGAAGGAATAATTTTATTTACCCTTGATTCTTATCAGTGTAATCACATTTTACATAACTCGAATTAGTATTCACGAAAAAAAAAGTATAACTCTGTTACGAGAAATGTTTTCTCTGCAATACATCATACAGAATACTTTATATCTTCACGAGTTGCAAATTGTAATTGCTCTCAGGGCTGCAGGTACGTAAACATTTCAGTCTACCGCTGCATATTTTTACCATTCATGACCTCCTTATATTCCGTTCGCATGCAGAATGTTAAAATACATTCTTCTCACAACATCCGAAATTTCTGCATGGAAATCAGAACTCGCGACTTCCGTAAGAAGTCACGGTAATTCGGTCGGCCATTAACTTTAATCCTGATAAAGCAGAAATGATTCAAGCATACTTCAAGCCGTACAAAAACCAGTCGTTCTCCTAGTTTCTTTCCGGCCACTCCGTTTTTCTCAGACACAGCGGTAGATGTTTTACTATACTTCGCCAGACATTTCTTCCGCGGGAAGTCATTATTGAGAACGTTAACTTTTTCTTAGGAAATCAAGTATTCCTTTGGTCTCATTCTTGTGTTTGTGATTTGTGTACTTCTAGTTTATACGTGAAAGGATGGCTCGTTGATTTTACACAAATAATAGCAGAAGTGATAAACATTACATCGGGAAAAATTGTATTTGAATTTCACACTATTATTTTAGTACATATTATATCGTTCAATAAAACTAATAAATAAACTGATGTATTAGTTGCTAAGATTATAAGAAAGAAGATGAAAATTAATAAAGTACGATTTATAGATTATTGTTATAAACTATTGTGGAGGAGTATAGGTACGTAGAAAGTGTACGTCATTAAATTATGAAACGGAATATTCCTTGTTCTGAAATAGAACATTGGATTTAGACATCTCGATAGAATCCGCGATCGATTATCGAATTAATTACATAACGACAGCTAACCGCGATTTACTATTATTCTCACCGATATACGATAGTCATATTGTACTGTACACGTGAGCAATGTGTTTTAGTCATTACTTGTCAATACTTAGTATTATATTAATATTATATTAATATTATGAAATGTTTAATGAACTTGGGTCGAAACATAAATCCTATCCGTGTTACATGTGACTTTCGATTCGGGTAATACATTTACCTGGTTCTATTAACATTTATTGTACGTAGAATGGAAACAAAGAAGCCCCTTATTTTACTACATTAACAATGGTATTTCATTCATATAACAGCTCATAATTACTGATCTGAGACGGCAACGATTTTTGTCGCCTGAAGAGGTTGCAGGATCAGGACGAGAAATTTTACCATACTGTGATCATGGCATTACAACCTTGACGGACCAAGTGCAGAGATTTGAAAGGGGCTTATGTTGAAAAATAATGAAAAAGAATAATTTTAATAATTTTAAAGCAAAGTTTTCAACTCACCCTCGTAGAACATGGTCGTTCTGGTCAAACCAGGTGTGGACGAAAGAGTTTGCTATTTTGCATACGCAAATGTTTTGTAAATATCAAAGAATGTGATAGGCTAATTTTTTATTTTCAGTTCGCATATGATGAGCGGAAGCAACCAAGCCAATCGCATTAACAACAGCAAACATTGATTCTAACTCTGACTGGGTTGATTTTTGGAGCTCGATAATGTCCATTACGCATTTGTTAGTCAGCTTACAATTAGTGAGTTACTGCATATCTTATAAGTGCTGAAGTCTTTTGTAAAAACACCCCATAATACCCTATGGCAGGCCCGTCCAACCTTTGCTCTTGCCTTCGAAGAGCAACCGCGGCTTGTTGTGAGCGAAGGCAAGACCGACGGTTATGCCCCACCGTGAGGACCTTTCGCTCTTGAGAGGCACGGGGGGCCTGGCTCGGTGCCTTCAAGAGCGAAGAAGAACTCGTGGTTATTTATGCGAGCAGATGCCTAGACAGGTCAGAGACCATAGGGCCTATGGCATCCAACGATCTCTTCCGCAGTTCTATGCCCGTGTTGTTTAACACAATATTTTACTGAAATGTTTTGTGAGGTAATATCGTCTTGTAGCGATACCTCCGACTCCACCACAACAGCATACCTCGATCGATCTCGCTCTCTCGCAAGATCTTCTTAAACCCTCATCAATTTGACACAGTTTTCCCGTAGTAAGTTATACTGTTCTGTTATTTGTGATTCTTGTAAATAAGCAGCATGTCCTGCACATCAAACGAAAAATCTAAGATGTAAATGATTAACTTATCAATTTGCATAAACAAATATCGAAAAATAACTGTTTACCTTGTCATTTCATCGATCTTTTACCAATGTGTCAATTTGACACCGAGGGACAGATTCAGTTCATGAAATGAGGAACGGATGAGGATTAACCACCGATTTCTATATATACCAGTTTCGTCCTACCTCCTAATATCCCCCCGTCTAAGGCAGGGCCTGCTACATAGGTAAGCCTTACCGCAGCCCTGCGCAACTGAGCTGTGGCGGGCAAGAACCCTCTCAATTGCTCGCGAGCAAAGCCAAGAGCAACTCTGTGAACAGTTCCCTCATCCTATGGCCACTAGCTGCGATAGTGTGCGTGTCTTGCAAGGTAAGACTGATGATCAAGGGTTAGCTCGTTGCTAGCTTTAAAGGGGCCTAAGACTTCTCATTTACGAACACTCTCCACCACGGCACTGTTGCTAATGAAGACACTCTATCCCCATGCTGTCGAAAATGCTACCCGGCAGGCCTCCAGTTATTCAGGCCCCTAGGCCCTTACCACTAGCAGGCCCAGGACGAAACGGAACCCTTCTTTTTCTGTCCTTCCGTCCTACCTACTAACTATTCTACAACCCCGCCAAATTGGTGACACCCCATCTACACACGCAGACTACACCACGATAAGGAACCGGCGGACGAATCTTATCGCATCGCACTCGTAACCCCTCTCCTAGGGTGACCATTCAATCACGCTCGATCCTGCAGATCACCAGTGGCCTCATCGTCCATGTCCAAGTCCCACTTCATCGGTCCGGAGTTCTACGCACCGGAATGTCACTGCTTCTCGTAGCCATCCAACAGCAACACCATATACGATTCGCCATCGTTCCGAGCAACGAGCTCGCCACAACGATGACCGATACAGCACGAGCAACAACGCGATCGACTCAACGGCGCGGCGCTCGACAAGGCACGAGCAAACAACGCGTTCGCCTCAACGATGGCGGACACGGCACGAGCGTCGACGCGCTCACCTCAAAAACGATCAACCGACCGACCTACGACTTTCTACCAGCGGAGCATTAGTCAGTCACATAGGACAACAATCAACGTCAAACTCGAGATAGGGCTCGTACATGAAAATCCTCCACTGGCAGGGAGGTACCTACTGTAGCGATACCTCCGACTTCGCCACAAGAAGACATCTCGACCAATCCCGCTTTCTCGTAACTTCTCCCTCATCTACCGATTTCTATATACATACACCAGTTTCCCTCTTCCTCTTAGCCTAGGATGCCAGGCTTTTCCCTACCGCAGTGCAGAGGGAACATACGCGTAGTGCAACACCGACAGCAGTGACAGCCTCTGTGTGTCATCACACACCCATATATCGCCACTGCTGTACGTGTTTTCCCTCCTCTACGCACATCTTTTCCCTCCACTACGGTAGGGAAATTCCTGGCACACCTGCTAACATTCTCGCATTATGTAAGGCAGGGCCCAACTTTACCAGCAAGTGGGTTCCTGCAAACTATTCGTAGTGAAACACCTACGGGCCATTAGTGTTCCCACTCCACTACGAATAGTTTGCAGGATCTCACTTCACGGCATCGCTGGCAGGGCCTGCTAAGTAAATCTTTACCAATCAGTCCACTATCAGGCCCAGGACAAAAGGCAATCTTCTTTTTCTCTCTTTCCGCCCTACTTACCAACCATTCCACAACACCCGCCAAACTCTTATTCACGACACAAAGTAAACGATTTGTATTAAAAGTAATGTATATTCCTGTAGCTTCCTTATTTCACGGTATGGCAGAGACTGAGATCACGTACATAACACATAGGAGACTTCTTGGCATTATTCATTACGAAAATTACACATGCCTATGTCATACCTTGACATAAATGCTTAAATTTACAGCGATGCGCACGGGTTCTCGCAAACACAAGATTGATTTATACCTCAGTTACACATGTACGATGTGTTCTACAATAAATGTACTCTAATAATTGAAGCATAGTTCGTAGGAAAGGTTCCTATAGTTTATGGTTATAACGATTCTGAGGAATATTGAAGAATTTTCAATAAAGTTTCTACCACTTGCAATAGATGTAACATTTATAGGATAAAATACAGTCCAAAGTACATACATTAAAAATAACGCTTGGAAACTAAAGATTTTTATATCTAAGATACTAAAAATAGCCCAAACTATTCTAATATATCCTTCCTATTAATATCGTTCTATATGTTCGATTAAACGACTGTATCGCTATAACCTACCTGTCAGAATAGTACAGTGGAAGGCCAGAGAGGCGAAATTCATCGATAATTAGCGGGGGAAACAGGCTCATCCATCACGCTGTTCCAGGAATTGCATCACTATTCACCTATCACGATACCGCTCCACGTATTCTCCCCCATCACATGGTTCATTACACAAAACTTCCGATGATACAGAGTCAGAGCTTCAGATAGATAGCAAAAGAGGGAATTGAATTGGTGGCTCTTCAGATAAGAGGCCTGCGACGAAAGTGAGTGTCCATTTATCTCCTGAGGGGATTCATGCCACGTACGCAAACGAGACATTTCGTTGCATTATTCACAATCAGACTAACCCTTCTATCTGGTGGTTGCTCCGCTTTATTGAACGGATAAAGAACCCCATTCGTACGCCAGCTATCTCTTGTATTGAGAGAAAAGTCGGGCAAGAGTCAATGGCAAAGTTCAATCATTTATTGGGCTTGTTGAAGTTTTAGGAACCGTATGAAGAGTAAAGAACTGATCGATACTGACAGTGCTGGCACTTCAGGGTGTCTCACTTTCATTGATCTGTACGAATATTATACTAACGGAGTAGTGACATCACAAAATATTTTTTAAAAAATTTGAAGGATAGTGAAGAGGACCTTAAATATACCTATTATTGTTTATTGCATAATGCTATGATTGCATGATACCAATTGCTTACGAAATCATTCATCACCCATTAAAGAAGCCTGAAAACTGGTTTAATGCCTTCAGGTAAAGGTTTTACATTGTACATACACTTGACAGCAAAAGTACTCCACTGAATTTCATAAAGCACCCTCGAGTGGTGCATCAAGTAATGCCCTCCTGGGAACAAACCGTTAAATGTCTTTCTCGCTCCTCGTTATTGGACCGCAAAGACCTGCAAAACCTGGTTTAGTGCGTCCAAGATCTTAATGCAGAGTGTCGAAGACAGGACCGTTTTCACAAATGTGAGCGCCCTGGGCTAAAAGGACTTAACGCCCTAATCTTTCAAGTATCAAACTCAATACACCGTACAGATTACAGTTTCTTTCCAATCGGTGCAAGGCGATACATCGTATAGATTTAACGATTATCGTGTCTCTCCTCTCATAAAAAAATGAAAAAAAAGTATTTCAACATACTTTATTCTTAAACGCCCTTAGATCACCGACGCCCCTGGGCTATAGCTCATTCAGCCCGCTGGTTAAGGATGCCCTGGTCGAAGAACTATACGTAATGTGTCTCTGGGCTCTCGACTCTCGATCTTCAATCACCCTACCTTCTTTACCTTCAAGTGTTGTATACGTTCATGACCATGCTATATTTTTTCGACGCAAATATATCTTCTGCATTCTATCCCGCAAGAGAAATGCGGAATATATATAATACAATATAGTATATATTATGTTATATTTTAATTTGCTTTCATTTTATTTAGTTTAATTTTGATTTTGTATACCAAATATAGACCAAAAATATAACATAAGTACGTACAAAATGCTTTGAATATTTCGCTGCGTAGACTCTCATGACACTGTTTCAACTGAATGCAGACAGAAAGTAGAAGACTTATTGTTCGTCGAAGGTTTATTTACACCATAGCATAAACATTTCATAGTTATGTCTATTATCTAAACATTCTAAACAATTCTTTTGAAGAGTTTCTTAGCACCTCACGGAGGCTCGTTGAATGCGACCGTACAGAACCAGTACTGCAGGCGTAAGTACGTGGGACGCTGTAAAAGGTCGTTGCTCACTTGTCAGTGAATGTGTCAGTTCCGTGCCAACGTCCAATGGTAAGAAAAAAAGGGGATGAAGATTCTTTTCTTCTGACTACTGGCACGTCGACACGGAACTGACACGTTGAGTGACAAGTAACCGACAACCTTAATTTTCAGTTGTCATTTCTATTTAAATTAATTATAAAACTGCAACCCGGACGTATCCAAAACCAATTTTTTTGCACTATATACCTTTATCAAATGTAATGACACCAGCAAAAGTATCGGGACTCGCCCGGAAGTATAGCAAAATCGATAATGAAAGCGTATAATCGTAAAAAAAATTGGCTGAATTCTTGATTCTTTTCAAATGTTAATAACTATACAAATATATATGATGAAACAGTAAAATCTGTTCGAAAGTGAAATATATACTTATCTGAAAAGCACCGATAATGCAAGAAGTCACTCAATTTCCTTATAACAAGTAAAAATCACTAATAAGTCAACGACCTTTCAGAGGATGTTTAAGAAAGAAACGAGTGCTCTAAACTCGTTCAACTCTCGACAAACAAAAATAATATTGGTACATTATTCTTCACATATTTAACTGCCTCGCGTAGTAAATATTTTACGATTTACGCAAAATTGTTGAAATGGGATTTTGGCCAGATTATACAGCCAAATACCCCACTGTGCGGAGGGAGGATTCCAGATGGGGAACCGTTACTGGTTTTGAAGCATGTATTGTGCATTTCATTCCAGAACAGAGGTTAAAAGTAATACAAATGTATGTTACCAAAAAATAATTAAACTCGCCGACAATAACACCGTTGTAATTAAATACTCAGGAGCGATTTTAGTTCGTTGCACATCTGGATCTGGTTTTAATTTAATTTTATTAGTATGGGGAAAACTCAGCTTCACGCAGTAGTAGGAATGAAATTTATTTCAGAGAGTATGAAGTTCCTATTACATTTAAGTATTACGAAACGTATTCTCATATGTATACACACTAAATTTAAATCAATCAACCGTGTAAATTGTTTGTTAAATGTAGCGAATTTCAAGAGCTTGTTTGTAAGAGGAAAGGTTTGGTTAAGTATGCTTGATTGAACTATTAATTACAATAATGTTTTTAATAAAGATGAAAAGGCTGATATTGTAATACAATGATATCCAATAAAAGAGATATCTTTGTACTAATAACTTAAAAGATTGTGAACACAGAATTAAATTACTATAAAAATATTAATATTTTTGTATTCCTGTTTTTATTGTTAACATTAGTTACTTACTGACAACATTCTTTGTTGTAACACTTTTCAGCTCCTAATATGTATATCTATACTTTATTTTTATTAGTTTCATGCCATATCATATCTCCCAAAACTTTTATATAGAATTTAAAACTTCTTGTTGTTCATTTAATTGTTGACTTAAAATATGTGCACATTTTTCTCTTTAACATTTGTCATTCATCGTGAATACACCATGGACCCTAATATACGACACCATCTGTCGTTTGGTACGTGTTTTGTGAAACGTACTCATTGTATAATACCATATCCGTTTTTCGAGAATGCCTTTCAGCAGTGATCTCTTCTCTATAAAATACAATTTCAAAGTTTTGATCGGATGCAATGTAAATATTTGTCCGTTGAATACACGAACGTTTATTAATTTACATAGAATCAAAGTCGAAGCCTTTGATAGTCGATGTAAGCATGGACGTGTTTAAATATCAATCCCTTAGCCTTAGATGACGGGACGAATATGTGCTTTTACTGGATATTGGAATAGTTGTATAAAATATTTCTTACATACATGAATGGTTGCAATAAAAACTAGATGTTTCATGTAACTATCTTCAGGGAAGAAGGCTTTCATTAAAAGCAGCTCTGTAAGAGAAAAAAAAATGTCGAAAGTATATGTACATAAGTAGATACTGGTTAAGAGTATTTGTTAGTGTTCAATCTAGTATAATTCGAAAAGTTAATATATTTATTTAAGGTTGACTCCCACTATCCTAAACCTCAATAGCGTGACAGCCAGTTCTCTTTTATCAAATTTGTTTGTAGTACTTATACATATATTACACAACGCAATTATGCAAATTGGTCGACTGTAATAAGGTTCAAGCATGATTACGAAGCATTAAAAAAATGTGTGCACGTATTATTACAATTTTGTATTTATATTATTCGTGCATGAAAACCCTGAGCCAGTTTGTCACTCTGCTTATTAAAATTTGAAGTCAAAGCTGTAATTCGTAATTATTACACTCCATATAAAATGAATTTATTGCAACACATTACAAATTCGATTTCGCCGAATTATTTATAGAATATAAATTTATTTGGATAATAAAACAACATAATTCAGAACACAATGAGGAAATTACATAATTTCAAGTTAACTTCGTTAAAAATAGTCCGATTTACATGACATTTGTTATGATATTCATCGGATAATCATAAGGAATTCATTAGTACTGCTCTCATATGGATTTGATGAAGAATAAAGAATTTAAATTTTCGCATAAGCTGTGAAACGTCGCCTGTGCGACTCGGCGAAATCGGGTGAAGATGAAACGGCCCCGCGCGGTCAAACGTAAAATGTATTCACTACAGCATATTCAAAACTTCTTTATTCTTCATCGAATCGATATGCCAGTGATACCAATGAATTCAAATCATCCCGCTGTATATTTTTAACACAAAGCGTAGCAGCCTACTACCTGAGAGTGTTGATTTCTTGGTGTTTCTATACAAAAATAGAGATATCTAATTCAAAATAGTTAATTGCTTACACAAAAATATTAATTACCCGAAACGTAAATACCCGGGTATAGTAGCTGCCTCGAGATATAGCGATCTCGCAGCAGGGGCTCGGGTCCTGAAGGGGGAATCCTATTCTTTGGGCTAAAAATATAGCGAAACTATAGATTTTTTTTTTAAGAAACTACCGAAAAATGTGGGACCGAAATTTGAGTCTACATTTTCAATATTTTTGCGAATTTCGGTCCCAATTTTTCAGGAAACATTCATGACATATTGAACACTGAAAATAAAGAAACAACCCTCAAATGTTTAAAAATAATCCTCGAAATAAAAATTCCATTTTTTTGTATGCCTTCATAAATAAGAAGTGTTCGAGAAGCATTTAAACTTTCAAAATTTGCGAAAAACAAAAGTATTTTTTTAGCTTTTCCGATTTTTTTCGAAAAACGTTCGTCGACGAGAAAAATGAATACAACATAAAAGATGCTCCTTGTCCGGATCTAGAAATTTTGTTTGGCATATTTTTTTTTATGAATAACTTGAAGGATATTATATAAAATCAACTTTGCGAGCTGTTAAATAATAATTTAAATGTTTAAGGGCCCAGCGGTACCTTTTCCCGTTATCCGATCGAGCTCAAACATTACACAGATTTTGTTTTAATTATTTGGAACCGTTCTGGAGAGTGTCCCGAAGAAAATCTTGACAAAAATTTTTACCAAGAGTAAGTAAGAGCCACCTTAGTGACCACAACCTTCCAATATTATACATATATAGTGTCGAAAAAGTATGAACGTCCGTGGGCTGTTGACTTCCCATACATAAGTGCACCACCGCTCTTGCCACATGCTGCTTTTACGACGTTGCTATATCCCCATTAATATTTGAGGGTCGCTCAAGCGGTGTGTTAAGGATTAACAGTTAAGCGATTCCCTCGATGGTTCTAGCCACCAAATCTGTCTTTCGCCCCTAATTACGTGTACAGCCGTGCAAGCCTAAATTGCTTTAGTTTACGCAAGTATGTACCTACGTTCAAACACTTTACAGAATCTGTCCCTGGACTCATAACTCCAAACACTTTAGTATGCTACCGCTTTTACCTTTTATTATATTCACCATTTCACTATACAGGTATAGGATGTTTCATAAATTCATGTTAATACAGGAGGGAATAAATCTACACAATAAAGTTACCCAAAAGTATTACATATTGTATGTCTATGTTTTGTGAAATTTGAAATTTTATATGCAACAGATAGTTCTTGACTCTTTCTCTGTGCTGTATAAAAATCACATTCATATCTGCTTTATGGATTCGTCAAAAATAATATTTTTCAGACTACATATGTGTTCTGGAATCCAGCAGCTCTGGATATGCATAGTTTGATGGACAAAAGGTTTAATAGAACGTCACATTGTCTGAAGGGTTTCGAAACTGCACAAATGGCAGACAGCGTAGAACCTCAATTATCGGGTGAAATCAAGGACGACCCTAGTGTCTTTAAAACCTGGAAGCTGATCGCTGATGTTCCTCGACAACTAGTCAGGCTTGACAAGGATAGCTGGTATCACGTGAGTTCGGATCAGAACCTTCCTTGTCCGAGTTGCCGAGGTAGAGTAGCATTTTAAGGAAGGAAGGTAGACCTGTTATTGGATTTTTGGTAGAGTTCGCCGCCCAATCATTGGTCGCCGCAGGAGTGGATTTTATTGCTCTCCATAATTTAAGCTCGCCAGTGGGCGTTACTTGGTTGCGAGTAAAGTGTTCCACATACGATATAGTTCCTTTAAGAACAATTTTAATATTATTATTATTTATATGTATGTAAAATGTTGTTCATATTACACTGCAGATACTTCGTTTCTTCAACGAAAGTTAAGGAAGCGGTTTATACGAAATGAAAATGTCTGTGCCGCAAGCGCTTGAATCTACAATGTAAGTCGGAAATTGTTGAGAATATGAATGTTTCATTGAAGAAAAAGAAATCCTTGTCATTTTATGATATTCTATATTAAAATATGATACGTTTTAAGCTTTCACAGCTCGAGGTGCTACTCTCTAGGGTTGCCAACCGTACTATAATATACAATATTGTACTATATGTTTATTTGTCTAGTGTTTATTTCTCTTTATGTATATGTAGAACGGCGGAAGACTAACATCGTACGCCAGCCAGCTGCAGAGATGTCCGGTAATGCGAATTGCATAATTAACAAAAAAAATGCTTTGTATATTAATCATTTTAAGGTTTTTATTTGACTGAGAAGTTAGAAAGCGAAATTAAATTTTGATTGAATGAAATTAGAGAATAATTGAGATAAAAAGTAACACCGTCGCAGCGGGATTTGAACTCGCGACCTCCTAATTGCGACTCATACGCTCGGGTTTCGGGAATGTGCATTGTTGGAGGAAAGAGTCGTACAGGACAGAAGTAGGGATATGCTTGCGTGCGGTGCGATGGGAGCAATGTGGCGGCGACAGTAGGTCATGGTGGGGGTAAGCATTTGTCCCACGATTCTGGCAACACTGGCGTGTCTACTATGTCGTCCCCTCTCGCTCGCTCTCGGGTTCTTCCACTCACGATCGAAGGTTTCCAAGAAGTGGATAGCGGCGAACGCTTAACGCACAGTTGCGATCAGCCCATAGCGAGAATTTACTATAATGTTATCGATGAGAAGGATAGTACAGTATTGTCTCCCTGTAAGCTCGCTGGTCGGGACCGGCGTTGAGCCCACATCGTGCGCAGAGCCCTAATTCCGAGTGTTCGTTTCTCGCTTCTTTCTGGCCGAAGGGAGGAGCGAGATGGAACGCTTTGCGTGCGTCGGAGTGACACGACGTCCGAAAGACGGAACGAGACAGAAAATCAACGCGTCGTCTATCTCCTACCGCCTTCGCTCGCTTCCAGTGGCTTTCGCTCGCTCTCGTTCCATCTCGCTCTCGCCTTCGCCGAACAAGAGTGCGACAGAAGTGGTGGGGATAGCGAAAAGCCCACAGCGGGTGCACCGAATCGAGCTCACAGGGAGACAATACTGTATATCTACGAAATTTATTGCAATATTTTGAGATTAGATTGTACACACTAACTCCCGGGAATTAGAGCGCGTTAAAATTGAATGGGACGTGATGCGACCAGCTGATTTAATCTTGCTTCTGTTATGGCACTAATTTAAAAAAATTGTATTCTTTTTAGCGTACCTTTGAAGTCGGTATCGTACATTTTTTTTAAAAAGTCTATGAATGTTTCGTTTCGTAGAGATCAATTCAATAGGTTTGCATTTAAGAACCACATTCTTTAATGAAAATTGGAACTGTTTTTCTATAATATTATTTTCACCGGCATATCAAATAATTCTGGATTTCATTAAGTATGAAAATATTATACATAATATGCACGACTGCAATATCTTTCACAGTTTTCAACCAAAATACATAAATTATTATTAAAAATTATTATATGGAATCTTTTTCTATACCCGAACAGCTGAAACCATTTATCCATTTTAATTCTAACCTCTCTATTCGGAAATGAAAGTAAATAATATTTATCCTAAGAGCGCCTAACTACATTATACACAGAATATTTAGACTGAAATAATTTCGAATCCAATTTGCTCGATGACAAAATATCGCAGGAATTACGCCACTGCCATACCGCACTATGTATAGTAATGGTAAATGATCGCTTACCGATAGAACTAGTGATCCGTAGTTGGAAACGATGCGGTTTTCACCATTATGGTCTTTGCACAAATCACGTCATACGACTTCCAGTTGACGCAACCGTCGGATAGAAATACAATTTTTAAGGAAGAATTCCCGCATGACATAGTCACCCCGATCTTTAACGACGTTAAAATAATTCACCATTGTTAACGTTAGTTCACACTTATTCATAACGGGCCGAAAATATTCTTGATTTTATGACGTTGAATTTATTGTTGGTTGTACGCGTGTTTATTTCGCTTTCCAAAAATATGTCTCTGCGGATACGTTTTATAACGCCACCGTGTATATGTTAAATGTCACGTTTATAGCGATGCGTTAAGTTCAGGGAATAGTGGCAAGGATGAGATGATATTTAAGGACCATTAAAACTTTGCCGGAGTTCCGTTCATGAATTGATCATAATCCACCGATGCGTCTCCTTCGTGATTAATCGCGTCTACCGATCGAGGAAATTCGAAATAATCTCATCCATCGAAGCCATGAAGCCCCACACTCAGCGGCGATTATTATTCGCGCGAGGAAGCTTCTCAGATGGATCGCGGCTCAAGAAGGAAGCAAAAGGCTGGACCTGTGCTCTTTTAAGGTAACTTTACTTTAAATTCCATTTCGCCAGTAGTCATTAAGGGAGAGTTTTATAGTTCTGTAATTTCAAGAAGTACGAAGTAGGTATGTCCCCGAGGGAATGTTAAAGCCAACGTTGTAAACTTTGTGATCCATGATGAATCACTTTCATTGCGTGGGCAATCTTTTTTTGGAAGATAAAGAAAGTAAAGCGGAAATAGGAGGCTTCTATTGAAACGGTGTGCTTCAATCAACTTTAAATTTGAGTAATTATAAATGGCAATTTTTGTGCTATTTCTGATGGAATAATTTTAATTTTCTTTTTGTATTGCCAATAAATTGCATAAATTTAAGTGACAAACTTTAAACGGAAATGAGTATGCAAAAAGGTATAAGTATGTATAATAAAATTGTGTTTCAATAATCCTTCATTTTTTTTAATTGTTTTGTTCAGTGTGTGCTTTGATTTAATTAATTACTCAAATTATTTTTTTGTAATCTATTTCGCGGCATTGCTACTGATACTACTTGCTTTCACTATCTCTGCCAAAATATACTATTATTTTTATCAAATTTGTTACGACTGAAATTTATTTCAACGTAGAAATCGTGGAAAATATCATTCAGAATACATGGCTAAAGACTAAATCACGTTTTAATTAAACCATTTCGAGCACGATGAAAAACGGAAATGCCTTCGAATATAGGTAATTGATAAATAACAGAATCAATTCTTCATCTGCTACCGATTATTAATTCCAAAGCACAACTAAACCACGCACTTGCAGTTCTTTTTCATACACAACCGGCTGAAAATGTCAATGAATATAAAAAGCTCGTTGTGGTACTTTGCATATATATTGCGAAATCACAGAATCCGAAGGGGTTAAGAAAGATGAATATAAATATGAATGAATAATTAATAATGAAAATTTAAATCAAATCAAAAATAGAACGATTGAGCGCAGTTACTGCATTCTTAATTACTCAGTTTTCCCTCGCGTGGTTGCCGTTTCAAACCGATTTCACAAATCGACCGTGGGCGTGTATCTATGAGTTTTACAATGGTATGTTGTACGTAAGCACTGCATGCATGTTTCCACCGAACTATTGTTGATCGAATTTTACATGTCACTTCATTATTTATACAAACCATTTTCACATAAAGAGAGGAAAGATTTGTAAAAGTTCGAAAAAACCTTGATGCTCAATTCGCGTTAATTTGCCAGCCTACAATTAATTGTAGTATGATTCATTGTTGGCAGTATAGGTATTCTCGGAAAGTATGCTTCTTCGCGAAGATTTAAGTCGAAAGAGTAGCATAAAGTTTCTGCAAACCAGTCTCCATTTCCTAGAAAACTTTCCTTATTCTTAATACAAAGAAAACTAAAAATCTGTTGGGTGTGCGTGCAGTTGATTAAAAAGTAATACAAGAAATTCCATTACAGAGGATACCCTGTTTGTTGTGTTCCAAATTCCAAATAGTGTTAATAGCTGTTAAATCAGAACTCTGACAGAAAGATAATGCATGCAGCAATATGGATGGCAATTTTGACAATTTTTACATTAATAATTAAGGAAAGTTAAATGCCACCTTTTTATAGATACTTATTCTGAATATACTTATATAAAACAACCTGAACTTGACGCTATCTGTGAACATACGGAACGGATATTCAAAGTAATTTTTCTAAATATAAAATATCATATTGACAAAATTTAATCTGCGCTCTCAATTTGTTTAGAATTTCAATTTGCTTCAAAAGCACAGAATCAATTTTGCAAACACGAATTTGTTGTTTGAAAAAATGTCTGAAAATCCGTTTCATATGTTTGCAGATGGCTGCACAAAATTCAATTTGGGCTGTCAATAATCGAATATCATTTCTATACAAAGATAAACATTTAATTTCGTTTATTTACCAATGAAAAAATAGAAATCGTTGGGAACAGAACTGTGTGAGAAGAACGATTTTTTCTATCACTACTGAACATTCACCCCACGACGCGACGTCGGCCAATAAAACAATGAATCGACGTTTCGAGACACGCATTTCCCTTATTTGACTCTGGTCCAATAAAACACTTCGCAAATATACAAATTCCTTCGAATCCTGTAGAACTTTGTATCGAACAGAAAATTGTACGATGAAGAATGATTGTTCTGGAAGCAAATAACTGATCTACATAAATTATAGGACTTCATGAGAAAGAAAGTGGATAGATTTCCACAGAAAAATTATACGACATACGACAAATATTGTCGAGACACTTTGTCGTCTCAGAAATCACTTCGAACCACTTTTAACATTGCACTTCTAACATCGAGATGAAAGAATTCCTCCAACATTTGTGCAGATATATTTCACACGTTCAATGTCTAGCTTAAGAAAGAAGTAGCGTTATTTTAACACGTGAACTTTCTGAATGGAGAAGCACGACATCATCCCTCGTCTTTCAAATTAATTTTATAATTATTATACGTGCCATTGCACACCGAATAATTCATTTTTAATTGGTAGATTAATTTATGCTTAATTAGCGAAAATGCTTTGTTGTTGTTTCACTTATAAATTCTAATTTTGGAGACGTGTTTTGAAGTTTCAGGTAGTAACACTCAACGATTACAGCGGCACAAGTAGTCACGGTCGACGCTCGAAGCGGCCGGCGGATAGAGAAGCGCACGCGACGGGTCCTGGCCGCCAACTGAATCCAGGACTAGTTCGTACTGGTTCGGGCGACTGCTCACCTCTCTAGCCTGACCAATCGTCAGCGAGCCGTAAATCTTCCCTCCTTGTGCCGTTCTCATATTTACATAACGACCAGTTTATCACCGACACGATAATTGTTTCCCCAAGAATTAGCCCAAAGCACAACAGCGAAAACCAAAATTACAGTCAACGTCAACTTTCGATCGAACAAAGCTTTGTTTGCGAAATTCTAACCCATTGCTTTCCATTGACGAAAGTACTAAGTCTACTGATTTACAATAATCTTTCAACTCCTGCTTTAATATATTTAAAACTATAGTTCAAATAAACCTTTCAAATGACCAGGAATAATTTTATACAAAATGTTTTATACACGAAACATATTGTTCTCTAACTTGAGATACGAAAGAATAGATTCTGATTCTTGATTTCACAAATAATAGCGCGTTGAAATTACGACTTATTATTCTGCAATTCTAGAGAAAGGGAATGTGCCATTGTCTTACGTCGGAACTTAACACAGTAAGAACATTAAAGTCAATTTGTGACTGTTGCTTTATTCAACAATCAGCTCCACTGCTCGAGAGTGTCGCAGTATCTTTGAGAAATTCTCCATATTGCTCGACACGAGTATGAAAGCTGCAAATCCTTCTACACTTAATCCTGAAGTCTTTCAATCGCCCTTAGTGTTACGTATGTGGAATTTTCCCATATGCCGCTGTCAACCGTTTATTCGAGCTCGCGTCTGCGAAGGGAAAACGCCCTAAAAGCCTTTCGGTTATCACACACCAGTAATAGGGGTCATGATCTCAGCCACCTGGATCGCGACCATGGGGACGGGGGTGACACGACGACGACGCCTGAGATTTCCTTATATGGAAATTCTTAGTCAGTTCCCACGCATTTTGAGACTATATAAACCCTTTGGTTTAAACCCTCGACGGTTCAAAACTACACAGTCACGCGTAGAGTCACGTCGTATCACGCTGGTACAAAGTTGGTTATATCCAGTAAAATCAGGTTCGAGTCCCCTTTCGAATCAATAGTTAACTTTATAGAATCCACAAGTTCGGTTTATATTCTATTTGGCATATTGAAATGGTCACTCATACGCCCCGCATCGCCAGTGCGTCAACACCGTGCAAACTAGGTAACTATTGGTAACTTACACAATCTATTTATTTAATTAAACGCGACACTTATATTTGTACCATATTTTATTATACAATATACAAATGGTGTTCACGTGTAAATAGAGTAGATTCATGGAACCCATCTTTTACTCAGCGATCCTTATAATATTAGTAGTACATATATATACCGAGTTGTATAAAACTTTAATTAAGAGTTACGAGGCATTACTAACATTTCTGCGACTCCCAGATTTCGCATGAGGATTGTTCACACCTTTTACCCAAACAAGGAATCTTCTCGAACCTAGTAGCTCCCCGATTTCACATCGAGTGCGTCTACGAAACATCACCCTCCTTTGGCTCCCTGACTTCGCATCAGGTTCCTCGTCGGTTTCAATAATCCTAGCGGCTTCCTGATTTCGCATCAGGTTCATCCGCGCCCCTAACTAACAAACTCCTGAACCGTATTCCTTGGGAAATACCTTTCCCGCCAGCCTCTCGCGTTGCCGCAGACCCGGCTCGTAACATTAGAGTTGATTAAAGTATATTTAATTATTTATATAAAGAAAACATTTTTTATATGATAAATAAGAACAATGCACTTAATCTTCCATGGTTACACCTGCTTATACGTAATCACAAATTGGTCTCAGGAGGTTCATTGCACCCCAGTGTCAGTTTCGAGTTGCCATTTTCGTATTTTTGAATCGTTAAATTTTTGACTGATAATTGTACATTCTTAATACTGATACAGTCATGCCCTTATAGTATTTTTCTAGAACTGTAAGTTTCGATATGATTAAATTTGTAGATTGAAAAAATAGTGGTGTGAAAAATGATTTTTTTTGTTAAAATGCACAAAATTTTAATCTTCAGGTCTAAAAATTTACAGAAATATTGGGGAGGAAAACAAAATTGCTTGGGGTGCGATGCACCCCGTGTCACCACGAAGGGTTAATACAGGGCAATGCGTTTTTACAATTATAAGTCTACAAAGATAATGTAAAATCTAGGTTTAGTAGCTCTAGTGCCAATGTCTTAAATGAAGAAACAGTGCCAGAAAAGAAGTCTATAAAATTAGAGCACTAATTAGCAAACGTAGACTCTAGCCTTACAGAAAAAATTCAGTTCTCGAAAGGTTCGATGTAAAGAACCATTGTACTTCAGGAAACAAAAATTGGAATCTTTATGCTACCTTACTATTCGATGAAGATCATTTACATAATTAACCGAGTCCTTGTAACCTGAATTTGTGCACGAGAAATAAAGCGCGAAGAAAAATCTAGCAACACACAACGGGCTTTTTTCAGCTTCACATGAAACGCGTTGCATTGTTGATGAACGGTATGGCGAATGGTACCAGTGTGCATTTAGGATACGAAATAAAAATATTCTAGCCCCTTTGGTGTAACGGAACTGTACAATTCCAATGGAATACAAAACTTTTTTATTTCACAGAGTTTAAACGAAGGTTTTTCCAAATTAGGGTAATATTTGCGATAAATGAAAATGTGACTGTGCGTATTTACTTGAAGTCTAAAACGAAATATGAACGGGCAAATATGTGAAACAATAGCTATAAACCAAAGTGGTTTCGTATGAAGAGAGAAAGAGGTTGAATTTAAAAGGCTATTTCAAGACGAAATTAATTAAATGAGAAAGATACTAAATACTACACAGTCGTGATTATATATCGATGAAAAAAAGCAATTGGCCTTCAGGCTAGAGGACACCTTTTGATTTAATTATATCAATTTAGCTGAAACGCACTGGGTACATAATTATTTTACTGTGCTGAGTGGATCGAATATGTTAGATTCTCTTTCACTAAAGAGAAAGTCATTCAAGAATGGAAACAATGTCACAAATCACATGTCCGAACTTTTCAACAGCAGAAACAAATATTTCATTTTGGCTAATTTGAGCTACATATTTTTGCAAAAATATTTTGCTATTTGCAGTACTAATAAGAAGAAAGTTGCATCGCGTGATTATTTGAGTAATGCACTCAATATTTGCAGTAAATACTGTAAACGGTTCTACACGTAGGCAACATGCTTGTATATTGATGATTCCCTAACTATTGTTTGTGTAAATGTAATATAATTTGATATTCTTTCAGGAAATTCGAACTGGCATATTATTCAACTTTATGCTTCACTCTTCTCAGCTCAGACGGGCTCAGCTGGATTTGACGTCCATTCTGGCCCTGTACCTTGTGTATTGACACAATGTCAACGTGGATCTTTTTATCAATTAAATATCGATTGGAGAACACGCAGTTCCACGATATGAAAGCAAATTTATAGTGCCGTGAATAACAACGCAATTTTGTCTGCAAATATAAGACAAAAGTGCGAGGAAAAATTACTACGCCTGGAGCCTTATTGTCGATAAAATTGATTTTATAAACTTGCAGAGTACACGCACGCTGATTGAAAATATGGCTTCAAGAAATGTTTTTAAGCGTTATCGTATTTCCATAACGTTGGCACAAGTTGTTATAAATATGTAATTAGTTAGATAATGGAGTACACGTGTAAAAATTGATTGAGACATTTCACTATTTAAATGTAAGTATAGAATAATTGATGTACTCTATTTTGTTAAGCAACTGGTATAATTAAGCTTCTACTTTCTAATTGCATTGCAAATTGCTGCGATTATGCAACGCTTAATTGTTAATGGAACCCTCGAGCATGCACTGTAATCAATTAATTAAAACAGACAGAAAGCTGGGGGATCAAGTTCAACAATAAATAAAACCGGCGGTAATAGGTATAATCGCAACGCATTAATTAAATTCTATCAGATCAGACTATTCAATATAATGCTGCATTTTGAAAATGGACAATTCGAGGTGATGACATTTCACATTACAGCTTCCGTGAGTTCAAATAATTGGATATTTAATTGATATTCAAAATGATGCATAGAAACAAGTGAAACAATTGGTTAAAAAAATATTTTCCAATATGCTCTACATCAGACTTTAAGGAACTGAGCAAACTCTTGTTGCACGGAAATTTTAAAAACACGTTTCAAAATTAAACGAATTATCTAATCGTTTGTATTTTATTTCTAAGACTTATAAATTAAACAAAAATGTTTAAAACTGTATGGTAGTCAAAATGTGGTCCAAAGACAATTTAGAAAAAATCATTGGAATTTATAGAAGTTTCCCCTGCTTCTAGAAAATAAAATCAGAAGATTACAAAAACGAACTTATGGAATGTAGCAAACGTGAAATTTGTCCTAATGCAAATAAAGACTTTGTGCAAAAAGAAATCAAGAAACAGGGACCTGGAGGAAAAATTAATGAAACAACAAAAGGCGTAGCGCATCTCACTGAACTGTCCTGGCGGACATGCCATGCTCCACGCGAATAATTGCTGGAGCGGAAGCCACAAACCTGTGGATGTGGCGCCTCCCTGGAGTGTTGCGCGTTTTTACATCGCGTTCCAAGGGCGTGTTCTAGCGCGGCGTGACAAACCTTGGAAACGCCAAACGGTTTGGAGCGGCTGTTTAAATCGGCCTATTGTTGTACGAACAGCGAAGCGAGCAAAACGGAACAACAGCGAAGAAGTGTATCCATACAACTGTAGCAGAGACAACTTTAAAAACAATTCGTTAGTTGAAGACTCTTTGTAGAAAACACTGGAAGTGCCAAAAGTCAAATTTTTCAGGAGAGAGAATAAACTTTCCCGACTTTAAATTATTCACGAAATTTGATTTGTTTTGTTTGCTAAATATGCTTAAGCATACAATAACCTAAATGCATCACAGATTTTTCTATTTAAGGCATTAATCCTAGTCAAAATTCATGAAAAAAAGATTTGTATTTGTAGAAAACACTGTGTGTGCCACCTCTTAGTTACAGAGAAAACTGAATGTGCTACTTCGTAGCTGTAGAGAGAACTGAATGGGTCAGTCATTTAAATTTACAAGCACTGTAAGCGCCAATTCTGTTAGTCACTAGCTAATAATATTGTGTCTTACATTGCTTTCTACAGAAATGGCGTTGAACGTACCAGCGATACCATTTTGTAGTACCATTGATGACTAATTTACAAAGGGAAATTGTATTAAAATTCTATAAGTACTATAGTATTGGCACGTAAAACATTTTCCGATAAATTTTTTTTGTAATTTGGGCACTTCCAGTGTTTATTAGAAGAACTCTTTAGTTGTGATATTGAAATAAATTTTAAAATTGTCTCAACTCTTTGAGATTCAAATATGAGACGCCTATTAGCCTAGGGGGGCTGAGTCTCCAAATCCGCCTTTGCTAACAGTGCAGAATTTTGTGTGATAAAGTTCGTATTAATTACCAGAACGCAATAACTGTTGAAAAGTGACGTAAGGTATAACTGTGGTCTGGCCACTGACTGTGAGAAATAGTTCAAACTAACATGTCTTGAATGATAGACCGTACGAAAGTTCGGGCGTTAATTAATTACAAATATTTCGACTGGCTGGAGTTCGTATGACGTCCGCAACGAGAGTACGTTATTTCGAATGCTGTGCTGTTCGCGAGGAGAATAATGTTTCAAATGCTTTGCTGTTCGCGACAAGAATGACATTCAACGTTGTCGAAGCTCCGAAAGTGGACGTGCTGTTAGATTTTTGGGATGCGACAAAAATCAAATTGGTCGCATTTCGCTGAAGAGGGAGGGACCTGCCCTCTATGAATTCGTACGTAGAGGAGGAACCCATTCATTCTAGACAAAGTAGAGGTGGAAAATGTAGACATGTGATTCTAAGTGTAAACCCTGTTGATCCACTAAAGCTGGATTCACACGTATCAGATCCGTGAATGTTCAGTGCTGTCAGTGACAGAGATCTCCTTGTGTCAGCATCAGTGACTGACACGGACAAGTGTCTACTGCTCCATTCCAAAACCAGGAAACGATATTCCTTACCACTGAGCCTCAATCATCACAGAACTGATACGTGTGGATCCGCCTGAAAGCGTTTCGCCAACATTGCGGATTATGATCCCATTGTTCCACGAGTTGGCAGTGGATTTCGGATCCGACATCACCATGTGTATTGCACCGAGTCCCGTTGATTCTCGGACACCAGTCGCATTCAGAGAGTGAAAAAGCCAGCCCCTCCTAGCTGCTCCCTGTATCACAAAGAGCAGACGCGCAAAGGATGGGCCGACTCATACAGTGTGTAATTGCGGTTGGTGTCCTGGAACCAAGGGAGCTCCATGTGGGTACCACTCGCTAGCGGAGCAATATACAAATTAACGACAAATAGTGTATTAGTCGGAGTGTGGAACATATAAATTCTTAAGAGGTGTTCCTAGTGTGACGGCTGAAAAAAACTTGATTTTTCGGGAATTAAAAAAGAAACAAGTATCGCACGTATCGTTTTGCACGTTTGTAGTTTTATCCATCACAGCTTGTCGCTATGGTTGTAACCACAGAAACCCTGAAAAAAATAAAAATTTGCAGAATGACAGCATTTGAAAAAAATGTCCGATTTCTGATAGAAATTTAACTTGTTTCCGTTCTGTACAATTTATTTTTTTCAAGGTAGAAACTCGTCCGTGGTTCCAACCATAGCGGCAACCATAATAAAGAAAAGAAACCTTTTCCATTTTGAATGGCTATAACAGTCCCACATCAACGCCCATCGGAAAAGAATTTTTTGGAGAAACTTACGCCACCGACTATATCTATGTATATATACGATAACAAAGCTAAAAAAATTTTGATTATTACTTCAAATATACCTTAATATACACGTCAGATACTGTAAACTTATAGTTTTTGTTAAATAAATTCCCGAAGATGGCGTTGAAATAAGTTACACGATATTAAATTGTACTAAAAACTAATTATTTTTTCATACTACAATTACGATGGTGATATGTCACTTTAAAGAAAATCGTCGGGCATATCCATCGGGAAAATCCATCGCTCATTGCGAGGCTCGATTCTGTATTAAATTGAATCGTATCCTATTATGAAATATCCGTTCCCACGATTTTCTTTAAAGTGACATATCACCATCGTAATTGTAGTACAAGAGAAAAAATATTTTTTAGTTTTTAGTGCATTTGAAAATCGTGCAACTTAATTTTTTTATATATTTTTTATTTTTCCTTTTTTTATCGTAATTTTGTATCGTTCATTCAAACTACGCACTCCTCCAAAGTTTCAAGTCTATTAGATAGTTGGAAGTGGATTAAAATTGACTTTTTCAAATTTGAGCCATACACCAAACATACAGAGGATCTAAGCTAAGTAAAATCGTTTAAAAAGGGCAGGTAGACTAGAGGACTCCCATAAGCTTCTCGATATTAAGCTTTGTAAACCCAGGAACCGCCATCTATTGCAACCTAAGAAATTAATTTTCTATTTAAATCTTATTGATACCTATAGTATATAGTAATGTTGAATCTTAATCGTTAGCACAAACAGTTAACGAACACGTTAATAATCAACTGAGGATTAAATACATAGACGAAATTGTATGATATAAGATCGGCATGAGCGTTGTTGACGTTTGGAGAAGTTGTTCGTCAAATTACCCTATCGATTCGTTGGCGTTTGCAGTGAAACTGATTGGGAAACATATTTTTCACGATATTCGTGCTGCTGGATTGTGTGCTCGGTTTTGTGAGCGAGGGAGAGAGGGCGAGGATTCGAAACGCACGCAACTAGTTAATTTTTACCGGAGCTCGAGAGCAGTTTACGAGTATGTTGTTCCCCGAATTAGGAGGCGGATAACTGTGAACCGAAGTTATAGCGCCAAGCCAAATTCTATTTTATGTACCCCAACGTGGGGGTATTTTCAATTTTTAAAAGAATTGTTTATGATCGCTGGAATCCCGTCTGAACTATCATCTATATACTAGCTTTGCAATACCAACGGACAGGCGTGAGATGTCTTTTCGGAGTGAGAGCCAGGTTTCAAATGTTATAACGCGCCCCATACATAGGACGGTACCTCCATATTATATATTGTTCATTTTGTTACCTTGTCAGATCTAATATAAAAAGAAGGGTAAGGTCATTTTGCAAATTATATTATAAACGCCAGTAAACGATAATACAAAGTTAGATTACTTGAGATGGACGAAAATGAATAAAAAAATTATTTAGACTTTCGTCGAATTCAGTATATAATATTGGGCGGACTGCATTATAGTCGCGTAATGAGAAACTGATTTACGCTACTTTCCACGGAACACAATTGCGCTATATTCCAGGACCATAATGGAAGGCTACATATCACATACTTCTTTGTGTATCACGTTATATTGAACATTTTGTTGGTAAATCGATTTCAAAATCTTGGTGCTTTCAATTACGAACAGAGCCTCAGGTGACGAGGCTTCCTATTATACAAGTTTTATGATGTACTGCTTTTTTAAGGATATTTAACGTATAGTAGGGGGATATATTGAAGTAGTGTATCTACCACTGGTCCAGAATTTATAATAAATTCAAAGTGAAAATTTTGAATAGGTCCTATTGTGTGCTATTTGCGGCATCGGTGACCCACCATTTTCATCAGAAGTGAAAATTTCATCTAATAGGTAAACATGTTTCCTAATTCCGTACTGAAAACAAAGTAGGAGAAAGAGAAGGTGGAATTAAGAAAAATCGAACACGATAACAATAACCATTTTTCTATCATTGAATATCACAATCTAATTTTCTCACTTTTTCAACACATTTTCAAATTTTTATGGTCTTACCAAGAATCTGAAATCCCGCAGTGGCTGGGAACATTTGAAACATTTTACTACGCAATATCATAATTTTAGTAAGTTAATATCTAATTACTCCATGGTATCATTTATAAATTAATCTAACTTTTAATACAATTAAATACAGCACCACGATTTAATTTAAAGTGAGAAACCACCATCTAAATTGTAGTACAAGAAAAGAATTATATTTTAGTTTTGAGTGTTAGATTAAAATCTGCAAAAAAGGTAATAGGCATGATTTGAGAACGTCTCCTTTTAAGTAGGAATTATTAAAATTATTTGCAAACAAATTCACCTTTACATTATAATTAACCCTCTAGTGCATACGCCTGCCTTAAGGCGGGCACCTGTTTAATCCAGGGGTTGGGAATTCTCATTTACCAGCCCTAAAAGTACTGCCACAGCGCACATATTGGTCTAAGAAACATGTCCATCTGAGTTTTCAATTTGACAGAAATCTAGTTAGAAGTGCATTTTTGAGTACGCACGCTGCGAAAATTATTATTATTATTAATTCCACCAGATTGTAAACAGGCATCGGATTCGGTTTTTTCATCTCCGAATTAGAGTAGTCTAATTTTTCCAACTGAATGAAAAATCTATGCACTAGAGGGTTAACATTGTGAATGGCGTGTACGTGTTTTCACGCAAAGGAATTTCCACACTGTGAACAATTTTGGCGTGTTTTCTCGCCGGTATTTTATAGAGAGCATCGAAAATATTGACTGAAAGTCATTGAATGTTTGCTTTGAAAATAAACAGCGATCCTCCTCTAGTGCGGCAATCGAGCCTCCGATGATTCAGATGGTAATTAAAATTTGATTTATTTATTCTCTATTAAATTGTCATGGAGCTATCGCCGACAGGCGATACTCTCCTAATAAAAATGAGTCCAAACTCGACTTTATTTGGGCTATTTATAATCATAGGTACTCGATGGGTAATCTAGAAATTCGAAATCGATAGAAATTTCCTATGTGTAATTAAAAAAAACTGAATAAGTTTCAATATAGAAGATTAAGTTTTCATTAGTATTGAAATGTGTTAAAACTGTTCAGGTCAGCTGGATGAAACTTAGAAATGCATGACCAACTTGACGCAACATTTCTCCAAACCTTGCGACACGAGAAATACTAAGAATTGTATCGCCTAACGTCGCTTGTGTGTGTTTTTATTTTTTATTACTCTGTACACTTCCTGCGTTTCTTTCTTCCTATTTGCACATTTTGACGCAGGCAGTCAGTCCATGTAATAAAGTATTGTAGCCTTTCTTTTTAAAATCTTTTCATATTTATCAATATTAAAAAGCATAACTACAAAACGACCGTATGCAATGAGATATTACAAATAGAAATGAAGGAACAAGATTTTCAACTATAGAAACATACCATAATTCACACCTTTAGCGGATATCTAGTAGTGAACGCTGGAGATTTATATGTTTTATCTATTTCATGTACCCCCGTTTACAAGGAAGAATTATTTACAGAATATGTAGCGACAGCTGGCGAAATTGATTAATGGAAGTACTGTGCCCTGAAGAACAAATGGTAGTACAAGATAAATGTACCTAGAAATCTTAACAAAATATTTCTTTAACCATTAAAATGAAAGTATATGAATTTACACTTAATCTTGATTTTAAATATTAATGTAAATTCAACGTTGAAGCTTATAGAACTTCAAATTTTTAGTATCAAAATAATTTTTTTAAGTAAATCGAACTTTGCCAGTTTCCGTAAATTTTTCAATAAAGGATTTTTCTTATAGTCTTTAAACACTTTGCTTTATTTGTAAATTCAGTTAAGGGTACTAGGTAGTCGTTTTTGCCGAAAATGAAGCATTTCTTTTTTAATTAATTACAAATAAATAAATTGAAGTTGAGGCTTGTTCTTTGACACAATGTTCATTAACATCATAAGCTTTAAAACACGTTTGTTTCGCCAAAAATATGCATTATAGATGACACTACAGATGGATCATTAAAGAGGCTTTTTAAAAAAGTTTCTTTTGTTTTGAAACTAAACGAAATTCTACTTCAAAACACCTCTGGTCCTGCGCCTATAAAAGAAGAAAAATTATGAAAACGACAGCTACGAAATGACGATTTTTCAGAAAAGTGTGTTTTTCGTTAGACAACCACGAGGCTTTAGTTTCTTTTCATAAAGAATAAGAGTTTTTATTAAATTTATTTTGATACGTTTCAGCAAAATTCATCGCAAGACATGGCTCGATGTTCCTCACATGAATTCTTTCATGACAAGACAATGAAATTTCCATGTCTGAGACGCCTTCAAGGGAGATTGTAATTTCACGAAACACAGAGACGCGGATTTGTCGCGAATACGCAGAAAGATTGAGAAATCCTTTTAGATTGCACTTTACGTTCACGAATGAATATTCCCATCTGCCCAACATGATAACTTTAACCGCGAAAGTGAAACAAAGGCGGTCATAGTTCTTCAAACGATTGATATCACATTTCAATTCTGAAGTGAAATTATGATTTATTCAATTTCTAAATCTTACAAACGGTGTTGCTCGCAAGACACACAGGGACTGAGCATTTGTATTGAGAAAAAGAAGGGATTTAATTTTAAATTGACAGTGTTGGTGTTTTGGTTTATAATCTATCTATCTATCGAAATACTGGGAAAACAGATATTAGCTCCATGATTCACTGGCTTATGCTTTCTACCACGATTTTTTGTTACTCAAACCGCCCTTTTTAATTGAACTGCTTCTCCTTATCCTCAACACTAATAATCCAAATTATTATCACATTGGTATACGATTTCGTCAATTATGACACATTGAGGAATGGCACAATTATAATGTTTGCAAGATTTACTTTAATTTACATCAAGAGACACGGTAGTGTCTCGCGCCAAGTATATATATAGATATATGCGCAGCGCGAGACACAGAGTGTATCTATTACGGCACGCCGCGCTGTCAAGTACCCTGAGATTATCGAATCTCAATAACGGCTGATCCGATTAGACTTTGAATGGTCTTAATGGATAGATTGGGTTTGATTTACATAAGAAAAGTGTCTTCGTTTTGTTCCTACGTGCCTTAGGAGCTGAGATATTTTGATGTAAAGTAGCAATTTGCCGAATTTCATGTTCTGAAGAATTAAGAATCGTCATCGTCAAGTGTGGGCAAGAGGGGAACATGAAAGGGAGAGGAAATGTCCAATATCCACGTCGCTGATTCGCTGAAGGTTTCGGCACTTTCGGCCAATCGCGTAACAAATCGTTGTCACGTGACAGCTAGCACTGCTAGCAGAGAGCAGAACTGTCGAGGTAAACGTAACCTAAGTAGCTAGTGTCAAACAATTATAACCTGTCAAGTGTGAAATAAGGACACTAGTTAAAAATTTTTAAGTGACAGGAGTTTTTACACCACAGAGGACACTGAATTATTGTCTCAATTAACAAGGTAAGTCGCCAAAATTTTTCAATAGACTATTTACGTAGAGCATATAGAAACGGAGGGAACGCACAGACTTGGAAGTTGTCCGGAGGAGGTTTGACGGAGAAGCATCTTCTTTCCCACAAGTTTCTACAAAATAATATATTGTTTTTATACAACAAAACTATTTTTACATTTAGTTAGATAGACAGAGAAGCATCTTGTTTCGCACAAGTTTCTGGAAATTTGCCAAATAAGGTAAATTGACAAAATTTTTCATTAATATGAAAATGCGTAGCATTAAGAATTAAAAAAATTATGGCGTAGTGCTTGCAGTGTAAAGTAAGTTACATTAGTAAAAAAAGTACGCTGAAAATGCATCTCCCTCGATACTTCCTAATCTTTTATGAAAGATATTCGTAATACTTTATTAAAATCTACAGTAGTTCCCACGCTAATCATTAATTTTATTAGTTTCACATTACCAATATTTAAATTCACTAATGAACATATTAAATTAATTTTATTCCAACACCAATAAATTGTGCGTTAAATATATTGGAGCTCTTCGTTCATTTTTGATAAATTACCATTAGCATTTAAATTTCCTTCAACAAGAGTTTCTGCCATACGCTCTCACCTCCTTCGGACACATTATGTAGTCTCCACGCTTACTATAGGAAAATTCCACCCTTCTTCTAAAACTTCTAAGTTATATTGTAACTAAAATGTGGATTTTATATATTTATTTACAGATGACTGGAGCACAAGATGATGCAGTGTGATCTACGTTAGAAAAAAAATTTATTGTAATATAGTATAATATTAATTAAACTTTAATTAAACTTTTATTCAGCTTCGATCCTCTGTGTGCTTCTTGTATGTTTGCTTCATATTTGAAAACTCAAATTTAAACCAATTCCACCAATCCAATTGTCTTGTAGCTTTGCAGGTGTGCGTAGTTTGGACGACAATATAATATATTGTTAATTAAAAAAAATAACCTCGACTGGGTGAAGAAATTATCCAATCATCAATAACACTACAAAATGTGTGAAATCCTCTCAAAATTACCTTTTTCAAAAAAAGGTACAAAAAAGAGCGCCAAGTATATAATCCCATCAAAAAGGATCCCATTTAAAAACATTGTCGTAAATGAATAGCTTTACAAAACTAATGATATACACCAATTGCGCCAATTATCGCAATGACTATTTATACAAACAAAAAAATGTATCAAATAATAGTAAACAGATATATTTTTATACAAATAAATATTTTAATACGAATAAATATTTTATTCAAAATAGTTGGCGCTGCTCTCGGAATTGGTGTTGCTAAACTGAATAAATATGTCTGAATCAATAAGTCTGGCCTTGTTTAATTTATTAACCAAGACACTTAACATTTTTTTCAGAGAGCAGCGCCAACTATTTTGAATAAAATATTTATTCGTATTAAAATATTTATTTGTATAAAAATATATCTGTTTACTATTATTTGATACATTTTTTTGTTTGTATAAATAGTCATTGCGATAATTGGCGCAATTGGTGTATATCATTAGTTTTGTAAAGCTATTCATTTACGACAATGTTTTTAAATGGGATCCTTTTTGATGGGATTATATACTTGGCGCTCTTTTTTGTACCTTTTTTTGAAAAAGGTAATTTTGAGATATTTTTTACTCAAACCTCAGTTATGGTACCATGATTCATATACAGCGATCGAACGTGAGGTAAGAAGGTAATCAAAGTAATTTGGTATGGTATATTGATGATTATGAACGAATTGAAACCCCAAGCAACAGGTGGTTAATACGTATGTATATGCAGAAAGCTGTAGCTGTAAATCCATATTACTGTTACGTCAGTTTCGTTGAAGGATACAATTCCTATATATGTACCTACCTATAGTAATATCGGTTAAAGTGAAACACAAGATTGGACTCATTTATCTAAACTGTTTGGACGAATTGTAAAGATTGATTCTCATATTATACTTCCTTCGTATATCGTTTTAGTTCTGAATGAGTTTTCTTCTTAAAAGGGATATGATTCCATCAGAAGACATGAAATTCTTATTCTATATATTTTGTTAAGAACTTTAGTAATAACACTTAAATAGTATCTGTACGTTCACAAGACGACGATATACAACGAAGAGCCTCATTTCAGCACGTTTCTCCGGGAAGAGGCAATCTCATAATATCAACCTTGTATTCAGTGATGAACGAGAACTTTCCTAACAACGTGGAATTTCCTCCAGACCTTAATCCATGGCCCTGGTGTAGTGGCCTTGATTAATTATCGTTGCTAATGTACATGATTTCCACTTTGCCTTTTGGAAACTCTTGAGAGTACGACATTTTTGTTTGCTATTGAATACGAGAAGAGCGGAAACTCTGAACTCTAGTTAATACACCTTGTATTCTCACGTTACTATGTTTCCACCTTTTATTCAAGAAATGCTACTTGTAAACTATAATTCTTGAACTTAGAAGTGGTAAGGGGTTGTAACGTTGTAACTATGCCATAGTCTCTGATAGCGATTGGTGGTCACAAGTGTTTTGGGCATACAAGGAAGTGTGAAATGCGTGTGAATGTAGAATATGTATATTGGAGTATGCAAGGAGTAATTTTTGCGGTACGGAAATTCACCTGAATTTGAAATCAACCCTTAAAGTTATTACGTTTTCCGTCGTTAAACGATTTTATTTAAAATGCACTAAAAACTAAAAAATAATTATTTTCTTGTACTATAATTTCGGTGGTGTTTTTTCACATTAACTAAAATCGTGGAGCAGAATATCACGCAACAAATTCATATTCTGTTATCAAATATCCTGATCCACGATTTTATTTAACGTGAAAAAGAGGTTACCTTTTTTAAAATTCGTCCAAACGTTTAGTAGGCGACGTGTTTCGTCGTCTTGAAAAAAAAAATGCAATTGGTGCGATTAGCACAGAAATTAGAGAAGTAAAAACGGTACATAAATACATTTAAGCAATTTATTAAAATTCATGTACAACGCATAAATAAATAGGAGTTGGCTTCCCTTCTGGATAACTTCGTAAGAAAAATCTGTACGTGAAAAATCTCATTACGGTATTTAAAGTGTTACGTAATTTTTCGAAACCATTACTCTAAAAATTATTGTAGGCGTAAAGAACACAGAAGACTTAACTGACGAGACAAAATCTAGTTTCATTAAACTATTGTCTACTCCACGATTATAGGTTCGACTTATACAAGAAAAATGTTGTGCCATTCATATTTATCCTTTGTCAGTTGATTCTATGTTTTTTCATAGACGCAAATTTTTTCTGAGGCCCTATATTATAAAACGAAATTCTTTTAGCGATATGATTTGTTACACTTGCGACACATTACTCTTTATATTTTTATTTCCTTCAATATTTAGATAATCCACCAGATTTCTATAAAATACGTAATGAGAAAAGGGCAACTGTGAAATGTCAAACGTAGTTTTACAATTTAAATTAAACGGTTCAACTGCACACGCTCTAACCTCATTGAAAATACTAATAAATAAAACTGATATCTTTGCTAGAAGCAGACATTCTTGGATACGATAATCCCGTAAATAATGTTTTCGTATTTCAACGTTCAACTTCAATATTCCAAAAGTTCTTGTCAGTTTAAAAATTGTGGAGATTTCTCATGCGAAGGAGCCTTTAAAATATTCAATACCCTCTGCGTCTCCAGCTCATGAAACAACGAACAGCCATTCCGGCATTGTTGGTTACGAATGGGAAAAGGAAACGCCCGAACATCGGTTTCGACGGGACACGATTGACTTTTTTCTATTAGAATGTCATAAACCTGTTACGTAAAAATATTTTCGGCGTGATCTTATGAAATTGCGTGAAAGAAGTGATATGTACCGCTGGCAAATGTCCAAGCACTAAAGCAACTTCTTTCGGGGGACGATCGACGTTCGTCGTCAACCGAAACACAACGATAAAAAGGCAGACACGAATACAAACGAACCTTCGATCTTCTAGAATTTTTATGGTTGGACATTCCATTCATTGGTGAATGGAAGCAACGTCTTCAGAGATTGTGTTTCGAGGTAACAAGATATCTTGCCAAGACTGACCTAGAATTACGATCTGTCACCCAATAGGTAAGAATATTCAACAGTGAGATTCTGCAAAAAGAGATCACATATTCGTATAAATTTAAAACGCACATTTATATTTCTCTGCTTATGTAATGCTAAGAATTGACGCGTTTAAAATTACATGAGAGTAGATTATTTTATTGACACCATCATGAGGAATGTAGAAAATATTTTTTAAACTAATACATAGACACTATTACATGTCGTTACTGACAACCCTATAAAGGAATTTGCAAGCAATTCCGTTGTGATTTAAAAGCGCGTCTATATTTTTTTAGTCCTGATATAATAGCAACTGAAATTAATTGTTTCTGTTTTATAATTAGAGGACTTTTATGTGGCATTGAACTTTTTTTGGTACTTGCACTCCTCAACTATTATTATCCTGACATCTTCATAATTATAACAGTTAATAAACTTCTTTTTGAGAAATAAAAGATTCAGAAGGGACCATTTTGTGGCAGTAATAATTTTTATAGCTTTAAATGTTTCCGAGATGTGAAAATTATGTTTATTCTTTTATGTATATTTTTGTCTATATTTTGTAGGTTCTCGAATACGATCAGTCGTGTATAATGTTACATAAAAGAGTTTTTAAGATTTGAACAAGTTTAAAGTATTAGTTTATGCTTCCTTAATTAAAAAGTTGTGGAACATTGCGGACGCATAGAACTTTTATCTTTAGATGGTCAATACATACATATATCTGCAGGAACGTTAATCATAATAAATAATAAAAATTATAACTAAAGAGTATTTTTAAGAATTACAATTTTATAATTCCATCAATAGATTAATTTTAGAGAAACATTGAGGGTCACGAGTGTATTCAAGAAAACCTTGAATTAAATTTTTGTTATAGTATTGCAAATTTCCATATTATTATATTCGGAATTTAACGGAGCGCCAGGCCAAGTGGGGTTCAGTTTACGCGAACGAAAGCTGTATTCTGCAAACTCTGGTAACCATCACACATAAAATTCGCACTGAAAAACCGAAGCTGAAATGGAGATGACAAAAATGAATGACACCGATCATAAAGGGGTTAAATCACAGAAACCGGTAAGTTACTTTTTACGGGATAATTCCTGGTTTTACGATCACTTTGTTTTTTTTTCAGTACTTTCGTTGCATCTGTTAATCATGCTGTACAATATCCTGTACTGGCAATAGCACACTATAGCCAAGTTTATTTTATTGATTAATATTGTACTCTAAACTAGAAGTACATACTCCAAATATTTGGGAGGGAATGTACATTTTATTGAGTTTGAAAATATTTATTTCACTAAACTCTTGTTACGCGTTAACACCTTTTCCATACATGTGTCCAATTGTACAACCGAGAATAATGTACTCCTCTATGAGAAAAAATAATTAACAGTATAGATTATAGTTTCTGTAATTGACACATTGTTTTTGGAAATTGAGTTCGAAAATTCATGAAACCTGTCAAATAAAAATTTAATTTGTGTTTACAAAGAGTAGGTGTTAATATCACCAGTGTTAAAAGTACAGTAAAATTAATTTTGCAAATAATTTTGTTTATTAATTACAATTGTGTAACATAAGCGACAATTAAATTTTAATTGAAACTATATGTTTTGTTGGTATTAACTACGTACACAAATTTACAGTAAAACTCCGTTTATAATTTATGCGGACTCATGTTCCCACTAGCTATAACTTTTCGTTGAAATAACCGGATAAGCGTTCGTTCGGATAAGCAAATTCGAAAATACGTTTGCTAATTCTTACGATTATGCTAATGATGTAAAACTTTATGATTTAATTTACAATTGCATATATAATACATAATTACAAAATCGAAATGATTAAATATATAATTATTTTTAATTTATATATTTTACTTTTTTTTTGTAATTATTCATGTAGCTACAGTGACACTCGACAGTTGTTCAGATAATAGGAGCTCAGAATGAGTTCAATAAATCTGGTGTTGACTAAAATTTTCTCCCAATAAATGGAGTTCGGATAATCGCAGTTCTGTATTTTGAAAAACAGAAGGAAACCATAATAATAATTTCCCACTCCTTCGAATTATCGTTCGGAGAATATTGCTAATACAATCAGTTAATAACATGTATCCATGTGGTACTGTTTGTTCCACCACAGATGGGAATTGACAACGAATAATATGAAAATTATTTTAACTTATTAATATTATATAAATTATTCATAATTTTATTGAAGTTACATATATACATCAAATGTAGAAACAGCATACATTGGTAAAGCATTGCCCGGGAGGTAGATAAATTGAGGGGTATTAATTATTAATGTAAGTGAATTTTAATTCGCGCAATTTCATACACATGTGCAATATAAATAATTGCACGACATTTGATTCGTTCGATGCTTGATGTCATTACTTGTTTTAAAGGGAGAAACCAGGGTGCCGGTGGGGAAAAATGTTAATTTCGAGATTTTGTTTGTGGTAAATTAAAACTTCTTATAAAATATCTTTATTAGAATTGGAAAGTACATATCTTCCCAACATATATAAAAATATTGATTATTGTAACAGTAGCCGATGGCGTGATAGACCTTCAAAAGTTTGTTTAACACGGACGAACCTCAAGCGTTGCAACGGTAGCTCAAAAATAAAAATTTATAACATTTTCTTGCAATCTGAGGCAACATCTTCAATTATACATACAGATTTAAAAAAAAAGGTCGTTACAAAATAGCGGTCTTTTGAAATGAACATGTCGAAAATCAGTAAAAAAATCGATATTTTTTTCAACATAACCAAGAAAGTAATTTGCCGATCAAAAATTCGATACGCTTAACTGAAGATAATCTTATTTTGTATATATAAATTTCTTATTACACAACATTAAACACTATATAACATATTCAACACTTGACTGTATACATATATCCAGATAACCACTATTTCAGACGAATAATTTCTGCATAATTAATATTTTTTTTAGAAAAAATCTATACAACCAAATAAGTTCAGGTTTGACAAATTCCTTCCTTTTTTTTTCTAAAAATAACCTGCAGACACTGTAAAACGGAACAGAATTTTAGAAATTTAGGAACAAAAAACGAAACAGAATTTTAAATACTTTTAATATGATCATATGCTAGTTCTAAAAAATAAACAACATTTTTGACAATGGTAAATTTTGTTTTTTTTTTCAAGAAAACAAGCTGAAGAAAATACATTCCTTTATGTTTAAATGATACATCTTTCTGAATTATGATTTTTTCCATTTGTTTAGGTTCACTATATCGTCATATAATTTGTTCATCGCATGTACCAAATGCATGTAAAACCTGAACTCATTCGGTTGTATAGATTTTTCTACAAAAAATCTTAATGAAAACTCATTTCTCCCCCGACGTAAATGACCCTCCGCCCTTAACTGTCGTAATCGAGAATTCGTCTGCAGTTTCTAAGCATTCAAAATAGATTTTATCAGCCCACTTCATATATTCTTTCACGAATTTCATTCGTTATAACTACCAACCTTAGAATTGCACCCTTACTTCATATTCGATTTTACAAAAATATTTCATTGGAAGATGAGAATTTCATCTACAACACGTTGTTGTAAGTTTTTCCAAAAGTTCACAAGTAATTCATAGAGTGAAACAGACTAGCAGTTGGCGTGAATTTTGTTGCAAAACGTGTAACAGATATAGCGTTGAGGTGAAAGGGAGGAAATCGAATTTTCAAAATTAAGTTGAAAAGTTTTACAGTATGCATTATACAGAGTATTCCACTGAAACTGTTCCTGTCTTAAAATAAACAATTTACATGCAACTACTATTTGACAGGGTACGGCTGGAGCTACAGTATTTGATGAAACTCACAGTTCGGCAAATCGCACTGTAAGACAGCAGGAAGTAATTAAGGATTCGAAACAGATCACGCTGCACACTGTGTCCAGTAAGTCAACTAATATTCTACCTACGTAAAATGTGTTTTTTATCGGCAAATAATCAATGCTGTTCATTTCTAAAATAAGGGTTAGGGGTTATAAAAAAAAACACCACGACAGCCTAACGAAAAAACAAAATTTAGATAAAAAACTTTTTACTCAACTTTATACTAACAATTAGGCTTAGAATCGATATATTGAATCTGAATCTATTTTGAGAAAGCTACATACTAAGATGCAAATTTTAAAAACTTTTGTTTTACCCAATTAGCTCCGATATCATATTTTAGGAAACAGATTGACATGACGAATCTCATATATTAATTGTTGTAGTTATGATAGCTTTTTCAAGCGAGGAACATAAGTACATTTTTTTACTTGCTTATCTGTAACTTTGTTTCGTTGAATAATTTACTAACAAATTAAAACCATGATTGTAAAAGCAATCTTTATGGAGAATAAAATAATTGGTAGAGAGGTTTTGGAACATACTATTTTATTCAAATTTTAGTTCCTCTGATCTCTAAGATCCCCACATTAAGAAAGTAATGGAAATTGGAAAGCATATCCTCTTGTTTATTATTTAAGAATCCAAACTAAATGATTAGGAATCATACGGGTCTTTATATGTATATACAATGTGTAAAAGGATTTAAGTGAAACTAGATGAAAAAATGATAAAATGAATTTCAAAGAACTCAAAAATTTGAGCTTAAAATAATATAAAATATGCTAAAATATAATATTCTTAAGTATGAAATAAATATCACGTAGATCCAACGAGCAATAGGCTGGTTTTCTAATTCAAGGTAGAAATTATTTGTAAAAATTTTCATAATATAATCACGTTTTAGAAAGCATAAACTCTCACTATAAGATATAGATATACGGATACGTTGAAAATTTTAATTCTCTCGCCGAACGTGCAGTTAATAAAATTCTGTTGCCGCAAAAAGTCTTTCAAACTCAATTTCCTAGAGCCGCAGGATGTTTATATTAGTTAGTGAGATTCCTTCATTTGGACGTTCAATCTTGATGCCAGAAACAAAAACATATACCAACTGCCGTTGAAAAGTATCACAGAAGATAACTGACTGCTATTCGCTATCCCTGCTATGAACAAAATTGTCCAATTACGTTAATAATTCAATGCATTTCCATTCCTATTAACCCCCTCACAAAAAAAAAACACCACAGTGCTTCCAATTCTAAATGTTTTCCAAACTTCTCCTTTAATATAATAATTAAAATGTTTTGGTGCGTTGCATATGGTATAAAAATAAGACCACCTTACCTTATATAAAGAAATTAATATTGTGATTAATCCCTTGTGATTTTCCAATCGTTATTCTTTAGTCCCAAGCTGAAATTGGCAAACGCATATTGTGCAGTAACACATTTATCAACACAAGAAAATAACCTGAAATCATACAAGCTTTTACGATTTCGCGTAAAAACTCGCGAGAAGTTTGCGCAAAAAATCGTAAAAGTTTATACGATCTGATACAAACGTAACAGGCTGTTGGGTTTTTAACATTTTTGTTTTTTCCCTTCTTTGTAATTCTGATCAAATGTTATTCCGTGTAAACCACGTTGACAAGCGGAAGGGAAAATTTGTCATTTGCGTATGCCAATTGAAAAAAGAATAACGTTCCATTCGCGTGCTACGCGTTACATACTCTAATTGCAAGTAAAGGAAATTACATATGCATTATAACTGCCGTGGTAATTTGAAAGTGCGTATCTGGTGAAAAGGTGGCTCTGAGATAAATGACTTTTAGTATTTTCAAAATACTATTTTGTGTTATGCCAACGATATTTCATATAAATCGGATTAGGTTAAATATTAAATCTGGATAAAAACGTATCTAAATATTTATGAGAAACGTGAAAAATATTTCATAAACTCGAAAGAAGAAATTGGCAGATACGCAAAAAATCAGGCATCGATTTCACATACTACATCCGAAGTATAAACTGTTATACATATATTCAATTCCAATGCAGACATGGCTTTGTTATTTAATATAAATATAGATAAACTATTTTTGTGCTTCCTTGCAGCAATAACTGAATTTAGTAAAAATTGCAGATACGCCCTTTCGAATAATAATTTTTCACATCTGTTAATATCTAGAAATTACTTATCTGTGCTGCTAATTAGCAGAATATTCTACATATTAATTATCGTTTTCTGGGAAATCAAGCATAATCCCTAAAGTGCATATTAATACCACTTAGGGGTTGTACATGTATATATGAAACGCTACTTACAAAACTAAAATGATTTCAATTTGTTTGTGTTAGGTTCAAGCGATGGAAAGGTCCATTCCAAAGAGAAAGAAGGATCTCCAGAATTAACACAAAGACCGTCGAGGACAGAGACTGTCAGACAAGATGCCAGAAAATTGAAGATGGCCACGCTTAACAGAATGGGAAAAATGTTTAAGCTACGTTCACAAACGCCGGTTGGGAATAAATCATTCCTGAACATAGATGGTGGTGTGGTAAGCGATTTACTACTACCAATAGGTATGCTCCAATATATTTTTTCAAAAGAATTTTTTAATATACTGCAGTGAATATTTCACGTTCCATCGCGCGGTGTTGTTTCATCTTCGCCGAGTCGCTCAGGCGATAAATCGCAGCACCTTTTTTGGAAAAAAATAAACATTTATATACAATACAATTTTAATTAATCATTCCTTAATTCTGAATTTCAAGTGCTTCAATTTGTAATTTTTAAGTGGTATTATGTGTAATTTATAGTTCGATTTCTAGTCTAATATTGTTTTACAATTCTTTTGATATTTTATATAAATAATTTGGGGACCCGGTAAGAATCTTTTCCCCAGGCCCGGCGTTGGCTCTCGACGCCTCTGGCTGTAAGTAATGAGTTGCATTACAATTAAAACACAAAGTTCCTACACATATATACATTAATGTATATCATTATCTAATTCAACATCTTATGCAACTACGACATTGACTAAAAGCATTTCTGTATTGAGTACTGTACTATTTCCTCATTTCCCATTTAATTATTGATTTCCCAAAAGTATTATGAAACACAAGGTATTAATTATTTCGAACGTTCCTTAGAACCTATGCCATGCTGGTTGAGACCACTGTTTATTTGTTAATTAATTTTGCTTATAATCTTTGTTATTAGAATCCGATTAAGTCAGTGGAGGACTGCACACAGGAAGCTCCAAGGAAAGAGAAAAGTAACTCTTTGGGTAGAATGCTAAAGCTTGTAGATAAAGATGGCTCTCCCAAAAAGCTGTTTCATCCTCGAGCAGGGTCTTTGAGTCGCATCTTGCGTCGGCATCCCAATAATGAGGACAACGAAGACCAGAAGCCTGCAGAAGACAACGCACCAGGGATTTTCTCAAGAATGCTGAACCAATTAAAAGGAAAGTAAAACTTATTACATGCCACGGTATACTACTTTGAACTTATTGTAGGTTCTCTCAGATAGTATTCTTGTTCATAACACAAAATGAACATCCATAAATTGTTTGAAATTTACTAAATAGGTAAACTTTTGAATATATACGTATACCCAATAATAAAATATCCTGTCACAATATTTGTTCAAGGTGAATTTTTCTTTGAGAAAATTTTCATTCATATTACAATCTGTAGACAATTACAAAAAGAGGTGAAGCTGCAAAATTGATTTTTTTTAAATGAAATATTAAAACATATAAATCTTACAAGAAAGTAATTCTAAGTGCCCAATATGTTTTTAGTATTCTTAGCGTCCTAAATAGGGCTCCCCCTTAATCCGCAAGATGATTAAGGTAGTACATTCTTATCAAGGGTCGGTTATTATATTAATGTATAGCGTGCTTGTGACTCTTAAGTTGCTGTATCAAGTCATTGGCATTTGGTATTCAAAGCTAACTGAAAATATACAGAGAGAAGCATAGAAATTTATTTGATGTTCATAATTGTGATGCTCAGGACGCCCTCACAGTGGAAACATGACGACCGAACCAAATATGAGGACATGTGACAAAATGAGATCGTTACCTCCAAAGGCGCCATTGAAGTCGAAACCGACTACTTTGTCTTCATCGATGTCTGTCACGCCACCTCCTTCTCCAGCCACGGAGCCGTCGCAACAATTGACTAATCTGGAATACTCCATTTAAGCTACTCTTATAATGAAAAGTAATCAACCTCCAACTATTAGCATATTCAAGATATTGCAGCATAGGGCTGGGACTATTTGTCGAATTTTTCGGTATTCGAATATTCGAATACTTCAGTTGCTCAATTATTTGGCGAATATAATTTGAATACTTCAGTTGCTCAATTATTTGGCGAATATAATTCGAATATCCAAGTATTCGAATACTATTTGAATATCCAAGTATTCGAATACTATTCGAATATCCAAGTATTCGAATACTATTCGAATATCCAAGTATTCGAATACTATTCGAATATCCAAGTATTCGAATACTATTCGAATATCCAAGTATTCGAATACTATTCGAATATCCAAGTATTCGAATACTATTCGAATATCCAAGTATTCGAATACTATTCGAATATCCAAGTATTCGAATACTATTCGAATATTAAAGTATTCGAATACTATTCGAATATTAACGTATTCGAATACTATTCGAATATTAAAGTATTCGAATATTAAAGTATTCGAATATTAAAGTATTCGAATACTGATGTATTCGAATAGTATGGTGCGAATTATAAATCAAGTTCTTTAGGTTTATTTGTCAGGGTGAAATCTTGTAAGCTACTACATAATACATCAGTATTCGAATAATAAGATTCGAATACTGAAATATTCGAAGTTTATTCGTAGCATTCGAATACTGAAATATTCGAAGTTTATTCGTAGCATTCGAATACTGAAATATTCGAAGTTTATTCGTAGCATTCGAATACTGAAATATTCGAAGTTTATTCGTAGCATTCGAATACTGAAATATTCGAAGTTTATTCGTAGCATTCGAATACTGAAATATTCGAAGTTTATTCGTAGCATTCGAATACTTGTAAAATTATTCGAAGTTTATTCGTAGCATTCGAATACTGAAATATTCGAAGTTTATTCGTAGCATTCGAATACTTGTAAAATTATTCGAAGTTTATTCGTAGCATTCGAATACTGAAATATTCGAAGTTTATTCGTAGCATTCGAATACTTGTAAAATTATTCGAAGTTTATTCGTAGCATTCGAATACTTGTAAAATTATTCGAATATTAAATTATTCGAATAGTCCCAACCCTATTGCAGCATACCCATTTAATGCATTTATTACACTATATTCGATTTCTATACCAAGAAATTTGTTTACGATTTCAGACGTAAGATACATGTCAAGGCAACTAAATAGGATGCACGGAACTTCATGTGTATAGTATATTAACTAAGAAATAATAAATAAAATGATATATTTCGCCACTTTGGGAATCGATCGATATACTATACATATAAGTACATTCGCCAGCTTAAATCGTGTTGTAATCCTGTTACATGCGTAGATTTACTAATGTACTACGAAAATTATGAGCATCTTGTATCACGAAAATAACAAATGTATTTATAACAAATATAATACAAAGTAGGAACACAATTGAATTTTTAGAAATTCTTATAATCGTATTCGGGCGATGCATGTACATACAGGGTGTCCAAAAATTGGGGGACACCTCTTGGGGGACAACAGGAATATACAATATCCTGGTCACGCAAGAACTATTCGAACGCTGCTACATTCTCGTTCGGTGCGGATTTCGACTATACTCCACGCATTAAAAAAATGTATACTCTCTTACTGTGATAAACATGTAAAATGAAAAAAAAATTGAAAATTAAAAACTTTTTTATCGATGCAAAATTCACACTTTCTACAAGATCTACTATTTAAAAGAAGAACGAAGTCGATCCGACAACTTCATAATTTTAATGTTCAAAACCATTTTTCATAAAAATGGCTGGCCATTCACAGCTAATATTCTGGAATTTGTTTATACACATCGGCCCCAACATTTTCTGCTCGGTTTCGTTAAAAAATCCCTCGCCTCATTCGCGTCCTTCCCTCATAAACAGAATCTAGTAACTCAAGCATACCCACGCATTTTTAACTCTACCCACAAACTAATGCTTATTTAGGAAACCTACACATGATATAATTTTATAGTACACACAATTTTAATGCTTACGTAATACTTAAATAACATAAGTTAGGCAAGTTATTTTATTAGCTGAATTGTTTTAAGAAAAATTCGATCTCATAGTTATTATCAGTAGTTTATTTTCGCTCTCCAATTTAATGCTTTTTGTTCAATGTGAATAAATGTAACATACTATAAAAAGTCGAGTTGACTTATAACGCATTAATATGTTTAAGTAACAAGTAGATAATAATTATTTCAAATGTAGAAATCAGTGCGTAATATTCTTTCATATTTCATTTTTAACATGACTCTTTCTGCCATGAATGATATCACTCGTGGTAGTAAAAGCTTGATATATAAACTTAAATATTGTTTACTGAAATTCACGATTTCTGTGACAGATATTGTTCCTTTCTCATCTCAGACATCCCAAAAGTCCATATTGACTTTAATTAATATAACTTTCTATCTGAACATCTTCATTATTCCTTATAATTGGGTGAATTTGCCAATAAGACTGTGCTCGTTAAAGTTTTGTTGGTTTTACTGATTCAAACTGAAGGCAAGTAATTGCTCCACTGCTCGCTCCTTCCCCTAGCATCACTTGCGTGACACCGGCGCACGCGGGTTGCCTGATTTCGGGACAGAATATACGCAATATTTAAACGCTTATAACTAACAAACGAAGCCTCACCCGCAATATCGTTATTCTTGATTTTCGTTTTATTTTCGTGTCTAGAATCATCCCTTAAATTTTATCCCCCATGTAGCAGGACACCCTGTACAACATTTCACTGACGTAGCTACAACCGGTGATTAATAGCATGTCTTACATAATTAAACTACTTACGTAATTGAAGTACTCCTACTGTGGAAAACTTTCGACTGCAATTTTTTAAAAATGAAGGCCCATTTTGACAAACTCTATTAGGGTTTTGTAACACTCTAATATGATTATTACACTGCACAAAAGGAAGGCAAGAATTGACGCAATATTACTGGAAGAACCATGTTTATTATGCACACATACTTTGTCTTCTTTTCTTTTCTTTTTTTTTTGCGAGACAACCCGTGTCCCATCGTGCTTTGCACGCTGTATAATTCTTCAGACACATACTAACATGTTTCATGATATTGTTAAGACAAAAGTAGCATGGGTGGTTTTAAGAATCATGCCGAGGATTATTCAGATTGGCTAATTCGCAAAATCATCCTGTTCGGTCGGCTGTCCTTGCAGCTGGTATAAAATTGTATATTTACAAAAGAAACAGTAGACTTACATGGTATACATATATGATTTCTTTGCGCACGCAAATCTCAATTCTTGCTCTTTGCGGGGGAAATAATGCAACGGAGCGTGCTCAACAGAAACCTACGAATCCAAAATATGAAATTTTCAACGTGACTCTAGTTGAAACATAATACTTCACGTCTATCTGCGGAAAAAATGTTAAATGATGTAGTTACTTAATTTATACACGTTCTATTCTTCATTTACTGACCTCGTATGTAAATATGAAAGGAATGTGTTTGTTATTCATAAACGTATAGTATCTTCAGCTGTTTAAGTATTAGTATACTTGTACGAGACTAATGAAAATCTACTAAATGAGTACCTACGAATAGAACATACGATTCGATAAAGAATAATACTTGAAATGAGTTATCAAATCTTTTAATGAGTAATGCATTTTAGCGATAACTCATGTAATGAAAACTAGTACTAACTTATATTACATGGTGGAAAAACTAAAATTGAACAAAAGTGCTGATATATGTATGTATTCAAGAATTTTGGTATTCTGACAGTAACTTAGATTTCAATCTTTTATATATACCAAACTATTTTACATTTCTCTCTAAACAATTCTACAGACGGAAAAAATGTTTCTTCATAATTAAATTCAAATTTGTTTAAAACACTTCATTTTTATACATACAACGCTCTATACTAATCCGCCTATAACATACAATCATATTTAAATTCCAAGTACATACTTGCACATTTTACTTTTTTGTTCGATATTTTTTAGTTGATCGCAGGCATTAACATCAAGCACGCTTCGCAAGACTCAAAATCTGTGATTTGAGCGCACCGTTTAAAAAATATAAATGTGTATACTTTTCCATATTAAATATAGTATTATGTACAGCATCGCGTATCACTGCGCGTTTGTTCCTTATAATTAATTAATAATTAATTAATTTATCATACAACAATAGCCTTATGTCGACATCGTTTATTCGTGTTTAATTAATCGACTAAAAGCAATTGGCACGAACCGATAATCGTTACAAATTAATTAATCATCCACGAGTATATATCAAAGTTCCTTGAAAGTTGAAACTCGCTTCCATTGAATTTTGCATTCTCGTTCGAAAATAGTGATCTATCACAGAATAACGTATTATCATAATAATAACGACGCAAATTTCACGCTGCATGCTCCCAAGCTCGATTCTATATGGTTTACCTCAAATTTTATACAATTGTTTTCTGTCTTTGTAACGTATAAATGCTCTCATTCACTGTATTCCATGAGAAATGCGACGAACATTTCATTTGTTAGTGCTGAAATCGAGCATTATGTAACTGGAAACGTTTGTTATGCTGGCATTACACGACACGTGGCTAATAACCTTATTTATACAGCTTTTTACAATTTCAGGTTTTCATTTGAATCGTATAAATATTAAATACATTTAATCGAGATACAAAGTTGAGTATAAATATCCAAAATCGTCATACTAAAAGATTAAGGGGTAACTTTAAATGGAATTTAGGTACGTAAATTCTGTCTCGATCCAATGATTAAGCATGAACAAATATTTTGTTGTGAATAAGTTGTTTGTTGTCTGTTTCTGCATTATGTCGAATGATTTTTAATATAATTTAAGATATTTGGTGAAAATAGTTTTTCCATTTTTATTTAAATGGAGAAAATGTTTCATGGCTTTATAAAAACTATCGTCAACAAAATACACCTGGTATTATTTTGTGTGAATAAACTATTATTTATCATTCTATACATAAATATATGTATTTAGAGATATCTGAAACTGAAGACTTTACAAGAATTTTTGGTATTGAAATGGCTCCTACTTAGCGTTCTAAATAAAATTTTCAAATTTATTTTACAATTAGAGGCTATCGTTCCTTTTTCTGTAAGAATATTTTCAAAAATACATTATAAGCAATGGGACTGGTGATTGTAGAAGTGAAATCATTACAAAGTGGCAAGCTAAACAGAAAGAACATGTGTAGTTTTATATAATCTCCAGAATGGAAGCTCTGTTTTTAGTAAACTACCTCTTCATTTTTCCCAAAAAATAATCCCCTCAGAACGTTTGCTACTTGGGCCTCTTTTTTTAAATCCGCCACTGCCTTGCGCAATAATGCATTTCATCTTACTTGCCATGTAACACTTTCTATCGCATTTATGCCCAACCCTTGAATGCGTTACAATTACCAAAAATAGTAACATTCGTACTGCAATAATGTTTCATTTGCCGAGACAGAATCTATCAGGCAGTCTGAATTGTGACTTGTAAAAATTTTAATACAAAAAGCTGTATACAGAGAAATATTGCATCGTAGTATAAAACAAAACTTACAGATAGCTCGATTTTACATTAGGTTTTGTTACGCTGATAATGATCGTGGTATCTACGGAAGCACACTTACACAGACAACGGTATAAATGTCCTAATTACTTATGCGTTACATTGTAAATGTACCGAGAACCTGAGCAAGAAAAGATAATTCACGGAATCGTCGTGACTTTCATTCAACGAAAGCAGCATGAACATTTATACTGGAATCATAATATAACAATAATTATTCATATGATCTTTTTTACGGGCGATTTCATTACCTTAATGATTTAGTCAATCGCCGAGCATGTACAAACGAAATATTTTTTATTAACACGTAATTATCAATGCTAATAATGGACAAAAAGTATCTGCACAAAATGATGGTATCACATAGATGATAGAAATTTTATATTTGATTCGGGCCATTATTTGACCTGAAGTTTTATAAACGAAAGTATCTAATTTTTACTAATGCTTGTGAGATTGGTACCAAGTATCTCAGAGATTATTAATTTCGGTTGCTTGCAATTTGAGAAAGAGATAGGTATCTATAGGTACCTAAATAAATATTTCCAAAAAATGTAGTCAGTAAAATGTGTATTCTCAAAATTAATGTAATCACAGTTGTTTGAGCATTTTTTATGACGTTGCCATTTTAATATTATCAGACACTGCGAAACTATTTCGAAAAATTTAATTATAAGTATAATGCGAAGCTCCGTACGATTGTCAAAAACACTAAAACAATTAAATTTAACAAAAATTTACCAAGCTAGAGTCGTAAAAACGAATTACAGTCCTATCTCCCGTTTCTAATATCATTTTCTGCAAATGTAGATTCTATTGAAGTAATAAACAAAAGTTATACAATCAGTCATATTATGTACTCTTGAGAATCAATGGGTACCTATGTTACCGTTAGCCCGTTACGTTTTTTAATACCATATTCGTTCTGGATTTTCAAAAATCAACCCTTGCGAATACGGAAAGGATGGTTTTATCAGCCGAATATTAAAAACGTAGAAGATTATGTTCCTTCGTTGCCACGATAGAAGCAGTAATACTTATATTATCACGAAAAATTTGGTCAGTGTTGATTAAAAATTTTATCAAAACCTTTTACCAGTAATATAATAATATATTACATTGAACAATACTTTTCCTCTAATGCGCTTTAAAATATTCCACTTTGCTTTGCGTCAGAATAATTCAATACTGATAGCACGACAGATGCAACATAAAATATTTATCGATCTTCGACTCATCAAATACCTACTTAAACAAATAAAAACTAATGACGAAGGTTTCGGATCCAAAGAATTTACTACTGGACGAACATCACTTTCAGAAAAAAAGGGAAGCATAAGGACTGTGCGGGTTTGTAAGTGAATTCGATTGATCTGATGACTTCGCAATTATCTGTTGTACGAGAAACACCAATAATACGTTCATGAGTATACGCACACACATGTATAGCATAGTATATAACAAAGAAATTCGATGGATTGGAAACTGCAGTGGTCTGGTCAATTTTTTATCGATCCATCGTGCTTGGTACCCGTTCGTTTTAATTTCCTAAAAATATGACTACGTCTAACGATGCTTTATCGTATTTAGTACACTATAAAACTGGTACAACAGGACAAACATGAAATACCATTATACAGACTCCTATCTTTCTATAATACTCTATTGCGTTTGGCAATTGATTGGCAATTCCCTTAGTTAATATCTTGTTCATCCATCGCAAAGCGTTATAAAAATATTCGTCGGTAATAATATCAGTTATACCTTGTTACATTTTCTTTGATATCCATATTCCCTGGTAGTACAAGTCAACCAGCGTACACCCCACGAATATCTTAACACGTTCGCTGCGGCAGAGCTGGCCAAATTTTATTTCGAATAACGAATAATTCCTCAAGATCTACTCGTGAATAACGAGTAGCGATTTTATTCTACGAAAAATTATTCCTTCTTCCCGAATCACTTCGCTCTTTCCTAATTTTTCTTCGAATATCATTCGAAGCAAAATTGATTCGATATTTTGCTTAAAGAAAAACTTATTCGAATCACGCCCAACTCTGCCTGTGATAAAGGACATATATGTTACATCTATTTACTATCATATTTTGTGATGCAATGAAGAAACTAAATTTATATTTATCGACCTTTGTCAGTGAAGTGATGGTGCATACTTTCTGATTTTTTAGAATGCTATTATAGGATACACGTGTGTACCTATACCGAATCGCCAGACACTGTGGAGCAGTGAAATTAAATTCCACAGCGAACGTGTCAAGCCAGCCATTCCATAAGATTGGGATTGGAAAATGGACCTCGGTGAATTCTAGCAGGTGAAGCGTGAAAATGGGCAAAATTTTGACGTCACTTTTACTGCCATTAAAATTTTCATACGCTGCGTTGAATCCTACCGTGAGGATCGACAGAATGGCTGACATAAGGTTCACGGTACCAATGCCCGTCGACGGATCGATAAATGCGTTGAATCAGCCGGACGATCTTGTCTCTAATACATGTACAATCAAGCTTTCGCGATCGATACGATCATTTTTAAGAATGTGCGAGCCGTTACACGTACTTAAACGATATACAAACACTTCTCCAAAAATACAGTATGTAGTTAATTTCAGACCCTCTCGGGGTTTTTTTTCTCCTGTTCTACGAGAAACGCGATAGAGAGAATTCATTTGACCCTGCTGACAGCAATCGGTTTCCCTGTCGTTCCTAAACATCTACAATTTGTGCACGCATTTTTCTTTATCTTTGCCGTAAATACAAAATTAAGTACATGCCTTTGTATCGTCGAGGAAATCTGACTCTAAGTACTGGAAGTGACGATCGGATCCTCTGGCTCGTTCTCAAAGTGTCATCGCTCAACGTTTTCTAACTTCGATTCTAATGTGACTTTATTTTTTACCATTGGCAACACAGATCATTTACATGGTTCGGCAAAGAATAATATAAGAATTGTTATCTTGTTGTGTGGTTTGCTTTTTTTTCAAGCTGCTTTGAGAATCCTTGCTTAGATAGAAAAACTTTTCTGGTGTTCTACAGAGTGTTAAAGAAAAGTACTCGAAACTTATATTGACAATGATTGATCAATAAAAGGAGTGAAAGTTTTACATAAACAGGTTTTGAAGGCAGCAGTCGCTAATTTAATTAAATATTCAGCATAAAGTTAAATAAACTGAGAATTTAATAAACCTTAAATTCAATTTTAATTGTGGTTTAAATGATGGCTAATAGATGTATCGTGCATTATTTTAAATGAAAACAAATATTTCATTTTACAACGAAGTAAATAAAAGGTCGAAAGAAGTTTTATCTCTTAAAAAACTTTTTTTCGAAATGGTTGACTCAATTTGGAATGGCTGATATATATTTTCCAATTAACTGTTATAAATCAGTGAAATTTATAGCATTTTAAATAATTTAAGAGATTTGCATCATGAAATTATTGTTCTCGTAGAACACATCATGCAGAAGCCAAAACCATTTCCTTGCAGTACGGTTTTCTATAGCACTCTCTCAATGCAACTTGCTCAATTATTATGTTTATCATTAGAATGAAGTTCTTTGTTTACTTTTTTATAGCGACTTAAATAATTCATAATGTTCCATAAACTGTACTCTTAAAATTCTAAAAAACTGCACGAGATTTTGTTCGATTAACATTTCCATTGAATATATATATACTGTTCATAGTTGATCATTTAGCTGTCCAATTTAACGGCATAAACGATGTTTTAAAGTTTAAACACTATTATGTAAACGTTGGCGTCAGTGACAGAAAACGAACGATCTAGACGAATTAATCGTTCTGGCGATTTCGCAATCGTCATTTCGATACAATGGAGATAAGTAATAAATATGTATATTACGGATCGTTGAATGATTCTCATGAAAAGTGATATGACTTCTACGAAGATGCGAGTTTCTTGTTCCCACTGACATGTGTTTTGCCCTATCATGGAAAAGGAGGGTCGACAGAAAATGTTCGTCTCTCACCTTCGTCCATCCTTCTTTTCATTTTAGGTAATGATTAACATTTAACTCTCGTCTCTACTACAGCCCTTGGACGGATGGTTGCCACTCACGACAGTCATTCAATTAGCAACGATGTCATATCAAATCCCAACAAATCGACGAGTAAGTTCAATAATTGCGGAATTAGTAGGACTACTCTAACGAATAATTGCATACTAAGTGACACATAATTATAGATACAAACTTAATCAATTAATGAAACTCATTGATAGAAACAAAAAAAAAAGTATTAAAAACATGCTCGAAATTTAACCATACAGCTCATATACAAATATTTTTTTTTTTTAAAACAGAAGTATCTTGTAAATCTAGATTTTATTATTTCGATATAATCTTGAGCACGTTTTCGCATTAATTCCACTCTGCCTCTTGTTACAGCTACCATTGAAAATTCATGTAAAATTAGCCCGTATAATTGTATAAACGTACGATTGTGAAAATTGAACACCTCATTTAATCAAGTAATGGATACACATTCATTAAGGGTTTTAATAAGATTTACTAATCTATTAAGTTTGTACTCATAATTCAGGAAAACTCTGTATTCATGTACCTTGAGGTAAGTTAACGAAGATGTTATGTGTTTATTGTTACGCTTATGGGAAAATTATGATGTAGGTATGTGCTTGAGACTGAGAATTTGTTATGAAGCGAATCAGATTGCTTTTCAGAAAGATTTTTGAAATAATAGTGTCCCATGATCATACCGGTGAGTTATAAAATTTTATTCATAACAATTGAATAAAATTCTATTGGATTTTTAGATAATAACTTACCTAAATAAATATTTAGGTATTCAATCGAGTAAATTGTTTCAATAAACGTATATTCACCAGTCACAACTAAATTCTTATTTGTCAGCTTTATACGTGATCTGTTACCCGTTAATAATAATCAATTTGTGACTACAGCCATGCGAATAATATTTAAACGGTTTATAAAAAATATAAAAATTAAAGAGTGTATTAAAAATTCAGATTTATATAAAATATCTTACCAAATTTGTTACGTATTTCTGTGATTTGAATATCCGAAATTTTTCAAACTTGATGTTTCTGCATTACAAAACTCAAATTTTGAACTATTAATAAAACCGGTCTGATTGCACATAAAAGAAGAAAAATCTGTAGATGTATAAGCTTCAATTTTGAGTTTAGGAATTTTTCCAAAACCATCCGAAAGAGATAACCCGCAATTTTGTTTACTATTTATATATGCTCCAGAGACAGAGTTAGGCATGAACTAACTAAAAAATTATTTAAATAACCGATCAAATAAAAGTTACTTTAACTTTCGATTATTTGCCGAATAAACTTAATTCTTTCATTCGTCGAATAAAGTTAACCCAGATTAACTTTACGTGACGAATCATTTTTTTTAACTTTTATTCATTATTCGAAATTTGTATTTAAATAAAAATTTTGCCCATCTCTGTCCAGAAGTGGTATCTATGGTAAGCAGAAGAGACATCAAGCGTTCTAAAGAAACATATCCCAATATTACAATTAACATCAATGAACAGATACGTTACTACAAACTATGAGGACCCACATTGCTGATGGTATTAACGTTATGAGTGATTTTATGTTCCGCGAATATCATTGCACTTGCATGCATCGAGTTGTTGCAAATCCAACGTGTCGGTCGAAATGTGGCAACCCAATGCTAGATACGCATCTTACATTCCTTAAGATATGCAACTTGGACTTAACTACATCACGATAGGTACCTAAACGCGACCATCGATCGTGTCGACGTGGAAACAATCACCGACGATGACTGCCGTGGCAGACACACTCTCGATGATACTTGGAAATCGAAATGTCGCTATATATTTAATTCCGTCAACGTGCTCCCGCGAACCGTCCTAAGATCGTCTAATTCGTTCGAAATGGTCGATACGGCGATTCATATTTACAGTATATTACGGAGCAGAATCCAGACACACGTAACGCCCTCTGAGAAGCTTTTGTGAGGCTACTTCAACATACTACATTTTGTTTTACAATACATGCCGCTCTCACGTTAAAACATAAACTCCACATCCACGTACGTGCCGGCTTCTGAACTCTGAACATGTACACCATTGTTAAAAACAAGAAACTGTTGACGTTCATCACTGTCCATTCGTTAACTACCCCCGTTTTCCAAATAACACCTTTTTCTATCTAGGAAACAATGATCGATACATTTTGATAGTTAATGGACATTGAAAATTAAACACTAGCAGATTTCTCTCATTTCGTTTGTTCACGTTGAGTTGTTCCTCGTAGTGAATTCTAATGACTTTCTTCGTCTTCTTTTAGAGCAATCATCGTCTAATCGTTTTGAGAATTTTTTTAAATGTTCCATCAAAACACCTGCCAATTTTCACCACAAGAACTTCAGTTTCTCCTTCCCTTGCACGTGGTTCTTTTCGAAAAGTTTATATTAAATACAAGTGGAGAGAAGTTAAAATACTCTGCCTACTATAGAAAGGGTAGTAGCTTCTTCCTCCTTTTCTCGTGTTAGTGTAACTTTTCTAGAAGTTCGAGATTCTTTTCTCAAATAGCTCTGCCATTTATTTAATGGCCATTGCTTTCTTCCAATAAATAATTATTGTCGAAAAATTCATCATCCCCAGATTGTCGAGAGAATGTTGAATCCGTCTCGTGATGGAGGTCTGCATAAAACCATAAATGAACGTCCATTCCACGTGCTGAAATCACTCCTTGTCTTTGTCCTTCCCAAGTTTTCCATGAATCACATGTATGGCTCACAGTTTCACAAGTCGTCGTTATAAAAAAAGGAAACTAAAATTGTATCACTTGGTTCTACGTTATCATTTGTGAAAAAGCTACCTATACAGTTCTGTCGTTTGTCTAAAAACACAGCGGCCACTGCTTGTCTAATTGTTGAAGCATTCGTTAAATATCGCCCTCTCTTTCAGACTGCCATCAACCGGACGAAAACTTTGATCAATGACTATTCTTCGTTATATTTTTAATCTCTACTTCCACTCTCAGTATTTTGATCGTCCAAGTATCTCACCGTAGTGATACTCCGTGGTGTAGTGCACTATTTCAAAGTCCCCTTACTAGATCCTCACATTCGCTGACCGCTAAATGCAACTAGGTATTCGAGCATCACATCCCCGATTCTGCGATTCCTTCGTCGTCTGCAAGAATATAACAAACATAAATACAGCTGAAAACAGATCGTTGAAATGGGCGACTTAAATTATAATCATGCTCTCCAAGCACACTGTACAAGCTAATTGAAAAACAGTCTGATTAAATGCAGGAAGAACTTGCAGAATATTAATGCTCTTGTTTGAATTTAATCAGTTGCGATCTGTGTAAACTTATACCTGTCATGTCAATTTGACGGGTTATTGTTAATTGCAAGCAAGCATGCAGGAAGTGAAAAGTAATTTAAGGTAATGTATTCTGTATTGTAATAGTTGTGATTAGATGTTAGTGAATATCGCGAGTGATTCATTACTAATGAAATGATTTTTGTAATTACTTATTTCAAATTTTTTACTGTACATTATATACAAAGATTTAAAAACACCAATGATAAATAGTACGTAATAAGCTGAAGAACATATGTAAAAGTAATTTTGCACTATATGTCTACTACATACTAACATGAGAACATGGATGCTTCAAAATTACAAAAATGTAGTTTTATTACGGTTTCACCTAATTAGTGGAGACAGATTCGAAAATAAGTGTTTTTTAATATAAGTCGTAAAATGTCAAAGTTCCAAGTATTCACATATTTATATACATTTAATCCAAGTTTCATTGCGTAATATATCAAACATTATAGTTCATAAATGTAAATTAATTGCAATATGTAAGACTGCAATAAAGTAAGACTTTTAATATGCAATACCTTACGTTTTGACATTTCAAAGGATGTTTTAAATAAACTATACCCCTGTTTCTATGCAAATTGTGCAATTGACATTAATTTTTTTAATGTCTTGTATTTTCTCAATTTTAAATTCACTTTAAATTTTTTTAAAATGAACTGTAATATAATATTTCGATCTTGATTTTACTTCCTCGAAATGTCTAATTAGAGCAAACACGTTTTCGACTCTTCTTTTATGTAGATTAAAACTAAAGTAATCACTTGAGGTGGTTTTCTCGTATCATATGATGTATTTTTTGTGTGTATATGTGTTAGATTACGTTAATCATATTTCATACTACATGCCTCAGTAAGTGTGGTTATCACATGCAACACAATAGATATACGTAACAGGTGAAAGAGAAAAAAAAGCGAGGATCAAAATTACCATCGACGCAGGATTTGCAGTTCGAAGGTCACCTTTCCTTTTCATCTTCAACAGGGCTCTTTGTATTTTCAACCAAGCTTCGATTCTTGCCTGGATTCAAAGGGAAGTACAAGGTTGCAGAAGGAAAGTGATTCGCTACTTATGGATGTAATACAATTTACCAAAAGCACACCTTTACAAAGGGACGCAAAACCGAATACATATACCCTTTTTCGTATCAATGCCACTACTACCGACCATTGCCAGACTTTTTATCATAAAGTGAAGGTTTACTTTTTAAAGTGTTAATGCTTTTGAGTTTAGTTGTAAAACATATTGTGTATATATATGAAATTTGGATACGGTGCTTTTTAACATAATTTTAATAATTCGTAATTCTTCAAATTACTAAAATTATGTATATAAAAATATTTATAATAAACGTTATCGAGTAGCTTAGACTTTTTCGAAACACCTTGGTCCATCACCACTTTCCCAACCGTGAATAACCCATGCACTACTGTTTTATTTCCTGGTCTATTTAAGAAAGACAAAGAACAAATGCATTTACCACCCAAGAAAATAATATAGCGAACTATAAGAACCCATTTCTTAGAAATTTGTATGCATAATATCTTTTAATCTTTTCGCTACTAACAGCCGTTATAGTGGCCTTCTGCAGACCTACCTCTGTGTATGTATGCACGAATGGCCATTATAGTGGTCATCCGTCGAGGCTACTGCCGTGTACGAACAACCATTATACAATAAATATTCGTTACATGTTCACCACTCGGGAGTCTCGGGATTGGGCACGAACATATATCGGGCGCGGACACGAATTCCAGCTCGATCTGGTTTGTTTATTCAAGCGATTCCGTCGAGCCTCGGAGCTCGTGTTAACGTTTCGCCGACAGCAGCAGTCGGCAATCGAAGAAAAGGACAGCGAGTAGAAAAAGTTTGAGCGAATGAAAAAGAATAAACGACAGTCGAATATGAACCAAATCCCATCGTGTTTGGTATTATTTTCATCAGAAAAACCTTATTAATATGTTACAAATAATTTCATAATAATAAAACCAAAAATTGAAACATTTAATTTGTCTTTAAATGTCAGACGTTGGCTTCTTACGAAATATCTACCGACACGCAGGCTCGTGTCTCATTTCACGGTTGCCCTGCTTTGATACGTGCCGCCTTTCACATTTAACTGGTTCCGAGGGAAATCCCCTCAGTTGGTGGGACGAGGTGGCGATCATATAACGAATATGTCTGACGAACATATAACGAATACTTACTGTACACATATATTCTTCCATTGTGCATAATGGACAGCCCATACGTGCACGAAACTCACTCTCTGGCGCGGTTAGTATAAATTGTTTGTCGTGAATAGAGATGGGCAAAATTTTTATTTAAATAAAATTTGGAATAACGAATTAAAGTTAAAAAATTATTTGTCATGTGTCAAATAAAGTTAACCCGAGTTAACTTTGTTCGTCGAATAAATTTTCATCGAATAAAAAAGTTAAGTTATAATCGTCGTATAATCTAAAGTTAAAGTAACTTTTATTTGATCCTTATCTAAATCATTTTTTATTTAGTTAATGCCCAACTCTGGTCGTGAATGCATAACAATGAGGTTCATTTATCTGTTAGTCTCACAATATAATACAATCGACTTATAAATAAAATATGTTGAATGATAAGTAATTATAAATGTTTTAAAAAACACTTGCTGGAACTTTATTATGGCTAATACCATCACTTCTTTTCATCGATTTAAAATAACTTGTAGACAACCCGATACATAGCGTAATACGACAAACAGATTTAGATTAACCGTGCGGTAAAGTGTAAACTCGCGGCTGGCTGGCCCGTACAGTAACAGCGTAGTGGCGGACAGCTCTACCATAGCGATTTATAAATATTTAGCTCGAAGCTCCCGAATAGCACATCACTAATTTTCTGACAATTTATTTCGATTCTAGAAACTCATGGTTGTATTTGAAAGATGTGCCAATGCAAACCAGCTTGAACTACTCTAGTGGCAATATAAATCCTTCGCATATTTTTCTTAACTAAATAATGGTCAACACATAAAAAATCAAAAGAACACGGATTCATAAATATTAATGAAAAACTTCAAGAAGGGAACATAAGACAATAGTAAAGAACTTATCGTTAAAAATGCAAAGTACAAAACTTCCAGAACAATTCAAAATTATTTACAAATGTTGCTTTCCACTTTATATTAGTTACGATATCTTTAATGACTTTCGCTCGGTACCCGATATAGATCGTATCACTTTTACAAAACTCTTTCTCAAGGTAACCGGATTACAAAATTGGAGATCGTTTATGGAAAACAGGACTTACCCTCGAATCCTTGATTGTCATGAATCTCCCGAGGTGGTCCAGTCATATCTTGGCCCTCCAAAACTGCCAAAAGGCACTGGTGTATGCAAATGTATTGTTGCTCCGTTTGAACCATCCAAACGCGTTCCTTCCTCATCGCCCAAACTATCCCAAAGATGTCCACGTATTTGGACATCAAGATTTGCTGGAGTATTCTGTCCAACGTGATGAAAGTGCCGCTACGACCCACCCCAGCACTACAATGGACGACCATCGGCCTTTGATCAGGCCGCACCCTTTCTCTGAAAGCTCGCACGAATCGTGCAAGCGTCTGAGGGGGACTGGGTACCCCGAAGTCTGGCCATGTCGTGAAATGGAAGTGTTGAATGACTCTCTTGACGTCCCCCTATTGGAAAACATTGTTGAGCAATGTTAAGTACATTGTGAGAATAGGTATTGAAATTGAATATGTATACCTACTAGGATTGGATTAGTTCACGGGGACTTGTGTTATTGTTGTATATGTAGGTCAAATATTTTTAATTTCGAATAAGGAATAAAAGTTAAAAAAATTATTTATGTGACGAATAAAGTTGATCCGGATTTTCGAACATCGAATAACGAATAAAGTTACAGTAACTTTTATTTGATGCGTTATTTAATTAATATTTTATTTAGGTAATGCCCAAACTGCTCACGAGCAATCGATAACGAAAAAAGCTTAACGAAACGGAAAATTCGGATTATCGACGCCACAAAGATGATAGGCATTTCACAAAATAGTAACTGAAAAGAGTAACTGATAATAACGATGCATGTAAAGAAACCCGCACCCTAGATTCGTTTTTGTTGTCCTTAAAATATATTTAATGTTATTTTCTTAAATAATCAGTGGGACGTAAATTACTTACTCTGCACAACATGAATTCCGTAATACTCCAGTCAGGATAGTGCGCCTCATTTAATATCGTGACACAAATATCTCCATAGTAGACTGGTAGAGTATCCACTGGCCAGTAACGATCACATTTTTCTCTGCCCTTTTCAATACACCTTGTCAACATTACAATCGCCCTACTGTTACTCTCCCAGACCATTCTCCAAAAATCATCGCGTGTCGAATGCAGAGGACCTTGAGTGACGATAAATTCTCTTGGAGAATTGTGCCCCTAACATAAAAGATATATGAACCTTAGAGACAATAAACTGTAGGGGAATGTTTATTGTACACTATCAAAAGGGACTATATTATTTTTTTCAGTTTTCATACACTGGACGAAAGATTAACAATAACTAACATTAAGGGAAGAAAAAGAAAATCAAGTGTAAAATAAAATACAGTTGTTCAAATTTGACTAATTAGAACTGTATCATGGTTCAGTAATACACTTAATATTTTTCATTTTCCTTAATGGCAGTAATATTGTTCAGAAGCTTAGAAATTTAAACGGAATTAAATTTAAATTGGAAACGCAAGTAGTCGATGACCGCCATAGGACTTAACACGCATTAACACTTTGAGTGGCGTCGGCGTATTTTCAAGTCCAAGGATTTTCGTCCTGTTCAAGTCTTTAGAGAAGTACAGTATGTTGTCGTTATAAGCTCATCACAACTATGCGTTATAAGCTCGGTTGCTATCCCCACCATTTCTTGGAATCCTTCGTTTGAAAGTGAGAGAGTCACTCGCGCAACACTTTCATTGGCGGCTCGGAATAGCCGCCACTATGCGTTGTAAGCTCGCCGCCAACACCGAGCGTGGAGCCTATAACGAGAATTTACTGTATTCTCCGAGAATCGTCGAACGGTCGCTTTGAAAACAAATCAAGCTCAATTTTTTTTGCACTTGGTCGCCGGAGTGACTTCTAACAATGAAAATATTAATTTCTATATTCCCTACTAAAATTTCATGAAAATGTAACCAGTGGATTGACGAGATTCTCCTAACGAGAATGTCTACAGAAGTCTAAGGAACGTAGAACTGATTGAAAGTGCATACAATTAAAAATCATTTTCATCTGAAAAACAACTCGTCCATTGGTAGTATTATCACGAAGATCTAGTGTCAAATGTAGAAATTGAAAATTTTTATTAATGTTGACAAAACCTCAGGGCCGACTTGGACCGATATTTGGCCACACTGTGAAGCACTCAAAGTGTTAAGTATTCGATTAGAAAAAGTATAAGCATTGAAACGTACAGGAACGTAATTGGCGTTGATGTAATCCGATCCCTCCTCATCATCCACAGGTTGGAGCTTAAATCTACTGTGGTCGTAGGGCAAAATATTTGTGAAACGATTCTTTGGTCTGTTACACGGTAAGTCCGCTGCTGTGCACGGTTGGTCTCTTCCAACATGCTTCAATTCTTCGAATTCCTCCGAGAAACGAAAGTCTGAATCCGCGGACATCGTGCGGTAATGTTCGGCAAAGTCCTCGATTTTGATCGGGCGACTATAAAAAGAAAGTATAGCAGATCAGTCGTTTCCGTCGAACATGCTCGAAATATCATATGTACCTATCTACATGTCTGTTCAATTTTATTATAACAGCCTAACTATGAATAATCATATTGTGAACTGAAAGCTACATTTAAAATGATATCGTAGCGTTTTTCTAAGAACATTGCAAAATTTATTTTCGTTTTTTTATGTAATAATTTACCTGGTGTCGATCACGCTGTCTGGTAACGACAAATTGTCGGTTGTTCGTGTTTCAGTTGTTTTACGACCTTGACTTCTTCTTCTTCTAACCAGCAAACCAATACCCAATAAAGTCAGCAAAAGCACTATCGGAACCGTGACTCCGACTATGATGGCCGTGTTGTCCTTATCTACTTAAACATGTAGATACAATTAGCTTGAAATCAAACATTTTGTTCGTAAAATGGTTTTGACTTAAACTACGAGACTTTGGTTTCTATGCTAATGCAAGCAATTCAAAGAATTCTAAAGAACATACAATTAAAATTTCTTTTTGTACAATCCATAAGCATAATGATACACTACAAACAATTTTGTATTCTGCACTCGTTGGCATAATTACAGAAATATCTACTTAAGTAGGTACATCAATTATGCATGTAGTGTCTGTCGCCAATTTTAATAAAACCTTGCAGATTTTTTAACAGTACTTTTTTTACTGTTAGCTGTAGCGACTAATTTGAAGAATAAAACTGCTTCTTTTCACTCGTGTGATATTCTGGGAACTATTGGGGATAGAAGAAACTTTCTTTACATAAATGTTTTGTGGTTTGAAGAGACATAACGTGGTACACGCGTTAGTAAAAAAATTGAACAATGAATTTAAATAAAAACACCTATTTTTGGCACCAATTTTGTTAACGACATAGAGTCATAAAAGTCTTGTTAAGTTCAGAAATAAAAGCAGCTGAAATGATTTTCTTGAGTCTCAACTTCACTTTTCTTGTTAGTATCCACATCGTTTTATTTTCTGTCAAAAAATTTTAAAACATTTATCTCGAAAATTGTGGCTTCTGTTTAATAGTCCCTAGATAGTATCAGAAGAATGGAACGTTTAGATTTTTATTCCTTAAGCTTGAATAAGTTGGGATAAACAAATATGTGCCGGTGATTATGAAAGTGGTGTACCTAAGTGAAAAAACTCTAAAAAATGGAGATTTATTTTATTTTATGTTATATTGATTTACATTTCAATATTATGAAAGAATTGTTGCAAAAAAAGGAAATAATTACATACATTTGTATTATGTATTAACCTTAGATGTGGAGAGAAACAAAAGAAAAAAGGAAGAAACCGCGAAATACCTATACTTAATTATGCTGAAAATAAGAGAAAATTAGGAGAAATATTGGTAAAGAATACAATAATAATAAAAATAAAATATTTGAATGTAGTAAGTTGTAATGATCAAAAAACTAGATTTGAGCACTTTTTGAATTTGAGAGACATTCAAAGGATTAAAAAACACATTTTCCATTTTGTGCAATAAAAAAATATTTTTTAATTCCTCCAAACGCAACCATCTAAATATCTCGAAACAGAAAAACATAAATAAATACACCACTTTCATAATTAACGGCATATATGTGTTTCTCACATATGGTTGTCTGCAATGTTTTACTTTATATTTAGTAAGACGTCTAATATCTAACAATCTTCTAAAATTATGTGTATTTTAAAAGAGTTTGAAAATCTAGAATAAAACAATCGATAACATTTTAAGGAAAAGTATTTTGCAGAAGCTTTTAATCAGTTTTCAAGTAGGGTAGATGCACCGTTTGTGGCCACATTAAGATATTGTACCAGTTTTGGCCACTTCTTAAAAAATATAATATTTTTCCGTGTAAACAATAATTATAACCTTATATTTCGGGCGGTATACTAAACAAAATATTTATGATGTGAAATTCTTCACATAATAATGATCTGCAAGCAATTTAAAAATAAGATAATTATGCACATGGCCAAAAACAGTGCAATGGCCACAAACGGTACTTCTACCCTATTTCTAATGAAAACAGCAGAATCACGTTGCACGTAATCAAACAAATAATTTTGTATTTTAATTTACTTAAATCAATAATAATTTGTACCTTTTTCCTTTTCAATGTACAAACTTATTGTCTTACCTGCCAGCAGCAATCCTTGGGCAGACATGCACATAAAATAATGAGGCATGAATTTAGCAAGCTTCTTATAGCTAGGGATCATCGCATGATCATTCAAATCTTTTAATATTTTCTATTATATGAACTTAAGAAAGAACCACAGATTAAAAATGAAATGAGAATAAAATTGAACCTACTGAAGTCATTAAAAATTTAGTTTCAATCATTGCTATTAATCATCTGTATATAAATACACGGGAAGTACTTTAATAATAACAACAAGTTTAATAAGAATCAATAATGTGTGATTTACATCGCGGTATACCCTTCCAAATTAATATGAACACGACCTGTAGATAACTTTTTCTTTATTAAAATATTTGCACCCAATTCCTACTTTAAATAAAATTTCCTTAGAAATTTTGAAGAATTTCGTAGCATAAATGTTACTTAAAGATTAGGAAAATCGCAGAAGTTTCTTTTAAGAAGAGACAGCGGCGATAAAATAAAAATGTCAGTAATACGTAGAAGTTTAAAGTGCAAATAGACAACTAAATATTTAAATATTACAAGAAACAGAATACTAATTAAAAGTGAACAGTTCAACAATGGAGGAATTGCAAATGTGACGCTTATTGCTATATAATTATTCAAATGAATATGATCTGTTAAAGGGTTTTGAAGAAAGCAGAATTGAAGAGTTGTTTAAAATTAGCTTTTCACATGATTGTTCTCACCTGTTTGAATTGGAAAACTGTAACTGGTGTCCGTGAATTTATCCGGGGCGGTGAAAGCTCGAACTTTGACTTTGTAGGTGGAACCAGATTTCAGTGGTCCATTGCAGTATCCATTCTTATTATCGCAATTTTCGCCACCGATTGTGAAGTCCTCCACGGATCCATTTTTGAAAGGATAGTAAGGATCCATCACCTGCGCATAAAACATAAAACATTTCATCAAGTAAACGGATGGAAGCTTTGTTAATAACTGCATAATCTTTACTGTTTGATTTACAATATGACATGGATGTATACAAAAAAACATCCACTAGATACACACTGCTAGAAATATTTATTGCACCACTCAAAAATCCACGGCGTGTGTAAACTTTTAATAGCTGCATGATCGATAAAGTGATTGGTATCGAACTCAAGTCGATCCAGATTTTGGAAATCAGGCAATAATAGTTTCACGACACTAATATCAACACTCCATCTGCCGCTCTTATGTATGCGCGAGTTCAGAATTTCGATTTATATAATTTCATTTTTATCACGGATAAGACTGTACTATTTAAAAATCTACACTTTATTTACAAGATGCAATTTTGAAGATTTTCAAAAATCAGTGGAGAGGTAAAAAATTCAAAAAGAATACTCAGCAAGCGTAAATTTCTTTTACGTAAAGTGTTAAATAAGGTCTGTAAGTGATGACATGGTAAATATAAATATCTTCTGTTTGATTGCTGTTACAGAGGAGTGTATTATACCGAAGAACTGATAATTTCGTGGAATTGATGGTAGGATACCCTTAAATGGTACAAGATTTTGAAAAACGCTTGTTGAAATCAGTCAGGCTTTTCCGAGCAATTACTTCCGCCGGGAATGTTTTGCACAGCCTGTTCCGCACTCTAAACACATGTCGACAATAATAAAAGCTTAAACGTCTATATTTTTTACCAGATTTTTATAAAAGCACTAACAATGAATGGGCGATATTTTCCTGATGAAAATGAGCCTAAATATGTATAGTATACAACCTTATTAAGGGTAGATTTAATCATACAATGTGGGTATGGTTCGAATTACTTCAGAATTTAATAAACAAATTAAATGATTAAATTATGAGATCCGGTTTAGGCTTATTTTCATTAAGAGAATCTTGTCAACCCATTGGACAAGACATACTTTTACGAAAATCTGATGCAGAATATATCGTTGTTTGCATATATTGTTAGTTCGATTAATAATTTCTCATTTCCGATTAGTACGTCGTCAGTTGCATTTGAAATTAGAATTACTAGGAACTGAATGACTTTCTGATGAAACAAGAATGTATCTTAGCAGTAATAATAAGAATCACATCAAATATGTACTTTTTTACACTTCTATCGAGCTTATCCTTGAACATGCACACGAAGCCGCGCAAATACTTTAGCACGTTTATTTTCATTAGGATTACATGATATATGCACTATGGTCGTAAAATGTTCCCCGTCATAAGAAAATTACTCATCAGAAACCTTTAATAAGGCGTACAGGAAGTAACTACGTACCTACTTGGCGTTTAAATGACTGGTGTATTCATTCACAAAACGATAACTTTAAATACTTTTTACTACCAATATTATCCTTTTTGTTTCTAGTACATTTCATTTCCCAATGAATTAATTATTCGAGTCTACCACCAATTTAGCGAATTAACAGTAGTAATATTCTATAGGAAAAAAAGCATTATCATTCGTCACCTGTGTAAACAATTTCCCAGCTTTGGAAATCATGTTCTCTAAAATATTCATGGTCCAATTTAGTAAACATGTCAGCGCATGCACACGTATACGTTTACTTTAAAAAACTGAAGGAATATGTGTGCTGAAACCTATCCCATAGTTAGCACAGTGTAGGCAACCGTTGCAGTTGGACTGGTGCCATTTATAGTCACCATTCACAAGATAATTAATGGTCACAAGATATTTTAATTCAATTGTCCATTGCTTCCACTATTTTTTATTTAAAAAATTTTATAAGTTCTAGTCAAAACACGCGATCACATTCCCCTTAACACCAATCTCTGCAGCAAATCACATGTCCCACATCCTAACGCCCACTTCAAAAACAACTTCTTAAATGTACGTGTCCGTACTTCGTTCATTCATCACAATCTTTGCACATTTGCCAGTTTATTAAATTAGAATAGCAATTGTAATATTAAACGTTACAGTTCCACATTATTTTTATATGACACAAGTTTCTAAACGGATCACTGTTACGATAGTTGTGTGTTGGCGACTGCGTGCACTGAGGACACCTAGGATCACGCGCATTCTACGATCAACTATTGCGTCTGGATTACACGTAATGTAACAATTGCGAGAACGTGATTGCTTATGCGTAGTCTCGAGTGCACGTATTTCTCCGCTGTTTGCGTTACTCGCTCGTGATCGTGCAAGTTAACGAGTCACTCTGCGAAATACACTGCATTAATTAGTTTACATCTCTATTGCAATATCGTTCGCGTGCCAATGACAAGTTGCACTTGATTACTCGATTCGTGAATAAAACATTTCACTGTAAGCACTTGTGTTATGTTTTATGTTGATACCAACACTCATAATAAAATATTTCAGATCCAACGGCAGAAAATATTGTTTGGATATTGATGGTGTTACTCAACTATTTTACTGGTCCAATGGTATTTAAAATTTTCGTTAATTATTTTTATCCCATGAGAGATACTTTATTTCTCTTTGTTATTTATTTCCAAAAACTTGCAAGTTGGTTATAAAAAAATTATAAATAAAATATGATCGTCGTATTAATTATACTTAATACGCTTTTATAGTAACATAAGTATATGTACTTTTCATAGAAGATATAAAATTCAATTCTTCTTTGCACAAATTGATAATTCAATAGGTACTGATTTATTGGTAATACATTTTTTTATCGTCATCGAAGAATGACAATGTACGCTCGTTTAATGTGTCACTGCAGTATAATTTATTACTTTATCTGCGTTTTGTTTTGCTAATGCAATGTATCTCATAAATCATTCAAAACAAGGGAAAATCTTGCATAGGGAGAATGAGTTACATATCAGACCTATACTGTGTAATAAGTATCACTAATGAAACAAATACATGTGTAGGAGAATAGGTTTTGTAATTCCTATGTTTTCGGAAGCCTCGAAAAAAGGGGGAACCTGGTTTAGGACGCAGAAAAAATCGATTTTTTTTGTCGACAGTAATACTGATGGAGAATGTGTTTCCAAAGTTACAGACAGAAATTCGAAGTAGCTTCATAGAAATGTGAGAAATAAAATTAACACCGGCGGCGCGGCGCTACGAAGATATGCCAATAAAATAATATTAAATGAATTATTCTTGAATAAAAAAAAGTTTTCTTGTTGCCTGAATGTACAGTAAAGCGCCCTTAAAGTTTTGGAAAGATGCGCTTTATATTTGTTGAGAAAATAATTCTTAAAAATCGCCGTGTTTTCAGCGTCTTAAACCAGTTTCGCCCCTTAAGCGGCAGTTTATAGAAAATGACGGATATCAGACTCTCACCTGATACGGGGGCCAGATGCTGTATGCCTGGACATCTCTCCAGCTGGGCATCTCTAGACCAGATGCATTTTTACTGTCATCCTCGGCCACGATGATCGTGTAAGACGTCACTGCGCCATTCTGTTCACTGAAGTAGTTCTTTCTGAAGCGTATCTGAATTGTCGTGCTGCTCCTGCAAACTTCTGTCGGCACTACTTGAGTGGGTGGTTTTGGCGGTGCCAAAATTGGCATTTTTTGCTTCCAAACTGCTTCAGGCCCGAAACCAATCTTTGTCTGGGCTTGGATGCGAAATATGTACGTCTTTCCTGGTATAAGAAACTTGATGACGCCGCGGTACTCGCCTGGCCCGAAGTCTTGCGTCTGAGTGTGAGCCGAACCCTAATGGCAGTAGATGAAGGCATCGTGTCAATCTGAGTTGGCCTTATTTATGCAATATAATTACGATAATTTTTTAAATATGCTTTCCCTAATATATTTCTATCAGTTTTGATCATTGATACAATTACGAATTTGTACGTTAATTTCAATGACATCTAACTTTTTCGGTTCAGAACAGTTTATAGATTCTATTTTTAAGTGACGTATACAGGCTGAGCCATCTAACTCTACCACTTTGAATTACTTCTAAAATTAAATTACAGTTAAGAACCTTTCGAATTGAGGGGGCAAACAAGAAACTAATTTTGGATTGTACGACCCCCTCCCCTTGGTACGATACTACTGTTGTATGAAACATTTTTTCATATAACAGACAACTTATAAGTAATTTCAATTGGTAGAGTTAGGTGACTCACATTGTATAAAGCGAGGTGTGGCACGCACATGAGTCACAATCACATTGATGTTAATTGGCATTGGTAAGAGCCATATTTGTCTCGAAGTTACAAATTTCAGTGGAAGTTGCAAATTCATTCGGTCACTCAATTTCGTAATTAAACAGATAAATAGGATACTGTTTGAATCAAGTAGGAGGCGACTTGGCTGAAGAACTTAGAAGAATTATACAGGATGAGTCATAAATGTATGTCAATACTTCAGGGGGTAAATCATGACACTAAAGTAAAAACGTCATATGAACCTACATACCTTAGTTTTCGAGTTAAGGATGATTAAAGAATATGTTATTTAATTAATCAACCCATTAGACGTTCAAGTATTTTTAGTATTGAAGGCAAGTGAATAATACACGCTATCTGCAAGAAAGCATACAAAAATTGACTTGAAACTACTGGAAGAATTTCTGGTATTTTTAGCAAGTGAGAAACTCAATGCTACGACGTGCAGTAGCGTGTGTTGATACTGTTGAGACACGAGGCCAACACTTGGAACGTTTTCTTTAATCATTCATAACTCGAAAACTAAGGTATGTAGGACATATGTTCATACGACGTTTGTACTTATATGCGTGCCTTGACCTAACCCAAACCTATCCCCTGAAGTATTGGCATGCATTTGTGAATCACCCTGTATAGAACATAGAGATCTAAAAACAGTGTGTTGCCTTACTAGCGTATAAAGTCGTTCAATTATGCAATTTCCTAATAATCCAACCTACTATCGCCAGGATAATATGCATTTTAAATTATTTGAAGATGATGGAACATTATAGCTAACTCAAATCCTCACAAGTAAATGTATTCAAATTACCAAAAAAAGTCTGCTCAGACTTACGTCCAGCCCATACGTGATTGTGTACTTCGTGATGATACCATTCTGCTCTTGGCTAGGCAGAGACCACTCAAAGCTGATGTCACTTGGCTGGATGTCTGTGGGATGAAACTTTTCCACCTTGCCAGGATAGGACTCACTAGTAGTGAAGCTAGCGCTCAGAGGGTTTGACACTCTGAGATAAGAGGATGCTGTGCCAGAACGTACCACCAGTGTGAAAGTGTAATTTCTATGAGGCTTTAAGTCGGATATGGTTATTAGATTGACTGACGTAATGTTCTGAATTAAATTTCCGTCTGTGTTTATGTATTGCACTTCGAAGGCGTCGTACTGCCCGCGCGGAATATCCCAAGTTAGTGTGATTCTTGTGTCATTGATGTCTATCGCCTGAATAGCTGTAATTGGCTCAGGATCTGAAACCAAGTTTCACGGTGGATTGTAATTAACATCCATTCAGGACTAAGCTTAAGGTTCGTTACGTATTTCTGGGGAATTGAGATTTGTCTGTTCTGCTTGATTATGGTTTATCTCTATGCCAACTATGCGAAGGTGGATAGGTACTAAATAGTAAAATTTCGTCAAACAAAATTTATTTCATCTATACGTTCTAATTATACAAGATGTTCCAAAGATGATATTATTTGATTTTAAAACTCAAAAGTTGAGAAAATAGTTTAATGTATGTAGAATAAGTATGTTATTTGCAAGGTGCAACTATGTAGTTCCTCTAAGGTTTAATGAAGGATTTAATATGAATACTATTTACGAGCTATTTTTGTGTCTCGTTAACTTAGATCAATTAAACACCTCAGGATATTAGAAGAACTCTAAGAAATGTTCGATGCTATTAAATGATATACGCGTTTTGGTAGTAAATATTATTATTGAAAACGAATATTATAAAATTATTATTCAAAATCATTCGTTTCGTGTTACTAATTACAGTACCCTATAAATAAATTGATGTTCATATTACACAGCTATGACTGCATTTTAAAAACATCCTGTAATATAAATAACATACAACTTCAGGCAATGTGTTGCGTCGGAATGGTTTGTATTGTTATTTGATGAATTATTCTCAACTTTATCACAATTTTATATACGCGTGTCGGGAAAACAAGATGTACGGATAATTATCTGGCTGAAAATATTGGATTGAGTAAAATTTTATGACTTGTGTTTGTCAGAAATGGTAACGCCACTGAAAAATATTAAAAAATCACTTCTTCAACTGATAATTTAAAATAATTTAAAAACATGATGCACTTTTTATTGCTTTCACCAGTATATCAAATGAAACCATATTTAAACATAGATTCGTTAGGTAGGACTCTATATTCTTTATATAACGTAGAGCGAAAGTTCATCATGTTTCCATAAAATTAACACTTTTATGTGATAAACTCATAAGATACCAAATCTGATAAGACACGAAAAAATTTCCAATGCTATCTAGTAATTAATAAATCACAAGATACAGTAACTAGTGTAACAAAAACTTATACAGGAAACAATACAATTGGAAAATCCAGATACAATATTAATTTGAAGTAACTTATATAAAAATTAAAAAAATTGTGCTTGACAAACACTTTATTATCTTTCCAGTTTCATTTGTTAATTACATTTTAATACACGATGTAGAGCACCACAAGCTGCAAGGCTGATTCTAAAAGAAGATATACCACGTTCTTAAGTGGAATTTCATAGGAATGCGTACTGTCCTAATGTACGCTTTAAAAACATTGACAGAAGCCACGCGACAGGGTAAAATTTTAACACGACAACTTAAAGAAACGTATGATTCCCAGAACCATACACTACTATAAACCGATAACTAAATTTGTATGGGATTGAAAGTAAATAATTATATCAATATCAACATAACGCTTAACTATGAATAATATAATATTAACACTTTGAGCGACGCAAGGTTAGGGGAAATATCATTTCAACTTTTGCCAGAAAGTATTATTCAGTTCGCGCTGCGTTTTCAACTAGGAGTGGTACAAGATATAATATTCGAATATTCGGATACCAGAGAATTTGAATTTGAGATGCGAAAATTCAAATACCTAGGAGTATCTGGAGTAATCTGAACCGGAAAAAAATCTTTTTCGTACAATATTTTATTTAAATAATAATTATTTACTCTTTGCAATAAATTATTCCTTGTATTTATTTGAATAATTTGTTCGAATAACGATTGTAAAATAATTAAAATAATAATACTAATAACTGATGGTTGTTTTCGTTTCAAAATTTATAAATTCATCAAAGATTAACAAAGTTTAAGATTTATCCTTTGAAAAACAAAGATTCTAAAGGCCATTATGACAAAAAATTTCACGATAAAGTGTGAACAAATATTTCATGTTCAGATTCCCATGCGGTACAATCGGAAATTCACTCCGAATATTCGAAGACATAATTCGTATTCGAAAAAATTCGAACTATTCGAATATTTACAGCTCTATTTTGAACACATGCGCGACACTAATAAAAATTGATCATCTATATTGTTGATTCGATGTGCTAGCTTTTTCGTTCAAAATGAGTCCAAATATGCCATCATACAAACAATATTTCATTGCGGCTACTTCAGATCAATTTTGAATTCCGCAGACGAATTGTACATAGGTACCACATATCTATGTATGTAAGTACATCATCTGTGTTTGAAAATAGTACAACTGAGGTCAAGTTTGGGCTCATTTTTATCAGAAGAATCTCACCAAAAATTTCGGATAATACTTTCGGTACGTTTTAAAAAATATACAGGTTGAAACACAACAACGCCGTTGCACAGGATGGAAATCCCACGGCGTGGAAATACGCCGACGTCGTTCAAAGCATTAATAAGAAACTTCTATATAACGAAACATATAACTTATAATTTGTGTTGAAAATATTCTTAATTCCTGCTCCAGCTAATACAAAACTAATAAACAATACGCGAGTTTACCATTTCTCTGTTATCAACATTCTTCTATTCATGTACCCGGCAGTTTTTCACCGTGAATCGTTATTCTTCCATAGAAAATACTCACAAAGTCGATCCTGCCTAAGTAGAGGTCTGCTCTCCACGTTATCGCTGACAGTCCAAACAGTCACGTTGTAGAGTTTACCGGGTGTTAGGCCAGTAAAGGTGACCTTAGTGTCGGTGTCGTCGACCAGTCGCTCTTTCGTCGTGTTGCTTTCATCGCTAATCCGGAACCGATACAAATCGAACTTGGACGACTTGGGTGTCCGTGTGTACCTCAACGTCAGAGCATCCGGCTGTTCTCGATCGACCACCACAACGACTTCCGATTGGATCAGTGGCACTGGATTTGACAGACTCGTGTTTGTTGGGTCGTGATCTTTTTTTTAAGTAACTTTAATCACCGTGTTCCCTATCCAAGCTGACTTTACAGTTACCATTTTCTTTAAATCGTGTCTGAACCATAAATAGAGAAACGGACGGAAGGAAACAGGAAGTTCAAAGGACACAATTCACACGATGTGAATACTACTGTGATCTCATCAACTGCTTTCACTATCAGAACTATGTGCTATACTCATTACGTTTCATTTCAAATACACAATATCTATTATTTATTCAGTATGTACCTAGAGTAATAAAATTTCATCACTCGATCTGAAGGATGATCACAAAATAGGCTAGAATTACGTGGGAATGACAATAAGCTATGCACTGCTTCACAAGATGGAGTAAAATGAGCTTCAGTATATGAATTGTATATGTATAATACAAATAGCTCGTAAGGTTCTATTTATGACAAATGCGTCCAGAAAATCAGAAATTAAGTGACTCTGGAAATATTGGATTAGTGCTGAATTCAAATTTTTCACACGTGTTAGCACTCATGCACAGGCGTAATTCGTTAATAAAACAGTTAAGTAGTCGATTCAAAACGAAAAACGCTGTTGTTGTCTTTAATATGTAGACCATTTTTAAGAAAATTTGTGATTCAACTCACTTGTCCTAGTTGTCAGATTGGTGACATCGCTGACCAAGTTGTAGGACAATGTGTAGATCGTAAAGGAGTATTGAACACCTGGTATAAGGTCGCTCACGAGAACCTTTTGAATAGTGTTTTCATCGAATGGGGTGCTGGATACATCGTTGCTTTCCGTAACATTTTTCGATCGTACATCGTCGGGGTTATCAACTGGCCACCATTTCACCACGTAGACTTCAATTCTACCTTCTGGCCTCGGCCACTCCAATGTCACGTTTGTGGAATCGATAATCGGAGTGATGTTCAGCACTGAATTTGGACCTAAAAGAATTTGTACAGTATAAATGAAACAGAATTGGTACAAATGAAGATGCTTGAATAGATAGTTTCTTTTTAACTCATTTTTTTCTTATTGCGTGTGAATTTAAGAATCCGATTTATTTTTCATGTTTACAAGCGATAAAATTGTAGCACAGCAAAATCTCTATTCAGTTTACAAGATCAATTGTCAGGTTTACAAGTCATAGTTCGACAAAATTTGACTTTTTTTCGGATTTGTAACATTCAACAGCCGTTTCTTACAGGTTTTCGTACGCTGAAAATGAACCCCCAAACCGTTTGTCGCCATACCCTCAGTTTTTCAGAAATTCGATTTTGAAAAAAAACTGCAAATTTTCAACTTTGAACAAGTTCTGTGCCGAATCAGTAATAATTATTCTGTAATAAATCGAATTTCTCAAAAACTAAGGGTGATGGCAACAAACGATTTGGGGATTCGTTTTCAGCGGACGAAAATCTATAAGAAACGAACTGTGGAATCAATGAATAACTTGGAAATGAAATTGGTAGTGAGTGCTTGTTTAGATAGTCTAAAATGAACGACGGATAATGTCGGTTAAATTTTTTTCTAATTAACAAGTGATGGCGAATACTTGATTGACTACTGGGTGTAATTATTTTTTAAGGGAAACTCTATAGTGCTGTTGGGCATGAAACATTTTCTGTCTACTTACGAACTGTATGATTCACTTGAAGTGGATAAAGACTTTCCACTCCATAGCTCACAGTATTCACTTGAATCGTATATTTTTCGCCTGGCGTCATATCCGTCACTTCTGCTTCCGTGTCTACAACATTAGGCAGCTTCACCCATCTTGGGTCGTCTTCTGTTTGGTATCTAATTGAAAATTCGGAGTACAACGAATCGGTTGGTGCTTTCCAGTGAACAACCACAGTGTTGCTTGTTACCCTCTCAATGCTTAAATTTTTTGGTGGATGAGGCACTGAAATTATATACTTATATTAACCACAGAAGAAGAAACATGATCGACAAAAATATTGTAAAGGACATGTTTCTTAAAAGTTGTAAAATTTAAATCCTTGTTTACTAACGTATAAAATAACAATTTACAATGCTAAATGTTAAATTACTAATTATAAGTTAATTTCATGAAATATTGCGCAATAATATAATATTTTAATGATTTTTAATGGTAGATATTTTTTTAGAAGAAAATTAAACTCTTTGTATTTGACCGCTTTTCAGGCACCTACTTTGAATGTAGGAAGATATTTGTGCTACCACAAAATGTAAAAGCAGAATGAACGAAAAATCGCCAATCAAGGTTTTTCTTTCGATACAGATAAGTGAACTGAAATTGAATTATTGAATTGAATTGAAATATATTTATTTTTTCAAAAGATATAAAACTCTTTTTTATATGTATATGAATAAAAATATATCAATATTTTATATTATTAGAAATAATTTCAAAAATTATAAGTTCGTAAAAAAGTCACAAATACAAAGCACAAATGATACAATTCTGCTGACACGTTACTTTGTGTTACTTATTGTTGAGAACAAAGAAAGGGGCAACTATATCTCATATATTCTACATATGTTTCGTCATTTCTACGCAATATCTGAATTTAAAATGACCCAATACAGTCGAAACTGTATTATAAACTATTACAAATTAAAAAATAATTATCGTATCTCTAAAAATAGATATATGAAAGTGTAGATCTTTAAAAATGGCACATATTGAAAAGTAATCAAGCTTTCTGCGATGTAAATCCTATGTGAGTCTCGCAGTAGCTTACACGTTGGTTCTTGGTAATTCGGAAGAGAGGATTCACGCTACTTACAAACAGCTTGGAAGTAGTCATGTGGCTCGCTTCTCAAACCATGACTAATGGCGAAGACTTTAACTTCGTACGCTGCACCAGGATAAAGATCTTCCAATACGATATGCGATTCTGTGATTAGTGTTGTCGCACTCTCGCCAGTATCATTCCTGTTGTGTATTACTTCAAATTTTTCTTGTTTCGAATTGACGTCACTTTTCCACGAGATGTTCAGCCCTATCTCAGTTGGCTTTAGATCCTCGATTATTGGACTCGAAGGGCGTGTAATTTGGTACAAAACGGTTTCGTTCGATTCCACTTTGTTGCTAATTGCTTGCACTATTATAGAATAATTTCTGCCTGGTAACAGGGCTTCCAGAGTGACCTGAAAGTAAAATATAATCGAGTGTTAAAAACAGCTATAGAAGACGATATAAAATTACAGTGGATGTATGATATGCATATGGAAATATACAGTACTGGAAATATTTATTGCCCCACTCGAATAAACACGTTATCACTGTTGGAAAATATTGCAAAAATGTGGGGTCCAATAAATGTTTCCATAAAAATGCACATAACATATCACTTTAAACACCCTTCAAAAAACTAAAAAAAATGTTAATTTGTTTTCTCTTATAGCTGTAGGAAGTAATAAAAAAAATACGTACTTTGGTCTTGTCAATTGTTAATGTATTACTATCACCACTTATCGTTGTTTCCACTTCGTGATACTGTAACTTATAACTATCCTGCGTGCTGGAGTTTTCGGGAAGCCAAGAAACTTCAACCATCCCAGTTTTCTCATCAATGACAGCGCGAAGATCACGTACTGGCAATGGTTCTGATAACACCAGTAAAAAAACATTATTAGCAACAGGTATTACTTTATGTTCGAATTCATTGGAAGGGAAATAGCGATTGACCACCAAATTTATTAAAAAAGGATATAACCAAACACAACATTTATGAGTGCAAAATGGTGTTATCAAAATCAATTTTATCAGCCACTCAAATATCCATTAACTGGATGGTCCTCTATTATTCGGTTAGTAGGATACATAGAAGATGATCACAAGGTTTTACTAATTAAGTGAATTTGTTAACCAGTTAACTGTTTTTCATCGATTATTCCTATGATACGTGTATGCATAAAATGCGAAACATTTTACACGCATTCCAGGTACTAATCGATTAATAGATAATCAACCAAATTGTGATATACGCTGTTCATCAGTACACTGTACATATTGATTTGAAGCAGAACACTCTGCGTTTATTGACAGCGAAACGTTGCAAGATATCTCTTCATAATATATACGTTTGATATAGCAAGTATTGTTATCCTGATATTAAAATGTTCATATTCGTAGAAAAATATTAAATTCTTAACAATTCATATATATTTGCAACCAATAAATTACTTTGAAAAAGAAAGCATATATTAATATTGTAGCGTTTAATTGAATTGTCCTTAATTTAATTAAAATTATCTTTAATAAGTTAAATTATTAAATCATCTTTAATTTAATTAAAATATCTTTCTATGACTACATTTCATTAGCAATGAACTTCCTAAAATCACCCTGACTATCAGTAAAATAATTCACAATACACCCCCAAGTTAAAAGAAAATTACTTTCCCTTCTATTCATACATATTAAGCACTGAGTTCCTTCAAATGATAAGAACAGAAAGAAATGCAAACTAATTACTTAAAGTAACGTCCCCGCTAGCTGGCCAGCTGGTAACTTTTCCTGAAACTGTCTTCACGACCACCTGATACGTTTTTCCTGGTTCTAGGTCCTTGAATTCGCATTTGCTCTCGTCATCCCGATTTCTGGTGACTGGTGCGAGTCTTCTGTTACCCCCTAAAGATATTTGATACTTATCGAACTCGGACATTCCTTCGGGGGGATTCCAGAAGACTCGGAAGGAAGTCGATGTTATTGAAGACTTGTCGAAGGTAACGTTCAAGGGACGCAATGGCACCGTTCGATATTGAGCCGTTGTGGGGGCTGAAGTTTCATCCTCCGACACCGTCTGCACGGAAATATTATAGGCTCTGCCTGTAAGGAGCGAAAGCCAAACATTAAGTGGAGTTTCATCTTTGTCGTGATTAAAAAATCAAATTTCTTTCATTGTTCAATGCCATGCCATTTTATTACGAAAGAAAGTAAAGTTTTAACATTAATTGAAATAAAGTTACTGTAGGTTGAATAATTGAAGAATTATATGGAATAGAGTAACAAATGTATATTCATTGTTCACGAATATATTTATATCTATATTATTATAGGCATATAAAACGAAGAGTAAAATTTAAATTTTTTTAGAAGGACGAAGTTTCACTTTTTTTTGTACGATAGAGATGTTCATATTTTCAATACGTACAAAGTAAAACCTTTTTTTGATACTTAAGTATCATTGAATAAAAGAAGATAAATCTAAAAAATTCACTAATTAATTTAAATTATTTCTTTATTTATTCTCGTCTTAAATTTTATTAACTGACATAATAAACACTGAAATACTACGTATAAAGCCGATAAAACATCAGGGAAATTGGAAATGCTTTGCAAACAGTGACATATTGATTTCGCTTCAAATTCTTTTTTAAATATGTTCACGCTACTGTTTCTATCATTCTAATTTTCATAAAAAACAATATTTTTATATAGTAACAATAAAATACATAATAGAATAAAATGTTTTAATAAATCACTTACCAGGCACAAGTCCTTTGAAAGCAGCCTGCGCAGGCCCAGGAGGTTCTCCTTCCTTTTCCACATAAAGAACAGATTCTATGGCATCAGCAGGATCCGTACTAACTTTATAATGGGTGTAAATCCCAGCTGGATAAGGCGGCTGCCAAAGGACCAATAGGGTAGTTTCATTCCTAAACCATACAATAAACTTGCCCGGTGTGTTGGGTTCTGTAAAAATAAAAATAGGACTGATGCTCGTATACATATATTTAGCTTAATTCCATCAATACTTAATCGACGATTATCGAGAGTAAAGGAAAATAAATTTATTTGTTACGTGTGAGAAACACGAAAATTAAACCAATTATCATTATTTACCATTTCTGCTCTGTTATAGTAACACTAAACCGAATAAAATCCACATAAAATAACTAAGAATAACTGAGAAGTCACATTATAATTCCAAGGGTTCCCTAAAAGTACAGGATATTCTGGAAACTGGAATTACATAATATCAGGAAGTAATGGGATCTGTATAGAACTGAAATCACTCACTCGTCGTGAAATTCCTGCTGGTGTAAGCCACACTTTCTTTGGTGTCTAACACGGTGAAAAGTTGAAGTGAATACGTCGCTCCGGGGATCAGATCACGGAGCACATAGGGCACTGCATCCGCAGGGATGACGCTTGTTTTTGGATTTCCGGTGTCGCTGAAACTTTGCACCCTCAACCGGAAACCGGAATAATTGCCCTCGGCTGGCGGTGCCCAATAGACTACTGCAGTCTTTCCATTGCGCACCGAGACGGTTAAGTTCGAGGGTGGATCCGGTACTGCAAAATCAATTGTATTCACTCTTACTGAAATATTTGTGCGCTCGTTGGAGACAATTTCTATGCAAACAATTGTTAAACGGGATCAGTGACGAATTTTTAGTGAAAGCTTTCTCCAAATGTTAGAATTCTTACTTTATATCTAGGAAAAATGTATGAACAGGCTTATATGCAATTTAATACTTTGCTAGTCAATTTTGAACATTATTTTAGCGAAAAGTATTCCTGGCTTTCGGTGTGTATGTACCGAGATATATTAATCACATCATTTTAAATTGAATTCAGTAAGTAGCAACATTACTTTTGCACTTTTAAGGAAAAATTATCAAATTCAGTCTTTGCGTGTATATATGTGCTTCTTTGCCGACTAGTGTGTGTATGCATAATTTTGCCAGTGATTGGATTCAGGGGAACAATTATTAAAGATGTCTACGAAAACATTTTTTCCTGATTCTTTGCCAGGATACCACGCCAACTCGATTACTTTTGGCAGATGACGTCTGAGATTTTGATAAAACTGAAATATGACATACTTCATATGAAATTGGACGGGGTTTAAGTCAACATTTTGCCGAGTTTCAATTTGTTTAAAAAATATAGGCTCAAAGTTCGCAATTTTTGTTCATTGTCATGAATATGAGGTCTCCAAATGAATTTTTATCTCTAGGTTGATTCTACTTTCATATTAATCAGAAAGGATTGATCTTCCTCAAAAAATCATTTTCACAACATGAAAATTAGTAACAAACTCTTGTTTTTAAATATCACTCCAAAGCCGTATTTTTAAAAATCTGAACAAAACACGACCGGCGTTGTTCAAAGCTTTCGCTATAAAATAAGACTTCCTCTAGGGTGGACACTTTTAAATTGACTTCGCAGCAAGCTATTAATTAAAATCTACGGTGCGCTGCGTTTCAAGTGTACAACCGGCCTACGCACTCGGCTGCTAAGGGCGGCTGACCATACTGCTCGCACCCTATATTATTAAAATTATGTCTACAAATGATATCGTCAAGTCTGATACCCGTCTGGTTGATGTAAAAAAATATATACAAAAAGTATCAGTCAAAATTAAATATTTATTTTGCATAAACAAAATTAAAATAAATATTTAATTTTGGCTGATACTTTTTTTACATGTTTTTTGTACCAACTAGAAGGGTATCAATAAATTTAAAATATATATTTATTTTACATAAACACAATTAAAATAATAATATATTTTGAAGACGGAACTACATTTTTTTTTATAAAATTCACGCTTATTCTATTCCATTTGTCTCCCCCCAAATTTTCTCCCACATTTCTTCAGTAAATTAAGCCAACTAGAAGTACATTAATCAGGGTTTACACTAAACTGAAATAGGATTTTTAATCCCAAACATCAACATTGATTAAATACATACAACATGTTACACGCGTGCGATGGTCGGATGCGTTAATGAATAACTGTATATGCAAAATATGTTTCACATCTTTAATCGTTTATTTGGGCATCAATATAGTATCACAAGTTGTTCTGGTAAGTCTAATCAATTTCTTGTGAGGAAGTATTTATCGAAAAATGTTGCTGTTATGTTTTGTTCGGTACCCATTGTAGGTAGAACTGTAACCCTAATCCTACTTATAATCGATAAGAGAGTTATGGGCATGCATACCTGTGATTATGGAGCCAGTCCATGTGAGCCAGTCTTGAAGTGTACCGTTACTATAATACAACCAAAATTCATATCTAGTGCCAGGAGAGCAGTCCTTGAACTTAATGACATTACTTATGTCAGTGGCGTTTATGGTAGTGTTTGGTCGTGGATTACCAACAGGGGGGCTGTAATCTAAACGATAAGAGCCTCCCTGGCTCAAGTTCCCTGGTATCTGGATCGCCAGATCGGCTGAATACGTGACCTGCACAAAAAATATTAACGTGGTTAATGACTTACGTTCATGACGTACAGTTACTAATGTATGTTTGTATGTATGACTAATAACTTATTATTATTGCGTTAGTGATCAAATAAATACAATGAACACTAAATTTAATCAATTTAATTTGATGATATCTTCTTTATAGTAATACCAATGAACTAATAATTTTTATTTTATACAATTAGAACGGTATACCAATGTGCAAATGGCAGAGAAAATATAAATAGAGGACGTAATCACAAGAATTATAAAAAATAAGCATATTCTACGATTGATCTGCAAAATTTTGGGAAATGATCTTGAACAAATTGGAGAAGCAGATACGTGTTAGAAATATTCTCATTATTTTGTATCCAAATGATGCAGGTGTTTTTGAAAAAATAATATCGAGACAATCCACGTGGAGTGGTGTTCTAATTGTAGTAGGAAATTCTGTTCTATTGTGATGTTAATAGTGACACACAGATGATTATCATAATAAATGCAGTCCAAGATCATATTAACGGAGTATATAAATTCGATAGGAAAAACTGCTGGGACATAACTAACAATAAGAAGGTCTTTTACCATAAACACAAGCAAGTGAACTTTAAAACAATACGCATATTGTTTGCAAATGTGCAAATGATAAACATAAAAGAAATACGGTACAATAGTACCACACTTGCTGGTGATATAACAATAGTTAAGAAAAAACGTTTCCCATCATAAATAATGAAAAATTCCTAAAATGGCATTTACTAATAATGTAACGATTTATAAACGATGGAAAGAAAATAAACACAGCAATAAGCCATAGATATCATTAGATTAGGCACGATTTGTAAGTCATTAAAGCTATTTAGGTAAGAATTTATATTAAATACAGCAGAAATGCAACAAAAGACAAAAAATGTAGCGATACAATTTTATTTGTATCACAAACATAATATTGATTGCGTTACATACATAGTTCATAAAAGTATGTTGCCGACACGAAACTTATTATGTTACAAAGAATATTGCAGTATGACTCAAGCATTGTGCATAAAAGTCTGCTGTAGTTTGCTTTAAATTAAAATCATCAAAAATTTTCAGAATACTATGAATCAAAGAATCTTTACAAAGTTGTAATGAGCAAGTTAAACATTATCTCTAATCAAAGAGCATAGTTGTTGCATTATTTATAGTAAATTTCATTGAAAGAATTTTAGTGTCGTAAGTAATCACAAATTCAATATTTACCTAAACATTATTTCAATTATCTTTTTCTCTTCCATCTGGAACGTACTTTGGACGCAATTAAAACTAAAACTCGATGCCAACTATAAAACCCTTTTATCATGTAAAATTGGAGTCTATTTGGAGTCCATTTGGAATCTATTTGAGGAAGGAAATAAACCCAAATGGATAAACCCCTATTCACATAGAAAGTATCTCTAGTGCGAAAAAGTTCGGGGTTCAAATGTAAGTTATTGAGCCATCGTGTGTTCCTCCCGAACGACCTCGATTTTCTACTTGGATTATTGCCAAGCCTATGTAGTTAAGTTCATTCTAACCATTTATCGTCTGATAAAAAAATTTCTAAGCCAGCTGTGATTCAGCATTTCATCATCGCTGATACAGAACAGTAACATTAATAAAAAAACGTAACTTGTCACGTAGTTTCTTTTGAAACCATTAAATGTCTTCATTTGATATGATAACCTTTGGTAAATGATGTCACGCACAAATAAACGATGCACTGAGCGGAAATCGTATTTAACCGTCAATTCCATAATAACAATGAAACCCAAACTGACAAATATTCTCTATCTTTCAAAATTCTTAACATTTTGACTGCTATCCACGTATTTTCACGTCAAAGTATTAGCTTTCAAGACGCTTTCAATATTCACACAGTCAACTACGTTTTATTTTACAACATCCAGTGCAACCAAATCCTTGTTGAACAAGAAAGTATACAAATTTTATGCAACCTACTACACGTCAAGATGAGCATTCCACCTTTTATATCAACATCTCCTACATCCATTATTTGGTGTACTAGGTATCTGTATCGCTAGAAGTCCATTCAGGGAATGCAATTTTTCTATCGCATTTAAATATCGTCTCACGGCAATATCACGAGTGGCGATATTTATAGCTATGAATTCTGATGGAGTACTATTGCTGGTATGTTCACGGTATGCCGGAAGCGGTGGGACAGACGTGGGAAAGAGGCGCACCGCAAATCTATAATGCCGTTACTCAGCCGTAGCACAACAGCCTGCAGCAGACAGCGAATATATTAAAAACGATATCAATTTACCCATCCTGTCTGTCAACTACACCTACGCCACCGGATCAACAGATAAACCTACGGGCATCTATAGTTTTAAGTATATTAATGAAAATAGCTGATATATTGATATATAGTAATCAGAGTTGTGGATCTATTAAAGAACTTTGAGAATTGAGAAGATTCAGTTAGCTCGAAATTCGAGACGAGTAATATTCTGTTTCAGGAAGTTGAGTAATCGGAACATGTGCGTAGTTAGAAGTTCGAGATAAGAATCGATTACGTGAAGCTGAGTGTAGAAAATATTCGAATAACTCCGAATTGAGGCGGAGAACTTTTCAGGTGGTGGAGCTGAATACTTAACCCATCGAGTAGTCGATTAAGTAATCTGCCAAAATTGAAGCGGCGCGGTGATTTGATTAGTTTAAATTTTTCTCGAAATTATTCATTGCAATAGTTATAACGAACAAATTATTCGTTTATTTCATAACTGTGAATTGCATAAAATGACACCTAAATAGATTTTTGCTAGAATATAGTTTCCTCCTGACAAATGATCGCTATTATATTGCAGGATAACATAAACAACAACTCAGATTGGTGTTTGAAAAATTAGGATTAAAAATCAAAACTGTGTTTGTGAGAACTTTTGTGAGATAGCTCAAAAGTATATCATTGGGTGAGGAGAATAGATCATACACAGAAAGTTATGGAGAAAAAAAAGATAATATTAAAATTAAGGAAAACAGTACTCAAGCAAACAGTTTAACAATGATACAAACGATAGTTTATAATAGATTTCATGTAACTTATTTTCTGTCAAAGACCTAGTTCCTGATCAGAACCCAATTCCTGATCAGTTTAGTATATAAATACCAAATAATAAGTTTATCACGATACAAATCTAGTCCAAAAAATTATTAAATAATTAGGAAGTATTTTTAAATTTATACGCAAACATTCGATAGCTCATAGTAAAATGTTTTAGGTTGATCAGAAACTGCTCCCTTTGCATCTTAAGTGATCAGGAACTGGGTCCTTGACGGTAGGTACCTACTAATTTCATGAGAATTATTTTCAACAAAGACTTTCAACATTTCATATGAAATAATACATTTGGTAATGACATAATCACTATGCATATCAAAATTCTTTGCTGTTTACAATCACATTGTCCATCCCTCAAATAAAAAAAAAAGAATTTAGTATCATTCCAAGCTTAAATTAAAATTAATTGATATCAGTGTGGAATTTGTTACTAGAAATCAGATCAGTTACCACCCAACACCATTTTCCAACCACCCCTACAACACAATCCACCATTTCCCAAAATCATTTCGATCCGCAGCATCGCCCCACAGTATCAATGCCCTCCACATCTACTTTAATTCAAATTTCATAGCTCGTTGAATCCCTTCGCAGTCGGAAATCTGATTTCACTAGCATCAAACACCGCTACCATGTAATACCATCCTCAATTCCCCGAGCCTCCGTTCTCCCCCTCACCCATAACGCGACAACTTTTCCAAGTTTTCCCATTTCCAAAGATTTCCTGCGCCCCTCCCTCTCGCGTGTTCGCGAAAGGTTGAAGCTGCTCTTCCTACATCCGGTCGCGACGGTGAGGTGCATATCGATCCCTCTTCCCTTCGCCGTCTCCCTTCCACGAGTTCAGACTCGCACGCTCCCTTTTCCATCGTAGCTCTTTCCATCTGGCATTCACCCCGCCGCGCCGCCATCGCCTGTCGCCGTTGCGTCGGGAACGACGACAGGAACTCCTAATTATACAAAGAAGAGGAGAATAGCTGCAGCCCGTCGGTCGGTCACGGGGTGAGACCGGGCGAGGGGATGAATCGTGACACTGAGGACTGCCATATGGGAAACCATCGGAGAAATTCGTTGGCCAGAAAGGAAATTCAGCCGGCATCAGATATTATTTTCTACGCACATCGCTTGTGATTAAATACAGCCGAAAGAGACTTTCGGCGACTGTGCTGTTCAAGTTTCGCAGGGAACGGTGGCTGCTCGCTTTTAAAACCCTCGCAAAAGCTAACTCCCACGCCGCCACTCGCCCCCTCCGTGATCTTGTTCCGTGAACCACGGGCGAAGTAATAAAAAATAGAAAACCTCGCGCGAAAGTAACGTTCGCAAGTTTGCTCCTTCAAAGAAATTTTTTTCGCAACGGCGGTTCGCTAACTGACGCAAATAGGAACGTTTTTCCTCTGCCTTCGTTACGTAAATGCTGTCTACCGAATCGTGTATATGCGTGTTCTTTTGTCATGTAATATCTGGCCAGATGCTGGAACACGTGGATTGTACGCTTGGCTGTTTTTGCAGATCGTGTGCTCGCGAAATGTATCTTTATGTGGCCTGTTTGAATTGCACTGTTGCTAAGTGCTAAGCAGTAAATAGTAATTCTGCATGTTGTATAAAAACTTTTTGTTCATCGAGGTCAACAGGATGTAGGAAGAAATATATTAGATTGTTTCAGTAATCGGTTTTCTGTATGTGGTAGTCGCCTTAAAAAATTTAAAACTTGTTTGTAATAATAGGATGTAGTGATATTATTGGAATAATAGATGAAAATTATATTTTAATCGTAAGTTACATTCAAATAAATAATAATGAAAATGTGAATATAAACATATAAGTATTCACGAAGTGCAACATTCACATAATTCTTTTTATAATTATCGGGAATGATGATTCTAGTAGTATCTACTCCACTTAGCAATCTGGATAACATTTTGGCATATCCACGATTTACAATACTATTAAAAAAGAAACAACTTGTTTTGTATAAATGGTTAACGGGCCAAAGTCTTTTTTGCTTTACCCATTAGGGTGTGTCAATTTTAAAAACGACTAATGGAAAAACGGTACAATTTCAGGTTTAAAGCTAACCATTACCTTTAAATTTTGTGTAATACATTATTTACCTAGTTATAAATTCATCTAAAATAGAAAAATACGAAAATTACTAAAATTATTAAAAAAAAATTAATAATTGAGCTTATGAACCACAAACAGAACCAAACAAGATATCGCTTCTTTGGTGAATTTTGTTAAATAGCATTAAATTTACTACATAGATGACATACGGCTAGATCTGCTGCTAAAGTTACGTATATTTTCATTTTGTAATAAATACACATTTCCATACATTTTCATGCGACTGTAATAAATACTAATTTCCACATGTTTTTATTTTCATTTTGATGTTTTTATGTAACGAGACTTACTTTAAGTAGTATATGAATATGTAATTTGTAGTTAAATCTTACTTAATTTCCCCTGTTTTCAACTGTGATTTCAAGTAGCTAAACTTCACTCAAATCAATTTCTGAAGATAGTTTCAGATTCAAGATTAAAAACAGCATTACTTTGTCATTAATCATTTTAAAAATTTCAAAATTTCAAAATTTACCCACAAAATTCACACACCCTATTACCTATATAAGTATGGGCATTTTAAAAAGAAATTCGTGCAATAATTTTATTCTGCTCTTTCAATTTATTTTTGTACCTGAAGTCATGTCTCTAATTAGACCGCAAATAATAGCACATCCTGTATTACTAGTAAATCAGACCAGAAAGCTTTCTCATGATGGAGGAACTCGGTATTGAATTATTCTATTAACGAGGTCCCGATAATACGACTTCTTCAATGGCCTCCATTACAACCGATCGTTCCATGACAAATGAATCGGAATCTCGAACAAAACACAATAATTCTATTGTATACTCTATCAAATTCCGGGGATTAATGTCTGCTATAAATGTACACTATCAATGTGCACTATAAATACCACAAAGGTTTATGCCTCTCTGCCACTGGCTGCGACCTCGTCTGGCCGCGGTTCTGTATCGTGATCTAGATACGTAATATAGTAACACAGAAATGCTACAATTCCCTTTATGTAACACATATCCACGATAGATTCGTGTGCTAAGGATAGTTTCAATGTCTGCAATGTCACCGAACGCCATAAATTTTCATACGATTTCTCTTTCGGAGCAGATGATTTTCCATTTCAACAGACAGTGCTTCCTTCAATGAAATCCGTAAAAATTTCTGGTATGCCTGGAGTCTGTATTAAGGGTCCATTTTACTTTGCCAGTTAAACAAGAGGATTATTTTCAAGATTTTTTTTTTATGAAATATTGTACGGGGTTTAATGTATTTTTTTTGTTACGTATTTATTATTCCTTGTTGTATAGAATTGTATTTTTCATATTTCCAAAATATAATTACAAATGTGTGGATTTAAGTCGCAATCTTTGTGTCTCACAATCAGTGAGAGCACTGTGGAAATTCTCTTTGGCGTCAAAGTAGTTGTAAAGTGATAAAAATAGAATGAGATTATGGCTACGAGAATTATTAATCAACATTTCATCAACAATTTATGTTTTTATCAACACTGGTTCAAAATAACGGCCTTGTAAAGAACAAGTTGTGGATTTTTCCCTATTTTTCGATATTTTTTTTGAAAATGGAACAGAAATTATTTTTGATACCTGGATGATTCTAATCCACTTTATGCGTGCACCCCTATAGAACATAATCATTCTATTTTTATCATTACTCATCCGACTCATCTGAAACACAAAAACCCAAACTGATTCTTAAGCTTTATGAGTACTGGTATCGCAGGTGTCAGAATTAGCCACGTGAGTTAAAATTTAACAAAATTGCGCGCATTCAAATTTCAAGTAAAAATGGAAAATTCCGAGACTTGCGATGGTACTCATAATGATTAAGAATCAGTTTGATTTTTGTTTCAGATGAGTCTGTGAGCTGAAATCATTCCCGCCAGGGAGGGAAAACACAATTAAAAGTGTATTTAAAAAATTGTTCCTTATAATAAATGAAAAAAAGAGTTTGACATTGTTAGTCATTGTATTCACTGAGAAAACAGAACCTGAATGTTGCCGAATTTTGCGGCGTGATTACAGGAATGAGCCATTAATATTCTACAAAGCATACCATTATAATCGACGCACGGGAATATCGCTGAAATTATTAGCGATACCAGGAAATATTTCACATAAAAGATGAGGGATATCGAGCGGACCACCTCATAGTGGGCAAATATGATACTTCTCAGGTCTCATTTGCGTGTCGATTGTAACCTTGTGTCTGACGCAAAGAACAGTTTCCTTCAGCCTTCAAGTTCGCCCAGCTTGAATTTCTAATATCTCGCTAATACATTAATAGGTCCTAGGTTTTACACATTGTTCATTTTGAAATGTAAAAAGAGAAAACTAATCCGTCAGACGGCGCACGCGAAACACGGTCATGTGTTCCTTCAAACAACAAGCATGGAAAACGGTGAAGTATTCGTGTCACGAATTCCCCGAACACGTAACGCGCGAATACGAAGATTACAGGGCGCAGCAAATTTATCCGACGTGTCGCGTGAAATTCCAAAGCGCTGTACATCCGTGCACGCGTCATTCTCCCATTTGGACGTAACGCTTCGTCTCTGCGACGTGAATTGTTGGAATTCAAACACACGGTGTGGATGAAGTTGCGTTCGTCGCACCGTTTAACAAGATAAATTATGATGGCGCGGTGGATACAACGCTCTATGAGTTACGTCGGCACGAGTCAGTGGATACTGAAAGCATTGAAAGATTTTACGCTGACACACTGTCATTGGCTAAGAATATCCTGTGTGGTTGTAAATGGACAGACGCTCAGAGTACACAACTTTTTAATCTTCTCTTTTTTTCTATTTTATAATTCTTCCTGGAAATACACCTGACCAGGGAAGGACAGAAGTTCCGTGTCATCGATTATTTTAATTGTAAATTTATATCAGAAATAACAAATTCTCCGTATCAATTAAAACTCTTTGATTAGTATATTTAAGTTTTTAATATTGCGGCCCGTGTCGAGTATTATGTTTCCACTTGTGGCCCACCACTGGGCCAAAGGTTGGTCATCACTGAATTGTAGACCATGCTATGCATAGTAATACTATTAAGTTTTTAGGATGCACTACTTAAAATTTTGTGAAAAAATCAAATTAAAAGTTTTGAGTTTTCCAGGTCTTGTTTATTAATCTATATGTACAGATGAGATGGGTGTGGATAATTAATTGAGAAGTTCAGTGGAAAACAGAAATTTTCTTTTCTTTGTACCATTAAAATTGGTCCCTGCAGTGTAGTGCAAAAAATTATAAAACAGTGGCATGAACTTGCTTCCCATTGGGTCCCTGAATTGTAGAAACAATTAAAAATTAGTAGAATTCTTATACAGAAGAATACTGCTGTAGTACAACTGCAACTTAATTGCAATTTTATTTTTAAGTTTGCACAAAACTTCGAATTCAGTTATTTTCTGTGGACTATGTACACTAAGGGCCAAAATCGGCTTCCCTTCGGAAATTTGGCAACGTTGCATGTCACTAGAATTACTGAGTTATGCCTAGTGACATGCAACGTTGCCGAATTTCCGGAGGGAAGCCGATTTTGCCGCCTAGTGTACATACATACTGAATTTGAATAAAATCGGTAGCCTGAATCTCATGCACACTTTTTATGAAATAGGTGTAAATAGAAATTTGTTTAAAGTGCCAATTCTTCACGATTAAAAATATTAAAATTTGGGTAACCTTGTCGAATAGCATCCTCCTCATGGATTTCAACGACCTTGAAATATGTTATGAAGGTCAACATTATGAACAAGTTATTAGAGATATTCGCAAAAAACTGTGGTTGGTAGTTGGTTGAGGACAGATTTATTTAGCGGACCCCCGTTTCCATCTTACATCTCTTACACAGTTTTTTATTATGAATCTCTCAAAAGCTGGCGACCTCGCTAACGGGGGGTCGGCAAACAAATCTGTTGCCCACCAACTACCGATCTCAGTTTTTTGCGAATATCTCGAAAACTGCATCCGGGAGACGGTTACATGCATAGGTAAAAGTTGTTCAGAATGTTGACCTTGACAAAATATTTTAAGATCATTGAATTCCACGAGGAAAGTGGATAAGAATTTCAAAATTGAATAGCCTACATTTTTTAAATAAATTCAAACCTACCAAAATGATAATTTAAAGTCCCTCTAATTTCTCGTGGACAATATATTTCTTTATTCGTATTAAATTTAATGTTCATTATATTACATTTTGTATTATAATTCAATTTCTATCATATTATATTTCACTATGCTTAAATTTCAAATTACACATTGACTATATTTCAATTTCATCAAATCCCCTGACGTCAAGCGTAGAACGTGATCGATTTTATATGGAATGATCCACTTTTACTCCATTCTATTAACTATACATATAAATGTTTAAGAAGAATACCCTTCAACTCTTTCGCTGCGGTGACCAACTATAGTCGGACATTAAAAAATGTATTATCTTATATTGTGATACTCAACAATATTCTCCGAAAAGAATGAAACACTGAAAATTAAAAACTTTATTTAATTATGTAAAATTGACACTTTTCAAGAATCGTCCGAAAATTTGAATACGCAGCGAAAGGATTAATATAGTAAAGGCGATACCTTCTCGTTTAAAAAATACCTTCAACAAATTTTTTCACACAGATTTATAATTCCAAATACTCCAACCAACTTTCAAGTAAAATTATCTCATAATATATATTTGTTATTTCCTATTAAATAAATTTTATTTTATCTACGCATTCTTCTTCATAATCTTTAGGCAAGGAGAGAATAAAAGTGTGTCTAAAAAATCGCAGAAAGGAACCTCTTCGGTTTGACAACTCTGTTGACAGTAAAGTTACTTCTATTTTTCGTCGTCGAGTAAGTTACACACTGTCGACAAAAAGCACGGGATTGAGGCAAGCGGCATTTTCTTCTAATTTACGCGAGAATGCCAGCAGACAGTAGGCAGGAAGTGCCGCATCGTTGACAATAATTCGTGATATAACACTGCGGTGTTGTTTCCATATCATTAATGACTTATATAAGTTATAGATATACTTTGACCGCAGGAAGGTCATGATACACGCTGCCATTAATTTATCGAAATTGCATACAGTTTACATAAATTATTTATGAAATATAAGCAATTATCAATACACGCGGGAAATGTAATGGATAATGCACAAGGATTTATGTGTTAAAATTTTTTTAGTTTTATGTCGAAAAAATAATTTCGTGGGGTCTGTTGAAAATGCAATACGAATGGAGCAAATTCAGTGTAGCAGCGTTTAGTTATCTGTACAGAAAGTTGATTCTACAGATTTTCGAAATAAGCAAAATTGAATTTTTGTCATGGAATTTACATTTCTAAAATTGATATAGATACTCTTAGTAAAAGTATGTTACACGTAGGGAAACGAAATATAAAGAGTAAGTAAGCAAAAATGTACGTAAGCAGAATAAGAGAATAATGGTATTAAATGATATCTGGTAACAAAGGTAAAAATACATTTTTATGAAACATACTAAATATACATAGAGTATGTTTTCAATAATAATATTTCGTTCCCACACCAATAAGAGAACTTCTAATTTAACAATTTTAAATTAGAGGGGAGTAAATGTTACTCGACAAAAATAATGTCAGTGTACTTGTTTATCTACTACTCCAATACAGAATTACTATTCGTAAAAAATATGAATTCAAATTTGTTATGTAATATTTATGTAAAATTTAATGAGACAGAATAATTTCATTACATTTTATACTGTGATATCTGAAAAGGTGATTTGGAAAAGGTCGATTTTCTACTTGAAGTTAATGTACTCCAATTCATGTTCGTTACATGTCACAGTCGGAACGTTTCTGAAATCCCACGACCCATGGATATTTCAATATTCGTGTTGTTTCTTTCTGGTTTACGGTTGAGCCCCGAATCCCTAAATAAATTGTACATGGTGTCTCGAGTGGAATACCTGAACCGTCCCAGGCCTAAAGGTGAGTTGTCAAAGGCAAATATCTTGGAGAGCAGGTAGGTACGATGCCTCTCCTGAATTTCAGGCAGAACGTCGTCGCCTTCGAGAAAATATTGCCAATCGTATCGAAACATCAACGTAATTGAATTGAGATGGAGAAAATGCAAAAAAGAACACATTGAAGTCGACTTTATAATTAGAAATACTAGAAACACTCTTAGAAAATAAATCTGCAAACACGCAATAGCTTACGCAGGGATACTTGTATAAATAATTTTTACTGTAGCAACGAGACTTGAAACACGTGGAAATAATTCAATTTTTAATTATGTAAGTTGAAAGTGGTACAATCGCTGCGACAATAAAATAACACTCTGAATAAAGGTGGAAGTTGAGATTGAAAAGCACGATTTTCGACTTATGCGATTTCTATTGCGAATTAATTCCGATTTATGATTCAGATAAATTCTTAACTGTTGCAACACTCATGTTTCCTCAAGTTCCTTATTTTTGAGGAATTATTTTGTAAATATTATACCTGTATCAGTTAACAACAATATATAGTAATAAGAAAAGGAAACATGCATAAGCAAAAGATAATACGCACATTGCGTCACAAGGAATCAATTTAATGCATAAATCGTTCCGCTGTAGTGTTTCATAAATCGTCATGTGAAATGACAATATAATAGGAAATTCAACAACAACTGTGTTGTTTCATTGCAGGCAAATTATTATTCCAATTAACAATTATAAATGATTAATAAATGCATATCCGTGTTGACTACCTTTTTTAATGGAAAATCTTTTTAAGATAATAGAAAACACTCATACAAAGATACTCTTTTCAAAGAAGGTGTTTGTAAGAATTAAGCAAACTAATAGAATTAACCATAAGTGAAGTAATTTAAATAAAAACATATTTATAACCTAAATCATAATAAACTGTAAGATTGCATTAAATTATATCTTCTTAGATAAAAAGATATATTTACCTTATTATGTAGGACCACAAAATTACTCTACTTTCATGACAAATTTTTTTATATATGTGTCTATTCACATAAGCAAATCGTTTGAAATTTTTGTCTAACTTCGAATTTGACAAACTGAAATGACGTATTCTATCCTCCTTAGCTTAATTATCCTAAGTAATGCTTTTAAACATCGGAGAAAAATGTGGTTTTATAATTGTTTTCCCCCACTAAACTTAAAAAAATTATCCATTATCTCGTAACAGGCTATATAACTTTTTAGAGCAGGCTATAGATGTAGGATTGACGGAGAGATGAACAAAAAATTATTTTAAATAAAAATTTGTGTACGAGGCGATTGTGCCGAGGCGTAGTGAGAGCCAACCTTTAGACTTTAGAAGAACGTCTCTTTTGTTTGTTATCAGATAAACGTGACCTTTAATTACCATCTAATTGCGAATTAGAGGCTAATAAGGAGATAGCAATTACAGGAATTAAACAATCAAACGCTAATAACAAAATGGATGGTAAAGTTGGATATGTAATTGTTAAGGTTGTCGTCACGCGCGTCTCGCGTGACGAACACTCCTTGATGCTATCGATCGTCATTGGTCATAGCCACGCTACAAATCTACGGGTGAGCTTACAATTCAAAGGTTTCACTTTACAGTAGAATACGCAGCTGTTTAAAAAACCAAAAGGATACGCGCCATGCATATCCAACAATTTTTCATTCTTCCAAGTGTTTTGAAATATTTGCAGCTCCACGTGTATTTCACCTTTTAAACAAAGTTGGAATGCTCTATGTGGTTCAAAGGGCTCTAGAAATTGTTTCATTTATTAGTCCTACCTCTTTTATACATGGTTTTAACGTTTTGAGCATACGTTCTTGAAAGAAAATAATTCTATATTGAGTTCCAGCTTCAAAGTCAATTCCCCGAAAACAAATTGTTTTATTAGAATTCAGTTTTGCACGCGAATTCATTTTGTCCACAGTTGAAAATACTATATTCCTTTGCTGTATCCTGTCAAATATTCATTTTTTTTTTTTCGAAAATATAATCTGAGGTCGAAAAAGTTTTTCATTATTTTCGACTTATTTCTTTTTGGGGAATCCCCTTTCTTAGTTATGTTTCTGTTTCTGTCAAAATATGCAACGTAATATTTCAATACTTTGAGTTTTCAAATATAATTATTCATTTAGATACTTATTAACGTAACACGTTATTACTACTAAATAGGAATTATCATTTTTATCGTTGTTCCGAATAATGTCCACATCATTTCGAAATTCATTTCGTATTTTTAGATGCATAAATAAGGCAAACAATCTTTAACTGTATTACAAATGCAATGCTAGGTATGCAATGAATTTTATCATTTGTAAATATTAGCCAGGTACAATCTGCATGAAACATAGCACACTGATAATTTTAATCATAAATTATGCAGTTTTCTATGTACGTACGTAATGCAGATTTCTTTTGGAAATTTAAAACTGCAATTTTCACGGTTATTTGGAACTCAAAACTAATCACGAGTCACTGGATAATATGTGCAACAACGTATTGAGCGGCAATGAAATGCAAAGAGCGTTATCTGAAATTTTAAACGTTGTCATGAATAGCTCGTCACGAAAAAATGATCACCGAAACTTTTATGATGCTTTTAAATTTATGTATTCGTTCTACAAACGCATATTTGACGAAATTAACGTTTAAAACCTATTTCATGAACGTTATTCTCATTTGTGCAGACTTCAGTTTTACAATAAGCTTTATCCAAAATTGATTACAATGAACCTACATTTTTCATAATTTCGTGTATGCAGTAACATATATTTATGGATGTCTTGTTGATTGTGATTGATGTCTTTAAGTCTCTTCTAGGTAAGCAGGAACATTTATTCTGCTCTAAAATAATTTTTCCTGAAAATGTTTTCAGTAGATGATTCGAAGTTGAAACCAAAAACTGTTCGGTGAAAATAATTACTTGTATAAAAATAACAATGTGCTGTCTCTTCTATATTTATCCTGCTTCCAGTTCCTTAAATAATACTAATTAAAAAAATATTCTTAACTTTTATATTTTACCCTTAAATATCTGTTCGAAAGTATATGATCCTTCAGAACTTTTATTAATCAAACATAAATTAAGTATTAAAACTGAACTGCTACAAAAGTCTGAAAGTGTTAATGTACAAAGCTAACTTAAAACAGAAAAGAAATTATTTAAAAGTTAAAATTAAAATAAATAACTTTTATCTATAAAAGTTAACAGTTTCATAAGACCTCTGGAAAATACAGATCGGCCAACTATTATGCGCAAGTCTGCGAAACCTTCAGAAAGGAGGATTCTTCCTCGAAACAATCTAATCGGACGATGCAATATCTTGACAAGAGCTGAATCCAAGCAGTAATCGTTGGATAAGATCTGCATGCGCTTAACAATCCACCTTCCTGTTTTCCAGATGCTCGATACGTTTCTGCTAACTTGTGCAATCCGAAGCTTTACGCAATGAATGAATTTTTGCGAAAAAAACCTATTTCGCACACGTGCAGTCCAAAAGATATGTTCGACGCTGGAGGAATTATTTGACGGGCATACCTACTTCTCGTATAGTAAGAGACCTCGGAAGTGGCTTGCAGGAATATCAGGGAAGACAGAAAAATCAAACAATGCACAGATGCTTCGAGATCTCGGTGTTCGCTAACGCGAGAGATCGAACTTCCGTTAACCATCAATGTCAGATTGAAGAAGCTCACGTTTCATTGCAATGGAAACCTTCATTAAAACTTTGCATTGTAAATGAGTTAGGTTTCCCAATTAATTTCTTGGAAATAATATTATTGCATCTCGTGTTATAACATAGTTATTAAAGACTATGAAATTCTTGTTAACTTAACATTATGCAAAATGATTTATAGAGGATATCAGTAAGTTTATAAGATTACGAAATATTTATAACAATATATACTTTGGTTGAATGCAGCTCACATAAAAAGTTGCGTTGCTGGATTTATACTTGTTCAGATAATTATGATTATAGCTAATTGAGTTAAATATCAAGGAGCAAGTGGTTTGCTTGAAAATTAAGACAGCGACAGTGTATTTAAGTGGTGAGAAATTATTTTATTAAAGGAAAATGACCACCCCACGCCCCAGGTAGAAAATTAATCTCGCAGCTGTCGTGTATGGAAATTCCCGGTATTCATTAGAAACGACCTCGCAAATTATAAAACTCATGAGTTTGAAAAACAGGGAGGTAAGAGAACGACTGCTATACATATGTATAGGTAGTAAAGTGTCTTTAGGCTTAAAGCGGTTTACCTCTGGTGTTAAAGGAAAATTCTGAGTTTTCAAAACATGAATAGCTACATTCGTTGGCTTTATGATTTCACTACTGCAACGCAACATCTAATTTATTCTGTAAAGAAATTTGAAAGAAATAACACATTCTCCGAGGTACTCGCAATTAGTAAAATTGTTAGAAGTGCAGGCATATTTTTCTGCATTTTCTTCTTTTCAGCTTACAAGTAGAACTTTTTTTACGTCCTGGAAATGTGAATTTTGTATTGTACGAAACTTCCTAAAATCTTCATACAACATAAAAGGGGATTTCTTTGAAAAAAAAAAATAGAACGAAGTACATTTGAAAATTCTTACATAATCTATTATGTTCAAGCAGATTGATTTTCGGTTAGTTTAATTGAAAAAGCATTCCATTGAAAATATCTATGTAATATATTTCTTCGTTATAAAAATAAAACATAAACATTATAAAATATAATTGGCTTCAAATTTACAATATACACAAAAGGATTAATAAGAAACCGGTGTCTTTTTATTTTGGGCTGTTTCATGTTTAGGGGATGAAACCACCCCTCAAAGTTATAAGATTTTCAGTTGTTCGTCTCCGATTGCTTTGACCAAAAACCAAAGCAATCGGAGACGAGCATCTGGGATACTCTCCTTGTCAGAGGTATGAGCAATAAGCTCTTCTAAGCATCAGCATGATATTGTGATTTCACTTTAAATTCAAATTACTACTGTATAATTAATCGTAAAAGACAAATATCAATTTTGAAAATAAAGGTATAAGTTTGAAGCTCATTCAGGAAACAATGAAAATTCATGAAAAAGCCACTGTCTGGTATCGTTACAAAAAATGCATTCTACTAATTGTTTGAAAGTGTTTTTACAAAGCCTGAATAGAATTTTCCATGCAAATGGCGATTTACTCGAACTTTAGAATAAGCTGCGCCTGAGCGAATAAAATGTTATCTAGAAATTATCAAAACTCGATTGGAAAGTTGGAAGCAGTGCAGCTGTGTTGTTGAAAAAAATTTCGTTCGAACGCGAGGCCGAGGTCTTGAGCGAAAAATAGAAACCGTGGCGAAACCGTGACACAATTAATCGGGAAAGGAGCCGCGTAATGCATAAACGGACAGTTTTCCAACGCATTTAGGTGTAAAATGCGCACGCTGCGCGTTCTAGTCTGTCCAATCAAGGCGTGCAGGCGGTCGCGCAACTTTTAACATTGAGTAATTTACATTTACGTAATTGTGAATTCGGCTGTGCAACTCTAGACATGCATAAATGACGCAGCTTTTCAGCGGCGCTGGATTAATTGATTGCTACGGAACTATAATTATTGTTATGGCTCAGTTCTCTCTGTTTGTAGAGAATAATAGGAAGCCACGATGTGAATGAAGGACTCGTTGCAAATGAAAGAGACTCATAACTTTGAAGTTATATCAGAGGTCCTAAAGTATGTAGGGGAGAGACGCTATAAAAGGCACAATTTTATTTAGCGTCCATTTCTGATAATAACATTGTAGATATTTAACCACCTAGGTATTTAGACCGTGGTAAAGCTTACGTCAAATGACTAGGCACTAGTGTTGCCTTAAACAGGAAAATAACTTATATTATTATTATTATTATTATTCGTATTGATTACTTGGTAAATATACTAAGAAGATTAATACATAAAGCATAGCAAAGTAAAAGGCGAGGCTGTAGTACAGTACTGTTTAGTAGCCTAACTGTAACTAAATAACTAAAGCTAAAATTAAAACTAGGAAAGGAAAGAAAAAAATAGAAAGAAGAAAAGAGAACAATTTTTTGTAATTGAATGTAATGTGTTTAGAATTTTGGTAATATCATTTGTCTCATTTAAAAGCAGTTCCTTTTATAGCACCTCTTCCCTGTCACCAAATAAAGAACTTGACTTGTTGTATTTTATGATAGGGAAACACGATACGGTTAAATCTGCGACACTCAGACTACACCTGTATTGGAACCGAACTTTACTACTTACTTTATGGCAGTAAGGTACTGCTGTGTCACTATTAATTCATCGTTTCTAATGCGTGGGAAAGAATTTTTTAAATATAGAATTTATTCATACTTTTTGGTACTTTTTCATAAAAATAGACGTTTACAACACTAAAGATAAAGCTTGATATTTCAAATGTCTAGCTGAAAGATTGACAAACACTCCCCAAATTTCCAAAAAGGAGTAAATAATCTTTTTTTATTCCGTATATGAGTGTTTTATTATTTCAGAATGAATGAACATTTTAAAGTTTTTTTGAATTTAACTCCTTAGAATACTACAGTCAATTCTCGTTATAGGCTCCACGCTCGGGGCTAACGGCGAGCTTACAACGCATAGCGTCGACTATTCCGAGCCCCCAATGAGAGTGCTGCGCGCCTGACTCTCTCACTCTCGACCGAAGGATTTCAAGAAATGGTGGGAATAGCGACCGAGCATACAATGCATAGTCGAAATGACCTTATAACGAGAACTTAGTGGGGAATAAGAAATGGTTACCGTGGATTCCTTCAAATGCACAGTGTTGAGGGTAAAAAATTCCACAATACCGAAAAAGGTTACGAAGGGTGAATGGGAGTCTAATGTAGACTATGGAACTATATAATAATAGCAATCACACCGATTCAAAGCTCATAATTCGCACGCACACACTTTTCGAGTACAACAATACCGTGTCAAAAACCATAAAATTTGTACACGCCGTGTTGCTCGACACTTGTCATTATCACACCCGCAAATTGTCTTTAAGTCCTGTTGGAGTTGACAAGTCCGTTTAACCGTCGTGATGCACGTATATTAATGGCTTGTCATTCGCCAAACTATAATCTTGAATGACTGTTTTAAAAAGACAGTAGACCTACTTAGTGCTAAATAAAGTTAATATATGTATGACCGATTAAGGGAAGTGATTATGGTCCGAACGTTGACCAAAAAACTCTTCTTCAACGAACGCAGCAAGATTCTATAGTCCATATGATAATCAAGAAGAGACTGTTCCGCGTCGTTCGCGGTTTGTAACATGAATGAAAGTCCACTTTTCCGACATTTTAAAAGTGGAATAAAAGTTAAAAAAATTACTCGTTGAATAAAAAAATTAACTTTATTCACTAATTAATTTAAAGTTAAAGTAACTTTTATTTGATACGGCATTTAAATAATTTTCTAATTTTACTTAGTTAATGCTGAACACTGCTTTTGCGAGGCGTTAGATAAACCCAGTTGGTTCTATTCACCTCGAAAAGGAGGGGACCTCCCATTTGTGAATTTGCCGGTGGAGGAGGAACCCTCGCCTTCTTGACAAAGTAGAGGAGGAAAATACAACACCTGGTTCCCCAAAGCTAGCTAAGTTAATCGGCGAGAGCACGAGCACTCTTGACTGTATTGTCCCGCGAGTCACCGATGGACAACGGTACGTGCGGGTCCGATGTCACGGTGCAGTGTGTGCTACATACCACCCGCCGACGGATGAAGCAACACACGAGACGTGAAGACCGTCTAAAACCTTAAGGGCGGCACGTTTCTGATTGCCTTTTCGAAAATCTGGCAAGCAAATAAGACAGGACAAAATGGAAGGCCATTGTAAAATCAAATTTGACACGCGGCTTAGACTAAAATCAGGACTGCTATAGTAAACCACTCCCATACACATTTCCCAACTCTTTCATTTCCGCGAACCAACACCGAAATTGATAAGTCGACATTTCTACGTTGTAGTTTCCATTCAAGAAAACATGACACAGGGACAAAATACATATTAGAAAGCAGAAGAATGTTGAAACTTTCATAATAATTTCTACCATCATTGCCAGCAATATATTTGCTACTTAGAAAGAAAACTTGCCTTCTTTTTACTACCTCTTCGACTTTCCCTCAGTATCATCATTTTCATCCTTCTTCGTGTATACTATTAAACATTTTTATATTCGAGACACAAGTACACCACGTAGCCTGTCGACAGCTATAAACTGAAACCCACTCTCTCTTTGCTACCGTCATTCTGTATAAGCGCCATCTTCCAGCTGCCAAACACGCAATATTCAGCGCTACTTTTCTGCAAAGTCCCTGCAGTTTGTTCAAAAAGCTAGCACTTCTTGGGAAACTCTTTCAACAGACGTTATTATATTCTCTATCGATTGCATTACGTATATACATACATATACACGATCGTGGATATTGTATGCGAACCCACGCGAGCACGTTTCAAGGTGTCTGCTGCTGGACTCACATGATTATGTACGACATAACGGAACTCTGCGGACACTGTTTTCGCCGCAGCTGGAGAGAGCGGAGGCGGTAGGAACGGTTCTTCTTGCGACCGGCCGCAAAATGCTTTCAATTTACTTGACTGTCCACGATCGCAACACTCGCCCGTGCTTCTTTTCGCGGTAACGTTCATCTTCTGGTTGTTGGCGCTAAAAAATTTCACGCGCGACCATTTGCCGATTGCACGAGAGCTCTATTCTACGGACTTTCACAATAAGGTCGTTTTCTACACGCCAAATGCAGTTCAGCGGAACGCTGTTTTCATCAGGCACGAATAAATTTGCGATCACCGGGGAATCACAATTTGCCTGGGACAGGTACCTAGTACACTCATCCGGGAACACCGCGTACCCGCAATCGCCGATTCGAACGCAACTTTGTGAGTTTATAGAGTGACTCAAGACAAGGACAACGGTATATTTAATTCGTGCTCAATCGTCTTTTAAGGGTGTGAAAACTAAACTCAAAATCAAATAGGCACTGACACTTTTTCGCGTGTAACTCCTAAAGTACAAGAGATACAAAAAAATGTTTAATGGTGCAATAACCGCTGCAAACATGCGTTAATAAAATTTTGAAAAGAGTTTTAAAAAAAAATACCTCACGAATAAAACTGTTTTTTTTTTTTCAAAATTTTGTTAACGCCAGTCTGAAGCGCTTATTACGCCATTAAACGCCTGTTTGAAATATACATACAGAAATGAAACATACCGTTGTTCTTGTTTTGGATCACTCTATTAACCCACAAAGTTGCGTTCCACTCGGTTTGTGCGGGTTCGCGCTGTTCTCTTGTCAGCTAACGAATATTATTCCGACCTCACATGCTTGGCATCATTACGTTGCCCAATAACTAATAAGTTCGTGTGCTTTTTCTTCCCTGAACATTAGAAGAGAAAGGAAATTGAATGTTGGCTTCGAATTCGTACCATTCTAAGGCCTGTAATTTCCTCTATTTTATTACGTTCAAGTCTTTCTTATTCACTTTCCTCTTTTTTCCCATAGATTTAAAAGTATAGAATGCCAAGTTGATAAGCAAGAAGATTTTCGATACCTTCGGCTCGAAACAATCATGTCTCATTTATGGGGACAACGACATTGCAGAGAGAACAGCTCGAAAATGGTTTGCACGCTTCAAGAACTGCAATTTTGGTATGTTTGACGAGCCATATTTTAGACGACCGTCCGCCTTCAATGAAGATCGATTGGAGGCTTTAATTCTGGAAGATCCTCGTCGAACAACCCGCGAATCAGCCGGTAAGATGCACTGCTAACCACAGACAATAGTCCTCAAGGGAATGGGAAAGATTAAAAAATACTTTTTTAATAGTAAAAAACAGCAGGAACTTATTCGACAACCTGATACTTTGCACCATACTATTGCAATGTTTAGTGAATACGGCGTTCGAACAAAGTCACGCTGTAAGACTCTCATCTAGGCCAATGTTTCCCAACCTTTTTTAAGTCACGATCCCCTTTCATAATATTCAAATAACCTGCAACCTCCCCCACCTCATATAAAGTAAGGTAAATTTAATTAGGTACAGAAAACACGTTAAAAATAGGTATTTCAAAATATAATTCTAACTTAATAATATTTTTTAAAAAAGTCCAAAAACTGTAGCGACCACCTGCAAAACACTTCGCGACCCCCTGGGGGACGCAACCCCACAAGTTGGGAACCACTGGTTTAGACTATATTAACGAAATATTGTAGCAGTATTCGAAAAATAGATGCCAACTGTTGGGTCACTTTCCGCCATGCATTTATAGTAGTTGAAGCGGTATTTTTTAGTCGAGCCTATGTATGTACAATGCATACACCAGCTAGTTCACTGGAAATAGTTTCTTAAACCTGGGTTAAATGGCGATAAAAAGTATTACTGAGACACGAGGCTGATTTCAAGGAGAAAAACGCGAGGTATTAAAAATGGTACTTTTCAGGTCATTTCTTTGGAGTAAATGAGGCCATTTGTATTTCTTAACCGCAACGTCATGCTTCCTTATTATATAGGCAATTGTGCCTTGGACCTACATGCACGCATCTCTGGTAACTACATAAAAGTTTAAATTAATTGTGCATACTAATATTATTACACCTAGAAAAATAGAAAATATATTACTCGTAGTAGGTATCAAGTATGGACATTGCTTGATTTGCAATCATTTTACCATGCAATTTCTCTTATATTTAAGACCTGCAGAATCCAGTAAAATATATCTCTGTTTCATCATCCAGCGTAAAGATTTATACTGAAAGGAATGCCAATACGAGTACAACTGATGTAAAACAATATTTTAGCCAATAATTAAAATATTAATATTCAAAGTTTATTCGCGAGTCATTATTTTTCTGTTGTATGTTACGTTTGAAATGCTGAAACGAATATTTACAATTAGACAATTGGACCCTTGAACTGATTGATTTTTCATTACCTCAGTATTAATTTCAATAATAAATACTTGAAATATCTAGTCATCTGTTGTAATGCAGTCTTCGACCTTTCCAACGTCATTAATAAAAATGACCAACCAATTCATTATACAAGCAAGGTGAAGGTGATTAAACTGATAAATAAATCACTAATGTAAAATAAGGTCCTTGTACAGGTAAATTCGTTGCTGAGAAAGAACTTGCAAACATACTCAGAATATGAATCTATATTAGATTTGAATTGTTAAAGCCAGGAAGGTATAATGGTCTTGATTCGTGTCTAATTGGAAGATTTAGAATAAAACAATTCTATATTTTATGTTGCGCTTATTTGAATGTTGGTAATAGTTCAAAATTTTTTAAATAAATTTTTCTTATATTAAATCCCATCTTTTAGGGAACTAACTTTAAATATAGGCAATAAATTCTAGTATATTTTGATGTGCAACACTGTATATAGGAATGTACCTACACAATTTATAAAGCACTAGAAAAATAAATAAAGCTCAACTTCAGTAGTAATGGCAAGAAGACACTAAACTATTGAATTTGAATCATTTTCACATAGTCGAGCATCGTGGTCCTGATTTTAGTCCCCAAAATTCCACTAATGACGTTAATTATGCGATATAAAACTTCGAATTTTAAGCGCAACTCAATAAATATAGAAATAGGATTATTTACAACCGAACTTCTTAAAGTTCCATAGTACCTACATATGGCCATAAATATAAAACTCAAATTGTATACAGCATGGAGGAAAGTGACGAGCGATTCTTGAGAACCTTAATAAAAACTTACTCAGATATAATCAAGGAGACAGATGAAGCGAATGAAATTTTCTCACACTTTAAAGTCCCACGGTGCCAGCTACGAGTTTAACGTTTAACGACGTCAGACGTCACCAAAATTTCTTAAAAATTTTTAACCGGCCTTTCAAGTGTGATACCTTAATTTTGTTATAAAAAAGAATACGAATAAAAGTAAGATAAACACACGATGTGAACAAAAATAGAATATATTACAACTGAAAATTCTGTCTCTATTTTGGAGCATAATGAAAGGGTTAAAAACATGAGAAATAAAATTAAATATCAAAAATAAGATGTTCAAGTTTTTCATCACAAATACCTGTATTATCTACGAAATTTATCAAGTTTCAATGAATTAGCCAAATCTTGATAGATTCTTTTTATTTACCGCGAGCATGTTTATCCACTTACTATTTTCCTTTTTAGATTTTGTTTTGTCCAACGATTCAAAACGTGTGTTGCGTAATTCGTAGCCTGCATTACTGTTCGCATTAACGATTACTTCCTAAAAGTTCTAATTCCTTGAGAATTTTCCTAGACTCGTAAACGTCCAACTTCTTTCGTCGCTCAGACTTCCGTGAGATGATACACAAGGGTAGATTAAATTGTACGAGATAAAAATACAAATGATACGGGCGAATGCACCACGTGCAGTCAAAGGAACTCAGAATTCTGACGTCAATGGAAGTAAAAAGAAAAGGTACCAGACTGGTTCCCTGGACAAACACCATGTTTTTACACTTTCTCATTATGCATCCGCATTTAAACGACCCCCGTTCTGTTGCATGCCCTCATGCCTTTTTCTTTTTTTTAGTGAGACACATTCAGACGCACACCTCTCATACAAGATTCTACGATAGTAATCAAGTCTCTTGTTTCAAGCACAGGATATTTTATACGTAGCTTTTAAATTAAGGGACGAGGATCACGCGGATCTAAAAAAAATGAGATGTTTCAGATTCTTTGTAGAAAACTCTATGAGTCCAGGTTTTACATAGGTAAATCTGATATATGCGATTCAGAAATGACTAATTTTTTAGGAAATAAGATAGAGGGATGAATCTTTTTCGAAGTTAAAGTTAAAATGTAACAGAATAAAGGAAAAATATTGAAAAGTTTTGACCTTGAAAATCTATGTCATATTTGATATTTTCGTAGAAAACTGCGGTTTTTCTATTATAATGTGTGGTTGAGGTTTTTCCTTAACTTGTTATACATCATTTCCCATAGATTTTGATGCGTTGGATTCAAATTTTGCCGCAGAATTTGCCTTGCCCTTCAGGATTCTTTTGACAGATATTCAAATTCAAAACTTCCTTGTCATACTTTTTCAATATTTTTCCCTTATTCTGCAAAATCTTAGCTTTATCTTCGAAAAAAATTCATCTCTCTATTTTATTTCAATCAAAAGTTCTACGAATTTGACACAGAAAGGTGTAGTTTGTCCCACTGTGCGCCAATGGCAGTATTCCCATAACTATGGATTATTGTGAGTGAAAAAAGTATGTAATTTCCTCATCGCATACATCAGATGTATGTAAAACCAGAACTCATTTGGTTACATAGATTTTTCTACAAAAAAATCTGACAAAAACTCCTTAGTTCCCCGATCCAAATGACCTTTGGACAGCATTCACCTTTTTATTCTGCAGCTTTGTTATTCTCTTCTCGCATAGGTATGTATTTCGATCTTACGTTTCTATTTGTTTTATATTTTACAGAGGTATTTAGACGTAATGTCACGAGTTATTGTTAATTATCTCTGGATAATGTGTTAGTGTCGAAAATAAATTCCCCTGTAATTTGTAACATCGTTTCTTAATATACAATATTTTCACTTTAACAGAGAATATGTAGATTGATTAAAGTGTCTGGAATTTACATGTTTGTTAAGAGTTATTATCTTTATTCTTATATCTCTTTTGTGAAGTCACCCAGCTAGACTTTCATGAGTTAAATTCTTGATCATGCAATGAATCAATACATTTACTACATGTTTGATCAATATTGCTATATCGTTAGACTCATGTTAATTTACTAAATATGACTAAAACATATGTTGTAAATATAATGTAAAGTGATGATGTCAATTTACAATCATTGTGTGCTGCATTGATTGCTGCAAATGTGATTCAAATATGATCCCTATTTTTCAATGCACAACTGTAGGTAAATTTTGCACAAATATAAGGTACAGTATTGTCTCCTTATGGGCTCAGTTTGGTGTACACGCTTTTGTCTCACTCCTGTCCGGCGAAGGCGAGATAGGGAGAACGTAAATTTTGTGTAACTATTAGCAGCACGTCATGACTCAAATATGATTCAAATATGACCTGAACAGAATATCCTCATCGAGTGTATAAAGATTGCTACAATATTTTCTGTTCTAATTGAATCATTACATGTCCTAAATTGAACGCCAAGGTGAGCACTCACAAAGCGCACAACATTGCTGCATTACGTGATTTGATATTCGATAAACTTTACGCAAATTTGCTGTAAATTGTCTGGCTGGGTCATTTCTACTAGCATTGAGAGAGAGTTTCAGCTTTCATTAATTTATTTTAATTAAATAAAAATGAAAATTCTAAGGAAATTGTATAACACTCTGAAGTTGATGTTTAAGATACCTTTGAAGTATTACGTTAACATCACTTCAGAGTTCATATACTGTGTTTACCTACTTGCTTATAGTTTTTCAAACACAATGGAAAAAAATTGTACTAACATATACATACCTACCAGGTATGTCTCGTTTCAAGGTATGTGTTTTATATTTGGTCACATGATCTTAGATATATCAAAACACCTATAATATGATGCTCATTTTAATTCACATACAGGGTGTTAAAAATAAGGATACAAGACTTTAGGGGCTTATCTGTAGTTCTCATCGGGAGGAGTAAAAAATGCTGAATTAACATAGGTGATAAAATCAATCCTTCGATCTAAAATCTACTTTTGTGTTTACGTGCGTTCATTATCGTGTCTCTTAGCAAAGCATTGAACGTAAATAGAAGAATCGGTTTGGAAGTACATTAGTTCAAGGTTTAGTTGACAACAGAAGATTATCACTAATGTCCACAATGATTACTTGATAGACGCAAGCATAGCACAAGTCTTCAGTATTTATCCGTAGCACGGTAAATGTTATTATCGCTTCGTTATCAATGCCCGCCTATTATTCTAACGTGGAAATGGGTCTTACCAATGGGAATACTTCTGCAGGCCTTCTGCACTTTACCTATACCTTCTCATGTATCTCTTCTAAATGTGAAAACACACTTTTGCGTTTTACATCGACAGGATTCGTTGTAGGACCTATGTTGACTGAGCATATCTTTTACTTATCTTGCTGAGTAGGTACTATATCAAGCCCCTAAAACTTAGACCCTTTTTTAACATCCTGTAGAAAGGAAGAATTCACTTTTCAGGTATTCATTTCGCGTATGTGAGAATTAAGGTCATAAAAGCAGTACGAACGATGAAATACAAATCCTAAAGGAACGTCTGCCAACTTTTCTCGTTTGACACAGATAACCCGCGTGGTCATTGTTTTCTACTGTAATTAAAATATCCAGGGGAAATAATGCTAAAATTTTTGGTATAATGAAACGAAAAATAGTTTTTACGGAATCGTTACTTTGAAAGTGAAAGTGGCGAAGAGAAGATCACGGTTCACCTGTGGATACCTTAGTGACTCATTCAATTCTCTGTATCACAGCAAACCGGATTCAGATTAATCATTACATACATATATAATTCTTAAAAGATTGTGAAAGAACTTTGACGAATAAGTTTGCATTTTAAAATATTCATTTGTTGCCAATCAAAATGAGTGTACTGGGCAGTCGTTTTGTCGAAAATGAAGCATTTTTTTCAATTAATTACAAAGAAATAAATTGAAACTGAGACTTGTCCCTTGACACAAAGTTTATCAACTTCATAAGCTTTAAAAAACACGTTCATGTAGTCAAAATATGCATTATATATGACGAAACAGATGACTCATTTGATTAATTCCGATTGGACTGAAACTTTTTTCTAGTTTGAAGAATATACTTCTGTGTAGTGGAGAAACCATTAACATTTTAAGATTTTTAAAAATTTGTAATTTTTAAAGGCCTCGAAAGGACGAAAAATATAGAGATAAAGTGATTTCAAACTTCAAGTGTCTTTATTTTCTCAAACAATGTCATTTCTGTAATTTTTTCTGGTAAGTCTACTAGCGAGAATTACACCCTTTAATAATCTGGCTTTGTTTTTATTTGAGACGAATGGTTTAAGTGCTACAGGTTCCACCGTTTGGGATGAATTTTTTGACACCTCGACTTTAACGACTCCCCAGTACCATCTATAATGATTAATCATAAAAAAAAATATATTTCTATAGTTTAAGAAATCCTAAATACAATGCAACAAGTCCCATTAAATTTTATGTAGTACCTAGTTTTCCTTTAATTAATTCCTAAAGGTCATATATTTGTACCGGCAAACTTGCTAATTTGTATAATATACGATACAAACCAGTAATTAAAATGTTCACTCGTGAGATTACTATGAGTCTCAAATGAACCACGTACATACTATACATTTCTGGCGTGTCGATTGTCATTCCTCTTCACGCCAATCGTCCATCGCACGTTCAATTCGATGCGCATATTTCGCGCTAGTGCAATACCAATCAGACATTTTTCTAGAGTTATTTGCCGCACGCAGGTCGCGTCGGTCCGGAGCCGAGGCACACGAGCTCTCCCGTACACGCTGTGCCTCGCTGATTTATTTCTCCCGTCTGCTCTATTTTCGTTGTGCACGCGGCTACATCCTCTCTGGCTAGGCCAGGATGCACTCCAAGCCCACATCCGGATGTGAGCCTACCGGAATCGAGTGACAGACGACAGGCGACCACGTGCGTGCTCGGCACTTGCCCTTGCCGACACGCATTTTCGGCACGACTTCCCTGAACCCAAGGCAGCCCGCCACAATTAGCCGAAACAGCTTTGTACGCCTTTCGTGTGAACTTGAAGAGGGCTCATTATACTATTTCTCTTTGAGCATCCTTCTATTTATTTATTCGATAAAGATTGTGTAGCAATTCCACCCGAAACAACTCACTTATTACCAGAATTTCCATTTCAGGGTTTAAATTACTCATTGAATTAGTAAGGTAATTTTTTTCTCATCAAATGCCTAGTACACATGAGATCCAGGACTCAGCATTTTTGGTACCAATTTTCTGAAGAATATTTCAATAGATTTCTTTCTTTCTTGCAGTGTACTTCATCTTGTACTCCAGTTGCACTTTCTTCAAATCCGTTCAGCTTGTTAGCATTAAAAACCTGTATTGTATGGAGAACCGCCAGCTAAATATATTCGGCATCGTCGAAGTATAATCGGTATACGAGGGTTCACATTTGGGTCTCCAACACCATATTCGGTATACACTGACGAATCTGATAAGGAGAGTGGCAGAAGATTTAAATCACTGACTCAGCAAAAATTTTGCATAGTTAGTCCATGGCGTATACAGGGTGTTGAAAAGGAGGGCTCGAAGCATACATATGTACATGTGTGGTTGATAGGACTCACCAATCTAAGTAAACAGAGATCAAAACCCCAACCATTTTGGAGTGGCAAATAATTTTGAACGATTGATAGTTTTAAAGATAAATATTCGAGCGTACAGTTTGATTTCTTGAAGGTGAGTAAGAATTAAGGGTGATTAGCTAAATTGACACTGCAATTCAAGTACTATTTACTATTCACATCCAAGTGAATACATTAAAGGTCTGGAAAGGGCAAAAGTTTTAATCCAATTATCCTGAATTTTTTTACATATGAGTCCATGTTAAGTCTTGAGATTTAAATCTTGTGCACTCCCTTTATAAATGGCATTTGCTAGCAGATGTTGGAAACTGTTGAGGAACTCTAATCGTGAAATAAAGACATGAAAGTACCAACTGTTTAAAGTCGAATATCATTATTGATTCGTTTAAGTAACGAGCACCACACAGTTCGCGGTAAATAAACGTCGAGTGCACAGTTGCATTTTCTGGGTCACCATCCTGGTCGATTGCTAACTTTTTCGCGCAGGCCAGCCAACGAGTAAGCAGCGTAGCGTACGTTACATTAAACCCGAACTGATTGCTTGTCGCATGCATACTCGTCACACGCGATATCGCCGTCAATATCGTTACAACTCGGACCGCAGTTCAATCACGCATCAAATTAAATCAGAAAATTCAGCAGCGCGCTCCTTTAAAATTTTTCTTCTTCAAACGTCGATCAATTGGGCTGCAGGTACTTAATTAATTGCATGGTAACGTTGATCAAAAACGTTTGCCCACACCGCGCCGTGAGGATATATATTAAATAAAATTAAATTTACGCGAAAGTGAATATAAATAGACGTATATAATGATAAACACGAGGCACGTATGTTTGATTTTAGTTGTTCCGTTTATTTTTCAGTATATTCTTATAGTTGTACCTTGCAGTTCTAGTTTTAGTCCTGTACGAGTACTTATGTAACAATCTAGTGACATTTTCATGCTTCGATGAGCCAGTCAAGCTTCAACATATACTGCTGGACACTATTTTTTGCCAATCTGTCACGCGAAAAGTTAAACAAAATTCATGTAAAGTAAAGAGTCTTTCATCTGATACATAGGTAGATGACATTGTTTTAAATAATCAATTATTAGTTAGAAGAATATAGTGTATTGTTTCAAATTTAAGAATTAGACAACTTTATCGTCAAGAAAATGTGTCGCAATAAATTAGTCCTCGTTATAAGTTTTCTAAAGTCCTATGTAAATTTCGTATATTCGAATTGTTTTCTCTGCCTTATTTACGCCTCAGCTGATTTTCAAGAAGATTGTATATGCATTTTCTTAGGCATTTATTTTGCAATTAATTTATGCGTAATTATATATTCAGCAAAAAATGGTGTTGAGCAGTATACATGACTTTCTTTTATTCATTGGATACTAATATTCATATAATTAGTAATTTTATGATTTTTGTATACATTTTCCACAACGTGTTCAAAAAACTTTTCTCACGTGTTCAGCAAGACATTCTGAATAAAAAATGTAATATGCATTATAGGTTTATTTCGCTTCGTTAACCAATTACAGGTATCACAATTAACGTACTTGACATAATTACAGCAATACGGTAATACCGACAAACTTTTTTCTTTTATTCTCTTCATTTTGCAATAAAACACATGCAATCAGAGATTTACAGCAACGATAAATCAGATACACATAATGAATGAGTATAAACATAGAATTTACGATATAAGCCATAGCATTGAAACTATGTCTGAAAAATGTTAACATTATGTGAGCAAGTGGAAGATTGCTTAGTTGACCAGTATCTTTAAATTTTGTGTAAAATTCAAAGAATTAGAGAAAAAAAACTACCTACGCCGATGTGATACATGTATCTAAGTACATAGCGTCAAATCAAACACCCATCTGAATAAACATTGGATAATTCCAATTGCATGATACAATATTTCCTTTCCTAATCTTTACCTAGCTCAAGCGCAATACAAACAGCTTTTGTCACGAGACACGTTTTTCCTGCTTGTAATAATTCACGTTTAAACCCATTAACCCTTCCAGTGAGTGGACGGGCATATTTTTATCTCAGTAGGGGGCAAAGTACAGTACGTACTAAGGGGTCCGCGTCACACTAGTGGAAAACCCTTCGTCGCAAGAAGGTACTGTCATAGGCTTTTCGCAGCACGTTAACCAATTGAACGCCCACGCTCGAACGTCACGCAACATGCATAAGCGTAACGTAACGCTCACAATCAGCTTAAAGCTGACGATGTTGGTTAGACGCGAACCATTCGGCGAAGAGGGTGTTCGTAGTAAGTGCTCAATTTAGCACGCAGTCATCAGCCCCGAATTCTGGGCCAATAATGTCACGGCTTTCTCCCAGGCCCACCATGCCTAGTGAAAATGCTATGAACAATTCGCACGATGTACCTGTAGCTATTCAAACAGAGGATGCTTAATTTTACACCGATCAGCTCTACCTACTGTTGTGAGAATAGTACACAAGTACTTTATACACACAAGCTAGCTTGAACAAGTTGATTTCGAAACAATTACTGAACGATAAGGACTTTTTCGCACGAAACACTACTGTGACTCACGACTGGTATGCCCGACAGATATTTGGCTTGGCACAGGCAGAGGTAGGTACTATAGTTGAATACTTTGAGTGGCCCAAGGTTTGGCGAAATACACACTGTTTCGAGTTAGGCACACATCTTTTGGCGCGATTGCTTCTGCTCCTGTGAAAGCTTTGCCCAGCTCTCGCTCTGCACTTTCAACATAATCGTCATACCTATTACGACGATACTAATGAAAATTGGAATTTCTATATTTTCTATTAGGCGTTCATGAGTACTATCGTTGGATAGACAAGTTTCACCCATGAAAGTGAGCTCAAATGCGACCTCATTCGGGATTGTTTTAATTACAAATAGGTACATAAATTGAATCGCTTTTGAATTCCGTTGACAAATTGTACATCATGAATTATCGAAAATGGTACAAGCGCGGTTGAATTTGGGCTCATTTTAATTAGAAGAATTTTGCCAATCTAATGGTAGTAAGTAGGTATAATCATGAAGATCTAATAGAAAATTTGGAAATTGAAATTTTCATTACTATATGACAGGCGGTGAAGTACAAAGTGATTTCCGAGCTCGTGTTGGTTTCAAAGTGAACATTCGGGGATACTCTGACAATACTTTTTATGCTCTCCACCGAACATCAACGTGGAAATACTCTAAAGCTGTGCATGAGGTGGTAATTCCTTGTGAAAACACGCCGACACCACTGAACGTGTTAGGCTAGATAGCAAAGGTAGGGAATATGTATGTGAATACAGACTCTGTCTGCCCTAACTGGTAATACCAGTGCCGCCCTTAGCACCGTGCAAACGGGATACATGTTCTGGGCACCGCCCTGAGGAACTTCGTTTTGTAAAAAAGTAAATGAATTAAGTACAATGGTCAAGGTATCAATTTTTCACACATATTCTTAAAGCTATTACGAATTGAGAAATGTAGTTTTCTGAGAAGTGAGGATTTTGAAAACGGCTGTATTTTTATAATAATTGCACGACGATATTTGGTTTATTTATCCACAAATAAATTTCACATTTATTAGTTGCAAAGTTTTTTAAAATTGTACCAAATTTGACAAATAATTGTACTTCACTGTAAAGTTGGATATAATAAACACACAATTCTTTATTTTATTAACACCTAATCGGCAGGTCATTATTGTTATCCGCATCTGAAGATTTTTTACTTTATAATTTTATTAGAATAGATTTCCGCCAAGGAAACGTAGGGTTATCTACTTCCAATTAGATGTTTTCAATAATATCAACCTTTGCCCCGGGCCCCGCAAAAGAAAAGTGATGATTTAGCAAAAAAAAAAAAAAGTAAGAGTGGAATGTAGAATGACATTTTTGATATGCCGAAATTGTCAGAATGAAACAGTAAATGTAATGCGACTACGAATGATATGGATGCTTGTGGAGAAATGAGCCAAAATTGTAAAATAAGTTGTTTTCAAAAAATGGGAGGCTAATCTCAACAACCCCATTCTTGGTCCAAAACTGTTTCACGTTGAATTCCCCTTTGCGCAGGGGCGTTGTCATGCAGTAAACACCAGCTTCCCTGTTAGTTTATGAAATCTGCTGTTCCTTTCACTACATATAGGTACAAGCAGTTGAATGAAATCAGCTGTTCAGGGTACTTATGGAGATGTGCACCGTGTTGCCAACATGCAGGAACTTACTTTGAGAACATTAGAACTCGCGTTCCAACACCAGTCCGGGAACTTTATTGTCAGGCCATCTACAGGGAGTATAAAAACTGATGGTCACTGGTGTCAGGGGAGAATCTACGAAAAAAAACTTGCCGCAAAATTGTTTATAACATTTGAAAATTAATGTAGAAAAAAGTGCAAAAGCAAAAATTGTTAAAGTTTTCACAAAAATTAGAGTTTGTATTTAGAGCCACTCAACAATCAGAGACTATCTCGTTTACACTCACATTTCTTCCTTCTCGCCATTAAAAAACCAAAGACGAAATCATGATCAATATATCGATCCGCTGAAACACAGCTGGGCTTCGATATGTGTGTGAGTGCGAGGAAACAGGAGGGAGCAGGAAAACTATATATGAGGCTCCCAAGGAGACAGCGAATTATCTACATGTGCACTGCTTGTGAGATTGGCTCTTACACACTCTAATTTTTGTGTAAACTTTAACAATTTTTTACGTCGAGACGATGCAAATAGACGTTTGCGGCACGTGGTTCTCTTTTGAATTCTGTTTCTTCTCATAGAGCAAAGCACGTTGATGCAAAAAGAACTTTAACATTAATTTTCCATGTTATAAACAATTTTCTTGCAAGTATTTTTTTTTACAAATGTCCACCGATCCGGAGGTGTAGATTCAAAGCTGAAAGCGGTGTCCATCACTTTTTATACACCCTGTAGATATTTACTACTGCGTTCTGCCAATTCTCTCACTGTTGCTGTATATATCTATGATTTATTTTTTCACGTGGAATTACCACTTTTGTCCACTGCTGGACAAATCACAAGGTACAGAATATTCTCTTGTGAAAAGTACCTAAGGCAGTGGTTGCCAACCTTGGGTTGCAAAGTGTTTTCTGAGGGATAGCCATGGTTATTTTGAGTTGACGATTTTTAACATTTATTTATGTTAATATGATTACTATTGCCATAGTCTATTAATGATGTAACACTGATTTTTTCATAAATAAGAGGAAGAATATATTTACCCTACCTTACATGGGGGGAGGGACGCAGGTGATTTGAATATTATAAAAGGGGATCCCGACTCAAAAAAGGTTAGGAAACACTGGCCTAAAGAATACGGGAAAATGTAACGATATGTTACCCTACTATTGTCCATATATTGTCACATCATTACTGGTACGATATTCCCACGCATTAGTAGAGGAACATGGTATATCTCTATTCTAGCCTCAGCTTTATCGTATTGTTGTTCTATCGACACATAAGGGAAGTACATAAGTGCATATCTGTTAAAGCTATGACGAGGAAGATATTACGGTGACGAAAGTGATTACGTAAATCCCCACAGCAATGAAAACATTTAACGTTGACGGCATGATAGAACCAATGGCCCAACCACAAAACATTACAAACCCCGCAACAATAAGGAGGAAATTATTGCAATTCGGACAAATAAATGTCGAATGCTCTGCTGCCTCAACTGCAGCGGATGCAAATTTCGTAGCCGTTGTGTTCATACGAAGGAAATGGACTTCCGGCACGTCCTTTTTTCATTGAAAAAAACGGCAGCCTTGTAAAAAACGAGAGGATATCTTGATCTATTGTAGAATTTAAAGAACTAAAATTGAGGCTTCTTTGCATAGAAAATCGTTCTGAATTTTTCAGTAAACCTGATAGAATTGACTACCATGCCTCCTTAATGTAAAATAGTGTAAATGAGAAAAGATTTCTCCTTGGAAGTGAAAATTATTTACTAAGCATTATTACAAAAAGAAATCTTTTCATCAAATGTGTTCAAATATCGAGCTAATTGGTTTTAAATTTATTTCATACCATTTTTGAGCGGATAAAAATATTTGAATTATATTTGAAAATGTGTTTTACTGGTAATAGCGCCATACTTTGATCTCCTCGCTGGTCTGCTGTGTAGCGATTTATTTTATTTTGTATTAATTGATTGCTTAAAAACCAGTTCGTGTGCTTTATTGGCAATAAACGAATAACAAACGCAACAGAAAATGCTATACACTCAATCAAAAAATAACGATCAAATTTAATCCTAAATTTTCGTCTGCATTTTCCTAAAAACACTTTTCTTTCCTTTATGTAAATATATACATACATACATAAATACAACTTTATTACAAGATGATATATGATTTTATTTTTACGTACCAAATATTGAATGGTATTAATATTATTAATAAACTTCTACGTTAACTAGATCTGCACAATATGTCAAGATATATTGTTTAATTATGAGCAATTATTAGTTCAATAACGATGTAAGAAATATACATATAAGAAATTAAAAAAATACTTTTTTTTAACTCAAAATATGAAATTTCTCATGGAGTATTTATTCAGAACAGTTGATACCTGCAATCGATTTATTAAAGAAGCGGTGAATAATTTCATAAAAGCATAATGAAACATTAATTTATTTATCAGTAGTGGAAACCTGTGCACTGCACAAGAAGAGAATTAGAAAATAATGTAAAAGCTATTCTGCATAACAATTTTTTTATCGCACAAAAGAGTAAGGAGCAGGAAATATTGGAATTATTAGGGTCTAGATACTAAAAGCAAGTACCTAATATTATCCAAAATTAATAGACATCATTAACTTCAGTTCTATCGTTCTTAGCTTTTTCTCCTTTCGTAACATTTTCATGAATTCAAGTACGAACTAAAAGGACTACAAATAAAAATATCTCTTCCAATTAGCTTATTATATTATCGTATGAAGAATGTTACGTAGTTTTATATCACGCAATTTGCAACGAGGAAGTCGGGAATTTGCGCAATATCTGAGCACGGAAACACGAATTGTAATCGCAATTTTACAAACTATTAATCCCCCCCTTGGAGTACCAGACAATCAGACCATTAATATCGTTCGATATTACAAAATGGAGATCTCTTATAACGCTGACGTATGCAGATACATACATATTTCGCGGGTTTAAAATTTCATCACAAATTCCTTTCATTGCATAAACGATTTCTGGAACGACAAATACGGAGTAATATAAAGCACTAACACGTGGACAAGCATGTTTCACTGAAGTCATGTAGCTGTGGAAATAAGCAGCTTGCAACAAATTAAAATGAATGATCCCTCCAATTTCTTATTAAGTATTATTTCTTATAAGTATTCTCATACAAGCACTGATCGCCTTATGTTTAAAAATGGTTATTTTAAATTCCATTAAAAATAATACCCCACAATGGAATTTTTCACTAGTTAATGCAAATTTTTCATTAATTAATTCTATACATTTCGACAAATTTATAAAGTTTAACCCCAAGGCGTACAATACTTCTAGAAATTTTTCTGTCCTTCAAACTGTATCTGCTGTGTTGAGTATCCGCTTTTTTTACTGTTTTTATACTGATCTTTACTTTATTCACTTTCACTTAGCCTAGTTACTGTCCACTATACACCATATCTAAATATCTCTATACATGCGACTGCAGATATGTAGCTTCCACAATTTATACACGAATATATAATAATATCGTCTTTATGAATCCTAGTTGCATAATCACTAAGATCATCGGAAAAGTAAGCCAGATCATAGTGAATCCACTAAGTAGATTCATCATTAATGGCCGATATAAAACTTAACACTAAAGATTATATTTTAGAATTGAAAATAATTGAAATGGTTATTATCCATCACTCTTGCGTACAATGGTTTCATTTGTTACGAACCTTACTGGATACAAAGCAACTTACTTTCCCCAAAGAAACTTTCCTTTAGTCGATAAATCATAATAATACACCTAACTAGACTTCTTTTGTGCCTCACAGTTTCATTCGGTTTAAGAATTATTCTACGACTTCGCGTTTCCATTTATTAGTGTATGTACATAAAATTGAGGACCTTGCAGCAAAAGGGGTGCGGCTCCACCTTTGCTAACTTCGAGTAAATTAGATAAAACTGTTTACAAAACTATTGCTTTCACTTAACATTAAAAAGAGAACACTAATTGAACAATATATATTTTCATACAATACGTAGTAGTTACTAAGTTGGTAACTTTTAATTTCTATTTTTTTGCGATTTTGTAAAATCTTGAGCATTCGTATTGCACAAAACATTAATCGGTGCAGATTCAAAATTTGCAATAAATCGCTACTTTGTTATCGGATTTGCTTGAAACGTGCACCAAATGATTTATAATTTTTTTTACACATATTACACGTCATAACTTAAAAACTGTCAAAAATGGAGCTGCATCCCTCTTTCTGCAAGGTCCGCAATTATTCTTTTTATTTATTTTTGTTTTCTACTTTAATTTTACTGTAGGTAATGACATTTAAGTTTCTCAAGAACTTTATAATTATTTCTACAAAGGTGGACAATAGTTTTGTAGTGGACAATACAAACTGTAACATTATTGCATGATCGATAAATTGGATAAATTATCACATTAAATAATATTAATTTGGGGATACTCGTATATAAATTAATGCTATCGTATTCATCTTATACTATAGGACCTATAGTATAAGCTACCTATATATGTAACACTAAACGATACCGTGGTACACATTTTTGCAAAAATTGTTATCTTCACTTAATGTATACTTTTGTAAATAATAATTGATAGTTTATTGCCTCATTGTCAGTTGAGGAAAATATATAGTAGGAGTATGTGCTTACCTATACTGCCCTCCATAGTTAAACTGTCCTATCTAGCATATTTTCATTTCTTGAGATATGTTGAAATATTTGAAGTTCCACACGTCTTTTACCTTTTAGGTATAGTTAGAAACGTCTACGTGTTTCATAAAGATTTATAAACAGTCTAATATATTTAACCTAACTTTTTTCAAAATGGTTAAAATATCTTATCTGAAACAATTAATTAATTGGTACGTTAATAATACATTCCTTACCGCTACAACTATTACAAAAAATGATATTAGGCTATTACGAAATAATGACAACATGTTTTAATTTGAAAGAAGGAAAATAAGTATGGTGCAAAGGAAATGATAAAACTTCAGTTTTCTCGGTTGTTTCAAAATGCTAGATAGGACATTTTAACTAAAGAGGGCAGTATATTTGCACTCAGGATTACCTATATCTACTCTAATTAAATATAAGAATTGATATGATTCAAAGCTTGGTATGTAAACTGCAAAATCCCATTAATCCTAATGAATTTAAACAAAATGTTTCGTGTAAAAAATTGTAGATACTATTGTATACTTGTTACCAATCATCAATCTTTTTGGAACTCGAAGGATGTATTGAGATTATGAAGAAACTTATTTACATAAAATTTCAGACTTCTGCCTCGTACAAATTTTAAAGTATTGAGTGTTAAAATCTTGAAAAATCGAACGAAATGAACGTTTGCGACTCACTCCCATTTTGTCCCTGATCTTTACGCTACCATTCAAGGTGATATTTACCGTTTATTTATAGTCTCTTCAAAATGACACATCGTTTAACAGGAAATAAAAATTTAATGGATAATATTCTAAGGTTAAATTTCAATCTGTGATGTGAAGTTTATTTTTATTGTTAAAGGTAAAGTTAACAAAAAGCGGACAGAATTTTGTGTGAAATGATTTAAGCATGAAAACAACGTTACATATAAAATCCAAAAATTAATTTATTTGCAAAAATTTATTTGACGAAATAATTGTTTTAAAATTATTTTACTCAAAATTAATCGACATTATCAAGGTTCTAAAATGAACATTTATACTTACTTATTCACATTTATTTTGTTAATCTTACTTAATACTTTTTATTTAGTCAATCCTCAATAAAACTGTCAAGAAGGAGAATAATGTAATTTGAAAGTTAAGTCATGAAGAATTAGAATAACTTTTTCAAAAAATTAGAATAATGTAAACTCGTGGAGAATAAAATACTAAACAAAGCAGTAAGATTAAAAAACTTCCCGTAATTTACACCTTTTATTGTAGCACTTAAATTCTTCTTCAATTTATTCAGATGACTATCAAAGAATCGTATTAGATAAGAAATAACGCTTGTTATGGACAAATCATTTCAGCACAAAATGTATCTTACACGGATCAAGTAGTATAAAACTAAACTTGAAAAGAATAAAAAGCAAAGAAGCGTAGATACTAAAAAAACAAAGTTAGATGCTACATATATCAGATGGCCGTGAATGCAAGAGTTAGATGGGATTAAGTAAATTCTATCCGGCAATTAAATTAAAAAAATTAAAAATTCCTCCAATTTACTTATTCAAATTGTTTTACACGACGCTGTTTCGCCAACTTCCTCTCACATTGCATAAATACCAAACTTTTATAATAAATTGCTATAATCCTCTGCAATCATAATTACAAATTCCAGCCAAAATTAATAACATCGTTTCAAAGTAAAAGTATTAAAATACCTTTTTTAATCACTTTATTTAGAAAAATTTAGGCTCTGAGAACCGTTCATAGACCATATGGGCAACGTTAGATAAAACGAGTAACCTTTGTTACACCACAGGAAAATTAAAACTGATTGCGTCATTAAGCACACGTAACACTCGTACGCCGTAACGCGTTAAGGAGGTATTCAAATTAACCAGATTCTAGGACCAGCCACGAAAAATCTTGCGGGCCCTGTTGCTCTACCCCTTTCTTTTTATTGAGCAATCGAATAAAATTATTCTCACAAGTTAATGCCTGGAAATTTCCATAATTAAGTAAAACACAATGAAACAGTAACACGAAACAATAAAACCCTTCGAAAAATGGAGTAAATTGCTCTAAATATGAGTATAATCGATTTTTTCCAAATTTATTACTCATTTCTTCATTACTGCCTTTATATCTTCCAAAACAAGCTGAAGGACATACATGTGAATCTACGATATATGTGTGAAAGTTTACATGTAATTTATGTATGTACATATTACACCTAACTTATTCATACAGAAATTAATTTAATGTACACTATAATACTGTACAACTAGAATATCTGTAAAGATTTTATAATAGTTATTGTTTTGACAAATTCAAATTGCAAAGTGAATAGTACCTGGTCTTCGGCTCTGAACTCATTTTGTTGAGATTACTATAGCAAAACTTATGTGCAACTATACCTTGTGTACATGGCGATAAAACTGACTCATAATCACGTTGGACTTTCCCTGACGAAGATATTTTCTAATTATACATACTTATTCACACTCCCGCTGAGTTAATGCGAAGGAACAATATTTGTCAGTCTCTAGCTATTGAGAGTAACGGAGGAATTTTGATTTAGATTCACATGCATTACTGTTTGTTAATTTATTACTAACTTCTATACATCTCATTTGTACCTGTGTATCATCACTATACTATTGTGACGTGCACATTCAATTCTTTAGGACACTTCAAAAATATGAAACCTAATCCATTGCCCACAAATATAACAAGAAATATAACACCAACACTCCATTTCCTAAACAATGCAAAATACAAAACTTACTAATTCATACAACTTCAACATACTTTTACTCACTCCAACAACACAATCGTAGAAACAATATCTACCTATTCTGAATATCTCAAAGCAAGAATTTCATTTAACATACCCCCGAAAGAAATGTTATCTGACTCTAAATACACACGTTTATACAGGTAGTGCTAAAAAGGATTAAACGAAATCCCAGGCAATTTCGCGCAGGTAATAAGCGTTATTGCGATATGAGTTTCACAACCGGTGATTCTCGGAAACCGAAACGTTTCGCTCCGAGGAAATCCAGTGCGTCAGACGCCTGATGCGAATGTTAGATCACTATTTAGATAAGTGTGCTCATCACTTGTTGGACCACGAATTCAGAGGTCAATGGGCATCAGCGTACGAGGCTTCGTTCCCAACTGTTGGGAAAGCCAGGCGAGTTTCGCAACTTGGGGACACAAATCGGTCAAGCAAAGAAGACTAGGTATCGACGACGGTGTTCCCCTTCACCGATCGCTGACCACGTCTTCAGACGGGATCTGACTTTACCGTGAGCGTTCGTAAAATCTCGCCGAGGTAGGAAACTTTTGAGCCGCGATAATCCGGCAATAATTCCTTTCCTGTTGCCACAGAAGCTAATATTCGTGCTGAACATTTCCAATATTGCTTTATTGCATCGAGCACAGCGGAAACTAACGAAATGACCGATTGAAAGGTTGATTCCACGTAGTGGATACATTTTAGTGCAAATCACGCTATTGTAATCGTTAATGTTGGATGGTCCTTTTCATGACTGATGCATTCATGGTTTGGTGCAGAGTTGGGCGAAGATAACATCTAAATAACATCTAGATAAAAGGTCCTTGCCGTTTATTCGTTATCTTAAGAGAAAATAACTTGATTTATTTGAAATGCCTTTAACTTCGATTTCAAATAACGGTTCAACTTTCATCTTAACTTCATCCTAGGAAATCAAATAACCGACCTGAGCCTTTGCGGCCTGACCCGCGCGCGGTCGCCTACCGGTCAGATTCTACAGAATCTGAATTTGTTTATTTTTCATCGTATCAATATGAAAGTGACACCAATGGATTCCTGGCGTTCTCCCGATTAATTGGACAGAAAATAATTGAAATCGGACTATTTTTAACGAAACGGGCTTTGAACTCTGCAAAAAGATTTCTCACGTAATATCCTTAATTATGGTCCGAATTATAAAATTTTTTGGGCCATTTTCATCGGGAAGACATGAGGAATCGAGTGGTAATACTTTTATCAACACTTGTCAAAAACATGAACATTTTATGTGGGCTCGGATTATCGGGAAAGACGTACCCACCCCACTGTTTTGCTTTCTCGCTGCGAGCGAGGACCTTCGGACCCCAGTAGACCGCCCGTTGACCGCCGAGAGCAATAAAACCGACGGGCCACATAAAATGTTCATGTTTTTGACAAGTGTTGATAAAAGTATTACCAATCGATTCCTCATGTCTTCCCGATGAAAATGGTCCAAAAAATTATATAATTCGGACCATAATTAAGGATATTACGTGAGAAATCTTTTTGCAGAGTTCAAAGCCCGTTTCGTTAAAAATAGTCCGATTTCAATTATTTTCTGTCCAATTAATCGGGAGAACGCCAGGAATCCATTGGTGTCACTTTCATATTGATACGATGAAAAATAAACAAATTCAGATTCTGTAGAATCTGACCGGTAGGCGACCGCGCGCGGGTCAGGCCGCAAAGGCTCAGGTCGGTTATTTGATTTCCTAGGATGAAGTTAAGATGAAAGTTGAACCGTTATTTGAAATCGAAGTTAAAGGCACTTCGATAAAGTAGCTGCATCCTAGGCGCTTCAAATGAAGCTAACATTATTTGAAATGTTATTTTATTCTATTTTTATCTAGATGATGCCCAACTCTGGTTTGGTGTGATGCTTCAACTTTATGGAAATCGGTGGTTTACGTTTTAAATATTTGATAATGCATTACGCATTTTATAGTACACGGAATGGAAGTTTAAATAATTTCGTACAGCTGTGATTTGTAGAATGTGGTTAATGGTTAATGTTCCAAGAGAATAAGATGAAGCCTCGTAAAGCATATAGTGTCAAAAATTAAAATTGTTCGCTAGAAAGATGTACAATCTATGGCAGAAAATAAAATATATTTGAGGATATTGGAGGAATAATCTGTTTTACTCCTCCATGAAATTTGTTGCTTTGATTACAATGAAATGATATTTATATTAAGGGGATTGGGCAGCCAAATTGCTCACAGATCAAGTATTTTTTTGCGAATTAATTACATAGAGATGAATACAAATTGTGGCTAGTACTTTTGAGTAATGTTCACTAATACTATGAACGGTTAAATTTTTTTTTTGGTAATATATGCATGTCTATGATAGCGCTAAAATCGTCTGATGAATAGGTGTTTTTTCTGAGGTTTTGCCCTGATGACGAAAAAACCAAGGTTCGGATCGACTTGAAATTTGTACACCATGTTCAACATATATTCCAGTCTGGGATGTACTTCAACATAAAGTGTAAAAGCTCTAGTTTCCGAGATAAAAAAATAACCATCTGAGCACTCCAAAAATTTATCGTACAAATCGCCTCCTCCTAGTCGCTATTTTCATAATTTTACTTTTTCTAAATCACTGTATAATCAACCTCGTGTGGCGCCATTTGTAAAATAGATATGTAGACAAAAATATTTTTTTTTACTCTAACTGATAGTAATAAACATTGTGTAAAAGGAAAGGTCTGTGCTTGCTTTCATCTCCGTGTAATTAAATCGCAAATAATACTTGATTTCGAACGACTTGACTGTTCACTTATTGTTAGTCTCCTTAAAATATGTGATTACTTTATATTAGAATCAGAACTATTTCAGTGGAGCATAATAGTGTTTATAATAGTTAAATGGCATATAATAGTTACGACCTTAAAAATGGAAATATTATCCTTATGTACGCATTTGAAACATTAAAAAATTATTTATTGCAGAGACCCTACCAATAGTACAACCCTAAATATCTGTTTGCCACCTGTTACCAGTGTGAATAATTTAGCAGATAAAAGGTCGTATGCTTGAGTCCAGCAAAATAGAATTTTCTGAAACCAAATCATGTGACTTTTATTAAAAGCTTTCGTAATTCTTTTAAGTAATCTCAACAATATATAATGCACACGTATTTTATTGTCAAATTACGTAGGCAATTGTAACAAGCTCTACAGTGATAAAGTCTATGAATGTGAACATATGATATAACGGGCTAATTTACTAACACAGACAAGTACATATTGTATAATTTACGCCTGAATTTATTTAAAAAATGTTTAGTTTCACGTACAAAAAGATACATGATTTCATTTCAAAGAATATTGTCAACTTTCCACTTTGATTAACTCTTCAAAGACAATCACGTTTCTGTCATATTCCCCGAAAGAACCATTAAAATTCTGTTTCCAACCCTTTTTCACATATTTAGCAATACCTATAGAAGTCAACCGAACACTGTGTGCCTGATAAACAATCCTGGACGAAATTCCAGCAATGATTCCCCAGCCCACGATAATAACGAAATATGTACACACCATACTAAAGAAAAGTTAGAAATGAAAAACATAAGTTCATTTGCAGGAAGTCTAAAAAGACGTTGGTAAACAGACCAAAACGTTTTACATATATCCAAGATGGTAATCATAGACGACGTCTCGGGTGTCGTAGTTTCTCACATGTACACACATTTTGTCGCAGAAAAGCATTCCAACAACACGTCCTAGATTCATACCATTACCCACCACCTCGTTCCACTCACCTCGGCAAGGAGTGTCAGAAGCAAGAGAAGAGTGCCGCTAAACCTGGATATCGGCCGCGGTGAATCGATAGTGCCGCTCTTCATCCTTAACGAAATCATGAGGCACCGATGCAACGACGATTTAGAATATCCTCCTGGGTCACTTCTTTCCAACCTTCTGCCGATTCTCTCCATTCCTGGCCTACTTCCTCACGCTGACTGATTTACCTCACCTCACCTCGCGTATACGCGCGCACCGCCGGCAAACACTTTCGGTCACTAAGAATGCGCGCGAGGTACGCTGGTGTCTCTCGATCGATCGACGACACAGGAACTCCCTCTGTTCGAGCCGTGCGCTCCGTATCACAAGGAATCACGTATCCTACCCTGGACACCTTGCGGCAACACCTGTTCGCACGACTGGCAGGTACTACGGTGTCGATGATAGCAGTGGCAAGCGCGACGGTGCAGAAGAAGAACAGCGGAATAAACGATAGCTGCCATATCCATCGGCAAGCTGACACCGAGTTTGGTTGACCGAAACACACCTTTTTTCCTCGACGCTCCCTCCCCTGCCTTGTCCCGTATGCTCTACTGTACTCGCAGGAATGTTACAAACGGCACACGATGACCACGTGTCACCATCTCACGAACACGTTCTTTCTTGCTAAGGGTGGATATTTTGACGCGGCACGCTCGATTTCCGACGTTTGTCCAGTCTCTCGCGGCGAGCGTCCGTGACGATCAATCTTTTATTGGCAAACGTGGCACACAAATTACGTGGGTCTCTTTTTTCTCGTTCTGTCGTTCATTAAGCCTTTGGTCCTTCCTTCCGTCATGACTGTGTGGGGTGTTAATCCGTTCACCGAGTGACGGAAGGATGTTGCTCTTTCTCGTTTCACCAGTCGTATGGAATGTCACACTAGGAAGTCGCTTATAAACGATACAAGCGACATGCAGTTGAGCGACTGACGAATTGATTTGTTGAAGGGAGTATGGGCAACTGTGTTCATTGGCGATAGGCGTGTTAAGTTTGATAACACGCTCGCGTAGTGTTTTGTTCGTTAATCCTGTATCCTACGCTTGTCATTGGAGAATCTGAAACCTGATGTGAAATCGTTAGATAAGATTTTTCTCCCCACGCTTGTGTTGCTCCTCGCTCCGAGTGCTTCAACACGCGGAATGGGATAACGACCCGGAGGGATGCCACCCTTCAACGGAGGCGAGACAACGACAAGGTAACGAACCAAGCGACACAAAATCAGAGATGTCACAGTTACTAACCGTGAGATCGTCCGATAATCCTGACAGCCTAAAATTTGCCTAGTAAAGGGAGCGAATGGTTGGCATCGTTCTCTTCGATCTGTCTCTTTGTTCCTTGCGTATATATATTAGGTATTCTCATTAAAAGATGGTTTCTCTTCTTCGATTCGATACACCTTTCAGAGGTAATTGGAATGTACGAAATTCTTAAACAGAGCGGAGACAGTACCAGAATACTAATCACAATGTCTAAAACTATCTGCCTTAATGACGTTGGAGTATTCAAATAGTAAACGTCACAGAACGCGAAACGAATTCGAATCGACCTTTAAATAAGCCCAACGTGACTTCCTCTTTTCATCCCGTTCTTCTGTAGTTATGTGTTGGAAATTACACAAAATACCAATTCTCGTCACGAAACCAATAAAACGGATAGAAAGAGCGCAGCAGTTCACGTTTCGTACCAAATGGGTCGTGTATCGAAATACAAGATTTTTTCGCGTGTTTGTCACTTTTAGCTCTGATTCATTATCAGGGTATCGGTCGAAACGTGGCCACCGTGTCCGACGTTTCAACGTCAAGGTAAAATACCGGGCACGAAACGTAAGTTATCGGCACGAGACCAAAGTAACGTTCATACTTTCGTTGGATGCAGGCGCACGTACTGACGGGAACGAGTTTTCATTTTTTCCCAGTCACTCTTTAGCTCGATCCACAGCTAATAATGCCGTGAAGACCGCACCAGCACAGGCAATATGTCAACATTAAAAGTGTCATATGATTCGGCGTGCGGCCATGAAAACGAACAGCCGCCGAAAAATATCACACGCGCGCTCCGCGGATCTGTTCATCGAGCGAATAGACCCACCCGTACGTAGACACTTTTGCGGGCCTATTTTCACTGATTCAGCGTCATGTCAGAACTATCAGCACATCCGTTCTCAATCCATCGAGGAACAACAGGGCACATCACTCGGCGGACTGACTTTCGAAACCAGCAAAGGTGAACTTATAACGAAGATCTGCGAGTATTTTCTTCACTGACACAGCCCGCCCGTTTCCGTATTCCTTTCTCCGACTCGGAACAGCAGCAGAACATACCAAATGAGAGAGCGACACCCGAATGGAGCAGCAAGGTGGTGACAGCCACGGCCAGGAGGTAGACGAGTGAAATCTTCGCCACGAAAGCAAAAGGCGAAGGGCAACGGTGGTTCGACGACGGCAAATACGTGCTTTTTCACCAAGAATAGGTGTATTCGGTGAACTGGCGCGCTTTCATGACGCTTCTCCCGGCACAGACACGGCCAACGGGACCTCGGCTGCTCTCTCGGCACTCCAACTCGTGGCTTGCCGAACCAGCAGCAGCTAAATCGCTTGCCTTGCCTCGTCCCTAGCCTCCCCCACCGTTGCACGACCGACCTGACTGCCTTTCCATTCCACTCGCCCCCTCTCTCTCTTTACATCTTCCGAACTGCCGAGAGCCGGCAGCCCCGGCCGGATACCCGACGCGGCCACCACCACTATTTCCCCCACCACCACCTGCTGCCCCCACTACTTCTACCCTGAACCTAGCTTCTCGTACTCCCACCACTTTTCGCATTCCCTGCTCCGAGCCACTGTTCTGTCTTCTGTCCTCCCTCGCTGCTGTTCCTCGAGCTAGGAGTCTACCGTCTACCCAACGCACAGATAGAGCCATCGGACATACGTGCACGTACAGGCCAGTAGCCAGGAACGTAGCTTGCTGGAAAGATTCTTGGTAGACTGTCGGAGTTCGATGACTCGTTTGCTAGATATTCGAGACTCGAAATTATCGTAATTAAATAGCGTTGCTTTTGATGAACGGACGTTACAGTTTGCTGGTAATCGAAAATCATGGCCCTTTCTCTTTACTGACAAGCGACTGACTTGGATTATTGAAGTTGTATAAGAGGTAGAGAAGCATAAGTAGTGGTTGCATCCGGCATTAGGTAAATGCTAAACTACCATAATTTAGTAAAAGTTGGATGTGTTAAAGAATGAGTGTGTGAACTTGAAATTTGTATATAGAAAGTATATGTTCCATGTTTTAAAGAATTATGAGTGTCGTTTATTATACAGTGAAGTATATTGCAGGATGAGTTTTACTCGATTGTTAAAATGTTAAGTTGAAACCGTTTCGAAGGTTTTCTTACAATTTAATATGTTCATTTGTAATATGGCTCATTATATTGGATGGAGAGTTTATTCAGAGCTTATGAAAGCGTTAAATCGGAAGCAAACTGAGGGTGAATAGCACTGAAGAGCTAGGTTAAGAAATTTCTCTAATTAATTACCAACTGGTCTTCTGAAAAGTATTTATTCTGAGTATACACAATATAAACATAATTATTCCCTGCAGCAAGAATTAAAACTAGCCGTCCACTTTTTTGCTTGTTTTAACGTAGACTATATTATTTTCTCTGCTTCTCAAGTCCTGAATGCCCTTTGCCATTCACTCAGAGGCTGAAACCTGCCTGAGATTTACACAAATTGAAAATAGTACTACCTATCCATGAAAGCCAGGGGCGTAGTACTTTTACCATTAAGAGTAAAACCATCAGGATTTGTTTCTCTATTAGAAGCAAGGGAATAAATTAAGAAATGAGGTTTACCACAGGTTCGAGGAATTGCGAAGGCAACGTGAAGCAATCGAATTTTTATATAAAATAGAAACCAGTTTCCTTCCTATTGACACGTCTGAACTTTAAGGGTTTACTGCTCCCTGCAAATGTAAAAGAGAAATGAATCTCAAAGCGAACGGCCGTTTTCACGTTAATTACTTTACGACGAGAAAAGGGACAGGAATGAACGGCATCATTAGTGGTTGATTCGAAACCGCTGTAAGTAGTGTTCTTCTGTACTCCGTCGTCAGCCATGTTGTGACGTCAATGCGAATCATGCGCAGACCTTGCAAGTAGGAATGTCATGCATGTGTTTATGAAGCACTGTGACAGGCACACCTCCTCGTCTTCTTATTCGCACTTCGCCACGTACTTTTGCATTCTCACTTCTCATCTGAAGCGAGAGTTACTATACATTTAATACCATATGCACACAAGCATCCGAAACGTGTTCGCACTTGTATCAACAGAACCTTGTCCATTGCTTTTTCCTCTCCACTTCCATCGTGTCGCTCTCTGCCGACGTTAGCCCTTCACCCTTAATCCTGAAGTGAGAGGGTCCTTCCATATCCAGCTCTCGCACCGATGCGCTATACGTGCGACTAGACAGTACATGTTTGTGTTAGTGGCTCTCCGTTCACAAAGAGCTCGAGTAAAGGAGCACAACACAAAGGCACCTGCAACTAGAAAATATGTAGGCATTTTTTGGTGTAATGTTATTAACAACATAGGACTGCTCAAAGACACATTTAGTTCGTGTGCAATGTAATATAAAATGTAATAGTGTTAAATTTAAAGATATATATGTATCGTGATTAAATATTTATGATGGAACATCATTTATGTCGAGAATATTTGGCATAAAATACTAATCATCTTTTCCCAAAACCTATCGCAATTCCTGAAATTTAATATGAAATGGAGGAAGAAAAAATAACTTGTTTTAAACTTTTGTATTTTTTAGCAATAAGTTTGAATATTAGATACACTAAAACATATTTCATAAATTACTGAAAACTGATTATTTATACGGTACAAAAACTGTATAGACAACCCGTAAAATAATAAAAGTGCCTTCTAACTATATTTAGCGGTACATTATAATTTGGAAAATATTTTCCAAAGAAAAAAAATTATATACAATAGTATATAATACCGGTAATAGTATATTAAACTTATATAATATAGGTAAATTATGTACATGAGCGCCACAACAGTGCGGAAAAAATGTTTTTTATATTTGTGTAGAAATAAAATCATCCATGTGACAAACAATTTTGCCTACAGTGTTACCAATTATATATTTGCAATTTGCAAACATCAATACGTCATAAAAAATAATAAGAATTTAGTGTAACTGCAGGTAGCTGTAATATAATTTGGTTACCCACTATCTAGCGGCAAATATAATATTCACAATTATGTTTTCCCTTTTGTAAGAAAACACTACACTGTAGATATAAATAAAAAGCAGTTAAAAAATTTCACCAAATAAAACAAGAGTTGAAAAGATTATAATTTGAATTCTACTCGTAAAGTCAATTTCCAAAAACGTGGAGCGCCTATCGATAAAGAGAATGTTACTGCCTGAAGGAAATGAAGTGCTCTTCTCTTACCATGCCTCGATCATGCAGTCACCATTGGAAACATTTAGGCCGTTGGTCCACCGCCGCAGCACGACTGCAATTTGACTAAGAAACTAAATCCATTTACGACCAATTTATTAACATAATTAATACTACTAAGTATACTACTCCTAAAGTACCCAGATACTTTAAACATTACGAAAAATTACAAGGTTTTACCGTTTAGAGGACACATAATGTGGTGGAAATAATTTTATGGTACATAAGTGGAAGGATGAACGACATTTCAATGTCAACATAATTTTCTTTAATTTAAAAACATTTTTTATGGTAACATTCGATGGAGTGGTGAATTTGAAGAAAAAAGGTATTGAAATACTTACATGTGTTCTAAAGATATAATTTTTTTTTTCATTCACTAACTATGATGATTTTGAAACAACCGTTTATCATCGATTAAATTTTAAATCACGTAAACGGCTACATTCGATACGGATTGTATTATAAATATTTATTGAAAATCGTGTGGGCCCTACTTTAATACGTTAATAGGAATCGCAGGAATGATGTCACCAACAAGTTCGTTTTGTTCCGTCAGTGTAGACTTATTATTCGCACATACTTTCATTTGCATATCGATTTGAATAATTTTTAAACGATATTAGAACACAATGGAGCATACATTTGATATTAATATAATTGTATGCGTATGCAAAATGCCGAGCTTTCTTATTTTGTAATTATGATATCATATGTTTAATTGTAGTCGTATCTGACAACTATTGAAAAGTTAATTTTTGTGCCAATATAAAGATTTTTATTAAAATATTATATTATACGTTAATATGTACTGACATTGAAGAAGTTAATTAATTAATGCAAACTATCATATCAATTATACCTACACTCATTTGACTTTACTTTCGTTGCATTAAAATAAATGTTCTAAACATTTTTACACAACATTCTGTTGTAAGAAACTGTACATATTAATTTGTTTCAAGCTCGGGTACTACTTAATCTTTGTTATTCCTTACATTTGTTTTATTTTGTAATATTTAATTCTACTGTATTTAACCAGATTGCTACCAAGTGAAATAACAAGTGCGGTAGTATTGAAAAATTAAGCACCAGTACCTAAGGAATTCAGTAAATTTATCGCATTATTGTATCGCATGAGAAACATGCATACGTGAGCCATTTCTTGGTGCCACTGGTAAAAGAGGCATTAATGCATTCTCCACGCTTCGTTATTGCCATAAATAACGATTCTTCAGGTAGGAAGGACCTAGTGGAAGGGAGGCGCGCTCTTGCACCGTGGGCGAACGAAAAGAAATATAGCACAACAGGGACGTATTTCGTTTGAGAATCTCAATTTCGTGCAAAATCAATCTTCTTCCTATTTAGTAGTTACCACTGATTTGTAACCATGTCTATATAAGAAAAATCGAAACTCTGAACTGAACAGTAAATTACCAGGTCTTGGTAATGCAAATTTTGAATACATAAAAATAAATATTTCTATCCCTACGTCTAATTGCTTCCTATAAATCGTAATTCTAAGATACCTAAATATCATTTCAATATTGTAAAGTCTGTTTACAAGAACAAAGAAAATAGAAAATGTCTCTTAGTGATAAAAACTTTTACGTAGAAAATAATTAGTGTTAAATCAAATTGTCTTGAACCTGTGCTATGAAAAATAGTGGAAGAGGACAATTTTCGATTTCACCATGATTCTAAATGCCTTGGTACGTGGATACAGATGCAAACATAATTTCATTATGTAGAAAATGTGTGAACCGCTTAATCGTTTCATGATAAATCGTTTCGTGAAAATATTGAAAGTCCGTTCCTGTACGTAGGAGTAGCACGCCTTCTGCGAACGCATTGGCCGTATAACGCTTGCGCGCGCTTTTCTCGCTGGTTCTCCGAACGCACACGCGCACGCGCACTAGCAACTACAGCTGTCGTATACTCTACTTAAGGGGGTAGACACGGGTAATGCAGTGCCCTGTATACCGACACAATCTGGCCCGAAACATGGGTCCTGGATTTTTCGTTTTTCGTTCTTATATGAGCATATTTTGGGCTGGGCGAGGTCTCATTCGAAAGAGGAAGGTTCAATGCGGAGCGCTCTGCTCATGATTCAACGAGATTGTGTTGATATGTAATAATATGAGTGTCCAAAGTAGAGCAAAAGTTGACAAAATACACCAGCAGAATCCAAGCATTGTTAGGTCACTAAAAGAGTTTTGTGACTCAAACGGTGAGCAGAGCGCTCCGCATTGAACCTTCCTCTTTCGAATGAGACCTGGCCCAGCCCAAAATATGCTCATATAAGAACGAAAAACGAAAAATCCGGACCCATGTTTCGGGCCAGATTGTGTCGGTATACAGGGCGCTGCATTACCCGTGTCACGTGGCGTGTTTACCTCCTTAAGTGTTTTTAGGCCACTAAAAGAGTTTTGTGACTCAAACGATGAGCCGAGCGCTCCGCATGGAATCTGCCTCTTTCGAATGAGACCTCGCCCAGCCCGAAATCTGCTCATATAAGGACGAAAAACGAAAAATTCCAAACCCATGTTTGAGGTTAGATTGTCGGTATTGCAGAGCATTGCATTACACGTGTCACGTGACGTGTCTACCCCCTTAATTTCCAATAAATGTTACGGACCATTCGTCGGACAGACATTCCATGAGAAGTGTTGGGACTCATCAAAGTAAAATAAGTTTACGTATTACGATTACTTGGATTAATCACTGGACTTTGTATGATTATGGTTTTTGAGAAATCCTCAATTTTTCTTCATCCTACAATCTCGTTTCCTAATCCTGTTGGGGTACTAACAATAATACCTATATGTATATTTCTCAAAGTCGGCATTATTGTGTAACGAATAAATAAACGTGCACAGGGAATTGGGGTGGGTCCCGAATTTAGAATAATCGAGTATGAAATTTTGACGATAAGTATTAGACTATTGTTTTAAACCTAGGTATTTAATTTAAGGTAGTAGTAGACGAAACATGATGTGTATTGTTCAATTTACTGTCAATTACTAGGTATTTGCGCAAATAAGCGAGCGTGTGACAAAAATCTTCCAATCTTCTTGGTATTATGAGTAAAAGTAATATAATAAGGTGTTTAAAATACATTCAAGTAATTTGTAAAGCGATTCCCTTAAAGGTACAAGTTGTGAAATGTTTTTCATTAGAAATTGTATGATTGCATAGGCTCTGACCACCCTTTCATGGGTCTTTAAACTGTTGCTACCCAAAAGCACTCTTTGTGATAAAGGTTTCAACCCACACGGGTTTTTAATTACGTATGTCATAAAATATATAAGATGTGCAAAATATACTGCCTTTCAGCTACTCTTTATGCTTCCACAAATCAAGTCAAGAAAATTTGAAACAAAGTATCTCAATAAGATTTTTTTATAATAATTAGTTCAGTGGTTCCCAAGCAGTGGGTCGCGAAGTGTCTTCAGAGGGGTCGCCGAGGTTATTTTTGGTTAACGATTCTTGGCACTTATTTATTTTAATATGGTTACATTGTTATATTCTATTAAGGGGAGAACCTGGTTTAGGACGCTGAAAACACGGTGATTTTTTAGGAATTTTTTTCTCAACAAATATAAACAGAATCTTTCGAAAATTTGAAGGATGTTTTACTGTATTTCAGACAACACGAAATTTTTGTTATTGTTATATCCATATGTATATGTGAATTAATAGTAGGCAGTTTTGCCATTTACATTTATAGCTTTACTAGCTTTACTACTAAAATTTTTTAGTTTTTTTGTGAAGATACTCACATTCATCTGGATTAGTCGGACCTAACGAGCTGAGCCACATTTCGTGATTCCAAAAGTTTTTAGGCGACAGTCAAACACACAAACATATAGAAGCTTTCTGCTTTATATATTAAGATCTATAAACGTTTAATTCTATTCGTAGAATTTAAACTTCATCTCATATTGATAACGACAATTAACTCCGTATGAGTAATGCCTTGTCGTTCACCACGTTACATATTTTTACCTCGCCGTCTATACGAGATTTTCTGTAATAGTTAAATTAGGAGATAACGGCGGCCAATCAAAACTTCATTACATTCTCTGCTCTGAATTCTCACTGTAAGGACAGCCATATGATCACGTACGAATATCAAATGCCCTACTTTCAGTATTGCCTTGACTTTTTGTTTCTACATTTAAAGCAATTCCTTAGAACCAGTAGCACTCGTTAGAAATATGTATGTCTTCGGATGACGATATTTGCGATATCACTGTTCTACAAACTTGAGTTGAGATGTCATGCTAAATTTGGTAATTTTTTCAAAGAAAATGAAAATAATATGATTGTCCATGTGGATTATCTGAAGAAATTCTTTTTATCGTAGGAGTTCTCTACTCCACTTCTCTACTCCAAAGTTCATCTCATGTAGATATCAGCAATTTTAGCTACACTATCCGATGTCGCTTAATCAAACCGACTTTCTTCTCCACTCACACGGGGTTCAAATGTTAATACATTTTTCTACTAAAAATATCCCGCTTTCTTATCTTTGTCATAACTGTTTCCACTTATCTGATCAGCTTCTTGCTGTCATTTTCTATCTTAATCTCAAGCAATTTTATAATTATGGTGTTCCTTCTCCTTTGAAACTCGAACTTAACTAATTTCTTCTTTGCTGAGATATTTTCTAATTCCCAAATTCCCATATTAAAATTGAAATTACTTATATTATTTGAAAGAAGTAAGGCATTAGACTAAATCTTTTCTCACTCATATTATGCACGAATTGATGACTATCCACGTACGGAAAATATTTCGTAATATGTGCCAGAATATATTTAGTAACGTTCCTTAAACTTCTTGTCCTAATTTCTAATAGCATAGAAAATAAATAACAAGTATATTTTACACACGTTTTACGATATGCATAATAAAACGGTCTCTCTACTATCAACATCTTCACTGGTTCCTTCAATATATTCCTTTTACCCACACTAGCTACGAAGTGCCATTGAGATCGTTTTCGCAGATTCAGACACAGATTCATTTCAGATGGTCCATTGTCAGTTACTTCGAAACTGACGTGATCAACGAATCGAGCACCTGACTAGGAGAACTGGTTTGCGCATGCGCCCACGCTAATGTTGCGCTGCAATGCGCTCTTGCGAGCGAAACGCCAAGTGGATCCAGCCAGTATTGGACGGGCAGTCTGCGGGGTCACGTGTGCCGTCCTTTAGTTCCGACAATCAAATCAGTTTGACGCGCGAAAATTGTCAACGAAACGAAAACGAAAAAGCGAACTGTGTACCGACCGGTGCATCACCACACATATCGGATTACCCTTTCTCGCGAGGTAAGTTCCACAAAACGTTTACTCCCACATTTAGAAATCCACACTTTCCGATAAATTGAATTCGAAGTTGCGACACATTTTACACTCTGGCAAATGTTACCATTCTGTACGTCCTGAGATCAAAGTCATGAGCAAACCTGACGATAAAATTGGAGTATGAAGTCTTTTTACGACGCATGCCTCTATGCTGATTAATTAGAAGTGAGCAAAAATGTCCCTTCTGTACGTACAAAATAAGTCTCGCCTCGTGGTAATATCGTTAGCATACAATGACAAATTAATTACGTATACATTGCATTGAAAATAACAATATTTCATATTTTTCTGGTGCTGTATCAGTTGATTGGATTATCAACTGCGCCATTAAATGAGCCGTTTAATGCCAAAGTGGTGTAAGTAAAAAAAGACTGTAGACTTATACTTATACCAATCCTGCACAAAATAGAATGAAGGTTGAACTTTGGAGATTTAGTGTTACAACAAATAGACAAACAATTGACTAATGCCACATTTGCATTAAACGACTAAAATCCATATACGATGAAAGAATATGGCCGCGAAAAAAGTATATAACTGCTACTATCGTCAGAAGTACCTCAATAAATGAGGAATTCCTATACGCCCAATTTTTAAAAAAAGTTAGTTGATGCTAAGTAGTTTCCACTACAGACCGATGTCTTGTTTTTATAATTTATAGTATCCAAATCAATACATTACGATATCCTTATGAATTAATCAATATACGATTGGCTGTCAAACGGAATACCATAAATGTTTTTTTAATGTGGTACAAGTCCAATATTATTAAGTAGGGTAAACTGCAAAACATTTAATATACCGAACAAATTATGTTAAAAAATAAGCGCCCAAATTATCAATTATGCTATTCAAGCAGGAATAAAATATTTATAATTTAGAATCATTGAAAAATGTATTTACAAATACAATTTACGATATAACAATTATATTTACGTTGAAATTGGTAGTCATTCGCTAATCTGAGTTGCCTGAGCCGTCATTCACATTGAATTACTATAAATGCAGTGGTCGACACACTAGCGGTTCCGTAGAGCAATTAATCTTGGCGCATTAAAAAAAAACCCTCGACGTCTTTGAGAGGCTGCACGAACAGTGGCCGTCGTTATATCACGTATACGTATGTTACTGGTTAACGCGTCTCGTGTTGTCCCTGTAGAGGTCTTCAAGTAAGCAAAAACCCACAATCTAAATTCGATTCCACTCCTTTAATGTTACAAGGCACAAAAGTGAGCGCCACGAATTTCGAGCGTTAAATATATGCCGCGCTTATTTTACGGGCGTGACTCAGTGTGTATTTTCTGCACGGCTCTGCACTCTGATCTGTTGTTTTCCAAATTTTTCCTGACAATCTTTATTACAATATACACTATATACATTATAACGTAATACACGTATGTAATTAAAACGGTCGTGTATTCAAAATTGAGCAATTGATAGAAAAAATTAGCAGTATGTATTTTTTAATATAATGTTTAGTACTATAATGATTAGTGAAAGTATTGATGGAGTCTTTTTCAAAATGCACCTGTATTTACTAACAAAAATTTATTGGGACCGAGCTGGTTGTGAGGGATACAAATGTAGTACTGTATTTTTTAAACAATTTTAATGTTTTTCACTATAATTTAATCAGTAATGGAATTTATCCAACACCAAAAGTGTATCTGAATAAATTTTTCTTCTAGTCCTAGTGGATAGAATGCTTTGATATTGATAAAGGTTTTCTGACACAGTCGATTCGGGTTAGGTCTAGAATTTTGTTTGAAGCTGCAGATGTATTCGAGGACAAACGTCATTTGCAACTTTCCTTTCGAATTATATTTCAATCTATTACGGTTAAAAGAATATTCATTCTAGAGGAATATATTTTGTAGGATTTGGAAATTTTATTTGCCATTGCCATTTTTCACTTTTATCCTCTTTCAAGTACTAAATTTGACTTAAATGATATATTTTATTTTATTTTTTCTCTTATGTTTTAATACATAATTTTATCTGACCTTTCTTAAAATGTAAAATCGAAGTTAATTATGGGCATGAATGGAGCACGAGATCGGACCGCGTTTACTACACATTCTTTGTTGTGCACGTAACCCAGTAAGCAGATGATGGTTCTTGGTAGATGGACGGAAGGTCAAATCCCACTTTCCGTCTTTGAGGATGGTTTATCCATGTAAGGCGCGTTTCAAGGACCGCCCGGAGCACGCTCTCGCAGCAGCGCAACTTTAGTGACATTCATATTCACAAAAGTGTAAATATAAAATGTTGTAAGGACACTTCACTCTTTCCTTAAAAGTTTTAAATCAATGCCATTGAAAACATTGTATAATATTGAAATCAGCATTGAAGTGGGGATAAGAAATGAAGGACGATAATTTATTTTATTTCTTTTGAGACCGAAATATGTAATTTATTTGGGCAATGTTCAATTTTACTTCAGTTTTGTTTGTTCCTGGAATGTGATAATGTTGTGAGAGCTTTTCGTTGAAATTGTACCAGAAATTTTGGAAAAGAGATTATGAGTTTCTTATAGTTGATAGAAATGGAAAGGAGAGCTTAAGAATTCATTAAAAATCAAAATCGGTTGTTTACATACTCAATTAGTATTTAATCGGGCGTCAATTTTGTCAAATTTTTACGCATCATTGAAGCATTACGTGAAGATAAAGATGCACACAAATCTGCATAATTTTCTGAATTTCCGGGGTGCCTAATTTCCCTTGTTAGTTACGCACTTAGACACATATATTTTTTCTAACACACTATTCTAGTAATTTGAAACTATAGTACGATTTAGTGAGCCTTTAAAAATATTAAGCAACATTTTCGCATTAAAGGTATGGATAATTTTCCTTTGAAAATTGCATAAAGGCAAATTAACCATTATGTGATATTGCAAAATGGGAAATTATTTGGAATTTATCCCTTCCTTCAAACCAAAATTTTTGTTAACTGTTAAACGATCTTCGTTTTTTCAACCGCGTCTGCGTGTGAATGTTTCGTAACATACCTACATATGTAGAACGATGCAGCAAACACAAAGCACAACAGGACACATTATACATAATGTGTGATCCTTTCATCTTCGGAGAAAAGAGGACGTCGGGCAACGAAAGCAGACTCAAAAATAGGCGCTGCGCCAAATACATATCGGCCTACAGTTTGCAAAGCTTCCATCACTGAGCAACGGGCTAGAAATAAAATGCAGATTCACTATATAATTTATTTCTCCTGTCGTTGTGAGACTTACTGCAAGTGACAAATTCACGGTAAAACTATTACTAATCGAATAATTGTCATTATTCAATGTGTGGTGAGCAAATAAATATGGCGTAATAATCAGTAGATCATTCAGGATTTTCTGAATCATATGCCTATTCTTGTGTTACATTGCATTCACACTTTGCCACAAGTGTTTAAAAATACATTTATGATTGTTTAATCTCATTATTAATTTGCATTTCTAAAATGTAAAATCAAAACATTTTATATTCTTTCGCCTTCAGTTATACTTTCTTTTATCATTTCGCAATGTGTGACGTTAATGATGTCAAACAAGGATATAATTGATAACCAGCATTTATAGTCGTTATTACTACTATAAAGCAGTACCTTAGTACTTTATTAAGTACCTAACTACGTGTAACGTGTTATGAAATACCAAAACGTCATCATGACAGATCGAGTGCAAATTAATAATTAAGGGTTTCTTGGCATGGAATACATGGAGGATTCACGTGGTTCTTTTGGCGTTACGCTTTCATAAAAGTTGGCGGGTTATATTTATGTAAGTTAAACAAAGAGAGGGAGAGTATCTCAGACGCCAGGGAAAAACGGGGAAATAGAATGTAACTCTGGGCGCCAGTTGGCTGGACGAGTGCCACCCACGTGATGTCAAATCTCGCTGTTAAATTTACACAAGCTAAACTGTGCTTCCTTTCTGATTTTCTTGAATCGAAAATCCACAGACTTTAACAATCAGACTCCAGAAATTGGACCGTAATTTCTCCAGTTTTATTATTAAAACTACTGAAAATGATTGAGCATAGACTTCGTAATATCATTTCTATGCACATTTTTGTTAATCCGGATTTCCTTAGATCCGATCCACGTCTGTCACCAACTTTACTTTTACAAATTCATTATGATTGCCAATTGGTTAAACTGGGTCTTTCTTTGTACATACTACTTTTATTTGTAATAAATGTGTCCTCATTTATTGATCATTACAGTAATACTTGCAACACATGCACACAGTTTCTTAGTATTTGTAAGGAAAAGAAGTAAAAAATAGGGAAGTAAAGGAGATTTGTAAAAAAATTCAAAGTCATTTTTCTCGCAGTCAACGCCCTATTTGTAAAAATTTTATTCTAGTCTTTCAACTTATTTTTAGTTGAAAATCACGTTCTTGTCGGTTGTACCATAAAAAATGCATCACACCATACATAAGTAAAGGAGATTTTTACAAATCTACTTCAATAAGTAAGAGATTTGTAAAAATCTCCTTTGCTTATGTATAGGGTGGTGCATTTTTTAATGCATAAATCTACTTCAATAAGTAAGAGATTTGTAAAAATCTCCTTTGCTTATGTATAAGGTGATGCATTTTTATGGTACAACCGACAAGCGCGTAATTTCCATGTAAAAATAAATTGACAGTCTAGAATAAACTTTCACAAATAGCGCGATGCCTTCCAGAAAAATGACTTTGAAAAGTGGGGTACACACGCATACGTACCTATATATACACTTGTTTTGAAATTGATATGGTAAATCTCGTTCTCTGCCACATTTTGCTTGTTTGTGTTTGCCAAGTGAACATAAATTCCATTTCGAAGTGAACATTTCAACATTCAAAAAATGTATATAAATCTAAAAATCTGATAAATTTCATTAAAAAAAAAAACTAAAAGATAATGATAAATGCAGTCATTCCTATGCAACGTAATCTCCGATGTGGGCTGCTGCGGTACCAGGTGTAAATATTATACCATTTAATGGACGACAAAAAGTGTTGATTCGTAAAGTAGACACAGAAACGCTCATATTTTTATTCATACTTGAGCAACCTACCAGCAAATTTAATAATAAATTAATTCATTCTTCACTTTATATGTACGTAAAGCCATGCATACAAATGAACACAATATGTGTGACGTAATTAACACATGTTACTAATGTTCTCCTGTCAATGGTTGATTAGTTGCATTACAATCGCGTTTAATTGCGCGTTACATTCATGTTCGATCGTTCTATTGACATTGACGCGAATATTGCCTTTCAGCGAAGGCGGTCGGAAAGATGCTTGAAACTTGACCGCGTACTTGTTGCGATATCGACAGAAGGAAATACAAGATGAGTCGTCATCATTGTAATCAATAATTTTCCTTCAAGTTCACCATCGAGGTAAAAATTTGCTTTGCAGGCAAAGTTTTGTTGGTAAATTTCACGTAAATATGTCAGATAATTTTGAGTTTACTAATACCAGGAAGCGGCAAGAAATTTCGCAAGTTTTGATTATTGTAAAGTCGCTCGAGCTTCGTTAAATATGACATTATTCTCATTGAACGAGCAAATATTTTTTCATTAGCTCGTGCACGCAAGCACGTCTTTAAAAACAACAAAACGGCAGACACTAAGCTTATAATTTTGCATTGCGTCAGTGCAATGTTAGGTATCACATTTTTTAATATGAATGCATATAAAATTTTATAAAGTATCCATATCTTCCTAATTAAAAATATTGAAGGGAGAGAATACAAGTAATTTGTGTAGAATCTAGAAGACGTAGCATCATTTTGCAGTTAAGTCTGTTTTATTTAATAGAACAATTCTTTTGTATCAAACCAGCACTTTTTATCGTCGACATTAAAAATATTTAAAGATTTTGGAAAGCTTTATACACGTATTTGAAAGTGAAAATAATAATACAGTTTTCAGCGCTACACTGATGGAAAATGAAAACAATGAAAAATATAGGTAGTATGTTTTGTTATTGGGCAATTTTTACAAAATTAACGAGTAGAACAATAAATTGCTCAGAACTTTACACATAAAGAGACACATACATACACACTTTAAGTAGCACAAATATTTGTTAATAGTTTATAATGGGTATAAGTTATACATTGTCCGTTTACAAGTCAGAATTCTAATTTTGTAGTCACATAACTACTTTTAAATAAAGTGTACAGTTCCGGAAAATGTCGAGACACAAAACAGTTTTATTCGAACTGCAATTTCTCTCACTTTTATCCAGTTTATAAAATTAACCACTGCCTGTGAAAAAAAATATCCGACAATTAACTTCATCTAACACTTTCAATCTTGGACTCATATAAATTATTTTCTTCTCTAGTAAAATTTACAGATTTCTCATTTCAACTTGTTAAAGCTGCTTAAAATTATTAAATAGTTACTGCAGTGTAAAAAAAATTATTACCAAGTGTTTTGTCCACTCACTAGTATTATTTTGAAAATACGCAATAAGAAGTGAAAACGCTTAGCAATTGAGTAATCGGCCTGATCTCGTCGATTTAAAAGTATTGTATGACGATGGCAACGATTGAAATAAATGAAAATGAAAAAAACAGCCAATGCTGCCCGATTCGCTGACTCACCGTTTTTTTTTAAACTCAAGTTTGTGTATAGTTCTTTTTTGGTCCCACAGCAGGCAGTATTGCTTTAGGTATTACAAAGTGATTGTATGTATACATTAATGAATCGTCAGTTTCGAAGTTGATAAATTAACATGATCCATTTAAAAGTGTTACGTATAGCTACCTATGAAAGAATACGACAAAGCATGTGAAATTGCAAGTTCTCGGGCATTAATGCAGAGTGCGTATTCGCGTTACTACTGCTACTCTTGGAATCAGAACAACCGCTGTCATCATCATTTTGATTGACACGAAGGCCTTGAACGCCGATGCAGAATGTCACTACCACTGTGACACTCTGTTAAAGATCTGACACAAGAGGTCATATCGCACATTTACAGTAGCGTTCCCTAAGTCTCAGTACTTTTAAGCCCCAAATATTCACAGATAACGATATCGCGAATTACAAAATTGTGTAACAACCACATTCAATTGTATCTCTGTAAAAACTTAATTTTTATATCATGAGTCAATATTTAATACATTCATATCCAAATATATGACCTAATCATTAGTAATGTCCAAATATTAAATTAGCATTAAATTCGCTATATCGTAATAGTAGTGACGCAATAATGTTAATTACATTGACCTGCATGAAAATCCTCATATAGATAAAAACAGCCGTAATTTATGCATTGTGGTGTGTTGAATCCATTTGAAATTTGGAATTACTATTATATGCAATTTTTGTGAAAAATACTGTTTTCCCACAAATTGCTGATTATCCAAAAATAAATCACGTTTATTTTTTAGTACAAGTAATTGTAATGTTCGAAACGTAATAACAGACCAGACATTATGAGAACTTGTCTCAATTTAAAAACGATATGTACAATGGACAATCAACACCATAAAATTGATCAAAAACACGTGAAATTTTTCACGTCAGTGGAACAGAATCTTTTTTGCAGTCCATTGTAATTTGTAACGTACCTTACAAAATGTTTAGGATAAAGATTGTAGATGAATGGTATAAAGTTATATAAAGACAAATTAAAATTTAGACACAATTGCAAATACATACAATTTCATCTTATAATTGGCCATACTTACTTAAGGTTCATAAACTGAAACGTAGTCGCCTCTCACAATCAGTCGAGTAATTACAAGTGTTTCAAATTAGTACGCTTGAGTGTTTCTTTATTAAACCGTCTTCATCACCATCGAAACAGAAATGTATACAATGAAAAGAAATTAATGTTGCCAAGTAGTAGGTAATATTAATTTTTTACATTTTGTTACTTGTAATTATTCTATTTATTTAAATTGCTCTGATGGATAACAATTTTAGAGGACCGTGATTTTTCATTGAAATTGTAAATTTTATTACTTAAAATATATGCATGTATACAACCAACATGTTCTGCAAAGTATCCAAACTTTTTCCTGAGCACTATAGAGTATAGATGCCAGTCCGGCCGTGAACGGCAAATGTTTAAAATTCGAAGTATATTTCTGATATCGCTAATCACGATTCTAAGGTCAGGTTATCGAAATTGTACACAGAAACAGTGTTGCCAACCTAAACAAGAAGAAAGTATTAAACTTGCCTTTGGCGTTACCTGTGCGCGCGAACGTATATGCATATGCACATAAAATATACCGGTATATATGCACATTAAATAGTTGCCTACCTTGGGCCACTATAGTGGTCACCCCGGCCCTCAAAAGCCTAAAGAAAAACAGAGCCACAAAAATTAAAAATAGTACGAAGAATCGTTTACAGGGAACGATTATGAATAATGCTTTTTTAAACAATATTTTTTGTAACTTATCATTCGCAGACAATATGGAGCTGTTGTGGAGGTAATTGCGTCCTACTGATAGAGCACATGTACGTACATTGTATGTATGTATAGTACACCAATTGTGTCATACTTCTGAGCTATTTTAAGGTTAAAACGAGTTTTCAGTTATGTTACAAAACAGTACCATTTGTAATTTACAACATATTAGTTTGATCACTTAACTATATGGCAATTACACTATAAGTTAGGTACAGTCGAACCTCGATAACTCGAATTTCAAGGGAAGGGAAAAATCTTCCAAATTATAGAGGTTTCGACTTATCGAGTTGTAGAGGCGTTTACAGCGGAACCGATAGGAATGAAGAAAATTTTCGACTTATTGGTAGCTGCTGGAAATGCTGTATATGTATTAAGTACTAGCTTTAATACTCGGCTCGCCCGATATTTAGGCACCGATTTTATGAATTTTTTTTATTTTTTTTTTGTGGAAATAGTCACAATCATCTGGATTAGTTAGGCGTAATGAGCTGGGTTACATTTTGTGACTCCAGAGTTTACCGTTCGAAAGTTTTTGGGCGACAGACAAACACACAAACATTTTCTGCTATTTCCATTAAGAAAAGATTATTAAGTAAAATCTCCAATAATTAAGAAATATGGTATTAGGAATTTGTAAATATCTGTTTAAAATAAATACATAGATATCACCACAACTACTCGTATTGGGAAGCGAAACTAACGTTTCAGTGATTGGCAAATAAGAGGTCAGAAGATCCTAGTTCGCGCAAAGATCTCAAAATTCAAAATTTCGGGCACGTACTAGATCAAGTAAAAAATCCTTATCTGTCGGACATGTTAGGAGAATACAAATTCTCGAAACTGTCCGGGTATATACGCTCCAAGGTTTAGTAGCGATCATATGAGTGCGTGTCTCCTCCACAGACGATTCTCGGAAGGCCTCCTTGGCCCCTTTGCCCCATTCGAATCGATGTCTCCACCGGAATAACACAACCGACCTTTTGGCATTTCCCTCGGAAATACTCTCCAGACTCTCTAACTTACTCGAAACATCGTGTCAATATTTAGAACAGACTCATTTAAACGAACAAATAAAAGCAACGGATTTTCAACACATTCCGTAGTTCAAGAACGATCGTTTGCTCTCTGAAAATTGCGAATTCAGATGTCTTACAAATGGTAGAATCTTGTTTGAATATGAAGTAAAATATATATCTAATGAAAATGTCACTAAACCCAGGCGGATAAATGTGATGAAAAAATTATTTTAAATATGGATCCTGCTTTTTCGTGCAATTAGTGCTAAATATGATCCCACGAAACTTTGGTATTTAACAGTGCAATGGAAAGACAATACTAAAATACTTTTTTACTCTTCTTATGACTCATGGCAACAATAAATATTTCGTTACTACTTTTGTTGCTAGGTTTTCTTTAAATTCCGTAGATTCAATATTGGCAGATGTGTCTTCTAACTTATAACTACCGCAAGGAAATTCTGATAACATCAATGTAACTTGCATATCCTGTCCATTAGTAATTCTTAACTGTAGGCGTTTGAAAGTTAGCTACTCTACTGCTTATACACGTACAGTCATAGCATTATTTAGAAAGAAATTGATTGCAAATAATCCTAAATTGTCTCAAATGCCAACATGCAATCTTCATTAAACTATCAAATAGAAATTATATAATTATATACACATGTATCTGTATAAGATAGGTAAGACAACCCTAAGCTTGAACGAAGGTGCCTTCGTAAGTAACTTGGTATCCATAAAATTTCTGTTTTTACTTTCGTCTTAATTTCGCATAAATTCCTTCGTTTATTTTCACGGGACTAATAATTCCCCATATCTTTCGCATAATTTAAAATGAATTCGACGAATCTATCTGCAATAGGAAAATAGATATTTTCAATTGAATGTGTTTTGTAACTAGTTGTCGAAGTATAATCGATCATTGGGCATACAAAGCACATAAAGAAAATCGAGTGGTCGTATAAAAACGGCCAAGTAGAAATAAATCTTTGCTTGCAAGTTTCTATCGAGAACGTCGAGCATTACACACGCCCACTTAATTTGAAATGCCACTGCTCTAGACCACAACTTACTTTAGTGCCACCGATAAACCGGCTTCAGGTATTCATCGCGAAAGTTCCTGCACCGCGCCTCTGGATCCAGTTCTCGATCTCTTCAAATCTGCCATATTTATAAACGTTCAGCTTCTATAAATAGGGCCCACTGTTACGTTCGATACATGCAGGAATAGTAGCAGCAGGATTTAAGTAAAAGTTCCAGGGATCGTACCGCGGGATAGAAAAGTGCTCCGTTTCACGAAACATTGATCAGCGCACAGTGCATGCTGATTACCGACACAACGCATAAAGCTTACATAAGAACGCACATTGTCCCCAAATAAGATTTATTGAGGCTGCACTTATTTTCGTATCGTGCCACGTGGCGCAATGATTTCCCAAGAAAGTCGTGATCCTTCTGAACTATCCCTTGTGAAGTAAAAGAATAATCTTAAGAAGACTTCATTGCCTTGGTAAATAATTTACAGAATTAACACGAGTTATTATTACTTTCCAATTAAAATGAAATTTGTTGCTGAAAAGTAATGAAAAGGATAAAACTGTAAGGACTTCTTGCAACATTTATGCAGAAAACCTTTATGTTTGGTATAATTGTTAGTAAAACTTCTAGTTCATGATCGGTTCTTTTTATCCGCTTTTTGTAAGAAGTTTACCTAAGAGAAAGAAATTCGTGGGCAAAATCGATGTCAGATTTTTTTTTTAAATTGTTTGTCAGGTTTCGTGAGGCAGGGAACTCGAAGAAGAGCGCAATGTCAGCAGCAGTGAGGGAGAGGACGACAACGCACACCAGCAGAAAGATCGTGAGTCATGGCGGTCCTATATCTGGCCAGAGCCAGGCAGCAACCACGGCCAACAGCCTCGAAAACAACTTAGGTAAACCTTTAAATGTGCCATCGGATGTGTAATCCTATCCTTAGGTTATTCTTTTTCCACCGAACACGTACGAATACCTTTTTACGATCCCGAGGTTTTCGCTAAAATTAGATCGCAAACTGCCAGAAATGTAAATGCATAAATATTGCTTAATCCTTTCAAGTTCGACTGTTTAGGTTGAGCTTTTTTAGGGGAATGTGTGCTTATAAGACGAAAAGAATTTGCGGGTAAATAGTTAGAAATGCTTTAAAGAAAATGTTAATATTATTCATAAATTTTAATGCAAAGATTTCCTTCAGCAATGTGAAGAGTACTTTAGATTATCCGGGGAATTGAATAGTGAACATAGTACTCAATTTTATGGCTGTTCAAACTATATTATTTATACATATTATAAATATTATTTTAGATAATGGTGCTTAATTTTTTTAGATATTGGGATAAATTTTTTTTTAGGTTCAGTACGATTATAGTTTGTTAAAGATATATATTTTTGGGTCGTGATACTTCGAAACGTAACACTGTATTTCAAAAAGAAGAACTTAATACCATAATTTAAATGTAAATGAAATGTTACTAAATATTTTACTAACTGTTAGAGTAACACTTTAAGTATAAGAATCTCCAATACTCATGATTAATTAATCAACATTCATACACGATGTGATTTCATATTTGATATCACGCGTATATTGTGTCAGAAAAACATTGATTAGCAATCATTAAGACATACATATTGAATTACTGTGTTACATAAGCATTTTGATGAACTATCAAATCGAATGACGTGTGAATTATATTTAATGTAGCACATAACAAATTACATCATTTCTATATGCGATATTAAAATGCCTTTAAATAATATCATCTTTCGCAACGTAGTTAAATATATTTCCCCAATGGGATATATTCAGTCACTGAGAAAAATTAATCTCTAACATTTACTAATTGTAAATGACTAAAATGATTTCGTTATTCTTATAAAAACATATACATATTGCACAATACCCCTTTTACATTATGTTTTCCATACGAATGTACAAATAAGTAGTTCGTTTTTTGTACAATGCTAAATAAAATCTAACAGTAATGAATAGTTTATGCAGCACAAAAGTTGTATGACAATTAAATTAAAAAAGTCACTGTACTAACAGATTAATATAGGTAGCCGTGATTGAAGTAGCCTTTTCTGACAATGAGTGAAAGGTTTTTGATACACATTCCTCTGAGGTATTACACAAATGTACATGTATTTATTTTTCCATTTTTACTTATTTATGTTTCCCTGTGTTACAAGTACCAAAATGTAAGACTATTATACACCCTATTTGAGATTTTATTTTATAAAATGTGTATTTTATTACTGTGTAGGTTAGCACTAAATTGGTACTCACGTAAATACATTCTATTAGTCATTACTTTTTGCGTTATTATAATATTGTTTCCATCTCAGTTTCTTTCCAATTAAATTTACCATTTTCTCGGATCGTAAATTTATATAATTTAAGGGCGGATTACACTTTATTGGGCCGAAAAAGAGCAAATTCTTTGTGAATTTTTTGTAAAAAAGAAACGGTTCGACAAATTAATTTGAGGTTTGGCAGGCTGTTTCATTGTATCTTGAACTATAGTTCTGAATTTTTGTGTGACAGTGAATAAAAAACATGGCAGATACAGAGAGAGCGTCAAAAAATAATCGGGTGACGTTGAAGATCCGATAAGAAATGCGGAACTTGACATTTTCACTTCTTAATATATTAAGCTATAGGTAGCTATAGTTATCTTTATTTATTCCCACCCCTATTCTCGAGAGCCAAGCGCTCAGTCGGAAAAGTTTCCAGGCAAAAAATGGTAATGGGGTGATTTTTGGATGAAACTATCATACAGGGGTTAAAAATCAATTTATATTATGTTAGACGCCATTTTTGCATAAATAATATTTGAAATGAAACTAATATATGAATACACCTTTAACTATTTTAGATGCTCTTCTGGAGGACTTACAAACAAGTGTCTCGAGAAGTGCCACTCCGAGTCGAGGTGGCAGAGCACGCTCACCCCAGGTAGAGTATCGTGTAGCTGCGAATCCAACCAAGGTGGTGTCTGAGGGCAGGTGAGTGAGCGTCAAGAATACCTTTTGTTATGAAACCGATGAAGGAAGAGCTCATGTTTCAATGGGGAAATTCAACTTTAGACCCATTTCACCATCTCGAGCGATGACGACCACTACAGAAAAATACGTGAGCAGTGGTCCAAGTGGTGCACCGAGTGGCATTCCTGGTTTGGAGTTCATTGAATCGGAATTACAAAATGTAAGTCTTTCAAAATTTCTGATTTTAATGTAACTCGTTTCTATACGCATAATTTATAGCAGGGTTGACTAACTGGCGACTCACGAGTTGCCGGGGGCTCCTCCGCCTTGCGGCCACGCTGAACGCAGTCGAATTCGTCCGTGCCTACACAGACATAAATACATTCAATTGCTACGGCCGGCCACGGCCATACGTTTACATATAATTATAATTAATACGACAATACGAACTGATATATACTTACTTTTACTCGTCTCTGTGAATGTGAACGTGCACATTGAGGCCGCGTCATATTATTGATAAGGGATGGTATATCCACGGAAAACGCAATTTCGCATCTGTATGTAGAACCAAATATTGATGAAATTTTTAAACCCAAATCCACCAATTTTTACGTTCACATTCACAGAGACGATTAAAAGTAAGTATATATCAGTTCGTATTGTCGTATTAATTATAATTACATATATGTAAACATATGGCCGTGGCCGGCCGTAGCAATCGAATGTATTTATGTCTGTGTAGGCACGGACGAATTCGACTGCGTTCAGCGTGGCCGCAAGGCGGAGGAGCCCCCGGCAACTCGTGAGTCGCCAGTTAGTCAACCCTGATTTATAGAGTACGAATAAAACTACTTTTTTTATAATAAATATCTACATCATTTTTCAATACAAATTCTACAAAAAGAATAATTTATTTTATTTTATTGTCGTGATAAATTCAAAAGCTTCGATGGGAAATGACAGAAATGCGATCCATATTTTTATTATTTATTTAGATATCTGCAAACTTAAGTCTACTATTGTTGTGTGCGATACTTCTAGGACAATATTTTATTTGTTGTCAGTTACAGTTCTCCAGAAAGTATCTTTTTACTAATGTTTTATATGTATGTGTAAATTATGCATAAGTATAGCATGAATTTTGCCTGTTTGACGTTTATATACTTTGCTTTCCCGAATTTATTTCCGCAGAAATACAAATTTTCACATCGTCTACTTCTTTTTACTTCACCTGTATAAAGTATATTTCCTAACGTATTTCATAGATTAACTATATAACCTCGAAGTAGTACCTAAGGTATGTTAATAACGTCTAGACGGATAGACAAGCACCATAATTTCAGTTCCTCCTTTTTCATGTTTCTTTGCTCAAATGTGGCAGCTCCAATTATATGTATATCAAAGAGATTGCATCGCTTGAGATTCACCTGGAGGCACAAGTCTCCATGTATGTATAATACCTTCGATATAATATCTAAGCACGTAACGCAGGTTCTTGGTACATTAGAAAGATCACAGCAGTGAGATCACTCTTATAGTTGAAAGCAATGTAATCCCTATGTTTGCTACTACCACAAGCTCCAATCTAATGCTGAACTAAAATAAATTGGCGCGTGCAATTTACTTGGAATTCTTATGCACACTTTAAAATTACTTTAAGGTCGATCATCTTACAGATTATACTTCATATCTGCGCAAGTTAACCAAAAGTATTAACTCGAATGCGTGAAATACATAACATTTAAGATTTTAGGAAATTCATTCATCTAATTGCAAAATATAGTATAATTAATATTCGATGAATTATTCTGTGATGTAGTGAGTTAGTTTCTGGGTGGGTGCCGTGTTTTATAAATAATTTACAGTATGAATTATTTCTTTTCTAAATACTATAAAATTCTATTACAATGCTTATACTATAAAATAATTAAATGAACAGCGTACGGTAACGTACCACACCATCATCATTATTAGTCAAACTTTCAAATTCTATGATATTAATAATACCCTACTTAGTGATTACACTGTACCTCCATAATCAGAGAAAGAAGCCTTTCGTATCGAGCAGAATGCGGTATCATAAATCTGATGTTTTGCGAGGCATATCATTTATTAGAAAATCATGTGAAGATACCAAATTATTGCTCTTACGCGTACACCAGCTCGGGGTAATTGCAACGTCTCCCGGCCGTTCAGCTCACGATCTAACATTCAATGAAAATGTATATTAGCTGCACGTGTAATTTTCTGCAAATACATATCTTGCGACTGCTGTACATAACTTTCAGCCTCCAAGCCCTTAACGTATCTAGGAGCACCGCCTATTCTCATTTGCATACGGAATAACAGCTTTAAGTATGAAAAGCTAAATATATAAATTATTAACGCCTAGAATTTACAGTCTAGTTTACAGTTTAACCGTATACCAGTTTGGATGGCTGTGGTCGAACAACGCCTGCCTCATTTAAATGTCACGTATTTTAATCCCCACAAAATATTTTGCCCATTTTCTGCTATGACGTTGCAATTAAAATGCCAGCTATTTCAGTGGAACTAAGTCGCATTTGAAGCTGATTGCCCGATCGTTCTCATCATTTCGTAGAATACATGCTCGGTTAAGACAATTTCTCAAACGAAAGAATATTTATCTACTTGTTTCTATTCTTTCATAAATCACACGTAAGCTAACTATAACGCGAAATCTATACTTACTCATATGGAAGTATAACTTGTGCTATTTACGTCATTACTGGAAACGTCGACATTGGTGTGTTTGTAATATATTAAAAAGGAATGTAAAGATAAAAGTGTGAAAGCTTGAAAGAAAACGTCAAACTGAACAAATATGTGCCATTTACAACCACAAAATACCCTCGCCTTATTTTTCTAAAATGACATTGATAAATGTTTGCAAAATGACCTACTAGCCCCAAAGCACCTAATAACTTCCTTTATCATTAAAAATACAAAAAACTTTTATGGCGAATAATATTTTTACCGAATAAATTGAATATGTAGACAACTTTTTGCAAAAGACATTTTTGTTAGAGTAGATCAATTACGTTAATATAAATTACTATTATTAGAGAAATTATAGAATAAAATTGAGATAATAGAATTAACTGTTCAAAATTATTCGATTTATACCAATTACATATATTTAGTACGCTGTAGAGTCTGGAAACCTATCGTTTAATTGCCTACGTAATTTTATTTCTCCAATGAAATCTTCATTGGCTCTGATAGTATTGAGATTCCACGTGTTTCGAACATGGCTACAGACCCGCCAACGCTCGTGACGCAGTATTCGTTATAATTACGATCTTATAAGGAGAGTCGCCTATGCTCGACCCACGCTTTCCACGTTAACTGATTATCCACAGATCACGAAACACGCAATACTCTCAGCTTCAGTGGTTGTTCATTGGTAAAATAATGAACATTTTAGTCCCCTTAACGTAATTTCTGTTTGTTATAATAATGGTATCAATAAGTACAAAATATTAGAATTTTAATGAAAAACGATATAAATTGCGGTATTGATGACATGTTTAAAAATTCTTGCCTCGCTCGTGAAGATGATTTCAGCTGTTAGACTCATCTGAATCCAAAAATCCTAACAGATTCTTGACTCATCTTCAAAATTTGCAAAATGGCGGGAAAAATGCAAGAAAAATGTTTTATCGGCTTTTTTCTTTTGCTATTTTCGATTTTAAAAGTAGGTTAGACTCAATGAAAATACTTGGTTGTGGTCCATGCAAGGGTAATAGGTGTGCAGAATAAGCAGTAAAATTTATAAAGCAATCTGTTCGATAGATTTTGAGATTTCATCTTCACTATCTGAAGAATTGACATTTCGAGAAAAACGCGTTGAATTTAACAGCACATTCTTGAGGATATGTATTTTTGAAAAATGTTTTAAAAAAATTGATTTTTTTCAACCTGTCTAACCGAAATGACTCCTGAGGTAATTGTCTTTTTATGAATTGCAGTCCGCCTGATGTTACGTAGGCACTCATTCATAAAAAAGATTCATTGAGTATTTATAACACACATTTGTAATTTGTAATACAGTTGGATATTTGCATTTATGAATAATACTTGCCAGTTGGAATGATATAGAAAAAGCTGTGGCAGAAAACAAGGCCTCCGTGAACAGGTTTTCATTAATATTCAGAGAAGTATTTAATAAAAACGTTTTTTTTTTACTTCAGGTACAGCCCGGTCAAAGCAAAACCGTTGCATATAAACAGGTGTCGTACCAGTATAACAAGAGCCTGGATGGAAAGCCAGTTGGTAAGTTCTTGTTAAATAATTCCCTTTTTGCATACTATTTTCTGTAATTTTCTTCAATTTTAATAAATTAATATTTAACATAATTTATAAGTTAGATAATATTCGCTCAAAATAAATATGCAAAATTTCGTTGCTAAGGACAACTTGTAAATTAAATTTCTACTAGTATTCCATTGTTAAATACACTTTGTATAAGTAATCTCCAAAAAAATTGAACGCAGAATTAATAGCACTGATCATAATGAGTATAAAGCATGTTACATTTTCATCGAAATCAATATAGTATTCTGAAGGAAACATTTAATTAAAAAAGAAACTACAAAGTCACAAGCAATTTATGCTAGGGTAAACGACGAGGGATACAGTAATGGCATTATAATATTAGTTAATTATAAAAATGAATGGCTAAAAGGAAGAGGAATTTAATTCGGAGGGCTAATATTTAATTGCGTTACAACCTTTTTTTAGATCACGGTTTTATACAAGGCACAGGAAGCTGGACAAGGAATATTAAAATAGACAAAAGTTGAGTTGAATAGGGTTGGTTTTAGTTCAATTTAGCCGAGTATTGAATTATTTGAGTTATTAGTCATTAGAGAATAATTAATTTATTCGAATTCGTCCCAGTTATGCGAAGTACTCGAAAATTAGACTCTCGTCTAATACTAAAATCAATTTAGAGCTCATTGTTAGAGCACACGCGTGTAGTGATGTAAGCTTGATTCGACAATAATAATATTAATCTATAGTCCTAAATAAATTCAATAGTGGATGATATTTACTGATTTTAAAATACTATAAAATTGCTTTAAAAAATCGTTCCCATCACTGACACGTGACGAACGCAAAGTATTAATAGAAAGATTGAAAAAGGAAAGAATGACAAATGGTATTTAATATATTAATAGGGATACCCAAGTCAAATACCAGAGGGAAAGTGAATTAATTAAAAAAGTGGATACCACGTGAGGGGAGGATTGATAAAAAACAATAGTGAAAATATTTGAATTTTTAGTAAAAAGTATCTTATTTGTGTCTGAACTATGCTGGATATGCCACTATAAACCCTCGGGTGTGTTCGCGAGGAATGGCGCGCAAGCGCTCGCGCGTTTTGTACGATCGTGGAAGGAAGGGGAGCTGGTCACTCGTGTCGCTCCTTTTAAGGCGCGGAACGGCCTTGCAGGTATACTGTTAATTAACAATGAGAACGACAAAACGAGGGAGGCTCGTTGCTCGCCGCGAGATTCTCGCCAGACTCAATTCGCACCATTTGCTCGATCGAGCTCTGTTACCGCATGCTAAAAGGCGGAACTGGGATCACATGTACAAGAACGTATTACGAACCATGTAACTTTGAAAATTTTCTAAAGTGAATACGTTTACTATAAATAGCAAGCAGCAATGACGTGGATAAACAAACGAATAAGAATTTCCAATTTAACTATTTTGCCAATAAGACGGCTGGAGCTTTGTCGTTATAATCGCATTGTTTTTATTGAAAACGATGTGACGCTTGTTTTAGATTCTATGCGTAGAGTGATCATATCTCATATTACTTTGTCATAGTGAAAAAGTAATACTAGAAAGATTTAATAATTTTATTTTGTAGTTTTTTCTTCATAGAAACATCAGATGATATAACTGTTCTGTCTTTCAAAAAATGAGATAATAGTATTTTTGTTGGGAAGGGAGAAATTCGAATGTGCCTACTCATTTCTAATTTTTGAATTCTAAAATATTAATTACTTTTCTCAGTGTTAAGTATTCGTGTAGCAAATAATAATCAAGTATTTGTTAAATACTTCAACCGACATTCTTAATTTAAAACGTTAATTTCAAAAGTTGAGAGAATAAAATATTCTGAAACATTATTTTCGTATTTTAAAAAGCGGTGTACCTACTGTAATAAAAACTAAAGAAGCAACTAATAATGGGTTAATATTTGAGCACCAATTCGTGATACGGGGAATTTCTAACAAGTATCCGTTACATAAAGGGAGAACGCAGCGCTATAAATGCCACGACCGTTAAAATTCTATGGAGATTCCAATAAACCATGATCCCAAGTAACACGACAACGCCATTATACCGAGAAGATTTCCGTGCTGACTGTCTCCCTATATGGAAGTGACGTAGCGACCGGAGTCTGTGTTGTTTGCGGTAACACACGGTACACAACCGTATCCATATTAGGGCTGCGTATAACAGAAGATTGACCTGATTTCTCCGACCCTCTACGACACTTTGAAAGAGAAAATAAAATCAGAAAGAAAATGGAAATGACGGGTGGGAAGCGAAAAGTCCGCGGCATTGAGATACAAGGATGGCGATTGTTGTGGGGCCAACAGGTGACGGCCGTTCAGCAGAAATGCAAAACTTAACTTACTCTATTATAGGCAGGACTCCGGTCAGTACCATACAGCTTAGTCAGAATTTTGTTACATCTACGAAGAAATGTAATATCAAGTTAGGAGCAAAGTCTCACTGTCTGCGAATTTTTTTATTTTTCGTCTTTTTGCTGACATGCAGTGCGCTAATAATTATGATCTCCGCACTCTACGACACGTCTGCAGACGAAGTATTTGGAACTTGTTAAAGAAAAATCGGGAAGCGTATTTATTTTGAGCGTGAGATAAAGTTTACGTATAAGGCAACAACAAAATATTGTGATCAGATAATTAAAATTTTTAGCTGCCTATTTTGTGTGGCAGCCTTTACTCTTCACTTTATTGCTTTTTTCTTCATTATTAAATCAAGTATAAAATGAATCTCCTTAATTACAAGATATTTTCTCTTTCTATTTCACAGATCCGTGGATAACGACGGACAATGCGTTGACTAATACTAGTTCGGCCTTGATGTAAGTTCTTGCTCAAAGAATACTTCAAAATATCCCCACCGTTTGAATCGTTGCCAAGAAGTCCATTCTTCCCATAAAAATAGAAACCAATACCTCAAACCTCAGTTGAAAGGCACATCTGGCCTTGCATTTCCTCTGCTGCTGAAACTGCACTCTTGGTCTTTGCTTAACTTGCCATAGAATTACAAACAAAAGGTTAAGCGAAGATTTTACACTTTACTCAATTGTCGGATATTTTACAGCGATGACATTCGAGAAAGAACATACGAAGAGAGTACACTACATCCTCGAGGTCCAGAGCCAATTAGCAGAACAGTTAATAGAGAACTAGTGGGTACCCTGATTTTCATAATATTTCGGGCATAATAACGTCATTTGATCTGATTTAAATATTATAAACGTCTACTTGTGTGTCAGGTATACAACGACAGTTCTGCATCTCGTTCGAAACAGACTTCACCTCTGCCAGGTACTCAGCAAAGGGACGTAAAATATATTCATGAATCTTCGAGTAAGTATGTCACGAGCTTAAAAACAATACAATTAATGAAAATGAATATTGGCGACAACAGAACAATATGTTTTAACCTGAAACTGTTATCCACCATTAAGCACTAACTTAAGTAGATTTTGACCAATAAATTGCATTGTACTTTCAAGACTCGACGTGGTAATTTACTTTTTCCGTTAAATGTATGAACCCGTCAACTGTTACAGGTTACCAAACGGAGCCAGTGCAGAGTACAGTAAGTACGGTGCACACGAATGCCACCCAAGAATACGGAAATGTGGAGTACATACCAGTTCCATCGCCAACACCAACGATACCAATCAATCTGGCACCTGGTCCAAACACGAAAGTAACGACCACCATTAAAACGTACACCTATGAGCTACCAGGAGCGCCTGAAACATATTTACCAGGCGGCAGCGTGCCAGGAACTGTTGTGCTTCCAGGTGATCAAACTATCACGTACACATTACCGAAAGGCTCCACCTCTACAACGGATAAAACGATCGCCTATCAGACAGTAAATGAAAGCGTCCCATCCAGGACACCAGTCAGATATGATAGTCCACCTCCATTGACTGACATTACTAAAAAGTCTACCACGCTACACCAAGAGGCTAAATTCTACCGCGAAGAGCATCATGGAGGCCCACCAGTACAGCCAACCACGATTGTCTATCATCCTGGCTCACCACCTCTAGAAACTATGACAACAGTTACGCGAAATGAGAAGTACTACCAAGTGGACGGTGCATATCCCAACGGGCATATTCCTAGTGATCGACCAAACCACCCAGGCAAAACGGTTATTTATCAAAACCAACCACCAACCATAAACGAGACACACACTACCCTAAATCGAATCGAGGAACATTATCCCAACCGGCCACCGTCCAGTGGACGACACCCGACACCTGATAAACCAGGAACACCGGTTAATTATTACACTGTACCGCCGCAAACCACCCCGCCACAATCTTCCACGACTATATATAAATTCTCGAACACGACCACGACGGTACCGCCGAATAAGAATGCTGAAGACCACGAGGTCCTGTTACCTAAACCATTTCCAACCGGGGTTCAGGTTTATCCATCTAAGCCAGCTACTACTGAGCAAACTCCGCCTAAAAAGTTGGAGGACCTTATGGCATCGTTCTCTGACTCTGAGGTAAGTAGAATGAATTTCTTGAGCTTCGCAAATATCATATCTAAAAATGTACGGAAATAAATAAGAGGAGGAAGAAGTAAATATTTTAGATAACACAGTTCGACAAAATTGGACTTTTTCGGACTTGTAACATTCAATAGCCGTTTCTTATAGGTTTTCGTGAGCTGAAAACGAATTCCCAAATCGTTTGTTGCCATTGCCCCCAGTTTTTGAGAAATTCGATTTTCAAAAAAACTGCAAATTTTTAACTTTGAACATCTTTTGTGGGGAAACACCAATTCGGTTGATTGTTCAGTGAAATTATTCTATGAGCCCTCCCGAATACAACGATATAAGTTATTAGTGCATTATGAACATTTAAATATGTTTAAACAACGATCAAAAGGAGAAGAACACCCAAAATGCACCGATTTTTCCAGATATCTTTTAATTTAATTCCAAAACTAAGAGTCTAGGAGAAAATCTGACTCCTCCACGCGATGCAGCAGACATTTTTCCTTCGTAAAGCATCAACAGAAGTGATAAGTCACGTTTTGTTTCCAATACAGGAGCGAAATAGTTTGGCAAAACGAGCGACGCCGACAGTGGTAGTCACGCGCATTAAGGTACTGTGTTACGCTGTGCGGCAGGGGGTCGCGCGCCGCCGTTGAGTACCACTGTCGAAGCTGCACGTTTTACCAAACTATTTCGCTTCTCCATTGAAGATGAAATGTGACTTAAAAATTAATTAATTAATAATTTATTAATAATTATACATTTCATTGTAATCGTTTCTTTATTTAAATGAATAGTAGATGAAAGGTGTCAACACTTAACAATTTTCCATGTACTGGGTGGAAGAGCGTAATCAAACTAAACTACAAAATAAGAGGATTGAAAAAATAGACGAAATATCATTATTTGCATACCAAAATTGCGAATATTATTACAGAACATAATAAAAGATTATTTTTACTCATTAGCGTGAAGTATTAGAAGACATCGAGAAAAGAGAGAAGAGACAACAAAAAGAGTCACCAGCCGTTAAGAAGGAAGTTGATTTTGTGCCGCATACACCACCCAAAGTAAAAAGTAAAAATGTTGCCGGTCCTCCAGTTTATTATCCTCCTGGATCAGCGGAATTCGCCAAGAAAGAAGAGGCCAGTGCAGCGATGATGCAATCTGGTGTAAGTAGATCTCACATTTAATACGGTAGAACTTCGATTATCCGAATCAATGACACAAAGAACTGCGTGTTCACGCGGCAAAAGCAAAAAGCAATAAATAATTCAACAATTTTTTAACTGTTTTCTTTTACCTATGTTTTTACAATTTAAAGATTCGTTTGGTTTTTCTATTTCATTTGAATTTTTTAGACAATATATTGTTCGTTGCAAATCCTTCATTCTCTGATAAAATTTTATTTGGAAATATTTCGATGCTCGTACTTTTGAACAAATTTCAAGTACACTTATCATTTACGTTCTTTTATACTATTTTCGTATCAAATATTTGTTCTATTAACATTAACTTACTTTCCATTTACTATAATTAAATAAAACTATATTTTGTTTTATGTGTTTACAGGGAGCATGGCAGAAGGGTAGCGCAAAATACGAATACGAAGCATCTAGTAAAAGTAAATCGAAAACCAAAAGCGGCGGGGCTGTGGTTCCCGTTTGTTTGCCCCTTTGCTGTGCCATGCCATGTGTAATTATGTAACTTGGTTTAACATTTATATTAACGTACCGCTGAGTTTAGGATAAATACGTTAACATAGTAGTCTTGTTTTAAACGAAATTTCGTTTCAATTTAACGGTCTTCCGTCATTTACGTACGCTAATAGCAAGGAATGAAACTTTAATGGAATAAAGAGTGAAGAATTGGGATGAATTAAGGGTAATGGCAAGTAGGAGAATAAAAACTTCTTTGGTTCTCCGTTTGTCAAACGTTATGTACATACTATACACATAAATAATTACGCAATTCTCAATAAAATTGGTATAATTTTAATTAACAGAAATAATTTTTTACTAGATAATGAAACCTACGGTAATAGGAAGTGGTAAACGACCGAGTATGGTAACTATAAGTTGTCTTGTTTAGATTTAATTGTGTGGAATTGTCACAGCAATTTTAGGCTTATACTACACTAGCAGCATTTTCGAAATTATTGCTGCTGTGTTTTATACAATTCTGAGGGGGAAAATATTGAAAATTATAGTACCACACAATCGACTATGCTCTTTTATTCTGGTCTTTGTTACATGTTAAATTATTTTAATGTACAATGTAAAATGTTTTTTATATGTGATGTTGAATATGTTTTGCTGAATAGCTATATTATGCAAGTAGGCTTCGTTTAATAATCTATTATATTTTCATCTTGTATTTAGTATGAATTAAAAATCTTATTTATTTTTCTTTTTCATCATGAACATACTACTTAATGCTTATATGCCACACTTGGACAATACATTTATCTGTACATATATACAGATATACGAAATAGATCTGAACTTATTCGAAGAAATTAATATGGGATGGTGTAATAACGTGACAGGATAATTTTTAAAAAATAATTTTACTAACAAATGTTGTTTTGTAGTATTATATTTTTTTAAACAATATTCTACATACAATATTCTATCAACAATACAAAAATAATACATGTTTTCTAATCTTCAGCTCTTATAAAACATTTATTGACATACTATACACATAGTTACAAAATTTTACAGGTAAACACGTTAGTATATTAATTAGGAAAGTTTAGTAGGTACATTGTATTCTCTCGCTATAAGCTCGATTTCCCCACCATTTACGGTGTTTCTGCAAAGCTAAATGATAAGCGGTTATCTTGCCAAGAACGGGAGTAAGAGGAGGAAATCAGCCGTAGAAACAGGCCTTTCAACTGATGTAAGCTCGCCGTCGTTCCCATGCCGCGGGCTTATAGCGAATAAATACAGTATACGTAATAAATGAAAGATATGTTTAAAGTGTAATACAATACCATTGCCGAGAAACTGTTCGTACTCTAGAGCAACTTTATTATAAATAAATGTAAGTAAATGTCATCACCACGAAACCAAGAGTCTTTAATGAATAATGATTACAGAATTTTTTGTAACTATAAATAGAATGATACCGTGAATTATGGTGCTATAGTAATTGTAATGAACACAAAACATGTAAACTTAGTGCACTCTTATAGCAAACATGAGCGTGTGCATTATAAAATACATGAATGCAAATACCATTTATAAATATATGTAAAAATTGTGCCATGTCAATATATATAAAATGTGTTAACGAATGATAATAATAGCTTCTACTTTAATAAAGTGTCTGCTCCTTCTATAAGTCTGATCATATGTCTATCATTTTCTCCATCCATGACATTCTAGAATATGATATGTATTAATAAATACTAAGTCTTGTAATAGCGTATTGCGAAGCTTGCCACGGTTTTAATAAAAATATACTGCGTACACAGTAGCCACACAGAATATCGTATCCTGAAAAAATGTTATGTTTTCTGTATGTATCTAATACGATGCATAAAACTTACAATTACATATTATCAAAATGTTTAACATTTCTTTGTGCAGAAATATTGCAAAGACTCAAAAATCACTTATTTTATATTATTATTGTAAACAAAATCTACGAATATTGTGCATATTATGTTCAATCAACAATTAATGAAATATGCAGGTCGGGGGAGGGGTATGACAACCAGGTACATGAAGATTGTTCTCGTGAAAATATATCAAAAATATTTCAATAAAATCAAATAATTTATTTGTCTGAACTTACATTTTCGAAAAAATCGAATTTAGAAATTCGTGGGGTATCCATACGTACGTCTCATTTTCAAATTAACCGATTTCGCTATAGATAGATAAAGGATTACGGAGTCAATGTAACATAGAGCACATAGTAACATATAGGGTTTGCCGTTTTTTAAAATTCGGGTTTGTAAACCGGTTTTTATTAATAAAGTTGTAAAATTCGAAAACCGGTTTTCAAAATGAATTAATTATTTAATTAAAAATGTTAACATTTTGACTTGAAATCGCCTCGGACTACAAGTATATTGTAGTAGATAACAGTAAAACTAATCTTCATGAGTTTATATATTCTGAAGAAAAATACTAAATGAAATAAAGATTTATAATTTGGTACCACTGTAAAAGATTTATATTTTGTGCGAATTCTAGTTATTTTAGTTTTTTTTTTCATTTGGTTTAGTATGCAGTTTCGTTTGTCAAATTCGATTCTCTCGAAAATGTTTTATTTCACGTTTTGAATTTATTTTTATTTCTACAATCAGTCTTACTCAATCGTACCAACCGTTCCGCCGTACCACGTATATTCACATGTGGTATGCATATTTACGTATTTTAATAAATTGTTTAATTTTTGCATGATCAATGATTTTATAAACAACAAATCTTTATCTGTTAACCTTTAAAGGGCTGGCCACTATAATGGCCACCTAAGAATTTGGATACTTTGCCAGCCATTTTGGTGGTATATATGCATCAATTTTAAGTAAATAGAATTTACAATTTCAATGAGAAAATCCCGGCCCTCTAAAGGTTAATCTAATCTTTTAACTACTGTATAGAATTTCTAAAGAGTTTATTATCCGAAAATAATTATAAACATGTACTGCATAATGCGAGTAACAGTATTATAAGGTACATGACTCTACAATATTTTATTTTTATAGTAAACTGTCTCGTAAAAATATCTATCACAAAATGTATTTTGCAACGTTTATAAGCAAATTGAATATAAATGCAATACCTAATACTGTAAAACAATTCAATTTTAAATGCACTGTACTGGACACGTTACAGTTTTAACCCTTTGTTGTCACTCTGGGTGTGAGCTACTCATAAGCTAATTTTGACGCTGTGTACCTTCCATAGGCAAAATCGACCTTTTCTCCAAGGCGACTTATAATTTAGTTTTTTCCTCAAAATATATCTGAACAACATCTCTGTCGATTTTTAGCTTCTAATATTGAAATTTGTAAAAGTTACAATTTTTTAAAATTTTTCTGTGTTCTCAACATATGGTAACATAGAACTTTTTCATAAAAACCGTGATAAAATTTCAATAAAAAAAAACTATTGGAACACATTTTAGAGAGCTTGAAAATGACCCATGATTTTGATTCCTAACGATTGGATTCTTTGGATGAGAATTGCAGTCGTACAAAAATTACTCTGGATGTCAACTACCCAGGTATGCCAAAGTTGTTCGACAAAAGAGGTGTGTCAACGAAGGGTTAATTAATCTGTGCAACAAATGAAAGCAATGAAATTTATAATAATATTTCTTACATTCACAAAACTATCGTACGCGTAAGTATCTGCCTCTGCATCCCAAATACACCTTGTACCCATTTTTACCCCAGCACCATGTTGCTCACCCAAAACCACATTTACAAGATATTTGTATCGTTTGAATTTTAGCTCTAAAATGATACAAGAGTTCATTTAACACTGCAGCTCGTACAATAAAATTTAATTTACTTCTCAAGTGAAATATCTATTTGAGCGAAAGACACTTCACCTTTAACTTTATCTCTAATTATGTCTGCTATATCTTTAGTCCATTGAATAGCTTCCTGAGCATCATAAGTTTTTGCCGAAAGCTGATCGAACAACACATTATGTATAACTTCTTTAGCACTTAAGGGTTTAAACCTGCATGAAAAGTTTTCATCACTTTTATACTACAGTTCAATATTACAAATTAAGCTTTCTTAAAATAGCATTGATTAACCTGTAGTTTTATAATATACAATTGTAATTTAGGAGAAACTCTTATGATTTGTGTAATACTGAATTCGAATTTTAAAATTGTGTAAATTTATGACAAGTGGCATAACGTTTTATTTTGGGAACGTGAAAAAGAAAAAAATTATTCCACATCAGAAATTATTAAAGAAATAGGAAAGAAGTAGGCAAATAAATTGTTTCCGAAACATGTTGTAAGGATGCTTAAAAAGAAGGTACAGTTTAATTGTGGAAGATATGATTTTAACTAAACCAAAATACTTCTCGTGTAATTGAGGGCGAATTTGATAAACCGGCTGCTCAGGAGCTACAGTTTCTGCATCGTCGAGAACTTCCACGTTCACCTGTGTTTTCTCTTCTTCCTCGGCTATGTCTACTGACAATTCAGTCTTTGATTGACCAGAATCTTCGGTTTCAACGTTTTCCTCCATTTATTACAATTTTATCACAGAATGTTTACGAAAAATGAATTCCCGTTTGCATTTCACTAAGGTTACGGAAACTGTCACATCGAATTCTAACCTACAAGTAAACAGTCAGTGCTAAGGCTGTTCAGTACTCGAATATTCGAGTAGCTTGAAGTTCGGACCGAGCCGAGTACCCGTAAAAACCGAGTAGCTCGATAAATCCGAGTAGCTCGAATTTTTTCGAGTAGCTCGAATGTACTTCGAGCAACTTCAAGTTTGAAGCTTGAACGTTTCGGGCAATGCGAATGTTTCGAATGTTTTAGGTTACGTTTATCTACTGGAATGTAAATAATGGCCGCTCGAAAAAATTCGAGCTACTCGGATTTATTGAGCTACTCGATTTTTACAGGTACTCGGCTCGGCTCGGCTCGGTTCGCTTTTTCCGAGTACATACTCGACCAGCCTTACAGAGCATCTTACCCCGTGCGTACAATTTGGCGCGAAATTTGAATTCGTGACAAAAACGCCAAGAAATTATTTTGACGACATAAGAACGCCCAATTGTTTTGTTTGCTCGGTTAATAGATGTTCACACAGGCGTTAACATAAACAGCATTCGCTAAAACTCTGCCGTAATAGAAGGGACAAATAAAAATCATATATTATAATACCAATTTATTCTTTTAACTTTTATGATCCTACCAACTTATGTGACTAAATAGTATTATACTTACAATGCTTATTTTACGAGTAGGACAACCACAATAACTCTAATAAATGTTAGCGGAAGGTTTGCAGGAATTAACTATGTTAACTTACGAGAAGTTAAAATAGGAGTAATGGATAATATTTGCCGTCGTTGCTCCGCAAACAATTGATCCTGATGTCAGAAAATTATCTTACCAAAAATGTTATCTTTGCCGAACAATTATGAAGAAATTATGTTTTTTTCAAAGTATTTAATTTTCTTCAAATATATTAATTCTAATAAACATGAATCAATCACGCTAATATCTCGGGTGAAGCCGATACGGGGGACGTTAGTATTTGATAAAGATAAGGGCGATTGTTATGTTTGCTAGAACAACCTTCAGCCAAATGGCTGGCGGGCGTGAATGAACTTGTTCAGATATCTGCAGCATAAGTTTCATTTTAAAATAATAATAAACACGAGTCATTGAGAGCACCTAAAACAATAACCTTGTAGCAAGTACTTCACAGAGCTGAATTTAGGTGCGCACACATTTGAAGATTGCACTTTACCTTCAAGAATTCTATATTCTGTCTATACTTTCGTCATTATTAAACAAAGTACTAATGAATTCATAGACCAGGCGTGCTCAGTCAGACGCACAAGATCTCCTTAAGTTTTGGGATCCGACCCAGAACCACGCTAATCACAGCTAAGGGTAGGGAGGCTGCATCACTGTCTGTGCGTGCAGGCTCATACGACCCACACTACTCACACTATTACAGTTCGCCCACCCCAAGGTCAGCAAGGTACTTATACTACGCACAGCGCAGTGCTTGTACAACGTACCTACTACAGGTTGGGCGCTCGGTTGGGACCCAAGTCCCAAAACCTAAGGAGGTGTTGCGCTTTCGACGGAGCACGTCTAACATAGGCCTGCGCACGTCATTACCAAGGAATTCATTGAACTCTTTGTATCACTAAGGCGATAAAGATGTGCGATAAAGCTGTGCGCGCGTGATTGTACACTTGATTAATCGTCTGGTATAAATACGTGAGGCTGAACCTTCTATACAGTTCTGACTCCACTTTGATAGGTATCAGAGGTTGGATATTTCGCGGGCAGAAGTTTGTATATTTTTTTAATATTATAGAAACTCGGAAAAATTCTTTGACTTCCTCAGTTTCAAATGATACATTTTCCTTTGAGCCTAGAATTGCAGTTGCAGTAAGACGCGCTATCATTTAAGCGAATGAATATTATTTCAGTGATTTTTTTCCATCGTTATTTAATTGTTTTCAATCATACTTACAGTTTTCGCATCTGTTCGCCGCAATGAAGTTCCTCACATTTATCTTCATTGTTATAGCAACGTTTGCTATCGCTTCAAACGTCGTTGCTCAAGATGCGACTTGTAGTCCGTTGGGGGGATACGTAAGTTCATTCTTATACTATTAGAACAGAAATTTGCAAAGACATTTCTGCTGTAGCTACAGTGTTTCCGAATATGTTCAATATTGCACGTTGATTATTTATATGTATCGTTTTAGTGTCGATTGACCGATGATTGTTGCCGTCCTCTCTTGTGCCTGACATATGCGGCTAAATGCGTATCCAATGGAGGACTTATTGTCCCAGGACAGGATACAAAACCTATCGAAGATGAATCATATCTTTTAACAAACAGCCTTCGTCAATAAAATGGAGATGACCAACAGCAATGAGAACAGCAATACTGTTGTAATGAAATAAAAACATATATTCATACAAGTTATTCAGTTTGTTGTCATCACCTGCAACAGTATTTTCCATTTTCACTGAAGCAGTGATTCCCAACTTGTGGGTCATACATGAGTAGAAATGGGGACGTGATCCAGTTGAGCTGAGACCTCCAAAGCGTGATCCGTGCACTCTACTTTATGGTTTATAGTTACCTTAAATTTATCTTTTTTATTCGTGTCCTTGTATTAATAAACTTCTTTCATAATTTGCGATCCTGTGCGTTAGCCTTTCAAATAAAAAATGCTACATAAATGAAACATTTTAACCAGAAGTTATCGTCAAACGCAGTGGCGGATTTAACAGCGCGGCCGATGAACAGTTGCCACCTGGGCCCCTGCATAGAAGGCCCCCAGGGCCCAATTTATTAAAAAAATTATGAATATCCAAAGTATATTTTTTTCTGTATTATTACACTGAACCCGTTTTTAATAAACTACCGCTTTAATTTCCCTACAAATGGGCCCCTGCTCTGAAGGCCCTCCTAGGGCCCAGTCTTAAAAAAACTTATGATTTTATCCAAACACTATATTTTTTTCTATACTTTACACTTACCCCCTTTTAGTAAAGTATCTGTTAATGTTCCTGAAAATGGGCCCCTCAGAACGTTCGCCACTTGGGCCTTTTTTCTTAAATCTGTCACTGGTCAAACGGAGGGATATGTACTAAATATAGTGGCAATTAAGATTTTACTTCAATATACGTATATTTACTTTCTATATTTATTTCCATTCGCGTATATTTATGCATTATCATATATATATAATAGAGGTATATGTATATGTATAATCACGCCACTACTTAGCAGGGACAATGCAGTCTATCTGTACACTATAATGTAGATATATTATACCTTTCTTCCTGCATCTATGCTCATTAAGGGGGTAGACACGGGTAATGCAGCGCGCTGTATACCGACACAATCTGGCCCAAAACATGGGTTTGGGATATTACGTTGTTTGTCCTTATATGAACACATTTTAGGCTGGGCGAGGTCTCATTCGGAAGATGAAGGTTCAGTGCAGCGCGCTCTGGTCATGGTTCGACGAGATTGTGTTGATATGTAATAATATGAGTGTCCAAAGTAGAGAAAAAATCGACAAAATACACTCGCAGATTCCAAGTATTGGTAGGTCACTAAAAGAGTTTTGTGACTCAAACGATGACCAGAGCGCGCTGCATTGAACCTTCATCTTCCAAATGAGACCTCGCCCAGCCCAAAATCTGCTCATATAAGGACAAACAACGTAATATCCCAGACCCATGTTTCGGGCCAGATTGTGTTGGTATACAGCGCGCTGCATTACCCGTGTCACGTGGCGTGTTTACCTCCTTAAGTATTTTTAGGCCACTAAAAGAGTTTTGTGACTCAAACGGTGAGCAGAGCGCTCCGCATGGAATCTGCCTCTTTCGAATGAGACCTCGCCCAGCCCGAAATCTGCTCATATAAGGACGAAAAACGAAAAATTCCAAAACCATGTTTGAGGTTAGATTGTCGGTATTACAGAGCATTGCATTACACGTGTCACGTGACGTGTCTACCCCCTTAAACTTATTTCACCCTCTCCGTTACTTAATTTCTATTTATAAGCATTCGTATTGTTCGCTTTTGTTACAAATCTCACAGTTTCGCATCACAATAAATTACATCAATCATTCAACATTGGTTACAATGGTATCTACAATGCCGATGATACAAAAGTATGTGTTATATTCTGCGCAAAATTTTTCGTATGTATATTGTTTAATCGTTGCAGGCGTTGAATTATAAATACACAAATTGTCAAGAGAAATTAAATTAATTACGAATTTCGTCGCACAAGAAAAGTTGTTAATATTCATCTAATTATTAATGACAAAAAATTTAAATGTATAAACAGAGTAATGTAAATGTAATGTAATGAAGTTATAAATTCATTAGTGAATTAATGAATCGTCTGTAGTTTTAAAATTTAAAGTAACTGCACCAAAAGCCTGATAGTGATCCTACTATGTATTTAACATTTTACTTTGCGTAAAGCTATAATGTAACAAGTAATTTGTAATTTTGAAACATTTATCTCTATTTCCATTGTTGTTATAATCGACTTGCTATATATATATAGCTATATCAATATCTATTTCATTTTACATTTGCATTTTCGTTTTATTTTTTAAATTAGTGAACTTCAAAATTTATTACACATTTTGTTAATTATTTATTCAAGGTAATGACATGTTTCATTTCAGAATTGAAAAACCAATAGGTAATGATAAATATACATGTTCTATTGATAACAATTATTTTTAATGTCACCTAAGCACTAGCATTAGCATCCTTCCTAACGAATGTGTAACAATTTCGTCAAAGAACTTTATTGTCCAAGAAACAGAACGATTTTGCAAAAGATTCGTAAAATATCTGCTTTTGGTACATTTATTTTATTAGACTCACTGAAATTCGACAAACATGGCAAGGCATGTTAAGTTGAATATTTAATTACCCATAAATTAAATGTCAATGTAGTAATACGATCTAAGGTCTATTTTTCTATCACAATAAAAGAAACGATTCAAAACGCTGAATTTGGTTACATTACATTAAACGTTGTAAATATACGTCAATTATGGAATTAGTAACACACAAGTGATAATTGACTTTTCTAAAGAGATTCCTTATGTGTGAAGTGTGAACAAGGACATATTTATTACAAAAGAACACGGAGAGTCGATATGTTTTGTTGGATACGTTAATTTTAGAGCGCAAATTCCCCGTATCAAGCATTCTGCTTAAACAACATGAAAGAATGATGTAAATACATGACTGTGCAGTATTGTTCAAGGTCATGAAACAGAAGGACAACAACTGAACATGTCGTACATGTGATTGTGATCCTTTTAAAATGTATATTGCATTACATTAGAGAATTTTTAAATAAACAGAACAAATGTAATTTATCATAACTTGTAACCAGAAAATTAGAAAGGTGAGGTAATGACCACTACTAATAAGTACTAATTTTATTGTACTAATAAGTACAATTTTCTATACGTTCTTATTCACAACATGTCTTTATGTACATGTGCCTACATAATTTTACTTGAACACAAGCTTTAATTATTAATTTCATTTAAATGAATTATAAATTAATTATGAAAGTCACTATTTTCTTTTTGTTTTTGGATGCCTAGATTAATATCACTTGACCTATAATTTTAATACGAAAAATAAGGCTACATGCATAATGTGTTCAAACAAAAGTGAGAGTTTTTCGTGAACAAATTTGTAAATGGCTGTATGAGTCCTACTAAATAGGTACTCAACTTATCGACTTTAAATATGTATATTTCATACAAAATAAAAGAACTATTAAAAGGCAGTTATATATTAAATCTTCCATGCAAGAAAGTGTAAAATTTACATATAACAGCCATTTAATAATTAATGACGGAAAAATAACTAATAAAACCATTAACCAAAATTAGAACATACAAATTTCGAAAACTGATAAACATTTTTCATTATTATGTTTCACATTACTTTATACACATTCAATATTATTCCTTCAAATGATTGCTTCATTCTTTTTTGTTTTCGAGTCATTGCCATATTTATTTCCCTGGAATAAATCGCAAGCACTCACGAGCTAATAAAAATAAGTTATTCTGTGGTAAGTTATTCAGTGATCTAGCGCAACAGCTTTACGATATGCTGTAATTTCTTTAGACAATCCAAAGATTTTAAATTCGTTTCTTTCCAACCCCTTTATGATTGCTGCAAAATGGATGCGTAGGTGATCTCAAAGCAGAATATAATATAGCACGTAACGTTACGAGCAATCCCCTTATTCCGCTCTGTGATCACGCGATATTACCTCTTATATTATTCTCTACGACGTGACCAGCTTTATTTCTCTTTACATATTGCAATATTTAACTAATATATTTAGGGACATTTTGAATAATCCTGAAATAATCGGCAGACTGTAAAATTTTATATAGACGTTAAAAATTGTTACATTCAAATCTTTGTAAAAAATTGAAAATTAAATAGCTATTTAATTAGAATTAAAATTGTGAATTAAACTTTTGGTTGTCTAAATGTATGTATTTACTTTAAAAACCATCGACAATACTATATTTTGTAATCTGATATGAAAGTGGTGTGTTTTACACTTTTTAATTTCTGAATGCTAAACACTTTCTAAAACGCTTAGGTAACTTAAGGAAATAATAAGTCCTAATAATTCTAAAATATCTTTGTAAACTCAGAGTGATTAAAATACATATACTTATATTATATGGCAAATGAAATGAGTAGATACCCATACATAACTTTATATATAAGCTCCCTTAGACAAACAATAATATTACACGTTCTTGACCCTTCATACGAATTTTTAGCTTTCTACGAAATTATATGATACCAAGTAGAAATAAAGCTTTTTGACTACAGTTTTCCTATAAACGCAGAATTCGGTTTTTCCTAGTGATAATCTTTATCACATAAGTCATAAATTATACATTCACACGTGTTAGTGAAGACACAAGGCAATGCAAAAACTCCAGTTTATAATTTACTTGTGCAAGATATTTCAGTTGATAATGGAAAGCAACAGAGAAATGTCCACTTTTGTGAAATTAATTGACGTTTCTATAAATTAATTAAACAATGCTCACAAGAAGTAAAACGATATTAAATAATTTATATGTTGCATTTTGAAGATTTATTAATTGAATCTGTTCACGTTTTCCTTTATTGTTGAAAAATCTCGCACAGCTTGATAACAGTAAATAGCTCATTCCTTGCCGTGATTTTGTTCTATTTCATTGTGTATATGTGGGATAGTAAGGATGTGAGTGCACACTAGATGGAAATTTATAGAATGCCAAGAGAAACGTGGATCAATTTTTTAATATTTTTGTGTATAAGTACTTATTGGGAGATCGGGACACACTAAACTGTTTTAACTGTTGAAAATATGATACAGTTCAGACGACGTGTTATTGAATTTTCCGTTGTGATGTGTACTTTTTAATATTTATTATTTCATCATCACGGTTTATCAATTAATTGATAAATGTCAATGAAACAATTAAATTTGTATTCTTTAATAAAAACAAGTATTACTATAGAATCTTCATTTTGAATTGATCCATGATTTTCGTGGCCCCAGGATGTTTTTTTAAATTTTTTGCCTCAGTCACAAATTATTATTTAAGTTAAGGGCATTCGAATGACGCTCTCAGTCTTTGGATAATACTATTATTCTAATATGCTATGTATAGTATGTTATATACACATATGCGGTATGCTATACAAACACATGGAATGCCTTGTTTATGTATACTATTATGTATATTCACAATAATGTGTGTCTCTAATTATTCCGATAAATAAACACTGTTATTTGGTACAAATGCGTATCATTGGAGATCTCCATCGAGGTTTTTAGTGCTAATGATTAAGCGCTTATTATTATATGTTTATAAAAACGTCTCTACCTACATTTCTACAATTTGACGATGTTCCTTGAATGAGGCTGAAATCATACAGAGACATCGTTTCGGAGCATTGATCGTACGGCTTAATATTACTTTATGGTCAACAAATCCGAATTTTCGTGTTTATTACGTAAATCTGTAAGAAATTCTGTAGCCTAATATATTGAAATATAACTATTTGCGTAAAAGTAAGTTAAGTAGGGTGACTCAATTCCTTTAATCTGATATGATTCGTTTGTGTATCGATTGTATAATTTTCTTTCTCCAAAGGATCTAGGTACCAAAATCTCTATGGAAATAATATTCGATGATAATAAAATTTCCTGCTGCACTTTCCAACGAAAAGATAAGCTAGACCCAGACGTCCAAAAACTGACACTCACGATCTGTTTCACTGTACCTCTTTATTGTTCTATTGTCTCAATCGCTTCTTCTTGCACCTTTCTCGCAATACTTTCTATACCATAAATGCATATATTATAAATAGCAATCAATTGTTAACCAACCATTAACTCTGACTTAATACACGCGCTACCTGAAGAATCACCACTGATTACTATCAAAGCTTTTACAAAATATAGTGCCAGACAAAGTGTCGATACATTTTGTATGCTAGTATTAAAGGAAAAATATTTATGAAAACGCTGGGTGATTAGGTAATATAAATTATAACTAGTTGTTTTAAAGCAACGTCTGTCATATCGTGAGAGTTCGACCCTTAGGTCCTGTCAAACTGACAAGGGGACAACATTTAAGTATGTATACATGTTTAGCAGTGTTCTTTGCTTCGTTTCTTGGCTACGTCAACATAAATAATTCTGCGAGACTTAGCGAGTAGTTTCGACGCTGACTAGCTTGGAGTACCACCCATCGATTGCAATTAAGCGTGATCAAGGCTCACCACAATTCATCGTGCTATTTTATAAACTGGATTCACGTTGACGTGGAGTCCTCTTGTGTTTTTCGTTTTATTGTTCGTGTTATATATCAATCGCTGCGTGTCGTTTCCATGGCAAAGAATGATCCTCCACTCTTGATCTACCGAATCACCGTTCACGAATAATTTACAATACTCTAGTATATCATTACACGTTACAATGTTAATTTACAGTAATGTGTATGTGGTCAGCGCGATACGTGATTACTTATCCACGAATGGAGTTCCTGAGCGATGGATTTCTAAGTGGATGTACAAATTTTCGATGAGTCGCGATCGAAAGAAGGATTTGATGACGTGTCGACACGGGAATGGCCGATTTTCAAGCCGGGTGAAGCGTCCTTAAATGTGGATAGTGGTGGAGGTAGATGGTAAATGTGACCAAGACGAAAATCAGGGTGAAAGGCTTCTCCTTCGTCGTCACTCCGGAATCGTCGTAATCGTCGACTTCGTTTCCGTCGGTTTCTTTTCGACCTCGCAACTTCAGATCTACAAAACGAAATCGCATCGCTATTACGATACTTCCTGCTCGAATGGTATATGTATAGGTACATATTAAATAAATAGTGATGAAAATTATTAAAAGTATAATATGTACTTCTTTTAGATAGGTACTTATTTTTGTGTTGCTGGACGGTAAGCGGGTTACACTTGGAATACTCTTTTATCATACATATATTGTTTTGAAAATACATAATCGTATGCCTTTATATCAAAATTGTAATTGTCACCTATTTTCAAGGGGTTATGCCCAACTGGCGGGCGAAAAAGAACGTAATTTTCGGGAATTTTTTGTAAAAATCTGAGGTACCTATGTTTCCTACAACTATTTCCTTGTTTTAGAAATATATATATATATTCAGCAACTCTCAAGAGTAAAATCATAATTTTTAGCTAAAAATATTAAAAATTCAATTCAGTTATGATTGTTTTAGCAAAAAACTTTTTTTAAAATTTTTTTTTCAAACACGATGTTACTCGAAATGTTTATTTTCAACAACGAACATATATTCTACAATGTTCAAACTTTATTTCAGAATTTTCGTGACTTTATTTAACAGATACTTTTTAACCAGATTGAAGAATGGCTTGGGTCGAATCCACCCAGTGTGACAACTACGTTCGGAAAAAAATCGTTTAAATAGGTTTGACAACCGAGGGATAAGGTAACTTGAGGATCATGACAAAATTCACCTCCACAAAGCATACGAACATACATAAACAATTGTTTATAAGCAGAGACTTACCACGCTCTTTTAACATGTCCTGGTTCCCGTCAAAAATTTCGTTCCTCGAATTATGCCTCAGTTTTCCTGTAATGAAAAATTAGACATCCATAATCAGCATTGTGTAACATAATTCTGTCATTGTGATTATTGTTGTATGAATGTAATTTTACTTATAAACGACAGATATATTACTGTTGTTACATGTAAGTGTGTCAATATAGGTATCCTGCTGCACTCGATAGTTCCATTCATTGTTTTCTCTCTCAGCGTGCAAGAGGCTGAGGATAGATGGTATCGCGTATTTTCACCACGTTTATTTGCCCAACGCGCTTGAAACCGAGCTGACGTTAAATGCGAATGAAGATGGAAAAATGTGTTTGCTTTTTCACCGTTACTAGAAAACCGATCAGACATTTTGCTGGAGTGGGAAACTGAGTTGGTTTGTTCCCATGAAAAGTGGATCATATCAGTACCTACCTATAGTTGTGAGTTTCCTCTATAGGTATAGCAGTAATGAGTGAAACGAACGAGAACAGTATCGTTAGAGCTCAATAAGAAATAATATGGATTGTCGTACGGTCCAAGGAATGGCAGATTGGAGATTGTTGGGAATTTTATAAAGTTCCAGTTTGATCCTTGTTAGCCGTCGCGACGTCCGATCTCTTTTTCGAAACGAGAAATACCAATATATAGGTATCACTCTCCTCGATATTATTAATTCGATTACTTTCTATTTGAAACTCTCATTCATGAACTTTATAGAAGAAGTATCATATATTTAGTTTATCTATAAAGTACTTTAAATGGATTTTCTGCTACTTTTGCACGCTCGTAGTTTTCCTGGAAAGTCATTAATGCTTGAAGTTACTTGCCTGTTTTACTTTCAAGTCAATTCCAGAAGGGGCGAAGATTCTCATTACCCAATTTATATTTGCAGAAACTTCTTCGAAAATTAAGATTTTTTTTAAATCTGTACGCATAAGTAAAGCTATTGTAATATACTTTAAGAAAACGTTAGAATTTTTCAATTCAGATCAAACGTTGAAAAGTTATGTAATTTTTTTCGCAAAGTCTAACGTTACCGTATATTGTGACCATACTACCCAACATTTATTCAATCTACATGCATAAAATATTAGTTAAGTATATGTATTTTCAGTTGGTAATAAAGATTTTTCGTGGAAAGTTACATTTCACTATAAAGGATGATTTGAAAATAGCCTTTATTTTACAGACCGTTACAGTGGCTTCCCCCTTGAGGTTCAAATATGTCACTAATGAGCACCGGCGGTACATTTTGACTTTGTAACTTTGTTTGATATTGACACCGCAACATTTGTGCTAAACATCGGGGCAGGTACTTCTACACACGGAAAGTGGACAGAGTTCAATAAAGTTGACCTATGGCCTCAGACGGGTCTATAAATCTTCCATCGAGCGCAACGTCGCTTCTCAATCTGTTAGCATCAAAATATTTTGCATATATCGATTTCCCACGATCGAGTGTACACGCAAATGTAGACGGATGGTAGACCAATGATACATCCGAGATTTTTCATTACGATTGGATAGATATTCGTAAAATATGAAAATGAGTAACGTTTTAAATTTATTGTAAACGTATTCGTAATTATTCTAGCTCACTATTGAAAATCATAATTACAAGTTGCAGCTAATGAGAGAAACATTTATTTCAATGAACGTTTGGCAAACGTAAAAAGCTACACGAATATATTATATTTTAGAAATAATTTTATATACCTGCATAAAATATCATTGACTGTATTCAGTGATGGTTATTTGTTTAAAGAGTTACAATTCACTGGGTTAATCTTGAGTAATGTATCGGTGCGTAAACAACAAAATTTGTAAATGTTTTAAAAAAGAAGACGTTCTTCACAAAATCAAAACAGGAACTTGCACTATATATTTGTGTGCAGATATGTAAAATAATTTCCTTAACTTGGAGACGATTTTATACTGATTTACTATCAATCCTTGTTTATAATTTTAGAAAGGTTATAACGTGGGCTAATTTATTGCGACACTTTTTTGACGATAAACTTTGCCGCTTTGAATAGTCATTTGTTTACTAATTCTTAAATTTGAAACAATACGCCACCTTCTTCTAACTAATAACTAATAATTTACATACACTATTTACTTTACATGAGTTTCTTTTAACTTTTCGCGTGATCGATCAGTAAAAAATAGTGTTTAGCAGTATGTAACATTTGTTGTTCGCGGAAAAATAGTTGGAAATGTGAAAAACGTAATCAATGGATTCCGTAGTGAAATAAATACTCTCGCATTCTGTTCGTCTCGGGGTTAATTGCAGAAACTTTCGAGCGAAGTTGCTTGGAATGTAAAAGTTGAAAGTGAAATAATTCCTCGGAAAAGTTCAAATTAAACCAATACTGAAACCATTTTACTGTTTTGTATCTGGAAAAGTAATGTTTCTATGCCAGATATTTTTCATTCATACTATCGTCAATAAATTTTTTCGTGCATAATCTCTAGGTTGTATTCATTTTTATAATTATACTTAAATGTTTTATAATTTAATAAGAGTTTAATAAATGCTTTATATAGAATTAAAACTAACAACGAACATTCGGGAACTGTCATCCAAGAAATATTTCGAAAATAGTGACTCTTTTGAGTACCTACGTCCAACAATATCGTCATCTGTGATTTTTTTAAAGTTCTTGATTACGTCAAATTTTTACTCTACAAAAACCAAGCAACTTTTGAATTTGCCATTGTTTCTATCTGTATTGGTTTTATAGCTCTTTGACAAAATAGGTTTCACCCATCAACTTTGAAGGGTAGTTTCACCCCTTAATCTTGCGTTACTGTAGCTACAAAGTTACTTTCTCTACAAAGCTGCAAACCTTGTGAGTAACGAATTTGTTTATCGTTGATATACAATATATACAGTTGGACTGAGGACAAGAAGAAATTTCATAAAAAGCTTTACACATTGACTTTACACAAATTGCTACTACCTAATTTGTTTTTCGGTATGAAACATATTTATAGTACTCACATAGTACTCTTAAGTACCGTAATTATATTATTCTATTTAAATTACGGCTTACGTATAATCAGTTTTCAATTTACCTCTCCCCTTTTACAACCGTCAAAATTAAATGCAACTTTTACTTTATAAAAACACAAATATTAGGCAGATTAAAATTGAAATTAAAATGCAGATGGAAAGATAATTTTTTTATAATCTCTATTACAGTTCCAAGTATGCTAATGCATGATTAATTTAAAAACTCCGTTATAAACATTAATAACGTGTCGGGGAATGTTTATATGCATTGAGAAGTAAAAAGGAAACTGGCGAAACTTTCAGGTTTTACTTGGAAAGGGAAAAGAGTTGATGAACAAGGTGTAAGTTCAAAATGGCATTCACCCGTGGCTTTTTATAGAACCGTTCTTCTAAGCGTCTAGCTTCCTGCAACGGTGTCTGTCGACTTTTGTACATCTTTTTCTGAGCCAGCTGGCTGTCGGAGCAAATGAGATGGTCGGCTTGTAAATCTGACACGGCGGTTCCTATTCATTCGCGATTTCACACAGAAATAATCCCGTCTCGTGTTGAAAAACGGCCGCCGCGAACGTCGAAGCTGAACTGTCCTTGGGAAGATTTTAAGCAGTCAAGTTACATTGCATATAATGTTCATGTCCTCCTGTTGCACCGAATTCCTTTTTTAGAAGTGGATAGCGCGCGAAAAAGTACTTGGTATATTTTACTAACGATACGATGCCTTAAATCAATGTTCAAAAACCTGCAATAAATTTAAATTTACTAAATATATTCAGTGATGCTAAATTTAATAAATTTTAATTTTATTGGAGTTATTAGATTATAAGATTTGGAAAAAAGAAGCTATAATTCTTTCTCTATTATTAAAGATAACTATAATGACTAATTGAACAGCATTATTGACACAATAAAGCTAACAATTGCGAAAGGAGGAAAATTGAAACATGAACAATAATATGTTAAACTTTTAGGGGCAATTCTATAAAGACGAAAATATAAAACACAATTTTTTAATATCGCCCATCGTTTTGGAGAAAATTGACATTGAATTTTAGCCGAGTACGCGTATCCCAAAGTATCTACAGTTTTTGGCAACTAAGGGGCAGGGGAAGTAAGAGAACCTCCGCGTACACCTCAGGCTCTAAAAACTGTAGATACTTCGGTGCACGCGCATGTAGCTGAAATTTAAAATCAGATTTTCTCGAAAATGTCGCAAGGTATGAAAAAATTTTATTGTATATTTAGCACTTATTTTTTCATGGAGAACCACCACCCTCTCGTTCGTACCACCTATTACGAAACACTCTGTATAATAATCATATACGATAGTTGGAAATCGAAAAAGTATCCATAGGTATTTTGGATTTCGTATTTTATGTATTTTAGTCTTCATTACATCTTCATAATCGAAGCTGTTTTTTTTCTATTGCAAAAAGGTGACTATTAGTTTACTCAAACATGGTATATTTTACGCACAGATGCCCTACGAATCATTTAATTCTATTTTCCGCAGAAAGTATCCATTACGTTTTACGAAGATTATAAAACGTAACATAACAAATGAAACAAGGTATTCTAACGTAACACGAAATATTGACGCAGCTGGAGCAGAAATTTCTGTGGGCATTTGTGTTTCCCTCGGAAAGTGGAAAGTCTGCGACGCATTTCAATTTACAGTTAAAAGTAATTGTATACAGAATACGGCTGCTATACTGAAATACTGTTCCTCTGTGTTGTTATTTTCACACAAACTTTATTCTACTTCCTTACTGTACTTCTTTAAAGTGGTTACATTCGTCTAAAACAGAGTTGGGCATTAACTCTATAAAAAATTATTTAAATAATGTATCAAATAAAAGTTACTCTGACTTTAGATTACTTGACGCGTAAAGATAATTTTTTTATTTGAAACAGAATAAAGTTAATTTTTTCAGACACATGACGAATAATATTTTTGTCTTTTATTCGTTATTAGAAATTTATTTAAATAAAAATTTTCCCTTCCTAAAACAGGGAAACGATATTTTTTATCCCTGACACTGACGTCACGAAACCCATATGTGTAAAACCACCTTTATTCTGACAGTATTATTATTGTATGGTTCTATTCTCAATGCCTGGTGTCTCGACCAGGCGAGCCAGCCTTATTTTCGATAGTGTCAAATAATCATTCGAGGGTGAAACAAGCTTCGGCGAGTCGTGTCTATGAAAGCAGGTACTTGTGTCTACCTTTTGTGGGGGGCTGATTCCAGAGAACATCCAGAGAGTGGATTGGCATGCACAAACTAGATGCTCGATCTAATTAATCAGCGACCCGTTATTTCATCGTGAGTACGTTACGCTGCATCATTCGGAAAGTACCACTCGGCACAAAGCGAGCAATACCAGAGGCTGATTGTGTGCCTGACTCCTGGCTTGCTTGTTTACCATAAAAAATAAAGTATCAACCGAATGCTCTAGGCCTCCAATCAGCGAAAAAAAAAGCGTTATTCCTTTGAACTTTGATTTACTCATGAGAATGTAACTTTCGAATTTTTACGTATTAAACTAGATACCAAAAACCATGCAGTAAAATAGAAATTGTGAGAATTGTTTTAAATCAAAAGTTTGAGTTTGAACGTGTAAATTTCATTTTGAGTGTGATTGTGATGTAGATATGTATTTGGATATTGCAAACGATTTTGTTAATAATGAGGCTGAAGTAGTGATAGATGTTTATGGGAAACCAATTTCCAAACTGTATCTACAGTGTGATGGTAAATAAAGTTACTTACCTTTGTACTTTGTATTATTACTGCTGGAACTGGAATTAGCTGTTATTGCTGAAACAAGCAAAAAAAATGAATTGAAAATGTTTGTTAGTTTAAGTTGAAAACAAGTGTCTCTTTTTAACAAGGGAACAAATCAAATCCGCACACGCTGATTTTGATGAGACTCTGCAGATTTGCAGAATAGTGAAAAGTATTTGACACGTATTTTTTGTTATCGGTAATCGTCCACGTTGAAGGAGAGAAAATACTTCCTAAAGTTGGGGGCGAAAACATATTCTCTAAAATGTTCTAAAAATTGAACAGGGGCTGGATTCATCTATAGAAAACACACAATTTAAACAACAAATTTGTTCTACGTCTAATAGTTCTCGAGATATTCCAATAAAATAAACTATCAGTTGACAATGTACATCGATTACGATCTCATTGCGAAGATTGTTGTTATGTTTGCACGAAGTTTGGTTGTCGCAAATGTTTACAAAATGAAACCACAAATCTTTTTCCATGCTGTTTCTTTCATAAATCGACATGTTAAAATAATATTTAGCTTCTATTTTTGTCTCTAATGATAATATTACTCATGCTTTTAGTGCATTATAACAAATGAAGTAATAACGGTAATGATAAAGTGGCGTTTCGGCAAGTATTAAAGTTCAAAGAAGTTCAAAGAAGCATGATCAAGAAAGCGATTTTCAATATTCTCTCATAAGCTTTACTGGCTCTAAAAGGAGAAGATTATCTTCTCATCTTTGTAAATGGAAATAATCATCTCATCTAGCGAGATGGGAATATAAAATACTGATATTAAATCTCTTTGATAGAATGTGAGAGACTTGAATTTAACATCAATAATAGATCTATGAACATAACAAAAGTAAAATTTATAAAAGCGTAGCGTGTTAAGCACTCAATAGTAAAATATGTTATTCCTAATAATAAGAAACTTAATATATACTGCATCAAATATAATTGTCCATTCATTATTCGAGAATTCAGTTTTTTCAAGAATTTTTTGCCCCCCTATTATTTCGGATTAGAAACGTTCTGCTGTACTATCACAGGTATAGAGCATTGCCTTCCAGTGACTTTATAGAACTCTGTGAAGAGGGTTCTTCAAAAATACTCGTTAAAGGCATTACTGTCTGAAGCAAATTAATAATAGTTTGAGGGTTGTTGGACTCTACTTACGATAAACTTTGATGCTCCCATCAGTGTCTCCCAGCGAGTTTCTCGAAACACATTTATACGATCCGAAATCCGACGGACTGACGGAACTTATTGTTAGTTTCATATGAACTTTGAACGCGTTGTCCAGTAGTATAGGTTCGTATTTCCCACCTGAAAGGAATTATAATTCTGTCACAATATATTTAATACCTGTAGTTATTCCGAAAGTCTCAAAATTCGTTACTATTGTTTTAGAGATAGTTGAAGTACATTTTACATCGTTGGTTAAGTAATGAGATTAAACAAATATGAGAATAGTAATAGATCTGTTTTTTGTAGTATATAAAGTTATCGTCCACGTACATAATGTGAATAAATACAATTTTTCAGTATTAAAAATTTAGTAAACCATGAGAATAATTTAATTAGACCATGTAGGCATTACATTGTGTATCCTTATCAGAGTAAGTAATGTAGTAGCTTTTCATAGTAAAACCTATGTGCTCCAGCTTTTTGTTTGGAGCATTCTGGCTATCACAAATTTATAAACTGTTCAACTTTTTTAACATTGTTTTAAAAATCGTCTCTAATTATTCGCAAATAAATTATTTTTCATTAATTTTAGATTTATCAGGTGAATAAGCAGATGAAGGTAATTATCCCTTATAATTATGTACGCCGTTTTTCTACATTATACATATTTCACATTTTTTATTATCTTTATTAACGCTTATCAAATCTTACATAATATAAAACATTGAGGCGCAAATCTGTGGGGGAAAATTGAAGTACCAGTTCACATGTTAGTGTAGAATTTTTTTGAAGAAAATTATTAGTAAGTATGTAGATCCAAATATAATAAATAATTATATTATTCCTTATTAATTTTAAAGAGTTTAGTAGATCAATTCCCATTAATTTTAAATAAGCAGATTATCTTCGATTAAATTTCATTTTACGTTCTGTGTTCTCTTTCAAAATTAGTGGAGCAAATAGCCACCGGGATACATTTATTTTTCCTAAATATAGTTCGTAATGATCGCAAGTACATCACTGTCCAAGGATTGCCAATACCACAAACGAAACGAGTGGCAAGTCAGGTTGATCGATCGTACGGATAACAAATGACGCTGTGCTGGTCTTTTTGAACGGAAACGGTCGTGTAGCGTACAAGAATAGTCTAGGAATTTTCAGCAGCTTTTGAAGGAACGTCACAATAGTTCAATCAGTTTGAAAGATGGACCAGCTTGTTCCCATGTCTGGCTTATTTTAGTATTCGCCGCGCAGAGATCTAAGTTAACGTGATTTCTGTTTAGATCGACACTATTCAGGGACGTTTCCGTTCTCCAGCTTGTAAGATTCGAGACTCTATCCATCGATGGCGGGATCTTCTCAGGGATAGAAAGGCTCCGTGGATGCAAAGCGAAATAATGAAAGGAAAGTACCGCTGAGGACTGAATAGTGCCTGAAATGCCCCTGAATCGGCTTTAAATCGATTGAAAGTTTTTGCTATTGGGATACCACTGCCAAATACATTTTGTGTATACTGAACCGGGCAACAGATCTGACGATCACGATATTAATAAAAACACGCATTTCAATGGATGCGTAAAACCATTGAGCAATCTGTGAGTGCTGTATCTGTAAAACTAAATTGAGAACGTGTTTGCGAATGCAATTGCGTACTGAGCAGATAAACTAATCGAGATGATATGTATTAGAGATGAATATTTTCTGTAAAATACCGAATATTCTGTGCTTGGTACCATTAAAACAAAATTGTAGTTTAAGTTGATTCCTTCCATCAATTTCTAATCATTATTAAATTGTGTAGGTCTATTCTGTATGCTTTCAATTTGACATAACTAAAAAAATTTCAAACAAACGAATAGAAAAGAAATTAGAGAAATATAAAAAATTCGTGACACGACATAAATACCTATTATTCTAATAACAAATTAGTGATACAGTTTTCTTTTTACTTACTTTATGCTGTGTTTCTATCGAACTCAGATTGTTAATGGAAACCACAGCTTAGAATATTTTTTACAAGCCATCGAACCAAATTAAATTTAACAATAAGTGGTCAACATATTTCTATCTGTTTCGTAATCAACAGTATATTTTACAGTGTATGGTCGTTTTTCAATTTACCACTGGGAATTTGCAGCAGTCATTTCGGAGCGTTCAGCTTCCCGACTGGAAATTACACACTAACGTGATTGTAGGATCAAAATTCACATTGTATCTACTATTATTGCTTTCAATACAGATGCAAATGCCGACTAGGCGGACGACGTAATAACGGCAGGAGAAAAGACCAGAGCCTGTCGTTTCGGTCTTCGTGTACATACATACATACTCGCATCCTCGGCTTTCCTCATAAATGCCAGATAAAATCATGTTATACCTTTAACGTCCTGTTCAGATTCTCATGCATTATTCAAAAGATAATTCTGTTCGAATAACTGATTGAAAGGGGAATCTGACGAAACATTTCGCTACATGTGTGATGTATCACTTAAATAAACGCACTAGCCAGTCGATTCACTCTGTCAATTGGTATATCACTCAATAAGAAGGCTACAGAGATTTTCCTGAGATTGCACGAAGATTTCATGTACGTATGTAAGTTTATAAACGTAAAGTATTTCTGCCTTTAGAACAGTATACAGTATCTATGTGAATGAGTGTGGTAAAGCAGGTGTTTGACAAACGATTCACATTGTATGTAAGTGTACTAATATCTTTCTATGTTTTTTGGTGATTTTATTGAAATTTATGGTAACCAATGAATAATTAGTATTTCCTATCTAAGTTCAAATTATAGGTACATCTTAACCCTCCGTGGTCATACCGTTTTATAATTCACTGCGCCCCAGAGTCATTTTTAACCGACTTCAAAAAGAAAGAGGTTTTACGTTCGATGTCTATGTTTGTATGTATTTTAGCAAGTATTATGTTTGTCAGTGAATTTCTCCGTAATTACTTTGGACCGATTTTCGCGAAACTTATTGCATTCAGTTTAGCTTCAATCAACTTAGGTCACGGTGAAAGAATTATCAAAATCAGTTAACGGGTTTTAAAGTTTCACCACAAGTAAGAAATCTGTCTCATTGACCGACTTCATTATTATCATTATTATTATTAAATAAATGTAGTTAGGTATATAACTTAAATAACTAAAAAGTAAAAAATAAATACATTTTTTTATTTCTAGAAATATTTTAATTCTTCAATTTATAAAGCTCCAGCCGTTATTTTTGCCAATGAACGCGATTTGCTAACTTAAATTACTGACATCCTGAATGATATCGTGTGACTTTTTTTTAATTTTTTGTACATTACACACCCCTGCTCGTAATGCAGAATTAAAAGCATAGCAGCCTTAAAATGTCTTTACTCGCCTTGAGATATTAAAGTATGTGAAAAATAAAATAATTACTAACATAACTGTGGTAAACTAATTTGTAATGTAAGTACCACATATCTAATATCCAACGCACAGAATTATAACAGCGTGTTGCGAGGCAAGAACGTCAATTGAGGGAAAATAAATTCGAATAACATGGAAGCCAAGGTGCCGTGGCCTTACAGGTGGAGAAGGACGGCATCTGGTGGTGCTGTGCGTCAAAACGTGTTTGACGTGAACCGCGAGTAAGTATATCGTGATACTGGGAAAATACGAGGATCTGAAAGGAACGGTGGATCGATGGAAAGTACTAAAGCTGCCTTTTATGGGCCGGGCATAAAGCAGAGCGGAACGTTTATACTCGCGCTTCGCCTGTACGCGTGTTTATGCGTTCGGCATCAAGGGTTCGTTACTCAAACAGCTCGTTACAACTGGTTACTTTTCTTCCTAGAGAATACGGTATGCGGCGAATATATGTGCAACGTAGACGCGTAATTATACCCTGGAAGGTCATACGAATCGACGGGGCCACGGAAATGTAAATTCGAAATGACGATGGTACACTTGAAAAGAAAAAACCCAGCAAAACCTCGTTCTAACTTACGTTGTGAGACTATTTCATTGTTATCCATTGTTCAGTAATTGGTGAATTTGGAATGAAGTGCAAACTTTATGAGTAATGATTAAAGATGTACCGACTAGGGTTTTGGCCGATTAGCTGACTAGCCGATTAATCGGCATCCAAAAAGCCGACTAGTCACCACCATTCGGTAAATTTCTAATAGAAAAGTTATAAAATTTGTTAGAAAAACTGAAACCGATTAATCGGCTTTTTTTGCTGACTATTCGCCGAGTAGTCGCCGACTACAAAAGTGGTCGGATAGTCGAAAAGATTGGGCCACTCATTTGACTAAAATTTTGTAAATCATGTCATGTATAGTAACAAGTTAAATGTATAGAGCGAACTACTCAAAATTTTGTGTGGCAGTCGCATTCAAAATTTCGTTGCTGACAAATCTTGTGTATGTGCGTGTTATGTAGACGTATACGTGAGAAGGTGCAACCAATTTAAATAAATAATCATAGGAGGGATGAAAAATAAGTAGAAATATGTCTATAGACTATATCTCTAGAATAATTACTATATGGAGGTAATTATACAGATGAGGATCCACCTCACCGATTTCAATGATTTTTTAATATGTCAGGATCATGATTCTGAGCAATTTTTTCTTGTAGTTTCAGATATATCCGCGAAAAACTTTGATCGGTAGTTGGTTGGAGCCAGATTTGTAGATCGGCACCTCGCGAGAGAGGCCGCCCACTTTTGACAGATTTAAGATAAAAAATGTGTCACAGAAATAGTACGCATCGGAAATTGATTCTGATGAAACCAGGATTGTTGGATTTAATATTTTTATCGTAATTTGAACGTTTACAGAGAAGGTTGCAAGTCCGTGCAAACATGGTTTGACTTACCCTGTGGAACTATTTCATCCTTATCCCTCGTCCAGTAATTGATGGATTTAGGATAAGCCTCCGAATGGCATTCCAAGGTCAACTGCTGTCCTTCTCGGGCACCAACTAGTTGGTTCGGTACCCAAATCATGGGAGGAACTGAAAGCAGAGGGAAAAGTTGCTCGTGTTATTCTAATAAAGGCTTAATTTCTTTTCGTTCAATTTTTTTCAGATTTTGTGTAGAAATTATAATGTTTATCAAGAAAGTGATTATTGTATACTTACAATGAACAATCAACATAATCCTTTTGCTGACCGAGGGTGGCACATGATTAGATGCGATGCAAAGATACGATCCCATATGTAACCGATTCACTTTAGTGATATTAAAATTTGGCCCCTCAACGCTCGTAACTGTAACATACATTTTAACAGTAATTAAGATATGGCACTACTGTTGTTGATTAAGGACAAAATTTATAATAGTGAAAGTTTCCTATTGCTTTTTAATAAAGATAACGAGAGGCAGGATAGATTTTAATCGGTTCGTAGGTATAGGAATATAAATTTTAAAAGATTTTATTTATTCGTGCAATAATTACTAACAACGATGGCCAAATTAATTACCATTATAAGTACAAATTTTACTCACTTGTAATGCTAACAAAATGACAAAAGGAATTTTCCATTTTCTTTAATTCGCGAACTTAGGTATATGAACTCATATTAGCTATATGAGCAAACAGCACTCAATATCTTCAAAGCTTCACGTAATAGCATTTAATACTAATTTCGAAATGGATCACATCATAGTTTTGATGTTCATATTTCATTTATATTTTCAGCAGTAGACGTAAAAAATTATGAGAAATACCACAAGTGTACAATAAAAGCGAGGGACGAAGTTCACACGAGATTATTGTCTTATTAGAAATTTTTTTTATATTTACTCGAGAGTTAGTTCTCGAACGTGCATTTATTACTGCTTCTTCTACCATTCGTTGAACCCTAGTAGCCATTTCATTTTACCTATCATTGTGAAAGGTCTTATATTTCTGTGAAATTCGCGTACGTAAAATACAAATAATGAAAAAGATCGTGTTCGTGTGGACGAACAAAATAATTTAAGCTGAACTGACACCACTAAACGATGATTATTGAAATATGACATACTTCTACGTAATTCTATTCTACATCGCACCTTTTACTGCAAACAGCATCACTTTCACTATTTTCAAATAGAAACTGGGATATTATGGGAAGGAAAGAGAGTAAGTATGTAGGTGTTATGTATAGTGTTATTATTTCTTCGTTAAGTGATCGCTCCTACACTATATTTTAGATTTAAACGAATTTTACGCGTGCGGAGGCATGATACCGCTCGTTGAAGCATCCTGAATATATATTTTTATTTTTTCCCAAAGTTTCAGTGAAGTTACAGTTTCAGACAGTTTGGTATACGAGCGTGAAGTTTTTGAAATGGGCTTGAACAACTTTTTCACCGTCGGTATATTTCCGGACGCTAGGTACTATCTCGAATACGATGGAAACCACGTCAAAATATTCTTTTACATTTTTTTAAATGTAATCAAACACACATCCCTGCAATATTAATTCCATAAATAAAACCGTGTTTTTTCCAGTATTTGTTATAGACCAGAGTGTGCATACCTCAAACGTATTCGAAGTTATGCACTGATTTTGTATTTTTAAATTACAATTTGCTTCGTGCCAGAAAAGTTGTAAGCATACAAAACTATACAAATTTTCGTGGAAAACACATTTGGGGCTGTTTACTGAAGTAAAGAACATCCTTTTGAATTACATTTTCTATATTTTTACTTTGAATTTCACTAATATAAAACTAACATTTGCAACAGGATATTTTAAACTTATATTTACACGTGAAATCTGTAACCTCTCGTCTTGCATCTAAACCTAATATTTCTGATGAACCTTGAGTTTTTTTAGGGGACCCTCCGGTTAAACCCCTTAAAAACTAGGTGATCTTTATGAATTTGTTCTAAGAAGAGGATATAAAATATCGTAAAAAATATTTGTGGCATTTATTGATAGTGCAAACAAATTTTGTTTCATGTTTTCGGTCTTGATGCATTTTCTAGGTGGCGCTTAGTGCAGGCGCAGCCAAAAAGAGATCCCAAAACGGTAACCACGAAATTTACTCATAGTATCGTCCATAATCCAAAATTCAAACACTTTCTTAAAATTTATTTTAATGGCTATCGTAGCAGCCCTTATTGGCGCAAAAATGACCAAAACTACGATGTTGGTGCACATTTGAACGAAGTAGTGCAACAAAAGCGGGGATTTTCCACACAAATGTGCAAATAAAAAAGAAACCCGTGTTTCAAAAAATTATGTTATAGGGTGCTGCGATAGCGAGTCCAATTACGAATCAAATGCCTCAAGGTTTTTTTGAATCGGTTCATTAGTTCTTCTGAAATCGTGATTACCGTTTTGAAATATCGTGTTTCGAGTTTGAATTAGTTATGTGACTATAGAATCTGTACCGTTACGAATTTTGGTGTGAAACTTTCACAGGTTATTCTCGGAATGTTATACTACAAAAATATATGTATTTAGAGAAAAATCGATTTTCTGAAAAAAATTTAATCGGGGGTCCCCTAAAATTCCTCAAACAGTGAAAAGGGTAAATTTGAATATTCCTTTAACTTGAAGAATCTTCCCTTTGTTCCTCTGGTTCTTCAGGTTTCTACCTACAATTTTGCAACAGTGATTTATGTATCATTTCATGCATCGCGAAATTCTTTCAAACGGTATTGCGAAGTCCATGATATTTTTTCATAAAACCGAAAGGTAATTTTGTCGAGGCGGAATACGAAAATATGAAATTAACGTTATCTCGTGCTGCGTGAAATTTCTCGTCCGCACAGTCAAAGTACAAACAGAAAATTACAGGAAGCAGGTAACTGGTGTGAAACAGTTTTGGTGTTGTCTTCTGTCCAGGTTAGTAAATTTTGTTTACTTACCTGGAAGTCGAGGTGGTCTATATTCGTCCGTTAACCGCAATTAAATCTGGTGGAATATTTGCTTCTAACTAACAAGCTGGAGGATTTCAAATACGAAAGAACGAAAACCGCGCGAGACCTAACGAATAACGAGGGGTCTACCACACCGTCATTACTTTTCTTACGAAACAAGTCGTAGTTAACAAGCTACGTACTTTCTGTTCTAAACATTTTATTACTGTAATAACATAAACACTTTCATGAAACATTGCTGGAGAGCTGCCGCCAACGTTTAAATATAAACTCGAATATTATAACTGTGAACGTATTCTCGCAAAGATGTTGGGTGTAATTACTTTATACAAAATATACTGAGAAATGTGTTCTGTCTTTGAATTTTAAAAATGAATTTAATATTTTTCTAGCTTAGTATTAAGGGTTTAAATCTACTTAGGCTGTCGGTTTCGTCGAAAACGAAGCATTACTTTTTTCATTTAGCTACAAAGAAATAAATTGAAGCTGAGACTTTTTCATTCACACAACGTTTATTAACATCACAAGCTTTAAAAGAAACAAGTTTGTTCCGCCAAAAATAAACGAAACGAAATTCAGCGACCTACTTGTAAATTCTACTTCAGTATATCTATGAAAGAAGCAAAATTATGAAAAATGACAGCTACGAAATAGCGATTTTTATATAATTTGAAATAACGTTTTAGTTTCGTTTCCTAAAGAATGAGAGTTTTTATTAACTTCAATTTAGATTCAGGCCAAAACTACACATTTTCTGAACGTGCTGGAATTTGATTCGAATCGATTGGGATCTCCGTTTTTGAGTTATCACTGCAAAACAAAAGAACCTTTTTTAGAAAGCCTCTTTAAAGATCCATCTGTAGCGTCATATATAATGCATATTTTTTTCTAAACTAGCATATTTTTTTAAAGCTTACGATGTTAATAAAGTTTGTCTCGAAGAACAAGTCCCAGCTTCAATTTATTGTAGCTCTATGTTAGCTTCTCATTAGTTCTGATAGAGCCTTCTGTTGGAACACGTCCGTCTTCTTGTTTTTCGTTTTGTTAATTCTTTAAAAAGTCAAGTTCAGTTGAGTTTCTTTTGTGAGGAAATAATTAGTTTAGTCCTTATTAATCGCGAGGAGATCTGTTCTCGTAGAATACTTTGGCTTTGTCGATCGCTCGATCATCAGATCTAGATTGATTCGCATGCTTCCGTTCATCCCTACCACTTCACTCATACCGCCAAATTCGATCACGATTTATTCAAATATGAGTAACAAAATTACCAAAAGAAATTTGTTCGTTTTTTTTAATTCGGGAAAATGGTGAGTATAATTAAAAATGTTATGTTTATAAAATGCTCTGAAGACAATGAGAGAATATTAAAAATTACACGTAAATTATTTTATGACATCAAAAATTTTATCTTCAGGAGCAATTTGTATTTTAATCAAGTAAAGCTAGATTGCCAAAATCACCCACTGTGCGCCGTGGACTTACTGTAGTATTATGTGCTTTAAATACGAATCACTCTATCCCACTCGAAAGTTTCTTTCTACTTGTGCCTGTGCCTACAGTCAGCCTAAAATCAACTGGTTGATTAAGGCCACTTTCCCAACTGTAAGTGATGTCAAACATGACTCTTACTCTAACGCCCTACTAACTTGACTTCCTGCTTGAGAAACAGAAGGCGTGCTCGTGTAGATTTGCACCAGGAGAAGAAGGGTGGAACGATAGAGTAGCCAAACGGTGTACTAGTGACAACCTGTCAGTGACCCTGAGTAGTCAATTTGAATTTGCGTTAATTATATCAATAACTCACAATCAGTTACCATTCATAAATGATTCTATATATATTAACGTTAGTTAGTGAGTACTACATACTCACTATGAAGAAAGTAAATTTATATTAGGCATCACAAATACTCAATTTACTTCGAGATATATTGCATAAAGTACAGAACGTTAAGCGTTAAAACCTAAACATAAACATTTGATAAATCAAATATAAAGAGAAACCAAAATTGTTTTGATTCTTATTACTATGGCTGCAAATAATATTGAACACCAAGGTATATAGTAGCAAATTAGGAAAACCGGATATACAAACACTAAAGACCTACTCACGTCAATTTATTAACTCTACATATTAATAAAAATTCTTGAATGTGAGAAGGTACTGTAACACATTTTTTTATAAGTAAATTTCAATTAATAGTGTTTGAAATGGATGGTAAGAACAGCAGTCGGATTATGTGAACCACTTCCGTACAGAAGATTTCATGACTTGGAAGATTCATTTTTAATATCGTAAACTGGGGAAACATTGTTGTAGTACAATCACAAAACATACAATGCTATGATAAGATACTTAAAGCAAAAGTAAAAAAGTTATTTTTATATTATATAGCAAAATGTTCCAAAAACATGCCAATGTACCTCCAGTTTGCGGTATCGTTCAAATACACACGTTTGAATAAACAGTAATGTTAAGTCATTCAGTGTTTCATTGTAACCGGGCGCAAGAGGCATGCATGCGAAATCCAGTACCTACGCATAGCACCCTTTCGGTGTTTGCCAATTTCAATGCAAATATAGGAGATCTTCCCCGCCTATGCAAACGTATCACCACCCTCTAACCTATTGGCCTTGCTCGAACGCGGTGTGTTTGCTCTCCCTGGAGACTACAAGACTCGGTTACTGCACCGCGAATCGGGCGAGAATATGCTTCCACAGTTTAACGCGGATATTTGGATGCCTAAATTCGTTTATTGAAATCGAAAGCTTCTAAATAACGAACCAAACATTGTCGCAACTAGATCAATGCACTTTAATTTGCATTTGACAAGCACTTTAACTCAATTTATTTCGCACTAAAAAGGTTTATGCGTTCATGTCCTATTTGGTACGAAGTACGATAGTTGGTGCGTAGTAATTTGGCACTCGGACAGTAAATATTAGAAACACTACGTAATATTTCCTTTTTATCACTTTTACAACTCACGTTGACACAAATAGACATTTAGTTATTTTTAACTTTGTTATAGTTATTTTTAGGGTGACTGACACTATAAACTCCTAGACTAGAATGTTTATCTTTCCTTTTAGGACAGCGTGTAAGCACTATTGTTTTTAAAGAAGTAGACTATGTTTTACATTACCGTAGCACATGCAATAAATTACTTATTGCTATTTATATATTTTTGCTCATTTTACAATTTTATTTTCACTCTGCATTAGTGGAATGAAAACATGTAAGTCACTTCAGTGATCTTTTAATAAGCGTATTTTAGTATACATATAATTTAATTTAATATAAGGCTATGCTTTTACTAAGAATGTGGTTTTTGAGTGGAAAGCAATGTCCGATTTTTTCAGTACTGTAACTAATTGCAAGTTATTGAAAGAAGATGAAGCATGTATCAAGCTCCATGTAGCAAGTATATAAGTGAGGATATTGGTTTGTGTATTACCAAAAACCATAACAATTTTCAACATACTGCTACTCTTCTATTTACTGATTGTGAGTTGAATCATTTTATTTCTAGTTATAGTTTATCCATACAGTAAATGAATCTTAGTATTACCTAGCAAAATACCACCGCGCTTCACCCCTTTCCATACCCCCTTAGGGGTTGTTTAGGGCAAAATCCTGAAATTGGTTTTTAGGCATTTATGTGGGTAATCTTTCGAAGTAAAAACCAAGTTGATATCTAATCGGGCCTAAGAGGTTTTGAGGAATCCGTGAAAACACACTTTACCCCTTTCTACCCCTTTGGGAATGGAATTTCAAAAAATCCATTCTCATCCAGCAAAAGGAATATACTCCCCGAATTTCAAGTTTCTAGGCTCAGCGGTTTGGGCTGGACGGTGATAAATCAGTGACACACCGATTATATAAGTATAGAAGATTTTATATGGCAGCGTATGATATGAAAGGTGGCCATACAAACAGGAATATCGATATACTTTACTAATGTACAGCGTGATTGATAAATGCCATTACTTCTTAAACGAAATCTATCTACTGAGCTAACTAAACTAACTAAACAATTTTATATGAACACAGGTCTGAAATACGAGTCTTTCTGAATTCTAGAAAATTAGTACCACCTAAACAGAAGTGTAGTTGTGTTTCTCTAATGTATCGTTGCGTTTAAAAAAGGATGGCGTCATAGAAAGATAGATATTCTTAGGCTTTTCAGCTTTCTTCCATCGTCAAGCGTGTTAAGAGATATGACCCGTGCGAATTGTCTGACTCATCCTGTATATGTATGTATTCTGACAAGGATTAAGACTGACCTTTCTCCCCATTTCCCAAGAGTATCAACTGGCTATCCTCTCGTCGCCAGGTGATGCTAGGTTCCGGTGATCCTGTCGCAGCACAACGTAAAGTTACGTTGCTACCCTCTGTCACCACCATGTCCGTACTCGTTTGATAGTCCAGAATGTCTGGTGGCACTGTAAAAAGTAGGGAAAATGGTACATTATATCATAATGCTTGCAATTTTACTTATTTCTTACAACTAGGTGGTGGAATTTAATTTCACTATTTAACTCGTTTCATTTATGTTAATAAATATTTCACAAACCCATCATCTTTCCAAAGACAACAAAATTCTATGGAATTCAAAATCGACATAAAATTACCAAAAAATGACTAGAAGGTAGAGATATCGACCAGTGGTCGACTAGTCAAGTCGACTATCCAGCCACATTTGTAATCGGCGACTAGTCGGCGTCTTGGGAGCGGATTAATCGGCTAGTTTGCTAAAATCTTAGCCTGTACATTTCTACTACTTAGAAGGAATAATTTGAAGTCATTCGTAAGGTTCTGTTGTCATCATTAAACATGTCCAAAAGAGGGTGGAATTCATGCAGCGTTTTTTTGTAAACAATACGTTTCAACCATTAGCCTTATCTTTTGAAACTAGAAGATTAAAACGGCGGGCGATAGTCATTGTTGACGGATCCTATGAAGATTAACACTTTGAGTGGCGCAAGTTTTTAAAAAATGCCCCTTCAACTCGGACAGGCCTTTCTGATCGATAGCCACTACTGAGAAAAGTTTATTTAAAACACCTCGTATAAACATTCCGGGACACTCGGATAATACTTTGGATGCTTTTCAGAGACTATGAACGGTAAACTACGATAAAATTGAGCACAAGATGTAAATCCCTGAGAGTGAAAGCACGCTGACGCCACTCGAAATGTTAATCTGGGGCTTTATAAATCCAAGTAGGTTGGAAAGATGAATGTGGCTATCTGTGGTAGTAGCTTCATCAAGGAAAATAAAAAATGTTACAATGTCAGCCTTCTGGAAAAGATGAATACCCCTGATTTGAATATGAAAAAAATTTCGTCCAAAAATCGGGAAAACTTCTTTAAATAAAAAAGGAACAGTAATAAATCTACTACCACAGATAGCCACATTCATATACATTAAGAATCTCTTTTCCTTTTTGTGTTTCAGATAACCCTTACAGTACTTTCTGTCAACGCCAGGACGACGCGATATTTTTTTAGCACTCTGTATCTGCCATGTTCTTTATTTCACGGCCACACAAAAATTCAGAACAATAGCTCAAGATACAATGAAACAGCCTGCCAAGCCTCAAATTAATTTGTCGAACCGTTTTTTTTACAAAAAATTCATTAAGAATTACCTACTTTTCGGCCCAATAAGGCGCAATCTCTTCAGGGCAGAAGCTGGTGTAACTAGCTGAAAATCGAGGCATTTTTGGGATTTTTTTTAAACAAAGAATTTAATCGATCTTCTTGAAACTTTCAGAATATTGCATTGTTAGATTAAGGTAAATAAAAAATAAAATTATAGTACTTACTACTGTACTACAGTCTACTGTATTCATCTGAAACTGAAAATTCAAAAATTTTTTTAGTTTATGAGTGCACGCACAATAACCACCTATTCGTAAGTTAAAAGATGCAAAATTGAACAAATGGCGACGTTTTAAACAAAGTCCACTCTTTTAATGAAAATTTTGCGTTAAATGTGCAAAAAAGAACTGTTTATTTATACAATGTCATTGTACCAATGGCGCCTGGCATCATTATACTAGATGGTTTCAATGAAAAACTGTTCAAAAATATGTATGCCCAAGGCCAAGTCGATCGGTTGAATATTTTTTGAGGTACATTGTCCGCCAATTGTCAAACTGTCGTTTCCAGAAAAACACGTTTAAAATTTTCTGATAAACCTGCGTCACCCGCTGCTCCCTTGCAAAACCGACTAAAGCCGCTTTAATTTTTAGAATTTCGTTTTGCGGCTTTGGGAGTATATTTCCGTGATGCTCAACTATTGATTTATGCAAAAAGAAATCGATTTTTTCGACCCGCTACACCAGGCTCCCCCTTAAACAAGGTAGGAAAAAATAGGAAGCATGTGAGTAGATTCGAAATACTTATCGTAAGTCACAGAAGTGTATCGTGTGCAGAGGTGTTCGTAATTTCATTCGGATTCCATTAGGTACTTATCATGAATCTTCAATGGCATCACCATGATGGATTACCTTTTACATCTGACTCCGAACATTGATCAACCTACTTAAATGTGTATTCCTGTCCCTTCACTTATACGTATAGATGAACCAGTTAGCATCACCAGTCACAAGAAGGTCCAGAAACGGGTCATGTTTTTTCTGCCTTATTTGTCCCAACAAGAGCGCGCAAACCCCATATTGCTGTCTTGTTAGCTTTCCCCAGCTTTTCACATGGCAAGGTTCCATCGTTTATTATGAGTATACTAGCTCTACGAATTTGGAAATTGAATAACGTGAGATGAAAGCCGCGATGTATAGCGTATTTTTTTTATGGCAACTGCTATCACAGAACCACGTAAATTACCGATGGCACGGAATGTATTAGAAATAATTTGAAAAATGATGTACTAAATGTCTAATACTACTTCAGAATTTTTTTATTGGAATTACAATTTTTTTATTTTTTTATTGTAAGTAAATATTCTAGCAATGAATTACTATAAAGGATGCTTCTTAATGCAATAAATCAAATTGGTAAAATTTTTATTTGTATTACTCGTATATTGCGCTGTCTGCAATTCTTTATTACTTTGTAGTGTCAAATGGTCGCGAATATGATATCAACTCGCGTTAATTAAGTATATGTAGAATGAGTTACGAATGGAATACAGATTCCATCGATTCGTATAGAAGAGAAAAAGATGAGTCGCAATAAGTGCAAGTGCACGGCAATTTTATGACACTAAAGTATCTTTAACAACTTTGACTTCTGGCTGTATCCGGATAATATACCTATTCGTAAGATTTTCCTGTTTTGAACCTCAAATATTTTCCTGTAACTGAACCTAAAAAATAACGTGCTCCAGCATCCATTTTGTAAGTCGAGTCTCTGCGAGATCTTAAGAGTTACAATTCCATAAAGTAAAAATCAACCTAATCCCTAATCCCGAGAGATTAGTTTTATTTCTGTTTCACACTCTTTTATATTTTTGTCGTTCAACTCCCTCTTCTAATCTCTCAAGATCCTACTTTTCTTCTCCCCTAGTCCTCAGACAATTCTCAAGTATATACATAATGCAGTCTCATCTTTTGAAGCTATGTTATACATCAACTTCAATCTCTTCTGCAGAAAACGTGCTACATTAATATTTCATGGAGAATGTTATTTCTACTAGAACATTAATGCCTTAATATTGTTTAATTAGGAACATTGATTAATTAAACTTCAAACTCGTGCTTTGCAACAAATTAATGTGTTTCGTATTCTAATCAAATAGAAAACACTCGTTTGTCTTTATGTAAATTAAGTAGTAGATAGATACGAGAAGAGAAATATGTTATTTGCGATAAAATTTCGGTAATATAATTGTTATCAAAATAATGCCGGCAAATGTGAAATAATTCTGCCATATATATTTACTGTGCAGCTTCTTTATACGTTTGCGAATCGGAAAATTGCCGCTCCCTTGACGTACGCAACAAAGGAAATTGGAATTTCGGTCGAAGAATAAATACAGAGGCTTCTTTGAATATCCGTGCTATTCAGACTGACGTATTCTTTCAGAGTTGCGTGCACGAACTTGGAATACAAAGTAGAATCTCCGATGATTTTCGTTTTTGCGCTTTGACTTGTTCGAATTAAGAATAGTAGAAAAAGTTTCATTCTGTTGAAACGCATTGATTAAAGACTGAATCAGTCCCAGAATGTCTCTAAGCTGGCTATTTGAGCGAATAAGTTAGGTATTATGAAAGCTTCTTTTGTCTGCTCGGTTATAATTTTACCTACAGATTTATTACTTTTACTATCTTAATTTCAAGAGGCCATAAATTATACTCCACGAGAGCAAACCTCCCATCGTATTTAAAAGAATTAGGTATATGTATAGGATTTTTTCCAGAAAAATGTTCATTATTTATATACAGGATTTAATTAAATTATAAAGAATTTAAGCACACCTCGTTCATTCGCTCTCAATTACGTTTCGATTTCATCTGATTTTTTAAAACTATCTTACGAATTAAATAAACAATAGTGCTTCATTCCTTAAAATTACAATCCCTTCCTGCTTCCATTGAAAATACGAGACTGAAAATGTTTGGTATTTTGTTTCGTGCAACTTGTAATTATTATCAATTCAAATTAGTCCTCCAAAACAGAACGCGGCAAACAAATATACTGTGAAAATAATATTACAATCTATCTTCTGTTTACGAAACAAATCTAGATTTATTTGCTGAAATGATCTTATACGTTGAATTACAAACACCGGTATTTACGTGATTTATTGAATGACAATGTGTTGCACATACTTGGAAAAATATTTATTGGTGACATTGGATCACCTACATTAGGCACTGTGCTATGTATGTAATTTCTGGCATAATAAATTCAAATTTCGAGAAAATAAGAATTACTATGTATATTGTAAATTAGAATTATATTTTATTCTAAAACTTATATTTTAATATTCTTCATAAAGCAGTTAAATTTCTGTACTAATTGTAAGATGCTGTGAAGTTATTTAACTTTTCCACAAAGAAAAGTATTAAAATGTGCAATAACAAAATTTCTTCAACAAATGATTCTTTATTAATTAAAACATAGTAGAAACAGTACAATGTTTCGAATTCCCTTGTTGTAAGCGTTATTTAATCTCTTTCGTTATAGACTTTTACAGAAGAGATAAAAATTACATTTCAAGAGCTAAAGTTCGCTGTTTAATTTATTGTAACCGTGACTAAACATATTTATTTCAGAGAGTAAACTATATTCAGTAAACACGATCATACCTTCATCAAAAAGCTACATAAATAATTTTCATGTGAATTCCACACAATCTCCTCAACCCTCATCTGGTGGGATCTGGATGTTCGCACACTCAAACGCTAAGCTACCAAGCACAACAGTAAATTACTATTTACTTACAGGACTACAGCCCGACTTCGCGACATTTGTCGCGTGACAATTGCGTCAATGCGGTGTGCTTGGGCCTTAAAATCACATTGGTTGCTCTGCAAATTGTAAAGGAATTACGATATTAACAGTTGAACGAGGGGAGCTTTAAGAGATCGCATAGGAGTCGGTACCTCATGTGTTTCGATCAGTGGCGCACTCAGGATTTATCTTGGGAGAAACCGAATTGAACGGATAAAAATATTTTTTAATGCAAATTCAATAAAATTCATTCTGTGATTATAAAAATTTATTTAAAGAATAAATTTCGTTTCATTTTACAAAACTTGAACTTGAATTACCGACTTACAAAGCTGAGTTGAATTACTTCAGTCGTGGTTACATTAATCTCCTTTTTCCTTTTTCTTTCGAGGGTGCTAGGGTCGCCCCCCCCCCCCTTGGTGCGCTACTGGTTTCGATCCGTATTTACTATTCCACTATACGCATTTTAGATGAATTTGTTTCTATCAGAGCATTTCATTTTTTCAATTTTCGAAATATTCTCTGTGGGAATGTAGAAAACTAAGGAGAATATTTTATCTATTACTATAAAGGAAATTTTAGAAATTGGAAAAATGAAATGCTGTTACAAAAACAAAGTCTAAAACACATATAGTGGAAGAGTTCATCCTTTGAATCGGTCGCCATTCAAGTGTTAATATAGTAGCTTTATTTGCAGAGCAATCAATGTGATAAGGTACAAATATACCGCATTGACGCATTTGTCACATGCGGTCGAACTGTACGAAGAAAATATATTGCACGTTTATACCATTTTATTTGAGCCAGCGACACGGTGACCTCGTGTCACCTGATACGGCGTTAGGTCATGCGTGCTGCCTAATCTGGAATTCCACGCTTTCGCTCTTGCGTGACTCCATGTTTGTTTCGAGGAAGGCGTTGGACTGAAGGAATTATTAATTAATGCGTGTGGAAACATGTTTCCTTTCGACACCATTGGTATCAGATACACTCATTAAATCGTTCACCCTTTTATTTGTTCTCGAAAGTACCTATGTGTAGAGGCTCTGGCTGATGTAAAGATTTAGAGCAGCGAGAAAACAATGGGGAGAAATGGTTATGCAGAGTGTGCTACTTGAGTAGAATAGATTTTAATATTTCTGTTGCATGTGAACTTGAAATAAAATAAATTTTTCGGAACAAAAGTTGCTTAGCTTGAAGGGTGGAATTTAATATTTTTCAAGGTTATCGTTTCGTGATTCAAAAATCATCGATGTTCTCATGAAATAGAAACATATATTTCTTCAATCTTTAACTTACAGATAAGTTTAGTATTGTATATTTGTGTTATTCAATTGCAAACAGTGACTTTTGATATAAAATAGGGGAGAATGATTATTGAAAAGTAATTCATATATAAGTAATAGGTATGAATAGTAAAATTACTATACACAATCTGACGATCTTTTATATTAAATATCCCACAATATTGTTGAATTTGTCTCTAATTTCGGTTTGTCTGACATATTATGAATAAACGAAGTTCAAAAAGCAAATTATTATAATATTATGTATATGTAATGTGTTTTTAACTAGATAATACTATGGTGGAGGCATGGACGTCTGGAGAAATTATTGTTTGGTAATTTAAGATACCCAATGAAGGTGAGAATATATTTTAAATAATTGATGTATGTGTAATTGAATATATCAACTCAAGTTGCCGTGGCAAAAAACATAAAATGTTTAAAGGAACAATATACATATACAAAGGATGCATTATTATTAGTACAAGTTAGTTAAACATACTGAAACGAGGACACAGCAGAATAACAGTATAAGTTAATATAATCGAAAAAAAAATTGTTTAACACAAACCATTTTACTGAAATTATTGGGAGAATTTATTTGAAATTAGGAGCACATCCAAACGGCTACCTTATAAACGACTGATACCACTTGTTTCTGTGTCTGCGCAATTATTGACTAATACCACTCGCAACGCGCGACAAGATGCTTCCTCAGTGTTTCGTGAAATGAAATTAACAGTGAACAGGAAAAACAATCGGTGCTGCACTCTGAACACGGAAACGCGTGTTCTCGCGCACATATGGGCGCGTTCCTGCATTTCAAAGCAATAAATCCTGTCCCCCTTGCATTCCCACTTCGCTTACGAGGCAAGTTTCATCGGTTGTCGTAACACTTAACGCAACAATAACGTTCCGAACTTGCACTCAACAACGTCGACGGTGGGTAAGTATATCTGTTCATCCATAAATTTTAGTATATCGTATGCCCACTCGTTCGCAAACTCACACACAGGGTGCAGATGAAATGCATAGTGTATATTGCTGGACCGCGTTTGCGTGCGTAAAGCGACGAACAATGGGTGTAATAAAGTAGAGAACAATAACGAAAAGTGGTGAATATAGGTACAGTATCGTAATGAAATTATAACATATTCCACTCTTCGTGCTTGTCCAGAATTTCTTTGTTAAAGAAATAAGAGCAGAGGCTCTCATTCATTTTGCATGATTTTTGCAACGCCAAACGTTACTTTAAGCTTCTGGCCTTACTGAGTTTAACGTAATTAGCATGGTTATTAAAATTAATTACAATGAGATTAATTAAGCGATAATTAGATGAAGTTGTACCAAATAAAATATGTGTTGTGCAGGTTTCCTGTTACATTCGGTGATGTAGGTAATTATAAGAAAGGAGATATTCATATTTACATGTTTCTGTTTCTGAATGATCATCGTAATTATGGTACGTAATTATAATTACTGAGAAACATTGTATATTTTTCAACCGGAGAAGCAGGATTTCCGAAAGTAGCATTTATGAACTTTAATAAGAATTACACTGTCCAACAGCCATTTTGGTCTGTAACATTCAATGTCCGCTTCTTATAGACTTTTGTTCGCTGAAAACGAATCCGCAAACCGTTTGTCGCCATCACCCTCAGTTTTCGAGAAATTCGATTTTGAAAAAAAAAATGCAAAAAGAAAGAGTTTGGCAAAATGTGCGACGCCGACAGTGGTAGTCAATGGTGCATGGACCGCGCAGCGTCACAGAATCGCACAACGCGCGTGACGACCACTGTCCGCGCCGCACATTTTTCCAAACTCTTTCATTTCTGTATTAAAACCAAAAGATGTTTTATCACTTCTGTTGATGGTTTCCGGAGGAAAAATATCTGCTGCATCGCGTGGTGTAGTCAGATTTGCTCCTAGACCGTTAGTTTTTGAAATATATAGAAAGATATCTGCAAAAATTCATGCATTTTGAGTGTCCTTTTCCATTTGATCGTTGTTTAAACATATTTAAATGTTTATAATTCAATAAGTACTTATATCGTTGTGTTCGCGAGGGTGCATAGAATAATGTGACGGAACATGCAACCAAATAACTATTACTGTTTGAACACAAAACATGTTCAAATTTGAAAATTTGCATTTTTTTCAAAATCGAATTTCTCGAAAACTGAGGTTGATGGCGACAAACTGTTTGCGGATTCGTTTTCAGCGTACAAAAGTCTATAAGAAACGGTTATTCAATGTTACAGAACAGAAAAAAAGTTCAATTTTGTTGGACCATGTTATTAATGTGCCGATAAAGGTCCATTCATATCGGGTCTTCCATATATTCACGACATTCGCAGTAATTTTCATGGTCCACCTAGATTGGCATTAGAGTAACTATGTCATATAATAGAACTTGTTTCCTTGTTGTGTACGTTGAAGAGGTAAAATTATACTAATTTCTTAGGCTGAGGGAGAGAGAGAGAGAGATGACCGTAATGTTAGATGACATTCCATTTGAAGCATATGGTCAAATGCTCCATATACATGACGGCGCTTCAGCTCATTTCAGCTCCACTGCAAGAATCGTTCTGAACTGGAAATTATCTTGTGTGTTGGATTGGTAAAGGAGGGCAAATTGCGGGGGTTACACGTTTCCTACGCCTGAATCCTTCAGTTTTTCCTCTGAAGATTCCTCAAGCAGATTGTCCATCAGACACAAGTTCCTAATGTATGTACAAGATCTCTATGACCTAATTAGGTATAAGGAGTTACCAGACTATTTGGGACACACTAGGAATTTTCCAATGTGTTTCACAATCAATGTGAAAACGTTGCCAAGCATGCCTTACCTAAGAAGCCCATCTCTTCAAACAAGCAATTTTAATCCTTGAGCCTCGGATATTTTCATCGTTAACCTCGAATACGGGGTTGATTTTGACAAAATAATCGTTTATATAGGTTCTAATAAAATTATTCCCCTAGAGCAGCAATACTGATAAGTAATAATTAATCCAAGGGCAGTATCAGTTGAGCCCAAATGAAACCTGCATCCTCCAGGCGAGTGTTAAACGGCTCCAACTTAAAAAGGAACCACTTGGCAGCCCATATTTATGATATTTCTTGAGAAATGTCGTTAGCAAAATACACAGGTCAGGTTTGGCCAACCAATTTAGGAACGCCCTGTACATTAATATCATACCACACAAACGAAGCCGCGCTGGCATTATGAGATTTGGTGAGCCATGCCAGGAATCTGAATCTTCTTCCTCGTTAGATTGGCCAGAAGTGAAACCACAGGCATACATTCAGCAACTGGATATCCTACAATCAGACCTTTCCATTCGACCATGTACATTAAAGCCAACCTGACTTTCTCTCCTGCTGACCTCCCCCTCCCCCGCCAGCCTCCTCTCCCTCCCGGAGCGTCGAATAAACGCGTCCCTCGCGAGTAATGTCTTACTGGACTCGCCTACATGCGAACGGGCCCGAAGGTACCGTGGTTAGTACGAAGGGGGTGATGGTAGGTGGGGGAAGGGTTATCCGGGGTGAGGATGGGAGGGACGAGGTCGATTTTATTCCGCCCTACGGCCGGAACTCGATTTGCGGTTGAGTGCCTGTATGGGTGATGCTGAATTGGCGGGTCAAAGCCACCCGGTCAGTCTATCGATGCCCTCTCACTTCTACGCTATCATCGCTTTCCCCTCCACTCTGGTTTTCCACGCCATATCCAGGAGATGTCCATACGCTCGTTTCGGCTTACACACTTACTCTTTGACCTCCCTATTTTGACTGTGACGCACTACGTGCTCCGAACTACCTGCCCAACAGCTGCTAACTCTACACGATCGAGTTAGATGTGTCGTACCAGCGGGGATCAATGATTTGATAAAGCACTAAATATCGAGATTAACACTATCAATGGCATCGGCGCGTTTTCACGCCGAGGGATGTGCACCCCATTCGAAACCATCGAAAGTATTACCTGGAGTGATTTTAAATAAAATCGTGTAATTGTAGGATCAATTTAATATAGAATCAAGCGTCAAAATAAATTTGTTGTGAAAACGTTTTCAGTAATGAATTCCAATTAATGAAACAAAATATTTTAATTGCGGGATACAGATTGTAACGTGATGATATTTATTAAACGCTTTTTTAGAAATTTTATTTTTGGAGAATATCGGAAAAGCGAAATTATTTTTATTTGAAAAATGTTAGATACTTCTATTTACAGGTATAATTTTGTATCCCATTCGGTCATAGCGTGTGAATATACTCCAACTTGTTTAAAAAAATTATTTTAAACTGCTTAATAATTCAATAATACCATTTGCTAATTACCCACTTTGATAATTTGTTTAACGTATGTAAAGTGGAAGGTTAGAAGGCTGTATAATTCGTATTACAAATCTAAGTAGTTTCATCTTAGAATATCTGGCCTAGCTCTAAGCGGATGTTCCCATCCTGCTGATAATCTAAATTAAATAGAGCATGGTTATTCCATTCCGTAATCTTTACAATTTCAAAATCTTATGAATGTACGTACTATATAGCAGTGCACTCATTTAAATAACATCCTTTGGACTGATAAGATTGACTACCTACGGTGAAATAATTAATTCGAAGCAAACGAGTTTCTTCCTTTGAAATACACGAAGTAATTCTACGATGATGAATGTGTATCCTTCCATTAATATCTGCTCACTGTAAAGAAACGCTTTCCACTAGAAGCATTCCAATTTGATTTAAAGATAAATGTGTAATGAAGTTAATGAATATTAGGACGAAATAAGTAATATGAAGGATGACAGAGTTCAGTGTTTCCCACCCCTTTTGAGTCGCGATCCCCTTTTATGATATTCAAATAATCTGCGACACCCCCCCCCCCACATTAGGTAAGGTAAATTTAAGAATATAAAAACAACACATTAAAAATAGGTGTTTCAGATTATAATTCTAACTTAATAATATTAAAAAAAAAATACCGTGGCGACCACCCAGAAAACACTTCGCGACCCACCGGTTGGGAATCACTGACGTAGCTGATACGTAGATTGATAAATCTTAAAATATATACTAGAAAGATATATTTATAAGAAAGGCCCAAAAATCCTCTTGAGTAAATTTCTTTTCTGAAGAAAATGTATTATATTAAACTCGAATATTAAGTACCTGCTGCAATGTATAATGGTATATAAAACTGTAACCAGAGGGTGGGTTTAAAAATTTTAATGTTTGGATGACCCATATTAATGAATTAATTCAATATGCCATGAATTAATTACTAAACTTAACAAATTATTGAAAATTAAAAATTTGAAAATGTTATTATTTATTTACGAATATAAAATAAATATATTTGTAGATGTTGGTACTTTGCTTGCTGTTAACTGAGTGGCGCGTTCGGCCACCTTTTCTGCAAGGGACTGGGAGAGGTTAATAAGATTGAGGTCGATAAAATGTGCCCAGCAAAATGTAGGTATTCCATAAACAGTTTTCCTTACGTAATTTGAAAGTTAATATTCTTTAAAGCTATTGAAATATCTTCACCATTCAGTTGAATAAAAAAAAACATAATTATAATAAGACACTGTAATCTAAATTCGCTTAGAATCGTGAGTAATATAGTAAATAAAAAAACGTGTACGTTTTTTTAAAATGCCGGAAACAGAATATTTTTCAAAAGCATTCAGCGTCGTCACAATGATATATTTACCACCAAGTGTGTAACATATTCTGCATTTAAAAAAGTGCAAAATGAATATTAATTACTTGACGCTGTCACAAAACTGTTATACATATACATATATTATATATTATAATAAACATGTCAAACACTTTATAAGAACTTTGAATAGCTTTAAATTGTAAAAGCAAATAAATTCAGTAATGTGACGAAGACGCAACCAAAAGTACGAAACAGTTGCTGTAATACAATTATGTTACAATGGAAATGCTCGAATAGGAGACAAAACAGAAATTTTCCACAGAACATAACGCGAATTTGCAATGTAATTAGTAATCTCGATAGAATTATCAGAATACGAATATTATTCAATCGGTAAATATTGAATGGTATAGATTAACTCTTTGCATAATGCTGTCTGAATAACACATTCATAGAATGTACCTACTATAGGCGCTTATAGTCGCTCACTTGAAATTACCCGAAGTGAGCTGAAGGCGCCTATAGGTGCCCGGCAAATCTCATCGGGAATAATTGAAACGAACTTCGCTCGTACACTAATATTGTAAGTGTATTGTTAAGCATAATAAAATCAGGGAAATGCATTATTTATTAAAATCTGTCGTCACGACAGGGTTAAACATTTCGGGCATGTATCATATTGTACGTAAGGGAGAGTAGGGGAATTGCGAACGCGGAGTAAACTCGAACACCGCGATATTTGCTGGTTTCGCTTGTTCTGACCTCTGGCGATATTGTTACACGATGTAATTAGCTATGTTTAGTACCTACTAAGGGAACTGTCACAACGGAAGGCTGCGCGCAACCGCAAAGATAAGGGCCGTGAAATGTTTTCGTCACTTTTCTTCTAATTTTACACTCGAGTATTTTGAGTCTATAGTGCATTAAAACTATACTATCCAACAAAGTATAATTTTTTCGTAGTTCGGTTACTTAATTCTAAATAAAACTACCGGACCACTTTGTATATATACATGTTCGTATTTGTTTTATTTGAAATTTCTTAACTTATGTCCATTTGGGGTAATTACGAAAAAGTATTTGGGGCTATTATGGACGATAGCATCTTCCATTTTCTCTTAACATTTCGAAGTTTTTTATGTGTCGTATACGTACATACTCGTTGAAAGATCTTGAGATATCCGTGAAAGAGGTTAAAGATAAAAGACTTTCAATCCGTCAGGCAGTCACGAGCAATCAGAATTCGATCAAACAAGAAGAAAGACTGTGTCAGACCCACAGCGTGGAAGAAAACCAGTGTTTAGTAAAGATCAAGAGATCTTCAAGCAACTGTTCGCATTTACCCCGCTGGCTACGGGTAATTGTGGACAGAGAGAGTTTTGTTTTTCTTTAAAAAAAATGATTTGTTGATTAAAGTATCTATAATTTTTTAGATAATTAATCGAAGTTCGTTTATCTATAAAGTAAATCTGATTAGAATCAACACTTTTGTTTCAATTTAACTTTTCCCTTAAGTGTTCGTAATTCCCCTATTCTCCCCTATATATTAGAAATATATTGGAAACAATGCTCAATTCCAAGGTTCTGGGGTAAGTGCCGAGTGCTTCAAGACAATCATCACATTCCTCTTACCAGACGGCACCCTCCCCTTCCTCACTCCGTGGCTAGATCCTCAAGGATCAGAGTCCCTATTCCTTAGTAATACGGGCGTCGGGCCGCTTGCCATCTCTCAACTTACTCCCTTCATTCAAACCAGCAATCCTTCAGCACCCGATACCTGAGAGACCCAACGTGGCCACCAGCTATCGCCTGACGCTAGGACAGTTTAGGCTTATGCACCACTCTTCAACGCCATACACAGCCTAAAGTGTCTTGTGCTGGCAGGGTGGAGAGAAGGACAGAGAGAGAGAGAGAGAGAGGGAGAGAGAGACCTGTCTCGATGCATGCCTCGAGGCAAGTCTCATCGTATAGGGCAGGCTTAAGTCTCAGTCATAAAATCCTCGAAGGCAGAACTGCACGAGGCTTCCGCCCTCGACACCACTCATAAACACGTTGGCGTTAACATATGTACAGGATAATTCTGGCAACTAAATAATGTGAGAGAGTCTGTAGCTATTATCTGAATGTAAACGAACAAAATTGCTTCAAAATTATCTACCTACAGTGTTTTCACACATACACGAATGTAATTTCATTTAACCTTCGACTGGCGGAGGCTGGATCCATTTGGACGCTTACTAAATATCAAATTACGTATATGTCTTGCCACTAGAATTACTTCTTGGAAAAGGTAAGGATTTTGAATCAATGCCATATTGGAATCTAATATAAAAGCGTATTTTGAAATGTATATGAATAAAATTATGCGTCAAAATGGGCATGGACATCTAGTGTTCAGGGTTTCAAATACGTCATCTTTTCGAAAATCTGCCTGCAGTTGCCAGCATATCTGCAATATAAAGATATCGTTCACGAAATTGAAGTTAAGAGAAAAAAACAGATTTAAACATTGTTTGCAGAGTATCGTGCCAAACTAAATGGCAAATTATTAGTGTCGACAAGTTGGATCTGACTCGATTGTGTTTCTTTCATTTCCATGATAGCCAGGCACTCATTTCCGTCAGGAATTCTTTGTATTCGTAAAATTGCTTTCGACGTAAATTAAAGTGAATTCGATTCAGAATGAAAAGGAAGGCACGATACATGATAGCAGGTGGAGTGCTATCGGTTTAAACTTCCTCGCAATAGTAATAGATTTATATACCTATGATATCTGTTGGAAGTGAAACTATCGAATTGGGACAACTGGTATTACTGTAATTTCATAAAAATGAATAGCTATCCCCAGCACGTTGTACTAAATCACTTTCTCAGTTATGCTTACCGCAATTACGTATATATTCCAGTTTTGTAAATGAATCGTGATACTAACTGTACTATACCAACAACAAATAAACGCAAGTAATAAACAAATAATTACCTTTCGACAAATGAAAAAGAATCACCACTAAATCTTCCCAACATCCAGGCGAAACGAAAAACCTTATACTCATACATTTCACGAAACCACTTTTCCATAAAGCTCGCGACATGCTCAAGCTGTGTATTGCAAGACAATTTATAATCGTTAACAGAGAAAATTTTTCTTCGCCCATTATCTCTTTGTTTAGCAACAGTCTGCTCATTCGAAAGCAACTTCTTGCATCCTGCATCAATCTGAATCTGCCTCGTTTATCCTGTCCAGCACTTCCACCGTTCCAACCCTCCCCCTCCCTTGAATCCACCCCTTTCCACCGTTACCTCGAGCCAACATCACGCAGCGTCGTCCTTCGAACCGATCGCACCAGCATTTTGTACCGTGTAGGATTGAAACTCGAATTAAAAAAGAGCCGTTCACTGGACGATCACCGTAAGCCGAGCGTGGCTTAATTTCGATGCGTAAATCGAATGGCCATCCGAAGCTTTCGCGCTGAAGCTAGACACGGCACGTACGAGAATAAAGAGTTTGTTATTGGCTTCGAACGGTACCTACTGTAACCAACGCATTCGGCGAGCACGCCGAGCAGCACGTGGTAAATCAACCCTGAAAATGTACTTCCCAAGGAAAGTCTTCTCTGCAAAAAAATACACTTGCGTTGGGAAAAAGTTCCTCTGCAGCACGGTTATCCGCTAGTGACTCAACTTTAGAAATGTTTTCAATTCAGATGAAACGGAACATATTCAGTTTAATTTCATAGAGTTGGTGTAAAATTTATGCCATATTTTCTAATTTCATAAATAATTTATATGTACATATTTATTTAATATATATAACGATTTTTTTAATAACTAAATCAAACTTTCGTTCATTTTGAAATCAAATCTTTACACAAAAATAATTATAATTTTATTTTATGGCATCGAGGAATTTAAATATGTTGAAAATGCTCTCTGTTGGTTGAGTGTATGACGGGAGACGTTTAGTTTTGTTTTTGGACAGACATAAAGGCTTTAAAATCCATGTGTGTAAGATTCTGAAATTGTAGAACTTAAAAAATTGAGAAAAGTGCTTTCTATAGTTTTTCAATTGGAAAATGAATCTGGTTCGAAATATTGTTTAATTACCAGGAAAAATAATAATCCATGAGAGAGGGCGCATAAAAAAAGGCAAAATCTTGTCTATTATACAGGGTGGGTTACCTGATATTATCATCTTGATTTACATCGATACTATTGTCTGTAAATGGTTTTATGATCATAATATGTAGCACAATTGACTATGATAATGTTACTTTTATATAACAAATTATTTTCAGCTATAAATATCTAGAACATAATTTATAGGTAAGTATGTATTCCGTTAAACTAGTTTCATAGTTTTAAACTCCGTTGTTTAACATTTCATTTTCCTGTAGTATAAGTAAGACTAAGTATGCAGTATGAAAACGCACTGGAAATATTTTTAACACCACTTCGGAGGGATAGAAATCCGTATTACGGTAATTGGCAGTTTGGAAGGTACAGCTTTTACACAGATAGTACCACATTGAAAGTGGATTTTATATTTCCAGATAAATCACTTGCAGATTAAATTACTTTTAGAATAAAAGCTCGTTTTAACGAAACGCAGTACCTATATCTTGGTTTTTTAATTTAATGACATTTAATATCCTTAAATTGTTTTAATTTATTGTCATGTGCAAAATTTTTAACCTCGTCGATTATAACATGTACAAGTATTATTAAAACATTTGGCCTTTATCCCTTAACTTTTCTCGTATCTTTTAGAGAGCCAAAAAATAAGAAACACATGACTTTTTATTTTGGCCCGTTTGCATGTTTAGGGGGTTAAACCATCCCTCAAAGTTCATATAAAGAGGTACACAAGTGACTGGCGACAAGAGCATTATCCATACAGCAAGTTAGGCCCCAAATAAAATTTATATCAACTATGAATTTGAATACTTTATACAAACACTGATGATTTTAATTTGGATTTTCTTAATAATTTAGTACGAGGAAATACTACCTACATATAATCGGATTAAACAATACGAGAATTACAATTCTGTTATAAACAATACATACCATTATTTTCGCTGAAAATCTATTTCAATCCATTGCACGTTTTCTGATAAACAATTTATCTTCTCCTTTTTAGTATTTTTCACGAAAATACCTTGTAGTGCTTTATATTTTCTACGTTGCATATTTTTCTTGGCTCATTCCGATCTCTTCATGAAACGCTCTCAGTTTTTTAATAGACTTTAAAAGTACAAACGCACTCTCTGTTTTACAGTTAGATGCATTTGAATAAAACTGCATGCAATTGCAGAAGAAGAAGCATGTTCTCAAAAGATTTAAGCTGTATTGCCGTGGAATACAAGGGCGGAGCACTTTATCACAGATAAAATATGTAAGTTACAAGTTTGATGCTACGAGGGAGTCGGACCTTCCCACAAGGAGATTGCAAAGTGACGAAAGAAGTTGCACAGTACATTTCACGAACATCCATTCTGGTCCACAATTTAATACGGGCACTTTTGGAAACGGAGTATTAATGAAGATAAAATGGCTTTAATCCTGCCAGACAGTCGAAATAATATTTTAGGAATATTCTGCATTTCAGTTATTCCTCTCTAATATCACCTTTTTCGTAAAACTCGTTTTTAGCAGTGTTTCGAAACCACCGAGTAAATGCTGAAAAACTGGTAGAAATTTTTTTTTAGCTGAACGATGTTCCCTAGAACAAAAGTGTTTCCAGGGCTTTAATTAGAACTTTGTTGTCCCGGCACTTGTAATTTCATATCTAGCTTGAATATTCATAAACCTAAATTCGTTACGCGACGCAAAGAGTGTTTTACTCGTCCCGGCGCTGTCAAAGTACGAAAATCGAAATAAAAATTCAATAACGCAATATAACTAGAAACACAAATACAAAAAATAAGTTTAATAGAAGCGTAGGGATCGTGTATCTTTCGGTGTAAGGTTACAGTATCCTGTTACATTATGTGCACTGAGTATAACGATGCCACGAAATTCAATATTTTCGTTGGGAATTAAAGGATTTTTTGCACGGTCTAAGCAAAAAGGCAAACCTTTGGACAAAAATTGTTCCACTTCATGCGTGACTTATTATCATTTCGGTATGTTTGCAGAGCTACTTTCCTGCAATGAAGAGTTGTGTAATTTTATTGTGACATGTGTATTGTTTGATAAAATTGGAGAATATTGTGTCTGTAAAATTAATCAAATATCAAATCTCAAATAAGAAAGAAACCATATATTTCATTCGGTAAGGGTATTGTCAAATGTTTAGTTTCTACAATATTGGTTACTCAGGTAACAATAAATAATAAATGCTGTTGCTATAATTTCTTTGAAATTACGCTTTCAAACTGCAGTAGAAATATCGACAATATTCTCGAATTACCGTCGATAAATGAGTTAAAAAGTATTTATTTCAACATAAACGTTGTCTACGTTTTAAGTGACTCTTTCCTGTATAGTTGATATTAGAATAATTTAACATCTTCATATCTGTTTTAATGAAAATTTATTTAAAGCAAACTATTTAATGAATCTTTTTGAAACTTTCAGGAGTTTTTATTGGATATTTAAGTTACTCGAACATCATTTTTGTAATTTATTTAAAGCAGATTTATACTGAAAATTCGTGCTGCAAAAAATCTGGTTGACAGTTTTCCAACGAAATGGTGCTTCTAAAATTAAAAAACCAAAAAGTTTTCGAAACTATATGCGGATGGTTATGGCACGACGTGTTTGATTTTGAAATTTTTGAAAAATGCAAAATGGCCAAACTCAGAAGAAAATTGTGAAATTTTGTTAGAAAATTAATCTCGTCATTTTATTATTTTTCAAAATTTTCCAAATCCCACCCGTCATGCCATAGTCATGCGCATATAGTTTCTAAAACATTTTGATATTCTGATTTTAGAAGAACCGTTTCGTCAGGAAACTGTGAACCAGATTTTCTACAGCGATGGTTTACTGATCCTGTACAGCTTATAAATCTACTTTAAATAAATTTCAAAAAGGAAATTCATATAACTGAAATATCCAGAAATTTTCAAAAAGATTCCTTGCATAGTTTGGTTCTAATAAAAAAAAACCCTGTTGCCCCCTCCCTCCCCCTATAATCTCAAAAATGAAGAACTATTGAGGTTTCATTATACTCAGAGCCTGATGATAGAATCGTTTACATACCTTTGCAGTAACTCTACCTAACCCTGCAAAACCGCTGTCCCGGATTTTTAATCGCATACGGCGCTTCCGCGAACATCGGACTAAATGAACGCACAAAGGTTTGTCAGGGCAGCGGTTTGTCCGTGTTATGTCCGTTAAATCCTCACCACTACTTCGCCGAGGTACGCTTACAGTGGAGATCCAATCGGCGCGTTTGTTCGTTGAAAAATATTGAAAGCTATAGCCACAGAGAGAAAGCTCCTTTCTCACTTGTCGTAGAACAAATTGGATTTATAAATAAATCGCGCCCGTTCGTTTTCGCCGTACAAAAGCCTCCACGTTTGCATACTGGCTGGCCAAATAAATGATTAAAACGTAACTATGCCCACGTGAATATGGCGTTTGTGGATCATCCGTGTTTCCATGCCGCAGTGTTCGAAAGGTGCATGCCGCAATTCATCGCGATTAACGCGTGTCATGCAGGTACACGCGCGCATAATCGCCCGCACAGTTGTGATGCGCTGATAAAGAACGTTTTTGTTAACTGACAACGCTTAAATCGCAAGTTTCGTGGATTTCATGAAGCGAGTATTTTACTATATGTATAGAAAAAAAGAGATCGATTATTCAATTTAATGGACTGTGATTAGAGTCTGTACAAGATAAGTGAGGACGGGTGGTGCAGCTGAGGAGATGGTGATCTGTTGTGCGGAAAGAAATGAGAACTATACAATAAATATTTTTTAGACTCTTTCGAAACTTGTCTGGCGCACGCGCACTTTACTAAAAGTTAGCAGAATTTATCAATAAATTTAGTATGTAGGTACACTATACATGGTGGCTGTTTCGACGTTCCATTACTCGTTGAAAGGGAAACCTTACATGATAACTGTGGCTATAGATTAATTATTACGTCTCAATTTCGTAATTAATTCGGAGTGCTTTGTACTTTACTGGTTCATTTAGGTATTAGAAGCTGCACAATGCACATGCATGGAAAAATCTTGATTTGCCTTGAAATCAGTTTAATTTGAATTTTAAACGCTTTTAGAGAATCACTCATATAAAAAATAACTACTTAGTTGTTTATATTATTTGTTACTGCTTTGGAACCTATTAAATATTTCACGGAATTTACCACATTTTAGCAATTCCTCACAAACCCATAAGATTATTATTGAGAATCTTTGAAGACACTATGTCTCCTAATACAAAATAATATATAAATTGAAAATAATATCCTAGTTAATACAATTAATATCAATGAGTCTGAAGCATTATGTATGTAAACAATCTAAATTGTTATTATAATTAATTTTATAAAAATTTTGAAGTAAAAATATCAAGCATACAATATTTACTTATTAAAGTACCAAATGCTAAACTTACGCAGTACATATTCCATCTGAATAAATCAATACAGTTTACATAAACATATTGTTCGCTTTTAGGTCACTATTCCTCAGATATAACCCCTCGCAAAAATGTGTATTCTATATTAAATATTTCGATCCCTTCGACCTTCCTCGGAATTCTTCGAAAGCCATTTGTGCCCCCTATATTGCGAGGTGCACTTTACTTCAGATCGTACGTGTACAGCGGTTGCTCTGCTGACCAGGCAACTAGGAAGGGTAATCTGACACTTTTTCGCCAGGGGGATAGAGAGACGTAGATCGCCTTATTATGTATTTGGTGGTACGTATGTAGGTCCAGGCGATGTCGGTGGATAACGAGGGAGCTTCTCCTTTCCTCTATCTCTTCTTCCATCCTGCTCCCTGTTCCACCTTTGTTTTTCTGTTTTCATTGCACTGTTTGCCCTCGCGCACCTCGCGTGCTGTCTGTGACGAGTTCTGGACAATTTTTTCCACTGGAAGATATTTTCCTCCACGGTCCGTTGCTTTCTTGTTATCTGCCACGGGCCACGCGAAAGAGGGAGGCAGACGGCAACAAGAAAAATGGAGGAAGAGCAGAAACAGGGGAGGCGAACGGGAAAGGTCTTTGTAACATGGCGAGGAGAAAACGGGGAAAGTTCGACACCCGAATCGAACATCGAGTTCGGGGAACAATAGATCACTTCGCCCAGACACACGATCTACAGGACAATTCAGTGTCCTAATCGAAATTGTTCGATTCGTTGCAGTACGTATTTCGAACGTATGGCTACGAGGGTCTACTCACACGATACCTACATAAAATGCAAATATAAATGTGTGAGTAGCACATGTGTCATACTGTTGGAAATGGTAAAAAGAGAAATTAACACGGCAGTAAAATCTCGAGGAACCAAGTCCTAGGTTGAAATATGGCAGAAAGCATTTAGCCGTGATATTTCGAGTTCATGGTAATGTGTATTTTTAAAGAGCAAGGTGATCTTACCATCTTAGTAGGTAGGATAATTATGGGAGTGATGCCGCACTGGGAGAGATGCCGCACTTTCGGTATTTCAGCGTTATCGGTAATAAAATACGACACTGTCGATTTGATTTGCTTTGCTCCTTATTACTTTGAAAGATTTTGCTATTTTTCGTGGTACGTTTCTCTAAATGTGGCACCACTATGGGCGCATGTTCGGCATCTCTCCTGGAAAAGGATGCTTTTAGGTTCAATTTTTTAAGGGTGACAAATATTAAAATGTTTATGTTCTTTAATGCTAGTAGTAGCACAAGATATTCAACTAATAATATGCATCCTTGGAAAAAAAGTTCCATTGCAATCTTTAGATACGGTGACAATTTTGCGTAAGGTGCGGCAACTCTCCCGTAAATACCCGTGAAAGTAATTCTTTTTATTTGTAATTCTTTGTGTCTGTTTCAAATTAGGTGTGAAACCCCAAATTTTGCGCTGTGATACCTAACACAAATTGTTGTACTCTTCTGTACGGTTTTATTTGGTGTCCTAACAAAAAGACTAATAATACTGTGAAGATAATTCGAAATTAATTATTTTCTCTAAAACAGTAAAGTGATCCACGTTACCACCTCTTCCCCTAATAAGAAGACAATACAAATCTTCAAGTAAGAAAGACGAAACGAGGCGACTTTTACGCCCCAACTTTCTGAATGCAGACTTAGGAGTATTGTGTTAAGCAGATCCATCGCGGCCGAAAATTAAAGGAAACATCGAAGACCCCCGTTTAAAGATCGTAACTCCTCCCCTCTTCGATGTGCGAAGAAATCTCGAAGATAGGGTTTACGGGGGATTTACGACGCGACGGTCGCCAGCGAAGCGTGATATTTGCACCTTTAAAACCGGTAATCCAGAAGTCCTCCTCGGCCCCTGATTACTCCACAGTGGCGCCGGGAATCGTAGGGTTTTCTTGGTTGCGCGAGTAGTGTTCCAGATTGCGCGCGTTTCACGATATTACAGGGAAAGTAATGGCACTGAGTGGCAACACGGTAGGAGGGTGGTCTGAGGTGAGAGTAGCGTCGGAAAAGGTCGGATCAACAGCTCGAAAGATGAGAAGAAGTGGTTAACGTGGAGCTTAACCGTCCCCCGAGTTACGTAATGAATAACAACGGTATGAAGTGTTTGCCACCGGCAACAGAAGAACTTCCGTGCAAATACTCTGCCCTCTGTTTACAACGTTTAATTAGCATGTTTCAATTGAGACCCGTGCAATACGGTCTATAAGTGGAGGTGCGGAATAATCCAGTTAATAGTTTCGACCTTTTCGGTACACGGAAGTCTTGTTTTCACCTGCACAATGTCGCGCAGAATTGTGTGAATAATATTTGTTATTATTTCTGTCATTTCGTCGAAGGAAAATCACTATCCTGTTAAGCGGAAACTTGATTTAGGGCGCTGAAAACACGGTGATTTTTAAGAATTATTTTCTCCACAAATATAAAACGAAACTTTCCAAAACTTTAAGGGTGTTTTACTGTATATTCAGAAAACAAGAAAACTTTTTTATACAAGAATAATTCATTTAATATTGGTTTATTGGTATATCTTCGTAGCGCCGCGCCGCCAGAGTTGTCAAATTATGAACATCCTTGGACCTAGGGGATCCAATTTTTGCCTGAAATAAAAAAATCGAAGTTTTTCTTAATTGACGTGAATTTATATCGTCTGCACAAAGAGATGGACGCGCGTCGTTCGTAATTTACACAAACGAAAATAATTTGGTAGAGGAGTTTTGACTGATGACATAATAAAAAATCTGTTTACCTATTACGGCTTGGTGATAAGAAAATACACAGATTAGGTTAGAAATGTGAGAATTGTGATTATGGCTACGCTTCTCCATTATGTATTTGAGGAACGATACACCAAATCACTCCCAATGCCCTCTGGATGCTAAAAGTTGATGTGAATGGAGACGCACCGAATTCCCCGGAACACAAAATATTCGATCATAAAGCATCGCTTGCGCCAGTACTTGTGCAAGCATCTTGGCCAATACACGAAGTTCTATCAGAGCAAGATCTCGTAGAGCGATGCCTAAGTGGCACTCAAAATTCAAATAAAAGTTTCAATGCGAATATTTGGCGTTTAGCTCCAAAGCACCTATACTGAGACCTCAAGACCATACAAATGGCTCCATTTTTCGCTGTCGGCACATTTATGAAGGCTATTATAGAGTCTTAGAAACAGTGCTGATAATGGTGATTAAAATAGGACCAGAAAGTAACAGGGTGGCGGATATAATAGGCAATCGACGCCCAGGCAGAGTCCGCCACAGAAGTCATGGAGGTGCTCACTCAACTAATGTTGGCGAAAAAACCAATTATTCAGCTTCAAGTGACGATTTTTTACGAAGAGGAGAGGTAGATATTATATGTATTTACAATACTGGAATAGTTGACTATAAAAAAGTATTTGACAGTAAATATATATATATACCTACGAATATAAAATAACATTAGCGAAAACTTAAAACGCTTTTTTCTCAAAATGCTGCCAATCTAGGGAAAAAACGATCCAATGGATTGACGTTAAATTTTAACAGAATATTAAAAACATACTTCTTCATACACTAAACTTCAGAAATAAACAACATTTTAGAAAATACTATTATTTTGCAAGAAACTTCGAAATAGAAGTTGGGATTGAATAATTTTGAGTTAAAAAATGACGTGAAAAATTGTTGAAACGTTTTGTTCAATCACACACTATTCTTACAAAAAACAGTATTTCTTAATTTCCTCGTGTAATGCTCAAGGAACATAATCTTATATAGCACTCAACAATTTTTGGTTTCTTGATCCAGGTTAAAAAAATTGAAGGAGAAAAAGTAGCTTCTTTTTTCTAGCTGCGGCGTCGTCATATTGAATTAAAAAAGTTAAAAAAAATTGTGCTCATACTTCAAGGTATGTACAATAAAAGCCTTTAAACAGATTTTGTATTCCATTCTTTATACTAGCATAAAAAATTCTCAAAATCAAGCTGCATTTCCGCGCTCTAGAGTCGCATTACCCCTCGTTTCAATGATATATCTTTTGTAATTATTTTTTCCACTCTTTCAGGTGCAAATTAACATTCCGTTACCATTTTCTTTATTTTTGTTTCAGTGCCAGCGGTTTTGGTTTTACAATGTCAGCAATTTAAAACGAATGAATGAATACGTCTTATCGGCTTAACTGTTAACAGATTTTTGTAATTATGAAGTAGCATAGGATTAGGATATTATATTCACTCAATGTGTTAATGTAAACGATACTTTTACGCAATTGTAGTGGTATTTTATAACAGGAACTTTTATAAATTAAGAATTGGAGACGAGAGCAATTTATAATTGTTTATAAAATATTAATGCCTATCCACAAAAAGTGATCAAGAAATGCTATATATCTATATAGGGAGGTATTTATTTCCTACTTCCTACTTTTAATGCATCGTTTCGGTACATCGAAAGTAAAGGAGGTATATATATATATATATATATGTAATGGTACATAGAACAGCAGTGTGCCGGCAATAACATCAGTCCAACTATTCCACTCTTACACACTTTATGCACGTAGATAAAGATACTGACGAAACGAGAATGGACTTGAAAAGCATGCAGCGAAAAGTTGCGAACTTCTTCAGTGGCTTGCAGGAATAACGAATTCAGGTAACTTAAGATCATTCTGACTCCCGTGTGTAAAATTCACCAAAGCGTTATGTGAAAAATTTTAATGTCCAATTTTTTTTATAAAGGAACGTTCACTATTCGCAATTTGCATAAAAAAGAAACAAATTTTAAGCTGAACATGTGGAGAAAATAAATTCATATTTACAATTAAAATATGATTTTTGTACTAAAAAACATTATGAGAAAATTTTAACTACGGTAAATGATTAAAAATATAAATCAAATAGTCTTATTATGACACGCTATAATATATTAGTAACAAAAAACTAATCATTTTTATATTCTTATTTCAAACACTAAACCACGATCTTAAAAAAGTAGGTATAGGTACTAAAAATGATGTAAATTCAAACAGCGTAAACCACTCCAATAACATCTGGAATATTTCCATATGGCATACACTATGTAAGTGCTACGATTGTGACAAATATTATAAGAAATAAATTTTTCCGTTTGATATTTCATTGCAATACTTAAAGAACTGGTTGCGACTTAGAAACAAACATTTGGGCATGATGCTACGAATCTTTCCAGTGGAGGAATAAGGCAGTTATGTGACTCGTGGAGGAAGCCGCCCGTTCATAACTCAAAACGAAGTTTCTTTAACGATATAACTGATGAAAGCGGCCCTGTTAGCATTATAATGTACTTGTGAGGGCATTCGAGCGGCAATATACGACTGAATCTTTTGGTGTCCACGAATACCTAGTGAGTTTCCTCGACAGCAGCAAAAGCCACTTTGTACTTTGCAAGTTGTGCCAGAAGCCTGTGAAGAAGTAGCTTACTTGTTCGACTGTTTGACCAACCTACGATTTATGCAATATACCTATTTGAAAAGTGGTTGTTAATACAAAATGTAGATAAGTTACCGTTATTTTAAAACCGTGTGTCTCTGTTTCAGAGAGTGGCAAAATTTTTATTTAAATACAATTTCGAATAATAAATAAAAGTGAATAAATTATTCGTCATATATCAAATAAAGTTACCCCGACTAAACTTTAAAGACCAAACCCGATTTAACTTTATTCGACGAACAGAGTTTATTTTTTTATTCGGCGAATAAAGTTAATTTTTTTATTCGTTGAAAGTTTCAACTTCAGCGTCGAATAAATTTTTATTTTAACTGTAACTGAAACTTTAACTTTATTCGACGGTGTATTCAGCGTCGAATAATTATCGGGCGATGAATACACCGTCGAATAAAGTTGAAGTTACAGTTACAGTTAAAGTTAAAAAAATTATTCGACGCAGAAGTTGAAACTCCCGACGAATAAAAAATTTAACTTCATTCGTCGAATAAAAAATTAAAGACAATTAGAAATAAAAAATTCTTAACATGCTTTATAACCAGTCCTAAATTAATCATTACAAGAAATGAAGCTTGCCAACGAAGTCGACATTTTAGTTACATGGATGCTGCTGAAGTAAATGGGCAGTTTGCATCCTCGCCTCGAACAACCCGTTCAATTTTGCACTATACAGTAAGGAGGAAGGGGAAGGGTTGTGTGTAGGCGGCACGAGGAGCTCTAGAATGATTTCACGTGGGAGATGAAGTTTCGTAAGTAGCCAGTCGGCTGTACCTTGCATGCCGACAATTTCGTGTCTCAAAGAGGGCTGCGACGCGACAGAAGAAGGGCAACACGAGGCCAGAAGGGCGAGTGGGCACGTTTACGTGGACGAAACTCACGGGATTATATTGCTGCAGATGGGATGCAGGAGTCCCCCGTATCTCGAGAATACCAATTTGATTTCGGTACGAATGTCGGAAACGGAGCCGGAAGCTCGTAAAGCATACAATAAACGTGCCCAACGATCCTTACTTGTCGTTGCAGAGACCGGACTGGCGAATCCACTGTCCTGGAGGCTGGAGCAGGCTGGAGCAAAGGGGGAGATGATGAACGCACTTAAAGAAGAGACGATGGATCCTCGTGCATTCTTTTCCCAGTTCTTGTTACATCAGATGATGTGCATTGTTCTCTCAATTTCCTATGTCGTGCTCAAGATTCCATTAGACATTTAAGGCATTGAGAGCAAAAATTAACTAACCCACATTCTTTGCGAAATTGAGTTATCAACACTATTGTATTCCAATAGGCAGTACTAATCATATAAAATAGGAAAAATTAATTCTTTTTCAATGTGTATTGTCTTTGTTTGCTTTGAATGCCTCGCTTTAGCCACTGATCCTGTTGTACCTACATAGATACATTCGTAATTGATCTGTAACATTTCCACTGCCACGTTCGGAATGTAAGTAGTAGCATTCACGGCTGTTAGTAGTGGGTCGATGTGTTTTGTAAGTATAAAAACTTCGCAATTTTAGTTTCGTAAATTTTACGTGTTTTGTGGTATTCGTTGCGGTTATTAGGTAATTAGTTCTGATTCAGATTAGTGTTCTAATTCATGTCCGTCATATTAAGTCGGATTAAATAATAATCTATCTCCGAGTAGAATAATACGCTGGCAGTAATGTATTAATTGCAATTTATTAAGCCATTAATGCGCTTTCGAGGCAGCTTTTGGACACAACAGTCCTCCGACACCAGTCCTAATGTATTCATATTAGTGGATCGATAGATGATGGTTTTTGAATTATATATCATTTTCATAGGTTCATATGAATAGCATTTTATTAAAAACAGGAATATTTTGTAGTATATTATAAAGTTCGGTTTGCTTGGAACTGTTGCGAGACAAAATGATTTAGGTAAAAAATGTGTTCTTTTTCGTTCCACTACCTACATTGGCCTTAACGCGTTGCGATGGCATTCATTTATTTATCAACATGCACAGAGCATAATCCTTTGAATACAGGAGAGAATAATAATAATACACAAACTGAAATACAATGGTCAAACGAATTTAATGTACGCAGTACTTATTTAGGTGTTTATAATACATACTTCAGATTTTACTGTTGTATGTAAATCATATTTAAATAACGTTAGTTAACCAGTAAACAAATTTACCTAAAGATTCTTAAGACTTATAGAAATAATAATAAAATTATTTTGATTCCAAAACACATGTTCTTCTGAATTGTCTAGATGGCACATAAAATGTAATTCATTTTAAAGAAGTGAACATATAATAAAACTACTAGTTAGAATCTTAAATTTATTAACATCCAATTAAATTTCAATTAGTGTATTTCAAAAGTATTAATTTTTCAAGTGGAACCTTTGACTAACATTGATTTCATCTATTAAATCCTTTAAAATGTACCTACTGTGATAAATGAAAATAAAAAGAATTTATTATATGTAAAAATGTTTCAACTATAATCACACACAAACATCGTTTTGTATAAAAAATACTAATTTCCTCAAAAGAACTCAATTTTCCTTTTTTGAAAAATTATAAACCTATAAAATAAGCTGTCATGTTAAATCGTGAAAATATGTAATATTTACATTAATTTTAACTCTGTTACTGCATTTATAAGAAAATACTTATAAACTTTATACTATAAAAAGTATTTATTAATTTCTAAAATTAATTTCTAAAATATACTTTGCTATGTATAGCATTGAATGTAAAATGTACTGGAGTTAAACATGTACTTATGTATTGGTGGAATGTACTATGTATTAATAATAATACACACTTGTTTCGATTTTTTATATTAATTCTTCGATTGATTGTAACTGCTGTTCCATAATATCTATGTATATTTTATCTTGTCAAATTACAGCGATCACTTCTTTTTCAGGAAGAACTCCAACTGCAATCTCTCCCGAGTTAATTTGCATAGGATGTTCCGAACAAATCGCTTTCCGCTTCATTAACAAACTTTTGATTCAACGTAATCGTTGAAGGGAAAATCACTTGGTTTTCTCCAATTTCGTAAAATTTGTGATTCTGGCTCTTGAAATGTTTGGTATACAAACATCCTGAATTAAAGTTATTTAATTTGGTTACATTCGCTCTATTTTTTAGGTTTCTTCATACGTTCATATGGAGTCATATTCTTACATAAAGTGATTAAACTTTCTTTTATATTCGAATTCCTCCTTAAATCTCATGTTAATAATTCTATCAATGTTTATGCAATTTGCATACAGTGGGCCTTCGAAGTTTAATTTAGGAATATCTATTTTTTCTTTTGTGATGGTCGTTTTGTTGAGACTGTTTAATTAATTTGACAAATTTCACTGAGCCACTTATTACTTCTTCGAAAATACTGTTTCACAAGTGTCGCGAGCTACCCAACAGTGTTCGAACAAGTTTTCTCATTTTCCTCTTCATTTGTATTTGAAAAGAAACTGGTGTAGGATACACCAGTACATTTACAATTGAATAGCACAGTACTCAACGATTTGTGTAAAACATATTTATACGTACCAATCAAATTCGGTACTTTCGTAGAAATAAATTTTCTGCGAGTGTGAGAAGTTTAAGGAGCATATCTGTTTTCATTCATTATATGTGATAGGTACCTATTGAAAATAAAGAATTTTTCATCTCCTTATATTCTGTATAAAAACCATTTCACGCATCATGGTATTAGTTTCCATATTGCCAGTCGACTTACGAACGATACATCAAAACTCATTTTTTATTTATGGAAAGGTATAGCCAGACTTTTACGGTGCGAATGATTGATTTATAAAGGGTCGTAAAACCTTGAATGTAGCATGTTCTAACTTTAAAACCTGTTACTAGGTATATTAAAGCTTGTTGAGTGTACCTCCTATTACAATGCAGAAGCAATTATTTTCTATTTATCAAGTGAAGTAAGATTATGTTCCTAATATTACATTTGTGATATTATATCAGTAATATTACGTATGTTTTTCATTTCTTTTATTTGTAAAATTTTGTTAAGAAAAGGATAAATTTTCTTTCTTCTCCAGTGTTTTCCAAACTTTTTGGAGTCGCGATCCCTTTTTATAATATTCAAATAACTTGCGACCCTCCCCCCTCATATAAAGTAAGGTAAATTTAATAAGGTAAAGAAAACTTAGAAAACGCATTAAAAATAGGTATTTCAGAATAGAATTCTAACTTAATAATATTAAAAAGTGGACCCCCCAAAAACTGTGGCAACTCCACAGAAAAAACTTTGCGACCCACAGGTTGGGAATCTCTACTCTGCTGTATAATAAATATCGCTGTCCAACAGCGGTAAAGTGGTAAAACACCTTCTGTTTACAATACAGAAACGAAGGAGTTTGAAAATATGAAAATTTGAATTTTTTTTCAAAATCGAATTTCTCGAAAACTGAGGGTGATGGCGACAAACGGTTTGCGGATTCTTTTGCAGCGCACAAAAATTTATAAAAACGGCTATTGAATGTTATAGAACAGAAAAAAGTTCAATTTTGTTGGACAGTGTATTTAGCACAAACGATTGTAATAGTTTCTCAAATTAAATTAAACAAATGTTCATTCCTTGTTTGATGTATCGAATTAAGCGGTTAAGGTTGGCGAAGTGGTGATTACGTATTACTTGAATCCTACAATTCTACATGATTTCATGGTAAACTCGAATCTTTGCATATTTACATTGCTAGGTTTAACTTAATCGCATTTAATTAAAGTGCGTCTCTCTGCAGCGTCGATAATTTGATGATTCAACGGAAAATGTTTTCACGTTCCAATTATTGGATCCCATCAAAGTTCTGCTTACGAACAGACATGCACCTACACACACACACACACACACACACACACACACGATGCTCTGTAGTCGGTATAATCCATGAATATACAGTCGAATGTAATCTCTGTCTCTGATTTCTCACTGGTTTCTTTAGAGTTTAGACTTTAGAGTATCGATCTTCATATCATTTCATTCCTTGATGAGGCATTATGGCTATACTGATTTAACATTTTAAGTAAATTGATTATGATTATGTTGCGTGAAAGAAATGTGTGATATAACTGAAGTCAATATAAATCCCATTTCACGAGTTTGCGTTATAGAATGCTTCTTACAATATTTCCTAAGATGCAATTCTATAATCACCCCATTCTTTGGTGGCTTTAGAATATGTTGATCGTAATCTGAATCATGCATAAGCTTATAATGATTGATAAATTTAATTGTATAATATATAATGCAGGCAATGTAGATATTTAATTATGTATAATATCTAGTATAGGTTGACTTTAAGTAACAGTGCAACAGTTGTGGATTACACATACAGGAAATGAAATACTTAGAAAAAACATTTCATAAAAATGTGTAACTACATTTAATTTTTATTACATATAGATTATACTTGCAATTAGAATTCAGTAAAAATTAAATTGATTATAATAACGTAGATGCAGAGAGGTTATAGAAAAATTTAAAATTGAACTCAACTTTTTAACTATTTAAAAGTAAAAATTTGGTACTGAATACTTAGGATTAACATTACACAAGATGTAAGAACGTAAGAATTTTTTAATTATTTTTGCAATTGTCTATTACGGTATCTATGTAGCTATAATTTAATAAATGAGCAATTCATGTGTTCACTTGAACGCTTTTTACCGTATTTCCGCTGTACACATTATGACAACGTAATTGAGATTGCACCTCGCCGTGCCAAGCAAAAATACAAAAAATGTTACTACCCCGCTTTTGCTCTGTGATAATGTACTATCGTGATTCGCGTGCAGCGCTTAAAGAAATAGTGTCTAAGTAGTATCTAAATTAACGTCAGTGAAATCAGAAATGTATCAACAGAGACAGGATTATAAAAAGTTATTAACGAACAATAATTACAACATTTTCAGGATACGATTTTTCTACAAGATATAGATATAGCACGTGTGCAGAGAACGCTTTCAAGCCAATTATTTATATAAATAAACTACTGATTAATTTATCTACAAATTATCTGAAGTGCTTATCTACAAATCAGTCAGTACAAATGGCTTTAGCAATAAAACTCTTACGGAAACGTCAGGGATAATTTCGTTCTTTTTAATGGAATGTCATATTTTTCAATCTACATCACGATTCACGATAGTCACTTTTAAGAGCAAATTGTATACATATTAATTAAAACTTCTGAATTTAGGTGTTTTGTAAACTACAAAATTTAATGCAAAACATGGTGTCAAGGTTACTTCATTTATCTTTAACAATTTTAATGACTTTGTATTATAGATAATTAGGTTTACCTTGACTGCGGCAGTTTATGCAAATATATATTTTTATAAGAAAGGATTAAACAAGTGGAACTTTGATAAAAATATGTTTCATCATTAAAGGGTTTTCAAATTATATTTCTTATTTTGCATATCGCATATGTTTTGCATATGTTCCATATTTCTAGCGCATACAGAACCTGCTTACCAATTAGCTCAAGTATAGTAGCAGCCACGATATAGTGTTTTCGTTCATGTACGTAATTTTATCGTAATAAATACCATAATTACATAAACTTACGCAGTCTAGTCATCATACATGACTCAGTAACCACTTTTTAGTTAATGCAGAATTTTCATATTGGCACGATATTCTTTGTCTTCATTGTTGTCATGTTCCCAACATTACATATGTGGGAACATGGAAAAAGGAAATTTTTTTTCGAATCTGTATTGCTGACATCTTTGTATCACAATCATTCTGCAATTTATAAGTTCCACTATTGTATTAGAAATTTCTGTGGCATGAGTGAATCTCGACGGGAATGTCGATGACTGGTGAATGGAAATGTCGATGTTACTATTGGAAATCTAATGACTATGTTGTAACGAGGGGATTAAAATGTAACTGTTGTATCTGAAGTATATCGCTTAGTGTTTCAAACGTGACTAACGATACAGTGTTGCTTTCCCTTCGATAATTTGCTGATTGCGATTAAAGCTGTTAACTCAGCAAAATGAATTAACTTGTTATTTCAAAACACCTCTAGATTGTACTAGACTAAGTAAACAAATAGTCTTGGACATTTAACAGGTAAGATTCGTACAGAAAAGTGAATATGCCTTGAACAAAATGAATAATCCTTCTTTAATTATTTTTGGGTACACAATTTTAAGGAAGGAATCTGGTGTAGCGGGTCGAATAAATCGATTTCTTTTTTTAGCATAAATCAATAGTTGACATTACAAAAATATGCTCCTAAAGTCGCAGAACGAAATCTGAATAATTAAAGCAGCTATATCCGGTTTAGTTACGGATCAGCATGTGACGCAGGTTTATGAGAAAACTTTGAACGCGTTTTCTTCAAAACGACAGTTTCACAATTGGCGGGTAATGTAACTCAAAATATTTTCAACCGATCGACTTGGCCTTGTGCATAGATATTTGTGAATATTTTCTTCATAGAAATCAGCTATAGGTATAATGATATTGTTTAAATAAATACCTTTGTTGCACATATAAGGCAATATTTTGTTCGTAAAAGGGAACTTTTTTCAATATGCCGCTATTTGTTCAATTTTGCACCATTTAACTCATAAATAGGTTGATTTTATGCGAGCACTGATAAACATATAATAACTTATAATATAATATATAAAGTGCGTTTTGAATAGAAAGAAAAAAAGGAAAATGAAAGAAGAAATATTATTAAATCATACATATATACGCGAAAAATTATTTTCAATAGTTAGAGAATATTTTCATTTGCAGTTTACATTTTAATTACTCACATTATTAAGAATCATTATCCAGTAGATAAATATTTCCTAAAATATTCGATACATTCAAACTTCAAACTACTCGACACACTCGGACTGCTCCAAAATTTCGAGTACTCAGTTCTCTTCGCGCCGTTCGAAAAAATTCGAGTATTCGGTTTGCTTCGAGCTACTCGGTTTACTTCGAGTACTCGGTTTACTTCGAGCTACTTGGTTCTCTTCGAGTCAGAGTTGGGCGAAGATAACATCTAAATAACATCTAGATAAAAGGTCCTTGCCGTTTATTCGTTATCTTAAGATAAAATAACTTGATTTATTTGAAGTGCCTTTAACTTCGATTTCAAATAACGGTTCAACTTTCATCTTAACTTCATCCTAGGAAATCAAATAACCGACCTGAGCCTTTGCGGCCTGACCCGCGCGCGGTCGCCTACCGGTCAGATTCTACAGAATCTGAATTTGTTTATTTTTCATCGTATCAATATGAAAGTGACACCAATGGATTCCTGGCGTTCTCCCGATTAATTGGACAGAAAATAATTGAAATCGGACTATTTTTAACGAAACGGGCTTTGAACTCTGCAAAAAGATTTCTCACGTAATATCCTTAATTATGGTCCGAATTATAAAATTTTTTGGGCCATTTTCATCGGGAAGACATGAGGAATCGAGTGGTAATACTTTTATCAACACTTGTCAAAAACATGAACATTTTATGTGGGCTCGGATTATCGGGAAAGACGTACCCACCCCACTGTTTTGCTTTCTCGCTGCGAGCGAGGACCTTCGGACCCCAGTAGACCGCCCGTTGACCGCCGAGAGCAATAAAACCGACGGGCCACATAAAATGTTCATGTTTTTGACAAGTGTTGATAAAAGTATTACCAATCGATTCCTCATGTCTTCCCGATGAAAATGGTCCAAAAAATTATATAATTCGGACCATAATTAAGGATATTACGTGAGAAATCTTTTTGCAGAGTTCAAAGCCCGTTTCGTTAAAAATAGTCCGATTTCAATTATTTTCTGTCCAATTAATCGGGAGAACGCCAGGAATCCATTGGTGTCACTTTCATATTGATACGATGAAAAATAAACAAATTCAGATTCTGTAGAATCTGACCGGTAGGCGACCGCGCGCGGGTCAGGCCGCAAAGGCTCAGGTCGGTTATTTGATTTTCTAGGATGAAGTTAAGATGAAAGTTGAACCGTTATTTGAAATCGAAGTTAAAGGCACTTCGATAAAGTAGCTTCATCCTAGGCGCTTCAAATGAAGCTAACATTATTTGAAATGTTATTTTATTCTATTTTTATCTAGATGATGCCCAACTCTGCTTCGAGTACGCGGCGCGACTCGGAAACCGAGTTTCAGCTCGGTCCGAATATCAAGCTACTCAAAGAGCCCTACCGACTAGTCAGTTAAGCCGACTATCCGACCACTTTCGTAACCGATGACTAGTTGTCTTCTTGGCGGTCGATTAATCAGTTAGTCGGCCAATATCTCTAATATTTATACATAATTTTGTCACTAGATGTGCTTATCAGAGCACAATCGCTTGCAACTCATTGTACAACCTGGAAAGACATAATTCTATGTTAAAAGTAGAGAATATAATGTTTGTAAAAGACCCTTGGCTCATTAGAAAAAACTTTTTTGTGTAATCGTCAAATCGATTTTGAAAATCGTGTAAATCCCGTTACAGGTCAGGTTTCGCTTGTTTCTTTTCATTAATATTATGAATGCTAGATTGTTATGATCCTATTCAAGGCTGGTTCAGACACGTCCAGTAATTTAGTAGAGTGGCGAGTAATTTGGTAATTTAGTATTCTTCTTTTTTTAGTGTACACACTGTAAATTACTAAATTACTCACTACTCGACTGAATTACTGGACGTGTCTGTTTCAGACTTTATATCGGTCCGCGAATTAACCTGAATTAATCTGAATACGTGTTAAAAATAAAACCTATGTTGGTACATGCACAGCTGTGTTTAATAATTATATAGAGTATCATATATTCTTTCTCGAGCACTTCTAACACTGATACTATGGGTTTTGTTTATAAATATAAACGTCTAATCTACGACAGATAAAACAATCTACTACGCAAGCAAATTTCCCACTGAATCAACTTGCAAACTTGCTTGTGAGAAAACTGAAGGTTAGTTTTCTAAACCTTTATTCCGTACTTTCACTTCCAATAACGGCGGTTTAAGCTTATTCGCTCAACCAAACAGTCAAGCAAACTCCCAATAAAGTGACATTTTTTCAGGATTTCATTTAGAAATTGGTTTTGATTGGCGATATTCCCTTGCGAGGTGAATATTTTTCGCGCGACCAGACTGCCCACATATCCTCGAAGTTTCAAACTAATTTAATCACTTTAAAAGAACCACCCCGTGTCATCGTATTCCGAAAATGAAATAGGCGGGAATGTGTACAGATACGGGAGTTAAAAGAATTAAAAGAACGAAAGAAGGGAAGCGTGCACTCGTGAAAGGGCATATACGAGGTTTCATTTCCGAGAAGGGCTGTAAAGATTGCTCGCGTGCAACCCTCCATACGGCATTCTCGCAAACTCGCGACCATATTGCCTCATAATAATAAGGTTAATGCCTTGCAAATTAAGTAGACGCGAAAGGTCTTTCCCGTGGTTTTATGTTCGTTTAACTGCTGAAGCTTGATCTTTCCCGATGATGCACGATTGCTACGATAAGGTATTCTGACGATGCTCATTTGGCTTAACTGGGCTCGTAACTGCGACATTTTGTACACGGCATTGCACGAAAAAAAAAAACGAAACTGATGTGTCCTTCATCTGGCTAAAAGCGTCTGGTACGTAACCCACGCGATAATATTCCTGCTCAGAAATTCAACGAATGTACCTAAATTAGAAATCTATTTGCTATAAATGAGAGAATTTCAGGTCATCAAGGTTGGACATAGAAATCAATGAAAATTGTTAGTTCCATTAAAGTTCTAAAGATGGAGAGCGTAAAATATTCATGTAATTCCTAAATGCAAATTGCCAAGTTTCCGATTCCACGATCAATTTGTCTGGGCAAATATAAATCGATGAGTGAAGGTTTTAAGGAAACATTGATTTTAATATCTTGATAATGGTGAATTATTAGAACACTTCTGCACATATCTCTCCTAAGAAGTGGTCTTCAAGTGGACACACGCTTTTATAAACGGTTTTATTCATATCATACTTCAAACTATAAATCATAATGCGTTGTATGAGAAGCAATTCATCTCCGTTTCTCTCTTGGGGAATAATTAATAGCTTGTTTGCAAGAAAAGCGGAGTTAATTATTAAAATATTCAAATTCTATGTCAATAAGAGACCCACGCAGCGTATAACACTTAACTGCGGAAGTAAGAGAATTTTCCACAATTTTTTTGGGATGAATATTATCCACGTACAATGAAACGTGTACTCCATTCTTGGGCGTTGAAGGAAGGAAGAAGGATAACTTGCCATGCAGGAATGGTTCCGAGAGGAGCAAATGTTTTTTATTCCAATATGTATCTTACATACATATAAAAGTAGCTATTCCAGGGCATGTCTGTTTTTTACCTCTTCTATCCTGTATTAACATTCGCTTCTGCGCTTATAGAGATAACAAAGAGAGTTGTTGTGCACTAATGTGGATAGTATAAGTCGTGAAAATATGAAGAGTAGAGGAAGAAAAAGATTTCCTACATCACGCAAATTGTGTGAATGAAAGAAACGTGATACCACGTTTTTGAGCTTAATGGCGGAGAATTAATTTATTCTTTATGAAGAATTGCTTTTCATGTGCATGTTAAATATTATATTAAAGGGGTCGCTTAACAATCGACGGCGGGTACGGAGTTCAGTTTAACTCGTAATTAATAATAGAATCATGTTTATACAAACACTTCCCTTTTACCCGAAAATTCAATAAATTCTGAAAATTTGTGAGTTTGTAGGGGATTTCCTCCTGGTCATAACGCAATTTTTGTTTGCTGCCCAAATTCAACCGAGGGGGGTGAAATTAACCCCTGAGAATTCGGCTATTTAGAGGTTATTGCAAGAGATACGAAATAAGTTTCAAGACAAAAGATACTTATTTTAATTAGATGTATCATTTGGTAGAAAAATTATTTTACAGTTCACAAGTTATAACACAAAATCAGAAAATAACCGGATTTTTTAAGGGTCAATTACACCCCCTTAGAGTGATTTTGAGCAGCAAACAAAAATTGTGTTGTAATTAAGAGGAAATTACCTACATATTCACAAAGTTTCAGAATTTTTTGAATTTCCTGGTTCGAGATGTTCCCTTGACAGTACAAACTTCTATAGAAGATTTTGAAATTGCTATGGCTTGAAATTTTTATTTTCTGAAGTCAGAGGTGCCAATAAATAAATAATGGGCAACACAAATAGTGTTGAATTTTTCTGGTGAGGGTTAAAGACGGTTTAGGTTTTTTAAATAAATGTTCATTAATAATTATGTGCACTTATGTATGAAGAATAATTATCTACACGAATGTACGAGTTATGCAAATTCAGGTTTGAAGTACCTACAACTGATTCAAATTGTGCGAGCAACAAATCATTTGCGAAAGGAGATGGGCCGAAACAGAATCAGACTCTCACAGCTTGTCAAGGTTGATTAAGATATTGCGAATTACATCCGTGTATCAGTTTGTAACATTGACATGACACGATGATTATAACAATTCCTACCCCTGTTGCTACCGATATGTGCGCGATATTCTCCCCTTTCGATTCAAGGGTCGATTAAATCTGAGTCTAGCGGGGGACCAAACCATAGTCAATTCATCCTCTTTAATTCATAACTAGAACACATGGTAACTAATTGGAATTTTACAAATGTTAATAATGGATTTGTCAATAATAAACATATTTAAATGTTCATAATTCAATAATAACTTATATCGTTGTGTTCGCGAGTGTTCATAGAATAATTTGACGGAACATGCAACCGAATAACTATTACTGCTTGAACACAAAAGATGTTCAAAGTTGAAAATTTGCATTTTTTTCAAAATCGAATTTCTCGAAAACTGAGGTTTTGTTTTCAGCGTACAAAAGTCTATAAGACAAGGCTATTGAATGTTACAGAACAGAAAAAAGTTCAATTTTCTTGGGCAGTGTAATTAATACCCAGCACCTCCATAAATGCATGATATTTTCATCGTTTCTAACACTGTGCCGCACTAATTACAGGAGCCTTACATTATTATCTCAAGACAGGATAACTTTTTAAGCTTGTTACTACCTAAGTAGTAGCCCACATTTTTTATACGTTATGATTTTACCGCTATCATAACTTACCGAGGTACAACAAGATGTTCCTCGTTCCACACCTGAAATCAATACTCCCAGATAATTAGGCGTTTCAGTATACGCGATATGTATTTGAGTCAAAGAAGAAGTATAACAAACATCGTTCGTTATTAAATGGCGGTATAAATCGAAGCTCGTGTTTCGATGGACGTTGCAATGCAGCTGCCATATTTATGTTATAAAAAAAGACTGAACTGCGATGCTATTGATAATGGTTACTGGTTTATTGAAGGCAAGCTGAATAGAGATGTGAGTGATCGAAGTGCAGGATTTTGATGTGCAGCGTAATTCATAAAATTCAAGCATCTTTGACGAACGTTCAAACGCCATTGGCGGATTACCTGACGATTTTTTCTCCGAAATATTGTTTGACTGTGATTGAAGTGTGATTGGGACATTGTTGCAGACATTATTTTTAGTAATTAAAAGTAAATTCAATTAACGATAAATTTGCTTTGTGACTTGAATTAGTTAATTCGAAGTATTTATTTTTAAGTGTAATAAGTGGTACTTAGGAATCATATTTGATAAGATTTAAAATTTTTTTCTCTTACCAAAGAACTTTAGTGTCTTAACGATAAAAGATGATGGTTTGTGACATCGGTTGCGCTAAGTATATCTGCATAAATTAAATTTAAGCATCGTTTTATTCGAATTTACCTGGACTTCGTGAGTAACTGCAACTTTCATAACACAACCATTGCGGATTCATCACTTAATACATTTAACATTTAATCCTTGCCTCGCAGATACGGGGTCCATTTTGACCCATGCTGAATATCAATTTGCTGAACGTGGCGCTATTTCCGAAATATTAATTTGAAACAAAATGGCGAAATCCTGATTTTTTGCGTGGTGTTTGCATAAAAAAATCAGGATTTCAACCTTAAATAGCTTCCATTTTGTTTTAAATTAATACTTCGAAAATTCCCACCGTTAATCAGAGGATACATTAATATATTAACGAAATCTTTTTTCGTTTATTGATTTTAGGCAATCTGGTTCCGAATGGCAATGCTCATCGCAAAACCAAATTTTTAAAAAGGCTTCTCGGATGTCGTTGTTACTTTATTATAAACGTAAATATTTTTTTACGAAAAAATTACCAAATCTTCTTTAAACGTTGCTCTTTTAAGTGCAAAAAGTTCTGTAAAAATATATGAGTCCGCTTTTTCAAAAGAAATCACAAACTTTCATTATAAAGATACAGTAATATCTATATTAAGAAAATATTTCACCTGTCAATTTACATGTAGTTTTAATCAATGCAATATAATTTTATGCATTGCAATGCGTTATATCAAATAACTATGAATGCATTAGTCGAACGTGTATTTCCCGCAATGTGCTGTGTTATAAATTTATGAAACTATGGATAATGTAAATTACTATCTACTCAGCTATTTTGAAGCGGTTACGTCATACTTACCGACAACTTCGAGGTAACCAGTCTGACTTTTCATGGGATCTGTATTAATCTGGCACATGTACCATCCCCTGTCGGATTCTCTGACTTCTCGTATGTGGAGGAACCATGTACGATGATCGCTGTGAGACATGGTTATTCGGTGGTTTTTCGTAATAACGTGGCTGGCTATTGTCAATATGGTTTGTGTGTCTACGCGTAACCATGCGACCTGCAACAAAGATGAACATTTTTTTACAACATGCCTAGAAGTGATCGCCTGATTTCGATGCAAGTCACTTCCCATTTTTATTTACATATTAATGATAAAGATATAGTGTATTTTTTATACATTTTTCCAAAAGACTCGGAAAGAGACTATTAACTACGAGGATCGTTCCACGAGACTGTTTAGAATTTTATTAGATAACGAGAAATACAAAAAGTTTACCATCGAAACAAAATCTGATACCACAAATTTTTACTGGTTTATATAATATCGTAACGCATATTCCCAACCACGGTATTTATAAAAAATAATAACAAAAGTAAGATAAAAAATACTCTGACGCTGCTTCATTTTATCGAACTCAATTGGTTTTATTCCAAAAATCCGTCAAAAACCGACATCTCAGTTAGACTCCTTCACAGTTATAAATCGAAATACTACAGTATGCTGAATATGTACTGTACATATACATATACGAAATCCACCCACCAAAATAAAATCTTCATAAACTGTCGCCAGTGGTGACATTTTCCGCAATACCCGTCCCTTACACCAAAAGAACTAGTTACAGAAAGTGGGACTCTCTGCAAGCAGGGGCGGATTTTGAGATTTGGCGCCTCTAGCCTAACAAGCGTCTCCAACCCTTTCCGTGAAATATCATGAAATATTTTAATTTGAAGGAGTCGAGACAATTTTAAAATCAATACAATATAGCTACCCACCAGAGTTGGGCATCATCTAGATAAAAATCGAATAAAATAACTTTTCAAATAAAGTTAGCTTCATTTGAAGCGCCTAGGATGAAGCTACTTTATTCGAAGTGCCTTTAACTTCGATTTCAAATAACGGTTCAACTTTCATCTTAACTTCATCCTAGAAAATCAAATAACCGACCTGAGCCTTTGCGGCCTGACCCGCGCGCGGTCGCCTACCGGTCAGATTCTACAGAATCTGAATTTCTTTATTTTTCATCGTATCAATATGAAAGTGACACCAATGGATTCCCGGCGTTCTCCCGATTAATTGGACAGAAAATAATTTAAATCGGACTATTTTTAACGAAACGGGCTTTGAACTCTGCAAAAAGATTTCTCACGTAATATCCTTAATTATGGTCCGAATTATATAATTTTTGGGGTCATTTTCATCGGGAAGACATGAGGAATCGATTGGTAATACTTTTATCAACACTTGTCAAAAACATGAACATTTTATGTGGCCCGTCGGTTTTATTGCTCTCGGCGGTCAACGGGCGGCCTACTGGGGTCCGAAGGTCCTAGCTCGCAGCGAGAAAGCAAAACAGTGGGGTGGGTACGTCTTTCCCGATAATCCGAGCCCACATAAAATGTTCATGTTTTTGACAAGTGTTGATAAAAGTATTACCAATCGATTCCTCATGTCTTCCCGATGAAAATGGTCCAAAAAATTATATAATTCGGACCATAATTAAGGATATTACGTGAGAAATCTTTTTGCAGAGTTCAAAGCCCGTTTCGTTAAAAATAGTCCGATTGTGAGTTTTTGCTAATTCGCTGGATAAAAAAAAGTTTATTGCTTTTAAAATTGTCTCAAGCCGCTATTTTTAAACATTTTTCAATTTCATTCGCTCAAAATTTGCCGCACACCAAAATTTACCATCCATAAAAATTTTTCGCTCCCCAAAATTGGCCGTTTCCAAAATTTTTGCCACTCTCCAACATTTGCCGCTCCCCAAAATTTGCGCCCCAGGTTGCAGGCAACTTAGCCTATACACAAATCCGCCCCTGCAAACATGTATCTAGTAGGAATAAACCAATACAAACGAAAAATCGATCTGAAAATAAATTTTCTCTCAGGTATTTGGAAAGCAGTTACTATCGAAAAGACTTATTTCCCTACACCTCTGTGTATAGACTGTGACTTCTAGATTGTCCGAAAATTTCCTCTGGATTATCAGAGTAATCTTACCCTTTTGGAAGGAAGTTGGACTACGCCGGTAATTCGGCCTAACCACGTGGAAAAAGGGGGAAAGGAAGGAAACGTAAACACTCTCCTTCGTAGCTGCACTTTGGCATCGGGTCGACTACAGAAAGGAAAAGGGGTTTGGGGGAAATGGAAACCCGAAAAGCCCACGTATGTAGGTTGGCACAAAAGCGTAAATGTTCGCCTGTAGTAAATCAAGACTGTTACGAAAATGTGATCCGTTTGTAAAAAAAAAAAACCGTTGAAAGTACCGAAAACTATTCACACGGGGACCGCATTGAGGTTGTTCCGTCTGGCGATGTTGAATCGTCCGCACGCGTCTGTATTTCCGGCTCTCCTTTGTGCCGCGGATACCAGCACGTGATCACGTATTTTCCACGCTCATATGCACAGGCGCTTTGGTATTGGCGCCAGCAATATTTTCGTTCGCGGCGCGTGCATTTACCTTCAAAGGCGAAGGATAATGGAATTGCCATTCCGGTGGGTAAACATTTATCCCGTGATATCTTTTAGCCTGTAATTTCTAGAGTGACGTGCCAGTGACTTTCGCCTCCCGGCACGCGAGTTGGGCCCTGCTTGCTTAATGAAAGACGTCATTCTTTGAAAGAAAGCATCAAATTTTTTTATCGACAAACCCGTTTGCCGGGTATTCAAAATTTCCCGTATCGTGATTATTATTCAGGGTACCTGGCAGTCGTTTCTGGCTAAAATGAAGCATTTCTGTTTTAATTAATTAGTAATTACAAAGAAACAAATTGAAACTGAGGCTTGTTCCTTGGCGTGAAGTTGATTAACATCATAAGCTTTAAAAAAACATGTTTGTTCAGTCAACAGTATGCATTATATATGAGGTTTTGAACGAATAGAATTTTTATTTTTTATTCGAACTCGAAATTTTTATTTAAATAAATTTTTCAAATCTCAGATACTAGTGTTATGCACCAACTGTGTGAAGTCAAAATATTGTCCATCGTGTATTCATAGTAGCGAAGATTGGATCAAATGAGTAAGCCGTATATAAGTCTTTCAGAAGCCAAACTGATTAAATACACTCTCTTTAAATTTAGGGATTTTAGTACGTAATCATATAATTGAGGCAGTCGTTCAGTCTAGATTTTCTTTCGGTTCGAAACAGGTGATAACTGATTTTTTAAATATAAAATATAAAATGATTCTGTTTATCCCTATGTATAATTTTCAGAAACTGTTGTGTAGAATAAATATGTTGGATGTGAAAAAATATATATGGAACGAGCCTCTCACAGGCAAAAGTTCGTCAATTCTACAAGTATATACAAAATATACTAACAAAATATACCTGTGCTTCGTATCGGGTCTTAGAGATATTAAGGAATTCGAGAAAATATATTTTACCCCTTTTCACCCCCTTGGGGACGGTCTTTCCAAAAATCCTTCCTTAGTGGGCGCCTACGTCATGAAAACAATGTACTTTCCAAATTTCACGTTCCGAGGTTAAACAGTTTGAGCTGGTCGTTGATGAGTCAGTCAGTCAGCCAGGACTTCTTCTTTTATATACATATAGATTTACTTCCACCCTGTCATCAGTGTCAATTTAAGTTCCTTGATTTCATCAAATTTGTAATTTCTCGTTGATAGCCTCACAATCAACGTGCAGCATTATGAATTATGGATGTAATGGTTAATTTGCATGTAAATAACACACATGCTTACTTTCACAGAGATATCGAATGGGTATTGATTATATTTGATACTGATATGCTATTAGCTATTCGATAGCAATACCTATAATGTTTTCTCATTCTTGCATCAGTCCTAGTGATTCTGACTGATTGGTCTGACGGAAACATGTTACAAAAATACCATGTTTGTACAAGTACATGTTTGCGCTTCTTCAAGAGTTATAGTAGGTAAGTAGTTTAAATATACGAGTACAGATAAAAAATAAATTTAACGCCGTGTCTTTCCGAATCCTTCGTACGAGTGTTTTCTTGACTAATTAATAATATTACTGCAACCAGCTGTTTATTTTATACAAATTTGGTACTTTTTTTTGCGATAAATGATTATTCCAATGAAATCAGATTTTCGGGTTCCATTTTGATTCTGCACTTCTGAACATTACTGTTTGATATACACCAAGTATAATACCAATCTCTTTATAAATAATGTAGCAACGAAAATTGTGCACGCCACGTAAATTTGTGGGTAAGGTAATAAATATTCGCAGTGATGTATAGGCAATTCAAACCCAAGAAATATTTTCAATATCCACTTTACCCCCAAAATCGAGGGGCCAAAAATCTATGCTAGAAACCGCTGGCGAAAGATCGTCCTGAAGAGGGGCAGAGTGCCGCCATTAAAAATAACAGGTGACGCATAGTTGCGGACGCGCGGCTACTGTGCCGGTGTCTACGTAAATTACAGAAATTCACCGGAGAAGCCGTAAATACTTGGTTATCATACTTGGCGGAAGCATGGAGGGGGCATTATACCTACATTCGCGTACATCGTGGCCAGAGATGGCGACAACCATGGATATGGCTTCACCGTTTCCATTCATCGGAGTGGATATCAAATGCAATAGTTCATGGTGCGCTTCCGACTAGGTGGTCGACCAGCCCTCGACCTCTACCTCCTAATCCAACCACCCACCGGTTTCACACCGGTCCCTGGCAGATTTACAGACGCGCCCGTTTGATATCTGCATCCGAGAGAGTCCGGGGCTAGTTCCACCTGTCCCGGATCCTCTGTATACTTTCCGTCAACTTGCGATTCACCCCGCGAGGACACCCCAAAGATAAATGAACCGTGCAAGCTGCTCGACTAATCAGAGATCTCTGGGACAATGTTTTAAGCAAGCGCGCGAGGATTACGGTGTTCTGCTAATGTATATTGTCCTGCAACTTTCTTGGATGTACTCACGTAGGTATGTATGCATGTACTTACGTCCTGATACTCAGCTACGGACGAACATAAACAACTGTGCAATTTTCAAATTATGCACTTCGACTTGTGACACTTCACGCCTGGATATGTACTATGCTTTTAGATGCTGTGTTCTTGTTAGAAACTATTTGGATTATATCCCCTTATTTTGGAGCAAGCATGCATTAAAGAATATTTAAAAAGAAATTGTATTTTCAAAACACAAAAAAAATTGTATTTTTAAAATACATAGAAAAATTGTATTTTCAAAACACAAAAAAAATTGTATTTTTAAAATACATAAAAAAATTGTATTTTCAAAACACATCAAAATAAATAGGAAAAACTTCAATTTAATAAACACATTATTTTTGTGACAAAAAAGTTTCAAACGCCGATACTTTATCAGAGTGTCACAAAGGAAACACCCCTTAATAAAGAAGCTCTTGTAATATTACGGTCACATGGTGCAGAATCAAGAAAGCACACATTTTTAGGATATGTGCTGCATTACTATTTGTTTACGGAATCATTGCACATGGTGATACTTAAAATATAGAATCCAGAAACACGTACACAACTTGAGACGTGCACGTTATTTATGCGTGTTGATATGATAGAGGAGCGACAAGTGTCTAAACTTTCATGGCGTATACAACAAGTTTAAGAGAAATTTCGTGCCCCACAGCTATATTATAACTTGGATATTGTGCAAAATTTAGTGTAAGATACTTAACACGCATAATCCGAAGAATTCGTGGTATAAGCGAAAAGGAGGTGATTGCTTTCTCAACTATACGCTGAAACTATAAAATTAAATTTACTATATTAAGTTGATTTCTTGAAGAAATTTGTTTGTGACTTCAGTACACACTAACATTTTTAAATCAGACCATAAAATATAAGTTCCTATACGTAATACAAATTTAATATAAATTCCTATTTTATATTAAATTATGTGTGCTCGTTATCATTAGTATTACTTTTTGGAAAGGATAATAATTTGAAATTGTAATAGGATCGAAATCTAATATGAGAATACATTATGAGATGAGTATTGATGATGAATGAAATTATTGGTCGAAATAGATTCTGTATCGGAAATTATTTGTCAATCAAGAGTTTTAAAAAACATGCATTAAGTTAGTAGCCAGCATTTATTATAATATTTCTAAATATGTTAGATGTATGGAACATTCATTACAGTAATTTATTCAGAAGCGCAACGTCCAAAATGAACATCTGAATACATAAACTACTAAAAATACACGTTTTAATAGCATATTGAACAGATACAGTATAAAGTTGGTCGAAAGCAGAGTTGGGCGAAGATAACATCTAAATAACATCTAGATAAAAGGTCCTTGCCGTTTATTCGTTATTTTAAGATAAAATAACTTGATTTATTCGAAGTGCCTTTAACTTCGATTTCAAATAACGGTTCAACTTTCATCTTAACTTCATCCTAGAAAATCAAATAACCGACCTGAGCCTTTGCGGCCTGACCCGCGCGCGGTCGCCTACCGGTCAGATTCTACAGAATCTGAATTTGTTTATTTTTCATCGTATCAATATGAAAGTGACACCAATGGATTCCTGGCGTTCTCCCGATTAATTGGACAGAAAATAATTTAAATCGGACTATTTTTAACGAAACGGGCTTTGAACTCTGCAAAAAGATTTCTCACGTAATATCCTTAATTATGGTCCGAATTATATAATTTTTGGCCCATTTTCATCGGGAAGACATGAGGAATCGATTGGTAATACTTTTATCAACACTTGTCAAAAACATGAACATTTTATGTGGCCCGTCGGTTTTATTGCTCTCGGCGGTCAACGGGCGGTCTACTGGGGTCCGAAGGTCCTCGCTCGCAGCGAGAAAGCAAAACAGTGGGGTGGGTACGTCTTTCCCGATAATCCGAGCCCACATAAAATGTTCATGTTTTTGACAAGTGTTGATAAAAGTATTACCAATCGATTCCTCATGTCTTCCCGATGAAAATGGCCCAAAAATTTTATAATTCAGACCATAATTAAGGATATTACGTGAGATATCTTTTTGCAGAGTTCAAAGCCCGTTTCGTTAAAAATAGTCCGATTTCAATTATTTTCTGTCCAATTAATCGGGAGAACGCCAGGAATCCATTGGTGTCACTTTCATATTGATACGATGAAAAATAAACAAATTCAGATTCTGTAGAATCTGACCGGTAGGCGACCGCGCGCGGGTCAGGCCGCAAAGGCTCAGGTCGGTTATTTGATTTTCTAGGATGAAGTTAAGATGAAAGTTGAACCGTTATTTGAAATCGAAGTTAAAGGCACTTCGAATAAAGTAGCTTCATCCTAGGCGCTTCAAATGAAGCTAACTTTATTTGAAAAGTTATTTTATTCGATTTTTATCTAGATGATGCCCAACTCTGGTCGAAAGTAATAAAATAGCTTCTCCAAAAGCCACTTACGGAAACACAAGTTTGATAATTATTTATTTGAAGAATACTACCTATGACAAAAAATATAACAAATGTGTGTTTTTACTGCATATGACCTTTTTGTATCTCGATGATTAACTACGCCTCTCTTTATGCATTATTAATTAAGCTACATCATAAAATAAGTAAAAAAAATTCAATACCAAATATTTAATTCTTATAAATACAAAATTATAATCAGAGGCATAACTCGGAAGACATTCCCCTCAACTTCCACTTCTAAATTTTCTGTTCCTCCTTAAACGTCTTGATGAGCCACTTGAATGCTACGTTAAGTAACGTTACCAGAAGATTTCTGTCGACGAAGGGATACAGTCTTTAATGTTTCAACGCTCGAAATTACATTCCCCATTACAAGAGACTGAGCCAGTTCGTGATATTAATTCTTGCGGGTGTATGTTCAAACACTGCGCATGTACACACGGACGACCGTTGCTGTGGGCATTCGAAAAACCAGATACGAGCCCTATAGCTTTACACGAGAACTCCATTTTGGATTATATGTTTCTGAGGATTCTGCACAGCCTGAAGGGCAGACATGATAGCATAATTATAAAAAAACTCAAAGGTTTGTTCACACATATATATGAAATATCTAATAAAACGGATTTTTTTAGCAACATTACCCTATCTTTTTATTACAGTTATTTATTAGATGGGTGCAAAAGTTAGTTCGCTCACTGTTAGTATGATTAATTGAAAATTAAATGTGTTCGGAAAATGTTTTCTTTTTTGCCACACGTACTTATTACAATTATTAGCATTATTTCTTGAAGAAGATAAGAATTTCAAATTAGAACATAAAGTGTATAGTAAACATTTATTCTGTAAAATATTTGACACGTATTCTTTGTTATCGGCAATCGTCCACGTTGAAAGGAGTAAAAAGAGTCCCTAAAGTTGGAGTCGAAAATATATTTTTTTAAATGAAATTTTCGAAATAGTTGAGCAGTGAGTTGGATTCCTCTTTAAAAACACACACGCACACTTTAAAAAAGTGTGTAAAAAGATATTCCAGATAATATGTTTCCGACCCCAACTTTAGGAGCTATTTTCATCCCTTCAACGTGCACGGTTGCCGATAACAAACACGTATCAAATATTTTTCACTATTCTACAAATGTGCAGAGTCTCATCAAAATCGTCGTGTCCGGGTTCGATATGTTCCCCTGCAAGCAGATAATTGATTTACTTTAATTAGAGTTTAATATTTAAATTAAAGTTGATAAGTGTGCGTCTATTTCTGAGCGACAGTGTATATGTGTACAAGGACGAAGGTATAAAGCAGGAGTATATGTCTGGTATTTTTGGTGTAACAAACACAGGGAAAGATTGAGTTAATTACATTGCGCTAATTATAATGAGCGTGAAATTTATACCATATTAAACACATGGAAAATATGATGCAAATAACTGCAGGAAAATTGCAAAACCATTACACCTGAAACGTTTTACATTACCACCTATCAAATACCAATAAACAGTAGGTAAACAATACAATGAATAGAGCAGACCAAACTATTATCGCTATAATCAAAAGTAAATTATAGTCCTGCGAACAAAATTTTTTATCTCTGGGGGTAAAGAATTAAGTATCAAGTTTTTCGCACACTTCCGAATATAATTTTATTGTACCTATACGCCGCAGTTTTGCAAATGTTCTCATATTATAGCACTCACTAAATAAAAACGTGTACTTCAAACGACTTCAACGTATCATTCAGCCCGACATAAATATGAATTTTGCTGAAACCACTTACTTCGGAGGGTAGGTTTCCAGGTTTTCGTTTCACGCTACTTTCTAACCATGCGGATTTAGTAATTAAAACAAATCTCAGCATTCGATTTTATATTCCTTTAAAATGAGTAAACTTGCAATATTTCAATTCTAGTAATATAGCTTTACAACTAATTAAGCTGATGCTGCGAGGCATTGTAATTTATATTCGTATTTATTCATAACATTATAGTATTGTATCGTGTAATCCACCTATAAACTTAATAAGAAAATATATGATTAATTTGTCACGTTTCACAGCAGGCAGCATTCGGAATATTTAATTAAAACCGATTTCTTGGATGCTGCATTGCTGCACATATAAATTAGTTGGGATTTGTACCATTTCTTCAACATTTTCGGTCTGAACATCATTTATTGAAAAACTACCAACATTACGGCAGCAAGTTTTCATATAAATTACGAGGTATATTCATGTTATTATTATTTATTATAAATTAACTACTTTTACTTTACCAGAAGTGTCCAATGTTAGACGTCTTTAAAATATTGATTGTTACGTAGTCTTTCGTCTATTATTAAGCAGGTGCCGTAGTGTGTAAGAAATTTGAAACGAGTTTCAAAACTGATATGTTCTACATACTGAAATAGCAGTATGAGTGGCAGAAACGAAATTTGAATCGAACCCTCCATTCGAGTGGTAGACGTTTCACTTCGTTCCATCTGCATTGAAATAAAGTTAGTAAAACCACTAACCACCGCCAAGTCGTCCAAACCGTCTCGCCCTCAACTTTCCAGGGTCGATTCGCATCCACGGGAACCACTCTTAAGTTGTTCGATAACTGTACTGAGCTACTTTCAAACTTGCTTCAGCTATAACTTTATTAACGACAGGTAAATGCCTTGCATTGGCGGATTACATTTTCAAATAGTAAAAAAAAATTTCCATTGATTTATGGGAATAAAGATTTCTACCTTTAATCCCTGCGGTCGTTACATTAATTATGTCCGTAATTTTTATTTTAGTGTGTTTAATTCAAATAATTAAGTGTCGATGAGTTTGCTGTACTGAAATTAATAACAGCGAAAGAGGGCAAGATCTGAAGTTACATAAAAATTCAATTAAAGAAAAGTATACAGAATAAATTTGAACAAAATTCAAACACACATTTGGTTATGTTACAATCACACATATTAATTCTGCATGCAGTAGAAACTTTCGAATGGAACGTTGTTATAATTTAATAAAACTTGACTGTATGATTATAGGTTCAATAGAATTGAACACATTCAACTATAATTGTTGTACTTACAAATATTATCGAACTGTGTTTGGTAATCAATTTACAATACACCAAATATCAATTTACAATTTGCAATACTTTATACCTTATATTGCACGAAACATATAAACGTTAGTATCGAGTATCTATTTAATAGTAGGTAAATAGTATCGAGCTATTAATTCGAAATTTTAGGATATGGATAAAATTACATCGGATATTCCCATATAGGCACCCATTAATTAGCATACCCGCGATTGAACAGCACTGCATAAATGGAAATAAAATTTGATGAACTCACTCAGTATAATTTTAACAAAGTTCTCGGAAGTGTCGTATGAATATTTGGCGTGAATATGTATGACTGTCGTATATTTTTCGCTCACGCAGTTGCCGGGCCTCCACCGCAGAAGGAGAAACACAGAATTAAAATCCTTAATGGGTAATGGAACACATAAACGTTTAAACTGCAATAAAACAATAATGAAGATTCAAAGATTGTAATAAGCAAATTTGAAAATACACTATGTAGTCAGACAGTTTTACATCACACAGTGTACTTTCGTTAAATTTATTTACATTCCTCAACTTCGAAGCGTATCACGTAACGCAATTATGAAATCAATAACCGGGTTAAAACATTTTGTTAAAATAAGTGGTACTGAAAAGTGATAGCAAATAATAAAATTATACATGAACCTTCCTCGTTGTAACTTTTAAAATAGAAGTAGGTACGTTAATTTGAACTTGGCTTGATATTTTATGATGTTCTTAGCGAGACAGTTTCAAAGCTGGCAATTGGTATACAATTTCATATTTAAATTGTGTATGATTTTTGTTCGAATTTATATCACTGACGAGTTATAATTACTGTAAATTGCAATTGAAAATAATGTATACGTTGACGTGGAGAAGAACGTTTCTTGTATTGTTTAAGGAAACTCAAAGACAAGTTTTATATTAAAAACCGAAGCTGTTGATATATTTAAGTCGATTCTGATATGTTTAGTCTCTTCGATCTCCGAGTCGCTTTCAAAATTTAGACACACGAAGGAAAACTATTTGGCCTACATAATACTTTCCCTTTTGTTTTCGATTTGTGTTCGGCGAGTGAATTGTGCATAATAATTCAGTATTTTCAATTGCACGCTACACTTTCGGTTCATGTTTTGGGCTTGCCAAGAGACGGTACGATTTGTCGTAGTACAGTGCTGTCTCTCAAATTGCACGCGTTTTCGGATTCTCTATACACGCGAAGCGATCCCCACTACAGTGTTGTCTCTCAAATTGCACGCGTTTTCGGATTTTCTATACACGCGAAGCTATCCCCACTACAGTGCTGTCTCTCAAATTGCACGCGTATTCGGATTCTCTATACACGCGAAGCTATCCCCACTACAGTGCTGTCTCTCAAATTGCACGCGTTTTCGGATTCTCTATACACGCGAAGCTATCCCCACTACTTCGTTTGTAGTCGCCGCGCCGCCGAGGGGAGACCGGTTCATTCAGCAGTCGAACTTTAAGAGTGAGGGGAATATCACATTCTGTCCTTCCAAAAATCGGTTCCGCTGAGCGACGAGCAAAAAATCCAGTTCTCGCTGCCCCATGCCCCTTGAGTGCTCGAGCGTGAAATCAAAGGAAGCCGAATAGACTACTCGTCTCCCAAATTGCGTGCGCCCGGTCCTGACACATGCGGCTATAGAGAGACACAACTGTATATTGTACCAGCCAAAGTTGAAGTGCGCCCTACGTTTCCTGCTAAGAAGGAAACAATGGTTTGAAGAAAAGTATAAGTGCAGAAATTCACTTGTATATACTTTAATGGAACCCCAATTTTTCCAAAAATATGCTTTTGTTTCCAAATCTCGAAAAGGAGATCAAGCAAAAAGGTTCAAGTTATGGGATACAGAATATGAGTGAAGGGATATTCACAATGTGTAACGATTGTCATAACGTTGAACCCCGTTTTAACCGTCCCATCTGTGTTTAAGTAGAGCTCACAGAACAATTGACCGTTCAGTCACTTCAACTCCTTCGCAAACCCTTAAGCTGGATCTGGGCTGGGTTAACTTCCTCCACTGGACGCTGTTTCATTTGGCCATATTACCATTAAACCGTGCTGACATCGAATACCACGGTATCAAATGCAAATTTGTTAAAATTGCACAGATCCGCTGAATGTGCAAGCTCTAGCCGCAGTAAAGCTCGAAACAATAACGGGCTAATATCTAACAGAATATTCGATTGCATAATTCTATGTTACAGATAGTGGACATACGCTATTGATTGAAGAAAAAGTGTACCGTGACTTTGAAAGGCTTCTTAATATTACTGTGATGTACAACAATTAAATTATGAAAAAATACTACTGCCTTTCTCGCTAATTTTAATAAAGCTATCAACTATTTTGTCTTCTAGAATACTGTCGCTTTTATTTTAAAAGTTGCATTAACCCCTATTAGCGCCGGGTATTTTAGCAAGTAATTATATAAAACTACAAACCTTGAGGAACAAAAATTAATTTATAAAGTTAAAAACTTAATAAGTTATTTTGTAAAATTAAAAATTGAAAAATTGGAAAATTACAGCAATGTAGGTTTTGCTGGTTAACAAGATTGAGAAATTATGGAGTTCTATTCCGACGGAATATTGTATATTTTTTAATACAATATTGACCTCGTGGACACATTAAGAAGTTATTTACGATTAATGTTAATGAAAATGGAATTAAATAACGTTTGATACATCACTGCAATTATTATAATTCATTTTACACGTTACCTAAGTAACTCAACAATAAATTCGGATGAGTAACATCGCAATGTTTTAGTAGTCACACAATAAGTTCTATACATAACTTTCCTATATTATACATAAATATAATGAGGATTTCATGAATACCTACTTGATACAATTTTAAACGCTCATGAAAACAACAAGGCACTTATTACCATTATACTAAAGCTACTTAATATTTTATTCCGAACATAAGTTAGACGTAACACAAATTTGTCCATGAAGGAAAGCGGTAAAAATCTACTAAATATATTATCCACAACGTGTATGTTCAGCGAATTTTTAAAACATTCGAAAAGGGGGTGGTTCGTGAAATGTTTGGAAGATAATTCACATAAATATATAACATAAGAGACACAGTAGCTTATCGTAATGATGGGATAGTAAGTTCATTACGATGTTCAAAGTAATCTACGGGTGGCAGAGCATTAATTACGATCCCAAAGGAATCTCCCGAAATGTCAGTACGAAATGTCATACAAGAGCGGCCCCAGTAATGCTCTTCACCACTCTCCCTTTAGCTCTTCAACAAACCCTGAGTCAAAGCTTCCTCTACGTCTTCCCGTTCCAGTTATGCACAAAAGGATGAAGATCAAACAGAACTGATGTACTGATCCGTGATCTGAACGCACACTTGAATTACACATATCGATCACAGCATGATAAGTCACTGAAAATTGTGTACCTAGACTTGCCAATGTCACAATGTGTGAATATTTATGAATGCGTCGTTCAATACTTATAACTTACAATCAGGAAATTAAGTACCTATAAGTGAATATTGAAATATATCGCGCTGCCATTGTACCGATTTTTCACTCAAATCGTATTTTTTTTGTGAACACCCTTTTAATAACGAATGATAAATGCAGACTTGGCGATGCTGTAGTAAAAACTATATTTCACAGAATGTTTAATCTATTTCTAAGCTATTTCAAACTATCACTCTAATAAAAACTAGGAGAAGTATAAATATTTTTACAAAAGTAGGTATATAAATTTTCTGTTCTATTCTATTGTATACATACCTATATATTATATAGGGAGAAAAATCGAATCGTGTAATGTATTACAGTATGATAAGTGCAATTACAATTTTGAAAATATTATTTCTACATCTTCGATACTTTGGATAAACTGTTACAGCATTTCTCGAAATACAAAAATTCAGTATGGAATCATAAGTCGAGAAGCTCTCTCTACCACTCTGCAATCTGAGACTTCGCTTTCAAAATGTAAGCAATTTAAATTGCGGAGTTCCACTTCCGGAGCGCGTAGTTTAAATGTCAAGCCACCGGACGTACGAAGTTGCAGGTACACTAGCGGCCAAAAGTTTCGAATCGAATTCTGGATTAAGGGAAACGGTTTTTTTGTTAAACAAATAAATTCGTGTACACTTTTCGCGTGATTAGATATTATCAAATGGTCCAAATTTGAAAATGGTCAAAATGAATGACCGAAACGTCGGAAATTAATATAAATATTTAATAATTGCAAAATAACTATGATTTTTTATTTTTTAATTTTTTAATTGTTTAAAGTGACCGAACCAATGCGCCGATACCATTTCAGTTTTCAATTAGACATTATAGTTATTGTCGATGAACCTAAGACATTGATAAATAAATTAAAATGATCAAATCTTTTTCCATAAACAATATGAAATATCTTGGAGCAGAATTGTAACGTTTTCCTTGAAGTCCCACCAATTTACCAACTTTTAACTTTTTTTCGTCTTTTAGGTTCGTCGACAATGTAATTATACTAGAAACAAGAAAATCCTTGGTTTTTTATTTCAGGGAAGAAATGGGGCCACACTTACAACCGTCAAGTTGCAACTCCGGCGCGCAAGTCCTAACGAACATGTTCATAATTCATATATCTTCATTTGTACCGAACACTTTGTAACGTAAAAATTAATTTTTATTGTTTGAATGTGAACTAAAATACCCTGAAACTTGTGAAAAGATCCGCTTAACAGTTGCTTAGAAAACAAATCCCAAGAATCACCTTATTCCTAGCGTCCTAAATAGGGCTCCCCTCTTAAAGTGCGGGGCCGAGTTCCGGGGAACGTGCTGAACTCGCCTCGCGCCGGCCCTGAGAACATTTCTCATACGATGTGATTTTAATGAAAATCAACAAGTGGTTCCAAACTTTTGGCATACAGTGTGCACTTATAAATGGGAAACATCTATGGAAAGGGTTCTCATATGTACATTTCACCGTTATCGATAAGCAATGCACATTTTGAGGTGTCTAAAACTGTACACACTTTATATCTCGATAATTTTAAATGCATTTACTGTGCTGTTCCATACACTGTTTTCAGTTTTATTCTGAAAATAGAAAATCTTTTAATTTTAATCCTTTGGTTATGTGTCTTAGGTAAGATTTGTGACAAAGTAAGTTCTAAATTTCGTCTTGTATATCATTTCTGATTATTGTCGTTTTTACATTGCATAAGAAACACAGTCAAGATGATCGTTAAGTTGAGAATGAAACGAAGAAATGTTAAAAGGCAGATATACTAGCAACAGGAATCCTATAATGCTTTTCTGACTATATCCTATTTATATACTAATTTAAGTGATTCAATATGTGTAGGAAAATCCTTAAATTAACATGCGCTAAATTAAACAATGTATGACAGACCTACGTTCTAATTTGTACAGAATTTTTCAAGATGAAACATCATCTATGTCACATTTCTTCTGTACAGCGAAGTAGCGTGCCAATTAGGCTGGCAGTTTATGAATGGCTGCTATATAAACCGAGAACGATTTACAATTTTTTTAATTGGTCCACACAAAGATGAAACTCCTTAAATACTAAAAAGAAAGGGTGATGAGAATAGAAGTTTTAAATGAATAGACCAATTATTCGCAATACAAGGGAAACTACTTCACTGTAAAAACATTTAAATGGACGATTCAGGAAAATAGTGACAGACGGATTCAGACGGATGAAAATAGTGGCAGACTTTTCTGTGTTGACCGTTCGAGTAAATCCTTTGAAAGCTGTTTGAGTATTCGGGTGGGTTTTGTGTTAATTCTACAGATTCTCAAAATTTCCGCAACAGCTACAGGAAGTTCTATACCTACATACATCCAGAAAGGTCAGAAAATTCAAAGATTCAAATAGAACAGAAGCTAAAATTCTTTGCAAAAAATCGAAGTTTTATTCTTCAAAAATCCAGTTGGAAACAGGTTTCACCCTTCAAAAGTAATATTGTGCTGGTCCTAAATATTCATTTCTCAAATTCTTAAATTCTTAAAAGATTAGTATTAAACGCGAGGATACGGAAACACTAGACATGTTGGGTTGCTTCCCGAGCTTTGCTTACTTCGGCCTATAAATACATACAGAGTGGTCGGCATCAGGTGAGAGTACTTAAATTTTCGAAATGATGAGTAACCAAATTGCAATGATCTTCGGTTTTTTAGATATTAATGTTTAAAAGTTTTGGCCAGTTCGACGATCAGCCGTGCGGGTTGTGCAAAAACAGCGACACATTTATCGCTACTTACAATTAGAAATAAATGCACAGCAGTAGTAGAACTACGAAATAAGCTGCTAGCCATGCGTCGTTGTTCTTTGACGGTGACTGTACAACAGGGTGGCCCTTATTTATACGTGTTGAATTTCTTTTTCGTATTTCTTTACACTCACCCCCCAGAACAGTGCCATTTGATAAAAAAATAGTCCCTGAAAAGGTTTATTGCAACCGGACAACAGGAAAGGGTGCCGACCAGGCCTTAAAGTTTAGAATTCATTAATAGTTTGGTAAGCTCTATCGAAATTTTATTCAAATAATATTAAAAGAGTATTTAATTTTCTACAATTACTGTATATATAATTTATTCGTGCTTCCAACCATTTTTTAGATAAAAACGTTTGAATATAAACAGCTCCGCAGGATACATCATTGTGTTTTCACTTTGACGATTACCGGCTTATGTAATCAATGATTAAAATTTTTCCCGTTTGTAGTAAATCTGGGTAAGTAACGGAGACAGTAATTCGCGTACATGGTACGAGCCAATAGCCCCAGAAGTACATATATACCGCCTTAGGTGCACGTCTAGAATCTGACCTTAACTGCTGTGTGTACAACGGAAGTCATAAAAAAAGTGATTCCCGTAAACGAGATAGTAAAGCCCTTCCTTCATGCATCCCCTGTTTTTGCAATCTTGCATTATCTTTATAAATACTTTTACTTCGAGCTTCGCGACACGTTCATTTTCCAAATTGCTTGCGATTTTGGAACATCCAAGGCTGATGCTTTTAGAACAATTTTCACACGAATGGGTTATAATCGGAGACATGAAACGTGTACGCCGTAATTAAGCTAAATTAAAGAGGCGTAACATAATAAGCTTGAAGTAATTATTATGCAGTTTGCTTGACTGGCTCTTAATTTTCATTTTCCCTCGCATAGAAACTTCACAATCGATATGAGAGACTTTCACGCTGTAGAAAGACATCCACTTATTCCATGGCCTGTCAGATTAATATTGTATGATTGTCTGGTCTGAGCGCGCAGAGGTTCCGTGTCTAATTAGTTAACTAAGTGAACAGTTGCTTCGGGTTATACACATCTATGATTACGTGTTTAAAGTAGGAATAACATGGTTAAATTGCAACTACATATTTAGGGAAGAGATACAAGTGTAACTACACTCGGAATAGAGAATATTAGCAATTCAAGATCCTTTCTCTGATTGTGAATTGAAGAGTCTGTGTAGAAAACACTGTAAGTGCAAAAATGTAAAAAGAAATTTTTTATCGGAAAATGTTCTACGTGTCAATGGTAATGCTGTGGTATAGAATTTCATTTTTGGAACTTACAGTGTTTTACTACGAGTACTCTTCAATTAGGTACGACGATCACCTTTAAGACAGAGTTTCTTGCTGGTATTTAGTTACAGAAGAATGGGGATTATAAGTTTGCGATTTCTGTTTCCCAAACAGTAGGTAGGTACGTTGACATCAAGTGAACATGCAGGAAAGAACTAAGAAATGGAGCAGTAGGTGGCCCAATGCTTTACTAGACTAACGTCAAGTATAGTTGTGCTAATAGCTGAGATACAATTATAAAGTTGGAGGTTTAATTGGTCTGTTGATTAAAAATTAACTGGCATATTTGTTATAAATGGAATTTGACATGAGGATAGATCTGGGTGCCTAATACTTCATGGGCTTAATTATCTCCTGTATCAGCTATAGTTCTTTTGACAACAGAATTACAATTATAAAGTTGGAAGTTCCAAACGCAATTAATTGTTTTTATATCTGTTATTATCTGGTATTAAAAGTTGGGTTCAGTATCAGAGTAGGTTAAGTTGTAAAAATTTAGTGTGGAGTGAATAAATATGTTTTATTTTGTCTAGGTGGTAACGAGGCTTTGTAATACGTAGTCGTTTCACTAAGTTGTCATTTGTATTCTGTATAATAATTATTATTGGTATATTTTGGAATAGAAATAGTTCACTGGTCGTTAAATATATCAATGTGTTAAATTTAAATTTAAATATAATCAGAAAAATTTAAAGGTGAATTATAATTTAAAAAAGACTGAAGTTCCCTGCGTCAATATATCAACGTTATCGTCAAATACTATAAAACAAATTGAAGTGGCATTAATTGTTGAAATAGTATCACACGCTTAAACTGTGGCTCAACCTTTTACGTACTCCGTTTCCTATTTGCTTTATCTCTTGAATGAACGTTACGTCGTTTCGCTTATGCGCCATTCTAGAAAGGATAAAGATCAGCTAATTTCTCCGCTAATGTTCGATCTAAATGCATATTTGCCCCAAGAGTACCGAATACAAAATCCCATTGTAACCGTAATTACAAGCAGCAGAGAATTTATTCTTTTCCTACGTTTCTACGATAATTACAATCTCTGCAAACACGTGTGCTAAATGACAAATGGACAAAACGAGATGATACTTCCTTCACTGAAATGCCAAATCGATGAGTATATCTTCCAGGAAAGTTATTTTTCTAACAAGTAACACCTTATACGAAAAAGCAAAAGTTCTTTCGTATTTATCATATTTGACATGCATATTTCTAATTTATTATAGCTGTGAAATCTACTATATAGGACAATACAAAAATACTTTCATTCATTTCTACTGGTACAACCTAGTATGAACGTTTGAAGCACTGAAACAGAAAGAATAGGTACTACAGTGGAGCGTCAATTATCTGAAATGCTTGGAACCGAGGTGGTTCGGAAATTCGAATTGTTCGAATAATCGAACAGCTCGGAGAATGAAGCATGGATACTCAAACTTACCCAGTTTTTAACTATAGGAATTAGACCCAAAATTATTTATTAAATACAAGAGTAATACTTCTGTAATTTTAAATGTAATATATATTACGCAAAAATTAATCAATCAATCGCATCGATGGTTGTATAATCGAATGTTCGGTTAATCGAGGTTCGGATAACTGACGCTCTACTGTCTTACTTTTATGAAAAGAGACTGTAATCAAATGAAAAATTAAAAACTTATTACTAAAGTCATTAGTAATATTTTGATATATGAAGTGGATATTATAATAAATGAAGAATAATACTTCTCACTATTTTTAAAAGTTTAAATTAAAGGCACTAATTGAGGACAATTTTGTTTTAATAATGTTTCAGCAGTGAAACCTTCTAGCTTCTCAAAAAAACTCAAGTCGTTTGGGTGAAATTTAAAAAAGTCGTTTGGACCACATTTAAAAGACTTTTTCTGTTTTAAAGAGTGTCCCAATACTTTTGTCCGCCATATATACGTGCTACTTTTTTCGAGAGGGTTTCCCTAACATTGTTTGAAAGCGATCAAATTTTCCATAAAACGTCCCAAAAACCATATACCAAAGTGTGCGCTATCGTGGATTAAAAATACTTTAGCTAACATCGATCGAAATACTACCAGGAGGAAATATTAAACGTGGAATTTCTCGAATCTCCTGTGATTACGAAACAAGTTTTAATTGCACCAGTAGGATACACACTCGATGCTCGTCAAACCAAAGGGGTTCGGGGATTCTTCCTTTGCCGGCGAGTAACTCGTTCTACCAGCACAGTCGTTAAATGCCATTTCAGAATATCAGACGCTTTAAACATTTACTTTTTTTCCCTACCACTCGAGCGTACCATAATTAAAGCATTAATGTTTCGTTTATCGCATGCCGCACCAAAGGGCCCGACGAATTTTCGATGCTCTTTTTCCCTTCTTTTGCTTCATCTCGTTACGCTTCAATCGCCTGAAAATTAGCAAGTTGAATTACGAGACCACGATGCTCGTTGATGCTTCGCCGAGCTCGCCATAGTGCGAATAAGCCTGCTTATCCTGAAGAAGCTTCTTTGTAGGAAACTTTTGAGTTCGTTAGTTACCCACTAACAAGGATCTCGGCAGCACTCCACGAATTTATGTAGTTTACGTGTTCCAGGTTGTCACCAATTCCAACTTTCGATGGATTTATTGCAGAAACGGTTTGGAATTTGTAGACGGGGGTTAATGGTTCAGAAAGAAAATTCAAGGCAAGCTTTACGTTTAATTTAAACATTGCTTTTTCAATTTTCATGACAAAAACAATATCTTGTTGTGCTTGGAAAATTTGCCTCTGTACCTATTATAAAGAACTTGGTATGCGAAATTTTAGCTTGCTGTGCAAAAGTTTATCCTGTATACAGGGGAAGATATTAGGTAAGCTAAACAAAAATATATTACAGTAAGAAAATAAACAAAATGACCTAAAAGAAAGCTAAAAATTTTGATGATTGTTCACATGCTGCGCATTAAACATTGCTTACTACGTATAATATGTAGGTACTATTATTAGGTTCCAAAAATCTGAATTTACTACTGGATCTAAGATAAACAGAAGTTAAATGGAAACTGAAATTGAATATTTGAACAGCTGGTAAGTTGGTAGATTTGCTTCAGCGAAGTCAGTTATCGTGATATAACAGCACAATAGATCGAGCCTGGGAAATGATTGAATTGAATGAGGGAGTCACGGATTAACAGATGCGTCAGTTCTTATAGAGAGCCATGATTAATCCTGGCTTGAAAACCGGTGAATCGAATGGCCTCTGGGCAAGGCAAAATGGAGACGATGTGTGCAAATAGAGATTGACTAGAAGCAATTCCGTGCAACGTGACAATGGGATTGACAGCGTTAATTTGATTTTGCATTGGTCGAGAGTTAACGAAATTTAATAAATAAATTACAGTACCATTATTAACAAGAATGTTGAAACAAATTACTCTTTCTTTCTTCGTGGTAAATATTTCCGATAAATAACTAAGTAGGTTTGATACGAATAAGTATAAAATGAGTTCCAGAATATACGAAATTTAATTTTTCTCGAATCAAAAACGAAAACGTCAACGTCATTAGTCATTTCTGTTTATAGTTATTGACTTCTTCTATTTAAAGGGATGATTTGTTATGAAAATTTAGGAATTTGTGAGTTTTTCAACTGTGCATAGATACTTTTCAACATCAGATACGGCGATAATAACAATCAAATTATACATAAAAAGGGAAATATTTAAGGAGCTAACCCAACACCACGATACTTCATGAAGTTTATCAATTATGCGGTATCGTGGTATTTGCAAATTAGAAACATAGGAATACATTTAAAAAATTTTAACATTTTACATAAAAAAAATATTAAAAATATTCTTAGCTTTCCCTTCGTCACAACCTTTTGGAATGTGACAAATAGCTGATTAGTAAACGATAATAATCCAACTTGTGCGACATATACGGTATACCTGAATTAAGCGAGATCGTAGTTAACGCTCTCGATTCAGCGAGCGCCAGGATCCAAAGGCACTCCCTAAACTTTGTAATTAAAATTCAAAGCACGCGATACCTCTCCGTTGGAACCGTAAACCACGAGAAAAGCAACGACCAGCCTGTTTGACCATTATAGCTTGGAGTAGTAACAAAGTCTCCTTGGTTTCCAAATACTAGCACTTATTCCAGTTATAACACATGCATAGGTGCATACATATTCAAACACAAGCAGAGAGGTAGACTGCAATTGCGTATCTAGGAACGTTAGGGAATCATAGATTCCCATCCCCTTTAAACGTTCTATTTCATTCTCGCAGAATCAATTCAACCTCAATACAGTGGAAGAGGTTTCTGTCAAATCAAAAATTTTTTTACTCGTCGGTTTAATCTAAAACTTAATTGAACGTTTCGAAGCGAAACATACGGGGTTGCAATTTAAAAGGACGTCCGTATTTTGCAAGTTGCCTACGACAAGGCGGAACTTTAGCGCGCCAAACTGAAACAGTCTTGAATATGAATGAAATATTTTGTGTGGAAAAAGGGGAGGATTCAGGTTGAACGTCAGAAGATAACAATTTAAATTAATTGGAATAATGAAGTTTAATAATGGACGTTAGCGGGTGCTTTTCACAAAAATAAATATGGTATTGATACTTTATGCATTTTGCCAAAATCACCACCATGTAATTTATTGTTGTTAAGGAGTGCAGTAACCATGCAAGATTCTAAAACTTTAAAAGCCTATGTCTAACATCAAATAAACATAATAAAATTATAATATAATGTTTATTCTTGTCACTGTCTATAGTAACAGTGGCCTTAGCAGTGTACAATAGTAGTCACTTAAGAGGGTACCCCATCTTGTTGGCATAAAAGAATGGGTAAATTTAAAATTTGTTTTCTGGAGTAAGTAAGTTTTCAGTGAAATATCGGTATCTTTCAATCCTGAGTAGCGAAATCACCTGCGTCATGGATATATCTATTTGTTGAGGGGCCATATTGACACTATAAAAAAAACATATAAAACAAATTAAAAAATTCTTTTTAATTGTTTTTTGAATAATATAAGAGTAGCTTAATCAATTCCAAAACGATTTATTTTATTATATGTTGTTTCTATTCAGAAAAATCTTTAAAAATAGTTTAATTTTTCGGCCAATCCAACTAGAATGACCCCTTAAATTACGGCAGGATCTAAGATTGTGATATTCGTTGAAAGGCGGATTCGATAGATCTTAAATAATACAGATACAGTAGCATCTTAATTATTCAAACATCATTAACTTAAGGTTCGAATACCCGAATATTTTACCCAGAATCCGGAAACGGGTAACGAAGAAATTGTTGAAAGAATAAATATAAGTAGCAACGAAAATGAAGCTGATAAAGAAGAAGAATATCATGCCGAAAATAATATTCCGTCTGATTCTGAAGCATCCACTGTATCGCGATCCATTTTGAAGTGATATAAAGCACAGAGAAGAAAGTAATCCCGTCGAAACCACGATATTGAGAAAAATATGCCACCTAGTGCTTCAGAAAAATTGGGAACACCGAATAGAAACCGAGAAAGTAATGAAATCTTCAATACTAATACATATTTATATGAGTGTTGAATATTATGTAACAAATACACGAACATCGTGTCCGCGACTAATAGTTCGGATAATCCAGTTTCTATTGTGATTCCTCATACAAAATGTTCCTCAACTCTAGGTACTATATGTCTTGTAAATATTTACAAGGAATTAGTAAAGAAGCTGGCAAGGGAAGAACCCCAACCCAGAAAGTTATAAAATTATGAAACTTTATGAATAAGTTGAATAGGTATATATCCCACAATTTTTTTTTGCTGCTGAAATTCACTTTAAGGGGGTGAAATTGAACCCTTAAAATCCCTCTATTTTCTAACTTTGTGTTATAACTCGCGAACTGTAAGAGATAGATAAAAGTTTTCAGACAAAACTTACTTCTTTTAACCTTTCGTGGTCACACTTTCTTATAATCAGAAATTGTTCACATGGGGTTCACTACACTCCAGCGTCATTTTTGAGTTATGTATCATTTTCGTATTTTTGACTCTTTTAACTTTTAACTTTTAGAAAACCATGCTCTAATAGTCTTTTTCCAGAAATGTAAAAAGGCAGGTGAAAAAGCAATTTCTTGGGTTAAAATTCGCCAAATTTTTAAATTTTAATATTAAGTTCTAAAAAGTTACAGAAATATTGGCAAAGGCATATACCTCTGAAAAAAATTCCAACGTTGCGATACACCACGTGTGACCACGAAGGGTTAATTACCACTATCATTTGGTAATTTCCAGTGCTTACAGTTTGCGAATTGTAACCCAAAATAGGAAAATAGCTGGATTTTCGGAGGTCAAATTCACCGCCTTGAAAGTTTCATAATTCTTTGATTTTCCGGGTTGGAGATCTTCCCTTCTAAGTGCCGTTTTTCAAAACCTTTTTCACGCATATTAGTTTCCTTCACTGTGCTAAGATTTTGTGTTACATATTGTTACTTGAATGCAGACACTATTAAAGTTGCACATACAAGCTTCCGATAGCTGTAACAAAGTTACCTTTCTGGATATTTGATGCAAACCATTAACATCTTTATTACGTATTACACGTAAACCAACGAAACGGGGCTGGAGAGGCGTCGTTATCTCTGGATCGTGATGCTGGCAGTCTTCCGGCATAGTTGCAGCCGTTATCCGTCATCTTAATGCATAACCGGAAGACTGAGCGACGCACCAGCGGCTTATAAACGGCGCGATTATTCCAACCTGGCCCATCCACCCCTTTGCCAATGTCTCCACCCCCAGCCAAGGTAACCTATCCTTTTCGTCTAGAAGAGTGTAATGTCGGTTGCAGCCTGGCCTGCCTGCTAGCCTTTGTAAATACATCTATTTGAATTTCATACCACGCGACCAGGAGAATACTTTTCAATATCTTTCCATTCTGCTGATCTTTCGGAATCGCGAACCGTGTCACTCCCTTACAATAATTTTACCAACGAAACGACTGTGGGGATGCAAATAATGATGATCCTTTGAAAATAAAAGTAATTCCTAGGAATCTACGGGTGACTTCAATTATCGGGTTGAAATTATTGCATCACTGATCAAATTGTTTACTTTTTCAGAAAGTACATACGTAGGTGGCTTGTGAGAGAATTTAGCTTTATAATTTGAAATTAACATTCTATTCAGTTTTTAGTGATTAAAGAATGACAAAGTTTATTTGCTCGAAGGAGTAATAGTAATTTATAGTATTTTAGGGTAAGTATAAACATCGCAGATTTTAGGACAATAGTTGGCTACGAAATTGTAGTATTTGTAAAATTTTGTAACATATATTTCCCTTTTCGTGGCAGATGATAAATCTCATTTTAGTGAAAACCGGCTGAGTATAAGGAAACCTCTGCGTTACCTGAATCGCTGCGACAAGTATAGTATAATTTATAATAGTACAACGCAACAGGATATTTCTGTTGAATTTAAAGACAATAAAAATATATAAAGCGGAATTCAGATGATTTGGTAGGACGCATTAAATACATTTAACTATTTTCTTTCAATGTTAGTTTATGTGTGACATCATATGTCTTCATATTATTATCAAATCAAGACGAGTTCCACAATATTCGTCCTTAAAACTTACCATTACTTCAAGCAACCATCTTTTGATAATCTTATTTGAATTTAGTTAAACGTTCAACGTTGAAACGTTCATCATAATATGATTATTAAAATATGTAGATACAACAGATGTTAGTGATCTTTTAATTATTTTTTAAGAGAAAGTTCTTTGGAATGGCTGCTTGATAAACACGTTATCAGAGTAAACACTTGGTGGTGTTATTTTATAATAATAAAATAATTAATCTTTTTCTAAAATTATTTATTCCTTTACAAGGGCGAAGTACATGTAGAGTTAATGTAATTGGTCATATATTGAAATTTTTGTTAACATGTTTACGTTATGGAAACACCTCATTAAACAACAACTTCATATATTTTCACATGTACCTCAAATTAATGTACTTTATGAATTCACAACTGACGAAGAAACATTTAAGAAATATGAATTTTGTCAAACACGTCTTCCAAAAGATAAGCGATGCAATTGAAAGTTTACTGTGAAATGGGGTCAATCCGTCACAATTATCTACGCTGAATATTTTCAGCTAATGGGATACAGTGGTCGTTGATCTTTCCAAACCAAAAATATTTCTAAAGTAATTTACCTAAGTGATTTATGAAAACGACATGCCCGTTGGTTACATGTTGCATGTCAACTTTCACACCGTTTTCCAACTGCTTTTATACTATTAAATCGAATAGCTGATTTGTTCTTCCATTTGTTTTTAAATTAATAATTCAAGCTGTCAATTATATAAGTCGAAACAGCACGTACTATAATTACTTTAAAAACTGCTCTAATAGATCATTTGTTACATATACTCAAACAATGTTTTCTGTGCATAAATGTGCACTTTTATAGCCGATCTACCACTTTCTTTCTGTGAGCCCAAGAAATCAATTTCACTTCATATCTATTACCGACAAAACTATAACATTCAAAAATTTATATTCTCTTTACAATATGCTGGTTTGATCGTTTTAAAAAATCAGTGAATACTTTGGAAACTTGGAAAAGATCGACAGTGGGTGTCAGTTTGCTTTGTATTGTGTTAATAACAATCCTCCAATATCAATTATAATTTATTACGCCTTCAATTCCTTTAATATTTATATTGCATATTTCTAATTTCACAGCATTCAAGCATTAATTCCTTTTACCATTTAGTTGGTTTAAATTCCCACGTTTCCACATTATTCATTTTGCAAAGCGAATTCAACGCTTCTCTTATAAATGTGAAAATTTGAAGATAGAGCTTTCGTACAATATGCGAAACCGGCTGAAACAGCTGGCGATCATATTAGTCAGCTTCAAAATCTCTGGTGTTAAAAGGTAAGTCCGTTATAATGAAGAGGTAATTTTACAGACGCGATTCACACGAATATTTTGGGAAATATTCGTCCTCCTGTGGAATTCTCCAGTTACCTAATTATATATGAAATAAGTTACTACACAGTGTTTAAGACATCTACCATCACATATAAGATATAACACAACTACTTCAATACACACATAATGTACAACATATAACACACAATTGTATTTTAATTGACACATACAAAAATAGTGTATAAAGAACATTTGCTAGTCACTGTAAGTTGTAATGTATATGTATAAATTGTGGTCACAAATACACTATTAAATAATTAAATAAAAAAAACGAGAGTTTAAGAAAATTATACCCTGTCCTTGAAGTATTTACAAGAAATTGCAAAATAGTGTTTAAAGTTTCAAATTAGAGGTATATTATAACATTCGCCTCTACATATGGACTATCAAATTTTGAATTCGCTATTTGTATGTTCCATTGACTCTAGACATAAATTGACAAGCGGCGTAACATGTTGTGCTACTTCTGGCCCCAAAGTGTTACTGCAGAATTCTTGCAACGGAATCAGCACTGGGTACAGTTACACCCTTATTCCACTCGGAAGCAACGAAAAAGCCAACAATGCCTTAACGTTTCTCAGAAGAAGCTTTTCTCACGAAAGTCGAGCTTTCGTAATTTTTCATTACACCTCTCCCTTTACGAGGAGATTCCTTGAAGGAAATTTTTCTTCCCCCGGAATAAAGGCAATTAACGTTTTACACCGAAAGCGCGTTGTCATTTTCTAAGAAGAAGCAGCCGCCCGTTACGATACGTAATTGTTCCTGGCAGACGGGTGCGTTCGGCGAAAGGGTCTAATTGTTAAAGGGCAATGAATATGGAGGGTACCTTTGATAGATTTCCACGGTATCCTTGATGTTTTATCCCATTTTAATTAAAGCCCATTACTTAAAACCAGGTACTGATATTTTAAACGTAACTGAAGCTCTCCCGAGATAGATAGGTATTACTAAAAGTGCTCGGGGAGCAAAAAAGAATCTAGAGCATGGACATCCAGAAAGGTTGTTTAACCCGTTGACCTCGTTAAACGCTCACGAAAAAGTTAAGTGAATATTTCTCTGTTCCTTCCCCTTTCACTCGCTCCTATCTCCTATCTCCAGGTATCTCGAGCTTCAAGAGCCCCACTCGTCTAGGACCGAAGCAGTCAGTTAATTAATTAGGAAAATTACGCGAACGGATAAAAACGTACCTATACCTGCCTATGAAGGGGCAGACGGTTAATCTTGGTCGTGTCTGTATATGTAATTCCGTTCTGGCGGATCTGCCGCGGCGACTTCAACGAAAACGTTCCAAGTTAACTAATTTAGAAGACGGGTTGCAGAACGGCAAGAATGCCAGTTCTCCGTGCAATCCGATAAGATTCGAGTGTTTGCCATCCCGAGAACACGGCGCGTCGATCCCTCTAACTCGAATCGGCTGATCCTGCCAATCCGGATTTACGAAGACCTATAAATTACAGATCTTCGAATATCTTTGCCATTGATGGGCTCGAGAGCGCCATTAACGCAAACGGGGGGAGTGTTCGCCTTAACGGAATTGCGGTTTTCGCTGATTTCCACGCGTACTTCAAACTCCGATTGCTCTTTGCTATGTCTCAGAACTTGGCATCCACTTGCGTTATGCACTTTATCATTCATAACACTGGCCCCTACTGCGCTCCCACTGTAGGGGAGACCGGGGCTAGTTGACTAACGAGGTTAGTTGACTAATTCCCTTTAATTGTTGTATTATGGAATAGCTGCGATTCGCGATATTGAAGCATATGAATGGCTAGCTTGCTATTTAATGTGTCGCCGTGACAAAGACTTGCGGGTTCTGACAGTGAGAATGAAAAATCTAAGTATAATTGAATATAATGGGCGGCAAAAATCATGTTTGCCAAACCGGTGGAAGAACTTGGGTCCTATTTGGGGCGAGGGGAGTTTAAGTTATCATTTAACTGGTTTCAAAATTGTTCGAAGAATACACACCGCTGCAGCTTGCTATTTGTGCATGTTTTGCTGAACTTTTATCTCCGAAACTAACAATCGTACGGAGTTTATTTTCCCCTTCCTGAATAAAGTTTTGTTAGGCAGAATAGTGGTTTTTGCAAAATGAAAATTGTAAACAAAATCAGTAATTTCGATAAGTCTGACGGGTGTATATAGATTTTTGTGGCTGACCGTATGTTCTAACAAAAACTTTAGCTTTCAACTGTTGACAATGTGGTAAGGATTAGTTAGGCAGAACTATACGAGGTTAGTTTATTGTCAATAAATATTGAATTCTTCGAAAGCGGTCTATCGGTTTTCAATAAAAACACACGGGTGTATAGTTTGTATAAATTGTAAGTTCCTCGTGTAAAATGTGCACCATTCTGTACAAAGATTTGTTTCCTAGCACTATTTTAAGCAATAAACTGCTTCTTGTGGTTTCTATGAAATATGAAAATTCTTGCGGTTGAATAAATTTCATAGAAGCTTGTAGAATTGGCAATCTAAGAATGAGTAGGATATCCTATTGAAGCTTCACTAATATTTTAGCGAGGCTAGTTTTTAAACATTATAAATAATAATCTGGTAATAAATCTTATACGTAAATTATAATTTCTCCTGTAGACTAATACGATTGTAATTAGTTTTCTATCCGTAATACCTAATTATTCAACGCAATGGAAGATGGAAAAATCGCGTTTCAAAACTGGTCCATTAATAATTCCTGACTTAATAACTTATAATTTCCTCTAGACACTTTCAAATCAATGTTAATTGCAAAAGTAATGATCGTAAAATTAAAAAGGGCATCTAATTTTGTTTTCATTTTTTCTGTTCACATTTATCGTGATTTATGATACATAATAATAGGTGAAAATTACTACAAAATATACGAAGAAATTGTTGTGCATGTGGTAGATAGTTTTACAGATAGGGGTAACCAATAAATTAAAAAAATAGACAGAAAGTATTTAAGAAAGAAATATTTAAACAAAATATATGTTCAAGGTAATAATTACCCCGTCTTCATTTTTTAACAGGCAGTTCGTTAATAGAGTTTCATTGTTGGTTGTCTTGCATTATCAGCACGGAAGCTGGGCTGCCATTTAAGGTGATTTACGGCAATTCAGATACCTGTTATCGTGAAGGACATACGCAGGGACGGAACGACCGCCCAGAAATTTCACGGCAATTTCTTACCTACTTATTCATAAGCTACTCGCCTGAGCTCGTTTAACAATGCGCATACAACGGGGAGACATAATTTTATTATATAGAAAACAAATTCCATGTGATATTATTTTGTTTGTAGCCTTCTATTTGCTCACGTTGGCTTACATGACAGCATTTTTGTAACTTTCGGATATTGAAACATAGAATATATTTTGTTTATAAAAGAAAATGATATATTCAATTGCAGGACAAAATTAATCACCAGGCGCAAGGATCAACTACTTTTAAATAACAATTTAAATACACCTAATGTCACTGTTTAATGTAGATGAAATATATTAATTTATTATGAAATAATAACTTTGAAGAAATAAATCTTTGTTATGTGATCGTTTTGACACTTGCAAACTTCATGCAAACCTTTTATTACAAGATTCAGAATTAGAATAGTATTACATATAACTATTACTTAAAAATGAATAACTCAGTTAATATTCAACAGAAGACAAAAAATATAAAAAATGATGTACCTAGTGAAATAATAAAAAATGGAATGTATCGAACTAAATGGAATGATGTAATTAATGTATAAGATACTAATATTAATACAATTTTGACGATATTTCTGTGTAACATGTTCTTTGAACATGTTGAAGTATTAATTTTCGAGTTAATTTGAGGTAATATCTACTATTTTCTATGACTCACTTTGAATCCAGCTAAGTCTTGAACCACACAAGCTAGAATTGCTTCTCTTCCAACTGATGCAGTTACATTGGCAATGGGTTCCTTGAAATTCGGACCTAAAAAGAAGACAAAATCAAACAGTTAATAGTTGTTACGGCCTTTTCCTTTGACATAAACTATATCTATTTTTAATTCGGGGACGATATTTTTAGTACAGTGTATGCTTCCAAACAACCATTTTATGTAGTCCATTTTTAGTATTGTGATTAAAAAAATTATATAATTGCATTGAAAGTAAATTTTCATAAATAATAAAAAATAAAATTAATAAAAACCAATACATTCCTTCAATGTTTTTAATGCGATGTTAGCGGTATTATCAAAGGTTGTGCTTTCTGTATTTAGAGAAAATTACAGTGTAAAAAGGCGAAAGTGTGTATAAGCGTCCCCGAAAATGAATACGCAGTAAGTTCCTTCTGAATAAGCTCATTTTCTGAAATTTCGCTTCGACATATTGGATTCACTATCTTCAATTTCGAAAATCTTACATGAAATTCGGATTCGGAGGCCAAAAAAGCCCACAGATACTGATCTCCTTAAAGTGTTGTGTATTTTGTTAAATAAGTATAAAAAAATTAACAATAAAATTCCAAATTCGTGCTGGACATAGAGAATTTAGTTGCGAGGAATTAAAAAACAATTGTTAATTTGAAAAAAATGTCATTATTTGCCACTGTGCGTCGACTCTGATATTAGCGGTAGAACTTCTGGGTCGCGCAGTTTAAAGCCGAGTCAGCTGAGCGCGCGGCAGCGTACGGAAGCACGCTAACGCAGTGGGCACGCGTAGAATCAGACCGTCACGCACAGAAGAGCCGACCGCGCTAACTCATTTTTACGGTTTGAACCAGCGCAGCGCGGTCGGCTCTTCTGTGCGCGTAGGTCTGACTCTACGCGTGCCTCGTGCGCGTGCGTGCCAGGAGACACTCCTCTGCGCTCAGCTATTTCGGCTTTAACCTGCGTGATCCGGAAGTGCCGCCGTTAATATTTAACTGTTAAACGGAGACCAAATTCTAAAACGGTAAAGGACTTTTCGATGTCTTTTTGCACTAGGATATTGCATGTGCCGCATCGTCCCACAATTTGGGACACTCTGTATACTAAATTTAGCACCAGATCGCTTTCAGAAACTGAGAAATGAGACGTTTCTGTCGTGTTCTTTGTCAATTTCAGCGTAGAATTTCATGGATGCACAAATTTCAATTTATGACATTGATAGTTTGGTATAATTTGTAAATTGCATTCGACAATTTTATTCTTACGATGTCACACTAATAGGAGAAAATGTTCTAACTTCGTTTTTATTCCTCTCCTGTCATTCTCTCTCTCTCTCTCTATGAGAGGGAAGGAAATTCCTGCGGGAGAATACTATAGTACATTTAAGTAATTATCTAGTTATTAGGTACGCTACGCTTTAATGAAACTTCTGGAAACCAGCATCCTCCTTATTTAAATCATCTTTCGCAAACTATAAATCATAACTGTGTTATAAAAATCTTGTAAAGATACGTATTCTATAATTATAAGTGTCAATATTCATTAGAGAATATAAAGTGGTATGCTATTTATGTGGATCGTTCATTACAGGAATATTTTCTTCTTTCCATCAACCATTACCTGCACTTTCATCACGCTATGTTTACCCTCATGTTCTATTCATGTGTGATTTTTGAAAAGCTGTTACATTTCTTTCGTGGTTCATTATATCTGTTTTCCACGGTAAGTGATGACAGACAAAAGTTAACAATATGTATAATAAGCGTACAAGTTGTGTCAATAGTTATTAAAACTTTGATACTTCATCATTCGTTCATCTTAAAAATAAATAAGTAGTAGAAAATAAAAATCGGTTTAATAGTAAATCACTGAGTCGGTCTAAGTAAGATTCATTTCACAATTTATTTATAACTTTAGGACTGCTTTCATTTTTAGAAATGGATGAAAAATCATTAAATAATATCAAGAGACACGGCAGTGGGGCACAGATTGTCTATATTACGCCGCGACCCGCTATCAAGAACCCTGAGATTATCGAATCTCAATAACGGCTGATCCGATTAGATTTTGAATGGTCTTAATGGATAGCTTGGGTTTGATTTACATAAGAAAAGTGTCTTCGTTTTGGTCCTACGTACCTTATGACCTGAGATATTTCAATGCAAAGTTCCAATTTGGCGAATTTTATGTTCTGAAGAATTAAGAATCGTCATCGTCAAGTGTGGGCAACAGGGGAACATGAAAGGGAGATGAAATGTCTTCAATATCCACGTCGTTGATTCGATGAAGGTTTCGGCACTTTCGGCCAATCGCGTAACAAATCGTTGTCACGTGACAGCTAGCAGAGAACAGAACTATCGAGGTAAACATAACCTAGCTAGTGTCAAACAATTATAACGTGTCAAGTGTGAAATAAGGAAACTAGTTAAAAATTTTTAAATGACACGAGTTTTTGCACCATAAAGGACACTGAATTATTGTCTCAATTAACAAGGTAAATCACCAAAAAATTTTAATAGGCTATTTATGTAGAGCTTATAGAAACGGAGGGGACGCACAGACTTGGAAGTTGTCCGGAGAAGGTTCGACAGAGAAGCATCTTCTTTCGCACAAGTTCCTACAAAACAATATATTGTTTTTATACCAGCAAACTATTTTTACATTATAGATTAAATATACGCGAAGTTATTCGTCATTACAATTAATTCATATGAAAAATAGTTGTTTCATGAATTTAATTCGTCTTTCGGATACCGAGATTTTTCAGTATCTTTCGTTTCATTTTACTTTCCGAAGAATGCATCCTTTCTACACGAATAAATTGCAATAAAACGAGCATTGCCCAACCAAATAATAAACCGCGAAAATGACCATGCTTCTATGTGCCGTGTATTCTCATCCAGTATTTCCTTTGATCCTCAACAGTGTTACAAGTTGTATAGCTAACAATACCTTTTGTACCCAAATAGTATCAAACCATTTCGTCCAGTGTGCTCGGTAATCTAATAATACGGACGACATTCAAATGCAGGGTCAGTTAATGCACCGTAAGGTAACACATAAACCTGAATGCACCCTGTGGCTCGATCGAATCACGCATTAAAAGGAAGCGTCATGGACCAAAGATCAGCCGTGCCCCAGGCGAATACACGGTCAGTTACGCGTAGATGATTTGCGGAGAACATAAAACAGTGAAGGGTGTCGTTACGACCACAGAAAGGAGAAAAGCCACGGCACGTATAACGTGGGACGTAGATGGCTCAGTAATGGGAGCATAGGGGAACTATAATTCCATCGTACGTGCCTATCCATCGAGGGTGCACACAAGGGGGTGGGCTCTCGCGGGAAATTCGAGCGTATTAAGAGTCTCGATCTAGGCGGGTTTGATGGATCGGCTGTCTCGAAATGGCTACCGACTTCAGCGCCATTTTAGGTTGCGACCCTCGAACATTATATCCTAGAGTCTGCATCTACCTTCTGTTCTCCTTGCTATTCCATTTTATGTAACGAGTTACATGCTTTCTTCCCGGAAACATTACTTGTAGCACGGGACTGTCACTGTATTCGTTGTGCTTTCACGTTACATGGGAGAATAACAAGGGGAAAATAGACAGGATGTCTTTTAATTCTCTGGCCTCCGTAGAGGAACTGGTTGGAGACGTGAAAGGAAGAAAAAAGGTTGTATAAGCGTGAAGTCGGAAACGTAAGTTGTTCGTAATATCAATCCCATAAAAAAGTTGCACTACTTACGTCTCAAAGCTACACCTATCGTCAATGTAGGAAGTGGCCACCGACTGCCTATGTACAGGGTGTTAGACTACATGTGGGCATTCTTTTAGGGGTTGATTCTATAGGCTAAATCAATACGAAAATCAAGAGTGTCGATATTGCCGCAGAGACTTCATTTCCGAGTTATTAATTTTTTAAAATACGCCTAACCCCTCAACGACCACCTGAGTATCCCGTCCGAACCCTTAGTTTTCCACTGGTCGCCCGCCTCCGTACCTGGTACGGACCCTAAAGTCGTAGTTCCTATATCGCCCAGGAAAACAGTGGAGTTTTTCGTTTCAGAGGTCGGTCGTTGAGGAGCTAAAGGGCGTCTTCCGCGAGGGACTTAGACTACTGTCGGCGCGCAGTAGTACATAGTTAGCCAGGTCAGACACGATAAGGATATTGCCGTAGTCACCTAGGAAGTGATGACATACACTGCCACGACCTTAGGCGGGCGTTTTCAGGTGGCTACGGCACGGCCCTGGTCGTCCCCGACCTGGCTCGCCCCGACACTAGTCTAATTGTAAGTCCTTCAAGTCAGACACTTTTCAACAATTAATAACTCGGAAACAAAGTCTCAAACACAATCCCGTCATTTATAATTTTCGTATTATTTTGGCTTGTGGAATCATCTCCTAAAAGGATGCCCACCCGTAGTAGAACACCTACTATATACATCTATTGGAACGTATTTTGTGCATTATTTTTACCTGTGACTATGATGGCGGTCACAGATATTGGCCCGTCTGGGCGGTTTCACGAACAGCGATCGAGGGGAAATCGACCCTCTCCATCCGATCCTTGCGCGTACTCATGGATTTGTCACTTCGAATTGCGTGACTCCTGAAGGGTATACATAGTGAGGTGGCGTATGGCTTACCTCCTCCTATGGTGTATGTAACCGTGTGGCTGTGTTTATGCCTAGCATAATACATATGTACTTCTGCGTGACGAAGGCCATAGTAGGCCAATACAGGGCGTCGAGGCATGCAAGCGGCATAGTGAGGGCTACCCCTCACTCGCTCTGACCGGACAATATTTGTGACCTCCGCCATAGCACAGCATTGCACAATTTTTTCGTAATTTTTTAAATTCATTTAAGTAAATCCTGCTTATTTTATTGCTGCTCAAAAATTGACACCTATGGGTGTCATATCCGGTGACCTATGAGGCCATTAGTTTATCACAGCTTTTTTCTTTTTACCGCCCTAACAATCTCCTTTAACGAGACCAAGCAATTGAGAGCTATCCTGCATGTGTGTAGAACGTTCCTTAACCAAATATATAATTACTAATATTATTGTTATGTCGTAGGTAGTCCACAACATGGATTTGAGGAAGAGAACGACAAATGTGCTGCGGAGTCTGATGTATGGATAGTATAAAAGCATTTCCACGCGGCATACTGTAAGAAAATATATTTATTCTTACGTGAATGTACTTACAGAAAGCGGATAACTGTTTACATTTGGATTAAAGCTTAAGGGAAATCTTCATTTTGTATATTGCAACACATCGAGGGCAGAAAAATGTATTCAAACTCATATGCACTGTTTTCAGTTCTTCTAACATTTCGTTTAATCCTCTTCTATCGTTGACAGATCTCTCAACATTAATATTTCAAACATATCACTGCGATATAATTTACCTCCCCCATGTTCATTTAGCCTTTGAAGCTCACATTTCCATTACGCAATTTTGCGAAAGGGTATTAGCGCTTTCTAACTTTGTACGGATCAGAATAATACAACTCGCATAGGTTTTGAATTGACAGTAGTAGCAGAGGTTCCCTTTTACGTTCATAAAGCGTACAGCTCCTCAAATAAATACCCACCCACAAACATATTAACGCGTTTGAAGGAAATAATAACAAGGCGAAACGAAATGCTATTGGAGGGTTACAGGTCAAGTAGAAGCTTATGGATGCGAATGCAAACATTTTGAGCATTCTATTTACATACGTATACCTTGTGTAATTATGTTTCACGAAGCAGAGAAACAGACAACCTAAATAGAACATAACAAATCACAATCCTCTCGGTTTTATCTGTGAGAAGCTTGAAAGATTCATGAATTTGCAATACACCAGTGGGTCTTGAGAGACAGGAGGAAGATTAAAATTTTCTCCGCTATATTTGAAACTCTGAAGTATCCCTGGTTAATATATATATAGATATATATTATTCATTTTCTGTCTATTTGTTCATAATACACAGTTACATCGCTGCTGCACGGATTTCGTTCAAATTTGGCACATATGCTCTACACATCCGAATGGAGGTCACTGTACAGGTTTCTCGTACGTATTGTTGTGCTTTTTTAATTATAACTCGCGAACGACCTGTTCGATTTACCTAAACAAAAGTTGACTTTTTCAAATCCGCGAGGCATAACCCATCAAACAAACCCAACTTTATTTTGCTGCTACCATTTTGAGCCGAGCTGTGTGCATTTTTCTGTTTGGATCTGGTCGGATTTGCAGTGTATTTTTGGTTCAAAGCAAATTTGTATTTTTTTTTTCTCTTAAATCATTTTACGAAAATTCTTATACTAATTGATATTTGATATTTTAGTACGTTTGCTTGATATTTGGGTACTTTCCCCAATATCTGGGTACTTTTCCCAATATTTGGGTACTTTCGTCTACATTGCGGATACTTTTACTAATATTTGGGTTCTTTCTTTTCTATCTTCGATTTTATCTGTTTTTATTGCCTTTCCATCAACTGCTTCGCCGCTTATAATACTGTCGCTTTAATTTTAAAAATTGCATTAGGGGAGACCGGGGCTGGTAGGCCAATTTTTCAGTTTTTGATTTTTAATAAATTATATGGGCGAAATATCATTAAATCGGCTACTATATTTGATAGGGCATACATTTGGCTATTTGAATAAATTATTAACATTGACTCAATGTGACAACATTTAAGGCATTTTAATGTTTTTCTAACCCCTTACATGCTGGTCAACCAGCCCCGTGGTCGGGGTTGGTAGACTAACAGTATGGGGTAGGTTGACTATAGGTGCAATCAGTTAAGAAAATTTTGTTACCAACTTATCTGAGTTGTTTCATTATAAAATATTTATTACTTTTTAATAATAAATAACAATTTAAACCTTTATAGTAGCAATAAATCTTATATCTAGTATTATAAAAATATTCGCCATCTTCTATCAACTAATTACTATCTGCACAATCTGATGTGCAATTTGTGCACTCATAGAAAAGTATATTTCCTTTTACGCATCTCCTAGTGTCTCTACAGTTTTCTTTGGGGTATCACTGGGGTTGGTTCACCAGCTTAGTCATGTAACCCCGGAGGTTATTAGTCAACCAGCCCCGAACGATCATTTTGACTTCAATACTCTATACAACCTGTAATTATTTATGTAAAATCAAAAACGCAGTCTCAATAGGTCGTTTAATAAACAAACTTTAAAATAGTCCCTTCACCTTTATTCTACTGTGACTATATAGAGCGTGGAAACATAAAATCTTTAAGAAAATATATTTACTTACGTAGCCAATTTTTCGATAAACGCTGGTAACTACCAAACAACGTGTAATGGTGGTGTCGGACACAAATGAATGACATAGTAGAAGTGACTTGCTCCTACAGAAAATCGCTCCGCGGTAGAGCACACGTCGGTGGAAAGTTATTAACAATTAGTCAACCTACCCCTGGGGCCAACCAGCCCCGGTCTCCCCTAACCCAGGTAACACCGGGCATTTCAGCTAGCGTGCCTATAAATATAAACTGAAACTAATACAGGAAGGATAGATAGAAGTTCTGACTGTCAGGAATGGAGAAGACGCTGCGTGTGCATGATAAACCCATTGGCTGTCGCTCTCCTCAACAAAAACTTAACTGCAGCAGTCTGATTAATTAGACTGAATTACTTGAATTGAAAGGTAACCGCAAGAGATTGAATTGGATACATGAACAGTGTTCAGTTCGATCGGTAACTTTCTACTTAATCAGAATGTTTCCATCTGTATGTCGTCAACGTATGCCAATGGAGTAAGTAATTGACGTGCAGCGTATTCACTTCACTAATTGTAAGTAACAGACGTTGGTATAGCTTTTTGTACTGTATTTTAACGGAGACTGTAACTAATTGTAAGTAAAGAAAATGGAAACTCTAAAGCATTTTTTATACAATTTAAATGAAAATCGTTTATTGTTTATTAAAATTATTAGAATTAAGTTACTATCAGCCATTCTCCTTATTTGTTTCAAAACACTTTGAATATACATGTAGACTGCGTCATCCAAAATTCCAAATGAGATAAGTCTTCTCTTGTTTCGCTGACGGTATAAAAAAAAATTGCACTGGAAAAGTTAAAGCGTGCAATAACTTTTATATAGTTTCTCATTATTTAAAAACGAGTAGATAGTATTATTATCCCTTTGGCTTCCTTTAAAATTTCTGCAATTCGTTCATCGTAACGCCATTATTAAACATTAATTGCGTATGAAACATTTTTATTACTCGACATGTTCGATCAACAACTTTTTAATTTACGGAAATATGCATTTCCATGTAAAGTAATCACTGCAAGTTAATAATGATATTAACTGGCTGACGGAGATCGAAGTAAAATATTCATGAATTTTTTTGTTATGAAGTGGCAGTTTTTCTTTGTTAAAGAAATATCTTTTCATTTTATCAGTAACATTAATTATGTATTTCTTATCCGTAAATTTGGACAGAGCAAATCACAAACTAGTTTAGTGTATATATTTATAAGAATTAGTTAGAGTATCGAAGCACAACTATATTCAATACCGTTATAATGAGTATGAAACCATTTTACAAATCTTTCTAAAACTGGGAGAATGCATTCTGTAGAGCCACGTCATATATTACTAGATCAACGCACGGATTCGGGACCACGGATCTACGTAGCATTTTTAAAAATTTCGTCAGCGAGTTTTGTAGCGTAGAATGAGCTCCCATTATGACCTCATTTATGTGTGCACGGTGGATCATGCTATTTCGCACATTACATGGAGAGTTCGTAAAGTTTTTCGCCGAAAAATATTCCATCCTAAGTGTTGTTCCGAAAGTTACGCAAACATTGTATAGAATATTTATGGTAACGCAAAGTGTTGTAGCGCATATGGAGTAGCGAACAAATGTTGAAGTTAAAACCTTTGCATTTTATGCTTTTACTTTATGATAAATTAATATCGAAATTGCACTAGTTCATAGTAGAATAAATGTGTTAGTGGAGATATGTAAGTACGTAGAGTTGAAGCATATGATAGTTCAGGAAATTTATTGTTAGTGTCTTTTAATAATTATAAGTAGAATAAATTTAGCACGAATTTGAATATTTGAAGCTAAGATTACGTAATACGTCGTAGATTAAATTATAGGCTATTTATAAATAATAAATAAATAAATAATAATTATTATAAATGATAATAACTGTAAGTATAAGTTTTATAAATATTATTTTGCCAATTGCCCAATATAATTTTAATTGTTTTCAGATTAAAACTATAATTATTATTATTTATTTTTATCATCAATAATTCCTTGGTGAAACCGGGCAACGGGTCAGCTAGTAAATAATGAAGAATCAGTAACTTGATTTTGGCGATTTATCTTTTACGTGGATCAACGCCTTAATTATGTATAGCACACGTTAGCTACTGATAAGAGAATCAATGTAAGATAATCAAGAAGCCGAGAATCCTATGGGAAAGAATGCAAGGGAATCAGATTTGGATGCTTCTGTAAGATTATTTTCGGGCATGGTTAGAAATCAGTGTTGTGGCGACGTCGACGTCGACTACGAGCCCCTCCCCTCTGTCCTCATCCCCTTTATAAGGGCGCAAAATAATAAGAGTTTCGTCTGCTTAGTCCCGCGAGTGCCTACATCTCTATTTATGATGACAGTATCTCGGGCTCTTTATGCCAGCTGCTGGCAAATATGCATGGCTCGATCCCCAAGTCGCGAAGTATTTTCTTCTTCAGTCTTCTTTGCCCAATCTTGCGGCCAGAGGATGATAATGGAGACAAAGTTACGTATTCCCGCTTCACTCATTCCATTCTTATATTTTCTTCTTAGTTACGACATAAGCGTAAAATGTGCGATCACGTCGGCTGATTTTCTCCCTAAACGACTATGAAATAACGATGCTTTTTAATATTAGCATACCTGACTGTAGTTTTTCTAACTGTAATCGTCATTGGGTACCACAAATTGACAGAGCAGCAATAGAAGTGAGTTTAAGCATCTACAGTTTGGCAACAGAAAAAATACGATTCTATACAGCAAGGAATAATAAACATTTAACCTCTGAAAAACATTAAAATCCGTACATTAGTTCTTGAAAAAAAAATCATGAAAATAGACCTCCTTTTGGACCAGCAAAGTAGAATCGACCCTTACCTTGACGTGTAAGGAATAACTCATAAGTTTATAATCACAGTTGCCATTTGCCTCACTGTAATACCTTCATGAAAATATATTCCATAAAGAACTTCTTTTCATGAAACCGTCGAGTCACAATACATCACTCCCATTGGGTTCACATTCACATACATACATTTGTAAATGTACTTCGCTCGTTACGGAGACTCCCTCGCAGACGCGCATCCCTCTTTAGTATCTACGTCACGCGCATTTTCCTGCTCGATCGTTTCATTCAATTTCACCACCGATAAACCGCCTCGTATTGTCACCTTCCTTCACCACCGTTAAATCTCCGTTTGCTCCTCTGTATCGCGGCAAACACCATGCCTTTTCATTCCTACATTTATCTCTCGCCCGCGCAACTTCCCCACACCGTCCCTCTTCACATTTCCATTACGACAAGGATCTTATATAGTAGCAGCGAGGACACGGCATATAGCATAATAATGAGCCATAAACAGCACAACACACGGCCGCTTTATTTCACCATTCCTGGTGCCTGAAATATCTCGATCCTCTGAAATCACTTCGCGCTCGCTCCCAGTAACTTGCCCCTCTGGTTTCGCCTGTATCCATCCTGTTTTCTAGCTGCTCTTCGCTCTCCCGCATTTACAACCAGCTTTAATGAGCGCGCTGGTAACTCATTCGAAACTCGTTCTGTCCGTAGACATAACATTCTGCCCGTTCGCCGAATCATACGGGGAAACATGAGAATAGAATCCCCGTTCAATTTGTTGTCGCGATACTGCTGAGAATTCAGCGCCGAGGATTCGCCAACCACCAGGCGATGGGTTTCACCAGAAAGTATATTATTAAATATTGCAATACTAGCAATAATAACAAAATATGCTGAATGTAATTTAAAGGAATTACTTTTATGTCTGTTTTTTTAAGTAATTTCCCATGTAATTTCTGCAAAGTAACCTTTGTATAATGAACATTTAAATGTGTATATGTTCATTCACACTTACTAGTCAAAATTTAAGTCCCCGATTGAATGTACACTTAGTACGATATGTTACAAAATGTGTTACCAGATCCAGATTTGACCCTTTAAGGATTGATTATGGCAAAATTTAGAAATTGTTTTTTTAGGTATTTGTGGTGTTAGACTAAAACCAAGTATCGATATTGAATTGAGCCGAAGTGATTTTCAGGACTTCGTGAAAACACTGAAGGAAGTAATTTCATTTGATTCGTCATCGTCATATTTATTATTATTCATGGACAATCAACCGAGAGCATAAGTTTAAAATGGGTATATTTGTGTATTTTTTCACTTTTCTATTCTTTAGATTAGTTAGTCATAGATATAAAGCTTTGAATTCTATTTAAAATTTGAAGGACGCGAAGTTTCTTCTTGCTTCTCAACAGAAATTAACATATCCAGAGGCCACTGGGACGCAAAAATTCAGACAGGAACTATGGAATCGTGGGTCAGTTACTCAAATTAAGGACGTGCGCAACGTCCCTGAACTGCATGCCTGCATGTTTCATGCAACAGACTTGTGTAGAGCGTACATAAAATTCAAAAAGTTGACAAAATTATCATCAGTTGCATTCTCAGGTCCAACTAGGTGAGAATTGAAACCTAAAAATAGCATAATATCGATATTAGAATTCACAGCATTCCTCGCTTTAGTGGACCCAATGTTTGAAGTTTGCAGCTAAACTTATTGCACTGCACGAACTGAACCTCCGATTTTTGAGTTCTTCACATTGTTGAAAACAAAGGACTGGTGTATGCATTTAGTTCTAACAATATTTCTAGAATCTACAAAGTCAGTCCTAAAATCATGTGAACGATTCTAAACTATCAGATTAATCACATAAACTTTAGTAAATTAAATGATAAATTAATAAAGGTGGCAACTATTTCTTTCTGTGATATCATCTTGTTGGTATGGAACTATGTTGTCAATAACTAAAAATCTGAAAGAGTGGTATGAATATTCAGTATAATATTTCCAACAACTCTATCTTGAAAGAAACGAATATATATCAACAAAATATATTCCTTCATATAAGACAAGGAATCGTCACATTCTCTTCCGTTATTCTAATTCCAAAGAAATTCACGAACTTAATCACGAAGCTAGACGTAATTTAATTAACTAATTTTCCGGTGGATACGAAGTTTAGTGAAACTCGAAGAAAATAAATTCCCTGTTAAAGTGTTCCAAGCCTACAGAAACAAAGATTAATATGCAATGGTACAGGATAAATGAAATTCTTCGTTCATGAGATATGATGTTGAAAAATTTCGGTAAGCTACCTAAGTGAATGCTGAACGCGGCGTCGATCAATTGTCCGGAGTATCGCAAAGCGTCGTATGCAAAAGAACACGCGTATAAGCGATCACTTGTCACCACGTTCCTTGTTTATTGCTAACAGGATGTGTTGGCAAAGAAGCAGCATGTGATACTTGTAACAGATTGCATTTCGTGCCGCGACACACTTTGTTACCTGGGTTTACACTTTCATGCACCAGAAACGACCTCACGTTTCCCGGCCCGTGTCGGTCTATTTATTTGGGCCACTTGAGTTTTCAAGGCGCTGTCACCTCGTTCGTGACAGGAGGCCCTTTTCAAGTTCAGTGATCCGACTTGAAAGGCGTTAGAATATAGACATTTGATGCACGTATATTCCACGAATGTCCACGGTCTTGGCTTCCTTTCTGAAATATCGTATATCTTTGCACAACTCAAAGTTATAGTGCCAATAAACTACTGACCTGATATAATTGTCCAAAGTCCATTATTTTAGTACATATAACATGTCACACTAGTGGCCCATATTTATACGTGTCGATTTTTTTCATATTTCTTTGCTCTCACCCCCTAGAATAGTGCCATTTTTAAAAAAATAGTCCCTGAAAATGTTTATTGCAATCGGACAACAGAAAAGGGTGCCGAAAAGGCCTTAAAGTTTAGAATTCATCAATAGTTTGAATTTATAGAATTTCTCAAAAATGGTAAGCTCTATCGAAATTTTGTTAAAATAATATTAAAAGAGCTTTCAATTTTCTACAATTGCTGTATATAGAATTTGTTCGTGCTTCCAAACATTTTTTAGATAATAGCGTTTGAATATAGGCAGGTCGACAATTCATCACGCCGAGCTCTCTATATTCAAGCGCTATTATCTAAAATTCTAAAAAATAGTTGGAAGCACGAAAAACTTATATATACAATATTTGTAGAAAATTGAATACACTTTTAATGTTATTTGAATAAAATTTCGATGGGGCTTACGTAAAATAATGAATTCTAAACTTTAAGACCTGGACGGCACCCTTTCCTGTGTTCCGATTGCAATAATCTTTTTCAGGGACTTTTTTTATGGAATGGAACCATATTAGGGGATGAGAGCAAAATAAATCGCAGGTTGAAAATAAGGGCCACCCTAATGTGACGCGTAGCAACACAGCTGACATGTCGCGAAGAATGTCGAGTACTTACAATCCATATGAAACATATTCATCTCGAACGACTTGGAATGACCATTTCTGTGAAGTTGGGATGCTTTAAATTTCCTCTGACAACTAATACCGTGAGCCCACGTGAAATCTAGTGGAACGGAATTAAACGAATTTCTGCGTTTTGCCACAATTTTTCCTGGCATGGTGTGCACCACCACACACATAACGCGACTGTAACTCATTTCGGCTGTAAGTGCGTGCGCACATGTACGTGGAATATTACATGCAATATGTCATATACCCGGATACCCCCGCGTACATTCATACAATACGTTATATTTTCCTCCCAACGACTCACACACGGTCGAACGATTTTCATATCGAAGGGGATCGCTCCGTCCTCGAATTCCTTTCCGCTTGAAGCGCCTTTTACACTTTACGGGAGGGCAGGGCCGAGTGAAAGTTCAAGAATGAAGCTAATATGAGATGGAGCTCCCTGTGTGAAATCATTAACGGTTAATCGAACAATATTTCTGGCCGGTTGGTGCGAATCGATTACATTAAATGGTGTTGGTACGTACGAAGAAAATTCTTACTCTTCCAATATACGGTTCCAGAAATAATTGGAGTTTCAAAACGGTGTTAAGAACGTAAGTATAATACTGGACATTACTTTTTGAGACTAAATTCACTATAAATTAATCTGAAGAAGGTGAATAAGTGGAACCAGTAGGCGACGATAGTGAAAATATGCAGTGTAATAAAGAGAATCACGGTTGTTGCTATTATCGTTACTAATGAAACATGTAATACTAGTAATTAATTGTAGAATGTAACGTGATGGATCATTTATTAATTGATGATGATTGGAAAATTGTGTGGTATAAAACGTAGTGGCAGTACTTTGTCGAAATTTTGAGTAATTGGTTTTAATAAAGACAGAGTAGCAATGCCATGCTTCCAGCTAATGGTATCCAACAAGATGATTAAGGTCTAAAGAAACTGGAACACTTCCATTAATTACTGTAATTTGTGCAATATAAACGCAGTCCTCATAAATATACTTGCCATTAGACCATAAATACTACTTTTTGCTATGGAAAATTCGTTACTAGCGTGATAGTTGACAGTTGTTTAACGTTGCTTTTTGTTATTAAGCATATGACGGTACTCTGGAAATAATGTTTACTTGATCGTCGTCCAATTTTCCTGAATCTAGAATATAGTATTACGCGGAGAGAATAAAGAAGAATGGTTAAATGTTTTGTAACTTCATATCTATCTAATTATGAAATTGGAATCAATGTTTCCGTTACATTTGCAGGCTCTCCAGTGTTTATTCAGCTAGTATATTTAGAAAATCTTTTAACTTCTATAGAACATTAAATTTATATATATTTCCTTGGGAATCTAATGATACCAAAAAGTTGTCGACGTTTGAATGGCAGTAGTACTGTAATAAAAATCACTTCCTGATTACAGTTAGAGTTCTGAATATTCTAATTGTTTTTGTTTTATACATATTATGCTTTCTGAATACAAACGCGGAAGGACAAATGAGAGGAGTTATACGCACACGTGTTTTACACGATTTTAGCAGCAAAATTGAAAATATAAATTATTTTACTTAATCATGAGAATTTTAAAATTTAATATTATGTCATTGGCTTTGCCTTCGATTTTATATATTTGATTCATGCTACTACTATTCTGGGCTTTTCCCCTATTTCCGTGTAAGACATTAGCATAGCATTAGTATGACCAGTTTTCTTACTTCAAGAAGTCGAGGGAGTGGCTGCATCCCTAATGACAGTTTGCACCTACATACAAAAACGACTGGTTCCTTCCTTTCCCGTGAAACTTATTCGACTTCGATTAGCAGTTAAGTACACCGTCTGTCCAAAAACTTAGACAACACTTAAGATAAAAAATTTGTATTAAAGGAATCTTTTAATGCAATGTTTACCCAACACCACACACTTTCAAGCCTGTTAAAAAAAAACATTGAAAACTGTTCTTGTAATCAGTTTTTGAAATTGTGTGTTTGCTCACTCGTCACAGGCGTTTGGATTTCTTTTACGCTGTCATGCCGCTTTTCCTCCAAAGCAAACTTTAATTTTGGGAATAAAGAGAAATCTGCTGGGTTCAGATCGGGGGAATACAGGCTATGAAAATAAATCGCGATTTCGGTAGATTTTAGGTTTCACACGCCGAATGCGTTGCAAAAGCCAATCAAGAAAATTTGCTACGGTGACTGTCCGGTATTACTTAAATCTTCTTGTTCGACTAAATATAATACTTAGGTACTTATTTTAGATTCTGAACCAAGCATGTCATAATATTGACCTGACTTCTCATTAAATATTATACTCTTTGAACTACAATCACTAGTTATAAATCTCTGCAACGATTTGGAAACAATTTGTTTTGGCAATCACATTACCTATTGCTGTGTACATTACGAATTTCTTTCTGTTGCTTATCACTTCAGAAATTTCAATCAATTGTATTGAATCCTTCATCATCTGATTAATATATGAATATTATTATATGTCAACCTTGGACTGTCATCGCGAGCTCGTGCCTCGTTAATTTTTCAATCTTGTATCTGATGTATGTGCTGATTAGATAGAAAGTCTAAGCAGGTTGAAATTCGTTCGCTGAGTAACGAGGCTAACTCAAATTTTACGGAAGGCTCGCAACTCCGACACAGAGTAACAAGATCGAGCGTAACCAAGTCGAAATCTCTTCATCCGTTCGTGTCGACACGCGCTGCCAGACGTTCCGTTTCGATGCCTCAGTCAGTAGTATGTGTACGGAGAAGTTGCCAGACTATCACCAGCCCCCTACGAACATCTTCGACTACTAAGGACCCTCTTAATTGCATGCGGTAATTATTGTTTACGTGGCAAATACATCAGCAAGTGGCTATCCGATTCTCACTAAAATATTACTAGCATGTTTTACGTTTTAATGTAACATTAAATTGACATTCCTCTTGTTAATCATTACTTTTGTCGATGAACTTTAATTAGAAAGTGGTACAAAGTATTTGACAAGGTGCGAATCGTCTGGTAAGGATATGGGCGCATTTACAAACATGAAAATCTGGTTGAGCATTTAATACAAAATTAAGGGGTTACGCCACATGGAGGCGCACGAAACTAGACGAATTCTTTTACAGTTACTATGAGATTGAAAATTATTTCTTTACTTCTTATGTGTAGAACATGTATTAGTGCATATATTGTATAAATACTGTACAAAAAAAGGAAAAAATGACCGAGTTATTTGTTGTCCCGCGAAACTCTTCCGCATGAGCGGATGTATCAAATATTTCCAACACTATTTGTCCGATTTATTTCATACTTGGTACACATATTCTTAATGGTATTATCTAAAATTTAAAATATCTAAAATGTAGATAAAATTTAAAACATCTACAATTTAGATAAAATTTAAAACATCTAAAATTTAGATAAAATAAAAAATATCTCAAATTTAGATAAACTTTAAAATATCTAAAATTTAGATAATACCATTAAGAATATGTGTGCCAAGTTTGAAATAAATCGGACAATAGTTTTGGAGATATTTGATACACTGCACACGCGGACGAGCTTCGCGGGACAACAAATTACTCGGTCATTATTTAATATTTTTGTATAGTATTTATACAATATATATGCACTAATACATGCTCTACACATAAGAAGTAAAGAAATAATTTTCAACCTCATAGAATTCATAAGATAAGAGAAAGAAGTCTCAAGAAATTATTACTTGTTTAACATTAATGTAAATACAGTTAAACTAGCCCTGTTTTTCATTTGCAAAATTTCAGAAATTGTTTGAGGCAATTAAAAAGTATGTGTATGTACACTATTTTAACCATATAACGAAAGAATTTGGAAGTGATATAGTGTTAGATTTAATCTGTTATATTTTTGTTCTTAATTCCATTTAGAACATAATGCAGAACCACTTATACCTACCATACTTAGCAATAGCACCCACTACATAGTACTAGGAGGTAGCTACGTAGATGGTACTACAAATATAAAAAAATTATAGGGTACTAAAATCTTAAAGAACAACTTTCTCGTTATTTTTAATAGTTTCCCACCATAAAACATTTTGAGTAATCTTTTATGCAGTCTACATGGTACATTACTTGCTTAGAAATACTAGAACTGAAGAACTCTATATAAACGTAAGATAGTATTTACATAATAAGTTGAAGCATTTAATCCCACACTTTACAACAATCCTTACACGATTGAATTCAACCAAAAAAAGGGCAGTTAGAGAATTCATAAGTAGTTTTTCATTTAACAATTCAGTTTTCAACAATTCACCAATCGGTGACTCTGTAAAATCAATTGTTTTTCATTTCAGTTTATTCTAGCGCATCTAACCTTTAGAAAAATGGTAATGCAAGAGGTTAATAATGCATCGTTTCCGGGGGAGAATAAATTTGTAAAGCGACAACTTTTCGCAAGAAGCTTCATTTCATAAACAGCGCCGGGTAATTAAAAACGCGTTGGCATATAGGAAAATATGTGACGTAAAACTAACAATACGGGGGATAGCTGACCCCACACAAGAGAAAAAGTCACGTAGAGCAATAAAACGTGCACGTGGATGACCTGTGGGCTTTCAACCACATATCTTCATCGGTGTTACCGGCCCTCCCCGCTCTTTATTATTGTCGCTGTTGCTATATCCATTAGTGTTAGGTCGGTTAACAGCATTAGTGACGTTGCCGCCTGTTCTGTTGACAGAGTCAGTGGAGCAGTGCCACGTGCTCCTGGCCAGGGCCGGTTGTTGCGTTCAAAAGCAGCAGGTAGCCTTTGGTGCTTCCACGGAATGTAATGGAATGAAAGGAAAATGAAACGAAAGATGACACGATGTAGAAGCGGGGAAGGCGGGGGAGTAAAGTTCAAGTAAGAGACGAGTAAAGTAACTGCTTTTGAACGACCGACTGGCAGTGTTAAAAGTGTGAGTTATTCTTGAGTTACAAGAACCTCTTGCCTTCTACGACGCAACTTTACCGGGAAATTTGAAGCGAAAACATTTTTAGAACTTGTAAAGTTCCTTTTGGAATAAAAGTATGGGGCGTGGCAGAAATGTGTAGAGTTTTTTAATACGCTAGAATTATAGTAATGGTAAATTGAGGAATGAAAAACGTTGGAAAATATTCGTGAACATATGAGCAATCTCTGTTGTCTTATTTTTAGGCTTCAACATTTTCCATTTTCCACTAATACCTTTATTCACTGTGCCTTCAGTGGCTCAGAAATTTTTTGAGAAAATGGTACCTATAGGTGGAAAAAATACCAAACTTTTTGGTATTCATCATTCTCGCTGAAAATTGATAGTAATTAAAGGACTTATCGCTGTTGATAGAAGACATGATTTTCTTTGTGATGTTCTCCATGTCCAAGCGGTGTTTCTGAAGACAAAAACTCGAATGGATCTTAGAAATCTAATTAAAACTAGAAGTTCTTGGCGTTCTTCGATTTTTGCTATTTCATTTTCTTACAAAATGGTGACCATTTGGAGATTAAAGGTCTGGGCACAAATATCAGTTCCGTGTCAGTTAGGTACGTTCCGCCAGTGTCGTCATAAAAGATATCGTTTGCTTGTTTTGGAATGGAGCAGTTCACGCTTGTCCGTGTCGGGGATGTTAGTGTGGAGCCCGTATCCGTACGGTAAAACTAAAAAATTGGTTGGCAACGATATTTTGACTTTTGCACTGACGGTGTGTTAAAATCGCTTGAAAAGGACCTTTTTTATGACCATGAAAGTTTCTCGGTTACAAGCTCTCGATCCACGTGCTTCGCGGATCCTAACCCGTAGAGTCAAAAAGACAAAGACAACAATACTGCCGTGTTAATTTGAAAAAGCGTATCTGCAGCTTTTGCTTAAATTGAATTATTGCTGCTAGGTAGCACGAAAAATAAAAAGTCATATCTGCATTGAAACTGAAGTTATAACAGTTTATATTTCGGCCGTACATATGTGAAATCGATGCCTGATTTTGGCCGTAATGCCTCTGACATTTTGATATCACTGAATTTCGTATTTTTCATCAAATCTACTGCGTATTTTGCAACGCTGTATTGGAGATGGCACGCCAAACATTGTATCTGCACCGGGAATGTCTCAAGAGTTTAAATTGGGAAATCTGGAGGGCCAGACTGGACCTTCTCGTTTCATCTCCTTTTTAAATAAACTTGCTTCAAAGATATCAAATAATAAATTTAAAGTTGTGCGAGGCTCTGTTATTTTGAAACCACATTCGTAGCGTCAAAAGACTTCAGGACAAATGGTGTATTTCAAGTTGTGAATAAAGCATAAGAAATTCACCATTTTTGCAGTGAAAACTAAATAATACTAGATATACCTACATATAGTAATAATAAATTTTCTTCCTTTTTTTGGAATTTATTGTGAACAAAATGCATCGGTACTCTATAATCTATATGTATAGGAACTTTCGTCCTTCGAAATTAAATTAGAAAATTGTATGACAGCTGTTAGACTTATGATACGGGACGAACAATATTTTAATAATTAGTCTGTAAGTATCGTAGAAAATCCGTTGAATTTGAATGTACTTTTCCCTGTGTTCTATGATACAAAGTTTAGTAATTTATGTAATTTAATATGCCCAGTAAAAAGTATTGGTTTCAAACAATTGTCGGCAATATAACATTTTTTCATTAATATTTTTACTTGGATTTTTAACAATTGTTTTGAATTACGGCCCATAGGATGATTCAAATTACCTTTCCTATTCAAAGAATAGGACAAACGATCGGTAGTAGCGTCATAATTTACGACGCGTCGAAGATAATTAGCATTTACGAATATTAGTGTTTTACTGTGAATCAATATAATTGCGGGAAAGGAGTACCACTTGTAAACTTTAGATTATAATTTAGCTCTGGCAGTATAATCAATGGCGTATGGCGAGGAGAAAAGCTTATTCAAATATGGCAACGAACCCAGTTGTATTTAAAAATTTATGGGAAACTTAAACTAAAATAAATAAATTTCCATTGAACATGTTTGGTATACATATTACAGAAAGAAACTTGCAATGGAGAAAAATGAATTTCTTGAAATTTTTGAACTTTTCAATATCCGGCGGGATATTGAATAAGGATTTTCAATAAGGAGGGTGACAACAGTGACATGTTACAAGCGAAACTAAACGGAATATTGCCGTACTACGTTAATATAAAAGATTCTACAAGCATATACTTAAAGTAGTAGAAAAATATATGTTTAATAGCAATGCAATAAAATTAGAAAATTTCCTCTTTTTTTTACTAAAATACATTGCTGTCTCGAAAAGAAGCCGCGTCTTCTGTCTTGAAAAAAGCAGTCGTTATCCCCGCTACTTCTTTTGTAAGTGGTTGCCGCGGCGAGTGAGAGGTGTCAGAAAGGCCTATTCCGTCCTTTTTCGATAGACGGCGCTGTGGTCGTGCCGCTCTCAGTCATTCTCACTCGCCACGACAGAGAGCGAGAGAGAAAGGGCTCGTCGAATAGACTACCCGTCTTGAAAAGAGCTCGTGCCAGGCCCCGATGTGCGGCTTCTTCTCAAGACAAAACTTTATACGTGTAATTTCAGTTTATACTAGTGTTTCTCAAACTTTTTCTGGCCACCGCCCCCTTAGTTCTATCAAATTATTCCAACCGCTCCATGTCACATACAGGGTGTCCCATTTAAGTCTTTCCACGCAGTTATCTCCTAACCTAACGTGTTAGTATTCGGGGTTCCCGAAGTAGGGTTTGCGGGTTTTTAAGAACCGGGTTTAAACACTGATTTCTTTTTATAAATTTGTAAAATTCGAAAACCAGTGTTTAAATTAAAAAATCTGGTTTTATATCCTAGAATTAATATGTAAAAATGAATTAACTATTTAATTAAAAACGTTATCAGTTTGGCTGGAAATTGCCTAGAACACAAGCACATTGTAGTAGGCAATTGTTTACTGTAAAACTAATCTTCATGAGTTCATATTTTCTGAACGAAAAATACTAAGTGAAATTTATAATTTATATTTTGTACGGGTTTTAGTTATTTTTTTTTATAATTTGGTTTCATATGCAGTGTATTTTATTGTGTTATATTTTTGTAATTCCATAAATATTAAAATAACTGTACATTTTTAAAATAAGTAGATATATTTATTTACTATTTTAATTATATTTTTGGTGAAAATTCGAAATCCGAATTTTTGGGGAATAGGTAGTGGATTTCAAAAATCGTTTTTTTTTTAAAGTCGACTTGTGTATAAGTTGCGAGCATTCTAATGTTCCAGTCCGTCGACTATTATTGATGTAATTAATAAAAAAATATTCATTTCAAAGTATTCAATTGTTTTACTTTGCTTAAGCTTAAAGAATATTTTAAAATGAAAAGTTTTTAAAACGCACTAACGTTTACGTACTAATAGGAAATTGTATCTATTGCTTCAGTAATTTATTATACTATAAAAGTGAGAGAAGCGTAAAAGTTATTGGAATGTTAAAATATTAATGGGATAATTTATAAATAGTAAATACTTTTACTTTCGCCTTTTACTGTAATAATATCCAAATTATTTCATAACCGTGTTAATAATAATAAATAACTACGTTTGAAGCACGAGTGCAATTTCTACTTTATACATATGTATATAATAAATGTGATTTTAACAAAGAGCCGTACGCAATAGCTTGCAGAACATTATAATGCATTGAACGCGTTCCGACAATAATTGATTTGTAGTATTGTTATGTGATCAGGGGGGCTCTTTTTGTATAAACATGGCCTGTATTTATTGTGTTACACATGCAGGACGACTACGAATGTAAAATTAAACGACGACCACCTGGCACAAAGCAAAATGGAATAATCACGAGAAGAGGGCGATAAACGAAATATTCAAATTTTTAGATGTATTATAATTATATGTACGAACGTACAATTGGTCCTACTTACGCAGAAAGCTATGAAATCATTTCTGCACTGTGAAATCATCGTAGCTTTCTACATAAATAGGCCTAATTGAGCTGCTTCTAAATGGGAAACAGTACCTTTCGAATCGAAACGTTTTTAAGTGAATGAAATAAAACATTTGATATGCAAATTTTCCATGTGCTACTGCTAAACACTTTTGGTGAGAATGATGAACAATACTCAAAATTAAAACATATGCATGGGAATAAAAAAATAGAGGTACCTATAGACTACGGCAATAGAAAATAAGAGCAAACAATTGAAAATGATATTTGAGTTAGAAGACTGGTAGCAAGCCTCGGGTAAATTTACAATAAACTTTGCTTCATGATAGTTCCACGAGGAAAAAGAAGAATGTTATATGATTATAGAGACTTTTAGACCTTACCATTCTCGTGGTTCTCGAAGTAAAAAGGGGTAAAAAGAAAGAAGTAAGAGTGGAAGTGCTCGTAGCGTGAACGCTCTCAGAATCAATAACCGCAAATTGATAAAATTTCACATAGACAATAAAATTGTGTCTCGAGTTACGTGAAAATTGCGGCATGGTATAACAAGCAGATCTATGTTTACCTTATTTGGTGTATGCTTGTACAGTAAAAAATAGTTGTTCCATTTTTTAAAATATCGCTGAATAATTTTCTATAAAATTTGTGTTAACTCGTCTTGAAAATGAATAAGTTCAGATAATGATTAATGACTTCTATTATTTAACTTAAATTATCCCATTTCTATAGTCAGTTTGGTGTCTTCGTTTCAGCTCTTCCATTTACATCCCTTGCAACTCTTTTTTTTATTTTTATTTTTCCTTAATCATGAGTTGGTATTACCTATAGTGGAAACTATCAAATAGACAGGCAAGTGCATTTATAAATAGTTACACCTTAAAAGGGTACAATCCACTGCAATTAAAATAAATCTTATCTTACTGACAGCTATTTTAACGAATATTTTTGACATTACATGCACTTTGTATCTAACGGTATTTTGAATATCTAGGACGAGGAAACGAAAAGTAGCAGCTTCAGTTAAGTGGCTTGTATTTTGAGAAAAGCAGTAAAATGGACCTGTCTTGTACGTTTTCAAATTCTCAGTTATTCTCACATTTCCTTCCTTTATTCAATCGAATATGTAGAGGGGAAAAGGTGTACATTTGGAGCACTCCTTTTGTTTTGAGGAAAACATTTATTAAAAATGTAAAAATTGCATAAATCAAAACTGGAAATGGTAACTCATAGATCTGCGAAAATGTATCAATAGCTTGTGACTGTGAAAAATCACCTACTTTGAAGCTGTGGCTATTCTACAAGATTTTGTAGAACCAAAATTTTTGTGACCAAAAATGAAAATGTAAAAAACAAATCAGAAATAGTTGATTTGTTACAGATTTTATATTTTAACATTAAAACAAGTTATTTCATATTTGTAGTCATCACGTGTAAAATTTCAAAATTATTTAGGCCCCAAAAATTAAAAAAATTGGAAATAGAAAAACTGTGAAAATGAGATGAGGTGCAATAGAAAATAAACAATGGCAGGAAATTTTTTTTTAAAAAATGTGGTTTATTATTGAAATTTAATGTAAATTTGACATTCAATGAAAGTTTCTTAAATATTTTAACAGAAATCACAAATAAATACGTCACTGTCATATCCAGTGCACAAGGAGTGACATAGTATAACATTAAGAAATAAAAAGGGAAAGAATTACTTGATGAAATAATAGAGGTTGGAATATGGACCACCTGTCACCTTTTTTCAGAGTAACGGAAAAATCTCGGCATGGGAAAGATATTTTCAAATAACTAAATATAGCATATTGAAGCTCAACTTTATGACTACTTGTACCTCTGTAACTAACATATTACATTTGTCACTTAGTGTGGGAAAAAAATAATTAATCTCATCATAAAAAACTTTTTGCCCGAACAAAAACAGATACTTTCACTTTGTAGCTAAAGTAAACAAGTGCCAATCACACCAATTTAACCTGATGATGTAGAGGACATTAAATGTTGCGTTTATTCAAAATCGAAAACTAGGTGAGTCTTCGTGAATTTTTGTTACAAAAATTGTTTGACAAATTAATTTGAAGTTTGCCAGGCTGTTTAATAGTATCTTGAACTATTGTTTTGAATTTTTGTGTGACGGTAAACAAAAACGTGGCAGATACAGAGTGCTGACTGAGGGCGTTGAAAAAAAACGGGAGGTTCTGGCGTTGATGGAAAGTACCCTAAGGATTACCTGAAACTAAACTGAAACACAAAAAGGAAAAGAGATTCTTAATCTATATGAATATGGCCATCTGTGGTAGTAGATTTGTTGCCGTATCTGTTACCGTTCCCTGTTTATTTAAAGAAGTTTTCCCGATTATTGGGCGAAATTCGATTCATCTTTTTCAGAACATTGCCATTTTTACAATTTTTTATTTATATGGATTAGAAATCCCTTTTCCTTTTTGATTTTTTTTCAAAGCTTTCAGTTAGCATTCTCCATGTCCCACGTTTTTTTTTACCGTTACACCAAAATTCTGAACAATAGTTCAAGATGCTATCAAGCAGCCCACCAAACTTCAAATTGATTTGTGAAACACTTTTCGTACAAAAAATTCAGCAAGACACCTATTTTCCGGCCCTACATGGTACAATGCCCCCTTAACAGAGAAATTAGCACCTGATCCATTTTGTAATACCAGTTGTAATGCCGATCCATATTTACCATTGAGCTCTATACTAACTGGAGTGTGAACAGCAGTTGGAAGAAGCAGAGGCGACAGCGATCAGAGAGAGAGGGGAAAATAGTGTGTCCATGCATCCTTCTTCTTCCTACTATCCCTCTCTATATCTCTACTATCCTGTAGTAAATTTGCGTGTGGTGGGGGTATAGACTGTATAGACCGGTAAAGACGCCGCGCGGGACAGAGGCAGCTCTACCCACTAATTTGTGTACCTTGTCTGATCGGCCGCCATTGCTCTGTTCTCTCTCCAGTTAGTATAGAGCTCAATGATATTTACACATTCTCCCCTAACGTGTATTATTATTTAGGCAATGTTAACGTATCATTATTATACGCTGAAATTTACAGGATGATCATAAAATGGCGTTGCACATTTATCATTTATTCAGTATTGTTGCTTCCAGAGCAGTAACAAGTAATAATAGCATTATGACGAAAGGGAGGGTAAAACAATACGGCACCGTTCGAACCATGTGATACTTCGGACACTAAATTAATATATAAAGAATACTGTTATCACGTCGTTCACATGAGTTTAGTACTGCTTTCTGGGTTGTAAACTCCGAATAAAGTCAACAATACAGTACACAGGGGTTTTAAAGTAAATATAGTGGCTTCAGAAATTCAACAAACACTTTTAAGCATAACAGGATCTCAAGGTAAAGAAAAATGAGAAGTAATACATTTTATAGGAAAAAATTATATTAATGATTAATGACTATTATGTTATTTAGAAGTGTTTCAACATAAATGTAAATAACCTGATAGATAGATATAGTAGCATGCTTTATAAAAACAACAGAGAAGTAGGAGCTTAAGTAGTATGAAAAAAATTTGAAACGTAAGGTCATAAACTTTTGAGAAGTTGTAACACGTGCGTTGGGCATTACTGTTAAAGAGCTATAAGGCAGCTCGTCGTGCACCTGCTATGTTGAACGTTATACTTTGTACCATCCTCCCAGTAGTTGACAGGTTATTACACCTACGTTGTATACAAAGTATTATCTCGTATCGTACTTGTAAAATATGGCCTTCCATTATATTAAGAATTTCTTATGGAACACTGTTATATGTACCTACGTACATGTATAGACTGGTTCGCGAGAGAAAAACGATTTAAGTTGAAGAAAAAAGCCGAACTACTGTAGGCTCTTGCAGAATTTATTGCTCAATAATGATTTAGGAAAATTTAATGATTGAAGAAGAATTTAAGATTATATAAGCAAGTTTTTTAGAATTATCATTATTATTTTCGTGATAATCATTTTACTGTATTTAGACCTTTAGGGTAATAAATTAACGGAAACAGTGAAGTCAATTTTTCAAGTAAAATGAATGTAACAAATATTATAGAGTAATAATTTTCAATTTAGTATGTGTTTAATAATTGATCAAGTTCGTTTTAAGTAAATCAAATTTACTAATGAAAAAATCCTAGTCGGTATATGAGAGAGAAAAATGGTACAAAATACTCTGTGTAGTGTAAATTAAAGATTTATACGATTCAATAATAATGGAAGAATAATAGTTTCTTAATTGACAACTATATTCGTTATTGTCACTCATATGTCCATTTATTTACAAGATAATAATGGAAGGAATCCATGAGTAAACTATTGAACGAATGTACTAAATAATCGAATGAATTTGTTGAATGTATGCAAGTATTGAAATGAGAGCGAAAACTGACATCAGCATCTGCATTCATATTTAATAAACGTTTGAAATTCGGTTTTACTTTCACGTGATAGTATATGGACGAAACATTTAATATTATTTCATACAGCGAAAGTATAACTCGAGTAAAATACTGTTCTAAACATCCACTTCGACGTAATTGCTATATTAATAAATTTTAATAGGTTTACAAGACGAACATAAATCTTTCGCCACTTCTAAAGTTCCAGTTTTTAAGCCAAGATAACCAAGTTGAGAAACCCAAAGTCCTAATTAGGACGTCAATTGGGTCAAGTGTAAGCAGGAAACTACCAACCCTTAATAATCTGAAATTGGGTTTTAGTTTGAAGATTTTAATTGTTAAAGAAAATAAGCTTTATTTCTATTGAGTATATTCTATTCCTTGTTATTTTTGTACAATGTTTCATAATGAGTTATTTAATACCGTCTAGTATAATTAATATCATTTTAAATTTTCTGTAATTAGTTTTTCTTTTTTTAGTCCAAAATGGAACTATGGCCTGGTAGTTTTAATAATTGTATGATGTAAGAGTGGTTCTATGGGTTGGGAATTTTTAGCTAAATAAAGATCACAAAATTGTGGGACTCATACTGTGTTTAACTAATTTTTTGTCATTTTCAGGGTTGGTAGGTTTCTGCATAATTTAGCCCAATTATTAATCTTTCAGTGACGACTGACATGTTGAGCCAATAAAGAAGAAAGAGTCAGCAGAGATATGGACCTGAGAATTGTGGACTAGTTTTTCAGAATTATGAACAGGTGCAACGTTTCTGCCATGCATACTCGGATTTCTCTTGCAGCAGGCTTGTGTGAAACGTGTGGAAAATTCGAGGAAGCGCCAAAAGTTCTCATTAGCATTCTCACGCTCCCACCTCGACCAATAACCCTCGAAGGACGTCCTGAAGAGAAAACTTAGTTTCTTCGTTACAGTTTAGATTAATTTGGACATCACAGCTCTGTTAACGCTAGAAACGAACACTTGAGCCATCCTCGCACACTGAGAAGAACTGAGAACTTTCACCTAATAGTTACATACACGAGGAGAGTTTTAAACTCTCACGAACTCCAATATTGTAGTCTGAATTCTGTATATTTTGTAATTCGAAGAACTCGTCTCCAAATTTGCAAAATTGTTGCGAATGCTGAAGCAGTGATAAAATAGTAGGTGATTCATAAATACATGTGACAATGCTTCAGGGAATTATTTATATACCTACTACAAAGAGATGAACATTCAATATATCCTATGCGTATTTTTTTCAGACTTCACAAAAAGAGACACAAGTTTATAGAAAACGCATCAATAAACTGTAGACTATTTTTATTCGAAGAGCATTAAAAAAGAATTAGGAATGCTCCTAACTAAAACAATCCCGAAGTAACTGAAAATAAAAATTTGATAAACGATACAATTTTTTATTTAAATGTTCAATGCTTTCACTCTGTTTTTTTCGAGCATTTTTTTTTCAAGGATTACGAAACACCTCTGCGTGACACGGTGGTATTGTCAGGTTTAGGCAAAAATTCGTAAGAATACCTATATAAAAACGTTCGGCATTTTGCGAATCCGTTGAAATCCGAACAGTGAATTCTACCTTTAAACTTACGGAAAGAAGATTTCAAAATAAAATAGGATGACACGGGGAATAGAAAAAATGTGTTCTTTTTCAGCAAAGAGTTTAGCATTTCCTTTCCATTGTGCTATGTGAATGGACTACGTTATTCGTACTCATCATTCATTATATTCAGACGAACATGGGCAGTAAAATGTTTCGTGTCTAATGTAGGTATAAAAAACAACTGGCAATGAATATACTCCCTGGCTTCAAATTATAAAATCCTCATTATAGAGTGCATAATACTTTGAAAGACTCAAATAAAACACAGTAAAACATCAATTGTCTGAACCTTAATAAGCCGAATGTTCTCTATTCGAGGGTTCCATTATCTAAACGCAATATATGTACTGGAAAACTCAGTACAGTGAATAAATGTAATACATAAAAGCTCTTCGGAAATGGCATGGAAAATACAATTGCATTATATTTTGAGGTTTACCAATCGTTGCTGAAGTTTAATTTATGTCGTATACAAATTTGATATAATGTTTTTGTAAGTAAAATAATACAAAACACATTATTTAATTTAACGCGTTTTCGAATTAAAACTTCCCATTTAACATGGCAGTATTTTTTTAAAAAGTAACATAGAATATAAATAAACCATTGTCTCGTTAACACAATTACATTCAACGCAAAGAATTTAAGACGTTAATTTCTGCTTATCGCGAGAAATTAATTTTTTAAACAACAACGTGGAAGTAAGTCAAATGAAACTATAATATTATTCAACATTATCTTGATAAAAGCAATTACATTATCACAGATAATTTAAAACATTATTGGTTTTTTTGTATATTAAATTCATTTATAGGTCGTTGAAATACCACTAATTGTAAATTGAAAGTGATACCCTCTATCCAGTTTCGATATTGGTCCCTCAGCCATTACGTTAGCTATTGAGTTCGGGTTATCTCCGCCAGAGAAAATTTCACTGACTTGTCCGAGCCTCGGTCACATATCGATTTTATTAAACAGTTCTTATATTCTGTAGAAACAAAAAATGATTTTAATGTGTTGGAACGAAACTTTTTTAATATTGAAAATAGTTTTGTAGCGTGAACTATTTCATAACACACTTTAGATATTTATAGATACTTTGCAAGTAATATTCAGCTGATGTTGAACAGAAACATGTATTTATATATGTACATATTATGTATTATAGAAAAATGGAACTGTTTATGGTATACTACCTATATAGAACAAATTTCCATGGTTTTGCATTAAAACTAGAAAAGTATATTTTTATAGAATACTTTATCATTCTGACGCTATATATTTATTATCATATTGATATTATATATTTTTTATAATATTTGTTCTTTTCAGACTACGTATACCGACTACATTTTCTTAAATTATACAAGTGCTTGCCGTTTTTTTCATAGTGCTCGGAACAAAAAATGTTAGTATATTTAGTATGAATAGTAAATGTTATTCAGAAAGTGTCATGAAATAATTTCTGGTGCGTTCGCTAATGATCTCAACACGTAAAATAGTGCAAAATATATACATGTGTAAATAGAAAATAGATTATTGTAATTGCAGTTATGAAGTATGCTTTTGTGCAGTGTGCAAACAATTTCATAACGAACATCGTCACTCATTCATTCGAATTTTCAAATAAATTCGACATTCTACTCGATTCTGTTTAAAAATTTTGTACACTATGTTGGCTTTTGTTTGAAGAAAATCTATTTTTAAAATTCGTTCCATTCATGAGCACCTGATTTTCCATTCACAGAATACACGAGTAAATATGGTAGATGCATACACCTGAATGCAATGATTGCTTGTCTAAACATGAGTTGAAATTTTCAAATAAATTTTCTCAAACGTAATTTCGTTTTGAAGAAAATCGATTTCAAATTGGCCTGGTGCTTGTCTGTTAATTCAGTGCACGCAAGTCCGACGAATTTCAAACATCCATTTTCTTTAAATAAAAGCTTCGTTCGAAAGAAGCTTATTCCACAACTATTCAAAATTTCTTTACACAAATATGGACTTCATCTGTAGTTGTACCGCATTCATTTCTGCATACTACTAATTCTAAGCCTGGTGCATGGGTACTACGAGGCGATTTTAAAAGCCGATTTCACAGAAAATAAAATCTCATAAAAAAAATTTATTCTGCATTTTCAATTTATTTTAACACAAGGAGCACTACGCTTGGTCATACCACCCGTCCTTACCCATGCTTCCTAAATATTAATACCAGAGTCATATATTATTTGTGAAATATATTTACAACATATATTTTCGTCATATTGTTAGTTTATAAATTTTCTAGAATTCATACAAATATGTTTTCACTTTTAATAAAACGATAAATCCTATCATTCGTATAGAATTAGATAAAAACGAAGATTATTCTGCTTTTTTTCCTTAATTTTAGTTTATTTTTATGTTGATTATTTAGTTACGGTTAGGCTTCTAACAGTATTGTACTGCAGCCTCGCCATTTACTTCGCTTGTCTTTATGTATTATTTCTTTTTCTGTATGTTCAAGTAATAAATACGAATAATAATAATATTAATTACCTTCAAGGTTTAGTTTTACAGCTTTCATTAAATTTAGGCAGCAAAAGCACATACATGCATATTCTTTATTGAGGTACCCTTATATTCTGAAGCTTCATAACTTTCTGACTATCCGAGATTTGGATCTTTTTTGTTTGTAAGTACCGTTGCATGAAACTTATTGTTCACCAAATAACAGCGAACAGATAATGGATGTTCCTCGGAGTGATGTGGATCGGTTTACGGCTCTCAGGAATGCAATGCATAACACAAACATCATACACGCGGGATTGCTTGCGGGTTGCACTGCTACAGTATCATACATGGTGACGGTATCCAGCACCGCGATTTTCTTGATTATTCATCCGTTCCACACCGCACTACGCCAGGTACAAAGTGTCGATGAATATTTTAAGAACTATTCATTCCCTAACATCCACTGTTTACGCATCACGTGTGATTCTTTGAATGTTTTACTAGGAGGTGTATTTACAGTGTCTGTAAATGGATATATAGGGTGGGCTAAGAAGATGCAAAAAAAATTATTTGATGAAGTTAGAGGGTATTAATCAGGGGAGGGGCAATAATAATTTTTTTTATGGACGGCCGTAAGATGGGAGGCCTATTGATTTGAAACGAAATAAATCAGTCATAGTCAACAGTCATAATCAAGTCAATTTGAAAAATATGTTGCATCAATACCTAAAATAATATGAGCATAATTGTTGCTCAATTCAATAAGTGGACAAATTATTACATGAATAAGTTTTCATGTCTCGATCTGTGACTTATCTGCATTTAAATAAGTTTCTGTCGAATCGATTTGTATTTTCATAAATAAAAGTACTTCTCCGAATTAATCTGCAGGTACTATAACAATTATTCGAATAGAAGATTCATCATTCGTAACTAATAAATTGCCGTATATTTATTTTATTTGCAATCTGTTGTTCAAATAATATGTTGGGAGTAAGGTGCGTACAGTTTAGAAATACGTCCCGATTTTCTTATTTTTGATTTTTCACAGAATTCTACGAAAAAATTTAGAATAATGAAACAGTTCTGAAGAAAGTTTTATGTATCTACAGATAAATATGACGTGGCTGTCAAATAAATTGTTGCTGCAAAATAATTGACTTGTAAATACTAATGTGCCTACATAAAATTAAAAAAATTACGCGAAGATCGTGCTGGATAAATACAAATTAGTAATACTTATATGTATAATGTTCTCCTGATGTCGAAAATTTATTACTGGAAAAATAAAAAACATGAGTAAAAGTTAGAATTATTAGCTATAAGATAACCAAAAAATTATCGGTAACGTAGTCATTGATTTCTATAATATTTGATTTAACATACCTACATCTACTCATGTATACATAATTATGTGTGTAATTATAATTAATCAGCCTAAAAATGTTATTTTCCAAAAATATAAAATTGCGCGTGACTTGGAGTAAATGTAGCAACAATAAGTACGATAAAACATATTTTATACATGTGAGTCGACATAAATTCTCAGTGGTTGATATAAAACATTTAACTCTAGAGTTAAAGACTGGAAAATTTAGTTAGTCGGTTGGATACCTGGGGGTGATATTGACGGTGGATTAGAGCAATTGATAGCTTCGGAATCTCATTACCTAGGTAACACAATACCCTTTAAAGAGGAGAATGGAGAATTGTGAACGTTAGAAGCCAGAAGGCAGAAATAATTACTAAAGCGAATTTGATCTACAAACACTGTTGGGACGTTTAACAAGTGTTCATCAGTGACACAGAATAAGAAAGACAAAGGCTTCTATAATGCAAAGTACAGCCTCCCACTGTAAAACGTAAATCCAAGAGAATTTATAATCATTTCCTGTATCAGCGTGCCATAGAATTAATGGATATTATTATTATATGAAAATGTACCATATTGAAGTTGAGAAATTTGTATTATTACTCAGTGGAAACAGTAACACTATTGTCAAGTATGATAAGTATGACTTTTTTTGTTATTTTGCTTACCAAAGTAGTATCGATATCTAATGTTTTCACTTTCTTTATATCCTGAAAACTTTATTCACAAAGCATAAATAAATAGGAATATTATCGACCAAATTGACGATTATACTATTTCATTTACAATCAGAATGTTTCGAAACCGTCGTATTAATTTTCCTTAATCGCCATTTAGAAACTTAATTTTCGAACCGCTGCCATTTGCTTGATATTCAATATTTGTTAATCATTCTGGTACCGGTTATAACCCAAAGCATACAAATAAAGAATCTTTTTACATTGTTTGTTTCAGATCACCAGAACGAGTCTAATCATTCACACCGTGAACCGCATTTTTTTTTTAAACGATTACTTTAAAGCAGTACAACTGCGTTTTATTTTCATTTTTCTCTACTGACGAAATTTGAAAAGATAGTTTAAATATCAATAAATATGCAGCAACAAACTAAATAATAATAAAATTTATGGGTTCTTTGTAAAAAAGAAACCCAAAATAACGCGTCGAAAACGCCTCGTTACACGAGAATTCCCCCATAATTAGTAATTAATTCTGAATAATAAGTATTTGATATTTGTTGGCTTGTAAATGGTCACGAAATACAATATGCACGTACAAATGCAATATAACGAAAGCAGTTTGTACTGCACTGCCCGAACGACAGGCGAAGACAAAAAATGGAGATTATCTTGCGGTTGCAATTACTTTGGCTTCCTTCCGACGTATCGTATTCTATGAGCCGCGAAGGAAATCCGACTGTTCGTTGCTCAATGGAAGACGACGATAGTCGTTTAAAATAATATTGCGTTCCATTAAAAAAGAATGATATTTATGGGACAATATTGAGATAAAAAATGCAAGTAGAACACCAATGGTTCAATCATCGATTTTCTTAGACTTCACTTGGTTTTCATCGTTTTCTTAACAATATTAACATTGTTAAATTTTTAGCGTTTAATACATAATTTAACTTCTTTTAACACTTTAACGGGTTTTAGTTCTGTTAAATTTGTTGATCTTCTCCCTATTTTCTGCTCCTCGTTTTTTTTAAATATATTTTCTTGTAAGGTAATTTATTTTTTATAAATATGAAAAATGTGAACAATATAGCAACGCATCAATGCATCAATCTTATTACACTTATTTTCTTATTCTTTTTCAATTCCAATTTCTATCGAAACAAGTACGAACGTACAAGTACTTTCACCCTTCTAGAATGTTGAAAATGAATACTATTCAGACTACTTAGGATGAAAGTCGCATTGCAACTATTAACAGCTTATTTATAATGTCATGGAAGATGAAACGTGTAATATTAACTGTTGTAGCTTCAGAAGCTAGAAAATAGTGAGTGCCCCAAAATTATCAAGAATAATCTATTATAGTGTGTATTCATGCTACTTATCATTTTCCATATTATACGTACCTATATCATTCTGTCTGAAATATAGAATAATTATAATGAGCAAAGTGAGTGTTCCATTATCCGAATTAATTCTCCCTATTAATTCAGGTAGTGGATGTCCTACTTTTACTAATGAATTTCAAGATTTCACCTTTGAACGCATCTTTAATTTACTTTTACAGTGTCGTCTTTAAGGCGAAGTTGGAGAGATACATACCGGCGAACGAACAAGTTAAAGAAACTGCTACCGTGTTTGCAATCTTCGTTATTGAATCTTCCATAATTTTAATGATTATTTAATGAAAATAAAAATATGTTTCAAAATGGTCCTCGAATTTCGTAGCGATTTTAACGTATTATCGAGATCCTAGAGGCAGAGCTTTGAACCGATGGAAAATTGAGTCTGAAACTAATTTTTCTCAGTTTCTTGAAGTTCCCTATCTGCTTCAAATTGCTTATCGCGTAAGAACCGCTTTAAATGTCCAAATGGGAAATAGCAATGCAATCGCATATGGTTTGCACTAATATTGCACTTCCTTTCATGCTTTACATCTTTAATTTAGTATATAAAAAAAACGAATATATTGTAAAAAATATATTAGTAAGGAGAAAAACATTTCGCGTTCAAAGAGTACCTATGTATTTCCCCATTTTCTTTAGGTTCTCGCTTGTTTTCAAATTTAGACATAATTTTATTGAAATATCGAATACCAAATAAAATTAAGGACTATTGATCAGCTTTCTTCTGTTTTCCATGAATAAAGATTTATTTAAATAAAAAATTATCTGAACAATAATATAAGCACGAAGAGAATACTTCAATAGTCAAAGGTACCCTTTTGTAAATCACCTCCAGGATCAATACTTTGTAGTGAAGCTACATATATTTCAGAGTCAAGAAAAAAAGATTTAAAGCATAGAAATCCGAGCACGCAGCAGCGCCTTGTAAACCAACCCAGAGTACGCCAGCACATATTTGAAAATATAATCAAATATAAATACTAAATAAAGCATCTAGTCGCAATTGATAGTTGTGAAAAATAATACAGCAATTGGACTAAAAGCACTTTAGTGATGTCAAATGAAAACGTAGGTATGGTGATAAAACATTTGAAATTATGTACAAAAGCGACACATTTCAAATTGTTCTAATAAGAACGTAATTGGTTATTACGAATAACAAGTAATTATTATTGTATTAAATTATTCGAATGAGTTAACTTCATACGAATAAATGTATTAAATAAAGCCGCGTATAATTCGATTCGTTGACTCTGCTAATATATTAAATGTTACCGATTCTAAAGTTTATTTTTTTGTTACAATACTTTTAATCAAGTTAACAAATGTGAAATTGAATTCTTACAACTCGTAGCAATCCAATTCTTCGCAGGAACATCAACGTTTAAATTTAGGTTACACATCGACATCATATTTAAATCTTGTATAACATTTATCTTAGTAGGTACTTGACAGTCTCAAAAATGTAGTTTCTAAAAATCCAATTCTTATCTAAAAGTTAAGAATATCAAACTGTTTTCAATTTCTTTTTCGTATGAGTTTAAACTTTAGTAACTCTTGAGTATTATTTTTTTAATGTCAATTGCATTACTCCTCACCCATTAAATATTAAGTGATCCGCTTCTATTAATTATTATTTGCTATTATCATTAACTTCTGAGCGTTCAAGTCATGTTTCTTACGAATTCCTTTTGCCACTTTCTATAGAATCATATTTCAATCATTTTTAAATATTATATAACGTGCGAATTTTTTAAATGTACCTACTAGGTATTGAACTACTATATGCTGAATACGTAGAACTGCTGTATTCTGTATTCTCAATGGCTCCGTATGTCGGATTCAAATAAAAACTTTCTGAACTGTGCAAGTATTGCCAGCCATTCTGTTCCAAGCATCGTTTCCCCGCACTTTTATCACCCGACTATCTTTGATTGTTGAATTACTGTAATGCTAGGCGCAGATTGCAAAATCAGCTAAAATTTAACGAGGCGTCATTCGCAATCGCGATGGATGTCCGTGCTCCAGAAATGTAATAACCTTCCTTAAATAGTTCCGGGGACTTATTGATTACCACCGATCGATGGATATTTTACGTTATTTTCAGAACAATTTCAATTTCTCAACTCTGGCAAAAAATAGAATTGCGCACAAAATTTTAAAGGTTAATGAAATTTTTACCATAAACGTCTAATAATTAATATAAAAATCACATGGTGGTTTTTTTATAGAATATGAAATAAGAATTTTAAAATATTAGGAACGTCATTTTTCACACAAAAAAATGCACAATTTAAAATAAACCAGGGTTCGAAAGAGTTCTAGAACTTTTCAATACGTTCTATTTGAAACATGGACCATAGAACTTTTTTTAAAAATGTTCTCACATTATAAGTTCCCATGAGAACTGACAAAGTAAAAGTTCTTGAAAATAAAAGTTCTAGTTGGAATGGAACTCATAAAATATAAAAATAAAAATTTCTGTATAACAGGAACAGATATTCTAAAATATTTTAATATTTCATCAATATTAAAAGAGTTCTCAATCGCTGTAACAAATACTGAACCATATTCAATGAATTATACTACAACAATAATAAATAATTACTTATGTTATGATTTTCATACATTTTATTAAATAAACACGAGGAATATGATTTTATAGTGTTAAATAAAACTAGTACCTGAGTTTAGTATTTTTATTTATCTAATCTAATGGGACGTTTTTTAATAAATGTTTTAATATAGGTAACTGTTTCCATGGAGCTTTTATTATATACGTTGCAAAATGCTGTTCCATGAGAACACTTTCTAAAGAAGTTCCTAAAGGTAACATTCCTTTCAATAAAAGTTCCACAGGAACAGATATTTTCTTAACCGAAACAAAAGTTCTAACAGATTTTTTTAAAAAAATAAGGGTTCCAGAACTTTTTCGATCACTGGAATAAACTGTTTGTACGTGACGTTTCGAGATCGGGAAAAATAGCTGTATTGACCTGTCGCTTCAAAATGTATGCAATTTGCTAATTTTAAATATCGACCTCTCGCATTTCGACATAAACTTTATTCGATTAAGATGGTTTCGTAGGTAAGAATAAAACAGATCCCTTGGAAGTTTAATAATTTAATGCTGCATACAGAGTTGTGCTCAGTAAATTATATATTAATTATTCTTTGCAGTGTATTTGCATATTTTGCTGTTTGAGTTTATGAGTCAAGGTAAAAAACAAAATTATTGGGTATTTACCTGAGTAATTTGAGTGAATCGTATCTCTCCTTCCTGATCGACGACAGAAATAAGTTGAATGATGTAACACGTTTTATCTGTCTGTGATCTTAGTTTTATAAAAAATGCCACGAGGCGACGTAAAAAGAAATTGTACTTTATTTAAACGAAATTGCATACTCGGTGTGCTTGTACATTTTACGCACAGTAGCTAATTGTAAGATAAATTAGTCTAGAAATGAATACTTCATGTAATGTATGGAAATTCTTGACAAGGCATGTCTATTATTAAAAAAAAATTATCCATAATTCCACCATCTTTTTTAGAACTGCCTTCTGACAATTATGACTATTATAACATTAAAGAATGATATGTACTTAATACAAATTCATTTAAGTTTAAATTATTCATTGTAATACGTTCTTTCATATTTCCCGCGCTAAAAAATGTATGAAAATACAATTTGTCTGTAGTATCGTGGTCTACACTTGTTAATATACGGGTTTAAATATTTTCAGCACTTCTTTTATATAATATATTTTAAAGTTGAAACTTCGTCTCAGTTTTATTCTAGCACAGTAGTTGTTAATAAACAGTTATTGATCCTTTCAGAACTACATATTTCCGTGCGCTACTCCTACATTGAAATTACTTCATTTCTTCAGAATTATTTTGGCACATGTTAGTATGACGTTTTCCATTTCTCGCGTAACTACATATTTCCACGCAGTCCACCTCATTTTAGTGTTTCAAGTTGGTATAACCCACTATCGGAAACTTGGTACATTTCATTGGAATTGGGAGATATTTTATGTCAGGTGACAAATTCTAAACCCAATTTTCTCGAGCACAAGAAAATACTTAAAAAATTTAGGTAGAACCACTCATCGCGGTTATGTCATTGATTGATTGACACTCAATATACTTCAATTATTATTGCTATATAGTAGAAGGTGCTGCTTTGATTTCTCTCCAATATCGTGCAGATGCGATTCGGTGTTGCGATCGTAAGATTAACGGAAAAATCAATTAATTGGCGAGTGGAAGCTGTGGTGGGTGGAAGAATTCAAACGTAGCTGAAGTGCATTGCTTATATCCATTGGTCGCCCCTTCCTGACAGCGGATCGGCAAACACAAAGCACCTGCAGCTGCAGAAAATGTGGAAGCGACGGCCGGTAATACCAGAGCCGCACTTATTTGCTGGTTTAATTAAACGCACTTCTTTCACGTTCGACGAGTATTTTCGTTCGACGCTCATTCCCTCCTCTTTTTCTGCCTTTCGCTGCCTCGTTATCCTTCCTACCCCTATTCCTCCTTCACCTTCTTACCGGTCGACCCTCTCAAATTCCCCGCCCATACTGGATTTATATCCCCGTCAGTCGCGGTATTCATTAGAAACATTAAGCTTTAATTTCGTTGAGAACTCCTGCCTCCTTCACTCCAATTCTCTCCTACAGCTTTTTTTCGTATTTGTTACTTTCACAATCTTCTTGCCACTAAGTTTCTTCAAGCATCATTTTTCGAGCTCTAGCTTGCAGGCTAAGGCACGTTTTTTGGAACATATTGTTCATTACACGTTTGATGGAACATTCTCTGAAAGTAATTGATGGATAAAGTTACTTTTTAGCATACTATTTTATTTTATTTAACACCAAATCTGTCTTTAATTATAAAGTATAGGGGAGAATGGGGCAATCGCGGTCAGCGGGCAATGATGGTCAGTATTGTTATTATAAAACGGCATGTGCGAAATGTGTAATTTCTTTTCAATATGTTCCACAACATCATTCGCTATATTGTCAGACGACTTCGCCTTAATCGTTGCTAAGCAACCAGGGAAAACAACCCTTTTTGTGTTTGAAACGTCGTTAAAACCACGTAAGAGATAAACACTAAGTTTGAAGATTTTTTTTACATTTCAACTTTACGTAAATACAGATATATTATCAAGGCAAAGGATTAGAATCAAATTTAATGTAAATAGATTTAATTTATTTATGTAATCTTCAATTTTATCAATGAAAACGTGTGCGAGCAATGATGGTCGCTTGACAGTTAGCGCCTGCAACGTGATTACCATTATTCTTGGAAAAGCCAATCGGGCTTCCGAAACGCTTGAAAAAACAGTGTAGGTACAAGTGTATTATTTGCTATCAGTTTGGCCATGATAATGAAATGTGGTTTCGATGCATCTCGTGTGGCCTCTGGACCCATTCTGAACGTTGTCGATGGGACTCGGCGGATGGATACATAAGTGAAAAATTTTAAATTAATCGCCCGCAACGTGACCGCTAGGTACCCGCAGATTTGGACAATGGCGGTCAAACACATATTTTCTGTATTTTGTAATTTGATTGAATAAATCAATATAATATGAATTATTTTCGTATCCTACGAATAGGTTGATAGTTTAAGTTTACAAAAAAATCATTTTCAAGAAATATTGCACCTTATATCTTGGTTTTATTACACCTATTTCTATCGTATTCATATACTATGTGGTACATACTTAAAAAGAAAGGAAGTAAGAAAGAAAATTAGTAAAATTTTCAGTAAAAGTCACAGTCAAAAGTAACAGTCAGTTTTATACGAAATTACGAATCGTTCACTTTAACTGCTCTGATAGTTCCCGTGCTAAGTGGTTATACACACCTTGTTACTTAAAAAAATAATTCTTGAGCTAAGAAACCTTGGGAACACATTCCTAAAATATTACATTGGAGAAAGTAAGAAACCTTGGGAACACATTCCCAAAATATTACATTGGAATCTACATAATTGACGAAGTTATAGAATTTTGAGGGAACCAACTTCCGAATGCACGAGCGGATAACATCCCTCCACCCTTGTAGTTCAGTAGTCAATAGTATCGACAGGATTTCAAATTCTATTGTATGTCCTGGATGTTCTTCTCTCCCAAGTGATTTTTTTAATTTATTTATTTAATGTCGCACCTGCTTATAGCGACCACAGTGAGTTGCTTAAAAGATTAATATATACACTTCTTATACTGATTACAGCTGTAATTGATCATGCTTGGTTGTCTACTATTATTTTGCACTGTATACTATGCATTTATACTATATATACTTTGTATTTTAAAGTTTTTAAAATTGTTCGTTTCTTGAATTGTTATTTTATCAAATTTCTCCGACTATTTTGGTTCCTTCTCCTGTTATAATCGACACACTTTCTTGAAATTTGTTGGATCCAGAATCACTGATTATGTGAAACCGAATATAAGTGTCCTACTTCAGCAAAATGTATCTTCTACTGGATCTAAAATCGGGATTTTCTCAAAACGTCATTTTCCTACTATATCGCCATGGTATGTCGTGAAATAGTTTACCGATGTATTTAAAATGGTCTAGAAATACTTCGTGGAACATTCCAGGTGTTAACTACGTCCGTTTTTTTTAAAGTGCTCTAACTTTTTTTCATCCATGGACAAGGACCTCCATTTTATTTTTACTAAAGAATTTGAACGTTTGGGCTCGTAACTAACCTGTACCACTACATATGAAATTTTTTTTATGAAACTTTTGCGAGTGAGAACTCGGTACAACTCTTGTCTGCTCGACTCTTGTTAGAATCATTATATCAAAATTTTATTATATCAAATTTTTGGTGGGTTCCGAAATAATAGCGTAAATTCTTTGTTTTCAGAGAAATTTTTCATCTTACTGTGTGCACATAATCATATTTATTTGAGACCTGTAAAGCACAGTTTGTGTAGAAAAAGGAAATGAAAAGTTGTCCAAGTTGTGGACACATTTGATTCCTCAAGCGTATGTAAAAAAAAAAAATATCACGTTAGGGGAAAATAAACGGGAAACAGGATTTCGTCTCGGAGGAATGGTGAGAACTCCATGAACGTCGAGGAGAGTGAACGAGCGAATTAAGTAACTGGGTCAAACCCAATACATAGCTAGTGCGTTGTTAACGAGCAGCCAATCGATAACAAGAAAATGTCAAAACGGTAAAAATGTCTGTCACTTGCCCATGCCTGGTGGTCATTATATTTCAACTGGGTAATCCTACGCAATTACTGAAAATGTCTTGGACACTTAGATCTTGGACCTCTTAGCAGACACTTGGCTGGAAGCGGACCTACTTACGGCCAACTGTGGATAGACTAATGTATTTTGAGGACAATCGACGTCAGAACTTCATAAACGTACAGAATTTGATTTAAAGGAGAATGAATAAATCTAGTGTTTCAATACAGATACATCAAATAAATTTACTTGAATAATGGACCATTCAAACGATCCACGAGAAATATAGATAAACAACGAGAGTGATTTGTGTATGACTAACGAATGAATTCTCATTTGAATAGTAGTTTATTCGATGGTATTGTTGATTGAATTATATTTTAGATAATAGTATGTTAGGTCAATGCAACGTATATTACAAAGTAATTAGTAACCTAATATGACGTATTATATAAGTGTGCAAATTAATTCGACGCCTTTTTCAAAGAAAGTATACCTTTATTTGTAGAAAAATGAAATACATTTCAGTCCTCAAAATATTCGCCATCGTTTCCTATGACTTTGCTCCATCTATCAAGCAAGTAGGTAATGAATCCCCTTTCGAAAAATAGGTGGCGGCTTTGTGTCGATGAAGTCATCAATGTATTGTCGGGTCCCTTCCACTGTTTTGAAGTGCGTACCAGGCAGATGTAGGTGAAATATGTAGGTGGTAATCCGACGGGGATAAGACTCGTAAATAAGCCACGTGAAGAAGGACTTTCCAGCCGAAGGAATAAATCACGTCCTTTGTTCCTTTTGCTACATGTGGCCTAGCATCGTCATGGCGCAGAATGACGTGCCTACTTAGCTCCATGGCCAGTACATATGTATATGGTCTGCTTGACTCCATTCTAACGCGCAAACGGATGAGTTGTTGTTAGAACAAATCAATTCCCCGGTTTGAGCAGTGCTCTTTTTTAATTGAAATGCAAAAAGTATGGGGTGTCTTAGTAAGCGAGTGCCGCGCACATCGAATGGCAAGATGCATGCTTCTGGTTTCTCGTATGGGACTTGGGTCCACTCAAATACATATATCAACTGTACAAAACAACCAGAGTACAAGCTTCAGCTTTCCTTAGCCTGCCTTAGCTTGCCTCAGCTTGCCTCAGCTTGCTTCAGCTTACCTCTTCTGCTTTTCCATCCCGAGGCAATGTGTTGCGCAAGTGTGTTTGGATATTTGGATGTTTGTTACTCAAGCACGCCGTAACTACGCAACGGGTCTTCCTGAAATTTTGTATACACGTAGTCTAGGACCAGGAATAACATATAAGATACTTTTCATCACGATTTTTTTAACCGATCTGGTTGACATTTTGCATAATTACTCTCTAGAACCCTGCGGAAAATATAGGTTACCATGAAATTTCGAGATCCCACCCTTTCATCCTTATTTCACCCGTTTGACACTCTGTGACAATCAAAGTTTTACCCGGGCAATGCTGGGTACTTTAAGCTAGTAAGAGATAATAGTGTGAAAGTGATTAGGAAGAAAATATCCGTTATCGTTATTCATAGAAATAATTAAATTGGCAATATCAAGAATAACACGATAATAGTATTTAAGAAGAATGAAACACTTAAGGAGGAAACGACTGCGCGGTGTTCGTTTGAAGATCAAATTACGTGACTAGAAATGTTAATAGAAACAGTCGTCGAAGTTATCGTTGTTGATTCATCAGTGCACAGTGGAAGGATCAATAATATAAAACACACTTCCTAAGATAAGGCACTATTTAATAAATCATCACTTAAAAAGCCAGAGCAAATGAATCACTGACAAAGTTATGCACATTTTGCAAGTCAGGCATCTAGGTGTGAGGCATGAGCTTAAAGCGTTAAATAGTGCTGAAGTACTTGAGAAAACAACCGGTGAAGTCGGTATAAAAGAAATCAAGATGTTATCCGCCCGCATTTGCCAAGGTACGAATTATGGAGATAGGATCAACAAAACCTCAAAATGTATTCGATATTTAAAGTTTGCGAAGAGGAAATCTCCAAAATGTTTTAAATAAACCTACTAACAATTAGTTTTGCAGTAATCAGTAGTGCTCAATTATTTATTTGTTTGTGCGTATAACTCTGCATTATGGACAAAAGAAGTTATTGGAACCAATAAGAAGCTTAAGAGTAGCATTTCCTATCATAATAATATTTTCAAATGTGAAAAACCATACTATAACGAAACGAATAACAAAACTACGTGCCTAACAGTGGAGGGCCTATTTTAAATACCTTTTGCCGTTACTTGTAGAACTATGATGAGCTACCTTCATACTCAAGCTCAAATAGGTTCTATCCGAAAACCATAAAGTTTCTGCAACCATGTTTATTGAAACTATTAGAATATGTTTGTTAAGTCTGTAACATTATTTTAGGAACAACCTGTATTTTTTTCGCTACGGCAGTCAAAGGCGTCATACGACCAAACATATATTTTTGTCAGTGTAATAATAATGAAGAAGGACTGCGAAATTGTGAAAAGGGGAAAGAGAGGGGAAAGAGGGAGAGAAAGAGCGAGAGAGGGGGAGAGAGAAGTAGAACCAGAGGAGGTAGGTAGGTAGTTGTTATCACGATTCCGTGATAAGTGAGAGTCCTCAGACTGTACGGTGCTCGCGCAGCGTTACGGTGCGCTTTCATAATAATCAAGCCGCTAGAAACGTCACGCATTTTTGTCACCCCGTCGTGGTGACTTCAGGAGAGCAGAGAATTAGCGTCTACCGTTCGACGGTTCGTTCTGGCTCTGCCACTCGGTTATTGCGAGAAAAAGCCATTGCTTCGATTATTAAGAATTAAAATATTGGATTTTCAATTTTTCAGACTAGGTAATTTTTCATTATTAACGACACATTGAAAAATATAACGTTCGTGAAGCGATCTGTTGAAAGAAACGATATTTTTATCTGTCTATATGTATGTATGTCACGCATTTCTTTGAATAAATTCTGACGAGTTTTAATTATGTGTAATATCAGTTTAATATATTGAGATATAAGTTTGTCGATATAATGCAGAAGAAATGTCATTATACCGAAAGAAAGTTTCATTATTATTTAAAAATTGTACGGTAGAATTCCAGTAAGTAGTAAGATCATTTTATATATCTGTAAGGAGTTTTTTCATTAGTGGAAGTTGTAGGCGTCAGTCTTCTGAAAATAAACTTAGAAGAAACTTGTCACCCTGTCTTGAGTTTATAAATTGCAAGTCGACGACTGCACTCCATCTTCCGAATATTTACTGTTTCAAATTGGTTCCTTCATATCTCACTTTGCAGCACTAATTATACTAATTATTAAACTATCGATTTATTAATTAGTAGTAAAATATTTATAATTAACATTCCTTATAAGGTAAAGAACATTTTATTTCGGTAAAATAATGAAGAGGAATACATATATTATGTTAATTACAAATACAATCTTCTTTTGGAAAATATAAAACTAAATTGATAATGGTTCAAGTTTTGTCATTGCATTATTTAAAATTTAAATAATACAATTTTTAGCTATAAATCTTTGCATAATTTGCATCCACGTAAATGGCAGTTTTGTAGTAATAAAAATGAGTTCAGTGTTCATTACTCTATAAGAAGAACAATTATCATTACCTATAATTAGAAACAATTATGCAAAATTAGCTTTAATAACAACTTGGTTATCGATTTATAAGCTTGTGCAGTAAATGGTTATACAGGGTGTCCCAAAAATGCTGTGGGACCTTAAAGGGGGTGATTCGGGGGGTGATTGTAAACAACTTTTTCCTTTGCGAAAAAGTTCTCCGATGTTTCGTTAACGAGATATTAACAAAAAGAACCGACCAATCAGAGCGCGAGTCTGACGGCCGAGTTCCCGCGCTAGCGTGGCTACGCGCCGCGCTGCGAGTGTGAACAAGCAACTCGGCATGCAACGAAGAAAATTGTGTAGAATGGCTAATGAAAAAAAAGGAACAAATAAAATCGAACGCGTTGTCATGGTTTGTTTGTTATTTAATGTGAATATTTAATAAAGGATAAATGGATGAAAATCACGTGTAACGTAAAAAGACGAATACAAAGTTTTTTTTTTAGAAGATTCGAAAATAATAATTATTTGAAGTGGGAGGATAAGGAATACGTAAATTTACGAAAAGGTAATGTAACGGGAAATTAACGAAAAGTGATCGTAGTTCGTTATTGTGTTAAAAATCCGTAATTCAATAACGGCCAGCACTGTTGCTGATAACGAATAAGTCTGTTTAAAAAGCCCGAATAAATATTATCGCCGGAAATAAGTCATCGCTTGCGTTAAATTTAAAAATGAATGATTACCAATGAAATAACTAAAACTCACCCTTGTTGGAAATTCACCTACAGCTTGAAAATCTGTGTCACAGGGTCACTGAACCGATCCTGGTCATCGATGGACGAGCCCAGTGCACAGCTGATCCCAGGTATACGACACTACCCAAAGTTAAGGGTCGCAATGTCAGGTGCGTCCAGGTCAACGTGCCGAATATTCACTTCACTGCACGGCTACTAACACTGATCACTTTATTTACTTTTTATGGAACCTGTTGTTCCTACGTTTTAAAAATTGGTGGCCCCGAAAGGGGCCGATTGTTGGCAATTGAAGAATCGGAATATTCTAGCGCAAATGCTCGCGCAGCAGCACTCGCGTTCCCGTTGTTCCGGGCGTACACCCAGAACATCCGGTAGTATTCCTGGGCTGTGAACAGTTCTGCAACGCGATTTCTAGCTGACTGACAGGATTTTTTCCAAGCAACTTCCGCTACCCCCAAGTAGCTTCTCTGGTTCCATTATGAGTTAACTCCCACCAGGCCAAGAGGCTTTAGGTAAAAAGAAGCCAGCACACTTTCGGAACACACGTGTTTTGCAGAAGTGCACCGAAAACTTTCACAAAAGCCCGCGATCCGTCCTTCTACTGCCAATGTACCCATTGCTTCGAGATAGAAAACAGACACCACGTGTATCGGTTCGAAAGGGTCCGAAGGGAAGAGGCGGAGAAAGTCTTCGAGTTGCTATAAAGAAGAAAATTCACGTCTGCTACGAGGCGGAACCAATTAAGTCATAAATTATCCGCTGACTTGCGGGATAATACGGTCATAAACCGCGACCCTGGCGAAATGCTCTGGCTGATCAGCCTGATTAATTTTGGAGAACTAGAAATTACAGAGTATTATCCAGCATCAATACGTCTCGCGGAGAGACACAGGAAAAGAAGGGTAGTCCGCTGACTGCGCGTAGTTCCGCCTGCTTCGTCCTACCCTCAAATTAAAGGCGAATCCCTTATCTCTCGAGTATAAAGACGCGCTCGAATTTCAAAACACAAGCACGCGTCGACGTATTCGGTGCGAGAGACTTTGGGCTTGAAATCCCATTGGCCGCAAACTAACCAATCGGGCCTGCTTATCTCTCGTGTCTAAACACGCACTCGGGTTTCAAAACAAAAGCACGCGTCGACGTATTCGGTGCGAGAGACTGTGGGCTTGAGGTCCGATTGGCCCTGCATCCCTCGCAAATGGCAACTGTCCTCAAGAGGCCCTCTTGACAGCAATATCTCCTCCCCAAGGCCCACCTTCTCTCGCACGGAATACGTCGATGCGTGCTTTTGTTTTGAAACTCGAGCGCGTGTTTAGACACGAGAGATAAGGGATCCGTCTTTAATTTGAGGGTAGAACGAAGCAGGCGGGACTACAGGAATGGTATGCATTTTCTTCTTTATAGCAACTCGAAGACTTTCTCCGCCTCTTCCCTTCGGACCCTTTCGAACCGATACACGTGGTGTCTGTTTTCTATCTCGAAGCAATGGGTACATTGGCAGTAGAAGGACGGATCGCGGGCTTTTGTGAAAGTTTTCGGTGCACTTCTGCAAAACACGTGTGTTCCGAAAGTGTGCTGGCTTCTTTTTACCTAAAGCCTCTTGGCCTGGTGGGAGTTAACTCATAATGGAACCAGAGAAGCTACTTGGGGGTAGCGGAAGTTGCTTGGAAAAAATCCTGTCAGTCAGCTAGAAATCGCGTTGCAGAACTGTTCACAGCCCAGGAATACTACCGGATGTTCTGGGTGTACGCCCGGAACAACGGGAACGCGAGTGCTGCTGCGCGAGCATTTGCGCTAGAATATTCCGATTCTTCAATTGCCAACAATCGGCCCCTTTCGGGGCCACCAATTTTTAAAACGTAGGAACAACAGGTTCCATAAAAAGTAAATAAAGTGATCAGTGTTAGTAGCCGTGCAGTGAAGTGAATATTCGGCACGTTGACCTGGACGCACCTGACATTGCGACCCTTAACTTTGGGTAGTGTCGTATACCTGGGATCAGCTGTGCACTGGGCTCGTCCATCGATGACCAGGATCGGTTCAGTGACCCTGTGACACAGATTTTCAAGCTGTAGGTGAATTTCCAACAAGGGTGAGTTTTAGTTATTTCATTGGTAATCATTCATTTTTAAATTTAACGCAAGCGATGACTTATTTCCGGCGATAATATTTATTCGGGCTTTTTAAACAGACTTATTCGTTATCAGCAACAGTGCTGGCCGTTATTGAATTACGGATTTTTAACACAATAACGAACTACGATCACTTTTCGTTAATTTCCCGTTACATTACCTTTTCGTAAATTTACGTATTCCTTATCCTCCCACTTCAAATAATTATTATTTTCGAATCTTCTAAAAAAAAACTTTGTATTCGTCTTTTTACGTTACACGTGATTTTCATCCATTTATCCTTTATTAAATATTCACATTAAATAACAAACAAACCATGACAACGCGTTCGATTTTATTTGTTCCTTTTTTTTCATTAGCCATTCTACACAATTTTCTTCGTTGCATGCCGAGTTGCTTGTTCACACTCGCAGCGCGGCGCGTAGCCACGCTAGCGCGGGAACTCGGCCGTCAGACTCGCGCTCTGATTGGTCGGTTCTTTTTGTTAATATCTCGTTAACGAAACATCGGAGAACTTTTTCGCAAAGGAAAAAGTTGTTTACAATCACCCCCCGAATCACCCCCTTTAAGGTCCCACAGCATTTTTGGGACACCCTGTATGTGGTCATATCACACCAACACCTGCTATACCTATACTACATTTCGAATAGTATGATACATAACATTTTTACAAAACTTCTTCCTTAACAATTGCTTTATATTTATTTAGACATTACAATTAATGAAAAATGTTTGAGAAAGTACAAATTCAATTTAATATATGGTACTAAACACTACACTTAACATAATAAATTTTCCTCCCATTCTTTATTATTTCTGAAATTTATAAAATTTTATAATACAGAATTTTGATAAAATTTCACGAAACTGGCTAATATTTCATACCTTAAGGACTCCCATATTTTGCAAGAAAATCAAATGTTTCATACGTAAACGTAATCACCTCAGTGTTCAAATACATTGAGACATTTATGTATTAGCATGGATGAGTAAAACGTTTAATTTTTGCAAATATGTAATTTTCATGCTGTTAGTTCTCAGACGTTTTGTACTTTTCCTCCTCCGACTACAGGTAGTTTTGAAATTACCTTATTTTACAAGAATTTACCCTAATTAGTATGCACCATTGCCCTACTTACATTTTAAAATGCCTTCCTTCTGACCAAAATCTTCGATGCCACACTGGAAAATTAACTTACTCTATATAGACGAAATACTGTATATGTATATTATAGGATTTATGTCAATATGCTCGGCGTGTTCCAAATATAAGACTACTTTGTGAGAATTCTATTTACCATTGAGTGGTTGTTAATATAATTAGTTACAAATTCCCGGCATTCGTATCGTATTATATAATTGTATCGATTACGGATTCTTATGCGGACAAACCACAATTTGTAACTATGGACGGTGAAACCGATAAAGCGTGAAATTGAAATTTCAATTTAGCCCAATTCTGAATTCGTTTGCACAAATCAATGCAGCGAAAAACGGCGTGATATTACAAGAACGTTTCTGCACCGAAACGAACGCAGCGAAAAATAGACTCGCGATAAAATACCATTCTTTCATTAGGCTGATTACGTTAAAAGCATAGTCACTAATCGTATATGTAGCAGGAACGTAAGATAACCGGGCGACGATTAAGCTCTTTGGAGAATGAAAATGTAATTCTCGTTCAATAAAATAGTAAGGACATTGTAAAACGATTACCCTCGGTTGCAGAAAAACATTCAAACGATAACACAGTAACGAGTGGAATAATTAAATGCTCTGTCAGGAAAATTGAGTTTAATCATTCATGTATTTTTCGACAATAGAATCAGTGAAAGCTAGTTTATAGGATTTGCATTAATTTAATTTTAAATGGCATTATCCGTCATGACCGGTGGCTTTCAGTAGATTTAACTAATTACTAATAATTACCGATGGACTCTTCATTAATTTTAGCAATTCTTAAGTATATATTCTTTCTTGCAATGTATTAATTTATAAATACTTTTCTTGCAGTTTTATATTTATATTTGGATATAAAATTTAATATAATATTTTTTCTAATCTATATAATATATATTTTTGTTATATGTTATCTATCATAGGTATATCTAAAACAAACCTATGTTCATAGGTTTTTAAATAAATTTGATACGTATTTTGTAAATCTTAAAATAAATATTATGTGCTTTTACGTGGTTTTGAATTGGTGTTCCGTTTGACACCACAACTTGAGCGAGGCAAATATTTCAATACCTCCGGAAAATCTTGTTTTCCTTCATTGCCAAATATTCTTCTTAACAATGTCTTTGATTTTCTCAGTGAAGTCCCATGCCTTTTTTCCTTCGGATTTTCTGCTATCCCACTGCAAAGTTAGGTGAAATGTGTATGTACATAATAAAATTTATCCAAATCGGTGGAAAGGATGCAGAGGTTCAGTTACGTTACCAATTAGTTCTCCAGAAGTAAAACCACTGGATTTTTTCCTGTAGGGTACAGTCGAAAATATCCTGTATCAAGGAACACCACTGCAGTGCAAAATATGAGACAACAGATTACTGCAGCTTAAATTGGAATGAGTCCAAAAACGATAAGACGTGCACATGGCTCAGTAGCTCAAAAATTATAGCGTTACATCGATGGGGGTAGCCATTATTTCAAATACATTTTAGCGACACAAATACAGCTTTCTATTTATAACAATGGATAAATACATGAATTTTCCTTTATGCCTCTTCTCTGCATGGCAACTTTATTAGCGGAGGACGATGATGTGAATCTTATTGAAGGGCCATCAATCTGTCAAGAACGTTACCTTAGAAGCTGAATACTTCGCTAACTATACGCTAATCATCAATTACTTTTCAATCCAAATAGACAGTGCTTGTGAAGTATTAAAAAATATTAGACACATATTTTGTTGTTGTTAAAAATAAATTGTCTAAAGAGTTGAAACACTCATTCAAAGTTCGTCAAATGAATTAGTTTTCCTAGAATTATTCTCAAACTATTTATACAATTCAAAAATATTTGACACAACAGTTACTCTGTTTTAATTATTGAATGTATTAAAATAAAATATTTATATTTTTAGAAGTTTTTGAAAAGTATCCTCACCTCTTCTTCCTTTTATGAAAGTCACAAGATATTGAAAGATCGAATGAGTTCAAATCGAAAAATAGAGTTCAATGTTATTATTAACAATTCCATCTATTCGATTGTGGTAGCAAATATTTTGAAAAGTATCAACATAAATTCAGGTTTCTTGGAAATTTTTTTCAATTTCAACTAATTCATTTAAACTAATTGCGATGGTGGCGCGGCGTTAGAACACTGTTTCTAAAAACACGATATATTTACAACCAAAGTTTTCGACTCGTCTAAAAAAAGTCTCAAATATTTTAAACTCCAAAGCTAATCAATAAGCGATTCATTTTTCGCTACTTAATACATCAAAACGGTTCTGGTTTGAAAAAATTACCAATACGATATAAAAGATAGATTTCCTACAACTAGGAACATTCTGGACAGCACGATTCTACAAATCAATTACGGTGATCACTCACAATGACATACAAAGAGACAAAGATGGATCAACAGAAGACGAAGGTTACGCTTTATTAAAACACAGTCTTATTTTAGCTGTTTAAATGTAGGTAAAACAATCACTGCGGAACAATATTGTCAGAAAATAAACATGATGCATCACTAGTTGTGCGCGAAATCTTCAGCGTTAATTAATTGCAAAGGTTCCATTCCCCATTCTTTTGTTTCTCTGCTACATTTTCGAGACTCTTCACCAACACACGCTGTCTTTCACTAAGTTGGTTAAACCATTTTTGAAATACCTCGAAAATTTTTCTGCGGGAAAGTCCTTCAGAGTTTATCAATTCCAGTGTTATGTTTGGAAAATAACCGAGATTATAATTAATTGCTTTGTTGAAAATTGCAGTTTTGTATATAATGCGTAAGTATTTTCTCTTTATTATAGATTAAACAATTAGAGACGAATTATAATGTATTAATGGAATGATGTATTGTGGAGTAGTCGAAAATAAAACTAAATTATCGGGTGTTAATTTATTAAAAACTTTACGTTGGAAACTGCTCATGAAATTAAGCTGTGTCTGACAGACTGTCGAAATTAATTATCTTCCTGTAGTGTTTTCTCGTCGTGCTATCGATCGAATGTATTATATATTTAAAAATATTTACTATGTACTTAAACATTTCTAGTCTTTATAGATGGAACAGCAGTACACTTTTCAGTGCATAACTATAAAAATCCATACAATTCTTAAATTTCTTAACATAAAGAATGTGTTGCCTCTCTAACACTTTAATACTTAGCTTTAAATTCTTATTTCTTTTAATAATATAGGGTGTACATACTTGCAATGCTGATAGAACCTAGGACGTGGTGATTTTTTGTGCAAATATGAATCGAAATTATAGAATAATATTTCCTTGAACGAGGTTTTACTTTCGCGGAAATTGATTTTGAAAATCCGCTGAGTATACATGTACTTGAGTGAGAATCGGTTCCACATCTTTCTACAGACATTTTAAACATCGAATTTTTAAACATTTGGTAACACTAGGAGCAAGATTTAAAAAAATGTACCAAACGGTTTTATTTCGAAGAATGTATTCATATTTATAAGTGTGTATACATATATTTTAAATAACAAATTCTTTCTAAACGTACCAAAGGCTCTGAAATAATTTTGTAGTATTAAAGAACAGTTGAAGCACTTCATATTTTATATTTATACACTACGCATTACATTCAATCGTTTTACTTTCACTGACTCAGTAGACTTGTATCTTTTATAATATAATTCAGATACTACGACGAAATTTTTTCGAAGTATTTTCTTATGTATGTTTGCAACGAACCTACAGAAATGATTTGGATTTTGCAATTCTCTGAAGTAGAAGGCAAAAAAAAGAGGAATGTATCCATTTCTTTAATTGGCACAGGTACTGTGTACTTGACACTCTCGAGCTGCTTGCACGGTCGGTTACTTTTTATTGCAATTAAAATTGTTTGCATCAGTGAGATTTAATGCGACTAATTCTGGCGGTAACTATTTGGAGGGAACAATATTGGTAACTCACTTAAGCCGGCAGAGCGCGAAAGGGAAACGTATTGTTCAGATTTAATTACAACCAATTTCGAGTGCATACTCAAATGTGAGTGGTCTTACACCAACTATAACTGTCTTTGGTCGACAATCGTCTGTTACCCTTCAGCAATAGCGAAAAACGAGACTTAGAGGCTAATTAGCAGTTGGATGCCTACAATCGTTCGAAGGAAAGTGTATATACAGGCTGCCTTGCTGGAAGTTCAATATTTCCATGCTACAAAGGACGAAAGCAAGCTGTTTTTAATATTTATAGGAAACATCCAATAATTCCTGTAATTTAATATTGCTCTCTATACATTTTAAAATATAAGTACGGTTTAATATACTGCTTCTGGAAAGCGGAAACACCATATTACGTGACGAATACATAAAGAGATGAAAATTATTAAATTTAGTTCCAATTTTAAATGCAGTGCACTACTCGAATTAATCGGGGCATGTTTCTGGAGAATTCAAAATAAGAAACTAAATATTTGAAAGAAAATTAGTATGCAGCATGGATTTAATGTCATCTTTAATATCCTAATTATATATTTAGATTAGACATACTGAATATATAATATAATATAATATAAAGAAAATCTGTTTCGAAAATGGAACCGATCTCTTGAATGCTTTTGCTTTTTAAAATCGAAAACAAAGCATTGTTTCATAAAGAATTATTCTACAATTTCGACTTCTTTTCGCACAGGGATTTATTTCATCGGGAATTGCACCACGTTTATTGCTGCATTCTGCGAATTTTTAATCAGATGTACGCGACCTGAAATAAAGATCTTGTATCCCACATTTTCAATCTACTTTTACATTTAAATCCTCTGTTTCGTAGTTGTAGTACTCATTGCGGAACGTCTGTATGCATCAGGTCCTTTGCCGACGTAACGCAATTAGCAAACTAGCACGAAGATAAAGTTTGCAACAGATTACGACTTAATTGCCATATGATAGAAAGTACATATTATAGTACAATTACCCTTTCGTTTATGGCTTATTCCTGTGTCACTGTATTTCTTATTTTTCCATTTTCATCCTTCCCTAATTTGTCACCGTCTTTCTACCATTCCCACATCTCTGTTTTTTTTTTCCCCAGCCCCTAGTCTCTAAACGTTTTGTTCCTTTCTGTCCCATTATCTTTGTTTCCATTTCTTTGTCCCTGTCCTTCCCCTATCGATTCCCCGGCTTTCTTTCATGTTGCCCTTTTTCCCTCATTCGCCTCCCGTACGATTCCACCAAACATGCATTGTTAACGCGTAGGTAACTGTTTACGATCAGATGAAACGAATGCACGTAATTCCGCTTGATTCGAAGTGGACAATCCCCTGGTCTCTTCCCGCGGCCGTAGCCCAGCGTTGTTCGGCCGCCGGATTGCTGGAAAAAGGAGATAAACGAATTACCCCGTTCGCCAAACAAAACCCCCATTATTTGTGCCGGCGTGGCTCAGTTCGTTACGCAAGACCGTGCCTGCCTCATTCTGCCCGATGCGTTGGACGTAACTTCGATGCCTCGATCGACAGCCGTTCGAGAAACAGCCTGCTGGGAATAATCGGGAAAAATGGCCTTCGTCAAAATTTGTTTACCCCCGTATGTTGCATCCGTAACTGGAGCAGGTTGTATGAGCGGGTGAGATACAGACACTTCAGTTTATAACAAGCAACGTAAATGAACCACGTTTATTCGACCTGTTAGAAACCCGGCTGGGAAACGTCACGTATCGATGGTATTTTAAAAGTATTATATTTCAGTGGTGTCTGTACAAACAACACCGGTTACACCTAAATATTTTCAACAACTAACCTATTACTAGGCTAATCGGTGTGAGGAGATGTAAATTAATTAACGATAAGTGCAATTGGCTTACAAGACTTAGTACTACGTGCTCTGCACATATAAAATGCCTTGGGAAAATGCTCTCCTAAGTCTTAAATAGCTTAACTATTTTGTGGGGAGACTTATTTATTGTAAGTCTGCTTCTGTTCAAAGACTGAGCCAAAGATGAGGGCTTTTTCTCCCGTTTATAGAAACTGAATTTTTGTGCGAAATGATACCTTATGGCGAATAAGAACAAATTTTCAAATTGAGCTGACAATTAGTTTTTGAGACATGGGAAGGCAAAAAAGTCAAAATTCATTAACGGATCAGCACATACGGTTCGCTGTAGAGACTTTTATGCAGCGGCCGATGAGCAATTGTCGCCCGGACCTTTAACCAGAAGGATCTCCAGGGCCCCATCTTCAAAACAGATGCTATGATTTTATCAAAATTGTATTTTTTTCTGTACTACTATGCCGAACCCGTTTTTAGTAAACTACCTCTTTATTTTCCCGAAAAATGGGCCCATCAGAATGTTTGCCACCTTGGCCTTAGTTCTTAAAACTGCCACTGTTTTATGTCGGTCAGATAATTTAAAGAATTGTTCTCAGGGGTTTTGCTGACTGTTAATAGCGAATTCGAACTCAGATTTTTAAAATTCATGATGGCCAATTCAATATAGCGAACCATATGTGAAAATATTCTAATTTTCATAAAACTTGGTATAATATTCGTAACGTTAAAATATATAAAAAAAGTTTATGTTAAATGATTTTATTATAAATGCACTAAAAATGAAATTAAAATGCACTAAAAACTAAAAAATAATTATTTCTTTGAACTACAATTTCGATGCTGTTTATTTTTCACTTTAAATAAAATCGTGGGGTACCATGTGCAACCAGAAGTTGAAGTATCGGTTGGTAAGTTAGTAACATCATCAACTACAGTTTATCAATTTTATGTCACTGTAATTAAAACATTTTGTTCCATTCATCCCAATGAAAACTTTCTCACAACAAATTCATTTCGACGTTTGCTTCTATATTAAAGTGATTCATATTCTGTTATGAAATATCATGCCATGAAATAACATTGCTTTATTTCACGTCCATTGGTTTCACGTGCTATTCCGAGCCGCCCAGCAGGACACGTGCGAACCAGTATTCCAGTTCTATACTGTGTCACCAATTTTGCGTATTTCCTCGTGACGCGTTTAAAAACAGGATCAGCATATTTTCATACTTATTCATAAAATCAAAACCGGACGTGAATTAATCACAGAATATTATTGCACATGCGAAAATGGGGCTCGGAACTGTTGGCTGTTGCAGCCACATTATGATAGCTGTATCCGGTTTTTCCGATATGGTCAATATCATGGCTATTTATACCCAACCCGGATATATGTAATGTATCACTGTTTCCAAAAATCAAAACCAACAAAAATTAATTTCCGGGTAGTAGATGTTTTTGTAACTTTGACCTCCCATATCCCAGAAACTACTTGTCGGCACAAACTCGAAAATGTGTGGTGATTATGATTTTTTTTATAAATTTGTAAAAATTCGAAAACCGTCTAAGCGGTTTTCTGGAATATTGGAATTCGAAAACCGGTTTTTTCAAAAGTCGGTTTTCGTGTAAATCAAAATAGGTGTGATTGATGTCTCATCATAAGCTATCATTTCGCACAAAATTCAGTTCCAAAATCGTGGGACCGAAATCGGGCGATTTCTTTGACCACGGTTTGTACCTTGGACTGAAAGTATGAGTCAGTATTGGTCAGAGTTACTGCAAAGCCCTTATCAGAGAGGTACATAGTGACCATAGAATGTTACCAGAAAGCTTCTCATCCAACAGTACACATTCACTTAGAATACATGTACTACCGTTCGTAACTATTTGGCCACCCGTATACTCATGATTTATCATTGCTTGAAGTCGACGCCCAGTATGGCAGTTAATCGAAACTACAATGTAAAGAGCTTGTTATTTGTTTAAAAATATATTTATGATATCTAATTCTTTGACTTAATCGCAATTCACTATCGTTTAAAATCAAATTATTATCTTGATATTCATTTGTTTATTTTCCTTGTTACCTTTATCATTCATCTAACATTTCGAGTGGCGTCGGTGTGTTTCCACATTTATTATACATATAAATATATTATACGAGGCTTTGGTAAGTTTTCACGTCGATATTTTTTTAAAAGTTTCAAAGGTATTGTCCGAGAGTATCTGTTTCTTTGCTTGGAGAACAAATTAAAAAATAAAAACTTTTATTTTTAAATACTCTGTTAAATCTTCATGAACTTATTATCAATGGATTTTTAATTATGTATGATGTATAAGTGGTCTACAGAATTCCAGAATTCAGAAGTGATTTGAATTAAGTACGTATAATTAAAACTACATAATTCGAATGAGACCAGATTCTTGTCGGAAAATACCGACTTTTAAAATTTTATTAGCGTCAGCATGTATTAAATCGTGGGGCGTATTGGACTAAGCTTTCTCGGCAGAAACGATCGCTCGAAGAGTCCTGACCGACCTAAAACGGTGTTTTACCAAACCTTGCGCTGCTCAAAGTGGTAGAAAAAGACTCCACAAGTTATTGAAAAGCCTTGGGGCAATAGCTAAACATGTTTTTAATATACTAAGTAAAAGCCTCAGGAAAAGTTCTTTATAAATAGAAGGAATCACAGATTATAAATTGAAACAATCAACTAACAATCGTACAACTCCGAAACGGTTTACAGCCTTCTTTATTCTAACATTTTTTTCCTTTAGAGGCCCATAAAGAACAAATCTTAGTATAGGTATGATTATATGAAATCTCGTTGTTATAAATCTAAAGATTAGATTTCTTGCTCAGTATGATTCAGTGTTAACGTAATGTAAGAATTATCATACGGGTGGAATTTCAATATTCCTCATCACAGCAAATAACCAATCTTGAATAATATGCCACCCTGCATCGACGAATAGGAATATGTGAATACAGTGGATCAGCCTTTGTTGCTGTATCGATCGGAAAGAAGTGGGCAATCTATCATGTTGACAACAACTGTAATTTTGAACGTAATGAAATAACTGGTTACAAGCATGCTCTTCGATTCCTCTGTATGACCGCAATACACTTCATTGATCTGTTCGTATTTTACCGTGGGACATTGTTCCGATGCAACGGCAAACGTATGCGCTATTTGACCGGTTCTAAAGCAAGTCTATTTTCCGTTTTGCTTGTACGTTAGTACTTAATTATAGTTAAAGTTTTAAATATACATTTCTATGGAACTTCGATAGTACACATTCTACTAATTATTTTGGAATGCTGTATATTAGCTAAAAGGTATTATAAACAGTTGAAAGTATCCGACCATTAAATTTTGCACTTTTTATAATAAGTTTCATTTTGTTTAAAAAGATAATGTGTCACCGTTTTACACAGTAATCACAAGTACATAAATCCTCATAACTGTATTTGTTATGATTTGTAAAATGAATATACACAGTTAACAAGAACTATTAGCTACTTAAACAGTTTAAGCTACAAAATGTGGAGATCCTTTCACGCACAGAGTTTACAATAAATCAAAATCAACATAAAATTAGTACTGATCTGAAACGGATGCGCGCCGATCCGGATACTTTCCACAATGTGCTCACATTCCTCAACGACATTGCAATCCGCCAACTGATCTAGTATTTTTACTTACCAGTGCCTCCCTTCACTGAGTTCCAGGATAATGTTTAATCGTTAATTCATCTGATGCTAACTTAACGAAATTACTATGTATGCAATGTAGTCGCTAATTACCACAGCAGTCAGTGCGACTCAAAACAATCAAGTAAAAAAAAATCTGATGGGGTTCTTACTTATTAACCCTTCGATGGTGGACAACTAGAAAATTAATTCGACAAGGCACAGAGGGCCCATCGCAATAAGCTTTTCTACCAGATTTGTTCCTGGAATGATCTAAATGGCTCATTCTCTTAAAAAAGAAAATACTGCTATATAATAAATACCTACAACAGAATGATATACATATACAGACTGGGTCCAGCTAGACCTTGCCAGACCCTGTATCCGATATCTGAGTGTAAACATGGGTATACATTATACACTACACCTGTACACGCGCTACTGCTCTTCAGCATTTGACTTCATTCTGCGAAACGCACCATGTGAAGATTACATCCAAATAAAGTTTTAATTATGACACGCGCGTCAAGTGGGCGCATATGCACCGAATGACGTACGTAGACAAGTAAATCTTTTTATCCATCCCAAGGAGACCCTACTCTATTACAGGCTATACTCGTTCTTCAATGTAGTCAACGAAGCTCTGCAGAACGTCACTCTGAAACTGTGATTAATACGCGGGCTTATTGGTGAATCGCAGGGCACGTGTGCATCGCTGGTGGCCACACTCATGTGCCCGTGACTGGAGGTAGCTGCGAACCGCTTCGAATTCTCTCCCGCTCTCCCTCTATCACTCGTCAACTTCCGTCTCGTTCTTTGTTACACGCTTTATCGCTATCTCGCTCTGCGTCCCTCTTTCTGTTTTCTGCATACGTCAGTGCACACGTGTGTGTACGCGTACGTCGCGTCGTTTCGGACGTTGTACGGGCATTTGCTGACTGGCATTTGGTCGAGATTACCCGGTCCAAACCCTCGGCGCTCCTCTCTGAATTACAGCAAGTCCAATTTACAGGCATCGGTACGAAACGAATGCAAAAATGAATTGGACGTCATGAGCGACTGACCAACTGGGGATGGCCGCGGAAAAAAAGATACAATGATGCGCTGGGTAAGAGAGAATTGCGTGCGGTGCTTAGTAGTTCTACACGCATGTGTAAGTACATATATTCTCCTCAGATCCACGTCAGTTGAACAATAGTGCGTTTTCTATGTAATGTTCCCGCATATATCCGCCAAATATCGTTCAAAATGCATGCAATTGTAGGACGTATTAGTGAAAACTTTCAAGGCATTTTAAGCCGGGTCCTCGTTTGTTACCGCACCTCGCTCTGTTACCGCGACCTGCTGTCTATATAGCTAACCGGCCATGTTAACAAATGTAGACGATGTTCGAAGAGGTCGGACGATTCCCAGATATTCATCGGAATAGCCGAACCAAGTAATAAGTCACACTATGCAGTTACCATGACCAGTTAGCAAGGTAAAGGTGGGTTTTCACTTGTTACGTGACCACGTATGGTATCGCCATTGCGTTGTGTGTGAATTTTTCTTCGGATTATCACTGATGCTGTTGCGTACCTTTGTATCAAATTTTGATACGCGACGGTATAACACTGCCCGTCTCCACTAATACGTAACGGCAATACCAAATGAGGATACGTAACAAGTGAATACCCACTTTACCAAGTGGATACCCTCCCCCCTCCCCTTAACAAGTGGGTACCCACCTTAACAGGCCGCAGTAACAAAGCGAGGTGCGGTAAGAAATGTGGACCAGAGTTGGGCGAAGATAACATTTAAATAACATCTAGATAAAAGGTCCTTGCCGTTTATTCATTATTTTAAGATAAAATAACTTGATTTATTCGAAGTGCCTTTCAACTTCGATTTCAAATAACGGTTCAACTTTCATCTTAACTTCATCCTAGAAAATCAAATAACCGACCTGAGCCTTTGCGGCCTGACCCGCGCGCGGTCGCCTACCGGTCAGATTCTACAGAATCTGAATTTGTTTATTTTTCATCGTATCAATATGAAAGTGACACCAATGGATTCCTGGCGTTCTCCCGATTAATTGGACAGAAAATAATTTAAATCGGACTATTTTTAACGAAACGGGCTTTGAACTCTGCAAAAAGATTTCTCACGTAATATCCTTAATTATGGTCCGAATTATAATATTTTTGGGCCATTTTCATCGGGAAGACATGAGGAATCGATTGGTAATACTTTTATCAACACTTGTCAAAAACATGAACATTTTATGTGGCCCGTCGGTTTTATTGCTCTCGGCGGTCAACGGGCGGTCTACTGGGGTCCGAAGGTCTTCGCTCGCAGCGAGAAAGCAAAACAGTGGGGTGGGTACGTCTTTCCCGATAATCCGAGCCCAAAGGCTTTTTAATAATCGAAAGATTGTACATACATATTCTTTCTGATGCTTTCGCCTGCAATTATTATGGTGGGTTAATTAACAAGAAACGACAGTTTACCAACGAATATTCATTGTTCGGCTCACAATTATTATGGTTGGTTAGCTAACAAAAAATTTACAACGATGATTAAATGTCGTCTTACAAACGTCAGAAAATTTGCTACATCCAGAAACCTGTTATTATATTCCGAGTTGTGATTTTTCTTTCCTTATTTATAAATATTATACTTATTATACTTATAAATATTATTATAACCAACCATAATAATTGTGAGCCGAACAATGAATATTCGTTGGTAAACTGTCGTTTCTTGTTAATTAACCCACCATAATAATTGCAGGCGAAAGCATCAGAAAGAATATGTATGTACAATCTTTCGATTATTAAAAAGCCTTTGGGCTCGGATTATCGGGAAAGACGTACCCACCCCACTGTTTTTCTTCCTCGCTGCGAGCGAAGACCTTCGGACCCCAGTAGACCGCCCGTTGACCGCCGAGAGCAATAAAACCGACGGGCCACATAAAATGTTCATGTTTTTGACAAGTGTTGATAAAAGTATTACCAATCGATTCCTCATGTCTTCCCGATGAAAATGGTCCAAAAAATTATATAATTCGGACCATAATTAAGGATATTACGTGAGAAATCTTTTTGCAGAGTTCAAAGCCCGTTTCGTTAAAAATAGTCCGATTTCAATTATTTTCTGTCCAATTAATCGGGAGAACGCCAGGAATCCATTGGTGTCACTTTCATATTGATACGATGAAAAATAAACAAATTCAGATTCTGTAGAATCTGACCGGTAGGCGGCCGCGCGCGGGTCAGGCCGCAAAGGCTCAGGTCGGTTATTTGATTTTCTAGGATGAAGTTAAGATGAAAGTTGAACCGTTATTTGAAATCGAAGTTAAAGGCACTTCGATAAAGTAGCTTCATCCTAGGCGCTTCAAATGAAGCTAACATTATTTGAAATGTTATTTTATTCGATTTTTATCTAGATGATGCCCAACTCTGCTCTGATGTGGACCCGGCTTTAGGTACACCGGCACCATTCTATTCAAGCGCAGGTTTAATTCTTGCCAGATCAGTTACAATTCAATTGCAAATTACTCAAGTCCCAGGTTTAAAAAAAAATTTTCAAATAGTTAGTGCGCAACATGTATAATAGTGTATTACATGCATACGGCACAGTACCTAGTAAACAGTGTTCGAAGAAATCCAATTTAAAGTTTTGCCTTTTCTAGTCCCTCGATATATGCACCCAAAATGTAACACGATATATGTAACCAAATTACAGTAACAACTAAAGTAATTCCATACAGTGATTCCAGGTATGTATACACCTATTTATCTATCTCTTATTATTTCTATGATTAGTTATTTCAATGGATTTCGTTCTTACATATAGATCTATACACAAGATTTGGAAAAGTCAAATTTTTGTATTTAATTTACGCAGACAATTGTTAATACTGCACTCTATGCATTGAGCACAATACTGTACAATGTACATAGGATAAACTATAGATATAACTGTGTGCAAACTGGCAACCAAATCGGTTATTCTAATCTTGTGCACTCCACTTCTTCAACTCACTATATAACTGTTTAGTTCAGTACCAAGTTAAATTCGATGCAATATCAATTCCATATTTTACTAGCTCGTATTATATTTACTTTATATCTACTCTAGTTATAAACTACAGTTAATATAAAAAGTTAGAACCAACTAATATAACATTTCTGGAAAGATGTTCGTAATAGAATCAAGGTATCGTTCTGTAGACATACATTTACACAATTCATTGCAATTCGATCACTCACGGCTACGACATTATTCACAGATCTTTGAGGTAACTAAATACACAGGGGAAATACTCAAAATAATTGATTTAGTAAAGAAAGAAGAACTAAATAAGAGTGAAATTGTGCTTTTCTGGTGTATTGAAACCAATGGGGTCGTAGAAGATTAATCTTCTTGTAGTGCTCCATTTCCTCCACCATTATGTTATCTGCAACCAAACAGGGGGTACGAGCTCCAATTGCATGACTCAGCCTGCGTAAGATAACGAAAGGAATGAACGTTATCGAAGCTTCCAATTTCTTTCGAACGATCAAGTTGTGTCAAAATGCAGATATGAGCAAGCTACACCTTATTCTTGTATTCGTATGGTAACATGCACTTTCGCAGAGGACGTTGGATTGCAATTTAAGAGAATTGGCACGAAATGGGGTTAAAAGTAAATTGCATATTGTGAGTGGCCAATAATCCAGAGACCTTTTACGGAAAAGGAGAAAGGCAACTCTAACAAATAAGGAATAAAATAGACTGCAGAATTATTCATTTAATACTTAACGTAATTTGATGACTCTTGAAAATTATGAAGAAATCAAGGACAAAAGTCAATTAATACAAAATTATGTCGAATTTCGGTTACTGTTTCGGTCTCGACTCTCCGCTTCTACCAACCTCTGTTCCAAGTGAACGATTATTTTCTAAAGGTGGACAAAAAAAATAAAAAGATATAAAAAACGTTTAAGTATAATAGGTATATCGTAACTTTAAGCTTCTTGAGGCAGACTGCAGAATAATCCGATTGTGCTGAAATTTTGCATACTTACTTAGCACACCAAAAGCAATAGAATTAGTGGGCGTCCCAAACATTTTATCGCAACTTCAATTGTAAGGGAAAGAGGCAGAACTGTGAATTTGATTTTCTCGCGAAATTTCGAGTACTGTGCCGCATGTATTTAATTTATCATTATACACGAATGTACAAACTTTAAGCAAAATTGAAGTACAATTTGTTACCCAAACATTTCATAGTCACACGGGGTGCGTCGCATCCCAAGAGCAATTTTCGAAAAATAATTAAAAAATCTATTTTTTTCCACAGCCGTGTAATAACGCTCATTTTCGGCTACAAATTTTATTGTATCAAAACTTACATTTCTAGAAAAAGACTACTAGACCATGATTGTATAAATATTATGAATGTACAATTATTACTCAAAAGTTAAAAAGATTCAAAAATACAAAAATGGCAACTCAAATGACGCTGGTGACCAATTTGTGATTATAAGAAGGTGTGACCACAAAGGGTTTAGTGTAAGTGAACAAAATAAAGGAAGAATATGCAATCATCTCATTCTCAAGAGCTGATGCGTTGATACTACCACGTCCTACGTTCGAGCTTTCGAGCATCGAAACATTCACAGATGCGGGGGTTCAAAATACACATGGCAGTCTATTTAATTTTCATTTACGCATATTATGTGCATGTGATTACAAGAATAAATCAAATTAGGCGTGGTTGCGCTTGAAATAACGATAATCACGGTAAATTATTCTGCAGCATTAAATTAAACCGGAGAAGTTTAATTACTGAGAAGTGTCGCGTGCTAGTCTCGTTAAATAAACCATCACCGCGCCATATATATTTAAAAGTTTTCGAAACACGTTAAATACTACACAACAGAGAAAGCACAGTAATCGGTGTTTATTAACCGCAACAATATCATTCCTATCATGTAGAACTGGATAATATCCATTTTCTGTTTTTTATGAACAATAATAAAGTTTTTACTGAAAGCAATGGAATTTTAAATAATAAATAAGGTTAGGAGGAGTTTAAAGTTTCCATAATAAAATAAAGGTATAAATTGTATACATCTAACCAATTCACAGTTATTTGTTTAGTTACAACTGCGGCACTAATAAGTTGATAGGTATTTTCTTTTTTTTTTCTTCAGATAACTGCATATAGGGAAATATCGCATATGGGAAAATTAAATAGTTAAATTTACCCCAAATTTAATTTTCTTTTGTAATATGAATTAGACGTGTGCACTACAATTACAATTAGGATGAAATAGGTACATTGTTAATAACTGTGTGTTTTACCAAAGTATGGTAAAGCTTCATTGGTAAATGTAATCAAGTGGGAAATAGTTCCTTTTGCAAGTAACAGTCAACAAATTGTTTTCATTAAAATTTCTAACTTTCGTGTCCAGAGTACCAACCCTACACTTTTATGAATCATATACTTCCTTCATTTAATATGTGTAAATTATAAATTATGAGTTACGAAATAATTGTACTTGTAATAATGTAGCTCCAAATTAACGTCACGTGCTTCGTTCATCAAACATTATTATGTTCACATTTTATAAAAGTTATTATGTTCATTTATCCCACATAAAAACAAAAGAATGGGGAGCATTCACAAATAGAGCAATCTACTTATGTATTTTTGAAAATGTGAACTAAGGTAAATTATATATAATATATAATGTAAATAATTATTTACTGAATATGTACATTCCAGTAATTAAATACATTCTATAATTTCTACGATCACATTTTCAATTCCACACACAACTGTATTTCTTGTTTAAAGAAATCTCCTTTATAAGTAACAAATACGCGAGAAATAAAGACGCAGCAGTTGTTCTTTACATGTCAATCTATAATAGGGATTTTAAATACAAATATGATAATAAAATTAAATTATTGCAACTATGTTATATGGAAAATTTAAAAAATTAAATACGTACGAACACGTTATAATAATAAAATAAAGACAATTCTCGAAGCTGATTAACAAAATTTATCTAGAAAGTAATAGGGGTATACCTAAGTAAAGTGTCAGGAAAAGCAAAAGGTATTGCTGTATAGGATAAATTAAATTATTCCTCAAACGACATACAATAGTTAGAATTCTTGCAAATACATTCTGAAACAATATCATAATTATTATTTCGTTCTTATTACAAGAAAATGTGTAACAATTATTTTCAAATCTCCTTCCCCCTGAAATTTCTGACAACCATTAATATTTGTCGCTGAAAATCGTGACTTAATACGTACAATAGTGTTATATAGTCACGCATCTACCTTTCAATAACTTTTTAACGACATACGAACGAGGTATTTTGTAGGTATGTATGTAAACACAATTAACCCCTATCATCTGCGGAATTCAATAATCCGGCAGTCATACACAGATTTTCCGAGAGATTTAAAGGTAATTCGTACAATAGAATTTATTATACAGTGGGCACCCCAAATTGCAATGAAACAATGCCAAAAATTTGCAGACTAATCGGCATTTATAGGTTCTCTGCATTTATAATGCCCGTGTGGTTTTCACGTGTACCTGTGTATCTATACGTGTATAATGAAATCATTTATGTTTCAACAGCATTTATTATGACACCGTACGATTATACAAACACATATAGGTATACTTGTACTCATTGTCGTTGGCCTATCATATATATTAAGCCGCTGAAATCCATTAAAAGAAGAATACTGCGAGCATTGGAGAACATTTTGGTCTGAAATTTGCTAAATAATAATTCGATAATAAAACACATTACTATTCTATGAATAATTTCCCTTCCATGTGTTATATAGTAGAGATATTAATGGTTCATTAATTTTGCTCCTATCAGATATACAATGCTTACAGTTTTTTGCCCCCGAAGTGATTAAAAAAAACCTATTATTTATTTACTACTTATAAGGACATAATAGGTATCTCACAGAAATTTAATTTGGCGTGGGAAATACTCGTAGAACTTTTCGCTAAACAAACTCGTACATATTTCTTGATTAAAATAAATAAATGGAGAAAAACATCACATGGTTGACGCTTTCACAAAATTCGACGATCTGTATTTTTTAAACAAATTCGAAACCAGCAAAATGATGACTTAAAACACCCGTAACCTCACATGGACTATATAGATCATGTTTAAATTTCATGAAAATCCCTGACACCAAGTGCAAAAGGTAATCGATTTAACGCGAAATGACAGATACACGTGTTTTTGTAGTTGAGAATAGTCACGGTGGAAGCCGTGACAAATGTCATGAGAGTTGTGCCACAGTTGTAACAGGGTAGTAAACATATCACCATATCTACAAAGTACCTATAGCTCGAGCAGTGTACACGGCGCTTCACATAACATTACGGTTTTCATATGTGCAATAGGTAGCGCAGAATATAATTAAGACGTCTCTTTGATCGTCGCATGAAAGAGGCGGTGTAACTATATACCTAGTTTGAGGAAAGGCAGTGTCGTACCATCTCACTTGTATCACCGATTGCTCCTACCTCTTCTTATCATCTTGTCTTCCTCGCACAAACTTCAGAAGGATTCCGGGAACCCCTTCTGAAGGCACGAAATGCAAGTTTAGCTCGCATCGGCGTAGCGTGTCAATTGGCTGGAGTTTCGATGAAGCAGTAATATTGTAAGTGTCGCCGTAACCAAGATATGATGGATAACAGTCGAAAGTTCTACTTGATGTTCTGACATAAATATCAGCTCGCCAAATTATGGGAATTACGGGGCTAGTAGAAAGATTATAAAATTTAAGCAATCATACTTTTTTTTTAGTAGGTGTTTAAGGTCACATGCACCTTCATAGGTTATTTAGTGACCACGACACATGATCAAGGTGTAATTAATTTGGCAAGGTACATGTCGAATCTTATGTGCGTCGATATAGACGGGAATTGGTGTCTCAAATTAGGTGGAAGTAGATCAACGCTTGTTAAAAATGTAAAGGCTGGTATTAGTTTTGTCTATTAATATAGTTATATAGGAAGTACGTCCACTGATAAGGGAACATATCGAAGTGATGCGACTTTGGTATAAAGTATTCGTACAAAAATATTTGACACGAATTCTATCTTATCGGCTGACATTCATGTTGAAGGGGTGAAAACAGCCCTCAAAGTTGACGTGTGAGAAACATTTCTAGTCGAATATCTTGGGAACTACTAGATGTAGGAGAACGAAGTAAATGGCAAAATTGTGTAATTTCTAATAAGGAATGCAGCTTTGCAAACAAATTAAAAAATCCATTCCCGTTTAATGTATTATTTACACAAAACAAGATTGTCATTTTGCACGCAATTTTGCCATTTACACCGTTCTCCTAAGAGTAGTCTCAAAGATATTCAACCAAACATGTTTCTCACACCTCAACATTGAGGGCTGTTTTCACCTCTTCAGCTTGAATGTCAGCCGAGAGAAAGAATACGTGTCAAATATTTTCTAAGAAATACTTCCTATTAAAATCGCATCAAAATCGGCGATTGTCACTTCGATATATTCCCCTGTGAGTTCATCGAGATATCATGTTGCATCCTTTTGGATTCGAATTTGGGTCAGCTTATCAGAATAAACGATCACCCTTCCTCGATCATACGAAATAACTGAGGTCAAGTGAGAATAGATTTCGGAACATTGTCCTGTATTAAAACAATTTTTAACTAGGGATAAGTTTTTGTGTCACAGGTACTGCAATTGCGACTGTATCTTTGCGATAATTTTTCACAATAAATTAAATATATTAATAATTTGGTGGCAGTAGAAGTTGAGGATTAGCAGGGAGTCATTAAGAGCCCCGTTTGTTATTTATTTTAGTAGCGACACGTATTTTCATTTATAGCAGTAAAACATATTATACATATATGGTATTGTACACAGTGTGCAGACGAATAATTCATCGTATAGTCGAAATTGGCTAATTCGTTATGCAAGAGCTAGCAAAATACTATATTAAGGACCCATGAAAACACATTTCCCCCTTTCTTGTACCCTCTTAGGGCTTGATTAGGGCAAAATAATGAAATTAGTTTTTAGGCATTTATGTGGGTAACCTTGCGAAGTAAAAACCCAAGTTGATATCTAATCGGTCCTAAGAAGTAATAAGGAGTCAGAAAAAACATATTTCTCACCTTTTTACCCCTCTCGGATTGAAATTTAAAAAAATCCCTTGTTACCCAGCATCTACATCGCAAAAGGTATATACCCTCCGAATTTCATGTTTCTACGGTCAGCGGTTTGTGCTGGACGGTGATGAATCAGTAACACAACGATTATATAAGTATAGATAAGTTGAAATTCAAGTTAGAAGATTTTTGCGTTTGATGAAACAAAATCTTGGAAGATATTAATCAAAGTCGATATCTAATACAAGGGCAAGTAAGCTTGCTTAGAAGTAAATAGGCTTTAATTGTTTGTCATATCTTCTCCAATACTTCTCGTTCTACACTAGTGTATAGTGATGTGTACAATGCCTTTCTACTAATCATACAAGGTGGGCATAAAGTCCTGCAAGTATTAGAAACTGCGACAAACTTTTACTGCAATATTTTATAGTTCACAAGGGCCTTTTATGTGGTGGTATAGGATATAGTGGTCTGCTCGGATGTAGTGATGTAAAAGCAGCAGGGGTGAGTTTGGTAGCATCTCAAAGTATCTTGGCGTAAATATCTGTGACACTGTTCAACTTGTGTTCATTTTTGTGAATACCATGCCTTCAACTTATTTTCAGCCAAAAAATGACTGCTATGTCAGGTACACTATTAATTTGTCACCAGCTTGCACATTAAATAGCCTTGTATAATGAAGATACAGTAGGACAGTGGGTGCTGGTACACGAGAGCATGCTACAACGAGCGCTTGTACAACGCCCATTAAAATCTGGCCAACGGAGTGTCACAAATTTGCTTGTTGACGAGATAGCGAAAGAGTTGCCGAGAATTGGGAAGACGTGAAGAGAGGAGCAGAGGGCGAGGCAGAGTTATATCGAGTTGTCGCAATACACAGCAATCATTTGGCTTCTATTGTCCGGATATTGCTGGACTCAGATATTGGCTACAAGGCTACAATATGAACCAGTCATAAAAATCTACATGTTTCTTCATTGATGATGTCGTATCCATTCGATAGAAGAATAAATATTTGTTAGAACACATTTCTATTAATATAGGCTTATTTACAATACTGTGCGAAGTTTGAAAAAAAAATTGGTGTTTATTTTGTTACAGTATGCTTTACGATCGAATCTATTCTTGATATTTTTATTAATAGTAAATTTACAACAGCGGAAGTTTCTACTCGTGCAAAACTTTAGTAAAATACAATGTAAAATCTTTATGTATCTAGGTATAATGTAAAAAGAAAAGTTGGTTTAACATTATTCATTTTCCAAAAACGATAACAATTTTATATCTTATACAAAATAAGAAATAAGCGTTCACTTTATAGTCTACCGTGAAATGAAGACAAAATAATATTCTTTCTTTGTATTGTGAAGTAAAGTTGAACGAAGCTGAAAGTATACTGAATTTCTCGAAAACTGAACCACCAATTAAAATATTTATTCCAGATGTTTACTTGCCCTTTTTATGAGGAATCGTCTCCCGGTTGCCAAGCAGTTTCAGTAATACATATTAATACACTTTTTATATGTTCAATTGTCAACTCTCATTCGTAATATCGTAGTACTAATAGTACTAAAGTATTGTAGAATGCAAGTTTGAATCATGTTTTACAAGTTATGCCAATTCAGTTAGTCCTCGTGTATACAATTAAAGATGAAAGCGAAACACTCTGTATGGATGAAATCCTATACGGTTAAATTGCGAGACTAATGTACAACGAAGCGCATCTCGTTGCTCGTAAATCAATTAATCACTGTTGCCGAGAACTATTTTTCTTTCTACTGAAATTTCCTTACGAGATTTATGAGCACTGCCAGCCGTAGTAGTATTATCTACATATAAGGTCAGCCAGAGCCAGCAGGGCTTAGTTGATTTAAATCACTCTATTCGAACGTCCACTCCGCTTCATCTGCATTTAAACAGTTATGCAGAAGTTTGCATGCGTACATTCACGTACGCCGCAATTTTCATACTATTTCTCAATATGCATATTATTCCGGATTTCGGGGCATTTATGAAAATATTCACAACTAGTTTTAGACTTTAAAATATTTCATTGCACGCGTCTGAAAAATGAAGAAAGTCAAATACTTACAGAAGAATATTCCTGTAATATACCGCGCTATTTAATCTGTTTATCTAATAGGAACATTTAATTTGTACATAGTTGACTCAAGAAAGTGTGATGTTAAAAATTACACATTTCGTTTTGTTTCTATAACACAAATTAAAAATATTCCTCTTGTCAATGGATACAACGAAATTAGCTGCTACCATTTGTAATCCAAAATAGTTTGAACTTTCTTCGTCTATAAATTAGTTGATATTAAAGAAGGTTGAATAAATTCTTCTTATGATTTACATAATATTTTACATATTACTATGAAACCAAATAGTGTGTATGATATTACTATAGCGAAAATCGATATTAGTGGTCATAAAATTTATCTCTGCGCTGCTAAATAGCCAAGCCAATTAAGTTTGTATGCATGTATGGTTAACCACCTTTACCATGGTTAGTTACTCCATTTTATTAGAACAGAAGATTTACTCGCTAGTTGTTGGCTCTGCTTTGTTTCGCTCGCTGTTTAATTAATCCTCTTCTGTAACGTCAATTTTGATTATTTCTATCTACTACACCCTTTGTAAAGACCTTTGTGATGATATTAATAGAATCTGCACAAGCTTGATTGGATTTAATTGGATCATATAATTTCTTCTGCAATAACATTTTATACTCTGTATTTGAAAGAAATGCTACTTCTTTTTAATTTCATTACGATGTCTAAAAAAGTTAAAAGATAATATTAGAACATATTTCTTATATATTCTGTATATTGAATCATTCTTAGAGGGAAGCTGATCTTTAGCAAAGTTGCTGAATTATTTAAATGTTCAGTTTTTTCTTCCATTATATTTATTGTTGTTTAGAATATCTTTCAGTACCCCTACTGCTGAAAATTAATTTAAATTACAATATATAATATAAGTATTTGAATATTCCAATACCAGTTGATTCGAATATTCGAATAATTAAGAGTATTCGAATATTCGAATTTTCGAATAATTAGGAGTGTTCGAATATTCGATCATTATTCGACTAATTAGGAGAAATCTGAACATAAAATATTTGTTCACACTTTATCGTGAAATTCTATCCATATTGGCCTTTATAATTAGTAATTTTTCAAACGACAAATTTGGACCTTGATTAATCTGTGATAAATTTATAAATTTTGAAACGAAATTAACCACCAGTTGTTAGTATTATCTATTATTCTAACTATTGTACAATCGTTATTCGAATAAATTATTGAAATAAATAATGACGAATCATTCGAATTAATAGAAGAAACAATTTGTTGCAAAGAGTAATATTACTCGAATTATTTGAACATTCGAGTATTTACAGCTCTAATCTAGACTGTTCTAATACGATGACATAATGAGAGATATATAGTGGAGATAAAACAGACAAAGTGATGCTAGTTAATAGCTGCCAGCCATCTTAGGATTGATTCACAGTTAGTACATATGTATACATACATATGTTAATGTTAACCCGGTAACCCGTTGCGCGTCACGGATGCACGCAACCTTTATCCAAACTATACATATGCGTGCAACCATCTGTTTGAATAGAATATCTCAGATTGATCGATTTATCTCCTTTTTTTTTCTTAAATAGGTATGTAGACACAACACGTTATATGCACCATTAGTTGTGATCACTATTAGTATCTAATCGATCATATATAAACATGAAAGGTGATCTAGAGACATTTAAGCAAAACATCGATCTTTGGCATTCATAATCATTATGAGGATGCTTGTGGGTCTGTAATTTTTCCCACGTGTTCTGGTCGAATAATGTTATATTTCCACATCAATTTTCGTCTACTGAGAAATAAATGGAAATTCTAGAACACTAACATATTTGCAATATTTACAAAATTCATCACAATCTAAGAGAAATTGGAACGTTTATGGTTATATTTTAAAAATGTGAGAGGCGGGAACTGGAAATACTTCGAATTCGGGTGAGAGAATTTTGCAAGTTTTTGAGTCGAAGATTATCTTTGTACAAACCGTCGAGAAGTAATAGTAAAAGAAAATATATCGAGTCATTATATACCGTTGATTATTCTTTGGTGTTAATTTTTTTTTTTAATATCTGCGACAGGTAATTTCCAAACTGAAATAAAGACAGATATACTAAGAAACATTTTGGCTGTCTGTATATTTTTACAAATCGGTACACATGTGATTCATACAAGATAAACAGTGCCCCCTTCTGAGTGTTAATTAACATTTATCAATGACAATGCCACTACTAATTCCTCTTCGATTCCATATTGTGTCCAGTGTCGCCTATGTGCCATTGTTCTTCAATATTGTGTCAAACGGAGAGGCGTGGCAGTGAATTTGATTGAGCTTTCAAGCGAAAATGTTAAATTTTCACTCGATCATCAAGGCCATTGTCAAACATCAATGCAACCGTAAGCAAATAAAGTGCAGGTTTTTATTTTACTGCCGCTGGTTTAGACAATAACCAAAAATCACCGAACGAAATAAAATGCGCTTTATAAAACGTGATTCGAATTATTATTAAATTCATACATATATAACTCGTACACCCAACTGCACTTTAATTACATGTATAATATATTTTATAACAAGTTTTATCTTTTATTCCTTGTACTCTTTTTCAGCAGATCAATGTGAGGCATGTTTTAATTTAAATAATGTTGAATTCAATTTCTCTGTTGTTATTACAACATTACTGCTTAGACCAAATCCATTCTGCAAAATCACTCAAACTTTCCAATTATTTATTATATTAATATAACAATAAGTACCTATAGATAGAACGTTCTTTTAATTACGTTAATGTACTCCAAATTTGATGTTTTAGGTAATCTAATAACTTGGAAAATTTTTTGCTTGGAAATATTATTTAATGGAGTACATATTTTGTTTTCTTATTGGTGTTTCATACTTATCACTTTTTATGGTGAGGTGGTTGTTAGTTGAACACCTCGTAATGGGTTTGCTTTTATATAACAGCGCAATACGCATGTTAGCTTTAATTAACCATAAATACCGTACCGATGATGTTACTATTAATTTCGTTCTATGGTTTCAGTTGCAATTGTACGCATAGTATCATGTAACGTGTTTTGCCAAAGTGATATTTGAAGCCACAAGTAAGATTGTTATATGTATTTATGTCGTCACTAATTACAGGGAAATCAATGATGACTGTGCAAGGCAGACGCATTGGGAATAATTCATTGTAGTGAAATTGTAGATGTCCAAATTTAGAACATGCTTTCATTATATAATAAACAGAATTATGCAGTAGTACTGTGTAATGGAAAGCGGGTTCGCAAAATTTTCCAATGCCAAAGGTGTATGTAGTTGAACCAGACGAATTCAATTAAAGGAGTAACTTTTAGTTTGCAAACTGAATGGGAGATGTAAAGAATTGTGGACAAGCTTTTGTATGAGTTGCAAGCTATTTTGACATAAAATTCTTTTTGATAACAAATAAATTACTTACTTGATGATGGAACGGAAATGTCACGAAAGAGTTACAACAACTTTCAATTTCAGACTTTTAGTTTACTTTGGCGATTAATGACTTTACTATTTAAAATCTCACTTGAAATTATTGCTGATACTGATGTCTAAAAGGACGAATAATTAAATGATCCAGTTTTCACAATTTCTCAACAATTTTATTAAAATAGGCGGTTTTAAATTAGCGTTCCGGGGGTTATATCTGACTAACTGGGAACATATTCCCGATAAAGCTAAATTATAAAAGAGGTAAGATATAAACACAGTAAAAGAAATAAATAAATAATGAATTTGTTACGGAACCATTACAGCGAATATTGTATAATTCCTGTTTCTGGGGTATTTTATTTTGCACACTTCACTACTATATATAGGTATAGATTTTATTTTTTTTACTTGCATCAATGAAATGAATCAATTTACACATGTTTAATGGCAAGAATAGATATAAGGGAATTTAAATTATGAATTCTATTATTCACAATAAAATGAGTTTAACTGTATCAAACTAATTAAACATTTTATAATTGTTGTGTGAAAATTAAAACATCGAAACTTAATTACGCGAACATTGTTAAAAATCATGAAAAAATTAGGTAGAGCACGATGCACACGAAGGGATCAAAGGCAGATAACTGAAAAAAATTGAAAAAAGAAAATAAAACCAATATTTATTATACCATTGAAAAATTGTACTTAGCTGCCCACAATAATATTTGTCGCAGTATGAAAATTATACATTGTTTGAAAATAGTTTAAAAACCAATAGAATAACCATACACATAAAAACTTTAGCACAAATATATTTTCTATAGTTTTCTTTCCAATGCATAAACCATAGTTAAAATAAAGAATTCACTTTTACATGTTCTCTCAATTACAATTTTCTCTATATTACCCATCAATACGAAATACAAGAAATAAAATTACTAAATTCACATTATTAGCATTAATTACATTCGACTATTGTATAGTATAATATTTTCATTAAAAATTTCACTGTGACCATACCTACTCTAAAAAAAAGAGAGAATAATTTAATGTTTCAGTGATATCGTGTGATAAGCTACTGAAATTTTTATTGGAAAGTTTAAGCGACCCGTTTATAAGGATTAATAAATTGTTAATTGCCTTTCATCGCAGGGGAGTAAGTCTTTGAAATCATTTTCCTTTTTGAAATGGAAAGATCGATTGGCTCGAATCGAGTATATCCGAAACATTTAGGACATGTTACAGGCGTAGCTCGTACGAAGTCCTCTTTTTCGGTGGGACATAATCTCGGGAGCCCGAGGGAACTTCACGTGGAAAGTGCCCTAAGTGATGGAGTGGCATAACAGCCTGGGGTCAGTAAATACGCCTGTACGGATAACCCAATTGTGGCTCTTTGCCTGCAGAAAATCTATCATTATCCTTCGATAATCCTTCTCGCCATCCCTAATCCACTTAAGTAGACAAATGGTAATGAGCTTATAAATTTCGCAGTTGTTTAAGATATACCAGAGTATAAATGATTAAATCTCAGACGTGGCTTTCACGAAACTGTTACAGATGAAAGGTAGTCAATACTAGGCTCATACGTGAAGAAAAACACCTTCGATAATCAATATGAAGTTTCCGACGATACCGTTCAGACAGTTATCATGGACACAATATCTTTTCAAGCTTGGAATGAGAAATCGAAACCAATAATTCATCTGTACTGGGAAATTGATAGTGGAACGAAACGGTAGAGGGAAGTTAACTTGGAAACGAAATTACGATTCACTATGTGCTAGAGGTTTCAAATATTTGCAATACTCGAAAGCATTTGCAATCATTTTGAGAAGTAAGAATAGAGTCTAAACTTTTATTATCACGTTAGTACGTATTTCTATTCCACATTTCTAAAATGTGTTTAGGTACTTGTGACGAGTGTGTTTCGTTCCAGTGATTAAAAGACGAAACACGTTAGTTTGCTGTATAAAATAAATTACCCTACAATTATATACAAACCCAGTTGGGCATTATTCGAATAAAAATTTCAAATGAAATTAAGTTATTCAAGAATAATGAATAAATTTTTATTCGAATGATCTGGAATAATAATTGCGAATAAAATTATTAACGTTTAAAGTTAGTAACGTTTTTATTCCTAACAAAAAATGTGTTTATTCTTGAATAACTTCATTTAATTCACAATTCTTATTAAAAGCATTTGTTTTATTACAAAATTCGTTACTTAGCCTTTATCGATTCCATAAATATGCCCCGATAATAGGTATACTACCACCACCTTAGCTTCCTAAGGAGCGTGAACGCTGCAAAATAATTACCACTCTTTGGTTATGTTTTATTTCAAGTGTCCCAAAGTCTCATGCACCACAAAGGTATCCTGTTACCAATTATACGGGGCCTTCGTAGTTATTAATGATATCGCTACCTTCAACGCAGAAAAAAGGCAAGGAACTATTCTTTACGGCGCAAGAATATCCTTTACGCCGCACCAGTGCACAACTTTCTCGGGTACTACAAAATGTACAGGCGCCTTCTTGAAAGAATAGCTAAATTGCAACTTTTATACTGTACAATATTTACTATACGCATACTTAACGAAGTGACATAAAAAATGTATAAGGTGTGGTGGAAAATGACGCTCGTTATCACATATTTTTATCCATGAATATGGATACACCCTCAGGCGATAATGTGAATGTAAATACGTCATTCTCTACCCAATATTACACTTTCAGAAGGTGAATGAAACATTCTAAAATATTAATGTGTAAATGGAAAATACGATTTTATATTCTTTATGTGTTCATACGACTTTTAAATAATTATGGAATTATATACGTTGGAGTACAAAGTGTTGTTACTCGTCACTGTGCTCGCTTTCCATTTCAAAGCCACAATTTGTACGGAGTCCGACTTTTTTCTCATTTATTCTCCTATCTATTCATCCATTTAATATTATGCAAAAGTACATTATGTACAATGTTTCCACTTCCCGATATGATAGGTTCCTAGGAATGGAAAATGTAGAATTGAATTATTGAACATATAATTTTGACAAAATAAATTTTTGAAGCATGTTCAAAATATTATTCATACATAAGAATAAAGTGGATTAGAAAATGTAAACAACCACGTAAATTTTAAATTAACAACATTTCATAAAAATCTTAAAACAACGAGTGCATGAATATTTTCTAAAATGTAAACAACATTCGCGTTCCTTATTTAAAATGTAAACAATAATTCCACATGTAAATATGTAATTTGAATTAACTTTAATTGTTTAGATATGTTGAATAACAAGTTGAATTCCTTTAATAAAATCTGTCAGAAATGATTTGTATTTACCAGTCTTGTATAATGAGATAACAGGAGATTAAAATTATTATAAAGGCAGCGCTCGCATGAGAAGCTAGCGATGGAATGGGTGCCACAATGGATATCGTACGATGGCTGATTAATTATACGGATTAATAAATGAAGACATTCTGGATAACTGGATCGTTAGCTGCTGCGTTGGGAGAATGACGTCCCAGTCGTCTGAGAATTAATCATTGAACTAACAAGAGTAAGATCCTCCTCAGACGATTCAATTACAGGTGTAACATCCAGGATAATCAATTGTGACGTAGTTGTCGTTAGAAGTTTCCACGTATATAACTTCAATCATTTGCACATCCACTAAATGCTAGTACGATGTTACACTGACTTTCCAAGATTACGTACGTATATACACAGGACCTTGACTTCGTTATGAAAAAAAAGGTGTTGTCAAAACGTTTGTCATTGCTTTCTTAATTAACGATTAAATAATTTCGTCTGCGCATAATTAAAGATAGTTTCTCATTTTATATGTTCAATAATTCGAAATTGACTCATACTTCTTCTACTTACTGAGCAGAACCATTTATCTGAAATATTTGATGCATTTATTTTTTTTTTATAGAATAAATGATAAACGAAATGGGGAAAAGTCGAGAAAATTCACAACACAATAATTTCTTCCATTTAATGCACTGTATATATACGTACAAAATCACTAAAAATATCAATGATTAAATTGTTATGGAGAATATTAATTGAATTACCATGTCGAGTACACTGACTCAGAAACCAATAACTGTCAATTGTACTGTATACTTTTTGGAAAGAAATAGTACTTTGAAAACCTGTGATAGTAATTTCCCTAAGCCAAATGATAAACACCAAAATAATTGTGTATTCAGACTTATGTTGAAAAATAATTTTACAATTTTTTGGAAGAAATCAATGATAATATGAGGTCTATTAATTTTTCTTATACCAACTCGCTCTGAATGGAAAATTCAACAAAATACATTTATATATTTCACATTACTGCAAATACATATAAACCCTTGTAATTGCTGCTCCACTTGAAAAATGTGATAATTTCCTTCGGTTCCATTCCTTTCTGTCGTAGATTAATCCAACGATATCAGTCTCTCTAGCAAGGATTATATTATAGATACAAATTTCGTCGTTCCGCTTAGCGTGTGCTTGGACAGAGATATGAGAAACTCCTGAATATTATTTCGTTTGGTGTAGGTCTGCTTTAATCCACGTTTACCTTTCATTACAATATTCACAGGCTGTATTAAAAATTAATGACCCGCCGCGGCGCTTTGAAAATTCGACCAGATGCAACCGAAATGAATATGAATCCACGTAGAACGACATGAATGATCCGAAGAGTCACTATTCATTTCTATACGCGGGCTTGTTAAATTTGCATTTAACAGATGGAATTTTGCCAGACGGACATCGACAGAACAGAGAAAAAAAAGGATAGGGCGATACCCGCTGGTAATTAACTGCCACTCGGTTGCATCTAATAAAATCGAAATACCTATCGATAATTCCAGCTATTAATTAAGCAATGAGAACTATTCACTTCGATCGGATAAATATTAAAGCGAATCCCTAATGAATGATATTTAAATATACTTTGTGTTAAAAGGATAAAATTCTGGTTTTACAAATCGAAATGGAATATGATACTGCTGTCAATTTTTTATGTAGTGGGGTTTTTGAAACAGAGACGGTTTCCATATATGATATTTTTGTTTTTATTAGTAGGTGAAAAATGAATGGATTCCAAATTGATTGCAAATAATGGAACTAATAAAAAATTGTTACAAAATTTTAAATCCTGTAATTTTAACGTATATATCCATCGTTGTTTTGAAATTAAGGAATTTTGGCTCTTTAAAAAATTAAGACGATCAGCTACATTAATCAACGGACAGATTACAGATTGAGCTTCTTCTCCACAAACTCATCAAGGAATTATTAGCAAATTACTTTCCCATGTACCAATCTTCTTTTTAATTACATAAATATTTGACGTTTTAAATAAAGATAATAACATTATTTCTTTCTGAATGACTTTCCTCGTTTTACACTTCACAAAAAGTTTATTGCACAAAGAAAATGTAAACATTGTTAAATATGTATTCAAGTGGAATTTATTTACAATTCACAACATCTGTTTGAAAAAAACAAAATATATTTAAATATTATTTACAATTTTTGACGTAGTTATTACAGTAATTTACCTACGTATATCATCCGTCATTTAAAATACGTTTTGGTTTCACAATTTTTTTAGTTTTATTTGCCATGCATGATAACAGAAAATGTATTTAGTTGAAAAATAAATATTTCTTATATCGATTATTATCCATTAATACATGGGCCGAAAATTGCAGATATGACTTTGAATATTAATAATTATTAACCGCTGGATACGTACAATTCGGTTTACTAAACTATCTAAACCACTCAACATTTATGTATATAACAAATTATCAACAATCTCTATAGTTTTGAATAAATATAATATAAATTTTATTCTCCGAAAGGAGCGTTACTACATAAATAGTAATATATGATATTACCTGGAACTGACACAAAATAGCATAATATGTTTTCATCTTACAAATGCATACAATTAATTTCATGTACACTTCACTTACAAATTATGCTTAGGTTGATCGTGCCATACACTGTTCAAGTTTCCGTATACATCTTTATGCAGGGAGACGATTATGAAGCGTGGTTGGAAGATTAACGATCCTCCGACGGAAAGATTCGATAAATCATTTAAGAGGCATTGTCATCGTCTAAGGTTCAACTTTATTGCTAATCACAAATTTCAGTTTAGCATCAGAATACCATCAGCAGCATTATCACGTGTATTTTTTTTTTATAGAATACTCATCACATTTTATTCGAAGTAGAATCCGTTTAAAATTTAATTTTGATAAAACAATTATTACCAACTTATTCCTTAGTAATAAAACTCTCAACAAAGTAATAAATGCATTTCCCAAATAGTATAGAATATTATTAACTTACACGTTATTAAAATTGAACTCAGACATTGCAATTTTTAATTTCTCAAATATCATTCACAAATTAATATTCAGAACCCGAGAAAAGGTAAATAAATTGAATATGCCAAAGTCATCTTAAGTAGTGGTATAATTATTCCAGTTCATCTTATTAATACTTGAACTGCCTGATGATGAAATTTTTACACCTGGACCACGTGCAAATGACAAGATCGTTGTAAAATATATACATCAATAGAGAATATTTATATCCACGCCTTAATGTTCTTTTGATGCCGAGGAAGGCGAACCTTTCTCAAGGGAAGAACAAAGGAATTCGTAATTCATGTTGGGTGCCCCGTACTATGGCACCGACTTCCGGACACTCCCACCTATCATTCAACAAGAACTTTTACGCGGGGCGCGGGCATCCGTTTTAAAAGCAACTATACTTCCGAGTTTCGATACAAGGTACGCTTTATGGTCCATATATTAAAACTGCAGTTTTTTTCGATGATTGCCACGATAACTTAGCCCGACGTCCTTACTCGCATTAAAATTTTTTATTTATATCCTGTTCGACTTAATCCTGTGCACTTTATTAAATATGTCTCCCACGCACATCAAAGTAGATACATTGGCGTTATACACTGATAGCATTTACAAGAGAAGCTCGGCTACCAAAATTTTCCGATTTTTTGAAACTAGGTATGCCGATTTGTAGAGGACCTCAATAAATGATTGAACAATTTTTCATTTGTGCCCTTTTTCGACTCTTTAGAGTGAAAACATCTCTTAAAGATTAATGTGGGGTTTCCTATATTCCTGTATATCTTGAAAACTAGATAAACAGTAAACAGTATACGTAGCAATATTTTAGGGGGTGGTAGGGGAGGTCCAATGGAACATAAAAGTCCTATGACATAGTGTCCGATCTGTCTCCATTTTACAGTAATAATGCCCTAAAGTTTGCACCATGCGTTTGAAACGGATAGTAGCTCGCGCATATTGGTGAGACCAACACATTGAAACAGGGTGTTGACTTCTGATCTTTCATGTAATTCCCAAAGTGGTGTGTTTTTCGGAAGGAAAGACTCTTAAGAGTGATCCTCCAGCGACCCGACTCAAGGAGATGCCGCATCGTATCCCGTGGCGAAGACAACACCCCGCGATACTTCACCGCAAGTTTATGGTTTTCGCCTCTCGAAGGAGTTTGAATACCTATTAAGAACCAAACTCTTCCAGCTCCGCATTGCTCATCAGATCTCTGCGAAAACGACAGCAAGCGATACCTTTCGTCATCGTTTGGTTGTCATTTAAAGTGAATTACGAGTAAAAGATAAATCGAGGAAAATCATGTCAAACGTAAAAAAATGAATACACATTTTTTTTAAAACAGAATCGAAAATAATAATTATTTGAAGTGAGAGGACAAGAAGTACGTAAATTTCGTTTTCAAATATCGCATAAACAAAAAAGTAATGTAACAGGAAATAAACAAAACGTGATCGTAGTTCGTTATTGTGATAAGAATCCGTAGTTTAATAACGGCCAACACTGTTGCTGATAATGAATAAGTCTGTTTAAAACCCCCGAAGACAAAATTTAGGTACGGAAATTTAGAGAATTATCGCCGAAAATAAGCCATAGCCTGCGTTCAATTTAGTAACTAATAATCACCAATAAAGTAACTAAAACTCACACTTTCGGAAATTCACCTGCAGCTTGAAAACCTGCGTCACTAGGTCACTGAACTGGTCCTGGTCAGCGACGGATGCGTGTAGTGCACAGCTGGTCCCAGGTATGCGACACCAACCAAAGTAAAAGGGTCGCAACGCCAAGTGCGTCCCGGTTAATGTACCGAATATTCACTTCACTGCACTGATACTAACACTGATCACTGAATTTATTTTTCACGGAACGTGTTCCTACGTTATAAAAATTGGGGGCCCCGAGAGGGGCCGATTACTGTTAATTGAGCAGTTGCTCAATGTGGCCACCCTCAGCGTCTATGCACGGTAGCATTTGCGTTCCCGTTGTTCCGCGCGTACACCCAGAACATCGCGTAATACTCTTCGGCTGAGTACATTTCTGGGACGAGATTACTAGCTCACTGACAGGATTTTTTCCCAAGCAACTTCCTCTACCGCCAAGTAGTTTCTCTGGTTCCATTATGAGTCTACTCCCACCAGGACAAGAGGCTTTAGGTAAAAAGAAGCCAGCACATTTTTGAAACACACGTGTTTTGCAGAAGTGCAACGAACGAATCATCCTACACTTTCACAAAAGCCCGCGCTCCGTCCTTCTACTGCCAATGTACCCATTGCTTCGAGATAGAAAACAGACACCACGTGTATCGGTTCAAAAGGGTCCGAAGGGAAGAGGCGCAGAAAGTCTTCGAGTTGCTATAAAGAAGAAAATGCATACGATTCCTGTTTTCCCTTTCCGATACCCTGAGTTCACGTCTGCTACGAGGCGGAACCAATTAAGTCATAAATTATCCGAACCTGTAGGAAAGCGTTCTCTACCGCCGACTGGCGGGACAATACGGTCATAAACCGCGACCCTGGCGAAATGCTCTGGCTGATCAGCCTGATTAATTTTGGAGAAGTAGAAATTACAGAGTATTATCCAGCATCAATACGTCTCGCGGAGAGACACAGGAAAAGAAGGGGTACTCCGCTGACTGCGCGTAGTCCCGCCCGCTTCGTCTTACCCTCAAATTAAAGACGGATCCCTTATCTCCCGTGTCTAAACACGCGCTCGAATTTCAAAACAAAAGCACGCGTCGACGTATTCCGTGCGAGAGACGGTGGGCTTCAAGTCCTATTGGCCCTAGTCGAACCAATCTGCCCTGCATCCCTCCCAAACGGCCACTGTCCTCAAGAGGCCCTCTTCACAGCAATATCTCCTCCCCAAGGCCCATGGCGTGTTCCGCGCGGGAGAAGGTGGGCTTAAAGTTCGATTGGTTCTAAACTAACCAATCGGTCCTGCTTATCTCTCCTGTCTAAACACGCGCTCGAATTTCAAAACAAAAGCATGCGTCGACGTATTCCGTGGGAGAGAAGGTGGGCCTTGGGGAGGAGATATTGCTGTGAAGAGGGCCTCTTGAGGACAGTGGCCGTTTGGGAGGGATGCAGGGCAGATTGGTTCGACTAGGGCCAATAGGACTTGAAGCCCACCGTCTCTCGCACGGAATACGTCGACGCGTGCTTTTGTTTTGAAATTCGAGCGCGTGTTTAGACACGAGAGATAAGCAGGCCCGATTGGTTAGTTTGGGACCAATCGAACTTCAAACCCACCTTCTCTCGCACGGAATACGTCGACGCGTGCTTTTATTTTGAAATTCGAGCGCGTGTTTATACTCGAGAGATAAGGGATCGGTCTTTAATTTGAAGGTAGGACGAAGCAGGCGGGACTTCGAGCAGTCAGCGAACTACATGGTCTCCTTCTTCCTGTGTCTCTTCGCAAGCCGTATTGATGTTGAATAATAATTTTTAATTGCTAGTTCCCAAAAATTAATCAGCCTTATAGGCCAGAGCATTTCGCCAGGGTCGCGGTTTATGATCGTATTTTCCCACGAGTCGAATTTATGACTTAGTTGGTTCCGCCTCGTAGCAGACGTGAACTCGGGATATGGGAAAAGGGAAACAGGAAACAGGATTTTTTTCTTTATAGCAACTCGAAGACTTTCAGTTCCTCTTCTCTTCGGACCCTTTCGAACCGAAACACGTGGGGTCTGCTGCCTACCTCGAAGCAATGGGTACATTGGCAATAAAAGAAGGGAGCGCGGGCTTTTGTGAAAGTGTAGGATGGTTCGTTCGTTGCACTTCTGCAAACGCATGTGTCTCGAAAATGTGCTGACTTCTTTTTACCTAAAACATCTTGTCCTGGTGGGACAATAAATTAGGTGATCAGTGTTAATAACCGTGCAGTCAAGTGAATATTCCGTATCTACATTAACCCGATCGCACTTGATGTTGCGATCCTTTTACTTTGGGTGGTGTCGCATACCAGAGACCAGCTGTGCATTGGACGCATTCGTCGCTGACCAGGGTGAGTTCAGTGATCTAGTGACGCAGGTTTTCAAGCAGCAGGTGAAATTCTGAAAGGGTGAGTTTTAATTAGTTTATTGGTGATTATTAGTATTTAAATTTAACGCAGGCTATGACATATTTCCGGCGATAATAACCCATTTTTTCCTGTGTCCGAACGCGAGGCGTAGGTATTGATGGTGAATAATACTTTTTAATTGCTATATTGGTGTTTCGAAAAATAATTAAGCTGACCGTTTAAAGCGGTTCGTCAGGGTCGCGGTTTATAACCGTATTGCCCCACGAGTCGGCGAACGACAACGGTACATGCGGGTCCGAAGTCATCGCATGTATTACCCATCGATACAGCAATATACCGATTAACTCAGGTCGAGGGATGTCTAAAATTCTTAAAGACCGCTCCACGTTCTTGATTGTCGACAGTATTAATGTTCATATCTTCCGGAAAGAAGCTAGCGTTCTTGCCGTGATTGATTGGTGGTGCCGCTTGCTTCGTCCTTTTCTAGCTGACGACCCTAAGTGCCTCCGCTACTCCAAACAGATCCTCAATGGGACCGCTACTGTAAGGGGCCCGTCGTTACTTGGTTACTGGGTCATCTTGAACAGTTCACCACGGGCGGTCTTTGTGCTACGGCTCATCTGTGTGCGTGTAGCGACTATCTTTTCCACAAACATCTCCGATGTTTAAACCTTTATAACAGCTAAACTATACGAGATACAACAAAATGTATTCAGACAATTTTACTCTACTGGTTGTCTCCAATGTATGTGCAAAATTATGGAATCCTGCGTCTATTAGTTTAGCATATAGACATGTGAACTTCGAGGCATTATTACTGTAAAATGGAGACCGATCGGACATTATGTCATAGGACTTTTATGTTCCATTGGACCTCCCCTACCACCCCCTAAAATATTGCTACGTATACCGTTTACACCCTGTATATATATACTAGATATAAAAAAATTATTACAATGAAAACTTAACGGCTTTTTATGGCTTATAAAATTATGTAATCAAATTGTTTAAAATTTGTAATTGAAACAGTAAAATGTTCCCCACCAAAAGTTTTACACAGTTTTATACAGCAAAAAAACAATAAATTTTCATTCGAATAATTTTTTTATATCCACTATAGATTTCTAGATATACTTGAAACTAGGAAATCATATTAACTTTTAAGGGTTGTTTTCACCATGAAGAACCAAATTATCTGATACTTCTATTGAGGTCCTCTACAAACTTTCACAGTTTCAAAAAAATTGGAGTGTTCGGAAACCGAACATCCCTTGTTAGTCTTGTAAAGATAGAAGAATTCGTGATTCATACAGTGAAATGCATTGGCTTTGACATCACTGTACTATTCTTTTGCTATCCTTTATACATACTTAATGTGATGCAATACCAGTTAATGATTTCAAAAGATACTATAATAATATTGTAATTCTCCTCTAGTTTACTAGTTGCAGTGAAATATACTACACACTGCGTATTTTGGATCATATATATGTAGCTTATTCCTTTTTTAACGATTGATTATAAATACACTCTTTTTACCACACAAAGTTCTTATTAAAAAGAGATGTAGTATAACAGTCACAATGACTGGTTTGTGATGTCTCTTAACAAATATCTACCCAATTTTTCTTAAGTACTAATACTAATAATAAAACTCTTTATACCTAACGATGTATTTTCTGAAATATTCCATGACTGCAACGGCACTTCCACTGCTCTGACAGAAATAATTACCTACTATATACGTTAATCGTCGGTGATTCTAGTATTGAATCAGTAGCATTGGGAAGAAAATAATTTCTTGCACAAGGTATGCCATCTAAGACGAGAATCTAAGATATCATCGTTTTCATTGATATTAGAATGTTGAAAACTTCGAGGAAGAATATCTGTTACGAATGGAAGCGGGGGAAGATAAGAAACAACAGCGGAGAGCGAGGAATAGCACGAGACCATCAGCCATCAGAGATTTTTATCTTAAGAAAACGATATCATAACGTTACAGAATGCCCCTGGAAAGTTCTGACACAAAAGGCATTAAAATCAGTAGACTATAGTTAAATAGTTACTATTGTTAAATATCACATTAGAAATAGTTTCTTTCTGTACTGATATATAGTCGTGAGGGATTTATCAGGTTTTTAAAGTCGTTTTTCAAACGCTGCTCTCTATTCTGTTATATTGTTTATTATGTTATAGTAAGTTTTTAATGCTCGATTAATTTGCAATGATAAAGAACCTATAAGATGCCTGAAATCAGGAAAATATAATTTTGAGTTTTGATCACGCTTTGCACAGTTTACAGCAAAATTTAACGTTCACTCTGCCAGTTAGTTAATACAACTGTATTAAAAGAGCCATCTCGATTCAAGCCGCAACTATACACAACGATTGCTGTGTTATGAATGAAACACAACTTCTGTTTCATCTTCAGTAGGAACCATAAATTCTAAGGAAACGCTCAACGAACTGAAACTGCAGGCAGCACCCCGAAGACCACTTCGATACTACTTACTTACACGCAATAGCACAGACTTATGATAGACGAAGAAACTGAATTTTAATGACCTAGTCACAAAGGAAGTCATTCTACACCAAATCCACCACTTCTTGCTCCTCATGTTAAGGATTTCGGTGGAATTGAAATATGATGTATGCAGTCCATGTGAAATTAGGGGTGGTTTGTCATCATTTTGCTGGGTTCGAATTTATTTAAAAAATAAAAGCTATCGAAATATTATGATTTTTGCGCCCTGAAATGAATTTTTATCTTCAAAACTGTCAGTCGCACAAAATTCGTTCTTTTCTAATTTTAATCGAATAAGATTGACAATCTTGAATAAGTTTTCCTTGGTAAGTTCTCCAAATGATGCTGATTGTCACTCTGTTACTTTTAAAAGGTTTATATTATTCATTTAAAATAGTGTCTATTATTTGTTATATTAGAAAAAAATATTCCTGTCAATCTGCTTAATCTCAATAATTAATCAAACAAGGGCACTTTCTATGTCATTATTTTTCTGCGTTTCAGGAGTGACCGTTATGACTATTAAATTAGAAAGTGTTCAATTTTTCGTGGAACACGAATTGTTTAGGAAATATACGTTTCATTTCGTTCTATATAACATGTACCTAGTACCTACCGATTAATGATCAATTGATTAACCCTACACTGCGCATTGTAGACGATCTGATACACCACCTTTAAGTTCAAAATGAAAGGGAACCAGAGACATTTCTTCTGTATTGACTCTTTTAAATGTATTACTATTTATTTAGTTCCCTGCATAGTTATTTTGTGCAGTTTGGCAGTCAACCGATTTTGTGTTTAGCTGTAATAGCAATGTAATGTAAACATACATTTACATTGCAAAAATAATAAAAATCAGTGAACTTTTGTCTGAACAAAAATAATAATTGTTTTGTAAACTTTCATAATCAATAAAGCCCTTACATACAATGTAAGTAAGATATGATACATGAACATTTCAATAAGCACATTAACACGTGACCCAGAATTTTCTCATTGTTCTTCCCGGATTCACAGGCAAAATCTACGTTGGAAAATATTTTTTTGCACAAAAAATGCGCACTGTAGGGTTAATCAAGTTCACTGATATAGATCAGAGTTTCTCAAACTTTTTCAGGCCACCGCCCCCTTCTATCCAATTATTCCAACCGCTCTCTGCCTTATACATATAGGGTGAACCATTTTAAATTTTCCACCTAGTTATCTCCTAACGTTTAGGATCTCATTGCACATTGCGGCACGTAATGAACAAAAATCGAAATAATCAATATTTAATTCTGATCTAAGTAGTTACTATATATAACCATTAGTCCATAAATAAGGAATCTGAATGTAAAATATAATACCCCAAAAAGCCAATGAGGTATAAAAGATTTTGATGTTTGTTATAACATAAGAACTAAAAAGTAACATTAAAAATAATTGTTTTAGTGTCTTTCAATGTTTTTTTTACAGCTTCAATATGGCACCTGAAAAAAGGTATGTCGTGTCTGAAATCAAAAAGAGTAAAATTTTCTTATAAAATATGTTAATAGCTATCGACTTACGGGGCCGGTTTTAAAAATTTTGAAAAATAATGGAATGGTGAGAGATCAAAGATAAAGTTATATTTTTCGAAGAGAAAAGTCCACGTCTTTTCTTTATACATAATAAACGAGGAATCGGAATAAAAAAGGCCACCGTAGGTCGATGTGGAATCTTATTACGATTCTGCATGCAAAATTGGAAGTGAATTAGTAGAACGTAGCGCGAGTTTTTAGAGTCGCGTAATGAAAAATGTAGTTCCGCTCCGTGCTACCTGGATTGTTCCACTCGAATGCCTATAACTTCGTCAAACTTCCGAATTTTTACATCAGATTTGATTTGTAATATTTCTAAAACATTAATCTATGAAAATGTGTAAAAAATAAAAAATCCATTTTTGACACTGTTCCCCCAGTTTACGGTACTTGATATTTTATTAGAATCTTCAGAGGTAGTGTAATGCGTTCTAAATCACGAATCGGTCTTCATTCTGCTTCATTCGAGATGAAGAATACGGATCACTCGATCAGCAATCGAGAAAGTCCCGATATTGAGACAAAACCTGCATTTAGTCTCACGATACGGTAACTAACGATGTTTAATGGTAAACTCGTAGTTATACAGTTGATTTCATGTAATGCCACGTTAGCCGCAGTATGGAAATCTGTGCTGCGTGAGGATAATACCCTATCATACCGTGAGTGCCGCATAATATCATATTGCAATATATGTATAATATGTGTTGGGTGCCACATTGTTAGGTCGCTTAAACTACCCTTTTTCTAGCTATCGCGGGCATTTCTACATTTCAGTTATTAATTGTACTGAGGTCCTTGTCGCCACGTTAATAATTCTGAGATCCTGACTTGGCGGCTTTGTTTCAGTACCAGTTACTTTCTTTGACGCGCAAATTACTATTCAGAAACGGAATGCGAGCTGAAACATGCACCTTAACGGTGACGTGGTCCGCACATATAGAATGAAATAATCATTCCTTTGAATAATAAAGTTTCACGTGGACCTATGTTGGCACGTCATTAATTGAGATGCCACACTGTGGTCTAGGCTATGTGTCCAACACGAGAAAAGTCCTAAGGTGCAATGATTTCTGTTATTATTTTTGGGTACTTATTGGGTTATAAAGACTTTATGGGACTGGAAACCATTTCAGGAAGTGGCAATCAGGAAATATCTGGTGCACAGGTATATCAAGGTACACCCACAACCTCGGGTAGGCATACTCATTAGCTGTGATTCAGTCTTTAATGGTGTACAGTTGAGAGTTGAAAGTATTTTTTAATATCTGTGATTTTTCTATAATGACTTATATGCGCAGCTGTGTATTACTTTTTTTTTATTGGTTTGTATTTGTAGTGTATTGGTATGTGTGTCTGGATTCATAGAGTGAGAGCGCCGAACTACAGCTAGCCGGTGTGTTGTGTTATGATTGTGTGTGACTCAGACGCTTGGCGGACGTACGCGAGTATACCGGTAAACAGTGTGGTTCTTCGTCGTTGAGCAGTTTGTGCGCCATCAAATACACGTGTCGTTACCGTGATAATAAACCTCCAATTATTATTCCTACATAACAGTATTGATATTGTAACTGAATTTATTAAAATTCTTCTCAAATGTTCTATCCTTAGGTAATTTAAGTTTGTCAAAGTGTGCAAAAAAGTGCAGACGTTTACAGATATTGATTTTCCTGTAATTTACAACACACGGAATTAACAAATTATTTCCGCGAAAAACAACAAATAAAAAAATAACAAATTAGACTGTTAGATATACAGTAATAATTATTTCGCGTTAGAAAGCAAGAGAAGATCACTATTTGTCACCATACAATTTTTAAAATATTCAAATGAAATATAAATGGTCAGTCTTTTAATTGCAGTGCCCACTTTTTGTTAAATATACGTATAATGTCAAAGTATGGATATTTTTAATTGCATCTGATCAAATTTAAACTCCCGTGTTTTTATAGCAATAAAAGGAAAATCAGAGTTTTATAAATACTACTTCGTATTCTATTCATATTTAGTTCTATATAAACTTTTTAAACAGTAACATTAGATAAACGACAAAAAGTTTAACAATAATACATATTTCTACTGCACGGTCCCATTTTGTTCATAATAAATATGTATCCTACTGCAATCAATACCGCATCGTTCGCCAGATTTATTTTTAGAAGTCAAAAATGTCCCGCAAGCAATTATAGTCTACTGAAATTAGTTAATTCAGATAATCACGTATATGTCATGGGCAGCGATCACTACAAACGATATTACTAAAACCAATTATTAATTCATGCGGAACTGACATATTGGCAGATTAAGCAATACCAATAGAATATTATTGACGTGATCGTTTATGTGATACACCAACAATTAAATGAAGAGCTACCTAGATTTATAAAATTGCGAAATATCGCATTGTCAAATTATATTTATATGTACTTAATTGCCGCAATATTTTCAAAATTGTTATTGATGAATTATTATGTTTTAAAGCATTCTTGCAAAATCACTTTTCGTCTAAATGTTTTTACTGTCGTATCATTCTGTTAGATAAAAAATATATTTTCTATTAAACTCTTTGAATTTGTCGCACTTCCTACTAGCTGATAGACAAAAAATAATAAGGTTATACATAAAACAAAGTTTAAGGTAACCTTGAAAACTTATTTAGATAAAGACACGAAAATTCTACTGACATCACCTTGAATTTAATTCAAAACCGTGTCATCTATAACATAAAACTTTTGATTAGTTCACTAACAATGAAAATTAATAGACGTGGTCACGTTACGGGGTTCACCCCGTATATGTATATACATATAACGGGTACACAGGGGCGAGATAACGTTTTCTCTTTTCTTTTTTCCGAAAATGATCGGAAACTTGAAATTATAGTTCGTGCGTGGAAACGAGGGAGTGCACTAAGTATTTCTTCGAAGCGAGCACGACTTTATGAGACTTAATATCGGTGTTTCGACGATAATTTCACCCTCTCTTATTCCTTCCCCTTCTAAGCATTTCCACGTATACCTAAAAATTCAAAGTCTCGATAAGAGCAATTCCACGCGCGAGCCAGTAGCGTGTCGTGACAAATCGTGATCTGCGTGTAACGTGTGCGAAATCTTGGAAATCGCGATTTCATTCGACAAGAATGAAGTGTTAATCTTCCGCGGTGGGTTCAGAGGCACGAAGCACTGTTTTCTTTTGATCAACGATTGTCATTCCATGTGAAAAGATACGCGGATGGTACGTGAACAAATGCAAATCCGCTGCACAGACTAATATTTATTTAATTAACTTTGTTGTATGTCTGTCCTTTGAACGGGGTTTGTGATATTTGAAATGGATAGCATTTGTAAAGATTTGTGTCAGTGAGAAAATACCTTTTGCCTACGATTAACTGTAGGCTGTTTGAATAATTGGAATCGAAATTCTAAATTGTGAAATGAGTAAAATATCTTGCTTTAAATCATTTTAAAACTTATTTAATTACCATTGTAAAATTATTGTTATAGTAATTTCGAAAGTTCTTGAGTTTTCAAAGTGAAGTATACTTTATAACTGTAATTTATGAACATAATTACAGTTTGGAAATTTCTTCGAGGGGGTGTTTTCACCCTTATTAAGGTTTCATTGGCGAAAGAAAAAAATTGCGTTATTACCTTCACTTGTACTACATTTCTAAAAACTTTCAGATTATTCCTAAATTTTGAGTTGCCGAACTTTCTCTTAACATACAAGCTTGGCATATCTAACTTCAAATTCATGTGAAAATAAATTCAAATTTTGTATAGTATCTCAATAAAACTTTACAAACTCTTGTTATCTTGACTGAGACCAAATGTTCGACTTTTGTTTAAAGTATTTTACGGTAACACCATGAAATATAACACGTATCGGTGAGAAAGTAGAAAGAGGAAAAGTAACTGTACTCTCCTCTCGAACGGCACTTAAAGTCACCCCCAACATAACCTGAACATACACTCCCGAGGGTGCGATATTCATATGAATAACCGGGCAGTCAAAGTGATAAGATATAAGTTGACGGCTGGTGGCCATCCACGGGTATTTGCATAATGTAGGCCCTCGTTATATACGCCCATTAAGGGGGTAGACACGGGTAATGCAGCGCGCTGTATACCGACACAATCTGGCCCAAAACATGGGTTTGGGATATTACGTTGTTTGTCCTTATATGAGCACATTTTGGGCTGGGCGAGGTCTCATTTGGAAGATGAAGGTTCAGTGCAGCGCGCTCTGGTCATGGTTCGACGAGATTGTGTTGATATGTAATAATATGAGTGTCCAAAGTAGAGAAAAAATCGACAAAATACACTCGCAGATTCTAAGTATTGGTAGGTCACTAAAAGAGTTTTGTGACTCAAACGAGGACCAGAGCGCGCTGCATTGAACCTTCATCTTCCGAATGAGACCTCGCCCAGCCCAAAATGTGCTCATATAAGGACAAACAACGTAATATCCCAGACCCATGTTTCGGGCCAGATTGTGTCGGTATACAGCGCGCTGCATTACCCGTGTCACGTGGCGTGTTTACCTCCTTAAGTATTTTTAGGCCACTAAAAGAGTTTTGTGATTCAAACGGTGAGCAGAGCGCTCCGCATGGAATCTGCCTCTTTCGAATGAGACCTCGCCCAGCCCGAAATCTGCTCATATAAGGACGAAAAACGAAAAATTCCAAATCCATGTTTGAGGTTAGATTGTCGGTATTACAGAGCGGTGAATTGCCCGTGTCACGTGGCGTGTCTACCCCCTTAACCCCCATGCCCCTTATGCCCTGCCGTCTTCCGCGGCATCCACTCGGCTGACCATTTTCCTCGCGCGGGCCACTCGAAAGAGAAATTTACACCTCCCCACTAGATTTACCTAAGACAATAATGTTTTATTGCCTGTTACAAACTCCCATACTCAGTTGTTTTATAGTTCAACTAGATAATGGCAGTAGGGTGAGCCACAGAGTCGAAAAAAAAATGCTAATTTTTGTGCTATTACGCGATAAAACTGGCTGGACCAAGGGAATGCCTAATGCCATTCGCAAATTTTGCTGCAACAAACGCAATATAAGGGAACATATCGAATCTGCGACGCCGATTTTTATGAGAGTCTGCAGATTTGCAGAATAGTGAAAAATATTGCACATGTATTCTTTGTTATCGGCAATCGTCCATGTTGAAGGGGGTGAAAAGAGCCGCCAATGTTGGGGGTCGGAAACATATTTTCAGGGATTTTCTAAAAAGTGAGCAGGGGATTGGATTCGCCTTTGAAAAACTCACAATTTAAAAAAAAATTCATGTGCCTAATAGTTCTCGAGACATTTCGGAAAATATGTTTTCGCCCTCCACCTTTAAAGTTTAAGAGCTGTTTTCACCCCTTCAACAGGGACGATTGCTGACAACAAAAAATGCGTGTTAAATATTTTTCCCCATTCTGCAAATCTGCTGTCTCATCGAAATCGGTACATAGTAAATGTTCTTACGAACGTCGTTTAGCTTTAGATGTTCAAAATATTTAATTTGAAACGTCTCACGATCAGTTAATGTCATATTTCTGGAATTTTAGTTCACAATATTAATAATTGCAGTTCAAGGTATTCTCTTAAAATATTTCACCAGAAATTTATTCACCATTTAGAATATTTCATCTGTCAAATTTCCATGCTACTTTTATCAAGGTGTAAGTGTAAAGTGATAGTATCTACAATTAAGTTTATTTCCATACTCTTGCATATTCCAAGCATGTTATAATTAAACTGATGCAATTATGTTTGAAATTAGCGGATGGATTAAGGAATTACGTAGACTAAGCGCTTCTGAGTTCAAGCAGGACGTAATTTTTGTTAGCTTTTTTATAATAAACTATTAACTTTCGTTGACCTTATTCTTTTCATTTAATACTACTTTATTGAAGAATTATTAAATGAAATTTAATAGAAAATTTTTGGAGATGTAGTCATTACTACTAATTTTAAAGATACTGCTTAAGGTATTGTATACATAACGTGCAGTTTATTTTCAGACACCAACTTGCGCAGCGGGCGAAGACGGGGTGGACTTTTTCTTTCTTTTCTTCTCTGTTTTATTAAGCATTCGAAACCTCATACGAAGTTTATTTCTACTGTACTAACACACACAATAATTGCAATTTGCTCTAAATTTTTTTATTACAATTTTTCAAAATGCTGAGAATACATGAACAAGGTGGTATGTTTGGTTCAGAAATGATCACGTTTATACTTAAGGGAGAGTACAGCTTAATTTTTTGTAGTTGTCTTGATAAGTTCAATTGTTAGGAATTGTAAAGGCAGCAATGCCATATAATATGGTTTACATCTTGAACTGCGTTTCCACATTCACATTTTGGTTCATTGATATCTATGCGAGAGAGTGATGCTAATTGTAAGTTGTAGTGGTTGGCCCTGCAGCGATTTATGGTGACAATAAGTTCACGCGAAAGCCCTTAGTAGGCGTATCGTGGCACAGATTTGTCACTGTAGCAATTTCGAAAGTAAAATTTTCCCTTAGTGAGACCTTGTTGCTTTACGATACTTCTTTTGCTTTGTGAACTTGCTGATTTTCAGAATTCTTCAAACAGGTCCGTGTATAGGACAGTCAAAATTTCGTTAATGGGTGAAGAATCTAGTCCAACTGTAAATATTTGATGGGCTCATACAATAAATCCTAGAAATCCTTCACTGATGATTATTCGAATAATTAGGACTAAAGGAAAACAATATTCGAATATTTACAGCTCCAGCTACGAAAACCGTAAGTTGTGTTTCCACAGTTGTGAGGATAAGTTGGTTAGATGGTTGTAGCAGTATTAGATAAAATTTCCAAAACATCGCTTTTATTATCTTTGAAAATGTACAAATACAGCCCAAAAAATTTTATGACTCTACGACGTCTACTTTTTTTTAAATAGAATCCTAAAAATGGTATCTATTTCTGGGGTGATTTGATGGGAGGGTACCTTTAAAACACTTATGCCCCACTTTACCTTATCACAAATTTGTGGGTAAAAAATTTAGGGAAATTGCGGGAACAGTATTAAAAAAGGGAACCACTCAGAGAGCATAATAGAATTCAAAATGCTGTCAAGACTATCGGCTATTGGACTTGTGACTCGAGAGGCTGCGCACTTGTGCGCTCTGGAGTTGGTTCGCTTCAGATTCCATAACTTCGTTAATTATGTGGATTTTAACGTAGTATTTTAGGAACATATTCTCAAGCGTTCATGCTGTAAGAAACTGAGAGGATAAACGAAAATCGATGTTTGAGAACCCTTCAGAACGTGTTCCTAAAATATTAGATTGAAATCTAGATAATTAACAAAGTTATGGAATCTGAAGCAAACGAAGTTAATAACGCACAAAATGATTTTCGGCGTCCCGTATTGTTTTCAAGCATGAACCCTTCAGAGTATGTATATCGCATCATTTCAGATATTTTACGTTCCTATATTCCTATATTAAAACTGTATAATAAATGTAAAATATTCTACAATAAACTCGATAAAACAGCATTGTTAGATTATTATCAGCTAAAACAGACTGGTAAAAAGTTATATCAATCATCCCTGAATTTTTTAAATGTTTATAGCACCGACAAAACAGCCTATAAGGTTGAAAGGTTTAGTTTCTATTTTTCATTTCGCATTTACTTCATATTTCTACCATTAAATTTCGGTTATATTCATTAAATATTGAGAAATTGATGAGATGCGATTTCCGCGACCAGTACGATATTGACAACTCTCCCCTATATTGACAGATTTTCTATCTTTATCAGTATTAAACCAGTAGTGTCAGTGCCAAGTAAAGATATATATCGGAAGTGTCAGTAGCCAGCCCCAGAAGTACCTATCTGCTATCAGAAGTTCCTCTTAATTACAAGTGATATTTGAAAATACTATTAGATGTCCTCGTCAAGTTGTAGCTATTTCCCACAAATAATCGTCTACAGCTTTTTACAAACCTTTCAATTATATTCTCGTACGTAGAATTAACGTAACAGATATGAGTATTGTCGAAGTAATGTAGTTTTTATTTATAATTGAAGGATGTTCATGAATCGATGCCAATTCATAAACATTTTCAAAACATTCTGTTAATCTTTTTCAGCGCATATTCAATCGTTCCAATCATGGTTAAAATATGTCAAAACTTTAGTGTTAAACACTTAATCGACTCATTTGCATGTTCCTTCTATGGTTCCGTGCCAGTTTTGCGATAATTTCGAGAATACAAAGTGTGACATGAAATTTTCGGTTTCGATGCCATGTTGCTAATTCGGAATACCGAAGATGAAGGTAATTTGGAATATTCCAAAGCCTACCGATGCTTTTGTTTCACGCGTAATGGATACCACCGCGTCAGTTTCGTCTGTCACCTGTATAACCATTTAGGAGCATTTGTGTAAATATTGTTTTATAGACATCTAAATCTTCAAGATTGGTAGAAAGTAGAAACGTGTGAACCGTGACTGAGTGCAGTATGTAACCGTTCTTAGCATTTTTATAAACATTCTGTTATACATATCTCCTCAAGATATCTATATTTTAGGAATGTCGATATTCCAAATTACCTGCACCTTAACGAAATCGATACTTCTTGTCATTTTTCATTCAAACCAAAATTTCAGTTACTTTTTGTTTTTTATTTTTATTGACGCTCAGAAATATGAAAGTTTATTAGTTTCTCTATGATATTATGTAGTCTAATTTGTTCCCATCCTCTGTCGTAATTTTTTATTCGTCTTAAACAAACTGGTATTCCAAATATACTGCACTTCCTCTATACCTAACATGGTAAATTGACGCTAATTACGCTGTCTAAAACCGTGAGATTATTAGCCCAGTCTGGTATTCTGAACTATTTTTACTCGCTACTTATAGGTACAAGGATAATTCGGTATGTGACGTATAACGAGCTCCAACTTGTACAGTAATAAGGATTTAACATTACAATTTTGCTTAAATTTTTTAGCAGAATATTAAATCGTATTACGTTTATATAAATGAGGATTATTCAGCGAAACGTACAAAGCCATCATTTTTTGTAGTTCCCTATACATATAGGTACAATAATTAACATAAAAGTGAGCTCTTTTCATTGCCCGTTCGTAATTACGACGCAAGGTTACTCATAAGAATTCCACGAAGAAAGGAATGAAGAGAAGAAATTCGCTACTATTACTACGTTACACAAAAGAGTCTCGTACAAGAGAATGTACTTAACAATGATATGTTCTCGAGGTATTAGTAACGTAATATAGACGAATGGAAAAATAATGCAAATAGCCAGAAACTATGAAAAAGTCAGCAACCAAATATGATGAATCATTTCCAAAGGGAATCTACAATAGGTATACAGCATTTGAAATTGCAATAGAAACCAGCAGTAGGAAGAATAACCCACTATGAGGAAGCATGGCTCGAAGTTCTTACAATGAATGTTATTCGCAGGAATACTAAATTCAAATTACTAAATACAAAATTGGTACAAGTGATTAGAATTTACTTGTCAGCTTGAGAATCGTAATTAGAGATAAACCGAACTGAATATATAATATTCTCTAACTGAAAAAGTGAAGTTCCAGAAATTTGAAACATATTGCACAAATTTCGTGTGCTACGTATTTTAGGAGAAGACGGAATCAAATTTTATTATTATCACAATGAAGTATGAAAGTAACTGACATTGGAGGAATGGAAGTTTAGGCAAGAAGCGTAAAGAATGCAAATATAAGAAGACTAAGTAGTATGTATATCTTTTCAGGAAGTTAAAATATTTGGTGATCAGTTTTGGCTGTAAGAAAGTAGTGACTCAAAACATTAACTTATAATAAAATAAAAATAAAATGAAATAAGAATAAAAGATCGCCATATTTGAAACCCATAGAGACATGAGATAAACTTAATATTTTACTTCTATAAATACTATGAAGTGACAATGAATACTGATTGAAAAATTATACAAACTCATAGACTTGAAATTTATAACCGTTAATTTGATGGAAACTATTTGAAATATGCATAGATATATATTTTTTATTTTGCTACGTGGCGACAAAAAGAATTTCTTCTTATTATATTTTACGGATGACCCACATTTTTAAAAAATATGCAATTCAATCATAAGCAAACTATTTTCACATTTACCCTACAGAATCGTCGAAAATTATTAATTCCATATAATGTTTGGTGCATCCTCGGCTTTCAACAGCATTATATATGTATATAGAGAGAGAGTAAATAGAAGCATTTCACTTTGATCTGAATTATGTAAAATACAAATCAACCCATATGCTTGAAACGAAAGAGATTAAGACGTACAAATTAAGAGCTTTAAATGTGTATAATATTTCTAAATTTAGTAAATGCTTCAGACCTCTATGTGATGTACACGTATTAGGTTAAATCTGAACGTAATGCGCTTTGCTGTTCGTTCAAAATTGAGCATCAGTTAGAAGCAACAGTACTCATAAACCGATTTCTGCCTTTACACTCCAGTGCCCGGATTAAATTATGTGATACTAGTGTGCCTTATTACCCGTGACACGTTAAGAGAAAATATAAACTTAGGTACGTGCATTTCAGGTAATATGGTGGAAACTAGGTGACCCGTTACCCGGTTTCACCTGGGAATTATTTATGATGTATCAAAAATAGAAAAATCTAAAAAAGTTCAAAATATCATTGAAATCCGTTCAGCCATTTAGGCGTGAAAGAAGGACAAACAAACAGACAACGTTTGACTTTTATTTATTAAGTAAGAATCTGTACAGAAGAAATCTATGCTCAAAATGGACTTCTACTTTAATGATTAATCGATTTGTATGAAATTATAGAGGCAGAAATTATTTAAAAAATTTTCATGATTTTCCACAAACCTTACACGGCCTTCTTCTTCATTATCTACTACAGAGTCTTTCGGTTTGCAAGGCTCATCTACATATGTATACGTGGGTACGTATAGTCCTATACAAGGCTGCGTTTGCATATCCATAGAAATCACGATATCCACTCAGACTATTTCCAAAAAGAGGAAGCTGCACTTGAGCAGTCCCCGCACGACCGTCCAGCAAAGTCAAAAGGAACCTCAAAGATGAATGCGTGTGGTTCGTCACAGGGAAAAGGTATTCATGAAATTACGATCGTTATTCTCTTTAATTAGTGGCCTCGCTCTTCACGCAAGTATTGTTTCTCGTAACTACTTTTATAGAGAGACAGAACGGATGGATGGCAGTAGGAGGGCGGGGAAAAAGCAGGGAGGGTAAAATGGTAGGATACAGAGGCAAAGCCGAGTAAAATTCAAAGAGGGGCGCAGAAAAGAGAGCTCAGAAAGCAGATAAATAATAAAGCCGTTGACTTCATAACTCTACTCATTTTTGCGGACTTGAAGCCCCCCACCGCCATCGCCCTCACCCTCGCCCTCGCTCTTTCCCATGGTTTCTCCTGTTATGTTGAACAATACTGGGAGAAGTCTGAAGAGGAGGGGTGGCTGAAGGCTGAGGTTTAAGCGGCGAGACAACCATGTCCGATTAATTGTGCCCGGAGGACTTGCGCACTCAAAGAGGATAATTCACCCATGCTATTTTATTCCTATTAACGCAAGCTTTAGGGCCACGTCCGACCGGGGATGGGGGATTTTTCAGACGTTTCTGATTGCATGTCGGAGGGATTTAGCAAATCGTAGTAATGCCGCGCCAGCAGGCGGAAGGTCATAGTGATCTTCCGTCACGATGCAAAATTTATTTGAACAACGAGACACATGGCGATATTCTCTTTACCAAACAACATAAATTTGGCAACTGACACAGCACAGCGTCAATAGCAGTAATATCAACATCGGGATACAGTAAAGCCAATGTAATCCCTTTGGTAAGCACGCTCCTGGTAATTTTCAAATCTGCTAAACATAAGAAATTCAAACAAGCACACTGGGGAAAATATACGGTAATTGTTGAGCATATGTACCCACAAGTTTCTAGAATGCAGCTTGACAGTTTTTTCTGACGCTGTTTCGGTCATCTCATTCTTGTGACGAGAAACCCTATTGATTGCTAACAAACTTACAGCTGCAATGATCATTGAAAGCGATGCAGGTCTCGTACTTTATTTTTATTACTCTTTTATCTGATACAGAACTTATAAATATCTGCAGTTGTTCAACAGCACAGCATGTCAGCTGTCATAAAGAGTCTTACAATATGTGCTTCTTTACTGAATCCTGTAGGAACTGCTCATGAGATGGTATAAAATAAAGTGCCTGAACCTGGACGATATTCATACAAATTATTCAAAATAAAGTTGCATTGTCTGTATATATTTAGATATTATTATGTATATGAACAAATGAATTCTAGGTTACGTTTGTTAAACTAGGGTGGCATTTTGTTTGAACGCCGCAGTTGGAATTGCCCCTTGTAAAACATGGAGATGCAATTGACATTGATTTACATTCGTTTCGTATTGCTATCTAAAAAGTTTCCACAATCAGGTGGAACTTACTAACCGCTTGTCTGCTCGGGGACATAGATAGAACCGAAAGACGCGGAGTCAGCACATTTTATAAACTTTCCAGCCGCAGTATTTTCCAAGAATTTATGTCGGTTAGGGGTCTCGTTCAGTTTTGACGTATCTTCATGCAGTTTTAAGTGTTTCAAAATGTGTCGGCCTTTCGAAGAGATATTTTCTATATCTTTCGTTCCTAATTTTTCAACAACTCGAATACGAACGTAATATTTTATTTCTATTGGTATATCTATTTTACATATATGTGTTCCAGTGTTTGCCTTTAAATATTCAAATCCCTCTTCTCAACGGAACGATCCTGCTAAAACATTTATTTCCTATGCCGTGTTTGTTGTTTCATTCATCGATGGATATCGGTATGTGGAAGCTCCAAAATGTTATAAAAATTCTGCTCGATGGTGGCTACTAAAACCAGCAAATGGAATTGTTTTGCCACTCGTGATATGATCAACTAACGTAATTTAATTACTAATATGACTAGCAAGGAACATCACTCAATTTACTATTTGCCAGTTTGATTAAACTTGGCACATGGCAGGCGAAACATTGGGGCAGTATTAAAAAATATTAAACGAGTTGTTTTATCGGCTGAATGTCTATGTTCGAGGGGGTGAAAACTGCCCCAGAGCTGAGTGTTGGAGAGATTTTTCGAAAACTATTACACGTAAGAAAATGTTTAATGAAAAAAATATTTCGAATTTCATGAGCAATAATATGACCTAAATACAAATTGGCCAAGGGATGAAGTTATTTAAATTTGCTTAGGGCCGTGAATTAATTCTTAAAGTGTTTGAAGTAAATACACTCGCTGCTAAACAATAGAAATATATTAATATAAATTAAAAATATCTAATTCAGCTAGATTTCCTTTCTGGAATTTGTTTTATGATTTGCCCACAGCCATTTGTATTTTGGGCGTATCGTATATCTATTACTCACTTTACGCTGCTTCATACTTCCAATTGATTAGGGACACTCACCTGAAAAGAGAAATAAGTTTTAGTATTGTCTGAATAACAATTTGTTTGTTTACATTCATTTACATAAAATTTCTAGAAATGTTATAATTGTTTGTTCCCTATATTTAAAAATACATTTGTGTCGGTTAAGAATGTTACTTTGCCTTAAGGCTGTATCATTAATTCAATTTCATATGACACTATAGGTACATATTTTCATATGTTCAAATTACCAGTATGTTCATAGTTTCCACTTTATAAAAAACACCTAATATCTAAATAAAAATCCACAATGCAATAACCGAACAATAATTATATCACAGGATTAAAATAAATGATTTGGAATGGATTATTTTAATTCTATTCCTTTGTACGAAATAACACCAATGGATAATAATGAAATCAAAAACTCTTAAAACTAAACATTAACAAGAAAATATATTAGCACGTTTCATGCTACGTGAGGAAAAGATGTTTTAAAAAAAAGCGTTTTCAATTTAGTGTCAAAATCAAATCAGAACAAAAAGTAACTGAAATTGTGAAGAATATCACATAACTACTATTTTTCTTAATTAAATATCGTAATCTACTTTTCTCATCACTTTTTATGGACCTACGAGAAATCTAAATTTCCACCGTGGCTCGGATCGCGATAAATTGAACATGAGAAATGAAAATACAAAACTAAGAGAATAAAATAGTGTCTTCACAGATGGATAAGAACTCGTTTTGGAACTAATATTATTAAAGTGTCCTGACAAACAAGTTATAAGACTATCGTGGAAACAATCTGAAGCAATCGACGGCACGGAAAAACGATGGTAAACAACCAGACAAACAATCAGGAGGTCGAACGATACGCAACTCAAGATTTCCCGGATAAGAACGCAAACCCGACACTCAATAATGATGCCCATGAGAATGACTCAAGCGTTAAGGGGTGGTTGTCGGCTTAAAGAGTTAAAGGGGCAATATCCATATTTCCCTGCAATGTTCAAAGCGTACGTGAAAATATCCTTTACATTCCTGTCCCCGTGCTTTATTTAATTAATGAATATTATATACGTATTATAGATATATATTCAACATTATGAGATGAATATATAGACGTTTTAATTCGATATTACTAATAATTTCAACTCTCTGAAAGACGCGAATGTTTAAAGGTAAAACACAGCAGTAAATGTAAAAATGAATTTTTATTCTAAAAATATGAGCGATTGCGAATACTTGTAACTTTTAAATACTGTGTATCAATAGAAAATATCAGATTTAATGCTATATTCGACGATGTATAGTATAGTAAGCGCAGAAAATTTTTTTGTCAAGAATGAGAAGATTGTAAAGTATTCCATTTTTAATATAGTAATCTCGTCCTTAGCAAATTGATTGCTTCTCTACTACCACACCAATTGAGTTACAGTATTAAGGCATGTTCGGTGAAAGAAACACTTTCTTTCTAATGTATTTGTAAAAAAATGAAAACAAATCCAGATGTATCCTTTTACCCAATATTTATTATCATAGAGATCGAGAAAAAATTGGTATGAAATATACATGAGCTTTAAAAATCACCATGCTGACTGGTAAACATTTTTTATAACGCTGGTCTGTGGTTTTGCAGTAATATTGGTCTTAAAAAGCGACGTAATCCAATTTCAAAGTGTGATTCTTGTTTGTTATATCCATAGTTTCCCGCGCGACCAGGAAAAACTAAAATTATAACACGGTTACTAAAAATCCGCGACTTTTTAATTTTTTTATGACAATCCCGAATTTTTACGGTCCATATTATAGGTTGTTGTAACTTTTTTTCAAGTCGATCTGAACCTCCGTTCATTCGCAACTAAGGGAAAACAAAAATAAAAACCCGTTTAAAGTTTCTGGGCAAAGACAACATTGATTTTTTTGTATTTCTTTGCTCTCACCCCTTAGAACGGTGCCATTTGATGAAAAAATAGTCCCTGAATAAGTTTATGGCAATCTGTCAAAAGGAACGTTTGCCGACCAGGTCTTAAAGTTTAGACTTCAACAACGATATTAATTTGAAGAATTTTTCAAAAATTTTAAGCCCTATCGAAATTTTGTTTAAATAATATTAAAAGAGCATTCAATTTTCTACAATTACCGTATATATAATTTTATCGTGCTTCCAACCATTTTTTATATAATAGCGTTTGAATATGGAAAAAGAGGCCGCGCGAAGTGCAAACTTCTTTATATTCAAACGCTATTATCTAAAAAACGGTTGGAAGCACGAAAAAATTATATATACAGTAATTGTAGAAAATTAAATGCTCTTAAAATATTATTTGAACCAAATTTCGATAGGGCTTACCATTTTTGAGAAATTCTTCAAATTAATACCATTGACGAATTCTAAACTTTAAGACCTGTTGTCCCTTTCCTGTTGTCCGATTGCAGTAATCTTTTTATAAAATGGAAACATATTAGGGGGTGAGAGCAAAAGAAATCGCAATTTTAAAATAATGGCCACCCTACTGTGCAGTCAGTTGCATTACAATTAAAACGCACAGTTCTTGCTTCGACGGCGGAGTATAAAACGCCCGTGTATCTGAGATAGTTGTATGATGTTCCGTATAAGTGTGTGGAATCTGGAATCACCAATGAAACATGCGACCAATAAATTTTTATATCGGTACTATATATTCGCAAAAAAAGTACGCACAGACGATAAATTGGGTTATCCAATAAAGTTAACCCAATACCTTGGCACGCTGTGCCGGCGAGCGATGTAATCTGACGAACGTGTTAAGAAAATACTCCTTAATAAAAAATGGAGTGCGAAGGGCATCGTGCAGAACGATGTCTGTGCAGCAGAATGGCAAAGGCTTACATCTATAGACATGCAACACGTGTCGGTAAGTATCCGACGCACAGATAGACAAGTCGGTAAATAATTTAGCATCCCATGCCGCCCGACAGTCTGCCGCCCCTGTCCGTAAATCCACAATAGAGCTTCTCTCCCACTTGCTGCTGTTACCTTTACCCTTTCTCGTTACAGAACCTGAATCAATTACGGGTTCCGGGGCATACATACTTGCACACACCGTCCGTAATCGAGCCAGCCAATTGACATCTGTCCGCGTTCTGTCACTGCACTGACAGCTGGAATTTGTGGACCATACGAGATGAGCGAATTCATCATACCCTTTGTGTTTTTTCGAATGGCAAGCAGATTTAATATACGTGGGCACTTTTCGAACGCGAGTTCAACCGTTACGGTGGAAAACTGGGTCGAATCGTTTCCCGTAAACGTGTTCCGCGTCGATATTGCACAATACGTTATCACGATTCAGAAATGACAATTCTTGGACAATTGGAATTTAATTTCCAACGAATCGAGTAGAAATGGAAATTGGATGGTGCTGTAGGTTGTGAGCAGTTTTTTTTTTAGCGAAATGGGGTGCTATGAGGAAATTCGAAATTTTACGGGTAATGTGAATAGGATATGATCGGAAATTGGGTGTACAATTGGTTGAATTAATGATAATTTCATGGGAGAAAATTGATTTAGGTATATGCTGTACCTATACCTTTACCCTTGAGTGCCGACGATTCTGCCGACCGAATGGTAGACCGTGACTAGGTCAATTTAGACACAAATCGCGATTCTTTTTTTACAGTAATTGATATTTCGAACTATATGTACATTTCTTCGGCACAAGCTGATTGCTTATCGGTTCTAATACAAACAAATTATTGGCTTGTTGGTAAAACTGACCAAGTCCATATTTTTTAATTTTCAGTAAATTTCAAGTTTGAAGTTGAATCTGTCACAATAAACTCGGTAATAATTGAAAGCTATTATTAAATACTTAAGCTTTTCCCCACAGGTATGGATTTTTATTAATCTATTATAGTAAAAAATTTAGAAGGTAATCGCTTCTATTAATCCTTGAGGATTTTACTATGGAATGATGGACTTCGTCAATTTTCCCAACAAGCCAATGAATTGCCATCATATAATTCATTAGTTGCAGTGTCAAATATATTGCATATTTTAAATTTACAACTATATTGAATATAGTAACAAACTTTTTCTATGGTAAACCCTGCTTAAAAGGATAATAATTTATTGACGTCCATGAGCAAAGTGGTCCTAACAAATTCACTGTGATTAAACGTCTGTAACATTTAACATGCAGAGTAGATCAAATCGTCCTTTACGATTAAACGAAGAGTTCTTGCTTCCATCATGGAAAATGCCAACCTCGTATAAACTATGTTAAGAAGTTTACGTGCCCGTAAGTGAGCACGTAAAGCTTCGCTTAAATACGTTACAAGGTAACTGAAGCTCACTCATTTGAATTGTGCTGTTTCTCAGAAATCTCATTTAGTTAGCGATAATGTAACGCGATTCGTGTAACGTTACACACATTATAACAAATTTTCCATAAAGTAAACAATAAGGCACCTATTATACTAGTTATTGAAAACGGGATAAAATGATCAGTTCGATGAAAAAGGCAATTTGCACCACCAAAGAATAGTGTGATTAGGATAAAATTATAGGTCTTTAAATTAAGTAAGGGTAATTTTTGCGAATTCTTACCCCCTCACTCCCCCAATACAAGAATTCTTTAGATTTGATATTCTAACCCTCTCCTTAAGTAATATTTTTTATATTTAATTTTCACGGTTATTAAAATTCATTTAAAGGTTTATATAATTCATTTAACTCGGTTTCGGGAAATATAAACTAAAACTACATTTCTCGGACATTAATGATAGAATTTGTATTTATTGAAAATTAGGTTAAAGAATATTACGTAAGACGCTACGTGACTCCCCCCCTTACTTGTAAAGAAACCCCCCTCCCCGGATATAAACGTTTGTCCTATGTAACCTTGTTCCTTAGGTGCTGTTGCCTATCAATAATTATTCCAAACTAATTATAATGTAAATATAATATGAATATGAGATTATTTTAAACGTCCATATTCGTATCGAAAACGCACAAACTTATGAATTCCTCGGGTTTGCAGTAAATAGATCAACCCTCGAAGATACTGCCTCTAATGTGATGGCAGTTTAGATTCCGACTTCTTGCGTGGTAAACGAATCCACGTTGTACTGCAAGAGTTGGCAATAAATTACTGCAACACAGAGTTCTCGAAAGTTTATTATAGATTTCTAATGCGAACATTTAGGTTTATGGTTTTTAAACCATCACACTATACCGGACTGAAATGTTTTATTGAAAGGGGTAAATGGGTTTTAGACGTTTAAAATGAACGGTTCCTTTTGGCTTGGATTGAAGGACGACTAATAATTCATACCATTTGCACGTTCTACAACACTTTATTGTGGATATAACACACATTTTAAGACCAGGAAACCAGAAAAATATTAAAAATTAAAGGAAATACAAAGCGTCAAAGTGGGTGCTGCACAATGCACGCGTTTAAACGGTGAACATCATAAATCGAGAGCGGATTAATATTTTTAGTTGCAATTTTAACTGAACCTAAAAAACACCCTTCTCCATAATGTGGAACTCGGTAGAAAAATTTTAATAAAAATTCACGGAGTTATACAACAAATATCAATTTCGCAGGATTTTACTGAAGTAATCCTGTAATAAATGTTGCCTTCAATATTGTTAGAGTTATGCGATCTTATTGAGCGAGTACCATATTGTGGAGAAAAGTGTTTTTTAGGTTCAGTTGAAAATTCAGCAAAAAATATCGATCCGTTCTGGAGCTACGATGTTCACCGTCTTGAGAAACATAGTTATGAGAAAAACTTTACCTGCATTGGCCTGTCCGTTACTTTTTACGCTGTAACTATCCCAATTTTTCGAATTTTTCAATGAAATCTTGTTTTGAAACACTTCTAAGATTTGTGGCTATCACAAACAAACGAAAAAAAATCGTTTTTTTAAGGAAAAACCGCATGTTTCGACCGGAAATGATGAAAATCTCAAGAAACATAAAGTTATAAACTAAAGAAGACCATAAATAACTAATTTCGAGGAGCCGGTTTGTTCCATTAAGATATGTATTGAATATTCATCAAACCAAATGAAAGAAAGTGAGTTACGGTGATCATTTATAGTGGCCCGTGTATGCAAATTAATTTACCTCTGGCACTATTGAGTATCCCAGGGATTCGTTTCACGATTTAATTTAACACTATCGAACTACCAATTGTGGTGTGTTGGAGCCTGTGGGACGCAGTTTAAGAACTAATCTAATTCAACTTGATTCCCGATAAACCGGAATAAAGTACTTGGAAGCATCAACGGACGACGTGTGAACAACGCAGATGCATTAGCAGGAACTCTCGTTGAAAAGTTAACGGGCAGATCAAGAAGTTTCTCGCATTTGGATACAACTTTCGGAGAAGCTTAATCCATTCCCGTCCGAACGCTCTGCAAACGCTTCGGATTTACACCGCTGTAATTTATGGCACCTTCTTTTCCACGGCTGAATGCTCCCTGCTTCTCCGCACACTTCTTTGAGTTCTTGTATCGCACGCTCGCCAGTATACTCGGCGTTATTTCCTTCTTGTTAAGCGTTACTGGGATGTTGATACACGATGTAAGATGTAGTTGAGAAGTTGTGCCGTGGAACGATAAATTCTTCAACTATGCATTTCTTGCGATGCCTTCAGAATCGATGGCTGTTTTAAGCTTGTTCGACAGCATTAATTTCACCGAGTTTCAAAGAAAATTAAGGGTGAGTAAGTGGCAACATTGATACAGAGTTTAGCTTTCATTCGTCGGCTACATTCTCGTTATTATATTTGAAGTGGAAAGGTGGGAAACAAAGGAGGATCATGCACTTTTTACAGAATGGAAATTTCATGGTCATGAGGAATTATAAACTCCACTTTCTTCTCATAAAGAATTTATTTTGTGTGTGTTTGTGTTGAAATCGATTAGAAGAAAAATATTAACGGTTTTGAAAGGGTTCTGTATATGTAGGAAAAGGGGAAAAAGAGGGAATGTCACAAAATAGCTTTATCGAGAAAATTAAGATTTAATACTCAATCCATCAGTAAAGAAATAAGGTACAATGAATTTAATTTTCTTGTATAATTTTCTTTATTAAATAATTTCTTATTTTATCTTGACAACAGAAGCTTATGCTTAGGTAAAGAGTGGGGACATTCAATATTTTGTTCCAGTGCACAGTGTACATTTCCTGTTTCTAACCAGTATCACAAATCTTTAATGTTATCTTGCGGGGGTATTTGAACCTTATAACCCTTTGTGATTCGAGAATTCTGTAGTCCCAGTTGCCACCAACAAAATATACTATAAATCGCTAAATCACGAAAAGTGCACATTCCCAGTTTTTTCCCTTATCCTTTATATATTAGTAATCACTAGTTTTATTCCTGAATATCTAGGAAAGTATATTTGTCTTTTAAGATCTGTTGATCTCATGAATTTTATTAATAACTAGCAAAATACCCCCTCGCTCGGTTTCGAGCGTAAGAGATATTAAGAACTCTATGAAAACATATTTTACCCCTTTTCAGCACCCCCTTAGGGGTTGATTAGGGCAAAATGATGAATCTGGTTTTTAAGCATTTGTGTGAGTAACCTTTGTCAGTAAAAACCAAGTTGATATCTGATTGGACCTAAAAAATAATAAAGAGTCCGAGAAAATATATTTCACCCCTTTTTACCCCGTTCGAGCTGGAATTTAAAAAATCGCTTCTTATCGAACACCTACGTCGCAAAAGGAATATACCCTCCGAATTTCATGTTTCTAGGGTCAGCGGTTCGGACTGGACGGCTATGAATCAGTGACACCACGATTATATAGGTATATAAGATATTTTTCTACCTATTTACCTACTTATTTATGTAAGTGTAAAAGTATGAGAAATAAGAGTAAAAGATTTTGAAATAATATACTTTATTTTGATAATAAATTTAATGTTCTAATAATAAAATCTACATACAATGTACTCCGTATTCTGTTCTTTAAAATTTGAAAAAATCTAATAACCCGCCATTAGGATTTACAATCACGGTCACGTAGGGAATTTACAATCCCCGCAAAATTATTAGGAAAAATGTTGCACCTTCCAAGAGAAACTTTCGAATTCGACCCAAAAGTAAGGAGTATTCTGAAAAATATGTAGTTTAATCTTGGCAATCTACTCTCTTGGTAATGTAATCTAATCTTCGTAAGTGTCGGATGAATCTAGTTAGATCTAGGTTAGAGTCGAATTTATATTTACAGTTCGCAATAACCACAGATTTTGGTGCCGCCAATTTGACGTAAAATATGAAACCCTTGAATTCGCAAAAAGGAGGAAACCAACCGGAGATATCTTTTCCATTTCTTCTCACGCGAGGAAGTCATATAGGAATTCAAATTTAAAACTTTTTCGTGGCTGCATAACATAAAATATATTCCATGTTACCGTGCATGCTCGCTAAAAATTTGAAAATTCTCTTTACACCACCTACAATCTTTCATTTCATTAGAACAATATTCCTTTTTCTATTTACCTGGACTTCGAACATCATTCCGCAAATACTAATCTTAAGGGTCTAGCCGGGTAAGCAAACGGAAAACGGCCCAAGCACCAATTTTAGTATTTATGTACACCAAATAGTGCTCTTTACCAAAAAAAAACACTGAGAGAAATTTCAGAAGATCTCTACCCCATCTCGTTATTATGATATGAGGGAGAAAAAATATGTTGTAGAGCTGGAAAGAACCTGCTACGTGCATTTTGAAGCCCTCAAATATCTTAAATAATTGTTAAGAAAAAAACTGCAAAGTTCAGGGTTGTTATGCCCATATGATCCCAACGAGAGGGGGTAGAAATCTAAAAAAATCTCTCAGTGTTTTTTTAGGTAAAGAGGATTATTTGGTATACATAAATACTAAAATTGGTGCTGAGTCTATTTTACCCATGCTTACCCGGCTAGACCCTTTGCAGCTGCCCAGTATACATATACTGGCATTAAACTGTTTTTTTTTTCTTCGGCAGAGCAAAAGGGTGCTACGATTGAAAGCAAATTATACACGCTATCGTCTCGCCCATCGATGTTAACGACTGAAACGATAAATGGAAGATGATCTTGGCGGGCAATGGCGGGGAAGCCTAGCGAGAGGGTGCAGGACGAGCATTAAAAAGAATTCTGGGAAACGATCAGGGGATTTCGTTCTAATCTGTTCGGCAGATAACTATCAGTCTGCGGAGGGATATGGTAAAAGGGTAAAGCGCGGCAAGGGGCAGCCGAAGGGAAAGGATCGAGGTGGGCTAGCACGAATCAAGGTGGGGATAGGGTATAAAGCAGATTGGCTTGCATGGCAGAAACTCCCGAAGTTGGAAGCTCGTTATGTGCAGCACGCAAACACACGACTCGAAATTATCTTCGTAATTAACTGCACTTCTTAACATAACGCATGGCGTGCCAACCGGGCCAGACGGCGGGAATACGTATTTGGCGGAATCTACGAAGACGATATGTAACCTAAAACTGGCACCAGCTGCTAGCCGGCTTTCTGGACGCTGGTGTGTACACATTACACGTACTTATGTATCCAACCTATACCACGTACGCCTGGGATGTCCCATAACTTGCAATACCGTACGTCGTATCAAGGAAAAGTATTCCCCGCATTTGTGCGAATGTGTACGGGTATGGTACAGGTGCCGGGATACATAAAATTTCGAGTGCACGAGGCTCCCCGTGGGTCGAGCCCGGCTACAGTTCAATCGGCTCCGGCTTATCCAGATTCAATACCCAATCGTCGAAAATTAGGAGCAACTCGAACCATACGACTATAATTACATCGTGTTTCATTTCGTACTTCCCTCTCGTTGGGACACTTCGAATTAGGTCAACTGCACGTACCTACATACACTGCGCGGCTCTTCGCGACGCTCCTATCCCGCTATAAATTGATATTTTTACTTACAATTTTTTTTTATAGTCTTAAAAGGTAATAGAATAAAGCTACAAACGTGCAAAATGATACGGGCAGTAGTTGTTTTCTTTTTAATTCCCGAAAATTTGAAATTTGAGTTTCTTTCAGCCGTCACACTAAGAAGACTCCTTAAGGGGGAAGGCCTACCTAGAACGGTTAAAAGGACATGCTTTTTGGGGAATTTTTTCTAGAAAAACCGATAAACTTTTATTATTAAAAATTAATGTATTGGAAAGAGTATATCTTACGGAAATATGAGTATTTCTATGGTAAAAAGTATTAAAAGGTTTGTGAGTTATAGGCGATGCCCGAGACGTCCTTTTTTAGGCGATTTGCGGTGACAACCGTAGCTCGGTGCAGGATTATCCAAACTTGAAAACTTGAATTTTTTAGACAATACCTATATTGAAAAAATTATTTTAAGACAAAATGGCGGCTGTGCAAAGTTGAAGCATCGACGTTTGGTAAAAAATCGCACGTTTTTCAGAGTAAAAAAAAAATAGGCAAAAAAAGGAACAACTCCCGGTAGCCTAAAATATTCTAAAATTCTAAATATTTAGAAGCACCTCCGGAATTAATGTCCGAGTTTCTTATTTTTAAAAAATCTTATATATCGTATTTTCACATTTGGAAAATTCGAGGTACAATTTTTATCATTTGGTTAGTGTATTTATTTTTAACAAAATACATTTAATAATCAAGTTCAATTTTTAACCCGTCTCGTGCAGACACGGTTCTACACATTGTTTAACACATTTTAGCAATCTATTTTGAGCGTTGCAAATTTCCATTCATTACGCGCGCAAGAGATGGTTCCGGTCGAAAAAGGATCGAGTGACCACAATGCTTGTTTACCAGTACTACACATTGTTTACCAAAAACCGATTTTCGTTCCGACTATTGTGCTTCCCGCGTTCCGTCGGGCACGCACCGACACACTGACGAGTGATTTGTGCTCTTGTTCCCTCGAAATTTTATGAATACTCCATGATTTCGTCACACAATTAATTGATAGCTTGAATCAATTGTTCCGTTTTATTCTTCATTACCAGACACTTTTATATACCCGACGTATAACTACTGGAAACTTTTACGATTAGTTACTTCATTTAATATAAACAATTTGTAAATCTACGTAGATGCAAACTTTTCGCGAATTTCATGCAAGATACAAATAATATTGTTTCTTTTAAATTATTTTAAAAGGGAATGATCTATGCTGATCATTGTCAACTTATTATCATATTTACTAAACAATAAGTACTAAACATTTGGGAATCATAAATTGGCAGAAATAGGTATACAAATTTTATAACTGTAAATAACTTTATGCCTGTTTATAAAAACCCATTTTTTATGAGCACTTTTCTTATTTATTAAATCTCTTAAAATTTTATTAAACTCTCCACTTAATTTCTTATAATTAATGTACAGAAATGTTCACATATATTATCAGCAAATCAGATCCAGTGTGTTAAATTATTCCTGAGTATAATCGATTTCTGACCATTCTCCTTACAGCTCAAACGCAAAAATAAAGGCAACGTGCACAGAACGTCGTCTAGCTGCATTAAAGATGCGATATAAATTCTGCAAACGCTTTCGCGGAACACAGCTATTTCGACAACGTTTCATAGAATCTACGGAAAGTGTTATTACAGTTACGAGGAGACCATGTCAAGGTAATTCGCGTAAAATAATTTCTTAGAAATTTTCTATATTTTATGACAGTAGCTTGTGGCTGCTATAAGATTTCACATGCAACGCTGTAAAATTAAAGAAATCATCAAATGTTTTAAAATATAAATAATATGAAATACGTCAAAAACACAATTTGAAAGTGCTTTCGAAGTTTCATAGTCTTGCTGAAAATAATTCTCGAAAGTAGTTTCGGTTGTTTAATTGGAAATTACTGTCGATGCTATTCTAGAAGAAAGTAACCCGAATTTTTTAAGAGAAATAATAATTGAAAGCAAAAATTGGAATCAGTTGAAATACAGGCAAGTTTGAATAGTTGTGTTTTCTTGTCATAGACCGGACAAACTGTTGTGACATTCTCACACAGCTAAACAACTCCAACAGATTATAGTCGACAGTATGTAATATATGTAGGTATATACCGAAGTTTGTGTTAGGTACTCACAGTATTTTGCATGCTTTTGTTTGCTGTAGTTAGCGAGGAAGTTTCGTTTGTTTAATATACAGATCAGTTTTGGCCATTTAACTACTACGTTATAATCGATTGATAGTGACATTGGTAACACGAAAATATAGTTACTAAGTAGATAATTAATACATACATAGGGAACTGTTTCAATGAGAACACGTAACAGTTGGCTTCCAAAATGAAAAATGAAATGACGAAAGGAATTGCTGAGTACAAAGAGAAAATAACAATGTCAAATAAGTACAAAATTGGGTTTTAGTCCCGTGGCATTTTTAATCCCCTGTCTTTACAAAGACATGCAAAGAGGAAATAGAAATGAATGCTGTGTAGAAAATGTAGATACATTAATCAGGATTTAATTAGTATCACATTCTGACTACACTGACATTAACATTAACTGTTTATCATCAAATAATGTAAAAGAAGCTTGGAATTTTATTTTCTACAATCTACCCCAAAGTCAACTTTTATATGTATACGACTTTCACTGAGGGATAATTGTGACAGTCAAAATAAAAATACAGGTTCTATTAGACTTAACTTTCGATGACTCAATCACGATCAGTAAAGTATAGCTTAAGGATCATTTTTAGCTAAAGTACTGATTTAACCCTTCGTGGTCACACCTTCTTATAATCACAAATTGGTCACAAGGGGTTCACAGCATTCCAGCGCCATTTTTGAGTTTCCATTTTCTTATTTTTAATCTTTTAACTTTTGAGTGGTAATTGTACATTCATGATCTAATAGTATCTTTTTAGAAATGTAAATTTTGATCTGATGAAATTTGTAGTTAAAAAATAGTTCTGGAAAGCAGCGATTTTTTTTGTTAAAATTCAACAAATTTTTAAATTTTAATATTAGAATATAAAAATTTACAGGAATGTTAGCAATAAAAAAAAAATTGCCTAGGGTGCGATACACTTCGGTGTTACCACGAAAGTTTAAGTTTCCTGTTATTTTCCTTAGTAAAGGAATAACTCGAAACTTCATAAATCAAGAATCAGTCAACACATAAAATGCAAAGTGGTCACAGGTCACAGGCAGCATGAGATGGGGCACATAAAGTGTTAAAAGCTGTTTTCGCAGAAAGCATTAGAGACAGCTACAAAATTCTCTATTTATATTTTAGAGCTCATTGAGTACCTGACACACATGTACGCCATGTTTCTGCATGTGATGTGATATTCTCCTTCCTTTTAAAAATACTATGCCACAGAAATTTTTGCGTGTATAGTTAACTTGACCAAAAAATAAAAAAGTAACACTTTTATAAAAGAAACCCTATTCTCATATTTTGCATAGTTAAAAAAATACGGTGAAGAGTTAATAAATTTCAGCAGAGAAACTCTGAAACACGAGGCAATACATTAAATAAAATATGTCGGCTTCATATTTATTTACGATTGCAAATAACTTCATTATTCGCGTACCTATGTATCTAGAAAGTTTCTAGATTTGGTAACCAATTTCTTACGACTTCTATTCGAAGCTATGTTTATTTAACACATTTCTTTATCTTCATAGTCACTACAACACAGTATTAAACTTTCACGAACTAAATATTGCAAGAATTGCCGGTACTGTAACAAAGTGTCGCCAGCTGTCAATTACGGCACGTCTATTCTACAGCAATGAATAATAAGGCGACAGCGTTGCTTGCAACATGACGTTCGAGTTTATCAGTACGCATTCTTCTGCTGCTCGTTAATCAAGTTTTCGAACTTTATGTAAAGCTGTATTTATCTACAATATCCGGGTAACGAAGGAATAATTGTAATAACAAACTTACTGCAATTAACGACGATCCAACTTAAACAGTTATTTCAATGCAGAGTGGCGTGTAATTCGTATTACCAACAAAATACAGATTATTCAGCATGCAGAAATAAATAAAAAAATATTGAATGCAATTTGTTCCATATCAGGTTCAGATTCTGAAAAAATCAATATTGAAGATTCGTCGCGTCAGCACAATTTAGATAGCGGTTGCTTTACAATGCGCTTGTATGTTTGCATTTGTAAACATTCATTGATGATGGAAACATGGTTAACAAAAGCAGAAAAAGTAGATCATATTTGTAGAAATTAATTATTTTACTGTGTTGCAAATGGAAAATATTGCCGCTCTGGTGGTGTTTGATAAATTAACACGCCTCGGTGGAAATTCGAATTTTGGTAGGACTATAAATAGTGAAGAGAAAAGTACATTGCGAGATTCAATTACAGACAATTAGTAACTATGTTATTTTTTCAAACAGTCGGTCTATGCTGATGAATACTATCACATGAGTAAAATTGATTATTTCGAAACTGAAGCTAGGTTTCAAACAATATTATTACTTGTGTTTACCTTGTTTTTACACAGAATTGATCCCTTTTCATTTATGTCAGGAATAGTGTTTATACAAAAACCGACTTTTGAAAAAACCGGTTTTCGAATTTCACTATTCCCCCCCCCCCCCCAAAACGGTTAGACCGATTTTCGAATTTTTAAAAAAAAATATAATTAAAATAATAAATCAATATTTTCAGTTTCCTTAATGTTATGGAATTATAAAAATATAACAAAATAAAATATACTCTATCTATACAAAACCAAATATAAAAAAATTAAAATAATTAAAATCTGTACAAAATATAAATCTTTTAAAAGGTGGTACCGAATTATAAATCTTTATTCCATTTAGAATTTTTCTCTGAAAATATGAACATATGAAGATTAGTTTTACAATAAACTGTTACCTACTACAATATGCTAATTAAATAATTAATGAATTTCTGCATATTAATTGTAACACCTATATAAAACCGGTTTTTTAAATTTAAAACAAAAAATTTTTGCAAATTTATAAATAAAAACTGGTTTTTACCGCCAAGCCCTAGTCATGAATTATGCCCTCCCTTAAATTTCTTCCCTTATTTATTCATTTACCATAAATTATTCAGGACGACGTTAGAAGAAAGTTGCATTTTGCCAGCTGTATTGAATAAGATACAAAAGCGTATTGGTTAAACAATTTAATTTATCTGACAACATTCGATAAACACCACGCACCAAATTATGATATTTATGATGAAAGGTTCCTCGGTTCTCTTTGAAAACTATCGCTGAAAGTGGCATGGAAATAATAGAAACAAAGCGGGCATGACGGGAATGCAATTAAGGAAATACATTCTTCCCTCACTAAAATTTGCCTGGTCTGTGCTCAAGCTTTTTCTAAATGTCGTTTTTTAAGCATCATCGTGCTCTGTCAGTACACTAGGAGGCAACGGTGGCGCGCTCGGTCAAAGGCGGCGGAGTCGAGCGAATACATTTTTCAACCTGTCTAATTATCGGGCTCTTGAAAAGTCCGAGGTTATTCAATTTCACTGGAATTTATTCGCCGGATCGTGTGCTCTAGTAATTTTTAATAATAAGAGTGGTATTTCATCAACAGAAGCGTCTACACACTCACGCTGTTTAGAAGGAGCCACCACTACGATCAGTAATCTACTCTGCGATATGTGTACATAGTTACATACACTACAGACTAAAAGTTTCGAATCGCCCTCTGAATTAAGGGAATCAGTGATTTTTTCTTTAAGTGACTTTTTCGTGTGATGAGGTTTAAAAATTGTGGCAATCAGAAACATTACAGTCGTCGCTAAGTGTTAACTTCGAATTGTGAGATTGTTTGTCATAAAATGTGATTCCATATTTCCAGCTGGTAGTGCAACTATATGTAATTTATTAACTTCCATTATGTTACTCCTTAAATAGTAGATTGGTAAGTGAATTACTAAATAAATGTTCGCATTGCGTATTTAATTTTTTTTTTAAGTCTCTTTAAACTTTTTTCTTCCTAGAGGCCTTGCACTTTATTAGAAATTCATTGCCATATATAGTTGACATTTTAATAATGGGTTTTTATATATTTTTTGTATCATTCTAGCGTTATTATTACACACTAAATCAAATCAAACCGAATAAATGAGTATACTAGTGTTTATTTTGTGTAATTCGGATAACTATAATATTATATAAAATTTTATTATGCAGCTGTATTAAGGAACAAGGAAATAAGATTGAATTATTTTGAAAATTGTGGGTCGTCACTCTTCAACCTTTGAAATTCATAGTAAAACAGCTTGCCATGTGCCTAAAGAAAGCAAACTCTTACAGCGGAAACAAGTCTTTGTTGAAGTGGCAAAGACGATATTATGCATAAGTAAGCTATCAATTAAATTATGGAGTAAAGCTACTAACGCTTCCCTGTATGTTCTAAATGCAACAGGTACAAGCAAACACACGCTATGGTACGACGAAGACACTGATGTAGCAGCTTTAAAGATTATCAATAAAGAAGTTTTTCCATAAATGTCTGCAGAGAAAAAAATAAGGTACTGAGCTAAGACATAGTGGTTTTATAAGTTTTGTCATGAATAATAAAAATTATGAGTTGTGGATGCTAACTAATAATAAAACTAAATTTCATCTGGATATTGTGTTTAAAACTATACTGTACAAAGAATGTTTACCTAAATGTCAGGCCAAAGAAAACCAGGAAACCTATTGATTTTTACTAAATTTAAAAATCCTATGATTTACTCATCTGTCCAAGAAAAGAAAGTACCATATCACATCAATAACTAAATGAATTATGAAAAATTAAAAAGAGAGAGGATGAATAATGTGTAATATAGAGATAAAGTTGACAAAAGTTTTAAAAAAATCACTGCCTAAGAGATTCAAGATAAAAATGAAGAAAAAAAAGAATTTAGTTAGTAGGTATATTAGATTTTCTAAGTAGTAATTAATTGTTCATTATCCCGAAAAATTAATTTCTACATAATAGTCCGTAGCAAAAGTATCGATTTTCGCCTCAGAATAGCACTTTACTTTTCATCATCTTTCATGAGTTTTCATCTGTAAAATAAAAACTGCGCAAAGAAATTAAAGAAACCACAATTAAGCATTAGATAATCTAATATATTAACTAAATTTGGTCGAATTTTCTATTTCTGATGATCCAGGTCAAAGCTACAGTGGTCATCGTAAAGTGCTTAAATAAACAAACGCTGCTCGGAGATCGCCTCTAATTCCATTATTTATTTATATATGAAGGAAGGTATGCGTGACGCCGGTGACGTGCGTGTTGCAGGTAGTATATGCGTGGTGCGTGGAAGGAACAGTCAGTTATCGAAGGACCACGCCGCGCAACGTTAATGTACACCTTTTATTGCTTATTTTTATGTCTACTGTTATTATTAAACCTTCTATATTCGGAATTACCAAATCATTCACCTCTCAAGATCCACCTAATTCTACATATATCGCATTGCAAAAAAACTACAATATCTTTAAAACATATAAAGAAATCTTAACAACAAAGTCTTCAAGTTTTTAAAAAAAATCGCGAAAATACTTGTGTTTTCAATACTTACAGATAGGCGTGACCCCTTAATGCAAAACATTGGCTTAAGTTATTAGGATCTTTAACATTTCGTTGAGCGTACGAGGCTAACAATAAGTCATACAGACCCTTTAAGTTGCAAATGGAAAAATTCCACTTGGTTCAACTCTAATTAGTGGAGTTATGAACCGCTATTTCCAGTGCTGGATTTACCCCTTAGGCTAACAAGACTGAAGCCTAGGGCCCCGTTTAGCTGGGGGCCCCTCATTCTAAATTTTTTCCTCGAAAAATTTATCAAAAAATCTTGCCGAGGGTTAATGTTATATTTAGTTTTGATGTTCAATGTTAATTTTGAAATTAAATTCTTGTTTAGATTATACGAGTATTAGATAAAAAAAAATCAAATCAGCGTTATTTTATTTTTTATATTTATCGAGGGCCCCCGAATATTCAGCCTAGGGCCCCTGAAAAGGTATATCCGGCTCTGGCTATTTCTATGCACATACATCACAACTTCCTTCTAAAAGTCTACTTCCCCCGCGGTTAATAACAATGAAGGTATCATGAATCCATTCCACAATACCTACATAAATACGCCAAATCTGTGGCTTCATCAGCACGTACTGCTTTAGGTTGATTTCCCAAACTTCTCGTCTTACAAATACCATAATTTCTCTGCAAACCTGAGTATCATGTGTAGCAGGGTAAACGAGACGTTAAAAGGACTACTCGTTGCCGTTTGTGCATTTCTCATTAATCATTTTTCACCGCTAATTCCTCTCAGAATGTTTTGAATGGAATAACAACAGAATTACGTTTAAGGGGGTAGACACGTCACGTGACACGTGTAATGCAATGCTCTGTAATACCGACAATCTAACCTCAAACATGGTTTTGGAATTTTTCGTTTTTCGTCCTTATATGAGCAGATTTCGGGCTGGGCGAGGTCTCATTCGAAAGAGGCAGATTCCATGCGGAGCGCTCTGCTCACCGTTTGAGTCACAAAACTCTTTTAGTGGCCTAAAAATACTTAAGGAGGTAAACACGCCACGTGACACGGGTAATGCAGCGCGCTGTATACCAACACAATCTGGCCCGAAACATGGGTCTGGGATATTACGTTGTTTGTCCTTATATGAGCAGATTTTGGGCTGGGCGAGGTCTCATTTGGAAGATGAAGGTTCAATGCAGCGCGCTCTGGTCATCGTTTGAGTCACAAAACTCTTTTAGTGACCTACCAATACTTGGAATCTGCGAGTGTATTTTGTCGATTTTTTCTCTACTTTGGACACTCATATTATTACATATCAACACAATCTCGTCGAACCATGACCAGAGCGCGCTGCACTGAACCTTCATCTTCCGAATGAGACCTCGCCCAGCCTAAAATGTGTTCATATAAGGACAAACAACGTAATATCCCAAACCCATGTTTTGGGCCAGATTGTGTCGGTATACAGCGCGCTGCATTACCCGTGTCTACCCCCTTAAGAAAAACATATTTTTATACTGAACACTAAAAATACTTACATTTGAAACTCAACCAATTCAAACAGGACATTTGACACGTTACTCGACTCGACTCTATAAATGAGAAAGGCTGAATTCGATACGTATCGGATTTATTGCATTTTTTTTGTATGCAGCCTGTAAGGTAAAATAAATATTAAATAGTAGCTTGGGCGTGGCATTTCTCTTAACAATTGACAATAAAACACTTTGTATCTCTGAGCAACGATATTGGAAGCATCGTAATACGGAGTTAGCACAACTGGAATAGCACGCTGCGAAACTTTGCTTTTAGATACCTACTTTGAAGTGGTCGTTATTCGTTATTCCTCTTCTGTCTCACGTATATTTATAAATTTTCGAGTATTTTATTATGAAGCCCTAGAATATTATTTTAAACAATCATGGAAGTGCTTATAACGTCCGCAAAAAAACGATTGTTTACATTCTCAGCGTAACGTAAAACAGAGCGAACTGGGGAAAACAATTTTTAAATTAAAGAGCACTTCAATTTATGAGAAATTACTGCAAAAATTACATTAGTGAAGATCGAAAATCTCTCCTTAAATTGTACAAGGTGTTACATCTAATTGAAAATATTATCTATAAAACGAAGAAAATTATATACTTTGTTTACATATTACACTTTTTACCCAGTTTTTGATCTTTAACTTTAAAGTGTGTATTCTCAGTTACAACTGTGCTTAATAAATACTGTCTGATATATTTTTGATGTACCATTATAAATACCTTTTTTTCATATAAATCCTCGTGATAAATATAAAAATTAGATCCATGGAAATCAAAGTGTAATGTCATTTAATCAAACAGTAGAGAAATATGAGAAATGAAACGTATCTTGCGAAACGAGTTAATCATACATACAATGTACATATGTACAGATATCGATTTCTACAGTCCAAAAATTTGAAAAGCGAAATGACTGTGCTTTTAATGAACGGTCGTTAAAATTGATACTGAGAATAGTGCAAACTGTTTGCAGTTAATATGTGCGTCCTTTTAGTAAAATTGCACTCTTAAATTGAATACTACATGAAAATTTTTAATAAAAGACTTTGAAATGAAAGTACGATTTCAATTAATTTCGTCTCGTTTATGTTATATACAAACACATATGTATGAATACAAATACATATGTGTTACAAATTATATTATTTTCAAACTGAAATATATTTAGATATTTTACAATTCAATTAGCATATATTTATACAATATACAATCGAATTTAAATACTTCTGTGTTCCGTATAATAAACGCCCACTTAAATGGTTCATAATGACGTCACAATAAAATATTTCTATTAATATGTCAGTTACGTAATTATGCAAAGTTGATGGGCGCATGCAAAACACTCAGCGTATACAGTAAGATCATTTTACGGTCTGGGATAGAATTTATTCATACTGTGGTCTATAGTCTCGTGCTCCTATTTGTGTGGCTGTATGAAACACGACCGCCTTAAGGATCCCCAAAGAAATCTTCGGAAACGGCAGCGTTGAATATAAACCACCTTGACACGTGAGCTTTTTCAATTTAAGTCTGAATTCAAATATCTTCAGTTAAAATTACATGGAATGTTATTAGCTGAAACATATTGTACATTACCGTCTGAGAGAAACTTGTTAATTAGGAAGTGACGTGGGAATTAATTAATTCCATTTTAAGCGTGCGATAGGTAATTTTGATAATAAAATAAACACGTACATATTTACTAGAAATTCCTATTTAAAGTGACATAATGTAAATACGTTCAACACTTTCATCGGAACGACCGGTAAAATTTTGGACGCTAAATGAATTTAATTCTTGATATTATCGAAATTGTAGTTTATTATAAGAAAAGTTAGTTGGGTAATAAGTATAAAATTTTTGTAAACAATAAAAATAATTGTTCCTTCCATATATAAATAGATAGGGTATATTACACTAGATATTATAAACTGTGTTTTACAAAAAAATCCAAGACTCGTATTTTTTTGTTATCATTTATGATTTAATGGGATTATTTTTGAGATAGTAGATTTACATTTTGATATTGAAGAAATAAATGAGGAGACTCCTACTATGAATTTTTAAATGGAACAATGTTGAAATCGTACACATTGGAATATGTAAGAATGTGTAATGTTTCTTACGAGATCAATTTTAAAATTATATTAGAGAGGATTCTATATAGACTTTTATTCCGTTATTTTCTGGATTCGCACAAGTATGTCTGCCAACAGATCGAAAGGTTTAGTGGTCAGAGAAATGAGTTATCGTGTATTCACTACTAGTGAAATCGGTATGATTCTAACATCAATTTATTGGGAAAGCAACGGTATATCGCGATAACGCATTCAATCGCAACTTTATTGCGTACTAATAAATATTTCAAATAATCTAGAAATAGTGTCCTTATTTATTGAACGACCCTGGTTGTTAAATCCATGACGCAGTCTTTAATGGTCGCAGCCTCTGATTAATGAGCAATTGCACCGCCTAGATATATGGCTCAAAAAACCACGTGATTGTTAATATATGGGATTTATTGGATTTTAATTTGACAAACACTTAAGGGGGTAGACACGGGTAATGCAGCGCGCTGTATACCGACACAATCTGGCCCAAAACATGGGTTTGGGATATTACGTTGTTTGTCCTTATATGAGCACATTTTGGGCTGGGCGAGGTCTCATTTGGAAGATGAAGGTTCAGTGCAGCGCGCTCTGGTCATGGTTCGACGAGATTGTGTTGATATGTAATAATATGAGTGTCCAAAGTAGAGAAAAAATCGACAAAATACACTCGCAGATTCTAAGTATTGGTAGGTCACTAAAAGAGTTTTGTGACTCAAACGAGGACCAGAGCGCGCTGCATTGAACCTTCATCTTCCGAATGAGACCTCGCCCAGCCCAAAATGTGCTCATATAAGGACAAACAACGTAATATCCCAGACCCATGTTTCGGGCCAGATTGTGTCGGTATACAGCGCGCTGCATTACCCGTGTCACGTGGCGTGTTTACCTCCTTAAGTATTTTTAGGCCACTAAAAGAGTTTTGTGATTCAAACGGTGAGCAGAGAGCTCCGCATGGAATCTGCCTCTTTCGAATGAGACCTCGTCCAGCCCGAAATCTGCTCATATAAGGACGAAAAACGAAAAATTCCAAATCCATGTTTGAGGTTAGATTGTCGGTATTACAGAGCGGTGAATTGCCCGTGTCACGTGGCGTGTCTACCCCCTTAAGGGGGTAGACACGTCACGTGACACGTGTAATGCAATGCCCTGTAATACCGACAATCTAACCTAAAACATGGGTTTGGGATTTTTCGTTTTTCGTCCTTATATGAGCAGATTTTGGGCTGGACGAGGTCTCATTCGAAAGAGGCAGATTCCATGCGGAGCTCTCTGCTCACCGTTTGAGTCACAAAACTCTTTTAGTGACCTAAATATACTTAAGAAGGTAAACACGCCACGTGACACGGGTAATGCAGCGTCCTGTATACCGACATTATCTGGCCCGAAACATGGGTCCGGATTTTTCGTTTTTCGTTCTTATATGAGCATATTTTGGGCTGGGCCAGGTCTCATTCGAAAGAGGAAGGTTCAATGCGGAGCGCTCTGCTCACCGTTTGAGTCACAAAACTCTTTTAGTGACCTAACAATGCTTGGATTCTGCTGGTGTATTTTGTCAACTTTTGCTCTACTTTGGACACTCATATTATTACATATCAACACAATCTCGTTGAATCATGAGCAGAGCGCTCCGCATTGAACCTTCCTCTTTCGAATGAGACCTCGCCCAGCCCAAAATATGCTCATATAAGAACGAAAAACGAAAAATCCAGGACCCATGTTTCGGGCCAGATTGTGTCGGTATACAGGGCACTGCATTACCCGTGTCTACCCCCTTAATGACGGTCTATAAAAATACTAATTACTGAACGCTAAACAGATTGACTGGAAACTAATAATAGTCTTGATATTACTTGATATGCGTAGGCATCTTAACTGCTCTCGAACAACTGAAAGGGGGAGTGTACAAGATTCAAATCACCCATTTGTCTCAAATTCTGCACATAGTTGGTCCATATCATGTGTACTAATGCGTTAGGGCGTAGGGCACATATCCGACATTTTTTAAAGAATTCTATATATAAAAACGAGGCTAACTTAATTACTAAACGCAGAAATGTTTAAAAAGTAGTAAAAAAGTGTTCATATGTTAGAAATTTATTTTTAACTTAATTTTTATATATCACCTTAAATATGGGTGAAAAAATGGGTATAGAAGAATGATAAATTTGTGTATAAAAAACTGAAAATAACCTTGAAAACTTCGAAGACACAACTCATAAAAAGTACATTATAAGTACTATAATCATCTTAAGGGCCTCTCTGAACCATGTTATGTGATACAAAAAGCATTTCCATCGGTCCACTAACAACAGAATAATTTAAAGCGATCACGTTACGCGGTTCATCCTGTATCCATATCGAAGCTCTAAAATATGCAAATCTTTGAATTTGAATTCGTTCACTATATACATAATTGTACGTTCTGTACACCAACCATTTACACAAATTCCACCAAATTGGTGACATGAACCTAATACACTTTCCTTGGACTTGGTCCAATCGTCTTGGGAGCTGCTTGTTCCCCTTTGACTACGAGTGTTACTAGGTTGTGACTGACTCCTAACCAGATTTTAACTGAAATCTACCAATTAATTGGGATTCCAAAGATGAGGTATCTGTTTTCCTCTATGCCCTCAGTATGCTTTCCTTTAAAAAGCTGTTGTGAAGGTGTTCGTCCTACGTTCAGTAAACGAAACTTCAGGAATTTCCTTACCTTTTGCCGTTCGGAAACTCCTAGGTTCATAATAGATCTGTTTGATGCTGGAGCTAAGGGGAGCGAAAGCTTTAACTTCTCTCACAATAAGTCCTCAACAATACAGTCGACCTTTTGTTGTGGAGATGTTCTTCAGCTCTAGTAAATAGATGCTGCTTGTTGAAACTAAAAATCTTCATTCGTTATTTCCACAGATCTCCGATATGGTGTCCTAAACCCGCCTCGTTGCTGACATTAATATTCGCAACACAGTCACAAACTCTATTGCAATGCTGGGTCACAATAATATTATATCAAATTAATGAAACTCAGTCTTTGCCTATTGTTACTATGAACGAGAAGGTTTATTTTCTTCTACGCTCAGCTCCTTCGCAAAGGTATCGACGTCTTCGACGATTCCCGAGGATTCATCAAGAGGCTAGGTGTGACGGAGTGTTTGGGCCTGTACAGGATCGCGTGTGCCGAAGTATAGTGCCTCTCCGAGCTATAGTGACTTATAGCGAATTCGGGAGACCCGCACTGGCCGCACTGAGTGCGAGTTTTCTCGCTTCCAATTGGCTAAAAGTTGCACTTAGTGCGGCCAGTGCGGGTCTCCCGAATTCGCTATTAGTGTGAAGTCCCTCAGCGGGGTCTTACCCGACACTGTTAGATATACAATGGTACTTTTGCTTCTTGTATCTCCTTGGTTCATGCTCATTCCATGGGTGAACAACTTCACTTTGAACCTGTACCGTTTGTTAGTCGCTTCGGTGCCTACAGCACTATGCCAGTATTCTTTTATATTAATAAATCTTATTGAATTAAGTGTTTATACTAAAAGGTGTGTTCATAGTTATTTACCTAGATCCCGGGAACCTTGTTCACTCTAACAGACACCCTGCTGGGTACTGGCCGCTAAACGTGCCCCTCTACTACCTCTTACAGGACTGTATTTAGAGAAGACCAGGCCTAAGACTAAAGCCTTAGGGCCTTGGGGCCCCGGTTTTGTCCTGGTCTTCTCTAAATACAGTCCTGCAAGAAGTAGTAGAAGGGCACGTTTAGCGGCCAGTACCCAGCAGGGTGTCGGGTAAGACCCCGCTAAGGGACTCACACCTAAGTCACTATAGCTCGGAGAGGCACTATACGAACGTACCTTAGGTACTAATAGATGAATCACTAAACATATTATCAGCAACAATTTTTCTTCCCTAATTCTGAGTGATTTAATAGACGGGAGCTATTCAGTTAAGAACTTTCCATCGCAAAAGTGTGCAAGTGAAACGTAAAATTATTGTCCGCAAGACTTATTTGTTGCGTGTAAAGGGAATCTTCCAAAAGATTTGGAGCCTCACATTTCATAACGCAGGGTCTGGCAAATTTGTCGTTTACTCGGTCGTCGTGAAACTTTCGCCAAGTTTTCGCATAGAGTGTAACTTCTTTCCTGCAGCTGCGGCACATTCCGTGCTTTTCGCGCTTCATCCATTGTTCATCGCTGGAGGCTAGCCGAGTCGGATAGATAAATTAGTCGTTTAATTTGCGTTTAATTAAAGTACGGCCCTACTTTAGCCGCCTCTAATAACTTTCGTAACTAACTCTGTAATGCCTCGTAACTGTTAATGCAATTCTTGGACAAATGAATATCTACATAATTAAATTTCTAATCCTCGCTTCATTATTTCCTTTTTATTCGTTACTTATGTATGCACACGTATATTACGCGAAGTGAAATTTACTTTTTTTTATTGATAACAATCTAGGCGAGGGAAAGTGTCCCATTCTGCAGATTTCAGGTTTCCAGCTATTTCTAGATTGTATGTATGTGTTCAAAACTTTATGATAATAAATACAGATGCACTCGAATAACCATTGCAATATCACCATGAGCCGTTAAGGGGACTTAGGCAGTCAAATCGCTCGAAAATCAAGTATTTTCTACGAATTAATTATAAGGAGACGAACGCAAACACAGACTTTTCGTTTTACATAATTTTACATAGGTCCTAACCTGACCCTAACCCTAAAAGCCTGCATTGCTCGATTAGTATACCTACTTCATTGAACCGTTGAAATATGAAGAAAAATATAATTCTAATTTCGTTCCCACCAAATATCGGTGTACAAATATTTACAACATGGCGCAATATTCTGTCTCTAACGCATTACTTACATAATAGTTAATATATTAATCTATTAATCTATTACAGTTCACACAGAGTTAAGTACACCATTCAGTTTATGCAATTCATCTGATACGATCACATCAAAGATTTACTTTATGGTCACTTTGTAATGGGCGACCGGAGACAAATTGGCCATTTAATTAATTAAAATATATCGTGGAGAAGATTCCATACGCTACGTAGAGAGATCAGCACCGTCCAGTGCTTTGGACCTCTACTGGTAGGTATTCATGGTATTGATTACAAACTCAGATAACATAACGAACTAACGAGCGATAATTATCGCGCTCTCCCGACCGAATCTCGGCAAGTGATTTAATCAACTTCGTACACCTATGTAACACGCGTTTACTCCAGCCAGGCAAGCGGACACACATTAAACGCTGTGGCCTTTAACTGGTGTTAACGCACCTGAAGGGTGATTACGAAACTCACCATTCACCAATTATTTCATAAATCGACAACTCTCGAGGAGGACCCAATATAAGAAAATACAAGAGGCGCGTTTCCGCTGCTATATATTTTTAGTGACACAATGACTTGACGATTCCATCCTAACAATAAGTGAGTCAGGATTTCTTGAGGGGTTATTCCTAGTCAGGCGGCCGAGAAGAGGCGAATGATTTTGAATTTTTTTTTAAAAAAGCGGAAGCATATATTTTTACAGAAGTTTTTGCACTTAAAAGAACAACATTTAGTAATTCCTTCGTAGCAAAATATTTACGTTTATAATAAAGTAACAACTCATATCCAAGAAGCCTTTTTAAAAATTTGGTTTCGCAGTGAGCACTGCCATTCGGAACCAGGTTATCTAAAATAAAAAAAAACAAGAAAGATTTCGTTTGAATATTAATATATCCTCTGATTAACGGAGGGAATTTCCGAAATATTAATTTAAAATAAAATGGCGGCTATTTAAAGTTGAAATCATTTTTATACGAAAAAATCAGGACTTCGACTTTAAATAGCCGCTATTTTGTTTTAACAAAACCAGAAAACTCCGACCAATCCATTGCTCATAATCCCATAAAGGTTTATTAGAAAATACAGAAATTTAAATTCTCATGAGTAAATGACTCATCTCACACTCGGCTGTCGGGCTAGTGAGGGGTCGCTGAGCTTCAAAGCAACCATGAACGAACTACCCCTGGACAATACTGTTCCGAGAACCGTGTACATACTTCACGGCCTGTTGGTGCTCGCATTGGAAGTTAGAAGACGGTCGGTCTCCACCGACCAAGATTGTGATTGATTTACAGTCAGCCTTGTAAGGACCGGAAACGTAAACGGAAACGGATTACCAAGAACGTTCTAAGTGATCTATTTAAATTATTGTAGTGTGTTTTATAAAGTTACAGTTCAATAAATAGTGTTACTATCATTGTAAGTAATACTGTCTAGCGAGGAATACAACAATACTTTTAATGCTGCCAGAAAATATCGACGTGAACACACACCATAATCAGAAAACAGCTGGAAATCTCTTGGCGCGAAAACACACTCACGCCACCTAAAGTGTTAATAACGACTACCCAGTTCCGTCCGTTCGAAACGTGTCACGCGTATTTTAGTGATAAGGTGATTACATAGTGAACAAACAAGCATGATAAACTTCGGCAATACAACAAGTTTCACGAATAAATAATAGAACCCTGCTAAAAAGAAGCAGTTTCTTTTGGTATAGATAATGAGCCTGATGAATAAAAACTAAGCAATTCCTTACAAGCAATTACTTAAACAAAAAAGGAATTTCTTATTTTCATAAGTAATTCCTTGTCAGTTTAGGAATTCCTACAAGATAAACAAAGATAAACAAATGCTTGTGTTTTTATTTACACGAATTTAAGCAATTTCTAGTAAAATATTAAAACTAAAAGCAATTGCTTACACTTTATTCATTCGAGTAGTAAGCAATTCCTTAAAAAATTAAGGAAAAGCGATTCCTTTAAGTAATTCCTTGTCGGTTTAGGAATTCCTACAAGATAAAGCAAATGCTTGTGTTTTTATCACATGAATTTAAGCAATTCCTAGTAAAATATTAAGAAAAAGCAATTGCTTACACTTTATTCACTAGGCTCAATGGATGGGTCTCACACCAAAGTTCCAATAAATGTAAAGGCTTCCTTTCTTATATCAATATTGCTCAAGCCACATCTGTTCCCGAATAATAATACTTCTTATCAAAGGTGAATGTTTCTGTGAAATTAATGTTTCAAAAGGCACTTGGATGGTTAAATAGTTGCAACCCCGTTAGGTGAGTTAGCTTGTCGATCAAGTTATAGGTATGTATAGTGATACTTGCTTGGTAGTACGTGCTGATGAAGGGTTTACTGTTTACATTCAACAGCACTTGGATAACGTTGAAGAGGGCTCGAAAACCGTGGCATGTGTTCCAGATGGACGACAACATTTATGATTCATGGGGAGGAAACATACACATATAAATATATCGTACTATACATACATTGTGCTCCCGGAGGCAGCCATAAGTTGCAGACAATTTTCTGTTACCGTGTGATCACTTTTACCGTGGCTTGGAACGGGCAAGACATATAAAAAGGATGGAAGCAGAAGTAAAGAGCAAGAAAAGCCCTGGCTGAGAGAACGGGACGGAAATAGAAGTAAACAGAGCGGCGAGTAGATGAGGGCGAGGAAAATGAAAGAACGAGAGGAAATAATACGTAATAAAGGAAGTGGTCACGAAATAAGAGAAAATTGTCTGCGCGTTACATCCTTTCGGGATATCCTATGTATGTTCGTAGTACTGGTATTTTCAACTATTGTTATGTGCTGAGTATCAGCCCAGTATAATTGATAAATATTAAAAATTGTGTTTAATATTTGATCTTTTTTAATTTAACAAATTATGAAATTAAAATACGCGTAAGAAATAAAGGTTAAATAATGTAATGTAATAAAGTAGAAATGTAGATTTAGTAAAATTATGAATTTTTATGTTACTGGAAATATGTATTTTGTATAATAATTGTCTTGGTGGTCTATATAAAGACTTTTGCTTTCCAATTGCATTTTGAATTGTATATTATTGCACGCATGTAAGAGGGGAAAGCGATAGGTACAATATTGTTATAATCTAACATTTCATAGTTTATACGGTGAATATAAACAAACGATTCAGTAATTCGAGGATATCGACTAATACGTCCATACAGATAAATGTTGGCCAGCACATTGGATTTCGAAATCAAAGAACTTTTAATTGAACATCGTTTCGGCGAAACGGCGCCTTCGTAGTGGTTTGCGGAAGTGCTGAACGATGGTAAGCCCAATTACTGTTTACTCATGATATTTAAGTAGGACGGATATTAGGAATCTTTTTTCGGTGGAGAAGTGTTTTTATCATAGAAAAATTATATAACTTAGAAAGGTCATACTGGTGTCTATAAAATGTGAAATTTTCATTAAAAATATCAGCGAAAAGGCGGTTGTAGCATCCATTATATCCTTACTGTTTTGCATCTGAATCAAAAAAGGAAACATTATTCATAAAGTAGATAAATAAAACTAGTTAGTCCTTCTCGTAGCTGACTCGAAACCGACTTTATAACTGAATACATATTGATACATATACCCAGCCCTTTTACGACAAATTAAAAAAAAATCGGTACCTAATAAAGTACCTAAGTAGAAGTAGCATAATTTTTTTTTATTGAAATTTCAATATTAATCTAATTATTTTTTAATTTTCAAATTTAACGTCTTTTAATATAAATCTGACTATCTACTGTGCTAATCCTGTTGTTGAATCTAAATATTTGCCTTCAAAGTGAATATTTCTACTCGACCAAAACTTTCTCTCCTGTGAAGTGTACATTATGCATGTGCATCTCACAAATTCTCCATTATCCTAGCTCGTGACTCACAAATCCTGACTCTAACACTGCACAACAATTTCTTTAAATTTCACACTGTCTTATCACTCTTTGCCCTGCTTCGAAAACACCCGAAAGACCCACTGCAACGTTCTATTCGAATTCAATTTCAATCCAATAGCAATTTAGCTCCAATTCTTACGGGTTCCTATTCGAGTTCAGATCCAGTTCGTCCATTTCTTGCGCCCATTACAAAAGTTCTGCTTGTCAACTAAGCCTTTATTCCTAGTATTCGTCTAGTTTAATGTTATTGATACTTAAAAAGTTGATTTTATATAAGCGCTGTTGTTAATTCGGAAAAAATTACAATACACTAGAAATATGTACTTAGCTACCAGGCAAAATCGTAGGTATTATTGAACTTATACGTTCACTTCTCAGTACACGAAACTCGTGCACGATCGAAGAGTTAATAACACTTTTATGAGCTCTACTACTCAATTAAGCCCGTGCCCATAATTGTGAAGTACTCTGCATGTAAGAAAAGTTAACGATACAAAAATGTCGGAGTAAATAACTACAGATAATCAAACTCGACAAGGTGTGCAATTAAATATTATCAAACTTCTTGGCAATAAGAATGGTATATCTTTGTCCGTTTGTAGTTTTTACAAGTTTTAAGCAATCACATGGCATATTGGTTTCAGTAAACATGCGACGAACAGAAGCAAACACATCAGTCGAATTATTAACATGAAAATCCACTTATTCATGGAGCTACAGCGACTTTCAAAGTTGTTCACGAAGAACTGTTAGGTATATTCACGTATCCAGATTATATTTATAGTTTTATTATTTGTGTTTGACTTGGAAAAATTAGAAAACGATTGGGTATAGAAATTTGGGGTGACACAGATAAGAATACAAAAGCAACACAATAGTTTCCACGGTGACTTCATAAGAAATTCGTTCACATTTACATAAATCTATGAGTGACTTAGTTTAGTGGGTGCTGTCTACCCTTGAAGTCCTGAACCTTCTTTAAAAACAACGTGTATAAATTATTAATGACAGTACTAATCCTACTAAAATTTATATAATACGAGTAATTTTATTTTTATCCTTTCAACGGTAAGTCAACTGAATTAGAAGAAACATCAGCTTACAAATTTAAATAGTAATCTCATTCAGTTAATAGCTCTAACATTTTATGAGTCACTGTTCTATTTCCCTCCACCGGAAAATAATTTAACTGAGAACAGATTTACCTACAACCTACAGCTCATAGAAATAGACATGAAAAGACACTACGTAATAATAAGAGTGAGTAATATAGTTAAAAGTACTAATTCTAAGTCATATTAGTATAAACCTTGATTAATATACTTTTACTCATTTTTAGCACCGCCTATCAAAGAAATATCCAAATAATGATAGAAGAGTAGAACAAGACAAGAACGAATTTCACGCGAAAACTAATTCAATCTATGTATAACAGATTAAAACATCTAACCACATCGTAGGGCACCCAAAAAAATATTACTTTATTCTAATTAAGTTCGTATCAAATAAACATTGAACCTATACTCCCCCGAATAACAATACATGTTTAAATAAACCGCGTATAATTTGTCAATTGAATGTACTTTAACATAAAGTATATTAATTAAGTTTCACACCAATATGTATTAGAATTGATGATTAAAAATTGAACATTAATTTAATATAATATTATACTACAACACATACTACATATGAATGTAACTGTGAGTACCTGCATGTACTTCAGCAATTGTGTAACACCTACTTGAAAATTAGAATATCTGATGAAGAAAATAAGTTCGAAGTTGTTAATACACCTTTTACTAAACATTATCGGGAGTTCGACATGTGAAAAAAAATTCGACCAAGAGTTCAAAATTCTAAAAATAACGTCCATATTGTATTCCCTGTGGTCGGACATAATGAGTCTTCGTGGCGACAACGGTAGTTTACAAAGAAATCGTCGGCCAGATCGTGCACCCGCTCGTCGCAACACCTATGATTTGCGACGAAACAACCCCCTCTGAACCACCCTCACCGTACGACGATGAAAGTTCACACGAACTGGTTGTACGGGAGTATGCGGTAACTCCACGCTCGCGTAACACGTATTAAACTCTGCATAGTCGAGTACCGGGTGAATCAAAATTAACATCACATTACTTAAAAAATACTGGAATACCATCAAACAGTTTTCTCGCTGTAATACCATCAAACAGGTTTCTCTTTCAACGGTGTATCTACTCCGCTACGGAGCGCAGCAAAGTCTTATACTTTATAGACATGTTACATCCGCTGTAACGCAGACATAGGTTAGACCTGCTTTTTAAATAGACGCGTATAATGAAAAAGGAAATTCGTGAATGCAGGGACAGTTTTATCTTGCAAAGGAAAAGCATAAGATTAAAAACCTAAAAGAATTTTTTATGCAATATCTAATACAAAATACATGACCGTTTTGTTTTGACAGTAATTCGAAATGTTCATTATTTTTTTAACGACGCGTTCTGATGTCCACTTGACATTGGTGATGTATCCACTTGAACTTTCGAAATCTACTTTAATAGCGCCTCGTTTTGAAAAACATGTGTACCTATAAGTACTTACATGTTGCATACCGCCATCATCATTGATTATAAAATATTGATCAGTAAATGACTTGATCAAATATCCCAGTGTCAAATACTCAAAGTGTAAAAAAATTATTCGTCGTGGCTTTTAGGTATGAGTCTACATCTCCGAATCGGTGGACATTCGTTAAAAAAGACTGTCCGCAAAATTGCTTATAACATTGAAAATTAATGTTAAACTTTCTTTACATCACCGTAGTCTACGCGTTGAGAAGATGAAAAGTTTAAAACAAAACAAATGTAGCAATCGAACCGTTTGGTCAGGAAAAATTATTAAACATTTCGTAACGATTTCATTGTATTGAGTTACACGTAGTGACATGGGCCTAGTACACTCTGCCGCTTGGTAGCATCTAACCGAATTTTGAGGCCTAAACAAACATAATACGATGTTTAAAAGGACAGAAGACTAAGCAAGGTACATTGACCTAATTAGGCCCAAATCAAATGAAGCAAAAATACACGTGCGTTACAAATATTTTTCGTGTGCCGTTTGAAGCTGATTATAACCAGATCCACGGCGCTTGAGGGAAGAATATTTTTAAAGGAAAAGAAAAGGAGTAAGGCGAAGCAAAGGAGGTAAAGATTCAAACATCGAATTGATGACATCTTTATTTTATTTTGTTTTCTTTCCTTTTCTTACCCCCCAACGGCTTTTTAGGGTAGGTTGTAGAGCAAGCCTGCACAGGGAGCCTTTTCAGCGCCTAGCGGCAAGCAACCAGCCGTACGCCGTTACTAAGGGTAGAATCGGTGAGGATAATTGCAGTGGTGTAGGTTGGGGCTCGTAGGCGCGTAGCGTAAGTATATATGGTTGGGTTCCTTGTAGGGCCCTAGTGCAGAGCAGGTCCCGCAATATAATTCGGTGGGGTCACTAGGGCCCCACAAGGAACCCAGCCATATATACTTACGCTACGCACCTACGAGTCCCAACCTACACTACTGCAATTATCCTCACCGATTCTACCCTTAGTAACGGCGTACGGCTGGTTGCTTGCCGCTAGGCGCTGAAAAAGGCTCCCTGTGCAGGCCTGCCAGCAGTTAATGCTGAACCTCGCCTACTCGCCATTGTAATTTAATTGTAATGGTGCAACAAAGTCATTTAATAATTGATAATAATAATAATAATGAGTGAATCTACTGACTAGCATAATAATATATAATCCTCTAATTCTAGAACATGAGTTTCGATGTAGGTATCATATACTGCTGCACACTATTATTTGTGTAGATTCACCCTTGAATGCCATGACAAATAATGTGTTTACACCCTGTACAATCCTCCTTTAACGTTACAGTTGTACACCCATTCCTATTCTTTTATTGAAAATCGTTATTCACCAAGGAATTCCTTCCTCATCGTGAAGTGAGAATCTTCGAGTGTTTATCTGTGCTAGAACACCCTGTAGATCAGGGTATACGACTTTTTAAACACACTTCGACAACCGAACGTGGAAAAACGTGCAGGCGTGGAGGTGCGTATAAAGGCGTAAAGTGGTGGTATGTTGCACGAGATTTTTGTGGTCGCGTGCGCCGTTGCATGACGTCCGCATTGAACACGGCATGCCACCGTCCTTTTCTTACCTGCCGAACACACAAATGCTCCCGCTGCCGATATTAACTCGACGATTCCTGGCCACTTCTCAGAATTACGTCATTTTTCGGGCTAACGACGCCAACGTCGCGCCGCGGATTTAATAACGCGCGTGTTATACGCTGGATATGTTTATAGTCGATCGGCGAGCGTTATTCAAGGATTTGATATTAGAGATGGAATCTCTGTTCATGACGCGTCCTCTTGTGAAAATGTCACTTCCTCGCCGAAGTAATTTCGCAACCGAAAGAGAAGGGGTTTCAGCGGCAGACAAGGTGACGTTACCCTCCCTTTCTGCGGAAAAACATCCTCTTATTGAGTGAAGGCAGAAAAGCAAGCATTATCTTTAATCGTCAACTTCGAATCATCTGCATTTTTATGGTTCCAATTCGTCTGTTTTCGTTTGGAGTTCCAAGTGTAAACCTTGGTTAAAGTAGCTGATGGTGAAGGATCTCGAATTCTATATAACGCGTCGTTAAGGGGGGGTTTTATCTGCTTATAAAACTTCGGTTTTTTTATTTCAGACAAAAATTTGATCCGCTAGGATGTGTATAATTTGACAAGTTAGGCGACGCGGCACGGCGCTACGAAGATATACCAATAAAACAAAGTTAAATCAATTATTCTTAAATAAAATAAAAAGTTTTCTTGTTGTCCGAATATACAGTAAAACACCCTTAAAGTTTTGGAAAGTTTCGCTTCATATTTGTTGAGAAAATAATTCTTAAAAATCACCGTGTTTTCAGCGTCCTACATAAGGTTCCCCCCTTAAGTGTATCTATTACAGTGTAAGGATTTCAACATTTCCTAACATTCAAGACTTTAGTAGAAAAATTAGACTAAAAATATCACTATGTTAGAAAACTTATCTAATGTAGTCACTAAAAATTTTGGGGATCCAGAAGTTTTTATCTGAATCTTCATTAATTTCATTACTCCGTATTCGTTATTCAAAATATGTATCTAAAGATGAATATCGGAATGTGTCTTATTATCCGAACAGTCGCTTGTTCGCACACTCGCAACCCAATAAATTGATGTAATCGGGGTTCTACCGTGTGAAGGATTTGATTGTACGCACGACCCACGAAAATGAGGACGATAATTGCAATTCAAACAGAAACGTGACGTTGATGAGGACAGGTGCGTTGACAACTTTGACGACTGTAACTCGGAAGCTAAAGTTTTCGATGTGACATTTGCTGTTGAAAGGGGAACCTGTTATGGGAAATGGTGTTGTGACGTATGTGTATAACTCGTATTTGGCATGTTTATTTTGTCTTCCTCCATAAATTGACGCAAAAGAAAATATTAGGGTGAATTTAAGGTGGTGCTACGACGACTTCCTTTTTGCTTGTATTTTTACGTAAAGAATTATTAACTATATAAACAAAAATATACATATATACATATTACTTTGTACTAAGTAGTTCGATAGTGGAAGAAAACCATTTTGGTGGAAAAATTTTCCTTTGTGGCAGGAAAATTGTTTTCGCCAAAAGTAGAATACTCGTCAGCAAAAAAGAAATACTGGCTCCCAATTCGGAGTTTTATCATGTCACAAAGAAAACTTTTTAGGTATATTTGTGTTTGTTCAAATTTGTGACTAAATTGCATTGCTGACTTTTTGGATCGCTTTTTACAGTATACATTTACAAATGTCTGAGTCCCTAAATTATCAAGAAAAAGTAATTATAGTACCTGTATTACGCCAATTCCAGTTATTTTATTTTTTAAGTGAATTTAAAACGAAAATGTATTGAAATCTTTGTGAAGTGAAAATTGAAATTTCATACTTTAGAATTCATTCCGTGTGAACAGGTTACGTGATTCACCCTGTACTTTATTACAATTTTTCATATTGCCACTACCAGTTCTGAAACTTTTAAAATTATACTCGATAAAATATTATACTTTATAATGAAGAATGATACAATGAGATAACAAATAGATATTTTGTTATTAAATATACATGTATGTATGTATAAAATTGTTGTACTATACTTAATAAACCTGACAATTATATTTTAACATAGTTACTTAAAGTAAAGTATTTGGAAGGCAAATGAGTACTGGGAGAATCTAAATGTTATAAGTAATTTCTGTACCAAAAAATTAACTCGTGTAGTACCTACACTACTATTTTGCAAAAATATCCCTCTTTCTTGCAAATCCTCGTATACAGTGTAAGGGGCAACTCGTGGTATAATCGAAAAGAAATTGATTCCACGTGTACACGTATGTAAAAAATATAGAATATTTTTTACAAGGTTTGTTTTCGAAACAATTAATCGGGATGTTTGTACGGTACGCGTTTGATTGCGCACAGTTTGACTGGTCCGGTCCAAATAACGCAAAAACTTTTTACAGATCTTTAATACTTTATTATCACGAAAAAGAACATGAAAATCGTTTCCAAACTGAATGAAAAAATTATACAACATTATAAAATGACATTACTTTGGTATTTTTTATCCATGCGTCACAGAATTCTGCATGGGACCACAGATGCAATTTTTTACAATTTGTCTATCCGGACAAATAAAGTGATGTATTTTCTCGAACATCCCCAGCATCAATATTTTCAATAACGTATCTGCAGAAATATACAACAATGTGTAAAAAAGGTTCAATATATTTTTTAATTAAATGCACTCGAACACGTTCGTTATTGAATGTGCAACTATGAGTCCTAGTAAAAAAGTAACAACTACAAACATTTGTGTCAATGTTTACTCCAAATCGGTAAATTATTCATCGACAACATAGGAACCTATATATTACATTTGGTTAAAATAACAGCGACTAAAATAACAGTTAATCTGTTACTTCAGTAGTTGAAATAAGCAAAATTTAGTAGCGCCCTTTTAGGAATTGTGTCGTCGGAGTTTCGTGTTAAAACTCTCAGAGGGAGACATGAATAATATCGTGGCAACTATTTTGCTCGTAACGCCAGACCGAAACAATATGTAAGACCGCGAATCATTAAAATGAGGCATTTCAGCGGCTCTCTAAGTAGCTTAAAGATTTAGTGATCCTCAGAGGTGGCAGGTTTTTCGCGTTCGTTGCATGCATACGACATGCATTTGTATGCAAATGTATTGCGCTATGTAATAGTGAAAACTGCATTTTGTAAATACCGGTTAAAGGATTTCCATCCGCGACGAATGTAACAATGCTGCAACGTAGAAAACTGTTAATAAGAAAATAAAGGTGAATGAAAATTAAAAGGTGCAAATTTTACAATATGGCATGTCAATAATCTTTTCGAATATTTGTGATACTTAATCCAAGAAATTAATCTGTGACGTGATGTTGTTGAAGAGTAACAAACTACAAACCAAAATGCATTATTATAAGTTTACAAGTCTTGCCAATATTTTTCAAATTATGATCGATAATAGACTAAGCTGGGTGAGCAGTGCTTTATACAATATTTTTATTCAGTTTTACTTTCTAGCACAAGGCTCATTTTCGATACAATAATCCGTCGATCACAACTTCTTCAACTATGTTTCACAGTAGCTTAGTTTTCGTTATAATAGTTGCATTACGCCTTGTTTTGAATTCATACAATATAATATATCGAACATGCACTCTCAGCATATCCATTTAAATTTTTAAAATTAAATGAAATAATCGAGATGGACTTGTCAAATATTTTCGAATAGTCCAGCTAGAATAGTACATATTTCTACGACGTGGATGGATATATTTTACTCTATTTTAATTAACATGCTCTGCTTATATATTGTAATATATAAATCCTCTTATCAGCCATGTTTCGTGCACTGTTATTATTCTGAGCACAGTTGATTGCGTGGATCATTTAAACGAGTCGGTCCGATGCTCCGGAAGATGGAAGTGTTCTATACTATTCGTATCTAGCACAACTCTCCAAGTGGAGTACGAGGAATTAAAGTAATCCAAAATGATTCGACGAGAGCACCTATCATATGTCAGGTATACGTATACATCTGCTTTTTCTGGAAAACTCGCGAACTAGCCTAGTTTACAGACACTTCTGTGCACGGAGTTGCGTCGAATGCAGTGCATGACTAATGGAAGTATGTGATTAAAACTTCCGTCGCAATTTCTAGCACGTAAAACTTCGGGCTAAAGCACGGGAAAATTTAAACACTTCTGTACATACGAACGGACACTGGCTTATGTCTGACGATAAGCCAGTCAAGCAGTGAACTTGTCCACGATGTTTCTCAAATTGTTCTTACCAGTCTGACGACTTCAATTCGATTTAGAAAAATAATGTAGGAGAATTAAATGACTTTTTCAGTTGCATCGACTGTTTACAAGTCTTTTCGCTATACATTAATGGGAATATTTAACGTGTGGGGTGTTAAGAAAGGAATGGCCACTGCGTTTAGGGGTGAATCTACACGTCTGGATTGGTAAAAAAATTTGTTCACAACATTGAGAATTAATGTTAATTTTTTTCTTCACATCAACATGCTGGGCGTTTAAAAGGCACAATGTGTTCCCACCGCAACGTTTTTTAAAAAACGTGAGAAATGGTTTCCAAAGTGGTTCATCCATGCCAAAAGATTATCAATTGCTTTTCAAGAAACTGTGCGTTTCCGACTTATGGTTCCTTTTATACTTTTTCTCCATTCAGCAAGCACAATATGTTAATATAAAGGAAAAAGATTAATATTAATTTTCAAGGTTATAAATAATTTTACAATAAATTTTTTTACAAATCTCTACCGATCCGGAGGTGTGTATTCATTCTTGAAAGCAGTGGCCACCACTTTTTTAACACCCTGTACAGAAATTTATTAGTTGATTTTACAAAATCGATAATTATGGCTAACGTTGACCAGTTTTGGTACCATACAATTGTTGTCCTCAAAACTATTAATCGAACTGACATCCTTTTTCTTGAGACTTGCTCACGAATATTGGAATTTTTTACACAGTTTCTTTATCAAGTTGCAAAGTTATGGTTGCAATACAAAGGATTATAAACAATTTCTCCTTTTGGAAGTTTGGGTGCGTCAGTCTACATATTTTCAAAAGTGTCACTAACCATCATGAGCGAGCTTTTGTTCCTGTTCTTTCTTTTGCAATTATAAGGCACAGTGACCATGTATTTTTTTCGCATACATATCTCTTATTCGATCTTTTTATGTTTCCAACAAGTAAATACATAATCTTATCTATGAACAAAAAATCACTTCTAGAAAAACTTTACATAATAATGAAATGTATCACAAAGAAATGGAAACATCATACATTTGTGTACATACTTACATTAATTGTTTACGAATTCTGATAAATAATATTCGTTAAGTATTTCGGTATTTGAATTTTAATTATCTCCACAAGTGCACAAAAATTGCAATCCATGAAAAATTGGTGTCTCGTGCGATTATTTTCCAGAGACGAGGCTAGGTGGGAGGGATGGCGAACTATTAATTAATTTACTACACAAAAGTGCGATACGTATGAATCACGCACACGTGGTTAATTGCTTCGAATTGCAAATTTCTCGCTCTAAATGAAATACCGAAATGAAATTGAGATTCAGAAGGAATTTGAGTACAAAATTCCATAACATGGTGTCCACATGACACGTTGCAGCGTGTACTTGCTTTTGTCCAATTTTCCCAACGTTTCCCAGGCTCTCCAAGGAAATAACGAATTCCTTCCATTTCTTTTGGCGTTATCTTGCTCGGCGGTAATAGCCTGGCGACCTTCAATACAGCAATGCTAAAAAGCTCTTAACACTGTGCATGGACTTTTCATTCGAAACGAAAGTTTATCGAAACTGCGGATATTTTTATGCTTATTGTTACTGAACAATGACATTACGTAAATAGATTTCGCAGTAGTAATATGTAGGTAAGATTTCTCTCCACAAAGATTACGATATTGCACATACCTTTTCGTAGTACAAAATCCTACGCAAATCTCAATCATCCACGAGATTATTAAATGTGTACCCAGCATAAGGAAAGCGTGTTGCGTATTATAACATGTTTTATATCGAAGTTATTACCTAAAGAAAACGAAAAAAAACATACATATACTAACTAGCTACAGTTTATAAACATTTTGCAATGATTTATGTGACTCTAAAAACGAAATAATTTTGCGAAATGACATAATTTAAAAAGATTATATAACACATAACAACAATTATTAAAATCGTCGCATATTAATGGAATAGAAAATTAATTAAATTTGTATTAAACTTAGGAGAAGTTGTTAATACATTATTATCGTCCATTTTTATTGCATGTTATATGAAAAAATTGCTTACATAACGGTTGCATGGCATTAATAATTGCACGTGGCGGGGTAATCAATTCTCGTCACTACACTTTTCATCCTTTTTCACGTTTAATTTTAATGTATGGTACATTTAAGATCGTATCATGGTATTAGGAAGGGTATCAAGTGTTAAGTAAAAAGCTGCTGCTCCGCCTAAAGGCGAGAATTAACTATTATCCAGATATTCATAAAAAGTTCTGTTTTAACTTTTAACTCAATGTTGCTAAAAATATTGACATGAAAGTCTACTCATGCCATATCAGATTAAATGATTTTTCTATTTGACATAATATTCAGAATCCTGATAGGTATAATGTTTTATGTCCATTGATATTACAAATTCAATGGTTGCAAAGATAAATGAAACCTTGTGGAATGAAAACAAACATGTATATTCATTCGCGACTAATTTTACTATTTCCTGAGAATAAAAAAAATTTGTTTCAGTAATTGTTTCTATCGAAATGAAAGCATAAAATTGTGTTGAAATAATGTGAATCCTTAAACCGTGTATTTAGTGTTAGATACAAATAACAAAGAATAATTGATAATAAATTAAATTTAACCAAAACAATGACCAATGAAGAAAATTCAATTTAAAACTGCAATGCGATATGTTTGTAGTGATTTTGTAGAATACGTGCAAACTAAATACAATTATTAAATTACTATTAAAAATTCCTTTCATATATTTTATACAATTCACAAAACTGTAATATACTGGAGCCAACTTAATTTTTGCTCACACAATTCTAATTATTATTATACAATGTCAACCGCAAAATGACAAGGGAAATCCAATTTGGGATAGGTATTTCGATCTTCCTCGTTTATGTTGCACTTTGGAATAACTAATTCGGTCAGTTGAGTTAAAATTATTCGATTATTTGAACGAGGAAGTACCTAAATTTACTTTATCGTTAATAGAATTTTATTCGTTTGGGAAATTGTCAGTGTCAGTCACAATCTAATAATGAGAAGCGTTATCTATAGGTACATGAAGAATGATGTTCATAAATTTAGTACAAATGCATTCGAAATGTTTAAAAACCACAAAACTATTCGTCTTTAAAAGTGGAGTTCCAACAAATTCTTGATATTTTTACACTGCTTTCCATTGCTATATATACCTCATTTTTCGCAAAGTATTTTAGTGCAAGAATCTGTACAGAATACATGTTTTCTTTCGATTGCAATACTCCCGCTTTATCAGGCGTCAGAATTGCTGAGAGTTGCAATCGATACTAGAGGTAGTTGGCAGACACAAAGCAGAAATCGAACTATGAGCAATCAAACGGTGAATACGTCAGCCGCTTCGTTAAACACTTCCCGGCTCGAGTGAAATTAATGAACCCTAAAAGTAACCTTTCGGCCGATTTAAACAGAATATAAACAAATCAACGAGCACTTCATAATATTACTTATTTGTAAGAATATTGATTTAATTAATGTGTTTCACATGAACGTGATTAAACTTTTTTTTATATGTTCAGTATATCGATTAATCTTTATACATGATTCATCCTATTTTTAATAAAATATATTTCTATCCTCCAATTAATCCAATTTGCATTTAAAGGCAAATTCAAAGACTGAACAATCCCAGAAATTCGAAAGATCGTAAAAAACACAATTTAAAAATCCAGACACTAATTTTGTTTTATATACATATACAAAAACAAAATCTATGTTTAAAAAACTAATCGCTATTGAAATAATAACTGGCGTTATTGTTAATGCGTGGAAATGAGAAAAAGATCAATTTGTTAGTAAAATAAATACACGTATTCTTCTTCCTCTCCTGTTTTCATACGCAAGGCTTACTGCTTAGTTTAAGTGATTTAAATTAAAGTCTGTTGACTTTTGAATTCTCAAGGCGGATTTTCTTGAAAACGGCGGTACATATAAATAAATGGTATTTTGCATTTTCGATTAATTATACGTTAACAAAAAATATAAATATTATTATCCTTCTACTGAAAACTATACAACTAAAATGACATTGCACAAGGGATGATATAATATTAAATTTAATAGAGATAAAATAAAAAGAATTCTGAAATGAAGGAATGACGACCACCCTATTGCACATGCAATCCTGTTCCCTATCAATGACACTATTTGACAGTAAAATGGTGGAGAGCTCTCTGTGCGTCGGTACACGCGAATCGATTAGCGGGCGAAATCCGACAAATCGTTTTAAACGGCGACATAGAGGGAAAAAGGAAGTAGGAGTAATTCAGGGACGGGAGTGCGAGTTGCTTCGTTAGGCTTTATCCGGTCTGAATCAAAATAATTACCTTTTTGCCCGGACAAATAGGATATAAGCGAATTAACAATGCCAGCTACAGAAGGCCATTTGCATCGATGCATGCATGGGGAGGAATGAAAAACGAGGAATCTCTGCAATCCCGAGACACTTGCTCAAACAAAACTGTCTCTCTGTGTAACACGGATTACAGGAAAAAAGTTCACCATGATGCCTGGTATGTCCGCTGAATTTGCAGCGGATAGAAAGCGTGAAATCAAATTTGCAAGCATAATATGAAATGCAATAATGTCCCTAAATAAGCACCAACTACAATAAAATTAAGGCGAAATGCAATTTGTTTTGTGTGTTGCTAGAGAAAAATGTTAGAAACGCTTTGAAAATTAACGGATTAGTTGGGTTATCCTTTTCCAACCCAAACCAATCTTTATGCTAGCTTATTATTTTTTACCTGACTTAAGGTTATATAGGGAGCCTCTTCTTAAGGAAAGTGAGGTCTTATAAGCTTGGCGTCCATGATAAATAAATATCAGAGGAACAATTGAACATGTATATCCAAGTGTAAGGGAACTTGAAAGGTAATTTAAAATAAAAACAAAAATACTATTGTAATAGGTACATATTAAAAATTGCAGAGGAACTGTATAAACGTTAAAATTCTATATTTACTGCAAATACGTCACACTAAATTAAATATATGAAATACCCTTTGATCAACGCAATGGTGATTATTCGATACCTTTCTGACCTTATTAATATTAATCTTTGGTGGCATTTATTATTATTAAATGCACATTCTCAGTATGATGTTGGCAAGATCTGTTTTTCATTCTGTTCACATCCTCAATCCCTTCTCCTGAATACCACTTTGCGAGAAAATATTGTGTATAATTATATCTGAGGGATTAATGAACACAAGGTTCCCGTATTTCGTAACCTTTGCTTTGTATAATTAAAAATATCAGTTGCCTGATCAATAGTTGACAATCGAAATTAAATCAGACATTTAATTATTGTCACATTATAGCTAACATAGACAATTATTAATAATAGAACAATTAAATGAAATATAAATATTAGTAAAGACATTTGCGAAAAATTTCATTGTATTTTTAATTCTAGAATAAAAATATTTTCTTGGGAACAATTCGTCCCTGTATCCTCAAACTTTCATAATCAGCGCGTTAATCAACACTATGAATTCCTCTAAATAAGAATCTTCCAGTTATTATTCATACAGTTTTTACCTCTGAATAAATTGTTATAATTCAGCAGGAACAAGGTCCTTGAAATGCATTAAGTCGTTAGCAGCTTTCACTTTCAACAACTTGGGCTTGATTGGGTGTATGTGAAAATCTCGAGATTGTTGAGGTCAGAGTTAGTAAATGCGATTAACGAGATGGAAATGCAGCTGCAGTCGGTGCCCAAGTACGTTCGTCGAGATTATTACTGAGATTAATTTTCCACGACTTATCTAGTTTAACTTTAAGCGTATCTTACTTCGTCCAGCTAACCTGAGCAATTGGCAAACACCAAAAGGGGAGTACCAGCTAATTGAATGTTAGGTATTAAACACTCGGCTAATGAACTTTTTACGACTTGAATAACGAGTTCCTTGATAATTTCATTAAGCTCTCCCTATTTAAATCCTTCTAGCACACTGAGCAGCGTGGAGGAAAATTTTATTATCTAAACGAGACTAAAAATTTCATGTGCATTTCCTAGAAAATTACTAGATAGATTATATTTTCCTACATCTATAGTGCATAACATATTTGGCCTCAATGATCGTATAAAAATAAAATATAAAATAACTTTTATTTACCTTCCATATTCAACAGATCTTTCGCTGTTGGATTGCCACCGCTTTTGATGGATGCAAAATTATTTAACTGAAAAAAGCATTTCAAAATTGGGGCGACGTGAAAGCAATACTTGATGCATTTTTTCATTAAAATGCATAAATTCTTGTCAAAATGGAATCTAAAATGTTTTGGAAATAGTTATTGAATTTAATGATGATTCTACATTCTACTGCAATCCACTATTTTCTCGTGGATGACAAGTATATGATAAAATTGGAAGAGGAAAAGCAACATGATTGATTCTATGAATTTTTGGGATTTGCAAGAAGCTTTTAACGATAGAGTCCTTTACTTTTTTCAATGGCATAAAAAGTCATGTCTAAAATCAAATGAGGTCAAAAATGAAAGAAATGACTGACATATGTATGTAATATTACTGTGTTTATTAGCATTTCTTATTAATAAAGCTACCTAGCATGTATATGAAATATTCAAATTATTCCTTTCATCTCTGACCTCACATGATTTTGAACGTCACTGTACCATATACTGTATCATGAAATTTATCTTGACAGTCAATTTCACATAACATAAGAAAAATTTCAGCTTCCAATTAAAAAAATGAATGGTTAGCCTCGTCGTTTAAAGCTTCTCAATAATTTAAATATTGCTATAAGAACCCATTTTATTAATGGAAACTGCTAAAATGGACTTCAAATTTGATAACAGAGGTTTTATTTGTTTGCAGGAACAAATATAACACATAAACTATTTATATGTATGAAAAGAGATTATCCAGAGGTATTTCAGCATATATTTACAAAATACAAAAACTTAATTTTAAGGGTTGATGGCTGGGGTAACTTGAAAAAAAATGGATTTTTCGAGAATTATTTTTACGCAGTTTTGTAGATATAAAAAAACTATTCTTTAAACTTATATTCGATATCTCTCACCGTTCTGGGGATATTCCACGGAAAAGAAAATTCCGCATTTTCTTCAAAAGGAGATTTCACCTCCAAAAACTACACTATGGCACCAACAAAAAATAGAGTTGCGTTACGGATGAACTACTCTACTTGCACACCAAGTTTCAAAATTTTCTGAATTTGCTTGGTTGCCAAATGTCCGTTGTTAGATGGAGAGATTTTAGTTGCATCTTCGTTTTCTTCTCGCAGAGATGGAATGTAAGCTTCTCACAAGTAATTATTCAATTGCAATGTCGTCACCTTCATTATTTAGGGTAAATCCGAGAGAAGCAGTCGGGCTGGAGAGTTGGTCGAATACGGTTTAGAACAATTAATTCTCTAAGAATCAACTGTTTCGACCAACTCTCCAGCCCGACTGCGTCTCCCGAATTTACCCTATAGACGATAATTGTTCAGCTGTTTAACTGAGAATAACGATTGTACATACATTATACATAGAATTTGTGCTTTCCTAGTAAGAGCTACGGAAACCAGTTAACTATAGTCCAATGACCTAGATCATTTTCTTAGAATCTATGCAACCTATCGCATCCACGTTGTAGTTCGACGCTCCCTGTAAATGTATGATGAATCCAAATGCGTAACAATCAAGTTTAGTGACGAAAGCCATTACCTATTTATGAAAGGTAACGCACGTTTACTCCAATCTTACTAGATCGCATTAATATGTAAGTATAATCTCTGATGTATTTTTAAAATAATTGGTCAAAATTAGGATCATTTCTTATTAATATGTGAGATAAAATGGTGGTTACTTAACATAGTGTTATAATAGCTTTCTTAAAACGTCTTAAATTAGGATCACTTAAACTTATACATTGAAGGAAATGTTCTAAATGCTTTCTCAAGAAGAGACACAAATCTTGGAATCTCGCCTCATAGAATCCCAAACACGTTCGCAAGTTTCTCGAATATTTTGAATAGTTTGAGACTTATCTACAGTACTGATCTTTTACATTAAACATTTATCCTTTCATGAACAAAGTGTTTAAGGTATTTGCAAAAAAGTCTCAACAAATTGGAGCATGCATGTGTAATATAATTTTCAAAAAATTTCCTGGGACACGTTACTTTCTTAAGAAATTTGTGTAATTTTGACTAAGCTTTAAGGGGGAAGCGTGGTGTAGGGGAGAGTTGGGTAAAATGGAACGCTTCACTTTGGAGAGTGATAACATAAAATCGACACGGGACTTCAACTAGAGTCTTTAGTGGACGTTAGACTATATGAAAATCAAAGCCATTGTTGAGAAAAATCTTTGGGAACGTAGGAAAATAAGATTTACCGGAGAAATTGAAATCTTCGCTTCGTTTTAGCGCCAAGGTTTAAAAAGATAGTTTCCTTACACAAAATTTCCCAAAATAACGTTGATTTCTGCCTATTACACCAGGTTGCTCTCTTAAAAAACCATAATTCAGAAACAATTGTCCTCCCTTCTTCAGAACCGTGTCAAAACTACTATACGTATACGCTAAGGAAACTATGAATATTTTATTACAATACCGTGTTAAAAGCTGATTTTTCTAAATTATTGAAAACAAACTTGTGTGCATTTAATATTCTATTGCTGCTTTTCCCTAAAAATTTAAGTACCTGGTTCGAAATGATACTTATTTTGGATGTTCATCCAAAGTCACTAGAAATAGGAACATACTGTTTATGAATGTCCTCAGAAATTATTGTCCTCCTACGAACGAATCAGAATTCTTAAATTATCCCAAAAATCAATAGTGAGTTAGTACCTACATATAAATAAATCGGAATCGTAACTTAGAAATACCGCAAATGAAGTAGAAACCTCCTAATAAAATACGATGGCAATTAGAACGACAAAGCACGTCGTGCCTTTAACTATATACTAGTCAGACTAGGGAGGTAATGTTTCTAACACAAATCTGTACTTACTTATTCTTATACGGCACTAGCTTTGCTACTCGGCTTCGCCAGGAATTTAGATTCTGATTTTATAAAAAAAAAAATTTGGGTAGTTTTTGTGAAAATAGTCACAATCATCTGGATTAGGCAGGCATAATGCGTTGAGGCACCTTTCGTGATTTCAGAGTTTGCCGTTTGAAGTTTTTAAGCGACAGACAAACACACAAACATATAAACTTTCTGCTTTATGTACCTATTAAGATTTAAGAAATACCTTGTACCGGATAAAAGTATTGGGACACCATTTAAAATAGAATAACTTTTTAAAAATTGGTCCAAATGACTTCAGGTTTTTCAAAAACTAGAGGGATTAGTTTACTAGGTGACCTGTTTCGTGGCGGTCATTTTTTGAATTTTTTTACCTGAACCTTTAATAAAAATTTTAAAAAATGCCATTTTGTAGAAAATTTGTGCTGAAAATTTCATCGAAATCGGTGGAAAGTGGTGGATTTTTTTCATCTCCCATATACAGCTTGCTCATCTCGTTTGCTCTTACATACTCGGTCCCGATATTCCATCATCAAACCACACCGAAAATTTCAGCGCGTGATCACGGTAATAGGAAAGATCCGACCGTCGGAACTTAACAAAATGCGATCATAATCAGAATGAGCGTCGAACCGCGCAACGTTCGCGCGTGCATGCGCGCGCTCGCCGATAAAAGTCCTGCGAGCGTCGTCGTTGGAGGGTTAAAATCAAAAGGCATGCGCTGGCAATCGGGACACAGAGTGTGCCATTGAGATTTGTAACGCCTGACGGCACAGCCAGACACGTCGAGGGCGCTGTTGCCGTGGCCCTTTTTCCTATTTTTTTTTTCTTCTCCTCCTTGCACCCTACGAGCCCACCGTCTGCATCCCTCGAATCTACCAACGTGTACACCCGCCCGACCAGCGACTCCATAAATATGCATTCCATTTAATGAGACTGCCGTAGCACGTGGGACACGGTTTCGTAGGCGGGTGCAGTTACGTTTCGCGGGCACGCGGGTGTACACGCCAGAATGTGAAATAAAGACATTGAATTCGTGCATCGTGGCATGCGTGCATTGTTGCACCGTTACAAAGTGTAACTCGAGTGTCTTGAGTGTCATCGAAATCCTTCTGTCCCCACTCTCTACGCCGCGAACGAACGATGATCATTCACCTCTGCTGCTTTAATACAATGAAATGACACACTGCGATGTCTCCCAGTTACAATGCCGAATTTCCATTGCGATAGAGGAACCGCGACGTCGTTGTCGCTCGTTCCGCTGACTCTTCCTCGTGGCACGGGTACTTGTATGGAACAAATGGAAAGTGAACTCCCGTGAGTGTATCCTAATTCGTGTCGATTTTTATTTGAAGTTAGTCTCGCGTGTCTCAAAGGGTATTATAAATCTATAATAGTACCTACGGTGAAATATATTCACAGTCAGACCAGTGTATGCATAGGTACCACGCAGCTTGGCGCCGTTTGTGCTCCAAGAATTCACTCTCTTTAGATGGGGTCGCGGCAGACCCCCATGAAACAGTGAAATATGCGAGATAGGTATGTATACAGAAGATTTTGAACTCACTCTGTCAGTTAAGGGAAGCAGGAACTTTTTCTGAAAACTTTTTTATAAATGTTTTTTAAAAGTAAATCAAATAGCTAAACTATTTATTATTAGTATTATATTTGTATGATTTATCACTAAATATGCTTGTTCTTGAGTACCCAAAAATAGTTTTCCAGTAAAGTTATTTCCTTCTTAGTATAATTCTTAATTTCTTAGAAGAACATGTGTGTACGTAATATACATAGAACATATAGAGTGATTGCTATGTCGAACATGTTCCGTATTCCGTGCGTGTTCCATAATACGATTATATTTTAATATTATGTTACAAACACATTATTTTTTTAATTTTTATTTTTCATTGAATATTATTTTTTGTTATTGTTGAGTGAGCCTAATGTGTCCGATGCTTTTAGTGGGCACATGAAGAATGTGGAGCTTCACACGTAAAGATGCCTCCTTAAATATATCCCAATAGAGGTTAATGCAATATTAACAATAGTTTTTTTTTTAAAAATCATAAATTTCGGGGCTGTTACATGAGAATTCCCCCTTAAAAAAGACAAATTCCCCTATTTTTGGCAAGCTTATGAAATCAAGTGTTCCATATGACATATGTTTACTTTATATATCGTCCCATATCTGAACATTTCTTTGTGTAAGCAAATTTTCTGTATACATAGCCTCATACTTGACGATAACCTCGCGTTAGCTTTGTAAAAAACGCTCTCTGCACGTAACAATATTCCTGTTGAAATTCGTTCCCCAGATTTAGCAGCGTCGCGCACAATGGCCGAATATAAGTACCTGACATAATTAACACGTGGCAAATACAAAAAGGGCGAACTCGGGGTTATACCTAATTAAAACGATTCGACACTAGCTGGCTTATTGGTCGATAGCGACAGTACTCGATTCACATATGTCTATGTGATGCAGGGGATCATGAAAAGTAGCATTGTGCCATCACGGTGAAGAGTATCTGAGATCCCTCGAGTGCCACTCACAATCCACTGATTGCCGGAGGAAGTGGCAGAATGATAACTATTGGTTTTAATTATGACTTTCCACTTTAGACTACAATCGATACGCTCGAAAGAAGCGTACCATTAAATTTGACACAGTTTGCCGCGAAATAAAAGGAAATATCGCTTCCACAATTACATTGTATTTGCGGCACTGTACTCCCTATTCAATCTACATTTGCACAAGGGAAATCGAATAATTGCAGAATGTTCGTAATTAAATGTTCCTCGTACAGTTCAGGCGCTGGTTTATTTCATCGATATTACTTACGATAGGAAACACATTGAATATAACGCGCACTTCAACGAACGTCAAGCGAGAATCTTCAGTTGTGTGTGTGACAAAATCCTACACTTTGTAAAATTATCCAATTATTACACCAATTTATACAGAATTTATTTTAATCAGAGTACACTTGTATATAGTGGTGGAGAACTATCGATGGTACTTACGATAGTTATCGATGGTTCTCACTATCGAAATTTGTAATAATATTACAAATTAAATTTGGGATTCTGAATTTCAGCTGTTATTATTTGTTAATTGACTAACCTACGATTTTCAATACCGATAATTATCGATAGTGATAATTATCGATATTTCGATAGTGAGAACCATCGATAACTATCGTAAATACCATCGATAGTTCTCCACCACTACTTTTATACCTACAGTGGCTCAAATAAGAAGTTTTGAAACTGTATTATTTTGAGGCGATAGTTACAGAGCAATAATTATTTTATTTACATTATTTTTATTCGTCTATGTTCACTTATCAATTATACAAAAAAATGTTATCGTTTTATTAATAGTTAACTCGTAAATGTGCGTTTAAGATGAACTGAATAGAATCAAGATCAAAAATGTTTTCATGTATGTCGAAAAAAAAATTCTAAAAATGGCGCAGATCAATTCACGAAGGTTGAGATGGTTCTAAGGGTTCTGTGTAAGATACAAGTAGGTATTTAAATATTTTCTTTCTTCGAAGAGCATTTAAAAAGACTGTTCAAAGGAAACTTGTCTGGAAGTTACATGACTTGAGCTTTTAACAGAGTATGACATTCTAAAATGGTTCTGTAGTTGCAATCTATAAACCAACCAATTCAGCTACGTCTTTCAAAAGTACTTTCAACGTCCGATGACTCGCATTTCTACTGTAACTACACCAAAGCATTAAACTTCGTCGCAATCACGTGCATGCATTTTACCTGTATGAAAACGTGTTTGGCATAAACCATTGTACTCCGAAGTTTATAGACTGTTTGCATAGCTTATGTAATGAAGTTTATAGACAGCAAAATTTTTGCTTTGTGTGCAACGTTTTATTTCTACCAAAAAGCACGAAAAGCACAAACATTACTTATGTCTTTAAAATAACTTTTAAATACACGTCTTTGCATGCAAGTAAATTAGTTGCATAAATTACAATAACTTATATTAAACGACAACCTGGTTTTTCTATTTCTGATTATATTTGAAAATGAAACTTCAACATTTCGTCTGATTTTTTTAAGGTATTTATAGTGACCCAAACAATGCAATTGTTATTTGTTTAGTTCATTATAAAAGCTTCTGTATATTGATTCGTTTTAATACCATTTGAACAACAGAAACATTTCTTTTAATTCTGAATAGGGTATAGGGTAAATGCACCAATAAACGAACTCTTAAGGCAAGTGAATTAACACTATTATAAAATAGACTCGTCAAAGTATGGCAAGGGGTTAAATAAAAAAAATGGACATAAACTAACATTCGCCAATTAAAGAAACTGATTTTCTAATTGATCACCACTCCAGCTTCTAGATTTTATGTAAAGAGAAGTTTAAAAGGTGACCTAGCGTTTATAATTTGATATAAACTTATAAGAGTAGGTACGTATTCCAATACGGGAAGTTAAAGAAAAGTAAACGTAAATATTCGAGGCGGAGAAAATAGAACAAAATATCTCTGCGACTTCCTCATTTAGTTTACCTACCTTCTAGAAAATTAAGGAAGGGAATTATAAACTTCCAAATAAAATAAGCTGTTGCTGATTGTGAGAAATCTTCGAGAACAATAATTCATTCAATTGAACTGTAATAAACTTAGAAATATTTCCTGGGTCGGCGGAGCAAATTTTTTCCAAGTGTGGAGTTCGGGGGAGTGCAAATTAAATGATGAAATTTCAACCACCTAAAAGGTGAAAAGAGAACACTAATTGAAAAAATATATACTTTCACACTAGTTATTGAATTGATAAGTTCTATTTCTATATTGGGCGAATTTTTCAAATCTGGAACTACCCCTGACTTACAACAGTGGTGCTGAAAGACCCGTTTTTTATATAAACCTATGTAAAATTTAGTAATAATAATCCAGATATATTTTCGTGTTATTTTGAATAAACTAAAACTATTGTGTTTTACCTTTACAAAGTTGTTGGTTAATAGTGTTATTTTTTGTTGAGTTATATCACAAAATATGTGTCAATTCAAAATGGACTTTTTGCCCCGGTCATGTAAAGACAACCACTCTTTTTAGTATATCACTTTAACAAAAAATAAAAATATAAGTATGGGACATTACTAAAGGAAAATACAATCTTAACGTACCTGTTCACCTTAAACGCTGTTAAATAGTAGAGGAAGTGCAGTATATTTGGAATACCAGTTTGTTTAAGACGAATAAAAAATTACGACAGAGGATGGGAACAAATTAAACTACATAATATCATAGAGAAACTAATAAACTTTCATATTTCTGAGCGTCAATAAAAATAAAAAACAAAAAGTAACTGAAATTTTGGTTTGAATGAAAAATGACAAGAAGTATCGATTTCGTTAAGGTGCAGGTAATTTGGAATATCGACATTCCTAAAATATAGATATCTTGAGGAGATATGTATAACAGAATGTTTATAAAAATGCTAAGAACGGTTACATACTGCACTCAGTCACGGTTCACACGTTTCTACTTTCTACCAATCTTGAAGATTTAGATGTCTATAAAACAATATTTACACAAATGCTCCTAAAAGGTTATACAGGTGACAGACGAAACTGACGCGGTGGTATCCCGTATCCATTACGCGTGAAACAAAAGCATCGGTAGGCTTTGGAATATTCCAAATTACCTTCATCTTCGGTATTCCGAATTAGCAACATGGCATCGAAACCGAAAATTTCATGTCACACTTTGTATTCTCGAAATTATCGCAAAACTGGCACGGAACCATAGAAGGAACATGCAAATGAGTCGATTAAGTGTTTAACACTAAAGTTTTGACATATTTTAACCATGATTGGAACGATTGAATATGCGCTGAAAAAGTTTTGCAGATTCACGTTTGCTTCCTCTGCAGATTAAGTCAAAAATGTAAAAATTGCGGTTCATCCACAAATGTCATTAGTTAAGAGGTCATTAGCCCCTATAATCTACGGTGTTACAAATTAAATAGCGTTAGTAGTTTATTAGATACTTCGGTATTCCAAATTACCAACAGTATTCCACATATGCTGCACTTCCTCTAGTTTACTTCGAATAACACAACAAAAAAGGCGTACTTTTTTCGCTTCTTGATATACATAATGACAAAGGCGTCATCTGACACGCACGAAAGACCAAAAACGACTGGTGAATCTGCGATCTTCCCCATTGCCCTTGCCTTCAACATAGTTATACTGCAAAATCTATTCGATGCTTTACGAATGGAGATTTTGTACAGGGTCAGAATTTCCAGTATATCGCTCTTTTATTATCGGATTTGCATCGAATGTCCACCAAACGAAGTAGACTTTTTCTTACGTATATTACACGTCATAACTCAAAAACTAAAAAATGAAGCTGCACCCCTGTTGCTGCAAGGTCCTCAATTCCTGCTGTAATTCGGAATACTGTAGTTACTCGCGGTATTGTGGTACGCAGGGTAACATACAAGGTTAAAAGATCGCATTATGCAAAACTGGGCTGGATGAGCCGCGTTTACGGGAGATACCTAAGTTTGCCGTGTTGATAGAGATCGAAACGAAGTCCCACTACGTACACCTCGGGACCCGATAACACGCGTAATCAGTTTTACCCGTGTAGGTATACGTCGGCACGTTAAGGGATGTCCCCGTATCGGGCTAACTTTCTTGAAAACTTCCTCCATTTTTCCACGACGTCCCATTCTCGCGCTCGCTCTCTGTCGCACGCGCGCGCGCGCGTCGATGCTTGCCGTTGATATTATTGGCATCGTGCACAATAATTACACGATGAGTTGTGGGTTTACTTGGTCGCGTGGTGATGGATCGACCCGCGGTAGTTCGCGCGGCGCAGGAATTATTTCGAAGGAAAATCGAGTGAACCGAGCATCGGCCAATTTCAACTTTTAACAAACTACTCTGGACGGTCACGTCCTAGGCAAGAGGATTCCTTCGGTGTGAAATGCTGCTCGACGAAAACGAACAGCGCTCGAAACTTCTTCGCGATTCGGCGAAATTTTAAATAAACTTTTTTGTTGTGGATTTACTTCGACTGCCACGGAGCTTTAAGGAAAGTGACTGTAGCCTTGGAATTAGGGCAGTATGTTTCTTTTAATTACTGCAGCACATACGCGATTATGTGGTATAGTTATAATTCTTAACTGCTTACTTTATGTGTAACTATGGTTACGGGAGTTTAGAATGGTAGTTCTATCGTTGTAATTATATTTTACTGATATTTCATTCGTCGTGTTAAACTGGGTTACTAATTTGATAGTACAAATTGCGAACTAGTTATTAGAATAATAAATATTTGGAACAAGGAAATAGTTGTTTCTTTGATTACGGAGGGATTACGTATGAAAAAAAAATTGCCTGAGTATAAACATTTAGATCCCGAGTTATTTTATGTGGAATATTCAGCTTCTGCAGTTAAAAAGATTTCGTGGAATCACATTTATTTACAGAACTCGTTTCCCTTAAATCTCCTAAGTAGTCTAATATTAGGCTATAATCTATGAATATCCTTATAGCTTTGGAAAGGTTATTATAAAATTTATTTGAAAATTTATATAATTAAAAATTGCTGTATTTTTGCATTGAATATTTGTTTACAAGTGGCAGGTTCACTGTTTAATAGCAAAGCAATTGAAAAAGATTTAATTGCATCTGTAACTCAATTGGTAACTCCAGTCCTTTGGTTTCATTAAAACTCTACCTGCCATTTCACGCCTGAACAAAAAGACTCTCAGTTTTAAAGTTTTTAATTAAAACACAACTGCTTCTTACAGATTTTAATGTTTCTCATTCCTCAATTGTTTCGAGGATCTGCTGTAGCGTTTGTCACATTTACCACAACTGCGTTCGTTATCCATACAAGAAGCTTTGAAACAGAACTGTTACTTGCACGATAATGGTCCTTGGTATCTCTATACTATATTAATCAGAACCAATCACGCATGATATCAAATAATATTCGACTTCTGTTAATATATAATGTCCAAATACTATGTCTCGTTTCACAAAATACTGTAAGTCGTGCCCTAAAAAAATTGCAATGATAAGTCAAATTTTAAGTTCCAAAATTGAATGTTTCTATTTACCTTCCTACGTTATTAATATATTTTGATTACGTCGATGAATATGTATTACAGTCAGTGGCACTTCGGCTATGAATTTTTCTACTGACTAAAGTTTGATTTATATAAAGTTGAGAGTCTAAATTGGAAATAATTTATTTTCCTTTAAACTTAACACAATCATTTGAATACAAATAATTAGTAGCCAGGTAACGAAATACCTAATTGAAAAGAAAGTTCGAAAACAATAGCGTAGGAGTCTTTAAAAATAATTTGTTATCAACTAGGGTGATATACTTTGCAGATAATATTTGTAAAATGTTTTATACCACGTCTGTGATCAAGCAACTCGTTGTCAGAAAATCAAGGAACACTACTAAATATACACTAGATATACAATAGGTATACATATGCTTTTTTCCGCCACAGTTACTATGTACCGCAATTGTGAATGCTGCTTTTCTTATTTTGTATTGTTTAATTGCACATTCGAGTAAAATAGTAAGAATAATAAAAAATAAACTATGTCATTAACGATGTTTGGCGCTTTAAACTAATAATGAAGCAAGTTCCAGAATAAATTTACTGAAAAACAAAACTCTCGTACACGAAAAAGTATATTTTACATTTTCCACTTGTTTTTATTCAGAAACCCATTCCATTGTCAATTGGAGAGCGAATTAATTCGCTGTAAAGCTATTCTAACGAAGTGTTTATTCGATACACAATTACATGAGGTAACGAGTGTGTTAATAAAATACGTTTCATCGATTATTATCAACACAAGGCGGCTTCAATGTGTCCGATCATATTTTAATTACTGAGGAATTCTAAAATTCAACGTTGACGTGAGAAATAGCACGTGTCGTAATTTTGCAAGAAACGTCAGTTATTGAATTGTTTAATAGGTAAATAATTAATTTTAGCAACGGTAATTTTCAATAATTAATTACAATTACTCATGATATATGTACTTGTTGGAAATTGAAAACGACGCTGCTACACATTAAATCACAATTTAACATCCATTGTCGACCGAGGAGTAAAATAAAATTTGTACTCCACGAAACGTATTTGCGTGCAAACTGTACCGTAGAAACCTCTTTATTTAATATTTGTCTAAAATTCATTTATTATATGGATCTTCGTCCCACGCTAATTACATCGCATCGCGCTGAAAGATACACAATAGAAAAGCAATAAAGAATTTAGATTAACCTTATCATTATAATTTAAGAATATGATAACGTCACAAAAGATTTCATATTGATATTAACACAAAATAATTTCTTATGTTATAAATTTTTGCCAACTTAATGGAATTCCAATTAATATATGTCACTACTTAGTAAGACGCTGCGAAGATGTTGAAGGTTCATTAAATTTCAATTTTTATTCTCTTGGACTTAACGTGCACGTCGAATCAATTCATAAAGTACAGTGTGGATGTACCAGTAAATGAACGCATTTTATTAAAACGAGTGAAATAACTTATTAAAATAAACAACTAATTAATTAGAGACTTCTTTTAATTTCTTGCTTCATATCCAAAAAATTTTTGCAGCACGTGGAATCACTCGCCTTGCAAACATAATTTTATAATAGGGTTCACTCATTACCCTTAAGTGTTCATTTATTGGTGCATTTACCCTACAAGTAACTTGAAATTTTTCATGAACTGTATATTGCAAATTCATAAAATAGAGAAGAAATTTAGTTATGTAGATTAGTAATTTAATTCGGTAAATATGGTTATTACAAATTCATAAATGATATAACTTTCAATGAAACTGGAAATTCGGTATTCAGTTTTTTTCTTCTTTTTTATTTCATTACTGACTGTGTCGAGGAAGCAATTATTACCTTTCAGGACTTTCTGGTAGTTATATTTATGAAAAACCTGGAAACCAGGTCACATGGGAAATTGCTACTTTTAAAAATTATTGAATACACAATTATATAGTGCAATCTACTCAGAAGTCAAGATTCTAAAGGTTGAATAACAAAGGATTTTCGAACTTCCTCAAACCACAGGTAGCGGCTTCTCCTTCGTTCTCAATATCGATTGACATAAACTCACGACGTGGCACGGGGTCAGTCACAGTGTTTATAACTCTGCCTGGTAGTGATGTGCTTTCACGTGAAAAATCGTCAGTTCTTCCCCGGAATTCACGTATTTGCATACTAATTTAACAGGAAAAGAATTGCCCATACCTTGGATTTCAGGAAATTTGAGAACACTGGTCACTATTACACATACATATTTGTTTCGCGAGGCTTGGTATAGCTGAATGTTGTAAATATGAATGACATGAAAATAATTAATTGTAGGGAATGGAAACTGAACTGTAACAACGTCTAGGCTTAGTTAGAGTTTGTGTTATCCCTGGGTTAGGTTAAGATTAAATATAAAGTTGGAGATAAAAATTAAACCAAGTGGACAATACATTTCCGCAGATAGGAAACGCGTAAAAACCCAGCCAGCCTTAAGACCTACTTTCAGTTCCTCGCTGAGAGGTAGAGGCAATCTCTATAATAATCTCTTAACTGAAATTTAATTTCTTAATTGTATTCTGTAATCGAATTGCAACTAGTGAGTCTAAGTGGCCTGCAATGTTTCGTCACTGCAAACCTGCAGGTTCCATGCGGCACAGTGCGCAGACTTTGCTTCGCTGAAAAACTGCCCAACGAAAAATTTAGAAGCGTCTAATTTGTCAACTGTGGAATCGCTCATTGAACACAATCTTTTATTTAGGAATGTTCATACCAGATTATTCATAATTCAGATTCAGTTTAGTCACGATTTAAAGCTTTTGACACACTTCTGGACTCCCTCAGATTTGCGTGTCATATAAAAGTCAATATTGCATAAGATCTACGGACAGTTAACACATCCAACACCACGCGACGTCCATATGCTTTTCCATTCGAAGCGTTCATAATCGGTGACCGTCACGGTGGTGAATGTGTCAACGATTTCAATATTAACCTTGTGCATAAATAATAATTCTGAAGCTGCCACTGGCGTTTCTGATGGGGTATAGGTAATGTATAATATTGTAATGATAACGCGTCCTTAATGAGAAAATATTAAAAAATTGTATGATGGACTTATAATTCTAAGTAGGATGTAATTCTTTGTGTATCGTATACATTTTTAGTAGGATCAAAAAATATTTTGTTATATAATATTTGTGTACAATGATTACCATTTCAATTACATACACAACTCACTTGATTAGCTAGTGTTAGGTATATGTAGAATAAACTTAAGGGGGTAGACACGTCACGTGACACGTGTAATGCAATGCTCTGTAATACCGACAATCTAACCTCAAACATGGGTTTGGAATTTTTCGTTTTTCGTCCTTATATGAGCAGATTTCGGGCTGGGCGAGGTCTCATTCGAAAGAGGCAGATTCCATGCGGAGCGCTCTGCTCACCGTTTGAGTCACAAAACTCTTTTAGTGGCCTAAAAACACTTAAGGAGGTAAACACGCCACGTGACACGGGTAATGCAGCGCCCTGTATACCGACACAATCTGGCCCGAAACATGGGTCCGGATTTTTCGTTTTTCGTTCTTATATGAGCATATTTTGGGCTGGGCCAGGTCTCATTCGAAAGAGGAAGGTTCAATGCGGAGCGCTCTGCTCACCGTTTGAGTCACAAAACTCTTTTAGTGACCTAACAATGCTTGGATTCTGCTGGTGTATTTTGTCAACTTTTGCTCTACTTTGGACACTCATATTATTACATATCAACACAATCTCGTTGAATCATGAGCAGAGCGCTCCGCATTGAACCTTCCTCTTTCGAATGAGACCTCGCCCAGCCCAAAATATGCTCATATAAGAACGAAAAACGAAAAATCCAGGACCCATGTTTCGGGCCAGATTGTGTCGGTATACAGGGCACTGCATTACCCGTGTCTACCCCCTTAAACACAATTATATGAGCACGATTTTATTCACCTAGATCGAAAAAAATAAATATAAATATAATAAAATATTAAGGAATCTGGAAATTTCTGATTTTTCGTTAAACCTTTCAGTACAGTTCATGGGTTTTCAATTCTTTTTCCAAGGTCCTGAAATGCATTTTTATTGTTTGGATTCAATATCGGACCGATGCCAAGCTTCATAACCGCTGAATCGATTCATTACTAGGTATAGGGCGGTAGAATCGATTCTTTAATTCCATTACGAACCAGTCTTGTAATTTATCAGACTCCAATTAATGGTTCAATGCGTCCATTTTGATGCCATAAAGCTAGTGCATTCGCTCTCCACTGCTCGATTTTAAAACTTATTTTGAGTACCTAATGAAATTTCTTCGTTTCATTTATATAATGTTGTTATATTCAATAGAATTTACACGTTATTCTCTTCTTTCGACAGTAATGAAATTTTAAGAAGAATACTCTCAGAAAACTTAAAATAAAAATACAAAATTAAATTATAGCGAAATATTTTTGTTAAAATAATTAATATTTAATATTATTAATTTACACTAATAGATTAAAAGAATGAACCTCAAAATCGAGTTATAATTACTTTCTTATGTATTTCATTTGCTTCAGAAAACAAACTGTTATGTCATCAATTTTCTTGATATTAAGGAACTGCATACTTTAATAAAACATATTTGACAAATGCCTTCTCCTTTGCTTTGTCAAGTGTTTTACACGATGTTACAATGCTTCCAATTACATGTTGGAATAATATCGTTCCGATTAAACCAAAACATATACAAACCTCATTAACAATTCTGACGGACCTGTACTTTAAGTGTTCGACACATTGTGCAGCGACTATATAGGTATCACAATAACGAGGTAATATATTATTGAACTATAAAGATTAAATGGAAGTGCACTGTCGTACGTATATCTTTGTAGCGAGTAACCTTTGCAAGCAAATCCGCCATGATTCACGAGATTGACCTACGGTCGAGAAGATCCGACAGGAGCCCCGACTAGTAGCGCTTCGCGGGCCCATAAATCTCAATGCATTATCGATCGATCTCGGCAATGTACCTCGTATATGTGTAAGAGACAGAGAAAACGCACGTATGCTGCTTCCATGGCGTTGATTTAGGTAGGATAATATCAAATTACGATTGCAGCCACTTGTCGGGAACTCCGCACGCTTCTCTATGTTACTGGCAAGGATCGAGTTAAAAATGCAGCAAATAAATTATTCGATTAAAATCCCCAGCGTTTCGTTATTTCCATTATCGAAACAAAACTTCTCAACAATAGTCACGAGGCAACGCTTACTCACCGATTGCACCGCAACTTTGTGGGTTTATAGAGGGACTCAAGACAAGAACAACGATATGTTTCACTTAAGTCCAATCGCCTTTTAAGGGTGCGAAAACTAGCCTCGAAGGCAAATAGGCATTTACACTTTTCCGCGTATAACTTCTGAAGTACAAGAGACAAAACAAAATGTTTCATACAAAAGTTTAATGGTGCACTAAGCAGTACAAACTTGCGTTAACAAAATTTTGACAAAAGTTTATTTATGTTAGGTATTTTTTTATAAACTCTTTTCAAAATTTTGTTAACGCAAGTTTGCAGTACGATTAAACTTTTGTTTGAAAATTTTTCTGCCTCTTGTACTTTTGGAGTTATAACCGAAAAAGTGGGAGTACCTATTTGACGTTCACGTTAGTTTTCACACCTTTAAGGCGATATTTTAGTGTAACTGCCCGGTTTTCAACGCCATCTTCGGGAATTTATTTAACAAAAAGTTTATACTATCGAGGGTAAAAATGTGAAATATTCATTTCAGCGTATTAAGAAATTCTTTATTTTTTATCGTATCGATATGGAAGGGACACCAATGAATTTTTTATGTTTTTCTGACGAAAATCATAGCAAATTTCATGTAAATTTGACTATTTTTAACGAAGTCAGCTTGAAATGATATAAGTCAATATTTCATGGAATTTCCTTGATTATGGTCCAAATTACGTCGTTCTTGGTGTTATATAGTTTCATCGGCGAAACATAAAGACTCCATTGGCGTCGTTTTCGCAAAGATCTCATGAGAAATGTGGAAATCCTTAACATTTCTCATTTCTTAATGATATTCCAACCCTTTCGAGGGTCGAAAGCCATAAAATTTAGTGAGACACTGGAGGGTGTTGTCCTCGCCACGGGGTACCAGGCGGCATCTCTTTGACAGGCGTTGCTGGAGAATGTAGTCATCCAAAATGGAAAAACTAAGGTTTAGTTTTCTTTACTATCACAGACGAGTTTCTGTCTCGTATAAAATTAATTTTACAGAACGTAAACAGCTAAATTTACCAACAAAAACACTTTGTTAAAAATGCTGTCATTCTGAAAATTTTTATTGTTAGCGAGCCGCTGTGGTTCCAATCACAGCGACAAACATAATAAAGAAAATAAACCTTAGTTTTTTCATTTTGGAAAAGAATTTCTCTGAAGAAGCTCACGCCACCGATTATAGCTGTGTATACGTGCGGTAGAAAAGATCAAAAAAATTCTGAGTATTACTTCAAACATACCTTAATATGCAGACAAAACATCAGTTCCTATAAACTTATAGTTTTTGTTAAATAAATTCCCGAAGATGTTGAAAAACGGGCAGTTACACCGGAGGTACCCTGTTAAAGTGCGATTGGGGGCGAATGAAATACACCATTGTTCTTGTCTCGAGTCACTCTATAAACCCACAAAGTGGCGTTCCAATCGGTGAATGCGAGTTCGCGGTGTTCCCTCGTCAGTCCAACCATCCCTTCCGTTTACTCCTAACGACCTACAAAACACGAGATCTAATTCATAATACGCGGACATTACAGTCTGCTCGAATCCTAGTTACTCGCTAATCAATAAGAATGCAGTAGTTGTTTAGGCCATCCGAATGTTCTCGAGTCACGACTTGTAACCTGAAATTGAACGCTCGATACCTTCTTCGCCCGAACCACGGTCGCGAAGCCCGAGGTATCTCGCGGAAATCCATCATTGTCCAATCGTTCTTGTAATTGGAAAAATTATCGTGACTTGGCTAGTCTGTATTCGAAAGACAGATGAATGGACGTGTGGAAAACAGAGCGAGGAAGAAAGGCAAAGGTATAGGAGGGCCGCGGTGTAGGTTCTCTTCCAGGTTGATTTACGTCGGATAATATCAAATTACGATCGTAGAAGATTGTCGGTGGTTCCACGTGGTCGACCACGTTCTTCCCCTGGGATAGGGGATACTGAAGGGAGGAAGCCCCAGGTGGAAGGGGTAGCTGGTTAAGGAGCAGACAGTAAGGGCGGAGGGGTGTAACTGTGGTGCAGCGTGCGAATAGGAAGAGTCATTTGTACCATGAAGCGCGAGGTCGCCTCGTGATGGTTGCGTGCGCCGGCAGTTTCGACCCTGTCGTTCACACGCTCGCCACCACCCTTTTCCACTTGCATAGATAACTTTCATCCCCGGCTTGTCGATCTGTGATTGAATCCTCGTTGTCCGGGACTACCGATTGTTTGACTCCGCCATTTCACCACTCAACGGCGATCTTGCTTTATTTACGAGGCAGCTTGTACACGTTGATTTGCTTCTAGAATGTTTCATGATCCGTGGTATTAAAGTGGTTGAAAAAGTTCGTGCCGTTTCCTAGGGACAAAGTATAAACGATTTCTTTCATCCCTTGCTGGGAACTGGGGAGCGTTCCTCGCGAAACGACCGCGGCAGTTATTAAAAGAATTCCTGTTCAATGCGCTTTGCCTGAAATCTGTTGGATTGATTGAAAATAACGATTGTCCGTAATTGCTGGGTGGAAAATATTTCGTGCATGTACGATATTATTGTATCTACATTTCTGTACTTTGCCTCTGGTAATGTTTTTATTTTACTAGAGCATTTTACTGTAGTGCTGCTTTTTCATTTGCGCAATGAGTCCAGCGATGTTACGGAATGTACTGTTTCATTTTAATTAAGCGAGGTTTAATAATAACTGCTTTTATCGTTTCACCGAAATTTCATGAAATGTTTACAAAGTTCTTCCTATTTAAGGATACTTGGCCAATCGTTAGTCATGTGATTTAATATACGAAAATGGGGACCTAATTTTAAATTAAAACAGCGTACTTTATACATATAAACGAGGAATATATTTGTGAGAGTTCCAATTGCTTCCAATACTAAATTCGCATAACGCAATAACCTGAAAAATAAGTAATTTTTCGGCTACATTTTTTCATTCACTACTGTGTCATGAGAATTAATTCACATATCTAACATCTACTACTGAACTCGTTCTTAGTCGAATAAAGAGGCATGAAAAGTACCTCTCATTCATAATGAATTCTGATAAAGAGAATTACGTCGAGGAGGAAATAAAAGAAACGGATTAAAACCAAATCCATGAAATTTTTTTACTAATTTCATTAAATAGAAACTCATTCTCCAATTTCTTAATAACTTCATGAAACCTAATTTATGCCATCTGTATGCACAGTCTGCGTTTCATAACTTACTTGTGACTTGAGAATCGTTGGAGTAAAGCAATAATCAAACTTAGGAAACAGAACAAGTATGTTTATACTTGTCCAAGTTGGACCATAAATCATAAAATCATAACAAGCATTATAACGCGAACTAATAGAATTTGTGATTTTAACCTTTTAAAACAATGCTTCTGCTTATCTCATTTGTCAATACCTATTATTCTCCGCCCCAATCAATATCCTTGCCTCTGTACATTGTTCGTAACGATTGAGTATTGCCGTATTAATTTTATATTACGGTTACCATTATTATCATTTTCAATCGATCCTAATAGCTTTCGTAACAATAGCTTATTAATTACCGTAATACTATCTCGTTGTTTACTATCTCGTCTGCCGTTCGTGACTGCCGATCTCGCACGACTTATTGTTAGGTACATACACACACTATTGGCCATCGTGACTTCGCAATGTTTCGGCAGCTTATTTGAACGGCTACGCGATTGTTCCAAAGTGGTGCAGCGTAAGCTGATCATAAATTACAAACTATGCGAATAAATGTTGATTATATAATCTCCCATAATATAACTGACATAACTTCATAAAAATGCTAAGATGACGCCTATCATAGTTAATTGTGAATTATAAAAAGAAATTGCCTCGAATACTGCACGATAATATTGTGGATATTCCGAAGCATGATCAATTATTTCCTTTGTGTCGAACAAACTCTCAGTTTCCAGCAGATATCCCTCTTTCCCAATTTGTTCCAACGGATCCTGATAAAACGGTAATCGATCAAATAAAACCAAATCTACGAGTGACTCTCTCGTTTAGAGGATTTACCAATTTAATATCGTATATCCTTTCAACTTTCTGAGATAGATGCCTTTTATATTCGGTTACCGACCCTTCATTAAATCCTCGATTTCCAAACCCTCGTTATTCTGCGCGATGAACCGTTTAGGGTCTCTTCATTCATTTCACCCACCCCTCTTCCGGATTTCGTGTTCGTGCTTTCTTAGTGTTCTCACAAACCAGCAACCACCCAGCCAACTAACGATAAAATGAGTTCAAAAGCACCCCTAAACTGAACATGAGGACATTCCCATTTACCTGACGAGTACTCTAATTACGTAAACCTTAATACTTTCTTCACGAGACATTAATATTGCCTCATTACAGGTAATATCGGCTTAGTAAACAATTATCGTCTTTGTAATTGCTTAAGATACAGTAGTAAATTGCTTTTAGTCAGATGAAAACTAATAGGGAAAAAATTATGTTTGGAATCTACATTAAGGGGGTAGACACGGGTAATGCAGCGCGCTGTATACCGACACAATCTGGCCCAAAACATGGGTTTGGGATATTACGTTGTTTGTCCTTATATGAACACATTTTAGGCTGGGCGAGGTCTCATTCGGAAGATGAAGGTTCAGTGCAGCGCGCTCTGGTCATGGTTCGACGAGATTGTGTTGATATGTAATAATATGAGTGTCCAAAGTAGAGAAAAAATCGACAAAATACACTCGCAGATTCCAAGTATTGGTAGGTCACTAAAAGAGTTTTGTGACTCAAACGATGACCAGAGCGCGCTGCATTGAACCTTCATCTTCCAAATGAGACCTCGCCCAGCCCAAAATCTGCTCATATAAGGACAAACAACGTAATATCCCAGACCCATGTTTCGGGCCAGATTGTGTTGGTATACAGCGCGCTGCATTACCCGTGTCACGTGGCGTGTTTACCTCCTTAAGTATTTTTAGGCCACTAAAAGAGTTTTGTGACTCAAACGGTGAGCAGAGCGCTCCGCATGGAATCTGCCTCTTTCGAATGAGACCTCGCCCAGCCCGAAATCTGCTCATATAAGGACGAAAAACGAAAAATTCCAAAACCATGTTTGAGGTTAGATTGTCGGTATTACAGAGCATTGCATTACACGTGTCACGTGACGTGTCTACCCCCTTAATAAGTATTAGTTTAATTAAAACAATATTAAAACATCAGCGTCTAGAATGAAAATAATAAAAACCTAATATCTTTTTATCAATGTAGATTTTGCAATATAAATGTAATATGAATGTCTGAAAGTAGTGTACGTAATTTGTATTTGTGTATCAAACAAATTACTGTGGTCGCTAATGATCTTTATTGTTGGTGCGACGTTTATAAATAAATAATTTTAAAAAGAAACTAATATTTTCCATGGGAGACTAATTATTTATGGACTTCTGAATTCATAACCGAAACTGCAAAATCACTGTTATCGACGCGATCTGTGTAATATAAAATGAGAAACTCATATGTGTCAAGAAATTAAATTTTTAGTCGAACATAACCGGGTAATTCGTATTTCCATGCCTCGGCGATCGTTTCAACAAGTGATGAAACTTACATACTGAAGCATTCTTTGGAACAATCATCAGTAAACGATTGTTCCTGCAGTTCCTTTACCGAATCGTCGTTTGGTTGTTACTCGTTTCTAAAAGTCTTACTTTTAGCACCCTTTCGTAAGAACACTGGCTCCTTTCTTATTTCGCTCCATAAAAGAACGTAGCACGCCAAGCCTTAATAAAACTTTCACCCTTAACTTGTTGAAGCCGATACTCTTGAATCGACTTCTCTTGAAGACTTCCATAAAAAAACGAATTGAAAATGGCATCGTAATCGCAGAAAAAAAATGTGAAAGCGCTACTAGAGTACTCTGTTTCCTAAGTGTACAAACATAAAAAGTACGCACCTACTCTTACTTCTTTTGCTAATAGCAATTTCAGTTACTTCACCGTAGTTTTACATTCACTTCCAAATTTTTTTCCCTCGAAATTTGTATTATTGTAAAATGTAATATATCTATTTTTGTTTTATAATATGTTACACTTATTTAGTTTGTACTTATTAGATTGATATTAATGCAAAAGTATATAAGTTCCACCATGACGTGGAAGAAAAGTGGTTACAAAATTGGAATCATATAATACAAAATGTTGGCAATACAGTAATACCGAAATCAGTAATATATCAACAGTCCAGGGATTTTAGAAATTTCTTTAAAAAAACTAAAATTAGGTAGGTCTTTTCATGAATGGCTTGTTTCAGTGATAAGTATGAAACAAACGGTATTTCGCTAATAACTCCAAAATATATTTAGTCCTATAATACTTAGGATTATACTTAGTACTATAAGTACTACTAATTATATTTAGTACTATAGTTAGTCCTACTATAAAATATTTTAGACAAAAATTAAAGAGCATTCAATTCTGCATAAAAAGGTTCAATAATATTCTTTTCGTAAATGCAACCGTTTTTTTCGACAACGCCCAGTAAAAGTGTTCCTGCTATAGTATCATTCTGCTTTCTAAATCATCCGGGTGGTAGAGTACAGTGCGCGTTGTTTTTACGTGGTTTTCCCTACAGGCCTACTCCACATTACCCTGAATTTTACATTGTTTTCTTTTTGGCGGGGGGAACTGGTAAAGTTGCTCCTGCCGTTGCCTTCATCCCATTCTTCGGTATCGCTGAGTGTATTTGTGCCCACCGCGCCGTGACTCCGTAATCATCCTCCGATGTTGCTACATCGATTGTATCGTTGTCTTCTTCATCTATTATTTCGATTCGCGTAGCATTAGGACAAGATTGTCCATTACAGTTCCCACAAATGTTGGTGCATTTCAATACACTCTTCCGACAACCACACCTCACTCCACACCCTTTATGGCAATTGCAGAAAATAAGGACCACGTCTGATGCTGGCTGCTGCGATATACGAATTGGCATTAACTTGTTATTTTGCATCTCCATGTTTTGGCGCATAAATCGTTACCACGTCATTATTGTATCTGGTGGTATACTCGGTACGAGTGTTCTCGAATCGCTGCTGCTGTTGGTGGTTATTGAGCCAAGTTACACGGGTTATTTCTTCTATCTTCTATTCAAAAACCTATAGTCATCGATGGATTTCGCGGATGGAGACACGCTCCGTATAAAGCCAAAGCAACACGTTCTCCAGCTTCTGACATTTTCTCCTGCGAAGCATTAAGTTTATTAAAAATTCCACCATCCTCCCTCGAATCTTGTCTCTTCTGTAAGAGCTTCCACAGTTACGTTTTTCCCTTCCCAAAAACCGCTGGTGGCGTGTCACATCCGCTAAACGCATGGGTAAAAAGAAGGTCCTCTCTGCACATTTCGGAGTCACTTCAATTGGCACAAGAAAACAATTGTCTTTGCGTTCTCCCTCTCCCTGGTTTCAGTAAAGAAATCGTCAACAACAGGCACCTTCTTTTCCGCGTGGCAAGAAACAAGTGAGATGGCAGTTTGTACAATCAAAACATCTGTGCAATTTTAATGAAATTATTCACCACGAATGTATTGAGCACGCGTTGTTTAAAGAACTGTTGCATTTCCGAAAAAATATTGTAGAACGTTTTTTATGCAGAATTTAATGCTTTTTAATTTTCGTTGAAAACATTCTTCAGTGGCATTAATCGTTTTTGAGTTACTAGCGAAATACCGATTTTCCTGACAGTTGACCCATTTAAGATAAATGAACTTTAGAGAGGTAGATTTTGTTGTAGAGGATTGAATTTTCCAGAGAGAAGGAAAATACTGGTAAAATTTGGGGATCATTCAAATTTTTCACTCAGGGTTGCCCTAATTTGAAACTTTTCACGGGACACAGAGTATTTAGAATAATTCAGGAGGGACATGTCCCACAGTGATTTGACAGTTACTTCAACATCAAATCAGAATGATTTTTGTAATATTATTTGTTGCTTTTGATTGAGTCCAATCATGAATTTATCCTTATTTGTGCCAAAAAAAATGTTCATTAATTTCTACAGTATATGAAGTTGTAGAAGTTTTCTATTCATTGTTGCATACTTAGTTCAAGTCTATTTTTACAATATTTTTGAAAATTGGTGAGGGAATGTTTAGAGTCATTTTTGGTATTTATAAAGTCAAATCTTCGTTCCCTGTTCTGCCCGTTGTTTCATTGCCAACAATATCCACGTATAAATAATTGCCCTCTCTTTTTCAGTTGCAAAGTGTTTGGTCAAAGAGTAGCATTACGTAGTCTAGATTCAGGAAAATTCACATCGCCGTGGCATCGAACGTATCGCTTCGTGACATCGCTATTCGCGGCGTTATCCTTAAATCCGCCCTTCCGCCATCCCTTTCTCATTCTATCCACGCTTCGCTCGACGATATTTCCTCGACACTCCACGAATCCTGACTGCGCTCCGCCGACCGCAGCTTTAATTACCAACAAAGCGTTTCGAGCAACGTGACATAATTATCCAGGGGACAACTACCAGAAGACGCTTAAGCAGTTTACTTTGTCGACGGCGCCGGTCGATTCGCGTCGAATCAGAAAAATGGATGTAAAGTTTAGGTTAGACCTAATTAGAATTATACTTTACAGGAATCGTTTCAAAGAGATTGCCCCGAGCTGTGTTATTTAATTAAAGTCTCGTTCTCCGTAATTCATCAGCCAGCTGGTTGTAGAATTTCGTTACGTTTGCGGTAGTTGATGCACGATTTTAAATTTACTTTATGCACGTCACTGCAACAGGGAATAAATAGACGATGGTCGTTATCACGTGATAATGGTTTAATATATTCGAAATACACTCGTTGAAGATTCGAGTGATCCTTTAATTTCAAACTTTCCGCGCCGCTGGTTTTACGAAATGTTTGAAGTGCCTTCGCTGAGTGGGAATTAAGTTTGATGTACTGTGGCTGCATCGAGTTCAACATACAGTAAATAAAAGAAATGAAACAAAAAATATGGTTTTACGTTTCACTTGTCTGTAGTTCTGGACTAGTACCTACATGCAATGTGAATTTAATCTGTACGTAAAATGTCTGTTGATATTATCTGCTAAAAAGTATGGTATTGGAGAGTTTGTGACGTAATTTGTGGTGTAACAAAAGAGGGACTAACTCTTTGTGTAAGATTAAGGGTTTACATGAACTTGGCAAGTCGGCAAGTAGAATCAATTTTATGATCTTTCAATAGTTTGCGGTGAACACTCTAATTTTGACATGGTTCGTCTAAAATAAAAAATTGACGGGAATTTAGATTATCTAATCCTTAATCGTGCATTATCTTGAAAAATTATTTTGCTACAAAATGGCGGCTTCTCATAACAAAAGTATCAATTTCCGCCACAGAATCGCTCTCATTTTTCATCATTTTTCATCTGTAAAATAAAACCTACACACCGAAAATGAAAAAGCCACGGTTGAGGACCAGGTAATCTAATATAGGTACTAACTAAATTTGGTCGAATTTTTTATTTCTGATGAACCAGGTGAAAGCTACAGTTGTCACCAAAATAAAAAAAAACGCTGCCGGGAGATCGCTTATAATTCCATTATTCATTTAAATATTGCATTTCAAAAAAAACTACAAGAACTTTAAAATATATACTTTCGAATATACACCCGTTTTTTTAAAAAAATCTTCAACTTTTTAAAAAAATAAATCCCGAAAATACTTGTGTTTTCAGACCTTCCAGGTAGGCATAACCCCTTAAGATAAGAAATTTATTTTTGATGAGAATACAGCTTAATTTATACACAACAAGCTGTATATCTTTATTTTTAAATATAACGTTTCTTTATGCGAAAAAAAAATCATAAATGTGACCCTATTTTCCGACCATACAAAAGTATATTAAAAATGCAAAATAAAAGTTTGATGCATGAAGCTTTATTTTCTAGGAAAACAATTTTAAAAACTCGTTTAGTATGCGTCAGCATCGCTAAAAATGGTCGAAATTCGGGAGTAAATATGAATTCCTGTTAAAAAACAAATCGGAACTGTCACGAATCAAGATTGAAGCAAAAATCAAGTTAAAAATGGAACCGATTTTCACTTCAGTGCACACACACAAACTTGACCGACTTTAAGAATCGATTTTTTCGAACGCAAAATCCTATTCGCAAAAATATTAAACCACAATTTCGAACTATTTTTATACGAGATTCATTTTATTTACTGTCGTGCAGTATTTAATGTTAAATGTTGCAAATTTTTACTCAAATGCGTGTATACCAGATGAATTTTCCAAATCGATTTTTTCAACAAACGAAGTCTCGGATGAAAAACTTTCATTCCATATTTTCGACTTATTTCTGCACGAAGACTCACCTTCTTTTCGAATATGCCACGATTACCAATAACCTCTGTACTTTCAACTATAAAAAAGGTGTACTTGTTGGCAGTTTTTTCCGATGTGTAGAAATTAGAACCGACGCACGTGAACAACCTTAATTCCTCTTTCTGATCGGCAGCAACTCGGCCTTTGGCCAGTACTTCTGTACCGCCAGTGCGTTCACATGTTCAGTCGATTATACATTTAAGAAATTACATCGTTCGAAGACTCGATCGAACAATAATCCTTTCAGAAAAGAACCATTCTCAAACGCTTGTGCAACCGACAGTAACGCCACAAGGTAAAACAAATTCGATAACAATGCCCCACGAGATAACAATGGCAGCGACGTGAAAAACTCTACATAGGGCTTTGTAGCCTGCCTAATACACTGCGAATCTCTCTTGAACCATTGTCGCGCATTGTGGTATATGTATTTGCTTGAATTTGATGAAAATTCTGACAACAAACTTATTTTCATACATGCTACTCATTCACGACTCTAAATTACTCATAAACTGCTTGCACGACTGAAATGATGAATACAAAAGTTTTGAAAATGTTTGTTGTTTATTTATCCCAGTTCGTGCGTTTGCCATATTTTTTCATTTTAGCCAGAGCAACAAATGGAACTGAACGAGTTAGTGATGTTGGGTAACGATCGTTAAGGGGAGAATACCGAATAAATCGAGCCCAAAATTGAAAAAAAAATCCATAGACCGCTTCTAAAACGTTTCAAAAATATATTCTCAATATTATAGGTCGAAATTCAACTCCGTATCGATGCTATAGTCTGGTGAGTCAGCGCGCATCGGAGCGCCGAGGATACCTAAAACCCATTTTTAACACGTTTTTCTCGAAACCACGTTTTCAAAATTGGCGCCGGGAATACCTCAAAAACTATTTGACCAATCAACTTCAAATTTTGTACCATTTTAGTTTAGAATATTCCTCAGAATATGAACCACAAAGTTTAACCAAATTATTAATTTCAACTGCTGTTTTTAAATAAATAAAACGCGAATTTTTTGCAAAAATATTTGAAGTTCCGCCATTTTTAAAGTATGCAAATTTTTCACACCATTTGTGGTTCATATTCTTACAAGTAGCACATAAATTGAAAAAAAAATTATTGGCCTATTTCACATAACTACCAGAGACGCTACAACCCCCGCTGTTTTTCATCTCGAAAAAAACCTATTTTAGATACTGCTCTATTTCTTTTATATTTATTATAATCTTACTATTATAAAAAATTGTTTTACTTTTTATAATGTTAAATAAAGTATTCACCCTTAAAGTTTCGAAAGGATTAGCGCATTGGTATCTTTGCAAAAAGTTCCTAAAAATTGATACAAATATAAGCCGTTTATTATAATATTCTTAGTTGCTAGCTGGTGAATGTATCAAAATGGTAATTGTTTGCTGTATCCTAAAATATCACTCTAAAGAAAGTCTGAAAGTTATAACTGGTGGTACACTTTTCAATGACAGTTAATTAAAACTTCAACTGTTTGTTCTTTTGTATTCCATTAACTTTCTGTAATCGTTATAAACTCCTTCAACAGGTGCAATGATAATCAAGTAGGTTCATCCAAGTTTATTATTATTTATTTGCACTCGCGTACAATTCTGTTTTTGACCCACATATCTACGTAAGAAATAAATGCACAGCAGTATATAACATGTTTTTAAAGCATGGTCGGTTTTGGCTAGATTCGGCGTGATATACCGTTTTAATTTTCATACGGTGACGGTTGCCGCAAACACACATTTATCGTTCCGAGATTGATTTATATTGGACAGCATAGACCGTGGATTGGATCGTTACGTAGCGGCTCTAACACTATCGTTTCTCCTTTTCCAGTAAAATGGAAAAGATTGTGTTGGGTAGAGGTGGTCAGATTTTTAATTATGAGAACAAATGTACTAGCATTAACTGAAGTGTCTTTGTAGAAAATACAGTAACTGCCAAAATTGAAAGAAAAGATTTGTTAGCGGAAAATGTTCTACGCGCCAATGGCAATACTATAGTATAGAATTTGATTTTTGACACTTACAGTGTTTCCTTCAACAATTTATCGGCACCTTAATAAAATAAATTAATGGTAATATTTAAAATAGTGTAATACAATACATCATTATGTATGTTATACTATATTATAAGTGAAATATTATGTTAATATGCTTCCTCAATGCAATTTTTGGAATATCTGTAGCAATTGTGGTGCAAAATTTACTCGAATATGTTTTACACTAATTTACTTGGCTGTTATATTTGATAACAAAATTATAACCTCATTATGTTTGCATTAGCAATGCCAATTGATATGAAATGCAACTGATAAACGTTTGCAGATATTGGTAAGCAAACTGTTTCACGTCATATGTAGTCTGATGCTCACAACTGTGTTTACCTGAGAAAAGATTGCTGTTTGCCATGGTTCAAAAGACTTCTTAAATAAATCGGAAAACCTTAAAGATTTATTATGTATTTGTTAGCAACTAACAACGATGGTGGGCATAATAATTACAAAAGCACATTCGGCTGCAACTAATTAAATAACCTGTTTGAATTGTTCGGTTCCTTGCTGTGACGTACTGTGCGGATTACTAATGATCACTAGCCAGGGAACTGTAGTTTTAGGTGAATTCTGAACCGTCGATTCTCCACCAGAACACAGAAATTCCTAGATATTCACCTATCGGCTAAATACTGATTGTGCTCAACGTGGCTTAACTTCCATAATGTAATGGGAATTAGTGCATTCAGCACAGCACAAGCTTTAAACTATTTGTGGCTCCAAATAATTAATACTGTACAATCTACAAAACTGAATACTTTAAAAAGATTTAGCGTACATTCGTGTGATTAGTAAAACTTTTTAATTTCTTTTTCATTGTTCAACTATACGTAACTATAGTTCAGTTGGTACTTGTACTTTTGAAACACCCTGCATATTGCCTCCACTGGGACAAAAAGGTGGATTTATTTTTACCACTATACACCAGTCTCTTTCCTGATACTACAATGCTACGTAAAGGATGGTATTTGACTGGCAAAAAAATTTTCATGTATTCTGAAAGAAATTCAAAGATGCATTTTATATGTAAAACCAAAGCGTTTGATATCTATATTTAAGTGAATTTTGACATATTGAATGTCTCTGCGACGTCCTGACTCCACTTTCAAATTTTATTTTCGTCCATGAAACTGAAACAAACTGCACTCACGCATTGCAACCGAAATGCTAGGTATAGGGGAAAGGTGGGATAGTTGATCACAGTTTTTCTTTTTTATTAAAATAATAATAATGGTTTGCTTTGTTTGTATTTAATTATTTGAGTTGTGATATAAACTGATGTGATCATGTATCCCCGCTGATCAACTATCCCACCTTTGCCCTATTGAAAAAAGAGAAGTTTTTAATCAACCGAATACGAGAAGCCATTAAAAATGGAAAAACAGGCCATGAATACTGGAAACGATGAAATACTCGAAATCTCTTCAATCACAAGAAAGTCCCGTTCATTATACTAAGAGTATGTATAATACTTTCATAATCAAAGTGATTCTTTTCAAAAGCTTCTAGTTACCGTTGATGCATTGCCAAAACCAATCAATTTAGTTATTATTCAAATTAGTTATACAATTCAAGTATTAATTCGAATGCAAGGCAGGCTTTCTCTATAAAGGAATCCGGAGACAAGAAATATTTTAGAGCCCCATACGATTTCGCAATGGTAAAGAATCATAACATATTTTCATTGTGACCGGGGCTATGAAATTGTGTGTATAAGCATTGATTGTCATTATAAACAGTTGTCATAAAATTTACCATTTCAACACAAGACATTTTAATTAAGTTCGAAGAGAATTCTATGTAATCGAGGTAATTGTTTCGTGTGTAATGCAGTTTCATTTAATTTATGGTAAAAATGCAGAATAATAACGTGATTCTTTTATATTTCTGATTGCCATATTCTTTCACTTTTGATGACATCTGAGAGATATTAATACAGTAGCTGAACATTTTCTTGTACATATAAGGGTACGTTTATGTTGGAGCTGCGATAAACGATCAGAGCGACGATAAGAGCGAGATGACTATATAGATGACAAACGATAAAAGCGTCGAGAAAGAAATATTTCTCTTTCTTCGCTATTATCGCAGCTCCAACATAAACGCACCCTAAGACGTAACAGATTCAAAGAAAGTTCCTCGTAAACAGAAAAAACTACTAACACCAGTTTCCAGCAAGCAACTACTTACAAATAGTACCTGTGCAGATCTAAAATACCAGTTTACAACCTTCTTCGTCTTAAATCATATTTTCTAAATCTAAAAAGAATATAATTCTGAAAAATCCGTCACGCGTTTGGGAAAATTAGAAACTAGATACTATAATTAAAGATCTAAGACAGACCATAAAAATGAAAAATTTTATTACGAAGTAGATAACTCATCAGAGATTCCACTTTATTTATCGCAAGCGAGGGGTTGCTGCGGCCGCAAAGTTCAAAACGAACTCCCAGCTTGATTTGTTTTCAAAGCAAACGGGATCTGTCCAACAACACTTTCGATGCTTTCCAGAAAATATCGACACACCAAAATAAAAACACGCCAAAGCCGAGAACAGTATAGAAATCCCTGCACCTGGAAACACGACGATGCCACTGAAAGTGCTAATACAGCAGTAATATCATCATGGTCTACTTTCCCAGTAAATACTTAATCATGTAGCTGCATATAGCTCTGAGCATATATTTATTGGTAAAATCGAATATGCATGGTGGCTGCATATAACAGTGTTACATTCTTCACCATGCAGAGTACCTATAGGTAAAGAGTGGCTATAAGAGTATTCTTGAGCTGGTTATAAAAGCAACAAGCTGAAAGTTCCAAGTCATAATTTTTTTACTGTACATCGACGTATTCGTACCATCTATGGAAATCCAGCTGCGCCGTACATTAACGTGTATTTTCGGTGGTTTATTTCTAACCGACGCAACACGAGCTTTCGATTTCCGTAGCGCGATTGAACCATCGTTTATCTTCACCAGAGAAATGTGCCGTGTTTATTTGCACGAGTGCTGTGTGATTTATGTTTGATGTAATGTCATCAGATATCGCGACTTCCATCGAAATCCATAGCTAACGTCAGGAATAATGTTAATTGAAATAAATGGCTGGCGCCGACCGTTCGCCCGATTATCATTAATTCTGTCGTTCTCCGGGCGAGTAGATTAAATGGAATTTAAATACTGTGCACAGTGAAAATTCTAGGAATAAAACATTCACGGGTGTGTCGGGAGAGCGTAAACCTTCACATCCATGCTTTTCCTCTCAAACAAAGCCGCATGCGGACGAAGCGTTGTAACGCGGAAAATAGTAGGTAATTTACCATTTGACCTTTTTCTGTGTGGTAAGGCTTGACTCGTGTTTGTCCTGCACAAGGTAGGAAACAGCTCTTCCTTTCTCTCAGCGGTGAATTTGTTCATTTCCCAAATTATTCAGCGAAACTGTACTTATGTACGACATACCTTATGGTTGAATTTGTCTCATTACGGTACCCCATTTAGGTATTATAGAAAAATGAGCTGTCATGTTATGCACCTCTTCTCATCAAACATTTCAATTTTCAAAATTTTTTATCGTAGATATATCTTAATATATAAAGCAGAAAGTAAAAACTATCGAATGGTAGACTTTGACGTCACAAAATCCAAATCTAAATTCCGGGGGAAGCCGGATAGTAAAGCTAGTCATCAGTAAATCCAAGACATTGAAGATATTAACCTCAGAATTAAGGGACAAGTCGAAACACAGAAATTTCTCGTGCAAAAAAGTGGTTAGAAATTACTTTACTATTTTGCAGTCCGTGGTTTTTCAAGCGCGTGTAATGAAAGTTGAACACTTTACCCTCCGACGCGGGCTATTTAAATGTCAGCAGCACACGTATTCACATACGAGAAACACGATCAGATGCGCGGTCCCATACATTGCGCCGATAGCAGTAATTGTTCGAATACATTATGGAGATTTGTAACACATGGTTTTACATGGTCTGACAATGACTCACGCACCAAAGAACATATCACGCTGCCTGTACTCTTGCTACTTTTGAAACATTTATTAGACAATTAAGTACAGAAAAGTCTTCATTCCCGGCTGCAATGGAAATCATTTTTCTTTTTTATGTAACAACGAGAAAGACACTCTTGCTGACATACCTGCCAGTGGTAAATTGAAAAAACTCGCAAACACTTCTATTTAGCCTTGCAGCATCAAATAGACATTGGAATGTAATGTGATAATAATTTGTTTAATTTATCTAGTTGTTCATTTTTATTTTCTTTTTTTAGTATATTCAGAAAAAGAAATGAGAATAAATGCCCCTTTATTTTTCTGAAATTAAAACTTTGGTTTTTACAATAATTATTAATCCTACGAGTCTGCTAACATTAAAATAGCTACTAACTTACCATGTAGATGTAGGCATTGTATTCCATTTTGAAGGGATATTAGTATATGTCTTGAAATTTTGTACAGTTTGTGGGAAATATGTAGGGTAAATAATTAGATATCGTGGGAAATATGATGAGTGGTAGAGGGTCCCAATGTTTTGATCACCAATGTGAAGGATTTATGGCGAAGGAAGGGTAGAAAAGTGTCAGAGCTCTCTCCACTGACAGATATATTATATATATATACCTTTTTTTTTTACTTTTTCTCTTTCCTCTTTTTCGCGGAATATTATCTAGACAGTGCCAACAATTTAACAGTGAAAATAACTTGCAGCACAAACATGCACGGAGAAATTCGAGTCTTATCCCCTCACAAATCTTGCACACTTGTAATACTGGCCGACTCTCCCACGTCTTTCAACTACTTATTCTACACTTTTTACCTTCGATCTGCGTTTTGAGCCGATATTCTGGATTTCGTCCAACTGCTTAATATATCTTAAAACTTCCCTCTTTTCATGAAAATGGAGCCACAGATTGTTAAATTATATAGAACTTTTATATCTTTTAAATTACGAGGATCTTTGAATAAGGCCAATATATTCGTCACCCCAAAATACACAACGCAGTTTATATTAAAACTTATAAATAGCATGATAATACTTATGCATTAACACTGTGAACACACTAACGTTTTCTGAAAACAATAATTCTTTGTTTCGAAAAATATACATGCAAGTCAATTGGAATGAGCAGTGAATTGGAAACGAAATTAGAATTTATATTCGAAAAATTCAGGAGTGACAGTGAACCATGTAAGACGTAGGTATCTCTTAGAATTTAATAGAGCATTGAACAATCCCACACCCCTGTAACAAATGTAGCAGAACCACACAAACGGCTGGGTGATCTTAGTGGGGAAATTTAAAAAGTCGTCATAGTCTTACACTAACACAGCCAGAAAATGTGAAATCTTAAATGATTGCTACAGGAAACTGGTAATGCTTGCAGAAACCATGGGGTGACAAACTTACCGGAATGGTTTTGGAATGTAGATGAGACAGGGCTCACCTATGTCATGAAATCAAACAAAGTACTTTTGTAGGAAAAAGAATGTGTACAAACAGAGTTATGCTGAAAAGTGTGTTACCATAACTGTTTTGAAGTGTGTCAATTCATCTGGGCTGTCAATACCTCCAATAGTAATATTTAAAGCAGTTCGAATGGTTGATGGCCTAGACGAGAACATGATTCCGGGGAGCTCGATTCGCCTGTCGAAAACAGGCTGGATCAATACAGAATTGTTTACAGAGTGGTTCCAACATTTTGTGAACAACATTCCATCAGCGAGATCAATTATTTTGCTGATGGACAGCCCTGCTAGTCACTTAAGTCCGGAGGTTCTTGCAGAAGCAGTGATGTGCATATTGTAACATTTCTCATACAACGCACACTCTCTTGCCTTTGGATGTGCAGTGTACAAATTTCTGAAGAGTCATTGGAAGAAGGAACAGGCCGAATTTATGCATTCGGATCATGGAGAGAAACACACCACATCTATACTTTAATAGACAGGCATCTTACCAATCCACGAAGATGCTATTACAGATCAAGTTATAGCTCCATCTCTGGTTATTTATTTTCCTAACAAAATATATACATGAAAACTCTGGAACAAGTCCAGTTCATAATCTTTGCAGAATCAAAATTATAGTTTATTGAGAAGCGAACTAAGTTTTTATACAAATGTTACTTGAGCTAAGTCCTTTCAAACTACAATAATGCTAATACATATGATATTAGAAAAATGTATACACATAGTCATTTGTCTCAAACAATGTAATAAAACTGTATAAGTTACACACCAACTAATATATAAATCGGAATTTACGAAATTTAATATAAGAAAACATTAATGTAATATAGCTACATTTAATGTAAAGCAGATGTAGGCCTAAGGTTTGAAATGTTTAAAATAAAATACAATAAGTATCTAATGCTCAGAAAATATTGAACTCCTCCTCGGATATTCTACAACTAGTCCATTCAAACAAAGAACGAGTTCCACCAAGAAATAATAATTCCAGGGCAAAGGTAGTGTCCCCAACTTTAGTATCCCGCTCTTCATCAACTTTCGATGCTATAGGTGATGGTGATGAAACTCAAATTCCTGATCGGCCTCCTATCCGCAAATCCAATCAGAGAAACGTAAAGTGGACTAGTTTTGTGAATCTGGTAGAAAAAGATACAATGAGAATGTAGAGGAACAGGATGGTGAGGAATGGATTGAATGTAGTTTTTGTGGCATTTGGCACTATTGTTCGTGCCAATGTATGTAGTTACTTTTAGTATGTGCGATGGATATGCAAGTGATTCTAACAACGAATAAAATAATAAACCTAAAATAATCACTTAATAACAACAATATAAAATAATATAAACAAGTCTGTGGTGAACATATCATGGGCCAGCGAGAACTATGACCGAATTACCATTAGTATTATCGCGGAGTAATCAGAGTATGACCTGAAAATTTAATTTATTATTTTTTCAAATTTTATAAATTTCTGTTAACCTATTATTTGTTTGAACGATGTTCGGCCTATCATTACATCCTAGATTTAATAGACAAATTTTAATAAATGTGCATAGCTAAGAAAGAATTTACACTCATTATGTGGATATGAGATAGAAACGTGCATATATGGCGTAAATATGCATGCAGATAGATTTAAACGTAGTACCTATTATAAATTGAAATTTGGGATTACCTTGTATCTATAAAGGATCGCGTTTGCACAATGGAAATCGATCTTGTACTTGTAAGGGATCATTTGCAATTGCACCAAACTCTAATTACAAAGCAATATGTAATTAAAGCCTGGAGGCAGTTCGTTCGCTACGAAAATCGCGGCACATGTTGTCACTGGGAATCGATTCTTAGGCTACAAGTGCAATTAAGTATTCCCTATAATTGTGCACTATGCATTACTACGTCAATTCCTGCAACCCATATTGTATAAAATAACCCATACTGCACATAAAATTGTAGAGGAAATTGAAAATTTATTCCAAAACATTCGACAAGAATAGTATCGCAAGCTGCCAGGTATTAATTACGTTAATAACAAATCCTTTGAGCATTCACAAGACTCCATGCTGCGATGCCAGCGTATGTGGAACACGTGGATAATATGGTCACAGGCCACAGTTTCCGAATTATGAACGTTTCCGACATGAATTTTCCACATACTTAAATATTCCCCTAAAACCTAAGTTCACGACGAAAGTATTCCCATGTGCAAAAACATATTTTCCCAAATCTCGAATTACTTTTTCGTGAAAAGTTTAAGTTAAACTTGTTCTTTCATACTTTTTAAAGCGACTCTTAGTCCTGAAATATGTTACGTTTACTTAAAATAATTGTAAAAATTGAAACGCATGTGGAAGAAATTGGTGGAGGACTATACCTATTGTGCGTCTCCACGAAGAAGAAAGAAGAGCTCTATTCGACATATACTTCACAAATAAAAGTAAATCGTGCACAATCCACATCCAAATAATCCTGGGGGAGGAAGGATAAAGTGGTGCTGCCACTAGGAGTCTCCTTAGACCCTTAGGGCAACTGTTACATTATTATACAAGGAACCAGGTTGTACAGTTCGTGGAGAATAGCGTAATTGGGGAGAATTTGCCCTCGACCGTGTAGAACACCGCGGTACTGCCCGCACACCCTTTCTACCTCCCCATCCGCGATTGTTATTCCCTCATTTACAAGCCCCACGGCGATACACGTTACTCGCCACGACTGCTTTTGCACCTTCAGCCTCGCAAGGTGCCGATGACGCTACCATGTAATTTATTTATGCACTCCACTTTGACACTAAGATGTTATCTGGAACGTAATGACCTCGCTTCTTTTGAACGTCTATTCGTGCAATAACATTAATAAGCAACATGACGCCACATAATTAGGAGACTTCTGGTCATCTTAGGGAATTTTAAATAAATTTCTAGCTACCAATAATACTCTTCTACCGCATCTTTTGCATACGTATGGAATTTTGTATTAAAAGTATTCGAGACATAAGGAAACATCAATCTTCAGATTTTTTTTTTAGAATTCTTCTATGATCTAGATATAAAATTATTTTTAGATAGCGTTGACGTTGACATATAAGGTGGACTGATTTGTTTGTTTCAATCTGTTATCTACTTTAAGAATTTTGTGATTGAATATTGATTTAATGCTGTGTGATGAGTAAATTTGTTATGTACGTAAACCTAAAAGAATTGAAACTAATATCGGGAAATTAAAATTTAGGGCAAATTTTTATAATTCGTTATCCGTAAATTACGGGGGAAATCGTATTAAATCTGAGAGTATCGTGTGGGTTAGACGGAATAGCAGATCAGCTAAGCCTCGCCATTAAATTACTTTTTATGCAGTATGTAACGAAATTTTACGCTGTAATAAGAGTGTCGTCATTATTATTTAAGAATTTTTGCATGATTATTTCTTTGTTTCATCGAAATATTCTTGGATGTACGTTCTGTTGTGTCCACGAAGAAATTTATTGGAGCATTTCGGTCGTATTATAGCTACCTTCATCAAAAGTCTAGGGACTCAGTGGTACTTTATGGTAGTAATAACTTGCTGTAATGCTGGTGTAAGGCTGTAATACATACCTATAGAAATAAATTTTCTCATAGTTATGGCATACATCTAAAACTGGTGACCCATTATACTTGCCATATCTATGTGAAAATTTACGAGATTAGTAGTTCTGTCATAAATTCGCGCATTAAAGAATATTCTTCATATAAAATAGAAATATCAGAAGCCAGAGGTATTACGATATTAATGCGCAAATGTATATGCAAACTGGATCGTTTAAAAATATGCATCTAAATGTCTCTGTTACCTTATAAAAATGGTGGGTATACAAATAACCATATCAAAATGGATCAACTTACAATTAAAATAAATAGAATAAGAATAAAAAATAATAATAAAAACTGATAATGAAAAAAATTCAAAAGAATACACACTAGGGTGGCTCTTATTTATACGTGTCAATTTTTTTTTTGGTGTACTTCTTTGTTCTCATCCCCTAGGTACGATTTGATAAATTTTTTTACAATTACTGTATATATAAATATTTCGTGCTTCCAACCATTTTTTAGATAATAGCGCGTAGGGAGGATCTCTCTATATTCAAACGATATTATCTAAAAAATGGTTGGAAGCGCGAAAAACTTATATACACAGTAACTGTAGAAAATTGAATGTTCTTTTAACATTATTTGAACAAAATTTCGATAAGGCTTACAATTTTTGAGAAATTCTTCAAATTCAAACCATTGATGAATTCTAAACTTTAAGGCCTGGTCGGCTTTTCTTCTTGTTCGATTGCAATAATCTTTTTCAAGGATTATCTTCTTATGAAATGGAACCATATTAGGGGATGAGAGCAAAACAAATCGCAGGTTGAAAATAAGTGTCACTCTAATACACACCTCTATTATTAAACTCCGGAACAACAAATGCAAATGATAATTTATGCATAATACAGGGAGCTCAAATCCTAACAGTTGCTTTCAAATAAACGTAAAATTCCTTGCACAGTGACGTACATTGTCTAGCATAATTGAAGAAGAATTATTACAATTGTTACAATAGTGCAGGCATGTACAACTGAGTACCCTACGAGGATTAGGCGATGAGTACTCAGGAACGATAACTAAGGCATCAAAAGGCGGGTGCTGCTATACCCATGGCTCTGTTTGCTTCTGCTCCCGCGGACATCGGCGAGAGACCACCAAGCTGCCAGTTGGGTAAGCGTGTGTCAGATATGTATTTCATTCAACACAAATTAACACAAGTGTTCATGGTAGAGCGAGAATATCTTACCCCTACATAACTGATGATACGAAAATTCGAACTACGCACACTTTTCGACTTTACCATGAAAAGCGAGCGCTAGTGATGAGGAGTGTGTAAGAAACAGTACCTAATAGATACTAATAGACTGACACGTCACTGAGAGCATAATACGAAGCTTAGCCACCAAATCATATTTTATTCAGGACGACCTGGTGAACAGGTGGGAAAGTTTGTTGAACACACCGCAGGCCACCTTGTACGTGTGGGCAAGTTCTTATTTGCGTTAACGAACGTCTATCGTCAATGGTTTCTTCCTTCGCCGGATTTCAAAGTCGTAGTTAGTTGCGAGACGTAGAATCGCCCGGCAAGAATACACTCGATGGTGCCAGCGTGTGATATATTCACACGCCGTTCTGTGACAATGAGATGTTATCTATAACGGCGTGTGGCACACCGCGGCCCCCTTTGGGCGACGAAACCACCTCTTCCTACCTCCAGCCGTTCCTTCAACGATGTCGGGAGGGCTCCTAATATATTATAACGCAGACGCCTTAGCAGCCTCGTTGACTATAGGCCTGCTCGGCTAGTTTATAGCTACCACCTTACGTTGCACGCTATTCCGCCTGGCCGAGATTGTGGAAGCGAAATGCATTACGGACGAATACCGGCCAACTACGGCTAACCAATAGCATTATAAACGTAAGCGTAACGAACCTTGCATTTATGCTAAGTCTTCACCGCAATGTTGCTTATATCCGACCCTCATTTACGACGCGCAAAGATACAACGATTTACGAATGAAATAACGTAAAAGCCTGTTTCTGTTGGTGCGTTGCTTAAAGAACGCGCGGGTTATTGCGTGGATTTCATTTTTATGTTCATGTGGCTGTATTGATAGCGAACTTGCAACACTGTATTCAATGTTTAGAATCTGTATTATCGGTGGTACAGAATTAGTGAAGTGAATCAGGCATCTGTTTTAAAGGGAAGTATGTTTCGATTGCTGAGCAATGTGGTTGAAAAGGGCAAGGAAGAAAGTTATAGTGCCTTGAGAAGATATAATGATATCGCAGATCTTTCATCGAGTTAGGGATTCAGCAGGGATGTATTCAGCACACCTTTTGAACATTAATTTCTTAATAGGTGTTCTTTCAGTTTTAATGATTAATAGGAGTTGCATTTGTATTCTGTAATAGTCCTGTAATACATATGTCATGAAGAACACATTCGATGATTTGTGGCTTGAGGTACAATATCAGTGTACACAATACTTGAATGGGTCCCAGGATAGTATCTACATATATCTCTGCAAGGTACAATGCTGAGATTTTACGCAGGGTTGCATATAGCATCCCCATTCGAAATTAATCTGCCTGATCAGTTTGATGCAGAGACTGAAAATGAGCAAAATTAGCCACCTCTGATTTATAAATAAACGAGGACTTGGTATAGGATTTATTAGCAAAGGATTAGTGTGGTGTCATAAATTTTTATAGGAACCCCCAAGCTAAGGGACCACCAAACTGCTGGCTCTGTTTAGGTTTAAGAAGAGTGAAAGTGTGTGCGTGCACGCGAGTGAGGAATGCGTGGCCATGACGCCGTGATTATCTGGAAAATGCGCGATTGTGCAATGTTCAAATACTAGAAACCGAGCGTTTTGGATCTCTGGCCTGCGAGTTGCGGTCAAAAGAGGATCTGGAGGAGAAGTTACGCTTAGTTAGTTCACTATCGCTTAGATTAATTAGTTATATAATATATATATATATATACCAGCTTCACTACTCCGCTGTGTCCTAAATTTAGATTCTGATTTTAGAAAAAAAAATTTTTAGTTTTTTCAAGGAAAATAGTCACATTTATCTGGATTAGCCAGGCATAATGAGCTGAGGAACATTTTGAAAACACAGTGTTTACCGTTCGAAAGTTTTTAGGCGGCAGACAAACACACAAACATATAAACTTTCTGCTTTATAGTATAAGATACAACTCCATTGCACTGAGTAACAACGATTTAAATTAATAGTTAATTGTCCTAACAATTATTCAAAGACTAGTGTTATGGCGGGGATATAGTATATGTATGTAACTAATCGTTCTAATCATATCAGTCTTTCAGTAGTAGTTACCTAGAATGTTTTTACACAGCAAACTTACGTACAATTACGGTGTAAATTGTATTTAGGAACATAGGATTTAAAGCACACTGTTGACACACATTTCACTTTTAAACTGGTTATGGAGTCACTATAGGTAAATTTAACAAGTTTTATACTACATAACACAGGCAAACTCTATTTCCATATCGCACATTTAATTACAGTTTGTTCACTAGGTATTCTATATTTAGTCATTCTTTGTATCATACAATAACAAAACTTTGTTCGTTGTTAGTTTCATTTTATACCTCGTTTTATAATACATACATATATTTACGTATATCCATTCATACAGCATTATGGTAAACGTTTGCTACCGAATTCATACATTTTCGTTTTAAATGTTAAGTTTAAATAAACATATAAACGTAGAAAATTATAAATTATAAACGCAGAAAATTCTATTATACTAAAACCGAAACGAATTCCAAATTCAACCACGTAAAATGATGTTCCCCTTCCGTTCATCAAGAAGAAAGAAAATTTAAACACTTGTTTACAAAGTGAGCAAATGAGCAAAATTTTCGGAAAATTATAGTGTTCCTTTAATTTTGACCAGCAGTTTATTTACAATTCTATGACACTTAGCGGGAGCTTATCTTTATTATAACGCGACAAAACTTTATAATACATATTCACAGAAATACGGTTTCATTATATATGTTACACTTCAACATTAATTCCAAAATTCAACATCAATTACAAAATGAAAAATAATTTAATAATTTGCGGTAGCAGAGAGTCTTAAAAGTTTTTCCAAGCTAAACTTTTAATGGCCCTTTAAATTTAATGAACCTTCAAGTAATTAAATAGTTCAAAGATTCATATAAAATATCAAGTACCTCGTATTTTTTACACTGGTATTGCCAGCTCTATTCGTCAGCTTTTATCTCTAAAACTTTGAAATTTATATTACCATGTTCGCTATTTCATGATATGTATATCGCCGACGATGAACGTGTACCATCTGTTCGCTACATCGTTTCACCCCATACTTTTCAATAGTCAAAGAACTTTAATCCATTATCGAAAAATGAAGCTGTGCAAACGACACAAGTGTCTGCATCTCAAAGTGTATTTGGAAGAATAACCATGTTATATGTGAAAGATCACGTTGTTCTGGAAACTCGAGGTTTAGCTTGCAACTCATTACTGTAAAAGTCGAACTAACAAACAAGCATTCCTACTCATATGTATTATCATCGATTTTCTAATTGGTCAGACCGAGATTCGCAGCAAGTTGTACGAGAACTATTCCTAGATCACCACTTCTAAATAAAGTTTAATTCTTGTAACAATCTACATTTTGAATATTAAATAGCTACCCCATACATTTTAAATCAAACACGTTGTCGATGAAGTAATTACAGGGTAAATGGTTTAATACAGATTAAATATTTAATCAATTTTGTACGGTGCATGTTTAAATAGACAAGGCAATTTAACTTTATATAACTCACTACTTAGATTTCGAGAGCTGTACGAAATGTTTGTATTGCGAACAAATATAGAATAGAATTTAAAAGCTGTTATTCAAACTGCACCAACTTTTTTCACTTCTTTCTGTAGTAAAGAAATGGAATATTTCCTTCACACATATTTACAAAAATCACAGTGTGTGACAGTAAACCTATGAAACGTGTTTATGTGTCGAAAGAGAACCATCATAGCGTTGAAAAGATTGTGTAGTATATCAGCTATCGTATGGCACACCTGGAGGGAGTAGTTTACAGGCTTCTTCCCAGAAGTACGATGAACTTGAAATACAAACTGCAGTAGCGGGAGTAGGAGCAATAGGTCACGTTCTAAGAAAGATAATCTATGCTGTCCTAGCTTTAGTTAACCACTCTAACTGTGCTTTACCAGTAAGTTCAGTGAAATGTGTTATCTACAAAGCTTCTAAAAACTGAATTAAATTTGTCGTTTATATACCTACAACAGTCCAATCAAGCCACATACACAATTTTATTAAACACAGAAATACCAATCACATTAATTTTAGAGTAAATAATGTAGAAAGGATAATTTTCATGTCGTTAAACTGTGGAACCCTGGGTTGGATATAATATTAAATACTTTCAAATACAACAAAATGTTTGGATGCTCCTTGATATTTATACCTGGCTGTTAACGCATATTTTAGTTATGTATTGTGACATTCAGGGGCGGTTAGGAAATTTGGCGCCCCTATTTTCTGTGAAATATCATAAAATATTTTAATATAAAAGAGTTCAATGTGAAAACTCTGCAAGAAAAAAATTTGAATTTTTTTCAAAGTTGCCTGAAGCTTCTGTGTTTAAACCTTTTCCAATTTAATTTCCCCCAAATTTGCGGCCCTAGGCTCCAACCTACTTAGCCTATATGTATATAAATCCGCCTCCGATGACATTACATCATAATTTGAACGACATAAGATATCGGATATCATAAGATTTCCAAGTCCTGTTCCTACAAAATGGTCCTTTGTAATAAAACATCTCACATGGACTATTGGGAGCTGGACCATTGCCGAGGTAAGCACGTTTTCTCCAGCTCCTTCTGCCACCGTTTTACCCAATGAAATTCAAAATCTCCAGTACCATTTGGATTACAGCTGGTCGAGATAAGGCAACTTTATTACAGCTGGCAATGGCTTCTAGCCGGTAGGCAGATGGCGGAGGCCAAAAGATGTGGCTGCTCGTTGACGTAATTGCGAAAACCCTAGGCTATCCAATTCTTAGTTCTCTTACTTATAACAGTGTACATTGTGAGCTGTGAAATCACCACATGGAGAAACATATACATATGTATGTTGGTATGTACATTACCGCTCAAAAGTTTGGGTATACAATGTACTTACAATATTTGCATCCTGCATTCGAATACAAAATGTAGATTGTATACCACCTAATCGTACTTCGAATATTACACATGTGTCGAATGATTTTTGTGTCATAAAAGAGTTTGATTTACATATTTCTGTAGGTAATGTGATATTATGACGTTATAAATACTTGCCACCATTTTTTATTTTACAAAAGTATGTAAAATATTAGGAAAAAAGGTGAATCCTTTGGTAGAGGAACGCTTCAGAATAAATGTTTCAACATCGAATTGTGGATATAGCCTACTGCTTGTAACAAATATTTATATTTTACTGTTATTCATCAGATTACACGAAATATTATACATGAACTGTTTCAAAAGTTTCGGAAATATTGTACATTAAATTTAATCATTGAGTTAATTCTTCGAGACGATGATTTGGTATGGTATATTATGTATAATATTCAAAGTAAATAATACACGAATTGATATGAAAGTTATTATTGCAATTCCTGCAGCAATATCAAAATAAGAGAGAATTTTAAAAAAGTTTATTTTATAAAATGTTTGCAGAGGTCTCCTCATTAAATTAAATAAGACCGTCCACATCAAAAAGTAGGATGGGAAGCTATTTCCGTACCATACTTCATGTTTAAACATATTGGTGACACTTTTTCATAACTCCCAATTAGGTGGAAAGAAGTTCGATCGATTACGGTTAAACTTTAGATAAACTTGAAATTGAGATACTAATTACTGAAGTTTCGCGTAACACTTCGAAAGTTTGCGAATAAACGTGTGCACATTGACGTCAGCTTTATATACGTACTATTTCTCTTGCTAGTGTGTGATGTAACCAGACTTAATGCATTTCAAACTTCTAGCACTAGGTACTAACTAGATGCTAATATTGCAATCTGAAATAGGAATGTTATCTACACGCGAAACTCCCTTTCTGATTTACTTGCTTAATTTTGTATTATTTATGTAAAACCATTATGGTCAGTGAGAATATTCAGCATCAAATTTAAATGTATAGCTATTCTACGAATCTTTTATGTTAGAACGCTACGAAATTCTTCATGAGACACAAGTACCGAAACTAATGTACCATTGTAAAAATGTTAATGAATTAACATCGTAAATACTGGAGAATTTATATATCTATAATATATGAATAATTATAATTTATAAGGTTACTTACAGAAGTATTCCGTATACAGGATGAGTCACATAACTTGTCCATAATAAATATTTTCCTGCACTTTATGAACTAATAAATCATGCATAATTATTAGAAACAAATTAGTATTTTGTTTTCATTTTTTTATTATTTGTATGTGTATATAGTATGTATATGTATATCACTCATATGCAGTTTCATTTTTAAGCATCAATAAAATTATTTTTTTAAGCATAAAAGCTAATGTTTGATAAGATCGTAAGTTGCAACATTAAGAAATGGATGAAATCAAGAGGTTCGTCAAGGGGTTTAAAAGAAACATTTAACTCGGTAGTAGTCTAGTCATGATGTGGACAACGTTTCTGAGACGCCTCCAGCAGTCACGTTGAAACGAAACGCGACGTTTCGCTTGGCTGCGATCTCGTATTGCACCCATGAGTTCTTTAATGACCCCAGGACTACGTGTGCAATCGTTATTTTTACGAGAACGCTTCAAACGACCAACCTAAATAATGTGCTTTCGTGGGAGTACACGGAGCAATCCGGTTTGCAGAGTTAATCAAGATTGCTAATCGATACTGACAATGAGTAGTAAGAAACACGAATGCCATGTTTACTGTTTAATCTAAAGTGCAACAGTTGAGGCGAAATTTTATAGATTACTATTACAATAGCACGAGGGTAGAGAGATTCTCCCCCGTTTAAATTTTTTCTACGCGAAAACTTATGTTTCATACCTTGGACAAAACACAGTTTGTTATTCCTTAAAATAAGTCCCTGATAATATAGTTAGTCACCTGCTAGTGTTAGTAAGTATTACCTAACTATAGATAGTTTCTTAAAATAAGTTATAGTTAGAATGTAAAAAAGGTTTGAGGAACAACTAAATGCATATAAATGCATATCTATTCATTTTTATGCATCATTAGTATTTAGCCTCTTATAAGTTGCAGGCTTATATTCGCAAAAAATTTAATTCTTATACGTGAGCATGAGTTTATTATTATATGGACTTATTAATTGTTATTATGTAGTCAATTTTTCAGTTTTCAATTGTGTATAATTTTGTTGTTTACATTAATTTATAGTTTATGATACCCTTTTTCCCCTGAAAACATTTTATATATATATAAATCCATCAATTTATTGTGATAGTAAATGTTCCCGAAACTTTATAATATTTGCTAGACACTTCATTTTTTTTTTTGGAATGTAATGCAATTTATACATTTGTGGAAGCTGTTAATTTACTGGTTCTCAACTATTCAAACACGTGATCAAAAATTGTTTTATTTTGAGATGAAAAATCAGTGGTGCCCAAATAACAGAATAAACATAACATTTGTGATTAAATTTATCTAATGTCAAGTTGTTTTTACATTTGCCTATGAAAACACTGATCGATTGCATTTACTATGTGCGTCTGAAACATAAAAACCAACTGCTTGCACCAGTTTTGCAGATGCTACTTGTATTCCATGCGAATACCAAACACTTTTCTTTCACCGAATGTTTAAATGCAGATATTTAAAAAATCGTTTAAACAGACAAGAGATTCCAATTTCCTACACTCCATTAATTTCGTTTTCTGCTTTGAAAGATTTGGTCGACTTACGTCTCAATAATGACTAAAAAAAATAAAAGATGCACAGTTGCTTTCCTCCAAGAAGAAGAATTATGTATGTCATTAGTTTTCGTGTACAAAAACTAATGCATACAAAATTTCGCGACGGATGCAAAGGCCACATAGACGATTTAAGACATCCTGCAAACATTTGGCTCCACATTCAATCGATGAAAAGCAATTGAACGTGCGGAATTTATTTTCCTTTGAGCACCAGCGTTTCTCAGTAAACCATTTCTCGATGACCTAGTAGCAAGTTCGCCAATCAACGAGCGGCGAATTTACCAATATATTGACTGCAAGTAATCCATTTCAATCACGATAAGTTCCAGTTAATGTAGAAACCTTCCGTTACTGGCTAAACTAATAACAACGTGATAACCTAAAATCGTAATATGCAATTCGCAGCTCGATTCCAACAAATTCTACATCCGGCACCACAAGTCGGCTGCAGTGGCAGGTGCGTCGAACTGCATTGTCCGTGTGGAACCTCCGAAATTGTCGAGACCGCAAGGTGTTAGCTTCCGCATCGCGTTTGTACGTATGTATTCTACTTGCGCGACTCAAGGAAATGTACTACTGACAATGTGTACGTCCGATGATAAACTTTTACATGAATTACAATATTACAAATGCCAACTTGCTTCGTGATTTGGACTGGTTAAATTCAAACTCAGACACTCTGAAGTTATACAGAGCACCACATGATATTTTCAATTACACTACCATGAAAGTATTTGGATGCACCATCATTTTCTAAGATTATTTGTTTTGCTGAAGTTAACCCCTGAAAATCCGACTATTTTCCGATTTCTCCCATTTTCCAAAATCACAGTGGCAAAATAATTGAAAACGGAGAATCACATTCACACTGAATGATGAACACGGAAGACAATGACGAATTGGTAATGAGCTTAACGCCTTTTGTAGTCCACGCGGTAAGTCTACAAGTTCATCGGTATGTTTGCAGAAGGAATAAGCAAATTTCGTGGCAACTTCACGACCTGTTATTACCGGAGTTCCAGAATTGAACTGAACCACGGCCGTGACAATTCAAAGGTCTCCAAGGGTTTCCGACTGACTGAACTACCCTGACAGTTAAGTAACTCGAACGAGCTACATTTGCAATGGCAAATTATTAGTGGACTAATCTCACGGGTCTTCAGGAACTGTTCTTATTGCGTACGATGCGTGGCCAATGATTAGATGGCTTTGGGGTGTGATATAATATAGGTATTTTAATACAGAGTGGCGAAAGAAAATGGCCCTAATATTATAGGCCGGTATGGTACTTACAGTGATAAGTATGAAATACTTAATTAATATGGATCTCAAACTCAATGTTTTCGGTACAAAATGTAATTTTTCATTTCGGTAATTTAAATTAATCTTTTCGTGGCGCGTTGAATATATCTATGAAAATCAACCTGGAACATGTCATCAGGACTTACGACTTAATTGTAGCTCAATGACAAAGGATGTGCTGTTACCAGAACACTCTGATTTTTTCGAAACCGTGCAGGTTTGTAGAAGACCTCGATGGAAGTAACAAACAATTTTTCGTTTGTGGCTGTTTTCAGTTCTTCAGGGTGAAAACACCCGTTAAAAGTTAATGTGCGATTACCTACTTTCCTATATATCTTGAAAACTTTAGTAGATATAAAAAAATTATTACAATGAAAACTTAACATGTTTTTATAGTCTATAAAGCCACGTAATCAAATTGTTTAACATCTGTAATTTAATTAAGACAGGTTACCGACCACAAATTTTAAACAATTCGATTATATAGTTTTATACAGCATAAGAAACCATTCAATTTTCTTTATAACAATTCTTCAGGACTTTATAACATGTCCTGATTTTTTCGAGTGATTTTTGCACGAAAAAGGTCAGAATTTCAATTTTAAATAACCGGCATTTTGTTTTAAATTAATATTTCGGAAATTCCCTCTGTTAATCAGAGGATACATTAATATAATAACGAAATCTTTTTGGTTTTTTGATTTTAGATAATCTGGTTCTGAATAGCAATGCTCACCGCAAAACCAAATATTTAAAAAGGCTTCTTGAATGTCCGTTGTTGCTTTATTATAAACGTAAATATTCTTTAAATGATGCTCTTTTAAGTGCAAAGTGTCCTGTTAAATTATATGCTTCCGCTTTTGCAAAAAAAATCTCAAACATTCGTCTCTTTTCAGCCGCCTGACTAGGTATAACCCTTAAGTTGTGTTTTCACCTTGAAGAATCAAAAGTGGCACAAAGGAAAAATTGTCTAATACTTCTATTGAAGTCCTTTACAAACCTGCACCGCTTAAAAAAAAATCAGAATGTTCCCGTGCGAATGTTAATATCACTTTGTTGCCAATGCTTTTTAGATGAAACCTAGCATTTCAATATGGAAATGGATACAAAGCGCCTTTTGTGAAAGTGGCAGAAATTGATTATGCGACATTGATTTTAGTTTCTTCTTCTCCCTACGATATATACCTTTAATATTTTATTGGAGCCTCTTTTTAAACTTTGCCAAATAGATATGCGTTCTCAAAACTCTATGTACACTATTACTGAAAAATGTGTCTAGTCCTACACATGTATTATATGTATAATAGAAAGCAGATGACGTAGAATACTTTTGAAAAAGTGTAAAAATCTGAGAACATCGCAGGATCGGATAAAACACCTAGCCAAATGCACAATACGGTAGGATTTATCGCCTCTATCCAGAGCGCGATATACAGATGTACGATAAACCCATAACATTCGCGAAACTACTAGTAGAAACAGATAGAGCCAAGCTATTTATGGTTTAAACGTGAACGGTGCCTATTTATAAAATCTTTTAATTGCGAATTCTTTTGCCGCGTAATAATCACTCAAAAGTCTTATGACACACGTTATTGGTGACAAAATTGTCATACTGACTGTACCTACACTATGCACTTTGAACACTATACATTTAGTAATAGTAATGAAAAATTGTGGGACGAACTATTTTAAGTAAATAGATTCGAAACAGTTTCCCTGAGTCAGTAACACAATATAGGGCATTCGGGAACACGAATAGGAGAATATAATAGCAGAAATTTAAAAAAAAATGTTCATGCGTATGCCAACAATAATGGAATACGTAATAAAGGAACGTGGTGGATACATCGGTGAAAAGGTAGTAAATGTGTTTGTACCTTTCACGCTAAAGTTCACTTTTAAAGTTTCATGAACCTATACATGGCACGCGGAAAGATTGTTCTCACTAAACTTGATGCGAATAATTAACATTACCGTGTAATGATACGATCTGTTTAAAATATACGAGGCGGTATGTTATAGTAAGTGTTGCAAAAGTGTGATTCCTTTGAGACTGTACTAACACCCATTCTCCCATTGAGTCGAAATTTCCTGTCCCGCTTCGCCTATTCTAATCTCTCTCGCGTATAAAAGTGGCTATGCGGGATTTTCCCTATTGTTTCAGCTATTTTAGCAATTTGCTGATGTATGAAGCGTGCCAGGCGATGAGACGTGTGGTGTACGTTAGGTAGCGTGTTTTTTTAAAGTAGCTCTTAACAGCGGCGAATTTGAAGATTTCGCGCCCCTAGGCTGTCAGTCGTCGGTCACCCTTCCCACTAAATATCACGAAATATTTTAATTTAAAAGAGTTAAGACAATTTCAAAATTAATTCACTATGGCAACTCACATCTGAGTCATTGCTAATTCGCTACATGAAAAAAAGTGTATTATATTTAATATTGTCTTAAGCCTCTGTATTTAATGCTTTCCCAATTTATTTCGTTCAAAATTAATCGCCCTTTAAAATTTAAAAATTTGTCGCTTCCCAAAATTTGATGGTCCCCAAAATTTGTCGCCCTCGGCTGCAGCCTTACTTAGCCTATACCAAAATCTTAATTAAATTTCCTTTTGGTGTGTGCGGAAAGTAACTTAATAATTATTACGTTTCTGCGTATGAAGTCGGCTATATTTGGTCTAAAAATATGAAGCAATGTTATCTCATTTTAATCGAAAAGGTGGATGTAGCCCTTGACTGACGTCGGCTATGTACTACATAGAAAATATCCTTTGAAAAGTTGTAGATACCGTCATTTTTGCTGCACGAAGACTTGTATTATCGTACAACAAGATCACTTTTCACTCATTCATTAATGTGCCCCACTTTATTTTCTCGCTAATTTTAATTAAACACGTATATTTAATTCTGCTATGATTGTTGCTTCTGCTTTTATAAAGCTACAATGAGTAAATTCTACACTATCACAGAAACAATTTTTTTTTTTTGATAATGTAGTTGTCTTGATACTATTAAATTACCATATAATATGTCTAATTATATTATTTAAGAAATGGATTTTTGGAACAACAAGGCGGTTGCCATTATTCATATAAGTTTTTTCTCTTTACTTTTTACCAATTTCTTATAAAATATCGTTACCTGCAACAATTACGCCTTTAATGGTGTTTCCTTTTATTGTAAATTAAATTTCCATTGAATTATTTGAAGCTCTAATTAAAACTCTACGAAGTACATATTATTAAACTCTTCTTACATTAGCATACATTTCTCTGAATTCTGATTTTAATACTTCCATTACATTTACCATTATCCTGTAATTTGAATCCATAAATAAAAGTCACTTAAACCTCCCAGTGATTGATATCGCGAAATGTGAAAATGTTTAATAACAAATTGGCAACGTGTTTCGAACATTAATGCACCTGTAGAGGCATCTTTTCCTTTAACAAGATGAATGACAGTTAAACAACGACAGCACGATGTAATTTTATTTATATCATACGTTCAATTTACTCTATCATAATACGAAATTTAAATTCAAGGAAACAATATCCTGCATGCAACAAGCAAATAGATATTACACACAAGTGCGTGTGCGCTGGATCTGTGTCGAGGAACGTAAAAGAAAGCAAAATTAAACCACGTTAAGTAACTTTCTACCCTTGGGACCGGTAATACTTATTCGAGGGGAGCTACGATTCCACTCAGCCTGCTCGTGCCTACAGGAAGAACATCTCGAGGGCTCGCGAAATTATATAAAAAAAAAATGTATTTTTGTATGAGAAGAAGCAAAAGGCCAACCAAAGTGTCCATCCTAACGTAAGGAACACGTGTAATGCACAGAATCATGCCAGCAAATAATCCTTTGCTGTCCTCATCTTTGCGCCCCTCGTAACCTGACGAAGTGGCGACCAGCCGGCTTCCGTGTTTAATTAACTCCAAGAAATATCTTTTAATTATAAAACTATTCCGCGGACGAGAGACGTGGCGCCACATTCCAACATTATAACAGCCGGCGAGGATTTACATTTCTTTCGTTCCTTATTTGGTCACGGCGGCGTAGCCGAGAGGAAGCAATGGCGGCGACGGAGCAGGAACGAGGGCCACAGTTCCTTTACCCACGGCAACGTTATGCCACCTTTCACTGAAATTAATTCATTTGTCTTTCTTCCTTCAGACAGAAACGGCTAACGTTTTAAGTTCGTTAAAAAATAAAACGGAATTAAAGGCACTCGACGAAAAAGTAACAGAAACACAATCCAACGTTCCCACTGCAGGTAAACCTATTATAGTCGGACCGATGTCGCTTGACTCTCTGCTTCTCTGGTTTTCACGTTCCTCGTTACACTTTCCTGGCTACGGTTCCGATTATTCCCCCACTTCCACGTCCTTTTTTTAGTCGCCGTACAGTAAACACATAAAAAGACGTTCACCTTTATGTTCCAACTAACAAGCATCCGGGACCACGGAGGACGCGCGTTTCTCCTTTATGGAAAATTAAAAAATTTAAAGAACTCTTTGCCTGGTTACCGACCTACGTTTCCTTCTCAATTATGTCGGCCTGGCTGTTATATTTCAGACTTCTTTCATAAAACCAAATTGCACGCAAAACTTTTCGCTTTTTGATAGGAAATTATTGTAATTCTGTAAAGGGAACTCTTTAGGGCTTCTGGAGTTGGCATATTTTTCATGGGATCTAAACAAAAACGACGAAATAAACAAAAATGCATAGGTACATGTATTATTAAATTTCATGAATAGATAGTCTTTTAGCGAGGACCCAGAATTCCTCGTTATAGATGTAGGCCACTTTTCCAAATTGTACTTTTTGTGTTTACTCTCCACTGAATACAGATTAAAGAGCTAAAAAGATGTAGCAAAAGTACTTTTATAATTTGTAGTTTGGAAATAGGATAGAGCCTAATTCGTATCATTATCAAAAAAAAAAATAATGTGTTGGAAAAAGAAACTTAAAGTGCGAACTATAAAGTATAATCTCATCATCCGGGGCTTTGTTCAATTTTCAAGGTAATCGGATTTGATGGATTATGTGTAAACGCATTAATTTATAACTCATCAAGGTGATTTGTAGTAATGAGGCAATACATAGTCAAATTTGGATTTTTAAACATTTAACTACACCGCTTCATTGTTAAACTGGTAACTCTTCACATTGGTAATATCAGAATTTACATTTCTACAATTAATGTGGTTATTATGGGTAATCAAGACTGTAGGCAAGTCCATAGTACCTTTACCTTTTTTACCCTCTAATACTTTGCTACTTAATTTAAAACTTTTTTAATTGTTATAATCGTTCAACATATTTAAATATTCACGGAAATTTCATAATCATCGATATCTAAGTGTGTAAACGATACAAATAATTAATAGATACATAAATTTGAACACAAAAGTTGAAAAATTCAATAGAATTTAAAATAATTATACGTGCAACCAAACAGAAGGAAAACATTATAATTACTTCAGCATCCTTAATTCGTAAACCATGATTCTGTATATAACAGCACACTTTAATGAGCTTTTAAATAAATAGCTGGTATGTAAAACAATTTTAATTTGATAATTTTTTAGATAAGAGATCGTACAAAAAAGACAATTTCAACTCCTCTTTTCGATTTTCTTAAAAAATGAATTATACCCCATACATAGAATAAACTGATAAATAGATGAATATTAATGATAAAGAACGAAATGTTTTTTCGTACAATCTACCTCGCCATTTTATTCGGAATTAAGTTCGGTTAAAGAATGTTACAAAACAGGAAATCATTTCTAAATGTAACACTGTTTTTTTGTACCAAATTAATATTTAATCTTAATCATGTATTTTATTTCTGCTCTTCCTGTTTGAATACTTGTACATTAAACCTTAATCTGTGGCTAACATTCTCGGTTTATACTCATATTCTAAGATTATCCGTTTATCATGTATTTGAAGAAAGGAAGAAGTATTAACGTATATCGATACGTTTGCAAATCAAGTACAGTACTTGAATCCCTTGAGTATGCTGAATAAATGGTAATACTACTAACGGACGTAGTAGTATGTATGTTATATTCATCGTCGAATTTCCTTCCTTATACGCGTATGGCACAATATGGCAGAATAACGTTGGAACCTATGAAAGTCTCGATGACAAATTTCATGCTTCGACGATTGCTAGTTCTAGCGAATTTCACGGTTCATCGAAACTGCCTTTTCGATCGAAAACTCTGCTTGCTCTATTTAATAGAGAATTAAGTCTGACAGACGTACACTGTAGATACGTAGATGTGAACGATTCAACAAAATTTAATATCGTTGCATTTCCATTCGAAATTTTCTGTCTTAATTGGCGTAAATTATTTAAAAAAAATTCCAAGATAATTATGCAGAATGTAACTACAAGTAAGTTTTAAAATCGCACTTTATAAATTATGAATCAGTTTAATTATATCAAAATTATTTAAATTTTAAATATTTTAACAAATTGTGTAATAAATGTCCATGGAACAAATATTTTAAGCTATGCACCTGCTTAATAAGAATATTTTTTTATACTTTCACTAAAGTTACTTCGAAATCAGACATTTAACAACACAATGTATCTGCACGGAAACATCTAGATATTTCTGCCACTTATCACTCAATTCCCATGCCTATCCGATTAATTAATTCAATTTATATAGAGTAGAACATCGATTATCTGAACGCTAGTTAACCGAAATGTCGATTATGCGAGACTCAATTATCCGAAACATCAATTATCGGAACGAAAGACTCACGAGTCCGTAAACAATAACATTATGCTCCAAGACATGTGTTTAAAGAGATATTACAGAGAGAGTTTATTACGCACTTTATAATTTACCGACCATAATAACACGGAAATCTTACACTAGGTTGAAAAACTTAAATTTATAAGCCTGCAGCTAGTATATGATAGGTAAATATTGAAACAGCGCGTTTCCTATTTTGAAAGGAACGTAAAATAAATTTATTTTTTCATCAATTACGCCACTACGTTAATAAAAATAATACCTGCCTATTAAAATATTTACCCCTTTTGAATCGAACAATTTTCTATTTTAAATTTTCCACAGCATTAAAAGGAACGCAGCTTTTGCAAATTAATTGTTTCTCTACTCTTACCACTGCAATACATAAAACGTCGAATTAAAATGAATTTCATCGTGAACGACACGTATACAGATACACCCTTAACAAGCGTAAGGCTTGAGATACATACATGATTAATTTTTGTATGAGCACGTCTTCGTGTATTTAGGGCAGGATGCACCACGCGGCACGCACGTATTTTGCACTAATTGTGGCACGCACGTGCGGGCGCAGTTTAAGAAAGCATAAAAGACCCTCGCAGTTTAATGGGCAGCACGCGTGTCTCCAAGTAACAATTGCTGGAGACATCTGGCATTATACCCAGCATGTCTCCGGGCAATGGCGTCACTATGCTACGCTAAAACTATATGTGTATAGCAGCAGTTTTTGTTTCATAAATAAAATAAAATTGAATAAAATTAGTTACAAAATAATTTGATTGTTATGCTGTCAGTAAAGAATTTTACTCCATCAGAGGTTGTGGAGGGAACACAAATAGCGCAAATTTTTAATGAAATCCTGTCATACACGGTCACAATTGCACTTCTATAATAGGAAGTTTGACAATAGGCTACTCTATTAGCTAAATCGGTGTTAGGGATTGGGCTGCAATTCCATCTCATGCAGTGGAAGTTGATCCAATTACGAAACATTCAAGTAATAATTTTGTAGGCTAAAAAATTTTAATTCTGGAAGGTTTAATTGTGAATACTTGGCTAACTGCAATCGTAAATGATACAATTTGAAATGACAAAAATTTATGGGGATCTAGAAGAAGAGTGGAAGAATTTATAATCACAGATTATTAATAAAAATTATCAACACCTGTTCAGTTTGTTAGATGATTTACTTTGCATCATACTTTTATGTCTAAATTTCTTGAATCATTTAACCTCATTACATATTTTATTTTCCATTAACTCCTTCATGGACGCATATGTATATGCGATCAGGTAGGGTACCCGTGTGGGACGTAGTTCAGTAAGCGTTCAAAACAAATCTAAATGTCCACTAGTTAAAATAGTGATAGATGTAATAGTTGTGATATAAAATAAAAAATAAAATTAAAAAATGAGTATTTGACTGTTTATTCTTTACAAATATTAAAAAAAAAAAAATTTAAAAAGCATTTCCTTTACTAATCGCCAGTAGCGAGTTCACTTTTTGTTGGTTGTGTTATTTACTTGTTTAGCGTAATCAAATAAAATTTCGATAAATCTGTAGTTAGAAATAATATTGCTTTCTTCTTTGTTATTCTTTCATGAATAATTATGTGGGCAATCTCTCGCAAAGACGCGAACCATCTCTCCGAACGGCGAGAGCCATTTCTCCCGGCACCTCGAGGTGCCGGAAGAAATGGTCAGATGTCATGACTTCAGCTCTCAATCCGTTTTTCAGCAAATATTGCCTTAAATCAAATATCGGCCACTGTTTCTGAATCAGCATAAAATTGTACACATATTAGGTTCATTCTGATAAAATAAATAATATCAGTGTTAGATTTAATAGCCTTTTTATATCACGTGCACCAACAGCCCCGGATTTACTCTGCCACTAATTGTAAGTTCTACGATTCTCATCTCTACGTTCCTCTCTAAAACATCCCAATTCTTCAAAACGTTTCTAATGATTTGTATCAGAATGGAGCACATTCTATAGAATTTTCTGAATTTTCTAAAAAATTATGATGGAAACCTTGTAACGAGTAACGAATTTTACGCTAATCCTCTATTCCTGGTAGAAGAAGAAAATGACGGGGCCTGCAGAATTGGGGAAATCCTCTAGTAAACAGCCGGTTACCGGAATAAAAGTTCAATATTTCGATGCATTGCACACACAAGCCGGGACGTGTTTGTGCAGTTGACAATATACAGGTTGGCTCTGTAGGAGAAGTGAAGGAAGGAGGCAAGAAGTGGAACGCGAGAATGCAGTCGATGTATGCATAGTACCTACAATGTAAACAGGGTACACAATATCTTTCCGAAGTCGACATTACTGCTTTATGCCACGCGAGAATTCGGGAATGCAAAGCTGGGTGGTGAATGGGCCGTTTCAGTCGGGCTGTGTCGATCTGTTTGAAATTAGTGGCCGATTCTCAATTGTATTCTTCGGCGATTCCATTCCCATTTTTCTGCATTCCAGTCTGTGGTCGTATATTTACCAGACATAGTGTGAAATGATACAGTATTAACGTGATGACTACTTAGAACTACTTGTGATATAGAAAATAAGGCAACACTCTTAATAAATTAACACATAAATCATTACACTGGATTAACAGTAAAATCAATTTAAGATTCTAGGATTTTCTAGAATCTTTGGTGGAGAGTGTTCGGTAATTGTTTATATAGATTTTTGTATTTTGGTATGGTTGCTTGAAGAGCGTATAATAGGTAGTGCTGAAAATATTGAAATATGAAAACATTGTCCATTTCAAAATTAATCGCCGATAGAGGTATTAATTATCTAGATATGTCTGATAAAGGGAAGTTCGAAATACATAGAAATGGAAATGTTGCAAAACGTGACTGCAGATATGCAAATGAATATGCGGCATCTGTAATTGTACACGCAAATATATTCATTCAATTGCGTCAAGGTACGTATATATATAGTGTATGTATGTATATGCATTCATCTTTCTCTATCTTAACTTCTATCATTTTGCACTCTTTATGAGATTATATATACATGTGCCTATATAATTTTAGCCGTGTACTTAACTACGTTGCGTTTAGAACCGTTTTAAAGGTGACCTATCGTAATTACTTCATTGTTTATTCTAATTGCTCTCCCCAAGTATGAAGAAATATGTTGTAGTGCTTGTAAAAACAAACGTAGCAGCACCCAACAGATAACTATGTATGACGTTTTACTTTTTATGTAAGAAACATTGTGATTCCAAAATATAGCATGGAATTAATGTAACGTTTCTCAAATCTCGTTACGTATAGTTACAGAAATTAGCTGGAACTATATTTAATTAACAAAACTTATGATATCTAAATATATATTATATATTAACTAAAAAGTGATGATATCGATTTGAAACTTAATAAGTACCATACTACAATATATTGGTAGATTATTAGTTGATATATGTGACTTATGGAACTTGTGAATTTCGATGATTAATTTCCCTAATCAAGTTTAGTATATCTACTAAAATTTTAGACATGAACTATTGCTTTAATTTCAATATAATTACATGCTTATTTATCTAATTATTTAGATCAAAGTTAAAGTTGAACTTGCCTGCCCCAACCTTTCATTCTCGTGATGACTTAATTACTTCAGTTATTTTGCATTCGAGTATTACACGACTGAGGGCAAGTGTACCGAAGTAATACAAATTCAATAAAAGTGGAAAATGGGGAAAATTTTTTTCACTTTACGCTCGTATCAATTTCTTGTTTATTACTCACGCACGAGTAGTTATGTATTTGAAACAAACACGTGACTCTTCTACTCACAGTATCGAAGGGAAATTCTAACATGTTATCGAATTTGCAAGTATGTATCCACCCTCCATACGTTTTCCTCTACGAATATTTTTTAATCAGCGTAATTCATGATACATTGATTGCAAATGGCAATTTCAGCCGGCTGTATGCCGTACGCCGATTTTAATATTACATACGAGTGCGTTCAGGCACAACTGCACGAATGGACATTTATTTTCATTGAATCTTTTAATAATGTATTCTTGTCAGATAACCGACGGTTCAACTGTCAATTATCAGCTGCTGCGACACGTAAAATATTTTTCGAATTTGTGCCGCGCAACCAGCGCAATTGAATAAAGGGTGGACGGGAAAGTGGTCACGGTCTGGGTAGCAATTTATCGATTTATCGATTCATCTTCACTGACTTGTACAAATCAAATAAAACTGTGGATAACAATTATATCATAATTGTATAAATAGTGTTACGATTGGAAGCACTGGCAGAACCATTGATACCAGCCAAGAATAAAATGAAATTCAGCCTTTTACACAGAACCCCGATATCCTCTAATGATTTGCTTTGTGGTAATGAATCGTTATAGTTACATAATGCTACACTCCTTGCAAACACCACGCCAACTTCATTAATATTTTAAACAAAAACAATGATTTGATACAGATGGCACATGATCACAAATAAAGCAACGAACATCCAAAATGATACGTTCAATAGGGTAAACAAACCAGTAAATGACCGAATTGTTGAATGAGAAACCCAGTAAATGACCGCATACTTTTATTAAGAATTGTACTTAGTAATGTTTGTTTAATACGCAAAACTAAAAATATGGAATATTAAAAGTGCAATTACACTGTATTTATAAACAAATAGTAATTTTTAAATTTATAATTGACATTTCTTTGCCTAATTGTCATTCACTGGTATGCGGTCAATTACTGGTTGATGACACTACTTGTTTCTTTTCTTAATTCTCGAAAAATTATGTTTTTTTAGCCATCATACTATATAGCAAGACCCGTTAATCCACTTGAACTACCCAGAAATCTTAAACTAATTGCTACGTTACTTTTTCTAAAAATTCAAACAAATGGTCTGAAATATTTCGATATGGACTTTGAATTCTGATAATACCACAGAACCCGCGTATCTGCTGGTTTATTCCTCATTATGCAGAGTATGCAGCATAAATAAATAACAATCATATTTGCCATATAACAACGTAATTTTCCACAAGCACTGAATCTCACATTTTGCACTTTAATTATCAGGATTCCTTTTCGCTCTCCAGCAAACTTTATAATTATCCATGTAATAAATTCAGGTTATTATACTATTATTATACACAAAGAAAACATCCTGTATAGTTCGTACTTTATTACCACATAAATAGTCTAAATATTCTCCACATTTCAAGCACGAACAAAGGTGAATCAATTCGCATAAAAGGAATACACAGCTCCATTTAAAATAATTAAAATCCAATTGCATTTAGCGTACTGTAATGCATTCAAAAGAATGCATCCGCGGGAAATTAAAGCGCGCGAAACAGTGTGCAGGTCTCAACTACGATTTTCTTTCATCGTCACTTTCAAAACCGCCATTGCCCATTCCCATTGTTACAATTGCCCTCCGCATTACCTCCGTAAGATCCCAATGATATTTACAGCAAATCTTAATGTTACATTCAGAAGCGGAGCAAGAAGATTTTTCCAATTTAGGGAATTAATATACAAACGCAATCGGTCTCGCTGTAGATAAAAATTCGACGAAGGGGCGAAAGTTGCAAATAGAGAACGTTGGAGGAGTTGTAAACGGACAATGGTTTCCGGGGAGCGGACAGCGCTGCCACTTTAAGCTGCGAATCTAACGTCCGTCTGCACGTAGCTACTCTTTTCTCCTAGAAAAAATATGCGTTTTCTTCTCTTCTCTTTTTCTGCAAGTTTTAGAATTATGATACGTACGCCTCTCAAGAAACTTAAGTCACTCCTAACTTTTACGAAATTTTCAGGTTAATGACCTTGCGTCCCCAAAATTAGTTTGGATAAAATTTCGGCATTATAATACCTACGTTGATGTGTGACTCTAGTTTATACGTTTCGCATAAATAAGTTCTCGGCTTTTTTTTATTGTTCTATACCGCAGAAACCAAGGTATTCAGGGTTTGGACATTTTTTATAAGTATTTGGAATAGGGCTGTAACGAGTATTCGAATAATCTAAGTATTCGAATATTCGTATCCGAGATTTCGAATAATTTATTCGAATAGTTGAAGAATTAGGAGTATTCGAATATTCGAATAATTAGGAGCATTCGAATATTCGAATAATTAGGAGCATTCGAATATTCGAATAATGAGGAGCATTCGAATATTCGAATAATGAGGAGCATTCGAATATTCGAATAATGAGGAGCATTCGAATATTCGAATAATGAGGAGCATTCGAATATTCGAATAATTAGGAGCATTCGAATATTCGAATATTACAAAAGAAAAGAAAAAGGGTAAGAATTATACAGGTAGGAAATATGTTACATTATTACTAAGAATTATTCACACTAAAAATTATTAAACTATTATTACTAAGAAGTATTAATATTGAAAAATACCAATAATTATAGAACGTTATCATTCAGAACAGAGACACTGTGACAATTAATAACAGACGACAGGGATAGAGTACTACACTTTCTTGAATTTACAATAATTTTTGTAAATATTTGAAAGTATTAGGCAATTACAGAACTCCCACCGGACAACTTTATAAATCAGACTGATAACAAATTCTTTCAATTTCTGTGTCGAAAATTAGTACCTTAAGATGCCATAAAAAATTGATTAGAAACCTGTCGTAGAAGGAACGAGATAACTCAATCCTTTCTTATTTAACGATTTACAATTACTTATACAAAGAGCTTTTAAATTTAAGAAAAAATGTGACATTAAAATTTAGTCCTTGTCGCCACATTTAGTAAATCATACTGGGCTATCTTCTTATTCCGTGGAAGCTTGTCACCTTTTAAAAAACTTTTCAATCATTTTCCCCTTAAAAATAATTACTTTGAACCTGTTTTGACGGCATTTGTAATTTAACAATTCTCTTACAAATGACCGGCATTCCTTTGCCAATTGATGAAAGTGGAAATCTCAAAATGTTGGTCAACCTTACTCTGACTGATTCTTATTACTTACTGCCTATTGGCTCGACGTTGCTCCGGCACGAGTGCCAGAGTATCACAACAATCGATGCTATTCAATAATTTCTATTCTGGTTTCAGGGTGCAATATCTAAAACACACCGAGTCACGGTATTTTCCGAGAGTGGAGGACCTACGGCGGACAGGAAGAGGGATCTGGTGAAATAATATCGCTGATGGAAGTGAATCCGTTCGGTCCGACCGAATTTAGGCAAAGCAAACGAGCGAAATTGAACGAAAGACTAGTCGAACGTTTTCACAATTCTGCCCTTTACGATATTTATCCTCTTTTTATCCTTTCTTCTTTCGAATCTATACATCGAAACTAAGCTGACAAAATTGAATAAACAATCGAGCAAACAATTTCTATTACGATATTTCTAACAAAATTTTATTTTCAACTTCTGCTTGGACTTGCACTTAGACACTTGAAGGATTTCCGACTTTGAGAAAATCTCTTTTACTTTCTTTGCCACGGAAAAGGAATTCTACAAATAATACAGAAACTTTGCATCATCCTACCTAACTGTAGATTTGCAACTGAATTTTAAGACACAAGCTGTCCTATGTAGAAATGATTTAGAGAAACAGAGGGGAAGAGATGGGAAAATAAAGTGGAGTAGTCTATCAATAAATAATCAAGAATGGTCTTAGGAATTTTTCGATAAGCGAAATTGAATTTGACGACCCAGAAGCCTGAAGTAGATAGCCGGAAGAAAATCTGTTGGACATTCCCAGGGGCTACTTGCAATCTAAAACATCGGATTAATCATCCACGTTCTACGAACAGCAGTTTTAATAGAAGTAGGAACAGATACGATATAATGTGATGCGGAAAGGAAATGAAAGTTTTCAATTCTAATATGCAAAGAAGAACGGGATCTCTTCATACCGTAGATCGCCGGGTCCACAGTGGTGATGAAAGTGAGGTTGCGCGAGAGGTGATTCGAAATCGACATTTTGTTTATCCCAGGGGTGTTCGTAAAACTGATCCAATCATCGTCTTGGCGTGGCTAGGGCCAGGGGAAGCAAGGATGAACTAGCTGTGAATGGTCAGGCAACGGATCCTTCCGGACCACCTGACTAGATCGAGATACATTGCTATACCTGTACGTAGGTGTCTGTATACTTTATCCCTCGAAGGAGAAGATAACCCCCGAAATCACCGAACCGGGGCGTGGAGAATTCTAACCGCAACTTTCCACCATATGCAAATTCCCTGAGCCACCTCTGGGGCTTCTCTAGTGGACTCTTGTGTAATATTTAACGGACGTAGTATGGTAAGAAGATAAATAAGCTCTCATTTTCAGTACATTCGCAACCTCGTAAAATATGGAGATAGATGTATCCATTGGAAATAGATATTTTGATTAGGAACCGTTGGTTAAAGGAACATTATGTATGTTTTCGAGGAAATGGTCCTGGGTGATTTTAATCGTAGGTATAGCATTTTGAAAAATATGAATTAGATATGAAAGAACACCATGGGCTGTGCATTTTTAAATTATTTTAGAATATGGTGTTTATGTCAATTACGATTGTCAAATTTCAACAGTAATTTAGTGGAATTTGAAATTGTTTCTTCGAAAATCATTAATTTTCATATATCAGTTTACTGAGATTTCCTGATTTTCACAATAGAATTTTATTTACACACTATACATGTATAAACTGAAGCTGTAGAAATGTGTAAATAGCATAATAAATCAAGTCTGTAGGTACACTGAATTTTTTATCGAATTATTACCCACAAACAAATCCATGTAATTTATGGCACACACGTCTAAACTTGAATTCAGAGAAATGAGCCTATTCATGTGCATTAAAAATCATGTTCAAACGATATAAATAGAAGACATTGAAAAATTCACTCATCTTCGTTTAACCTGTCCTAAGTATTCTGTTTCTCAGATACTTAAATGTGTATTTTAAAAGCAACGGTGAAAAGATTGTATAATTTATATTGGAATAAATTCATGGAAATACATGTGCATGCATGAAGCACGCAAACGTATAAATTACATATGCGAATTCGCAAAGCCATTCTTTAAATCTCTACAGGACTCTTGTGCGGTATTTAACGGTTGTAATAGGATACAATAACGAATAGTGCGCCTGTTTTATTCAATTCAGAATTGTAGAGGCATACCTAATGTAGGTATATCTTAATTACTTTCCTTGGCAACGTACAAACAGAAAATGGCCAAAACATTTCTATCATAAATCGAAATGAGATTCGCGTTTCAATATCACCTTAATGAAAAATGCGATTAGTTAAGATTTTTAACAACTGCAGTGATATAATACAGTAAGACACTGCTATTTCGAGATTTGCAGCGTCATCATTTCCTTAAGTGAATTTTCACTTTTGCCAGTGATCTAGATTTGACTCCGTGCCGTTCCTACTGTCAGATCAATACCACATTCCCATTACAGAAAAGTATATTTGGAATGTTCATCTAAACCGAGAAACGGATTACATACATATACCTATAGTAGATCTACGCTCTGAAACTCCGGCGCGATAAGTGCAGGCATACAGGACAGGTTTCTCGCTTCTTTTTTTTTTTTTTGAAAGATAGATCGCGAATATCCTTGAATGAAATGTCGTACTTTAACAAGTGCGGTAAGAGTGACATCGATTTTACACCCTCGTTGGGAAACGACGTGTACGAGAGAAATGTAAAAGGATATGATGAGACATCAGTAAATGTTATAGCTTGCCGATATTTGGACCTCTGCTTCGTCAGCATTTTTGTAAATAACAAGATTTATGGTGAAATTAACGGCATTTTGGAAATGGTGCATAGGTGTAAAAATTCTTCTTAAATTGTAAAAAAGGCAACCATAATTATTGAAAACGAGCCAAGGAGAAGTAAAATCATTTATAAATATATTGTGTTTTAGATGAAAGCGTATTCAAATTGCAAACACTTAAGTCACGAATATGTATTCATAATATTGATAACTAAACTTGAGGCATTCTTAATAGAAAAATGTGAAATATTTATAAGACAAAAATACATATATTTTAAATAATCTTAGGAATGTTATTTTTTTATTAAGAAATATTGATCTTCGAACTTCATAGGTATGTTGAATTAGAATATTAGCAGAAGCACCCCGTTCCAATTCAACCTTTGTAAACCCTATATTTTTTTGTTGTAAGGGAAAAAGCGACATCATGGGAGCGAATCAACAGCAAAGGCTTATTTGCAAGTATATTGTTTAAATTTCACTATCAAGGAGAGGCGACGACTTTCGTATTTTCGTCAGTGATAAAACTGGAAGAAGCTTCGCCCTTTGAAATGTGCATCTCATTTTGATACCAAAGCAAACATAATCAAGCCACTTTGGCCTCAGCTTTGCCAGCCACAATAAATGACACAAGATTATATTTATCACGAGATATGAAGGATTCACAAGACGAGGTCTTCCAATTTCTCGAGGGCCTCGTACACCAATGTTACCATGAGTATATTATATCCAGCTCTGTGAGTGCCGACTTAAGTATTTATTTTACTACGTAGCTCGCGCAGAGTCTACCAATTTTCAAAACGACCCCTTCATTAACTGTTCTTGTTTATTATCATACGGCGGCGTACTGAGTACGTCTTTAAAGCAAACTAATCAAAAGCGACCTACTTTCTCTCGAACGACACAACAAGATGAAAAGTAGATATCATTCTCACAACTGATCATCGCACTATCTTCTTATGCCAGTTTAAATTTTTTATGTTACGTTTTACATTTGCCTTCTATTTGTGCAATATTTAGAATGACTGTTTGATACTTCATACTAGCATATTAATATACATTGACATTCTTAAATACTGTAAACTGACACTTCAACTTAATAATTTCTACTAATTTTATATACTTACGTCGTATAAGAACTTTCGTGTTCATATTTTGAAATATTTTAATAGATACGTTTCCTACATATACGAAATTAACTGTATCTACCATCTGTCATGGTATCTTTGGAATTAAACGTGACAAAACAAAGTAACCATGAACTTTATCCTTATTATACTTTGAAAAAGACAAAAAGGATATTCACTTCACTTATCAAGCGTTTAAAACATTTCAACTTTACTTGTTTCCTTACAAACGTTTTTTTTTAAATAACTATTAAAACAATCTCGCTAAATTTACAACACTATGTGGAAATGTGGCCTTTTGAAAAATCACTCCTCATCTATGAATTTACTTTGTTCAGGCAAATTAGAAATTCCCAATCCTGCTTCTTCTGTTACTGCTGTTATGTGGGTTCGTAATGCTCAGCAAATAGTGGGAAAAAATTTGCGTATTCTGTTTCACTTAATACGAATTGATTAGTGTTATTTAAATCGTTTAAAGCACTTATGTCTTGCTTCTTCGATTATCACCCATCCCGTGCAAATACCACCCCACTGCAATATTCTCAAACAAACAGACATCGTTCGTCACAGTTTCCTCTGCTTATATTATTTTATCAGACGTGACTGTTTTAAGGCATCCACACGCATAATTCGTCCATTATAATGCTTTATAATAATAGTCACGTATCCTTTTAACAACCGCGCTGCAAAACGGTATCATACAACTGCGCAAAGCTGACTTTCATGAATTTGAAATTTGGACTCATCGGTCCACAACACTCGCTGCCAGTTTCTAATAGTTTATGAGTGCGGAGTGTGTTCTTCTTTCTACATAAAAGAGCTTTTTGATTTGAGCTGAGCTAATATTATAATCGTGTTTTCCTAAGATTTATACGAATCAATTAATATTTTGGAGGATGTAAGTTAACCCTCTATAACACCGTGTAACTTTGTGGTAACTTAACACATTATCTATATTTTATATTGCATGTGCTGATCTACAAATATTCGATAAATAATTATTCCAATATGAGATATTTTATAATAAAATGTTAAGGAAATGGAATGGAACTATTATTGTTAATCCATACAAAATATTTGATATCCATCAACGTCTTAGAAATTTTGGTTGGAGAGAGTTAACGAGAAGGTATACTGAAGCAGACAAACGATCTTCACAGATTGGACTGCGAATTCATTAGACTTGTTAAATATTGATTCACTATACTGTTATTACTAGTAGAAACAAGTATTACCATCATGCCGATTTCACAAGCGTATCCAAAATTCAGTATCCAACACACATATCGAACTACATTCGTATCCAAAATTCAGACATGTGCTACTAAAGACAGAGCAAAGTGAATGATCGAAGAAAATAAGGTATTGTTAATCAGTGTCAAACTGTACGAGACACAACCTTACAAATGAATGTTAATCATCTTATTATCATTTGGTAGTTGGCAAGGATTAATACAGTAAAGATGGCTAAATGGGTTCCGTAGAAGTTGAGCAGCGTTGAAAAGCTTAAGTGAATGGATATAACCCGCTTCGTTACTCCAATGGAGAAAATCATCTTTCGTGATGACAATGGATTGTGTACGATAATCAGAAATAATCGCGAGTACGATTGGATAAAACCATCAAAACCATCGTTGCCATTCAGAACAGATAATGGTTATTAGTGTTATTACTTGATTATTATATGCAAATCGTAGGATTTATTCGCGACAACTTTGTAACATCAGAAACGATCACAGCAAGTGCACATTACAAAGTAAAATTAAAAAATACGTATTTAAAGGTATCAAAAAAGGAAACTATATGAGTGAATAACAAAAGCTTCCCAGTGAACGATAAAGAAAAGCTTCTTTCACTAACAAGGGAAGTTCGACAACTCGAAAATTCAAAGAAATCTGAAACTTTGCAGAAATGTAGCTCAACTGATGCGAAGAACGTAACTATTTTTTGTTTCGGCAATGAAACGGCCCTGAGGGTCAAAATATCCCCTCAAAGAAATTGTGGGTTTTCATATTATCTTAAGTATTTTGGTAACCGAAAAAGTTATTGAAAAAAAGTTGAATTAAACTCTTTATGGTTTTTGATATCCTATAAGATGGTGATAAAGAATTTTTCAAAAAATTCAACTTTTAAATTATAAAATGCCACGTTCCGTAAAAATTGACAGCTTTTTGTTTCATAATAGTGGTTTCTAATGGACTGGACTCAAAGGAAATGCCGCGCGGCACCGCGTGGGGAAAACAACACCCTGCGATTCCTCACTGAGTGTTATAGCTTTATTCTTTATTCTATCGATGTGGATGGGCCACCGTTTCTTTGTGTTTTTGTCAATGAAAATCATACGAAATGACATGTAAATCGGACTATTCATATTTTAACGGAATTAGCTAGCATTTATGCAAATAAATTTTTCACGTAATTTTTTTCATTATGTTTCGAATTACGTCATTCTTGGTATTATTTTTATCAGAGAAACATAAGGAATCGATTGGCGTGATTTCCGCAAAGATCTGGTGACATTTTTCACCTCTTCCTGTCCCATCGAGAGTCGAAAGCTATAAAACTTATTGTCAGCGGGGCATCGCAGCGTGTTGTTTTCGCCGCGGGATGCCGCGGTATTTCGTTTGGTATTTCCTTTGCATCCAGACGCGGGAGGATCACCGTCTGTTATTAGAGTCAGTCAAGTGTTAAATATGGAACAAAAGTGCGTTATGCATAATATATAGCGTGGTAATAATGAATGGCGACGGAAATATAAATTCCATTTGCATCCCAGATAGCCCAAAATATATACCATGCATATTGGGAACATTTTTTGTGACCGCCAATTGATTTTAGTGATCGCAAAGCGTAGTTCTGGTTTGCAGTGTTCCGATATAGAGATGAGGTATTTCAAAATGATCTGTGAGAACAAATTGAAGAAAATTCATATAAGGCCAGCCCAGAGCTCGCAAAGAATCTAAGAATATCAGAAATTACAGATCGAGATTAGCTGCACTTGATCAGAAATGTGTGAAAACTTGGTAAGTAAATTCCTCATGGTTCATTTTCAACAATAATGGGAGTGAGAGAAAACACTGTATAACGATTACATTACTGACTAGCAATTAGTAAACCATCGTGAAATGGTTTCGATACCAAATCGAATAATTTATTTTGAATTATAAAGGTCAAATTCTAGCGGCAGAAATTTATAGTTGTATGTTACGACCAGTACACGAAGAACTTCGTGAAAAAGTAACTCACTCGTGTCAACTGAAAGGGTCCTTTGTTGTTGGCGAACAGCGGAAGATATCATATCACAGAAATTCCACGACAAATAATTACAAAGTTACGTTACGAAGTTGTACTTTATCCACTATACTTCCCTGACATGTCCCCAACGGATTACCTTTTTTTTTTAGAGAGAACTTGAAAATAATATGCTGAAGAGAAAGTTTAGCATATGGGTAGATGGGTAGATTTAGAACTTTTACAGACAATCATGTATGTTTCAAATGTACGTTCAAAAATGATATTGAATGTAATTATTTAAACAAATACATTAAAATATAAGTTTATTTTACATGTAAAATTACGATTTTTCAACCTTTTTATAGTAGTTAATCCCAAAATATATAGTAGTTAATCCTAAAACTACTTAATCCTAATCAGATCTTACCGGTACATGGGCCCCGGCTGTCGCGACGCCATATCCGCCGTAAATGAACCTCAGGGCCTCTAACGAGTTTTCGCTAACAAGGGAATACCGCGAACCCGCATTCAATGATTGGAACGCAACTTTGTGGGTTTATAGAGTGACTCAAGACAAGAACAACGGTATGTTTCCTTGGTGCTAAAACGTCCTTTAAGGGTGTGAAAACTAATCTCAAAGCCAAATAGGCACTTCCACTTTTTTGCGTACAACCCCTAAATTAAAAGAAAATTTTTCAACGTTTGATGGTGAAAAAATACTTAAAATTCAATTTTCTAAATTCGATTAGGTTTAGTACCATCAAGGACCCAGTTCCTGTGCAAAGGAGCAGTTTCCGACCAACCTAAAACATTTTACTATGAGCTATCAAATGTTTGCGTATAAATTTAAAAATACTTCATAATTATTTAATAATTTTTTTGAATAAATTTGTATCGTGATAAACTTATTATTTGGTATTTATATACTAAACTGATTAAGAATTGGGTTCTGATCAGGAACTGAGTCCTTGACGGTATACCCAGAAAAGAGTTTGCTTTAATAGTAACAACCAGCAAAGACGACTGGTCGAATTATTTTTTAAATCTCGTGCAGAGCAACTTTGTAAAACTTACTTAAGGTTCGTAATAGTATGCATGTACATTCTACACCGCCTATAACGATATCGTTTGCATCAGTACTTATCAGAAGAGTTCTAAAAGAAAAATGTTTCGACCGAATAATTACAGAGAGATTGTGAGAGCGTGGAGTCGACGTGATTGCTTTCGTTTCTGCACGTAATCAGAGCGGACAGTACAAATTGGCGGAATCACTTAATCGATGCGCTGGTTATACATATTGGCAAATGTTTAGCACGATTACCCGACTTCATTCACTCCCCCCCATTACTTCTACTTCTCAACTCACCTTTTACTATCGGAGTGGTTTAAAAGCAGAAACTACAAAAGTTTGGTAATGGGAATTCAAATGGTAGCTATCAAAGCTCAAGTTGCATGTGCCAACATCGAGTCATCATTGCCTGTAATGGTTTCGTGAGACATAAAAAAGTGCAATAAAGAAAATATAAAAAAAAATATATGGATAGAATACCACGAGGACAGCTGTTATTCGAAATGAAACGAACTTATTTGTAACTTAAGATACTAAAAGTAAAGAACTGTTTAATTAATGAAAACGACAATATATGGTAAACATTGGTCTTCCGAGGTAAACAATTTACTGCCAGGATTTTGAATATTAGAAATGCAAAACATTACTTTTATACATACACTTACGTATCCACATTTCATTAATTGTTTTTGACAGTGCAACCCATTTATGTGGATAACAATGTTATTTCGAGCTATTAGAATAATTCATTGCAAGATGAATTTTATCTAATACCTATGTTTCTGATAACAAAAAAATGTAACTTTCAGTTAAAGTACTAATTTTTATTGAAAACATCTCATTTGAATAAACGTTACGCATTTTACAAAGTTGAAATACTTTTCAAGCCATAGTTATTTCTCTTGAAGTTAAGTTTCTCTTTTACTGTTGCCTCCCTAAATGATAGGATACCACAAGAAATGAGTAATTTCAACCTATGCATCGCAAACTAGTTGCATGGTTTATTTGTAGCAAGTTAACAATTTGTAGGTACGTTACGGGCAACACAATTTTATGTAAATCAGAAACTGTTTCATTCAATAAAGTTCCCAGTAACGTCAGTTTCATCTTATGGAGGACAGAATAATCAACACTGAAATTTCAAAACCAATTACTACGAAAATAGCGTAAAATGATTATGGAAACAGACGGTGGATTAAACACAAATAAATGCAAACTTCACCGCTATGACGTCTGCGAAAGTTTTGAAGGGAAAGCTGATTTCTTTAATTCTTTTAGTCGTGGAAATGTGTACGATAGTTGGTGAATTATTGAAAAATTTTACAAGGAAGCAACCATGAATCTTATAAAATGGTTGACTATAGGTGCTATAGAATAAATCAAGATTCTTCGTAGAAAATTCATAAAAATTTATTACTTAGCTCTCACGCCTCTTTGGATTCAGTCTCCTCGTGTAAATGCACCGACAAATTTATGCTCATCTTATTTTATCGCGCATAGAATATCACTTTATCCCGCCACGCGTTTCCTCGGCTCAAATACTTCCTTTACTTCCGCAATTTCTTACGACACTACATCGTTTAGAGTTTGCAAACCATAGTTTAGATTCCTTTGGAAATTCCATAAAAAGTGTGGCTGTTGATGGGTGGCTAGGAAATTATTCCATTTTATTTAAGCAACCACCATACAGCTTGCGACTCTTTAAAATAAATTATCGCCTCATACACTATGCTTGCATACTGTTTCACTTCGTTTACTTAAAAAAGACAAGGCACTTTGTTTACACAAAAATGGTTAAGTCAAATTCGCAAAACAATCAATAGTTAGTGCAATAGGCACACTGAATTTTTCAATCATGCAACAGCTGCTTTAAAATTAACTAAAAATAAATTTAAAAACTTCTAGTGGATACACTATTCGACAATTATAAACGAAAGAGTCTTATAGAAATAGTTTATTTCTTAGATATTTATTATTCATTTTAATAATACCTACAATTGGAATCCTTAATATTTCGCTTCAACGTAAGGATGAAACAAGGGATGAAAACTGTGCTCAAAATATGGAAATAAGAATCATATTTAGTTCAATTTTTCGGAAACTAGGTATTGAAGACAGGGAAAATGCCCGATACGAAAAATTATTAATACTTAATTCAATATTGAAGTACCACAGTTTACTACAGACCATTATTAAGATTTTCTTTGTGCACTAACTGCATTAATTTCGATGAAACAAATATAATAAAATAGAATTGCATTACGTCGAATTTCTGCCAAGTGGAAAAAAATTTAGCTGATATTCAAAGTCATTTATCCTTGAAAATGCAGCTCTGCACGAAAAAATTCGTTGTTATTTCGTGTTCTCTGAAGACTTACAATTTTTCATTAATATACTCCTGATAGATGTATGTCACTGCAACCATTACAGTTCTTCAGAATTAATTTAGCTTGCACATACTGTTCATTAAAGATTTCTACAACTGATATTTAAACACTTTTGTAGGTCCAATGTGAAAATTCATTAACACTTATTGCCAACTTTGTGAACATTGCATGCAGTGTTACAAGCAGAATAATACAGTTGGGAAGAAGGTGATTACTGATTGTATACCTATACAAAAATCAAATCGAAAGTGTGAAATACAAATTTGTTTATACGAACCTCAGTTTTTGTGGAAATCCAAGTTGACAATTTTTTACATACGCGAACCTCGGTTTTGTGAAAATCCAAATTGACAAGTTTGTAGATACGCGGACACCTGACTAAAAATTAACAGACTGCAGCAGCAGATATGGTACATTTGGCGATGAAATAAATCCTCGTCCAAAAGCAAATGGAAATTATGAACTGACACTTTATGGAACGACGCTTCATTTTTAAAAAAATAAATTTTCAATATCCATCAAGGACACGTGATACTTGATCGAGGATTGTGTTCCATATTCGAAAACAATTATCTCGAAAATAAAAGCAAGTTAACAAAAATGATTCCACAATTTCAACACCACTTTCCACGAAAATTCATTTCATCCATATGTGTGCCAGATTTACTAATGCATCCTACGAATTTATAGTCAGATGTACGCATTTCAAGAAAATTTTGAATTTCAATTTTCTCGAACATGGAGGCAAATACACACAGCCAATTTTTTTTGTACATTCTTGGTTTTCTTTACGTAAAATCTTCTCCTCTCTTTTACCAATAATTACGATGCACCTGGTATAACTCTTTAGAGAACATTAGACTATTTAGTTATTCAACTAACATTAAATACTGCTTTTTCCAAATATTTTTAAAAAAAAAACATCGATTTTCTGGTTCCACGATTTCGAGCAGGTCATATGTATATAGAAGAGTGCTTCCAACACAAACAGTCATTTCATCAATTGTCGATCACTTGCTCCCTTGTACTCTCCATCAGACTTCATTGAGTTATGTATACTCTGCGGTGCGCATATAAACCTGCGAAACTGAAGCTTCAATACCACCGTCGCATATTTTATACAACGCGCGCAAGGATCCGCATTTCATGTATGAATTATTGCCCCGTTCATTGAGCACATGCGGAAATCACTCAACGTTACCTCTGCTTACCGCCAAAAATAAATTACGCGTTGTTTGCTCCGTTTCCCCCCTAGAAAATCATCGGAAAATTTATCTCTACCCCGTCAGATAATTAAACGTCGATATTTACTTAAATAACATAAACGATTCGGTATGTCTATTGCGCTAATTAGTATATCTTCTATCACCTTTTGTAGAGGACAGTGGTAGAAATGGACGAAACGTGGATACATGACTATGCATCTGTGTGTTATGCATAAATACACTCGCCCCCTAGGGTTTGTCCGGTTTTAAGAACCATTTTTTTTCATAAATTTGTAAAATTCGAAAAACGGGTTTTAAATTAAAAAAAAACGGTTTTATATACTAGAAGTAATATGTAAAAATGAATTAATTATTTAATTAAAAATGTTAACATTTTTTACTTGAAATCGCTACGGGCACAAGCAAATTGTAGTAGGTAACAGTTTACTGCAAAACTAATCTTCATAAGTTCATATTTTCGGAAGAAAAATACTAAATGAAATAAAGACACTTAATTTATATTTTGTACGGATTTTAGTTATTTTAATTTTTTTTCTTTATTTGGTTTTGTATAAGCAGAGTATATCTTATTTTGTTATATTTTTGTAATTCCATAAATATTAAAATAAAACTGAATTTTTTAAAATAATTACAGATATTTGTTTTCTACTTTAATTATATTTTTTTATGTGAAAATTCGAAAACCGGTTCAACCGGTTTTTAGGGAATAGTGGAATTCCAAAACCGGTTTTTTCAAAAGTCCGGGGGAGACCGGGGCTAGTTGACACATTATTCAGTTTTCAATTTTTTTCTTTTTTATTTGAATTAATTACTTAATAACAAATATGCCAAAATATAGTTTGGTCCTTCCACTTTAATATATAGTAAGCGAAAACTTGAGAAAATACATACAAAATGAATGAAAAAATGCTATTTGGACGATCAATGTGGATGGATCAACACTATTTACTTTTTTTCTATATAAATGAAAATAGTTAAACAACGATTGTTAACGTGAAGGTACACAGACGTACGCTAGATCGTAGTAAAGAATTGAACAACAAACTTCACATATCTCGCTCAAATGTAATTACATATACACGGTGTCGAGATAATCTATCATTCTTCAATTAGTGTTGCTTTCCTTATTGTAACTATAAATTTGTCTTGACTTTTCTGCCAGCAATACAAATTCGCTGGCGATAGTATTCGTATTTGCTCAAATATGAATCTAGCATTGTGTTCGAAAATTACAGGGCTTCTTCAGGTAGGTTTATGACCATTTTAAATAAATTGAAGTATTTGAACGACATTACGTCTAAAGTGTATTTTATTTTAATCAGCACACTCGAAGAATATAATTTTTGGAAAATAATGTTCGTGTCACAATCTTGTGTCTCAATTTAAGTTAACATAGCTAATAAATTAAATGTCGCAGAAAACATTTTTGTTACATTTCTATAGAGTGCATATACGCATGACAAAAATATTCCGGTAAAAAGCTACGGACAAATGAAATACCAACGAGAATCAGAAGCGGCTCGCTTCCGTTCGCGATATAATTAATTCGCTCATCCGAAAGAAGAACGATACGATAAATAAAAATACGCCGCGAGCGTTGATAAGAATGATTAATTCAGCTTTAGCCACCTATTTCGCATTATTCCGCCGGAAACCGAATCACTGGCGGAAAAGGATCAACAATAGTAAATCCCGTGAAATTTGAAATATCATTAATTATAACGAATCGCGAATATCTGGGCACTTTAAAACACCCAGTATTGTTCAACTTTCGTATCGTTTCAATCCTACTAATCGAGAATAAGATGGACATACGGAAACGAACGCAACGCAAACTTTTTGCCACCGTATCTCGTCACGCAGCTGCAGATTAAATATTTCGGAAAGCCTGGTAAAAATAATAAAAGGAAATTAATCAATGAAATTTTCTCTCCCGGAAAGATGTGTTCTGAATTTAGTGTTCTATGTCGAGAATAAAATATTAAAAATAGCGCACCTATCTTCGGAATGCGTTGAATTTTTAAAATTTTTGTTCCAAAATGGCCGTTTATGATGTATACCCACCATTTAGTTTGAACAATTTGCGATTAGTTCTGCTTTAACGTATGCGTTTATCAAACTATTCTGCTTGGAACATTATAACTGCGGAGCTATTCAACTAATTATTATGAACTCCGTCTGCCTACGGCAGGAAAAATTTACAGTAATGCTTCGCTACTATATACAGTGGCGAACAAAAGTAGTGGGACATCCATTAAAACAGAATAACTTTTGGAAAATTGCTGCAAACGACTTAAGTTTCTTTGGAAGCTAGATGTATTAGTTTACTAAGCAGATGACGTGTCTGTCGTTTTGAAAAAAATATGCTCATTTTCATCAGGAAAATTTTGTCGACGTAGGTATCAGAAATGAATTCATAAATATATTAAAAACAATGAAAGTATAAAAAGTTTATTTTCTGTTAGTGGATGATGTGTGTTAAAGCGTGGTTCATCGTTTTAAAAAAGTTCCCTTCGTTCGAGCTGATGCCAACATTGAAAGAATGATAGCGCTGGACGAATATCAGGATTTGTCAGACAATCTAGTAGCGAGGCATTACAGTATTTCAAGAGTAATGTATTCCATAACTGAAATTCAATTAACCAAATTTAATGATTGACCATTCGCTTAATCAACATTTGATTTTACACATAGGATTGCTAGAAATTTTGAACATAATGTATAATATTAATACAACTATGCAGTGCTCTCTACATATGTCTCTCGAAATACGTGATACCTACTAAATTTAATAACTTCCTTAATTCTAAATTGTGTAGCTTTGATACAGGCCAGTACTTTTATTAAAGTAGTTATGTAGATATTAATTGGTATATCATATTGCTCTTCCCTTTTATGATTAAAGCGAATGCGGAATAAAATTTTTAGCGAATCAACTCTGGAATTATTATTTTACCCTCTTGTACCGAAATATGATTATGGAATTCGCGAATAGTGGACACGAAAATTTGTCACATAATACGCAAAGCGTTCGTCGTATGGCAGACAGGTGTGCGGTCAGCCTTCATACACATTAAAAACGTCTGAAATTTCAGCAGAAACATCTTTACTAGCATCTGCCACGCGGCATATCTCGTCACTAAGAAACTTATTGAGCATAACTACATTTTAGTGGCATAAAGCGTATAAATTAATAATTAAGAGGTGTTGCCTGATTTCAAATTAAATAAACCTGGTACAAAATCTATTGCATTAAATTTTCTTTTTTTGAAAATACATCCGATACGCGTAAATTTGAAACACGTGTTTTTTTTTTTTTTTTTTTTTAAATCTTAACTAATACAACTGAATTTTAAATTTGTATAACTTGAATATTATTAAATACTGAATATAGTTAATACAATACGTACATAGAATCGATAAGGGCGCTCATAATCGAAAACTCTAAATATTATTATTGTTCATCATACAAACACTTATACAGTTTAGCAAAGGAGCGCAAGACTTCTAACTATAAATTATGGATAAATGGTGAGAAAAGTGTCTTATCTTAACTGTAACAAGAATTTAATATCGTTGTAGGAAAGTTCTGAAAACATTCTTCTCAATTAAAAGCTTCAAGTTAATTTCAATTTAAAACAACATCAAAGGTTTGGTACAGTCATTTCTATAAAATTTTGAAAACACGGTACTTCTGTAAGTTATTTATTTTTCAAATCTATCTGAATTTTTGCTTTCAGATGCATCGTTTGGCCTAGGGAATGTCCACCAGCTAATGCTTAAAAAAAACACCACTGACATCCAAGCCGATATCTCTTTTAGTTAATAATAATATCTCATGAAAATTTAGAATAATATAATTAAAAGATGTATCTTTTAGTAGAAAAACATTGTGTATGATTTTCACTTATACTTTTCCCCAAAAAATTCCTGAACTTGTATGCTTTTTCCAGACCTCTAGGTGGATGAAACTCCTTAAATGACTTATTGGAATATAAAACTAAGTAGCTAAAATTCAAAGACAATGTCAAATCAAACACGTTCACATTAGTATAAACATTTTTTTATTGTTTTTCAGTGCTGAAATTTGATGTCCGAAGTTAATACACATGATTAATCATGGTAAGTTGGTCACAACATCACAACTACTGTCGGATATAAGCTTTGCTGAAGAGTACAACGAGATTTCGGAATGCTAAAGAAAATTCAAAGAAATATCTACTGTGACATCGTAGCACCGAAGAGCGTGTAGCTAACTTCAACGTTGATTTAGAATGCGAGTGTGGCGTATCAGGTACGAATTGATAGAGAAGACTGGATTTGACAGCGAATCGCGTTACAGAATTCGATCGCGTGCAGCGGTCCCTTAACCTGGGATCGATATCACTGCTGGTTACTGCGAGAACTTGCGGATACATATACAGATCTTGCATGGCCATACTTCGTATTATCTTCACCAAATCGGGATCAAGCCAATGAGTCGGAGTACATAATTCATGTAGATCTGGACACGGACATACGTGCAAACTCTTCGTTTCTGGGCAAAATTATTATTAACTGCGATTCTCATCTTTGCGACAATGAAATATAGCCGCTGGCAGATTGAAGGGATATAGTGACACTCAAATTTGCCAAGTAACTATGTCAACAGTTTAATTATTTATACTGTAATTGAAGAAATGGGTAAACAACTCGGTATGGAAAATTAAGGTGACACAGATAAGAATACACATATGCTGCAATGAATATGCTTTGCAGAGTGTCCGAATATTTTTGCGACCCCAAAATTAGGCATTATTCTGTTTACCATTGATTAACAAGAGAAGTGTATAAATTAAAGAAATACATGTTATGTTTTTAGCAAGTAGAATAAGTGTACTAAATCATAAACAAAAACACGAATCCCTTATTTCCAGAATTAGTACAGATAGTGAACAAGAATATATCTGTTTCTAAGTAGGTACCACTGTGTTCGAATATTAATGCGGGTCACTGTAGAATCAACGCAGCGGTTTCCGAATCAAACCAATCTGTAAGTGACTGTATGTTAGTGAGTAACATACAGGATTTGGCGTTAAGACAAGAAAACAGTAATCACAAAAATAAGTAGAAATATCTGCTTAAATACAGATTCACAAATCGGCTTAACTTTAGTGATAGAAAACTCTTTCTATAACGCGACTGTCTTACTTGCATGTGTTATCGATGATTGCATGTTTATAGCACTGTTAAGCCGGGAATCCACCGGGTAGCTAAGCTAAGCTATGCTATGCGATGCTATGTTTTAACGTAGCTTTTGGTGGAAACGGTTCCATAAGAATGTATTGAAGCTAATTTTTTTAAAACGTAGCATGGCATAACATAGCTTAGCTTCCCGGTGGATTCCCGGCTTTATGTAATTGTATGGTATTCAAATATTGTACATACACAACTAAAAAATGTATAAGTTATATAGGACTCTTTTTATAGAAAATAAGATGTGTGCCAACAACTGACATGTAAGTAGTTAATTCATTAGCACATAATGTTTCAACTGCATTCACATCTCTTTATTATACAAATTGAAAAATATACCCAAATTTCTATTCGCAATACAAACAACAAGATAAACAAGCATTGTGCAATTCGATTTGAATTTCTTGTAATGAATTCGAGGGAACCAGATACATTAGTAGGCATCACAGCGAATAATTGTACGTTTGGGAATTGCCACTTTGAAACTTTCCAACTAACAGAATTCTCGTAATAGCCGATGATAGGCGTGGATGGAGATAAACTTGAGGACAGAGAGTAGTCTCCTTGTACTGGAAACTATCGTTGCAGTTTGCCATCGATTGGAAGCTTGAAATCGTGCAAAGAATGCCGAGCTCGCTGCAGAAAGGAAAGCCTGATAAATCGGTTTACAACTTGAACTTTCTTTAAATCAGTTTTTCCGAACATTAAGAGGGAAACTATTTCTGTGAATTTAATGTTTTTACATTACTTGACTCCGATACAAACCCATCTAAATGTACAAGCACCTCAGATACTACTGGAATAAATAGATTGACCAATTCTTTGTGTAAATACGTTATGCCATTGATTTACCATCAGCTAAGGAATTAAACGAAAGGTATTCAAAGAGATTAAGTATGAGATTTAACATTTAACATATAAGAAATAATTTCAAATTGTACTTGAAATCTTATCAAACAGGATTCTAATTTCACTATAGTTACTAATTAATATTTATTCAGGCTTCAAATAGGTACAAACTTTTTTCTGAGATTATATTATAACGACTCGTAACAAAACTTCTCGAAAATAAAATCAAACATGCATTGTGCTGGGAAAGAAACAATAGCAACTGATAGTTCCCAAAGCGAAGGATTGAATGTATCAACCTAAACAATGGTTGTTTAAGTGACGTTGTTTTACTGTGATAACTCGATTAACATAAAATATATCGCTAATTCATTAGCATCTACTGTACACTTATCGATTGGATTTTTGCTGCAGAAGAAAAAGGCACTGCTACCTCTATAATAATTATTTTTATATAAATGGTTGCCACGCGTTTTCACGAATTTAAATATGCCTGAGAAATATTAATCAACTTTTTCTACAAAGTACTTGAGTGATACCCTGTAACGTACCATATACGAGGACGGAACTTCAGATTTACAGGTCGGTTCTACTGAATTAAGGGCTTTTAATCTTCTCAAAGCATATTTACATGTTATGTGCAGAAAGATTCGTTAGGAGCTGCGAATTTAAAAAAAGATTATTTCGAATATATTACATATCCCTAAAGTTTGGTACAAACGTATTCAGACACTCCCTCCATGTTTACTCCTATATTAAAATATTTGTTAATATCTCACTATTCCTTTTAGATCCTCTACATTCGCACCGGTGCAACTCATTAACATATCTGCGTGAGAAGTGAAGTGCAATTTCATAGAAAACACCTCGACTCCAATGTATGTGCATAGTACATGAAGATATACAAAAAGGTTTCATTGGTGCCAAAAATTTTCGTGCAATTTTGTAAAGCACCTGGAATATCTGCAGAATATATCCAACATAAAAAAGGTCTAACGTCGTGGTGTTTTATCCAGTTAAACATATATGTGAAGGAAGATCGACAAAGCGCTATTATATTCTTGCGGGGTCGTCCCCACAATGAAACAAAGAGAAAACACGAACAAAGAAGAAAATTGCATAGGTTAAAAACAGCAGGTCAAAACGAGAGAGAAATTAAGTGACAGAGTAAAAAGAGAAAAGAAAGGGAGAGGGCAATGAATGGAGGGAGAACGTTTCTTCGTCACCCTCAGAATTCAATCACGCCGTATTTACAGCTCAGTACACTTAATCCTCTTTATTGGATTCAAAGCGTTTGCCAGTACACCGTATCTCAGAATTTGATCAATTTTATGGGCAAAGGATTTGGATGATACTTGCAGACCGACCATCTGTCTATTGAGTTTCAATGAAATTATGCTGTCATTGAGAGGACATTATTAACTACATCCCTTGCTTGTTGACCCATCCCCTTTTTAATTGGGCAAAGGACTTGAAGCCCACAGATTTATAATTGATATCTTTCTTCATTTCTTTTTAAATGTATAAGAAAGTGACACTGACATTGTCACCAAATTTTATATAAATCAATTAATCTTATTTTATATTTAAATGTGGGGCACATTCACTTCTCGATTAACTACGTCAATTTCATTTATTAAGAAAATTGATAACTATGTAATTAAAACAGTTGCCTGCAATAATTACTGGTCCATTTCGTTTTATATACAACGGTGAGTGTTTTTTACCACCCTCTATAAATATTTCGTTTGAAAGTGTTTGGAAATAAGTTCTTTTTATTGATATAGTTTGCAATAAAAGATATAATTATTCAAGTGAAAGTTTTGGAATATGTGAAATTTGTTAATAGTTTTGAAGTTCTTTATTTTTAATGCTAATGAGTCTTGAAGTCGATTTTGGAAGGGTTGAGTTAGATTCTGTGTCTTTGACGAATCTATCTTCGATGATTCAAAAAATGAAATAAATTAATCACTTACAATTAACAATTTGTTTAGTTATGTTTTTCTAATTTCCTACTTCAGAGTGAAAGATTTTCCTTAGTGTTAATTAATATTTATTCACAGTGGTTTCAGGAGTCACCGCTTTTGCATATATACACCTAAGGATATGCATATAATTATTATTCCCAATGATAGATTAAGTACTTCTTAATACTGCTTCTAAAGTTGCTTCAATGTAGTTCTTTAGATTTTCATCGCACTTGCGATTAAACCTTTTATGTTTTTTAGATTCCACTAACTGATACCTCACGCGATTTTATGAAAAAATCAAATTTTTATTTGATTCAATGTATCCATCGAATGATATATGGAGCAGTTTGCAAAATGTATCATTTTACTGAGATCCATCGTCCTCTGATCCATTTTTTTATCAAACGTAACAATGTAGAGACAAAAAAGAATTTCTGAAGCAAAATTTTATTTATATTTGCCGATTCTTTTAATTAAGTTTGCAGCTTTGGTTTTGGGAGCCATGAACTCTCTATCTCTCAAACAAAGATATGGAAAAGGGTTGTTGAAATTTCAACAGGTTTCATACTGGAATATTACGTAACGTAACTCCTTGAATACCTTGGATTTAATATTTTTAAGCGTTGAATTATGAAAAAATTCCACATGGGCAGAATACGTATGCCATTGTATTTTTAACTTGTTTTTAACGTTGCTGCGTACACAAAACAAAATATTACCAGAGAAAAATACATCTGACTAAAACGTTCCACATTTTCCTCGATCAATTTTTGCCTCAGCTGAGGAAGAAACCTGTCGTAGTTCGTAGAATCACCGTGTATAACAGTGTGACTCCTTTTGGTAGTGCTCCGTCTTGATGATGGATGACTACCTCATACTTTTCTTCTAAATTTATTAGTTACAAGTGATAAGTTCCAACGTCGCTTATTTACATTAAATTTAAGTTGCAATCATAACATGGTTTCTTTCATAACAGGATTTCAAACTTATCTGTTTAAGCATTAACGTTTTGTATCTTCTGCTCAATACTGTATGTACTTATTAAATACGAAACTTTGAAATAAAATAAAATTTAATATAATAATTTCGAAATCATTAATTCAATTTAATTCTACGAATGAATTCTTCCATTGTTTAAAGTTTAATGATACCAGCATGAAAGACATACTTGGAGTGCGAAGGATTAACAATGTTTCTAAACTATTAGTATAATTTAAGAGTATCTATTGCTCAGCAATTTTAGTAAATTATAAGGGAAATATTGCAATAAACTCATGTAAATTAGAAACTATGAATGCTATGTGCGACCCATCTTTATAAGAAAATTATTGTTTTAGTGTATCGATTCAACCTCTGAAGTGTTGATATGCACTTATGAATTACCTTGTATATGTATAGACAGTAAAACTTTGATTCATTCAGATAGGCATTGCTATGTTTCCTTAAGCTTATTCTTTAACTCGCTCTGCATACATACTCATCACTCACTGGTTGCATTCAGTGTCAGTCACAAGTAAAACTTTCATGAAAGCTACTTGCGCATACTTCGATTCAATGTTGGAATAAGACAGAGGATAATGTGGCTGGAACTACGATAAATTTGACGTTAAACCAATTATTTATATTATAACTGAATATTGCATTCAATTCATCCTTCAGATCAAATTTTTAAACTGCAACTGAGAACCTCAAATTTAGTTGTGTCAGTCGATGTTTTAAACCTTTGTTATGGCCACTTTTATGTACCTCTACTAAGGTCCTCTGTTTTTTGTCAACCCAGTCGCGTTCTCGTTTCTTTAAGTCGACTATGGACTTCGGGTCTTTTTCGACCCAATCACGTTCTCATTTCTGCAAAAACTTTTCTTTAGGGAAGAACACAAAGAAGACAATATAAAGGAAGAAGTCGAAGAATAAAGAAGAACATAAATTGCTACTAATATGTGTATTTCTGTTTTAGCTTGTTTTCACTCCGTGTGCAATAAATAAAGACAAGGAAATTATTAGCTTTAATAACATCGAAAATCACTTATAATTCTGATAGGTTTGGTTTCTGAACTTCTCTGCATTTCCCTCCTATCAAATTACTTAAAAAATAGGTCATTTTTAGAATATTACTTAAAACAAAGTAAACATCATAATGTTAAAAAACTTTTTAGCCTGTATTTGTACATCATTGAAGGTAATAATTTTTTTTGCATATATTGTCTAATACTGCAATTTGTTGATGACTGCGACTACCCTGCTGATACAAAAAAAGTTCCGCATTTGAGGAATTTATAGCGCCTTGCAGAATTATCTTAAATGAACAAACCAAGAAAATTCTTAAATTTGCATGAAAACGTTTATAAAATGAAGCAGATTGGTCGAAAAGTTATGATCGTAGAAGATTTCATGGAGAATCTTATAAACTTTAAGAATTCTCTTGTTTTGTTGATTTGAGATGATTCTATAAGGCATTATAAATTCCGCAGATCTTTTTGAATCACAGAGCAATCACAACCACCAACACACAGTAGTTTTAGATAAAATATGCAAAAAATTATTATCTTCAATGCTGTACAAATGCAGCCTAAAAAGTTTTTTAACATTATGACGTGTACTTTTTGGAATAAAATCTTAAATACGACACATTTTTGGAGTGAGTTTATTCCCTTATACATATTTTACTGAATTTAATATGTGTGATCTATCCTGTAAGTCCAGAACACTTTTTTAAAAACAACGACAACATTAAATCTGTAAGTTAACAGCAAATTAGAAACGTAATCTTTTCATTTAGAAAAACGTTACTGCTTCTAATTCAGAACAATTTAGAAGATTAGACTATGCTATTTCGTTTGTATGTGGCATGTAGTGCGTGTGTTATTACACCGTAGCATTATACAATGTACAGAGCACTGCAATATTCTCTGCTTATACCATTTATGCAAATGTTATTTATTATAAGATTGTGTGCAGCAAGATAATGTCCCGCATTGCGCTACGTTATACTTTGTTACATTACTACACAGTTCGTATAAATAAAGAAACATTGGTAATTCAATGCAATTCAATTTATAAACTTTTCATTTCATAATTACTGGATAAAGATTGTATTTCCCGGTTTAACAAAACAGACTTTGTTATTTCGAGAGATTTCGAAGCAAACGGTATAACGATATATGTACACCGCGTATTTTTGCGACCTACTTATTTAAAATAATTGCTAACACAATGTAACAAATTCCTCGGCAAGGAGGGCGTATTAATAAAATATTTATCATCGCTGAAACTCACCCATTCCCAACTTAACCAATTCGTTGTATTTTGTTTGGTCTAACCACTTGGAACGATACCCGAATGAGTAGTAAATTTAAACGTGACAGCCAAGACGTTCTCTCAGAGTGAAATTTTGTTACATGCTGGAGCCCCAGGGTACGCAAAATGTTAACGTGAAGCGGCGAAGTTTTTACACAAATACAGCTCACTGTTAAAAGAACTAATAAATTGAGGACGCAAAGTTTACTTGCTGAATCAACATAAACATTTCTTAGTAGAATAGCTGCATATTGGATTATTTGAAGAATATAATTTTTTCTACATACTTGCTAGGATAAATGTATAGCTTTAAACAATTCTTTATACAGTGATTATAAATATAAATAACAATGATATAATTTAGACAGTGATTACAAAGTATTGCGTATTCTGCGTTTGTAATAAACGTATCTGGTGTCTAGTCGAACACTGATCCCGAACAAAGAAATTGGATTTCGGGGCTCTCCTGAATGCCCATTGACGTGAAGTAATTTTCAATCATACCGAACAAAATTCACTCAGCACCATTTTCGACGGATCGCAAGAATTTATCAACTACCTCACATTACTTCCCGCTCCATCATCGTGTCCTGTAATCGCAACGATTTTTTTTATAGGATTACGTATTTAATCCTGTTAAGAGCGTTAGCAATTTAACAGTTTGATACGTTCACAAAGCTGGCGTATTCCCGAGTTTAATGGATTCAGCTTCGAACGTTTAATACGCAACGTTCAATAACGGACGCGAAATTTCTGATTCGGATTTCAAGGTCGTTTAAAATAATAGGTAGCACATGAATGGAGAAACAAACAACTGTAAGTATTTGTGGGCAGTAAGGTGATATTAATTAAATGAGTGCGTATAAGGAAAATGAAAATATATAATGAGGACTGCTTTCGTACGATTGTGCAATTTGAACAACGAAAAAATATTGTGGAATTAAGAACACCTTTTAGAGGAAGTAACAATACTTAACAATTCAGTTTACTAAATTCGAGATTCAAATAAAAAATAATTTTTTCCAAATTTTTTCCCCACCACCCCTTTTTCGAAAAGTATCACCATATTGTGGGATATCAAGAATCGTACAACTTTGAACTAAACTTTTTTTTATATCTTTTCCAGTTTCGCTGATATTTACAATAATATAAAAAAAAAACACAATTTCTTCGAGAGGGTGCTTTCATCCCTAGAATTGTCTCATTGCCGAAATATAACATGGTTACATTATTAACATCACTTGAATTACACTTCTGCAAATTTTCAAAATTTGTTAAATTTCCGAGTTGCCGAACATCCCTCGTAACATGTTTTAATTTAAATTGAACGCAAATCACGGACACACGCATCCGACGAATACTTAACCCTTCGTGGTCACACCTTATAATCACAAATTGGTCACACGGAGTTCACTGTACCAGCTTCATTTTTTGATTACCATTTTCGAATTTTTAGATCTTTTAACTTTTCAGTGATAATTGTAGATTCGTAATACTTATACAATCATGGTCTAATAGTCTTTTTCGAGAAATGTAAATTTTGATACGATAAAATTTGTAGTTAAAAATGAGCGATTTTCCACGGTTGTGGGAAAATAAGCGATTTTTTAATTTTTAAAATTTTTTTGCGATAAATCTCCTTTGGAAGTCGTAACGGAGCGACATTTTAACTCGAAAATTGTTCTTGGAGTGCGATACACCCCGTGCGACCACGAAGGGTTAAAACTAATTTTCTCAAAATGCATACCACATGCAAAAAAATTTATCTACAACCTCTACATCACATTTTACGTGAAATTCTTGTATTTATGGTGGCACCACAAATATTGAGACACTTGAAAACGTGGAAGAATAATAAAGGAACTTAACCCTACTACATATGTATATCCCTCTGCAGCCAATCTTCTTTACACTTCTTTCAGAACTTCTCTGATTTGGAGAAAGATATAAAGAAGTTATAGCTAACATGTGTACTTCTTGTTTCTTCACATTCCGTTAAAGGTAAGAAAACTTGTAAAAAAAAAAAAGGAAAATTCTAAACTGAATGCCGTAGCAGGGTTAACCTTCTTTATCAACTGCATTCTTACTTCACAAATTTTAAAATCGTTCCCTTATTTCACGACTACCCCATAAATTACACAGCACTTTGTACATAAAGGAAGGGGGACTTGTCTTATTTTCAATAGAGAGTAATTGAGTCTGCGCATACAAACCAATTTATACCAGGAGAAAAAGTAAAGCGCGCGCACACACACACAATGTTCCGAGTGAAAATGATCAGTACGCGCTCCTTGCTTTAAATTTGAAAAATATCGCGACGGGAGCTACCGCGAAACATATGAATTTGCTTTCTCAATATATCGACGTTACGCCCCCGCGCGTTTTCGTTTTTATTCCGCGAAACTGAAGAGGACTACGTGACGTGGCAATATTTGCGAAATTAGAACTTTATTGCACGCATGGTAACACGTGCCAAATTTCGCACAACAGATCAAACTTCATTACGACGGACGTCATACACCGAATAAAATTTCAAACAAATACAGACGAATCGTGGTCTGCTATGCGACTTTCGAACCTATGGCGACAAACAACGAAATCACTGACAAGCTGGCACAAAAATCAACGGTTGATTCCACTCGTTGCTTCAGACTTTCGTTGCATCAAAAAATCTCCGCATTAATTGCGTTATATTCCTCGAGTATTTGTAGGATGGAAACATATTTGCATGTTTAATTGCTCCTGAAGCAGTGAAGAAAACACTCCGTTTCCCACCTAAGCCGCAAAGCCAACTCAAATATAACATCACAGATAATCACTAAGAAAGTGTGTCCTCTTTCTGTTTACACTTTGAATCTTAATCTGCGAAATCTTGAACGACACAGTGAATCTCATGCCGCATCGCAGAAAATTAGCTTTGAAATATTCGGAAAGACACCGTCTCTCATTTGCTTTGAATAGTCCAATTGGAAAAGTGTGACTTTTCCACAGAAAGCATTTTAATATCTTTGCACTCAAAGTATTTGTCTCATACACAGCGAGGTTTAAATTGGTAATTAAGTAAATCCGTTGACTTCGCAATTACTGCAACCTACTGTATTTTTTCCAACGCCGAACTTCAATGTTTCATAAGTGTAGCCTGGCAATGAGCAAAAGATTGACGAGCGAATAAATTTGAATGCAAAAGGATAATATGAATAATGTAACATCGAAAAGAACGGTTCATGTAAGTAGGTATCGTTACTCGCGATAGAAATACGCTACTGTTACAGTCCCTCCTCACTGAAACCTCGAATCTAAACAACTTTCAACTGTGCCACTCTCGTTACAAGCGGAAAGTATAAAGGAAAATATGACTTGAAGATTCAATTCTGTAGATGGCAGAGAATGCGTAGCGGCATCCAAGATTGTACCGAATCTTTCCAGGCAAAAAATTGGAGTATAATTTTGATGCTCAGAACGAGACGCGAAGAAACGAATTTATGGACAGCCTTTTGCTCCACTCTCGTCCCACCTATTTGCCAAGCAATTTCCATTCTCTGCTCCGATTTCGAGGTAGTGTATTCTGGTTAAAGCGATGGCCTTTTGGAATTAGAGGCACTATCAATTTATTATGACTCTTAAAGTCCGATTACGACACTGTGCATGCGAAATGCAAATAACACGTAAAACTAGAAATCTGTAAAATTGCGTGTAAATTCGAAATTAATTTTAGGAAGTTTTTAAGTAAGAAAAATAGATTATATATACATTAAATGCTGCGATAATTTCCACATATCAATTCAACGTTAAAAATACTAACATTAGAACCAAGAAGTATTTTGGAATAATTTAATTTTAGTTTTTCCTGACACAGACACTAATTACGATCACAAGTCTGTCTCAATAATTTGAATTACACACGTCACTTCCTAAAAAATCGACAAACACAGTGCGAAATGAAACGTGCATCATGCTTACGAATATTGACACATTTTACACTTCAGAGGCCAACTCTTCGCGTAAATAAAAATTTCGAATAAAAAAATACGAGACAGAAACGGATTTCATATTTACTGCGTCTGTTTTATCGCAGCGGTACAGCAGACCATACATGTAACGCGATTTCAAACGCAATCAATTTCTTTCGTTCCCTGGAAAACTAAATACAACTGACACCTTGCATCGCGAAAAATTCACGAAGGGAAGTAACTCGAATTAAATACTTCCTGAATGTCTGAGATTAGCCGACGAGGTAAGCGACCTATGGACGCCAAAATATTGCCAATTTGCTAACAGTTCGTTTAAATTTTCACGCATTCCCGGCATGAAACGTCGTATACCATGTTGCAATTTTAAAAGAAGCCATTCAACTTGTTAAAAGTTATTGCACATCCGAAAATAACTGCATGAAATTTTCTCAGATTCTATTTTAAAACTGACAATCCAATAATTCCGTTTTCGATTAATCGACACACTTCACGGTGCGATTTTTATTCTTCGTTATCGTCGCATATATATAAATAACGGCAGAATGGTACAAAGTGTTGCGTGGAATTAAATTCGAAAGCCTCTTTGACACCAAGCGACGTTAACTGCTCGACGCGGGTGAGAGCACGATGATCCAGCGCGCGATCGTCACGAGCAAAATGTAAATGAACATTTGTACTCACCGACTAACTCCGGGCGCACGCCAACTAACAAAGTGGTCACTACCAGAAGAGGCACCTGCGGTTTACGCGTGCACATACCACGTTTTTCACACATGATCCACTAACACAGAACCCGCAACGAGCGTCGCGCTTGCCGCGTCAAGACTGAAGTTCCGAGTTCGTGGGGTTCTCCGTATATCGTAAGCGCACGAGGATTCCCCTCCTCTGCCAGTTCACCCCAACTCGACCGGCGGTGCTCCCCGATACGAAGCGCCCCCCACTAGGGTTGCTTCAACCCTCTCCAACCAATGTACCCGGAGAAGTTGCTGTCAATCGGCTCGCGGCCTACGAATAGCCATCATCTTTACGAATCACGTGCCTCTAATTGCCCCTCGACATAATGGTGACAGTGCTGCTGATAAGTTCTATCGTTTCTTATCGAGCTCATCCGTTATTAGCAATAGAACGTTCTCATTCTAAAGGCACTTCCCGGTGAAAATATAAAAAAAAAATTTCTTGCACATTTTCAAGAAGGACCAGGTAAAATTTTTGAACGAAATTTCTAGGGGCACAGATTTTACAGGCAGTTAAGAGACATAACCGTGTGACGACCTTAAAAATAGGTGTTTTTTAAAGATAGATTGTGGCGCAGGTATAATAGACAGAAATGTGATTCTCCATTTAATTAATAATACGTTTATTAAACTAAAAAAAGAATCAATTTTTTATTCCATCGAATAAAATTGGGCGCTCATGGGCGTCGAACTTTAAGTAAGTTTTTCTCGAAACAATGTTTCGCGCACTATCGCCATTGTAAAAAGTGCAATGCTTGATCAAATATAAAAATTCAAACGGGATTTTGTTCGTAAATACACTCGCTTCTGCGCTACCCTCTATTGTGAAGTTTCGTACATTCAATGTGTTTTTACATACACTTTTGTGCGAAAAAAAAACATTTTCGGCACCTCATTGTTTAAACATATGGCAATCATGGTGTAATTGTTTCTTAACAATGAGAGAGCGTAGCGCGATAACCACAGGTGTGTAATTTCTTTGGTTTTTTGATTTTGGATGGTCCTGTGTGGAGTTACCATGGCGATAGTCCAGGTCTTTTCTTTTTAGAATGATACAGCATGCAATGCATATCAGAGGCAGGAGTGCCATTCTCTATATTCAAACGCTATTACCTATTTAAAAAATGGTTGGAAGCACGAAAAACTAATATATATATATACTGTAATTGTAAAAATGGATTGCTCTTTTAATATTAATTGAACAAAATTTATTGATGGCACCCTTTCCTTTTTTTTGCGATTACAATAATCTTTTTCAGAGACTATTTTTTTTATGAAATGGAACCATATTAGGTGGTGAAAGCAAAAGAAATCGCAGGTTGAAAATAAGGGCCACCCTAATGGAAAGCAGGTATGTTAGATATAACGGAGTTTCGTACTCGAAATCACTTAGTTTTTGCAGTACGATGCAAGAGACTCTTGTTCAAGCATTACCATGTATGGAAATAGAATCCATTATATTGAGTAGTTTGCATTACCCCGTCATCTTCTATCGAAATATCGTAATTAACTGCAGCGTGACTAGCGGCTAATTAAGTTACTCTAACAAGGGATGGTTCCTGAGTGACAATCATTGATTTTGATGAAACTTTTGTATGAAGCTGCTTTACAAACAAAATTCAAAATATATTCTTTTTATCTACCAAAATTCATATCCACGGTGTAAAAGTCGCCCTCAAAATTGGGGTGAAAACAAATTGAGCCCAATACCTCGAAAATTGTCAGGGGTAGAAAAAAGTTTAAATACAAAACATGTGTGTTTTCCAATAAAGTGCAATGCAGAAAAAGAAAAGGTGGACAGTGCCGATTGTAGGTCGCTATTCACGTGTACATTTTATTTTCGTGTAGGCCTCGAAGGGGCCAGCTATTGGACGTTGGTCACCGGTTGTCACAGGAAAACCATTTTTTATATTACGTCACTAACATGCTTAAGAACCAATTGTTGTGTTGCCATTCGAAAAGTAAACCACCCATAGTGTACGGCAGTCGCGCACTCAGGATTTAATCTTGTGAATAGCCGTGTTGAACGGATACAAATTTTCTTAATGAAAATTCAATAAAACTCATTACGTGATTATAAAAATTTATTTAAAGAAGAAAATACTTTTTTTTGCCAGTAATGCACTTTCTCCTTTTTCTTCGGGGCGGAGGGAGGGGCTCCTTATTCTCCTGATTCTACTGAAACGAAAGATGAATTCACTCCTCAAACTTCTTAATCTATTTCTGTTATCAGAGTTGGCATCACTGCAAGAAAAGTGGAAAAATTAGGAATTATGAAAGTTATTATAAGATGACTCTGTTTAAATTTGTATAGCAAAGTGGGTTAACAGTACGGCATGCAGCCACTGCTTTGCTGCAGAAATAATACTTAATTCACTTTAGTATTTATCCACAACAAAAACAACTTTGAAAGTTTTTTAATCTGATAACATTTATCTTCTATATACCTATATTATACAATATTACTTTGAGCATGTATTTCATATATTGCAAGCAGAACAGTAATGTGCTGTTTTCCTCATTCAGGTTACTAGTGTACCCAACTGCTGTACTTTAGAATGTATGTTAGATCTGAGTGTGTTCTGAAATGGTCGCTTGCGGTACCCTATATCATTACGTAGATACCACTGATGACATACATGAATTTTCCTTCTGTACAGCATATAAAACAGTCTTATTAATCCCCGACGATTCTCCAAAATGGGAGATGTCTTGAAGGGTTAAGCCCTTTTGCTACAGTTATCAAATCATCGTTGAACTGCATGCATGTTTACAGATTAAAACATTAAAGTAAAAAAAAAACAACAGATTAAATTGAATAATAATACAATTGGATTTAGATGAAAGCACTGCTAAATTGTAGTAGAATTGACTGCAACAAAATTATTATTCAAGTTAGTATAAAACTGTAGGAATAAAAGTAAAGTATTGAAAAATTAATACAAAAATTCACTATTTCAAGCAATATTTTAATTTTTAAGTGATAAAGGCAATCCACATAAATCACAGGAGTTCAGACTAATTATAAATCTTCAAAGCATGAATTTGATAGAGGAATTTTTCGTCCATTAAGTGGTGAAGCCCCTAGTGAAGCTTGAAACTATAATATTCTACGTGAAAATAAATTTTACGAATTAAAATACGCATCAAAAAAGTTTTCACGTTAATAAAAAAGAGAGTAATGAAAATTTTGAAACGTCACTAATTTGTATAGTGAAATGAGTGTTATGATTTACTCTGTATATTCCCTACTTGTGTTTTAAAAATCGATTGGAATATTTAAAAAAATTTAGTGCAACATTTGATAATTTTCGTCCATATATGAAATCAACGATGTCATAGTAAAATTTACTTTTTATTAGATTTTGAAAACGGAAAATTGTGGTTTTTATCCCATGTCTGCAATATGTCAATAATTGGAGACTAAATGAAGGTACTATTAAAGTAAATGATATACGTAGTATTAATTCTGCTATAGACTGGATTTCGATTAATTGGGACACGTGGGTACCAGGACACCTTGGTCCAATAAAGTGCTTGTCCCGATTATACGAAGTTTTGCGGTTACTTTGGCAATTAGTTCTTTAAGATTTCTCCCCAATAACTAGCTATCTCGATTAACTGATGACCCAATTAACTGTAGACCATTATACTGCATTTTTTTAATCATATAATTTTACAATTAGTCTCAACATAATCGATAATCGATACCAAGAATATTAATTAACATTGGAATAAAGGTAGCATTTATTATCTTTGAAAGGAAACGAAAATTTTCAAACACTTTTAAATACAGTAAATACAACACTAAAAAAGTTGACTTCAATTCTGAAATAATAATTCACTGATATGCTTTTAGATAACTTATTGTAAAATAAAATGCCATGTTATTAAATGAACTTATATTAAGAAATAATACATCGAAATTTGACGAGCCACGTAGTTAGGATTAAAAGAAAGAAGAGCTTCATTTGCTTAATATTGAAATTAATTAAATAAATATTCTAAACGTAAGGATTTCATACAATTTCTTTTCAAATTATTATTAACAGAATAATTAATACCTTCAATTATATGGGGTGTTTGACTATTGATGATCATCCTTTCAGGAAGTGATTCTACGAGTCAAAATAAGACAAAATATGGAATAAAATTTTTTAATATCGCGCTTCGTTTTCGAGAATGTTGACGTTGAATTTTAGATAAATACGCGTGCACCGAGCTGGAATTTTCTCGAAAACAAAGGGTGATATTAAAAAATTTTGTTTTATATTTCCGTCTTATTTTGACCTGTAGAATCACCTTCTAAAAGAATAACCACTAGTTGTCGAATACCCTGTATGTAGTGCACATCAATAGTCATTTAAAATAAATACTGAGTTTCCACTAATAACATTCATAAATGCCTTGGCAATATTATTCTTTTTTAATTGTAATTAACTTAAATAGGAAAAGACAAGTGAAGAATTTACAAGTGCGCAGGAAGTATTATTTTAAAATCACTCAACATGCGAATGAATGACAGTTATATACCTGTTATATACTTTTAGTATGAAAATTTTTATATTAAAAGAATCATGCATCGTAGAGTCATTAATATTTAAATTTGCCACGCACTGAATTTTTTTAAAAATCGAATTTTATGAAAAATTATTTTGAAACAATTCCTTGCACATTTAATGGCACCAAATTTCGAGGAAGCTAGGTTGCGTTCAACCAAATTACAAGCACTGCGTTGATTAATGAAAGTGGCGTAAAGCAGGCTGAAACATACCTAATCGATGGTACCATGTACAAATTAACACAGTAAAACCCATGACAGCTTTCACGAACTTACAGTTGAAACAATAGTAGGTACATATTTAGTCTTTATTCTGTGTTTAATATTGCAGAAACCGCATATCGAAAATTCTACTACATACAAAATGAAATTAATTGAGCAATCGCTTCGTAATTTCCTAAATCTATTAAGAAATAAATAAAATTGATTAATATGCCAGAATAACATACTTTTTTCTTATAATATTATTGTATACACATTGTACATAATAGTCTGTTGTTTATCTAGTCTTTCTCCAATAGAATTTATTTGAATTGGATAAAAACAAGAAATTCTGCAATTTCACAGTTTATTTCGATATTTGGAACTATACAATTTTTTGTACATTAATAACATAATTATGATACAGGGTGTAAACAGTATACGTAGCAATATTTTAGGGGGTGGTAGGGGAGGTCCAATGGAACATAAAAGTCCTATGACATAGTGTCCGATCTGTCTCCATTTTACAGTAATAATGCCCTAAAGTTTGCACCATGCGTTTGAAACGGATAGTAGCTCGCGCATATTGGTGAGACCAACACATTGAAACAGGGTGTTGACTTCTGATCTTTCATGTAATTCCCAAAGTGGTGTGTTTTTCGGAAGGAAAGACTCTTAAGAGTGATCCTCCAGCGACTCGACTCAAGGAGATGCCGCATCGTATCCCGTGGCGAAGACAACACCCCGCGATACTTCACCGCAAGTTTATGGTTTTCGCCTCTCGAAGGAGTTTGAATACCTATTAAGAACCAAACTCTTCCAGCTCCGCATTGCTCATCAGATCTCTGCGAAAACGACAGCAAGCGATACCTTTCGTCATCGTTTGGTTGTCATTTAAAGTGAATTACGAGTAAAAGATAAATCGAGGAAAATCATGTCAAACGTAAAAAAATGAATACACGTTTTTTTTAAAACAGAATCGAAAATAATAATTATTTGAAGTGAGAGGACAAGAAGTACGTAAATTTCGTTTTCAAATATCGCATAAACAAAAAAGTAATGTAACAGGAAATAAACAAAACGTGATCGTAGTTCGTTATTGTGATAAGAATCCGTAGTTTAATAACGGCCAACACTGTTGCTGATAATGAATAAGTCTGTTTAAAACCCCCGAAGACAAAATTTAGGTACGGAAATTTAGAGAATTATCGCCGAAAATAAGCCATAGCCTGCGTTCAATTTAGTAACTAATAATCACCAATAAAGTAACTAAAACTCACACTTTCGGAAATTCACCTGCAGCTTGAAAACCTGCGTCACTAGGTCACTGAACTGGTCCTGGTCAGCGACGGATGCGTGTAGTGCACAGCTGGTCCCAGGTATGCGACACCAACCAAAGTAAAAGGGTCGCAACGCCAAGTGCGTCCGGGTTAATGTACCGAATATTCACTTCACTGCACTGATACTAACACTGATCACTGAATTTATTTTTCACGGAACGTGTTGTTCCTACGTTATAAAAATTGGTGGCCCCGAGAGGGGCCGATTACTGTTAATTGAGCAGTTGCTCAATGTGGCCACCCTCAGCGTCTATGCACGGTAGCATTTGCGTTCCCGTTGTTCCGCGCGTACACCCAGAACATCGCGTAATACTCGTCGGCTGAGTACATTTCTGGGACGAGATTACTAGCTCACTGACAGGATTTTTTCCCAAGCAACTTCCTCTACCGCCAAGTAGTTTCTCTGGTTCCATTATGAGTCTACTCCCACCAGGACAAGAGGCTTTAGGTAAAAAGAAGCCAGCACATTTTTGAAACACACGTGTTTTGCAGAAGTGCAACGAACGAATCATCCTACACTTTCACAAAAGCCCGCGCTCCGTCCTTCTACTGCCAATGTACCCATTGCTTCGAGATAGAAAACAGACACCACGTGTATCGGTTCAAAAGGGTCCGAAGGGAAGAGGCGCAGAAAGTCTTCGAGTTGCTATAAAGAAGAAAATGCATACGATTCCTGTTTTCCCTTTCCGATACCCTGAGTTCACGTCTGCTACGAGGCGGAACCAATTAAATCATAAATTATCCGAACCTGTAGGAAAGCGTTCTCTACCGCCGACTGGCGGGACAATACGGTCATAAACCGCGACCCTGGCGAAATGCTCTGGCTGATCAGCCTGATTAATTTTGGAGAAGTAGAAATTACAGAGTATTATCCAGCATCAATACGTCTCGCGGAGAGACACAGGAAAAGAAGGGGTACTCCGCTGACTGCGCGTAGTCCCGCCCGCTTCGTCTTACCCTCAAATTAAAGACGGATCCCTTATCTCCCGTGTCTAAACACGCGCTCGAATTTCAAAACAAAAGCACGCGTCGACGTATTCCGTGCGAGAGACGGTGGGCTTCAAGTCCTATTGGCCCTAGTCGAACCAATCTGCCCTGCATCCCTCCCAAACGGCCACTGTCCTCAAGAGGCCCTCTTCACAGCAATATCTCCTCCCCAAGGCCCATGGCGTGTTCCGCGCGGGAGAAGGTGGGCTTAAAGTTCGATTGGTTCTAAACTAACCAATCGGTCCTGCTTATCTCTCCTGTCTAAACACGCGCTCGAATTTCAAAACAAAAGCATGCGTCGACGTATTCCGTGGGAGAGAAGGTGGGCCTTGGGGAGGAGATATTGCTGTGAAGAGGGCCTCTTGAGGACAGTGGCCGTTTGGGAGGGATGCAGGGCAGATTGGTTCGACTAGGGCCAATAGGACTTGAAGCCCACCGTCTCTCGCACGGAATACGTCGACGCGTGCTTTTGTTTTGAAATTCGAGCGCGTGTTTAGACACGAGAGATAAGCAGGCCCGATTGGTTAGTTTGGGACCAATCGAACTTCAAACCCACCTTCTCTCGCACGGAATATGTCGACGCGTGCTTTTGTTTTGAAATTCGAGCGCGTGTTTAGACACGAGAGATAAGCAGGCCCGATTGGTTAGTTTGGGACCAATCGAACTTCAAACCCACCTTCTCTCGCACGGAATACGTCGACGCGTGCTTTTATTTTGAAAGTCGAGCGCGTGTTTATACTCGAGAGATAAGGGATCGGTCTTTAATTTGAAGGTAGGACGAAGCAGGCGGGACTTCGAGCAGTCAGCGAACTACATGGTCTCCTTCTTCCTGTGTCTCTTCGCAAGCCGTATTGATGTTGAATAATAATTTTTAATTGCTAGTTCCCAAAAATTAATCAGCCTTATAGCCCAGAGCATTTCGCCAGGGTCGCGGTTTATGATCGTATTGTCCCACGAGTCGAATTTATGACTTAGTTGGTTCCGCCTCGTAGCAGACGTGAACTCGGGATATGGGAAAAGGGAAACAGGAAACAGGATTTTTTTCTTTATAGCAACTCGAAGACTTTCAGTTCCTCTTCTCTTCGGACCCTTTCGAACCGAAACACGTGGGGTCTGCTGCCTACCTCGAAGCAATGGGTACATTGGCAATAAAAGAAGGGAGCGCGGGCTTTTGTGAAAGTGTAGGATGGTTCGTTCGTTGCACTTCTGCAAACGCATGTGTCTCGAAAATGTGCTGGCTTCTTTTTACCTAAAACATCTTGTCCTGGTGGGACAATAAATTAGGTGATCAGTGTTAATAACCGTGCAGTCAAGTGAATATTCCGTATCTACATTAACCCGATCGCACTTGATGTTGCGATCCTTTTACTTTGGGTGGTGTCGCATACCAGAGACCAGCTGTGCATTGGACGCATTCGTCGCTGACCAGGGTGAGTTCAGTGATCTAGTGACGCAGGTTTTCAAGCTGCAGGTGAAATTCTGAAAGGGTGAGTTTTAATTAGTTTATTGGTGATTATTAGTATTTAAATTTAACGCAGGCTATGACATATTTCCGGCGATAATAACCCATTTTTTCCTGTGTCCGAACGCGAGGCGTAGGTATTGATGGTGAATAATACTTTTTAATTGCTATATTGGTGTTTCGAAAAATAATTAAGCTGACAGTTTAAAGCGGTTCGTCAGGGTCGCGGTTTATAACCGTATTGCCCCACGAGTCGGCGAACGACAACGGTACATGCGGGTCCGAAGTCATCGCATGTATTACCCATCGATACAGCAATATACCGATTAACTCAGGTCGAGGGATGTCTAAAATTCTTAAAGACCGCTCCACGTTCTTGATTGTCGACAGTATTAATGTTCATATCTTCCGGAAAGAAGCTAGCGTTCTTGCCGTGATTGATTGGTGGTGCCGCTTGCTTCGTCCTTTTCTAGCTGATGACCCTAAGTGCCTCCGCTACTCCAAACAGATCCTCAATGGGACCGCTACTGTAAGGGGCCCGTCGTTACTTGGTTACTGGGTCATCTTGAACAGTTCACCACGGGCGGTCTTTGTGCTACGGCTCATCTGTGTGCGTGTAGCGACGATCTTTTCCACAAACATCTCCGATGTTTAAACCTTTATAACAGCTAAACTATACGAGATACAACAAAATGTATTCAGACAATTTTACTCTACTGGTTGTCTCCAATGTATGTGCAAAATTATGGAATCCTGCGGCTATTAGTTTAGCATATAGACATGTGAACTTCGAGGCATTATTACTGTAAAATGGAGACCGATCGGACATTATGTCATAGGACTTTTATGTTCCATTGGACCTCCCCTACCACCCCCTAAAATATTGCTACGTATACCGTTTACACCCTGTATAATTCGGAATGAAAACTTTCTTGGGGATATCAATATGAATAAAGAAATGCGATTATTGCGCTCAGCATTTGTATTATTATATTATGTTGCTTTATTATATTAGATACTTCATTTTTATTTTTACAAAAAGACATAATTTTAATTGTCTGTTGTTGACACAAATATTTTTGAATAAAAAAGTAATTACGTACCTAAAACTAAATGTGTCTTTAAGTATGCACATACCTGTAATTCCATTCATATTGATTCATACTATTAATAATAACGTTCACATCAAAGAAACGTGAATTTCGGTCAACATTTCAAATAAATACTTATGTGAATCATCACATTTAAGCGAAGATCTGATCCATATACAGTAATTAAATAGAAAGTACGTCCCGTTTGACCTCATTACTTAATATTTTATCCCTCTTTCGCGTACCCAACCAGATGATAAGGAAAATTTTGGCATCAAGCCCACTTACTACGATGCTGTAACCAACCACGCATGTTCAGATTTATTTTCAGATTATTCTGTAGAACACAAGGTTGCTTTTTTTTGGCACCTGTATTATGATTAATGGAATGATATTGGGCCATGTTTTGCAGTAGCAAATTAACTTCCTAATTGAAGATTTACTCTGCTTAGTACTCTATGTATTAGTCAATGCGTGTAAGGATAGAAGAAGTATAGTATAGGTAGACACATTAAAATATACTAATCCTATAATATTCTGTTGATATAAACAAAGAGTTATAATAAAGAGAAGAAAAGAAAAAAATAAACTAACAAATATTATCATATTTAAATATAAGTATGCACATATAGAAATTATATTCTAATTTCTTTTTTGCAATCCTGGCATATCATGGTATAGTTACTACAATCATTTTGGTATGTCCGCAGTGTTGCCACTTCTGTGTTTAGAGGGTGAAATTCAAGTCGTTTATAAAATTAAATTAATTTTAGTCAAATGGAAAATTCTCGTTCTCATTTTTATTTTTTGAATTTCTCTGTTCTTCATTCTTCCTTTTTCTGAGTCTCTGTACAGCCTCGAGCCCAGGTGCCTTCCACCCACTGCACCCCCTCTATGTGGGTGGCCCCGTATGCAGTAACATGTACATCCACGTAGAAAAAAAGAATTTTTAGTAAATCAATCTAAGATTTTCTGTTACATTCTGATTCTGACATAAGTCACTTGAACCTCTCAAAATTACCTTTTTCAAAAAAAGGTACAAAAAAGAGCGCCAAGTATATAATCCCATCAAAAAGGATCCCATTTAAAAACATTGTCGTAAATTAATAGCTTTACAAAACTAATGATATACACCAATTGCGCCAATTATCGCAATGACTATTTATACAAACAAAAAAATGTATCAAATAATAGTAAACAGATATATTTTTATACAAATAAATATTTTAATACGAATAAATATTTTATTCAAAATAGTTGGCGCTGCTCTCGGAATTGGTGTTGCTAAACTGAATAAATATGTCTGAATCAATAAGTCTGGCCTTGTTTTATTTATTAACCAAGACACTTAACATTTTTTTCAGAGAGCAGCGCCAACTATTTTGAATAAAATATTTATTCGTATTAAAATATTTATTTGTATAAAAATATATCTGTTTACTATTATTTGATACATTTTTTTGTTTGTATAAATAGTCATTGCGATAATTGGCGCAATTGGTGTATATCATTAGTTTTGTAAAGCTATTAATTTACGACAATGTTTTTAAATGGGATCCTTTTTGATGGGATTATATACTTGGCGCTCTTTTTTGTACCTTTTTTTGAAAAAGGTAATTTTGAGAGGATTTCACACATTTTGTAGTGTTATTGATGATTGGATAATTTTTTCACCCAGTCGAGGTTATTTTTTTTAATTAACAATATATTATATTGTCGTCCAAACTACGCACACCTGCAAAGCTACAAGACAATTGGATTGGTGGAATTAGTTTAAATTTGAGTTTTCAAATATGAAGCAAACATACAAGAAGCACACAGAGGATCGAAGCTGAATAAAAGTTTAATTAAAGTTTAATTAATATTATACTATATTACAATAAATTTTTTTTCTAACGTAGATCACACTGCATCATCTTGTGCTTCAGTTATCTGTAAATAAATATATAAAATCCACATTTTAGTTACAATATAACTTAGAAGTTTTAGAAGAAGGGTGGAATTTTCCTATAGTAAGCGTGGAGACTACATAATGTGTCCGAAGGAGGTGAGAGCGTATGGCAGAAACTCTTGTTGAAGGAAATTTAAATGCTAATGGTAATTTATCAAAAATGAACAAAGAGCTCCAATATATTTAACGCACAATTTATTGGTGTTGGAATAAAATTAATTTAATATGTTCATTAGTGAATTTAAATATTGGTAATGTGAAACTAATAAAATTAATGATTAGCGTGGGAACTACAGTGGTTTTTAAAATAAAGTTTTAGAAATATCTTTCACAAGAGATAGAAAAGTATCAAGGGAGATGCGTTTTCAGCGCACTTTCTTCAATCAATAATGTAACTTTCTCTACATTGCAAGCAGTAAGCTATAATTTTCTTAATTCTTAATGCTACGCTAATTTGACAAAGTTCGTCGATTTACCTTATTTGACAAATTTCTTTCAAGCTTCTCTGTCTATCTATCCTTCTTCGGACAACCTCCAAGGCTGTACATCCCCTTCATTTCTATCGAAGCTTGTGCGTCCCCTTCATTTTTACCCAAGCCTGTCCATTCCTTTCGTTTCTATATAAGCCCGTGTGTCCCCTTCATTCATTTCTATAAGCTTTATACATAAAAACTCTAATGTAAAAATAGTTTGCTGGTATAAAAACAATATATTATTTTGTCGAAACTTCTGGGAAAGAAGATGCTTTACTGTCAAACCTCCTCCGGACAACTTCCAAGTCTGTGCGTTCCCTCCGTTTCTATATGCTCTACGTAAATAGTCTATTGAAAAATTTTGGCGACTTACCTTGTTAATTGAGACAATAATTCAGTGTCCTCTGTGGTGTAAAAACTCCTGTCACTTAAAAATTTTTAACTAGTTTCCTTATTTCACACTTGACAGGTTATAACTGTTTGACACTAGCTAGGTTACGTTTACCTCGACAGTTCTGCTCTCTGCTAGCTGTCACGTGACAACGATTTGTTACGCGATTGGCCGAAAGTGCCGAAACCTTCATCGAATCAGCGACGTGGATATTGGACATTTCCTCTCCCTTTCATGTTCCCCTCTTGCCCACACTTGACGATGACGATTCTTAATTCTTCAGAACATGAAATTCGGCAAATTGCTACTTTACATCAAAATATCTCAGCTCCTAAGGCACGTAGGAACAAAACGAAGACACTTTTCTTATGTAAATCAAACCCAATCTATCCATTAAGACCATTCAAAGTCTAATCGGATCAGCCGTTATTGAGATTCGATAATCTCAGGGTACTTGACAGCGCGGCGTGCCGTAATAGATACACTCTGTGTCTCGCGCTGCGCATATATCTATATATATACTTGGCGCGAGACACTACCGTGTCTCTTGATATTTAAGGGGGTAGACACGGGTAATGCAGCGCGCTGTATACCGACACAATCTGGCCCAAAACATGGGTCTGGGATATTACGTTGTTTGTCCTTATATGAGCACATTTTGGGCTGGGCGAGGTCTCATTCGGAAGATGAAGGTTCAGTGCAGCGCGCTCTGGTCCTCGTTTGAGTCACAAAACTCTTTTAGTGACCTACCAATACTTAGAATCTGCGAGTGTATTTTGTCGATTTTTTCTCTACTTTGGACACTCATATTATTACATATCAACACAATCTCGTCGAACCATGACCAGAGCGCGCTGCACTGAACCTTCATCTTCCAAATGAGACCTCGCCCAGCCCAAAATGTGCTCATATAAGGACAAACAACGTAATATCCCAAACCCATGTTTTGGGCCAGATTGTGTCGGTATACAGCGCGCTGCATTACCCGTGTCTACCCCCTTAAAACACTGCACTTAACACACTGGCTAGAAGCATATATTCTAAAAACTGATACTTTTATAAAATACATTAACTCAACATAAAGGTCTAAAATTCAATAAAAAATGATTGCTTACATTTTTCTTAAATCAATGTTACGATTGTTGGAAGAAACACCCTATCCTGCCTATTATCATGAGGATTAGAATAACTTAGTTTCATAACACATTACTTAATACGAGAAACAGGTTAATGAGTCAAATAAAATTGAAAAATATGGTAAATAAATGAAGGAAGGATATATCTCCTCGTTTTAAATGTCGATAGTATATTTCTCTTCTACATATGTACGTGCTACACATATCAATGAAGAGATTGTTGTCAATTGTCACACGTCATATGCAAATGTGGTTAACCACACACGTTGCTGGTTTACCTGACGATTAGCTCCAGTCAAGTTAGGTGAGAATTGAACCATAACAGAATTGAAGAAGACCTTTATTCAACATGTAAAAGCGACTGTTATTCGTCATTGTAACAAATGCTTTTTGCTGCTAATAAAGCATTCAAAAATAAAAATATATTTTAAAAGCTATAGATTTATGAGCGTACATATGAAAAAATATCTCCACCATTAATCTATTATTGTCCGTGGACGATTTCCTGTCGCGTATCTTTATGTGCATTATGAAGTATGAATGATGCATTTTCAGTTGCATGTTATATTAGTTAACGATCGAGCTTGTCATAAAATACGTATCAATTGTTAATTAGCAACAAAAAGCAATTACCATCCGCTGTGGTTAAAAATGGCTGGACCGTTTTTTAAATGCATATTCAGAGTTGATATTGTGTTTCACTTCTCATTAAATTTTTTATCATGCACGATCCCTAGCTGTAGAATTTATGTATACATACAATATTTCAGGATGTGAACACAATGAAACTTTAATTACTTAATATGTTTGGTTACAATAGTTATAGTTACTAAGGCCAGGAAATGCTAAAACAATGGAAAATAAATTATGAAAAATATACATTGTAAACGGTGAAACGTATGTATTTGAACCCCTTTGCAAAACGGTTTATAGCTGGCCATGCGTGATCGTCTTTGACAACCGTGAGGTCTCACATCTTATTGGTGCCCTTCGAGCACGTTCTTTGACTTAAGAATTCCGGTAAAGATTTATCGCGGAAAATTGGAGTACGACAAAATAATTGCTCGATCAGGAGCGATCAAGATTCCAGATAGGCGACGGAGGAGGGAGCCAAACTATGGGGCCACGCGATACAGATCGTCCAGATTGTTGCGTGCCACTCTGAACCACCATACGGAAGCACGAGGTCTCACGAAACCACAGCCCATCTAATGATTTCGATATTTCAACCACGTCGCCTTGCAAATTTTCTTCTACTTTTCCTGAAAGTGTGAAATGATCGACGCGAAAATCGCTTTACAGGTTATCAATGTGCAAAGAACTACGCAATATGCTAATTTTATGGATTTATTTGTGAGAGGAAGTATGTACATTGATATGTGAACGAGAATTTATGGCGAGCATGGTATTGTCTTAGAGCATATACTACTAGAGGTCTATCTCATTGCCTTATCTTTTCTGTCGAGCCAGTTGGCGAGTCGCATCATGCAAGAAACATGTGCGAGCTGGTGCGAGTGAGAGGTGTAAACCGGCGCATGCGCATTGCGAGCGATTGTGATTCCCCGTTCTACCTCTCTCGCTCGCACCATCGAGGAAGTATTTCTTTCTCCCTCGCATGATGTTGGCGACTGTTTCGAGCTCTCAATGAGACCGCTCTAAGGATATTGTAAGCTTCAAAAGTAAATAGAATAAATGATGACCTGAATTCAAAACTGAATTTGAATTGTTTTGTTTCCGTGGAGACGGCTACGTTTATATTTACCTTCAAATTCAAATTAACATATAATGAATTACAAATGTCGCTCATTTTCGACGCTTCGAACTTACAAGCTTTCATCAAAGTGGTCGCAGGAAACGAACCTACTTTTACTTCTGAATAATACCTGCTAACAAGGGACGTTCGGCAACCCGGAAATTCAGGAAATTATGAAACTCGGTTGTCAAGTAGAGTAGTTCATCCGTAACGCAACCCTATTTTTTGTTGGTGCCATAGTGTAGTTTTTGGGGTGACATCACCCCTTGAAAAAAAATGCAGAATTTTCTTTTCCGTGGAATATCTCGAGAAGACACCCTTACTTTCGACAATATACATATGTGAGCGAACGAAGATCTGCTGTATACACGATTTGTGTTATTTATTTGTGTGCCATAGTTTGTCTAATCGCAGTAAAGTGAACAGCAATTACATTTAAATCTCATATTCACACATAAACAGGACTGAACATGTTTGTCCAAGAATTTCACTTTGATCCGGGCGTAGTGCAGCGAATTATTAGTACGCTCTTAATAAACTATGCCAATAAATGAATTAATTTCATTCCATACACACAAAGTTATGAGACCATATTATATTACCCTTTCACATCCAATGTAAGACTTTTTTCGAGACAGACAGACCCCATTACGAATTTGTCATCAGACATGAAGACATCAGACTTTAATAACTTTATGAGACGTAAGTAACGGTGAGTGGTGATATACTATGTCGTAAAGAGGACACTGTGAACTTGTTCGTTTCTATTGCTTCCGCGATGTATTGCACGACTTCTATGATGCGATCATCGAACCTTGTCACCGCTATCGTCTTTCATCCCTTCGCACGTTATTAGAATGATTGATCTCACTATTAAGAGTGTTCAGTTCTTTCCATTTATAATCCTACTCTACATAAGCTTCTGAAACTGGAAATGGCGCAGATTTATATTACAACATGTAGACACTGATGCTTAAAATATAATAAGTATCCCATTTTAAGGAAGAAAAGATTTAGGAAAAACACCCAGGTGGCAAATGTTTTCGAACACCCTGTATACAGAATAGAATTACAAATAATATTTTCATGCGTGTAATATGAAAATTGTGGGAGACAAAATAAATATCGCGTGATATCAACATCGGTACAAAACGTTGTACCAATGCATTGCGATTTATCTCTAATGTCACGTAACGGTTCGATAATTCATCTGTGATCGCAACCAAATACGGTGAAATACCTACATATAAAAGAAATATGTAACATATGTGTATATGCATTTTAATAAAGCATATGTAATATGCAAAACAATGTTTGCATATCAATATATGCATTTGTAGAAACATCCGCAGTCTATTCGTTACAAATATAAGCTGATTGAGTACAGAAATCTACGTAAACACATCAAGTGATGAATCAACCTAGTTTGTACATGCCGCAGCTTCTGATTGTGAGTGAGCAGATTACAAAAAATACTTGAACTGCCGGTCTATATAGTGGCTCAATGCACGGTACGCGCCAGCTTAAAACATTGAGTCTCGCGCTGGCTGGAAAGTACCAAGCGTTATTTGAACAATTTCGAATCCGTATCCTATCTTTCCTTGCTATTTATTAACGTCATTAATTTATGTAGTGTGTACAGTAGATTTCAAATGGTTTCAAAAAGTAAAAATCCGAAAGATATGTAAGGGGGTGATCACCCCTTAAATTTATTCCCACGTGTAGCCGGACACACAGTACCTTTATTGAAACAAATGAAGACAACATCGAACATCTTCTTTATACCTTTATATCTAACTCAGAAACTATAGAGTGCAGTACATATGAACTAAACATAGGTAATTAAATTTTCTATGTGTTTTGATGGGTAATTATTGTTCAAAATATGTACCGTGAATAATAGATGTCAGTATTAAGTGGGAACTTCGACATTATGTACCTAAAGAATTACCTCTCTATTTAAAAATTGTAGGTCTTACAAACCAATCTTTTATTCAATTAAAATTATCAAAAGATTTATGTCCATCTATATACAATTATGTTCTCAGTTCAGAATAAAGTTACAACTTAATTCACTATGAAATTAAACAGATGGAGACGTCAAAATTGTTATTATCTCAAATTATCAAAATTCGGACTTACACCACTATGATTCTCAACCCTCCCACCACCGCCTATATTCTATAACGAAGTTAATAGCAGAGACTGCTGTGAAGTATATTAAATAAATTATATTAATTAAAAATGAGAGAAGAATAGAAAGAATGTGAGGTCAAAGAAGAATTATTTCTGCATTCTCATTCCCGCATTTTTGTGTTCGACAAATAGGTATCAGCAGCAGGGGGCACTTTACAAAATATTCACGTCGTGACTGAACGCTTTTATTTATATTCCGAGTTTTATTAATAATCTTTTATTTTCCTGCATTTCAGGAGCATATATAAGCTTTTGTTTGAAGACTATTTTGGTTCTGGAGCCAATAGTGTGCTGCATTATTCATTTACCTACGTCAATTCCTTGCAATATTAAAGGTACTAATAATAAGGATATAAATAAAGGCTTCTCATCATTATTGAATGAATGTCTATTACATTGATGAGTGTCTATTACATTTATTACAGCTTTATTAGTTTCTGGCGGTAGTGATGCAGGTATAATAACCGACATGTTATTACCCCTTTTATTATACCAATATAATAAGACTGAATATGCATGTAGTACCTACGTCCTAGTAATTTCCTTTGTAATTTAAATGTCTCGTTATGAATTTCTAAAATAGAACCTTTACATGTTTAAGTGTTCATCATGTTAACATGATTAGTCATAGCGTTATGCATCCTCAGTATAAGGCTGTGTTTTATAAAAAGTTTGCTCTACAATTACGATCATTCTAGTAACAATGAAAGCTACTATCTAACATTAGAAGCTCGCGCAGACGCACGCAATAGTGAGGTTCCAGTGTGATATTTTCGTCGGTATGCTTCTCTACAGTTTGTCGGAGTTGACTCTCGTGCTAGGAGCTGTTATGTCAATCAGTCCCCTTTCGGAGCCGGAGTTATTTGGTTCATGGAAAACGAACATTAGCGTTATACCCTTGGAGCTTACCATAGCAATTGGCAATCATGGTTACTTCGGATCGTTGCGTCTTTATTGCTTCTGATTGCATAACCCTGCAATGCCGGAAGCGAAGTAAAACAATAAAACAGAAATATAAAATGTTAAATTTTGTACTAACTATATGCTAACGTAATTGCTACATTCAATGGTATTTATCATTAAACTTCCGCTAAAATTTGGGATTACATGGAAAATTATCCAATTTCCAACGTAAGTCACATTTTGAGATGCCATCTTTTTAATAATTTATTTAAGATATAACAGTGTTATAACTAGGGTTGCCATCCGTAAAATCACTAATCTAGAACAGAGAGCATTAAAACCCCGGACATTTTCACTTGAAATTCGGACAGTTTTAACTATTTCTTATATTAGGTATGATATCCCAAGACAAAAATTTCTGTAAATTATAGACTGTAACCGCAATAAAAATAAAAGAAAATCCCCCAGAGGCTCTTAAAGGACATGAAACTCACTAGTGGACTAGAAAAAATTACACAAAATTACATTTTTTGAGAAAATAACGACACTTGAAGTTTGAAACCACTTTTTCCCTATATTCTTCGTCCTTTCAACGCCTTTAAAAATGAAAAATTTAAAATTTTTTTAAATTTTACTGGTCTGTCCACGAGCCGGAAGTATATTCGTAAAAATACAAAAAGTTTTAGTCCAATCGGATAATAACTTTTGGAGATACAGGTTCCATCGATTTTGAGAACATTGTTTCGACAAAAACGCGTTTAAAGTTTTACGTGAGTGCTGAGTGGCCGGGTGTTACCCATGAATTCGCCGCTACACAAATACCTGAAGCTTCGGAAATTTTACGAATTTCAAAAAATCCTTTTTAACGCGTATTCTTGAAAGGTTGAACATTCAAAAAATGAAATAAAAAAAATCGATTTTAAGACCGTATCCTCCCCTTAAAGGACAATACTCAACACGAAATTGAAATATCTAACCCCATAAATTCTTCACGATAGCGTGGAAAATGCAATAAAAAGAGGCCAAATTTGCATGAATTCTAATGACGGTCATTTGTTAGATATTATCTATAGAACTTGATGTCATAGAATTCATCCTCGTTGTTTGATTTAAAACCAAAGTTATAGACTAAGAAAATGAGATGATGACTTTTGCTCCACCTTTTAGAATGTGCATGAATAATAAGAGTGCACACGGACCCTGTATCAGCCGTGTTAATGACTGGCAAGAGCGACAAGCTGTGCTCCATAATCTAGTTAATGGACAGCATACTGAATAAAGAGTAAATAATTTAAGATTAGAACTGGAATTATCTTTCTTCAGTCTGATGCCAGATAAGGTACTTTTAGAAATAGTATTTATTTTTGGGACGCAAGTGATGGTGTTACGCAGCATTTCTTACTCAAAATTTCATTTTTCAAAAATTCACAGATATCAACATTTGTCTAAATAGCGTGGTATATTTTTGTGTCCTCAATTCTCAGTATTATAGTTGACGCATGGAGAAATTCAACCGTGTACATGTTGGCCTTTGGAATTTCTGAGGAATTATTGATTTTTGTAAAACGGGGAAACATTATTCTTATCTATTGTTTCATTATTTACAATCATGCACAGTACACGAGTACAGTACCTTCTATAGAACAGGTTCGAAATAAAAACCATTAAAATTCTGAAAGAATATCTAATTTAATTTATTGTGTAAGTAGTAAACTTCCTTTTGTACACATGTTTATGAGAAAAAACTAATTGCAAAAGAAAACAAACAAAAACATTGGTCACTATGAATGACAGAAGCGAATAACATGTTTTATAGTATAACTTTCAAAATGGAGGAACACTTAACTTTAAAACGGGGAAAAAATAAAAAGTCAACATAATTATATGTGGTGGGAAGGATCATAAACGAGTTTCAGTGCTTCAATCAATGATATGTAGAATATGCTATTACCTATATTCAGTGTTGAAAAATACAAAATTTCGACCCCTCTTACAATTACATAGTAGTATGAAACGAATAACTGACATAGTATTAGCCAATGTTTTCGAACACGAGATTAAATTGTTAAAACATTTACAAATGAGTAACAGACCAAATAGTATTAAACGATTTTCATCCTTTTATCATTTTACTATGGAAACGACCAAAAGCATTAAAATACTCCAAAATAATGTGTGCTGATCTAGCCATGACCGATGAACAATAAAAGTAGTAGCTATATCACAATACTTTCCTTATTATCATAAAAATTCCACAAATGACGTACATATGTACCTTCGATTTTCCACTGTGCACATTTTCATAGTAAATTAAAGGAAAGCGTTTTTCTCATTTTCAATTATTCGAGCTCCCTCGAATGTTTGCCACCTTGTGTATACCACTATGGTATCTAATAGTCTCATAACTTCTGACAATTTAGATTGCTATAATGGTACCTCCAAGTTGTCTCTGCCTGATTGTGAAATTATTAACAGTTTGAGTAGATTTGGCGAAATACCGTTCGAAGTCAGTCAGGCCTTTCCGAGCGACTGCATCTGCTGGGAAAGTTTCGTCCAGCGTTGCCCGCGCTTTGATCGCATGCCGACGCTAATGAAGAGTTGAATTTCTATATTTTTTATTAAACCGTAAAGCACCATCAATGGACTGTCGAGCTTCTTCTAATGAAAACGGCACCAAATACGATTTTATTTGGATTATTTTTAATTAATGCTTCCGAATTCCGTAGACTAATTAGGGATTGAAAAAATTATAGGTCATGGTTCATACATGTGATTCTAGATCTCTGAATCGGTGGAAATCTACTAAAAAAATGTGTACTACAGTTGATTTTGACCTCAAAATTCAAGATCCAATTTTTTTTATTTTAATGTATTCTACTCACAGCTAGGATAAAAAGTGTCAGAGGAAACATGTTCGTCGATCATTGTTTGAAACATTCCTAGGAACATGGAACACAGTTCCTTTGACACTTTTTCTCGTTTCAATGAATCAAACACGTTACTATAATAAAATTTATCAAGATCAATTTTTTACACCCTGTACATTATGTATGATTAAACATAGTCGGAATGAGCTCGAGTTTGGAGTCACTTTCATCAGAAGAATCTCGTCGATCCATTGGTAATATTTTCATGCGATTCTAATAGGAAGTACTAAAATTAAAATTTTCAGTCAGATCAGCGATCTACCGACTCTTGAGGCGGCAAGACGTGTTTACCGCTGCGTCCTCGATCTGTATCGCGATGTTAAATAAACATGAATCGTTGAAGTGAGTGAATAACAGAAGACAGAAAACTATGGGGAAGTGACAAAGTTAAGTGTTGGAATACTGCAGTCCCCGCAATACCAGACAATTAAAAATGATAGCTCCTGACTACAGGAGTTCTCATAGTAACACACCGACAGCATCTCAAAATAACAACACCAACATGCAAAAAAGGCGAGGCTACGCGTCAGCTACACAAAATCCCGCAAAAAAAAACAAGTAATTATTCTTGATTCCATTGACGGCATTCCATTAAAAGAATATGTAAGTACTATAGGGAAAGTAACCGATCCAGTGAATTTATATCAGGAATCCCAATTCATCTCACTAGGAGACTTAAATAGCCATAGCACACTGTGGGGATCCTAAAAACTATAAAGCTGATTCAAGAGGAGACATTATAAAATCTCGTTTGGAAGATCCCGGCCTCTTTTCATTAACCTCTACATGTCTTATCCATTTGAATATCTCGACAGAGCACTTACCTCCATCGACCTGTCAATATGCAACACGAAAATAGCTCATTTACTCTACTGCGAAGTGGCCTCGGATCCGCGTGACAGTGATCATTTCCCAATGACATTATCAGAAACAGTACCAGAAGGATCAAACCGCCTTCGAACTCCTAAATGGAACACTAAAAAAGCAAACTGGGATCTATTTCGGTCTGTTATAGAGAAGAGCATACTGGCACTGTCTCCTATCAATATGAACCCAAATGAAAGTATGTATAGACACAAATTTTTGGAAACCTCATCAATATACTTCACGAAGTTGCAAACAGCTAGTTGAAAACCTAGGAAACGCATAGTCCCATGGTGGAATGAAAAATGTAAAACAGATATACCTTCAACGTATTAAAAGAACATCCAGCCATATCTCGGAGAACAATTGAAGAAAGCAAATGAGAATCTTGAACGAGTTATGTAAACTCCATAAACAGTAACACTTCCTACAATACCTATTGGGATAAAATTAGAAAAATTAGAGGTACCTCACGAAATTTCGCTGTTTCTATACTTGGCAACCAGGTCAACCAAATTATCAGCCAACCAAGAGATATTGCAACTGAGCTTGCTAGAACCGTTTGCTAAAAACTCCAGCGATTACAAATACGATGGAAAATTCCTCCAGAGTATCGTCAACTACCAAAAAGTAGAAGGAGACAAAATATTGGCAAACATATTGACAAAATAAGGCGATATTTGACGGAACGACAACATGTTTTGTACAGGCTTACGTGAACATACATGTTTCCATTTACAATAGGTAATATTATATAATAATTATAAAAGAAACTGAAACCAGAATACTAATGTAAAATTGCCTGCCGCATGACACCTTTATAGTTGCTAATAACACAATTGTTGATGCGACTATAAATAAACGCACTAAAAAAAGTTTCTATTTATATTTATATCGAAATGGAAGAAATGGAGTGTAAAAGGATGATGCGTTCAAGCACTCCGTCTCCTGGAATCCTAACGCTAGAGAGCCACGTTAAACTGATGACAGTGGTGGTGGTGTTATCAGAACAATGAAGGGGGAAAAACGGTTGAATAATCATTCGACATCAGTTAGAAACGATTCCTCCCAAGAGTTTCAGTGCGCTCTTAGTTAGTCGTCGGACAAGCCAGACAAATGGCTGCTCACCCCCTTTAAGGGGACGTGAAAATGCGACGTGTGAGTCGTGTAAGTAAGAATAAGTGAAGCCAGCCAAGTTTAGTACTGGCCGCATTTGCTCAAATGCTTCCGAAGAACACGACGGAGAGATGTCACTCTCCCATACGTGTGAACGAACTAACTTGCTTTTCGCGTTTGCCTAACTTTCACGCGAGCCAGCACCGATAACGCGGCGTAAAAGCTGTCGAATAATCGAATCGATAACGATCGCTGTAGCGATTGCTTGAAAGCTACGGAATTACAGTTTCGTAACTTTGTTAGGAGCGTCGGGGATATGGCTCCCTTTTTTTCTGTTCTGTACATTGGCTAGTACGTGTAGGTACGTGCTTTACTTAAACCTCGAAATGCCAAAATTGGATTAATGTTCCCCTTTCAAGTTTATACACACAGTTCTTTATGACCGCACGTTAAAAACGTTGTATACAAAATATTACCTGATACATTGCTTGTACTGTCTATGTCTATACAGACTAAGTAGCAGAGAAGGATGCAGTTTATAAGTATTCAGCAATTGTGCTAAATATATTTATACTTTAAACATAAAAATAAGACAAATGGTACGTGTATATATATATTTTACTCGTAATATTAAACGCATTTAAATTTTTTTTTAGTTTACTTACGACTATAACAGACTCTTATGGAATCTATCAGTAGTTCTGGTGCACAAAAGTGAAAATATGACATATATAAGGAAGACACTCAGTAGTGTGTACTCCTACAATGTGCTTTTATGTGTTATATTTTATGGCTCTTTCTAGGCCATGTGGTTTAGTTCTTAAGTCTTTGGATATTGTCTTCGTTGAGTAGATTTTTTGCCAGTTTGTCCGGGTGGTGTTGTAATCTGTTGCTGTGTGATTTCGCGCACTATCTACTCTCGGATATTTCACACGTAAATCTATTACTTACCATTTATGCTCTCTCTCTTGTTTTAGTTGGTAAGTTTAGAATTCTACATTCTTTTGCTTGGAGATCTGTATTAACTTTCTGTAAGTTTCCACTGAATGAAGTTTATCTTCATTGGATTGTTTGTCAGTGTGTTACATATAAACTCGGTGAGATTTATTACTTTTTTTATTTTGTTTATCATAAGTGAGGGGTGTGTCAGATTTTGTAGGAAGATCGGTGAGGTCTTCGGTTCCAGTTTAATATTTGTATCTTTCTTTTCTGCATGATTTGCAGCATTGGTATCTAGAATGACATATTTATTGGTCTGGGTGATATCACCCTCTGGTTGGTGCTGTTCTTCTGATGTTAATTCCTGGAATTTCTTGATTTGTTGCCAAACAATATTGCGCTCACAATCTGTAGCGAAATTCGCCGATATACATGTTATTTCTTCTTTTGCGAATGGATTGTGTAGCTGCTCACCGTGTAGTTGTATTTAAGTAGTTGAGTGGAATTATTTCCTTCAATAATTATAGCCGTAATATTGGGTGCATTTTGTGTTCGATTCAGACAACCCCAACTTTAATTCCACTCACTATACACAGTAGGTACATGCGCAAACAGATATACATATAAGTCTTATCTCTATGATGGATCAAGCGAATGTGCATTCCAAATAGCAGCGAAATAAACCAGTAATTATTAAGCTTGTTCAAAGCAGCATTACATAAAACACTGGGCGGATTATGTATATATGCAGGTATATATTTCATTTAAAATAATAATAGAATAAGTCAAGTGTACAATAACAATCGACTACTGAAATAAGATTTTGTGAATTTACAAGATAAATAGATGGAAGCAAAAATGTGGTTATCAATTAGGGAGTTTAAAATCCAAGTAAATGTTAATTTGTGTTATAGATTATATATGTATATGTTGTTCCACAATCATTAGGAAACTATTTCTACTAGGAATAATTCATTACTGACTTTATAGAAAACAGATATTTATGATTATTCCTTCCTTTGCATTGGTTACGCTAAAATGTAGTATTCATCATCACTTGTCAAAAACAAGATCTTATTTCATATTTATCAATACGGCTTTCATATATACGTATGTGCGTTTGACCACATTAACAGTAATTTAAATCCGGTTCCACCACTGCTGCTAGCATATTGTTTCCGTCTCTGATTTTATTTGCCGCAGAATTTCCACTTTTACTCCATTTTTCCACACCAATGCTGCAATTTTCTCCTGTAATCTGACAATATTTAACGCATATCGCTGTTTATTTTCTGAACATATAATAACTTTATACACATTTAAGGGGGTAGACACGCCACGTGACACGGGCAATTCACCGCTCTGTAATACCGACAATCTAACCTCAAACATGGATTTGGAATTTTTCGTTTTTCGTCCTTATATGAGCAGATTTCGGGCTGGGCGAGGTCTCATTCGAAAGAGGCAGATTCCATGCGGAGCGCTCTGCTCACCGTTTGAATCACAAAACTCTTTTAGTGGCCTAAAAATACTTAAGGAGGTAAACACGCCACGTGACACGGGTAATGCAGCGCGCTGTATACCGACACAATCTGGCCCGAAACATGGGTCTGGGATATTACGTTGTTTGTCCTTATATGAGCACATTTTGGGCTGGGCGAGGTCTCATTCGGAAGATGAAGGTTCAATGCAGCGCGCTCTGGTCCTCGTTTGAGTCACAAAACTCTTTTAGTGACCTACCAATACTTAGAATCTGCGAGTGTATTTTGTCGATTTTTTCTCTACTTTGGACACTCATATTATTACATATCAACACAATCTCGTCGAACCATGACCAGAGCGCGCTGCACTGAACCTTCATCTTCCAAATGAGACCTCGCCCAGCCCAAAATGTGCTCATATAAGGACAAACAACGTAATATCCCAAACCCATGTTTTGGGCCAGATTGTGTCGGTATACAGCGCGCTGCATTACCCGTGTCTACCCCCTTAACAAATTTATTTTGCACGTTGTTTCCCAGAGTCACGGTGCTGTGAAAATATGGCGAAGGAATTAACTTTTAGGCACTTCTCCATAATTATATTTCACTACAAGTATATTCTGAATGGTATAATTGAAAATCGATTGATTATACATCGATATAAATCATTTCAATTAATACCAAATTTAATTATGCGGGAAAAATACTAAGAAATCCTAGAAATTCTCCAAATTTTATGAAGAAATTTATCAAATTGACGCAGATATAGTATTTTCCGTGAAGCGGTGTCAACCGCGCAACCGAACGCGGCACTTTGAACGCATTTTTCTCAGAATGTCATTTTTCAACAGCGTTGACAGTATTTAAAGAAAAATATACATCCAATGGACATGAGTAAGGTCATTTATTGTATGAGAATCTCGTCTCTATTATATGACATTCAGTTTTTTTTTATCAACGGCCCCCTTCCATTTTTTTCATTAACATTTTTCCGTAAAATAGGAATGTTTTCAGTTGTCTGCCATTTCGTTTTCTTTTACGATATGGAGTTTTCTGTCAGTCCTGTAATGGTAATTATGCGCATGCCTGCATGTATATAGCTGGCATAGTAGCATAGTTGAAACAAAAGGGATTCATTAGTGAATTTGTAGAAGAGTCTGAAGCAAAAGTCGGAATACTAATTCTAAATAGGTATATGAACTCTGTTACAAGTTTTGATACCAAAAATATTTAACAAATTTGATTTTGAAAACTGTAATTTTGAATTACTGTGGCGATTAATGCAAACAAGACACAACAAGACATGGACAAAACTGATAGATATGAAACGCAGATTCGCTAAATCTGTAATTATATAATGCCATAATAATAAATATACAATATAAAGTTATAAAATAAATCTATGATAATATTCTGCAGAAAATGCTTGCAACACAGGGTCAAGTGCGGAAGTAACTACAAATTCGATATTCTCTTAAGAATATACATAGTACTTAAGGAAAATTCGGTAGCACCAATTATAAACTTTCCAAGTATCAAGAACTAATTTATCCGCTAAGCTTATGTTACGTCGAGGATTATTCATTTCAATCCCTCTTTTAGGGTTGTTTCTAATTCTACATAGGTACATATTTCGAATGCTGCCTAAATTATCAATTTTTTATTGAAATGTTCTATTTAATTGTACGACAATATTTAATAAAAAATTATTTTCTGTATATGAAGAACTTGTGGATGACCAGACAATATTAAAAGTATTGACTCACTTCGTTGTACTCCACTGTTCTTGCCACAACCTGGCTGGGGAAAGATGGTATAGGGAACTTCGTGCCATACATTCCACTTATTCATTACAGACATTTCAAAGATCATCCGAGTAATAGAACTGCGGAAAACTGTAGTGCATTAGATGAGATGAGGAAGAGTTATTAGTTATTACTATAAATTTATTCGTATTAGTTGATAATTGTTTAATTTTACTGTTACAAATGAGATGGTAAAACTGATTAGTTGCACCCCAAGCGGAAATCCCGATTCGAATGCCTATATTTTTTGTGAAGTTGTCTATGTGAAGTATATATGGCCTTAACTTTCAGTTATTATCGAATTATTATGGATTTCTCACTAAAATAAAACATATTCAATACCTATCAAGTTTTCAATTTTAAAAATATTCAATGAAAAAGAAAAAGAGGCATAAAAGTACAATCATTGACATACTTAGTACCTACATTTATTGTAACAATGTGTATCAATTATTGGCACTTAAAAACTACAAATAAATTGTTGACTTTGTAATTGTTCATTCTTCATTAATAATTAAAACTAAAAATAAATAAGAGATCAGACAAAGGAAAATAAAATTAAGATCTAGTTAGAGTTATCTGAGTCAGGATAATTGCTTAAGAAAGCCATCAACTCTTCCTCGCTGCGGAATGCTTCTCTTCTATTGTGGTTGTCAGTTTTCATTTAGATGGTGGACGCTTAAAACTCAGCACATTGTCCCACCGCTACCTTTAAGGGGGTAGACACGTCACGTGACACGTGTAATGCAATGCTCTGTAATACCGACAATCTAACCTCAAACATGGTTTTGGAATTTTTCGTTTTTCGTCCTTATATGAGCAGATTTCGGGCTGGGCGAGGTCTCATTCGAAAGAGGCAGATTCCATGCGGAGCGCTCTGCTCACCGTTTGAGTCACAAAACTCTTTTAGTGGCCTAAAAATACTTAAGGAGGTAAACACGCCACGTGACACGGGTAATGCAGCGCGCTGTATACCAACACAATCTGGCCCGAAACATGGGTCTGGGATATTACGTTGTTTGTCCTTATATGAGCAGATTTTGGGCTGGGCGAGGTCTCATTTGGAAGATGAAGGTTCAATGCAGCGCGCTCTGGTCATCGTTTGAGTCACAAAACTCTTTTAGTGACCTACCAATACTTGGAATCTGCGAGTGTATTTTGTCGATTTTTTCTCTACTTTGGACACTCATATTATTACATATCAACACAATCTCGTCGAACCATGACCAGAGCGCGCTGCACTGAACCTTCATCTTCCGAATGAGACCTCGCCCAGCCTAAAATGTGTTCATATAAGGACAAACAACGTAATATCCCAAACCCATGTTTTGGGCCAGATTGTGTCGGTATACAGCGCGCTGCATTACCCGTGTCTACCCCCTTAAGACTATGTTGTGATGTTGCCAGATTTAAAATGTGTAGTTCAACTACTGGAATTTATAGTGTTGTAGTGAAAGAAAAATAGAAAATTGTAAAAAAGTACTTTCTGAGCTCGTACTTTTTAATATTTGGCTTTTTAATCAGGAGTGCAGTGCCAGCAGTATTGCAGTTTACCATTCGTAGTGATAAAATTATATTTTGCATTTAAATGTTATATTTTACATTTCTTGGATTTCGTATTTCATTCATGCAAATAAAATGCTATCTCGAAAATCTTACATACGCCAATAATGCATTTAGTCTTATCAGAATACATGTAAAAAAAAAAATTTTCTTAACACTGCCAAGAAATTTTATTTTAATATTCATTCTCCAAAACAAAATTGAAAATGCGATTACCCGAATAGACTACTGCAATTGCGTTATAGAATTTCATATATAACATTTAAATATTCGTCTACTGTTTCAGCACCTCCCTCCTACAATTTTACATCCCGACGTAACATTAAGTATCAAGAAGACCTCGTACATGGAATAAAAATTGCATTAATACGGCACATATAATAAACGAGGTTGGGTACTGGAGTATCCAAACATTGAGCTGTTTACACTCCTATGAACGACGAGGAAGTGTACAAGACAGAAAAGTAAATACAGAAGTAGATGTTATGTTCCGTCATACTTTCCAGTACTTCCTTTCGTCTTTCGAAATTGATGTCGTCTCCTTCTTTATCCCTCAAAAGGCCCGATCAACTATGGAAATTTGTGACTGCTACTCCGAGCCAGCTAGAGCAGACATCCATGTGATTCAAAAGTACGGATTTTATTGGATTCTGTTCTATCTACTTTTATTGGTCCTGTATGAAGCGATCGGCGACATCCCCTTTGAAGATATTTACATATTTATAAGTACGGTTGTGTATAGTTTCTCGTGCAAATACGTATGCGACGCATTAAATATGAAACTGAGTCAACGTTAAATCGGTGCAAATGTAATTAGATGCAAACCGTGATTAATGTATTGTGTTGATGGTTTGTGACAGGGACACAATAACAACTCCTAACACTGGCTTATGGTTATGACTCGAGAAATGTCACAGCCACTCAAACAAATAAAATAAATAAAACATAAGAAAAATACAAACGGGTCGAATCTATAACCGCTTCCTTTTTAAAGTCGGTTAAAAGCAGTTAAAAAATAGAAGATATTCTCCTTCAAACTAACATACGCGAAGCGGCAATTTCATATGCACCAACCTAACAATTATTGTGCTTTGAATTCAACCAGCTTTTGTTAAACGTCATATTTAATTAAGTACATATAACTATATTTAATTTAATTACAAATATATTATATATATATGTATATGCCATCAATCAACATATTTAATGATGTTTTGAATTTTAATTACGTCTATGGCATAATCACGACAAAAATCTGTCATGAAAACCGCGGAGAAATACATCCACAGTTTACAATAAACGAATTATTTTACAGGAAACAAAATTTTCTCGTCTTTCTTAGATGTTCAATTAAATATCCTAAATGTGTCAAAAAGATCCATTCCTTTGAAAAAAATTTACAATGGTCGTCTCATTTCGTCGTGTCAGTTCGTGTTACACGACTCTCTCGCCTTAAGAAAAATATAGTTTCGATATTACTAAATTAAATGTAGTAGAATCCTTCAAAATTTAATTTTCTTCACGTTCCAAAATAAAGATATTTATTTTGTTTCTGGTCACCTTAAGTCGTTAGTATTTGACATCTATAATTACATGATTCTACAAAAAGACACAGCGCGTATGGAGTAAATACTAGATAGTACCTACCCGCCCATATAAGAGTACTTAATGGATGAATATCTGCTATTTATCTGCTTCTAGAACTACATTTTTACTTACATTAGTGCTTACGATATTTCTACCCTCGTCACTGTGTATAAACATTTCTTGCGACAACATATCGCTTCGTACCAACCGATAAACTTTTCCTAACAAGCCAATTATGAATCTGCAAAAGTAAACTTTTTGAGAAATACTTTATTCCATTAAAAGCGCCATTTCCTTCCAGTCATTCAGCGTATTACATCAAGATGCTGTCTGCGTTCTTCCACAGCCTGCTCCACTGACTTCCCAGGAAGTGTAAACTTTAACAGCCTTGCATTTCGCCGCATTTTACCAAAAAGGAGGACATCAACAGAAATTTTATTGGTCACTTTAAAGATTAATTGGATGATAATGTTTTAAAAAATTAATTGCAGAAGTATCTAAAATAAGGCAAACTGAAATAGAAACTTTTGAATGGAAAAAGAAAATTAATATGAATGAAAGATATGTAAGAATGTAAGAAAATGGACAGTTTAATAAGTGCAGTTAACAATGGAAATCGTAATTTAATAAGTAACAAGTACAATAGAAATTGATATTTGTGCTAATTAAATAGACGATCAGAAATGTAATGATAACCTCAATAATAAATACATATATAGGAAATATGCCATTTCGCACTCACAAAAATATATACCATAGCAAATGCATTGACACTGTCAAATTTGAAACATAATTTTACACTAAAAGTTCTCATCACATGAAAAGATTTTTTGAAACCACATGTAGTACACCTTGGAAGGTAGTAACAATCAATCCTTGAGAATCTAAACACATAGAAACTCTGTATTATTACCATTAATTTTGGACACAAGTAGCAAACTTGGAAATATTCGAATTCCCGAGTACCTTCTTCTATTACATTACGTAGGAGGAATGCAAGGCAATTAAAACGGCGAGACTACTGACGATACCAACGGAAATTCCTCATAACTCAGAAGCGCTACCTCGTAATTAATTTTACCAATGGGTTTATCCGGGATAGCGCGAACGCAGTCCCGACTATCAAAAATTGTACGCCCGAGATATCCACTTTAGGGATATTCGCAGAGGTCAGCTCAACCGTAGTGCAATGGTAAAGCCTCACCCTGAAGGAACCGCCTTCGTGATCACGGTAACCTCTGCGCCAGGTAAGTATGCCTTCATCCCCTTCTGGGCTACACTTGAAGCCTACACCGTACATTTTCGGCAGCGCAAAACTTCTTCATCCTCAACGCACCCTAACGTCGACTACATAAACTACTCACGGTTTCGCAGTTCCCCCATAACGACACATTCTATTACACGAGATCATGCCAGTAAATTGGTATTTCTGAGAACTGATTTTACGAAAATACAGTTCATCATGAGCATCATTTATCCATTTGTTATAAATACTAGCTTATGGAAGGATCTTCAAACAACTTTATGTTAGAACTTAACCAGAGTAGATTGAATATTTCATTTATTACTGAAAAATATTTGTCAGTTGTATAAGTAGATTATCAGTATAAGTTAGTGTCAAAGATGGATTAAGAAGTCAGATCAAGAATGTTAAAACTGTAATAACAAAATGAAAGAAATTTTATAGAAGGAGATGGAAAAGTTAGTAGAAAGATATCAAAGAATTATAAATAAGGGGGAAAAGTTAAATATACATTATTCATTGATCATTACTAGAAAGTTGTTTATTTTTACCCAACATACGCATTGAAAAAACCGCAGCATTTCCTGGATAAACTAATATTCATAATAATCTATTTTGACAATTTTACCACTGGAAATGTTTAATTTGAATATCTTAAATAGAAAGATTACGTATTATTTGAACATTTACATATATGTAAGTGCTGGTAGTCAAAAATGGATGAACTTGATGGAGAGACAGCCATTGCATGCAGAATTGAATTAAGATTTTTGGGGCCCAGGGCTATCAAACCTTCGAGGGCCCCCGTGATTGAAAAGCAGCTTGACCATACTTTGTTGTAACTGCATGAACGCATTTACAAAATGCAATAACAATTTTTCTGTTTATAGATCAATAATTTTATTTACACATGTTTATTCTATGTGTAAAATTGTACTCTGGAGTCATCCTCTATAACAATATTTGCCTGGTTCTACCGCTTTCCTAATTTTGGAAAAACAAACATTTTGAGTTCTTTCCATAGTAGGACAAATACTTACACTATAATGAAAAATTATATATACCTACACTCTTCGCTACTGCTATTTAGTTTGGCGTGAAATGTGTAGTGAATAATCCGACTACAAAATGAAAACATACATTAATAAGTAGCTAATTTATTATCTGATTAAAAGTTATTAACTCCTGAAATATCGAGTCACTGCGAATTATGTAAAACAAGTATCTTATCTAAAAACCAGTGAACTTTTCACTTGAAACACCAGTGATAGGCATTGTAAACTATTTTAATTTAGAATGATTGAAAAATTGCTGGGTGTTAAAAAAGGTGTGTCTCCCATTTTTTAGGCCATTACCTAAATACATGAATACATATGTTGTATATTCAACGGAAGTATGATATAGGAATTATAATATCGAATTTTTGTCCACCTTTACAATAATAATATAAGTATTTTCGTATGTAATTTTAGTATTTTCGTGAAGAAAAAAGGGATGGTGAGGGAAGATGCTGCAATATCGATTGAATATTAGAATCTGAGAGCATGCAAAACCAACGAGCACACATTAGCCTGTTTGACTTGCTAAATAGGTTAATTTGAATGTTTAAATTCCGGGTCCGTTCAACTCAATTTGCGAGAACTCTGCATCTGTGTAATTCCTTTCGTTCGTCCTGCTAGCCACCTCGTACTTGCACCAACTACCACTAAGCCAGCCCAGCTGGCCTGTTAACTTCCAACGCGTTTCCAGCGCCCGACATACGGAAGCGTCCGACAGCCTCTCCTACGGATGCTTGAACGGGCCATGTGCTTTCAATATTGTTTAACTACAGAGTGTCACTTGCCCTTCACACCTATCGATCTTGCAATTCGTAACTATCTAATGATCGGTCCACTTAGGAATTAGGTGAACCGATTATTAGGAATTCTTTCTTAAATTAAGAAATGTCTTATAAATTATATTATTTTCATCATAAATTAATCGTGATAATCTATGAAAAATTATATAATACTTTTCACTTTCGTTCACATTACTCGATATTACGCATTATCAGATGAGTAACAGATTTTATTTCATTTAGGAAATTCTAATTATGTAAAGATAACACTGGTTACGTTTTCCGTTTTTCTTCTAGGTTTGTTATTTGAATTCGGATTGCATTAAAAGTATGTATAGGTACGGTGAGTCATGTGACAAAGCATATATATTAAAAACTGGCGGGGGAAGAAAATGAATGGTTTAAAGAGATATCATTTTCAATCACCGTTTTTCTTCAATAAATGTATCGATGCATCTGTAATACGTAAGTGCAGTTTTTTAAAATGATTCTATACTGTATTCTTTAGATTTATCAAATCTTTTGGAAATTTTTGGTATAAAAGCGCTAAGGTAAAATTCTCAAGACTTCATATTTTGTGAGACACCTATACCGAATTTTTTCAATAGTAAATTGTATATTTTTCGATTGAGAGGGTACTTAATCGTTTCGCTATTACATAAGGACCACTTTCTACATTTTTTCTCCCCGCTTTCGTAACTGCATTCAGTTATTTACTAGACCCTTTTTTAATTTGGGACAAAGTATTATAAGAAAATTATGAAAAATTTCCATACTGTTCGTAAAGTACGGGAACATACAGTTATTTAAAATAGCAAGGTGAAATTACAAGTGTATCCTCTAGCGTTGGCGAAAAAGTGCAATCGTAGAAAGTTAAACAGCCTAAAATCATTAATCTTTTTCATCTATGTATTACTGTATTCTAACAGTAACCAAATAAGAAATTGGAACTCGTCGTATTTGCGTCGCTCACGCTATATACCCCACAGTTTTACAACTATACCAATAGTTATTAATGACAAATAAGTAATTTCGAGTACAAAATACTTGTACCTTTCTATTCCTTACTTACCAATTTCTAAACACTGTGAGACTGTAACAGAATCAGCTCTATCTCAGATAACTTTTCTTTCTCAAAAAACACTTTTATGTAAATGTATAATGGTCTGGACTCTTTTCCCCGCTTTGCCAAACAACCACTTCCAAATTCTTAACATGCACAGTAAGAGAGCAACAACATTTTCTGTTTTAAATATATTTTTGTCCGGGATAGCGCGAACGCAGTCCCGACTATCAAAAATTGTACGCCCGAGATATCCACATTAGGGATATTCGCAGAGGTCAGCTCAACCGTAGTGCAATGGAAGAGCCTCACCCTGGAGGAACCGCCTTCTTGATCACGGTAACCTCTGCGCCAGGTAAGTATGCTTTCCTCCTCTCCTAACACTTATTTAAGCGTGCAGCGTGCAATTATAGCAGCGAGAAACCAGTCGTTTGCTGGTGTCACATAGCGGTGAGTTTTAGAACTAATCTGCTGTACCATTCATTGCCAGCTTCATTCAACGTTCAATGAAAGCATAATAACTCACAATTGGTAATAAAAGTATCACACTCACGAAATTAAACAACTGTGTAGAATTCTCATTTAGAGAATAACTATTTAAATTAAATTAATTTTTTGTCACTGACATTTAAAATGAGCTTAATGATAACAGTAAAATTTAAATGTTGCATATATTTTGTGAAAACACAAATTCGCCATGGAGATATATGTATATAGCACTACATTATTGGATATCATTATATATATTGTAAACAATACTTGTTATTCAGAATGTCGAAATAAAAAAATGTTAAAATTGTGACAATAACGTAGTAACATATCCGATTAAGGCAGAACACTCGATTTAAATAACTATTCCCGACATCATATACAAATTTTATGAATGAAGTAGTTAATTATAAAATGTCGAATGTAATTATTTACTTTTATTGAAGTATGTGATACATGTAAGATATTTGTAATTTGCTCACCTGTACTAAATTATACAACGGCTGCAATTATAATTTTGGAGTTGCTCATCAAATATCCGTTTAATTTCATATATACACAAAACAATTGTTTAAGATTTAAATAAATATGCCTATCCTTAAACTATTAATAAATTTTAAATAAACGGAAATATTATTATGTCATTGAAATAGATTTAGAAAAAACAGCATTTCGTTAATAATTAGCATGGCAGTTAATAAACTGCATATGTAAATTAAATTCTATAATAAAGATCAATATAAACGAAGAATTTATCATCATATATTTTTAATATAACCGCAAGCATGATTAAAAGTTTATAATATTTTATATCCACATAATATGCTAGAAAGTAAAGAAAATTAAAACTTTTTTTAAAGTTACAAAGCTGATTAACCCATTTGTATAGCTTCCTCTATACAATTTAGTTGACTGGTATTGGCAATAGTACGTGAATTAATATTCAGCTGTTCGTTAGACCAGGGAATTATTATTAAGTGTACGTATAGTACATGCTTAGATATTTCATACACTCATAAACGGGATACAAAGGTAATATTTAATCGCTATGTGTGTATTATAGCATGGTTATTGTAGAACAATAAAGTCAATTTTTTTATTTGATGAACGTTTCAACTTCAGCGCCAAATAAATGTCAGCTTTAACTATAAGTTTAACTTTAACTCTAACTTTATTCGACATCCAATAACTTTCTAGCGCTCATTAAAGCCGCCGAGGACCGTCATTGGGCGATACTTGACGGAGCACAAGGCTGTTGAAAATTCTTTTACATAAATGTTTGCGTTCAATTTTCTTTATTTGCAAGCAAAAAATTTACAAATTAACTTCATTTGAGAAGAAACTGAAGGTCTCATTTTCAAGATAAAGCGATAGCATTCGATGCTTCCTGATGAGAGTTTCATAGCGGTATGATGGTGTATAAAACAATTACGACACGCGGTTTGGTTCGAAATCATTCTGCAAACTAATATTGTTCTCATTTAAAGAATCAATAAATGCACCTCGCAAAGAGGCGGTTCATCATCTAAGTCATTGGAAAGTACAGAAGAAGTGCTCAATGGATATTTAATTTGAATGACGGAATTTTTTTAAGAATTTATCAAAATTTATTTTAATTTGTCGTCAAATTGACTTCAGTTGAAACGACAAAACGGCTTATTGTATTGTAGCACAAAACATATTTCTCGTTTTAAAAATTCATGTAAAAACATTCAACCTATAAATTATTTTTGTAATTAAATTGTCCGGGATAGCGCGAACGCAGTCCCGACTACCAAAAATTGTACGTCCGAGATATCCACATTAGGGATATTCGCAGAGGTCAGCTCAACCGAAGTGCAATGGGAGAGCCTCACCCTGGAGGAACCGCCTTGATGATCACGGTAACCTCTACGCCAGGTAAGTATGCTTTCCTTCGCTTCTAGTCAACTTTTGAGTCCTACAACTCACATTTCTGACTGCGAGAAGCTCCTTCATCGGCAACGCACCCTAACGGTAGCTGTCAGAACTGCTGCCCTTCTCTTGTAACATTCCCATTATGAAGAGCAAGTACGTAGACTGCTTATGTACAATATACTGATATAAAATAATCATATTTATAATAATAAATTATATTCGTATTTTTAGTAAATAGAATTTTCAAACTGTATTAACAGTTTTACTATTTAAATATACTAAATTCAAATATATTTAACAGAAACGTTTCATTTGCATGTTGCAAAGTGTTTACTTATATTATTATATTGTTGTTATTCTTCTAGGCGTATAATAATAAATACATAACGCATTCAATGAGAAAATTAAGAGCCCAGTAATAGAGTAAAACTTAGAATTACAGAAATATCCAACGATAAATAAGTACATCGTAACTCGTAACAATTGACAATGGAACTGCTAACTAAAGTATCGTAATTTATATTTCACTTGGTCTAATAACTTTATAATGTGGTTTTAGGTTTAATTTATTTTATTTATGTAAATTCTATTTTAATGTACATACACATTTTCATAATTCTGAATCTAAAACTGTGTCACCAAAGAGTAACTTGGTTTATACAATATTTGAAATATATTTTCATGTATTTCATGATATTCTGGTTTAAAAATAATTTACAGTAGCGTTAATGTTACGAATATCCCCATTGCAAAATGGCTATCCGTAATAATCTCAATTTATTTATAATTAGATATCACCAAACAAACAAATTAAGAACGGGAGTAAACAGAGTACATACTTGTATTTATATATGTACATACATCATATTGCGTTATACTTTGTTGCTGTATATATCGTGGAAAGTGTAAATTACACTTTGTACATGACTTATTTTTTTTAGAATAATGTTAAACAGATTTATTTCAAGGCCAAAGAGGTAAGTACACATGTATACTTCGTGTGTCACAAGTCACAAGTTAAACGATTATAATTCATATGATCTCCTTGTTTACATTTACCGCATGTAAAGTGTTACAACTGAAATTGGCATCCACAGTGCACATCACTTCAACAAATACGGACTTCTTTTTTGCATACTGCGTCGGGTCTCATATCATCTGATTGCAGCTAATTATCAGCTTTAGTATCATGACTATCATGTCACCGCAAATTAGATCTTTCCGTCCATACCACTTGCATCTATTTTTTCTATCATACATTTATATATTTCCAATAAACGACACAATTGTAAATAGTTGGGAATGCATATATAAAAGATAGAAATTAAATTGAAAAATGTAAGATCAATTTTATATAGTAGGATATTATTATACGCAACATCCCTTATTCTAGAAATAAATTTTAGAAATAAGTACTGGTATGTAACAAAAGTGAAAATAATGCAATAGTATTAAAAATAAATTTCTCAAAACAATATGTTGAAGAAGCTTTGATTTTAGTTTAACTGAGTAAATTAACTCATAAATTTGACTAAGGAGAATAACAACAATTTTTGTCTTGACAATTTTCACGTGTTACCCCCTGTTTTAGTTGCGAATAGAATAATAAGACCCCGTACTTGTGTTACTCAGCAATGAGAAAAGCAGGACAAAGAATATTCATTTCTATCCAAGTTCATTTATTAATAAATTCTTCTTTCCTATTTAACAAGATATAAGAAATTTATTTTTTTAATAAATTTGTCCGGGATAGCGCGTACGCAGTCCCGACTAACAAAAATTATACGCCCGAGATATCCACATTAGGGATATTCGCAGAGGTCAGCTCAACCGAAGTGCAATGGGAGAGCCTCGCCCTGGAGGAACCGCCTTCTTGATCACGGTAACCTCTGCGCCAGGTAAGTATGCTTTCTGCTTTCCGTCCATGATATTTCTCATAGCCATACAGTAATTTCAGAAGCGAGAAAGGAAATTCGTGGGCACGCTACATAGCGACGAGTCGGGGAACTAAATAGTCACCCTTCGAATTACATACATAACATGGGAAGGGGAAGATACTATTTTCTCTGGTCGATAGGAATTTGTGTTCTAATATTCTTCTTATAATTACTGCAAAAACTTAAATAAATATATGTATTTAACTGCGTTAGAAAAGTGTAATTCATCAGAACTACTTATCTACAGTTCTGTTACGATTAAAGAGAATAATCGTCTACGTTACGCCTATTTTTGTTGGTGAAGTAGTTTATTTATGAAACTTCACGCAATGACATTTTGTTTCGAATATTATTTAAATACGCAATACTGTAATTTTAATAATCCGTAATTCTCTTCTATTATTTTTGCATGTGAAAGAATGATATAAATATAACTTAACATAATAAATAAAATAACTGACAATGAGTATTACGTAATAAATAAATAAATATATAAAATATACATATAAATATTCTGTAAGGTTCATTCTCATAGCTGAAGTTTCATTATACCCCACTATTATATACATAATAATATAATTGTTTCTTATTCTATATATAAAATAAAAAAATATGTAAAAAAATTTTAAGTTAAACGATTTTATATAATTTGATCGAAAATGCACTAAGAATGAAATAATAATTATTTTCTTGTACTACAATTGCGATGGTGATATGTCACATTAAATAAAATCGTGGGGCAGGATATTTCATCGCTTTTCATCGGTCACTTCCACGTTTGATTCTGTATTAAATTGATTCATGTTTTCATCTGAATATAATTTTTTAATAACCTACTTTATTTATATTCCGCAACTTGTTAACGGCTATTTAATAAGTGTTCTATTATTACTTCTGCTTACAATTGCTTAATAAATGTATGCGCTAGACATTTGTACCTTAAACAGAAAAAGTAAAACTATATACGAAGTATATAATACAAAATATCGTTCTGTTTTAAATTTTTAAAATATTCGTATACGTAGTATTTAGCTCTTGCATATTATGATACGGCTAACAATATGGTACGCCCTTAAAAATTTAATTTCGAACGTGTGTTTAACATTAGCAATCTTACAATTTTACATTACATGTATTTACTGGATTGTAAAAAATCTAAATGCTAACCTTGAAATACGCTCTCCTCCACTGGAACTGTAATATAACAACACAGTTGCGCAGTATCACGGAGGAATTTCTCAGCAACCGCCGTCTCGCAATTTGTAGTAATCTGTGATCCAATAAAATAAGCTGATTAAGTGACGCACAGAGGTGTTTATTATTGTTACTTACTGTTCCTAAATGCGATCACGAGATGTTTCTCCATGTTATTTTCTTTAACAGTCGACAGCCGTAATATCAAACAGCGATTGTAACACAACATATGACAGACGCTTGGAAAGGTTCGATCATTGAAATCGCGATCTCGAGCACAAATAGTAAGATTCCCATCACCGTCCTTGTCCTCTTTGTACAACGCTGGAATCGTTGTATTTTTATTCTTTTCTTCTATATTGTTTTCCGTTTCATCATCACAATATTCGCAACTGCACATAGGCTCGTCTTTAGAAGGCGTATCAGAATACGCCATTGTAACAGCAAGTACTATACAAAGAACAGTATATTGTAGTGTAAACAACATTGCTATATTTTAGTATACCTTTATCATTATAGTAACACTATTGTATAAACACAATAGTAGGGACGTGAGTTGAGTTTTGGTTTTTAAGAGAAGATGAAACAAAATTAGCAGTGGAGAATTAGGAAAATGCTGTAAAGAGATCCACCTTCTAACGTTGTTGGCAGTTACAAATGTTTATTTGAATGAACCATACTTAAATCAATTTTATTGATTCATGGATTTCAGTGTTCGCCAACTTTTTTTTAGTCCCGATGCCCTTTTATAATATTCAAATAACATGCGACCCCTCCCCCATAGAAGGTAAGTTAAATATTTATTTACTTTCATTTATAAAAGATTATTGTTACATCATTAATAGAATATAGCAACGTAACCATGTTAAAATAAATAAGTACTAAAAATCGTCAAATAAAAATAACCGCGTACCCGTAAAATTTACACACACGCCAAGATACACTGGAATTAGTTTGGAGTAGAGTATAAATACCAAAACATTAAAAATATAAGTGTAGAAAGGAGAAAAGAAAAATAAGCGGGAAGAATAAACAGGTATAACAGACAATTCGAAGAATATAACAGAAAGTATCCAAACTGGGTGAGGGTATTGGGACGAGAAAAGTAAAAAATATCAGAGTATTTGTTCGCAGATAAGCATATATATTGAATATATTTGAATTAATCATACGACGTATATTGTTACTCTAAATAGAAAAAGTATGTTATCTCAAGCTTGTAATGCGTTGACAGTTCCGTGAAACCTGAGTAACAGATGTCATCACAAATTAATTTTTATGCAATTATAACATCACACGGTAGTTCACGATACACGAATGATGTACTCATTTAGATAATTCAAAGTAGAATTGAGCAGAATAAAGAAATTTAGATTGTCTTCTCACACTGATATTGTGGAGACCAGTCCAAATGAGATTGGATTAAATAGTGATAAATGGGTACAGTGCTGATAACACACATATACGTTTGAAAAATTTATCAACACTCGTGACGATAATGAGCAATGGGCATCAAATTTCAACGATTTCTGCGACAATAGCAATAATGTAACAGGAAAAGTTACAAACATAAATTTATATTTCAATTTTGATAGAAAGAATGAATATAAATGTTAATATTATAGAAAAAGAAAAAATTTGTATTTGATAATACTTTGTTAAATAAACTGTTTATATTTTGTAAATTGCATGGAACTTAATCTAAAATATATTAATCAATGTTTATACGAAATTGAATCGTAATTGGTAATTCTAACTTGAACATTATTTGTGTAAATGGATACTTTTGTGAGCAACTGTACTTCCTGTAATCGTTACAATTCTTTCGATATTACGTACAATGTAATAAAAATGAATTATGTATTTTGATCTATAAAAATTCACGATAACCTTGGCTTAAAAGTCAAGAAACATGATTTCAGAATTAATGCCACTTTAGTTTATTGTTTACTCTGATTGAAAATAATTTCCTCTATAATTAATTTATTACATTGCACCACCGTAAGTGTTTTAAACATTGTGTAATTTATTAATATGTATATTCTAGTATATTATCTGCGTTTATATTTCTGATACAGTAATTAGAGAATGGGGTGTTTATATTTATATTTGCGTGTACCTACAAATTATAAACGTTGGATACGATAATTTCATAGTTGGAAATTAAACGGGAAAAACAGAATCTAAAGAAACGAAAACACTAGACAGATCATTGAAGGAACTCACAGACACTCCGAATACAAACTGAAGCTGTTCGATGATTATACGATGTAATATTTCGGGTAATACAGGGCTGTGTCACAAAAGTGTGAAGTGCAATATATCCTGCAATTTGTATTTAATTTTAGGTGTTTATAATCAATCTTAACAAATTTATATTGAAAAATATATAACACCTAGGTGACATTGAATTGTTGAGTATCTACATAATTATGGGTATGCATAAAAGTAATTGATGCACTAGTTAAAAGTGTATAATAGGTTTGTATTGTGCAATACAATCGGGGAGCGCAAAATTATACTTTATATATGTATTTGAAATGATAAAAAGAATATTAAATTTAATGAATCAGTGAAGGTAGTTATGTGAGAAAACCAAGATACATGTACGTTACTGCTTTGTTGGATACCAGAAATATCAACACAGTGACCTTTGACTTCAGAGCAATAAAAAAATCAGCGGGCAAGTATCAGAGATAGAGTAACATACATTTCAGTTATCTTTGGAAAGCAATAGTAATTGACATAAATTCCCTTTAATGAAATAAAATTGAATTCTTCATATTATGTAATCGGAGTATTTGTGATTGAATGATTATTTCTGAAATTTCAGATTCTGCAAAAATCTCGTTAAAAGTATACATAGTAATAATAATTATCTCGTATCAGAGTAGGTGGCACTACAGCATTTTTCAAATGACAGGTGATAAGCGGCATGTCATTTAGATAATTTTAAAAAGATAGGTTCCGCATGAAAAATTTCTATTTATTATAATAATAACCTATTATTAAATAAATTGGTGAATAATACGTCAATTGCAACAAATTTTACTGCATTAATACCAAATTATAAGTAGCGAAACTTTTAGAACAATCAATTAACTTTTAATGAACTCCGTATTGTATAATAAATTAAAATCATTCCACGGTGATCGTTAGATCTGTTTCAGTAGTATGTATTAAACTCCTTCATAGCACATAACGTCCAGAAATATTGATAAACCTCAAAGTCGTTTCGACTCGTACCTTACCGTTCGAATCTTTGAAGTTTATTGGCATAACAATGGGCTTTTCGCGGCATTTGACAATCGCATAATGTTGTGACTTATGAACTAATTTACATCTTAATCCAAGCGTCCATTGTCCCACGCTATTGTTACTCAAGAGCTCGCTGTGTTTAGGGTAGCAAAACTTCCAAGCGTTGCAAAAAGAGGACGAATATATTTATACTCGATTCGCGAAGAGATCTGCCAATAATGAAGGTAAACGGAAACAAAACAACGATTCAAAATATTTATGCGGTAACGGAATTTGAACTATTTTCCAAAGGCTTGAAAAATTTCAGGAATCTTTTCCCTTTTTTCTGTTGATTTCCAGAGCAAACATTAAACACTTTCATTTAAATGTTAATTGTGAGATATACCATATTGCTGATCGAACAAAAATCGTATTTCCTAGAATTAAAATACCCCTAGTTTCTTACTAATAATTTGTAATGGAATTCATTTTTATATCAATCCAATAGGACATCCAGTTCCGACGTATCAATTTAAAAAATATTCGCCACTGTTAATTAATTTCGTCATATTTAATCTCCCCAATCCCAGGATATGGAACAGTCAATTGTACACCAATCTCTAAACGAATAGTAAACGAGGATAGCATCGAGAGAACGAATATTCCAATTTTCAGATGACACAGTTCGTCTTTTTCCTTCTTATTCGTTCTTTCTCATCTGGCACTTGACTCTATTAAGCCGCTTCCAGACCCTACTGTTCTGTTCTGTCTTATATTTTCATTTCCAGTAAATTCATTACAGAGCACACGCTACCGATCGGAATGGCCTCGAATGCAATTAATATCAGGTACCTTCAAGTTATATTCTTTTAATTACACTGCATTTCACTGTGTACATTTGTTGTCTTCGACTGCAACATCCGATGATTTTCACACTGCAAAGTATTCCCATTTCATATCGAATAGGAACATGGTTCTTAAGATAATTTTAACAGAAAATATGAAATCATTCATGTAGATAGTACTGCGAGTGTCTATTTCTCTGTATTTTTACTAATTTAATAATTGAAAGCAAAGGGATTTATCTGCCAATTTTACAAATTCATAGTATGGGTTTATACACTTCAATAAAGAAAAACGGCTTAATATATGTAAAAGTGATCGGTAAAGAGGTATAAAATAATTTAAAGTTTATTAATAGCATTTTATGCTTTGAATGATTTGGAACAAGTTCGTCATCTGTGACTAATGCAGGATTTTTTATTTTCTATTTATTTTCCTGATTTGAATTTTATTTATTTCTTTATATTATCTTTTCACTGGAATGTTATCCATTTTGAGCACTAGATTACTAATACTCTCTCATTTATTTTTTATTATAGATTTCTCAACTCCCTCTAAACAAATTTGTCCAGTATTCTGTTGTAAAACAATTTTCAGAAGCAATGTCTCAAATAAGAAAATTGAAAAACCGTTCAGTGTTAGTGTTTTGAATAAGAGTTTGTTAAACTGCATCCTAAGTATTTACTTTAAAAAAAAAAACAGCCAGTTTAAATGCTTTGAAAATGAAATATTTAGTTCTAACTACTTTGTTTAATACTATTCACTTCTGAAATTTGGTTTTAAAGTATGACATTGTTTTTGACAACTGTAACTTGTTCAACAGTTACTTGAACTTCAATTACCCCATTAGTATTCGCTTGGGAAAGCTGATTGGATTTTAATTAATCTGTAAAACTATATTGCTATTTCCTCGTAACGATTGGTATGAACGCGGCTTTATGTGCAACAGAAACGAAACGTGATTTCAAAAGGGTATTGAAGTGATGGATAGTGCGAGGGATGGTGTTGGTAGAAAAGGGTACTGGAGGGTGAAGAGGCCATGGAAAATTGTCAATCAGTACGAACCATCTAGACTTGATTACAACTCCAGCATCAGACTTGGAGTTTGTCTCGTTGCTTTAGAAATGGATGGCTGAATTTTTATGCTCAGGTGATGTGAGGTCAGTTACTATCCACCATATATTATACATATATACATATTTGCGGTTTCATCGTTTAGTCTTCTTATAAGTATGTCTTATCCGTTTATCCTACCTTATATTGAACATTAATTTAAAATTTAAACCTTTACTGCATATACAGGATGTGCCAGTATTGATGATACAACAGAGAAGGAAGTGATTCTACCTAAATAAAAAAATAAGTCAAAAATATAGACTAAATTTTCCTCATTTGACGCTTTATTTTTTTAGGCTTCATGTCTTATTTTGATTTCTAAACCCACTGTAAGCAAACGGAGATAGATGATAGCACGCAAAATTGATAAGGATTCAACATTAAGCGTGATATTATCTAATGCTATTTGTGAATTCTCGAAGAATTTTCAAAGTCGTCTTTCTCGAAAACAATGCCCCAAATGAAAAAAATGTATTGTATATTTTCGACTTATTTTTTCATATGAAATCACCCTCTTCGGTTGTATCATCAATAGGTACTGAGGCACCCAGTATGTATAATATTTTATCTTGTGCTACAAAATGTATTATTATAATTAATCCCATTCAACTTTAATACAGAAGCAGCATCACTTGCAAGTAAGAATAACAATTTTTTACACATTGTTAATGTTTAAGTTTTGTTCAATACTTCCTAGTGTCATGCAGAAAATAGTGATATAGGAGTAAAGTCATCGTTGGCATCATATGTGTATGCGCATGCACACAAACGCGCGCGCACATGCGACCAAACAATTCTAACTTTTGGTTTCACGTCCAATCGTCTATGACTTCAATTGCCCTTTGGTTTGCTATTTTCCTATCTCTGTCCGTCTAGATTTGAAACAATTCCACAACGGCAGTAGGATCAGAAGCAGCTGAATAGAGTGAACGATAAAATAGGGTCAGCATCATAGTCTGCTGTGTGAATATACGTATTTATTTAATCCATATTTCGTGCATTTCTTTGTTTTTTAATTTTTTTACTCGATTCCAAATCGGTAATGGTAAAATTTCACAATTTCATTTTTATCAAATTAAATACTTTGAACATGACAAATTTAAAAAATCACAAATCCCTAACTATTTCTAGTAAATAATTTTTTTTTGCATTATTCGAGGATTTATAAATAATAGTTTCTGATTAATGCTTTCGTATTATGTAAATGTTTTTTGTTGACCCTATTGGATATTGGCGAATTACGTCAGTAAACATTTGTTAAATATAACATTTCATGACCGTCACTCATAGAGGATGTATTATAGAAAAACATTTCATAGTTTACGTTGAAAAGTAAAGTTTATAACGATTGAATTTACCATAAAATTTCGATATAGCGCTCCCTTTTGCATGCAAAGTTTATTTGAATAAGCGTTGAAAGCAGCGTTTTCTGAGGAAAATTTCCCGAAACATCATTAATGCATGAAACGTAGAGCACCAGCAGGTTTATCCTTTGCCAATTTCAAAAAAGAGAAATCCGTGTTTGCATGCAACAACCGCAGATGTTCCAATTTCCTGGACGATTACGTATTTGCAGTGTAAGTCACTTGCACAGTTGAAATTTGAAATCTGGGTACACATGTATGCTGTCGTTACATTTTGTCTGAAAAATGCAATGAAGAACACTACCTCTAACAGTGGAAGAAAAATAACACTATAAGTATATTCTTCATATTAATACAAACAAAGAGGAAACTATAATAAAAGTAAATTTGTTGAAGTTATCAGCGAATGATATTATTCATGGAATATATTAAATGCAGCATTAAATATATAAATGTAGGAAAGCAGGGGCGGATTTGAAGATTTGACGTCGCTAGGCTAACAATCGTCTGCAGCCCTTTCCGCGAAATATCATGAAATATTTTAATTAAAAACAGTCGAGATAATTTCAAATTTAATTCAATATCGCAACTCACATCTGAGTTATTGCTAATTCTCTACATGAAAAAACAGTGAATTGTTTTTAAAGTTGTTTCCAGCTTCTGAGTTTGAACCTTTTCCAATTTCTTTCGCTCAAAATTTGCGGCTTCCTTACTAAATCCAAAGCCGCCCCTGTAGGGAAGTTCTAAATGTGTTGCAAAAATTACAATTCGTTAAATGTTAATTTGGGTGAGTGAGAGTTAGCGTGCACTATAGTCTGTTTTGTTTGGTAACCGTGCGACGTAAATAATACAAAAAAAGAGTTGGAAGAGTAACGAAATGCTGTAAAGAAATGCAGACGTGATTAATTTATAATTCTTATTAACCCTTCGTTGACACTCTGAGTGTGAGCCACCCATAAGCTGATTTTGACGCTTCGTACCTTCGATTTGCAAAATAAGTACCTTTTTTCCGAAGCCGACTTACAAACTATTTTTTTTTTGCCAAATATTACATCTGAACAACAACTCCGTAGATTTTTAGCTTCCAATATAATGAAATTTGTAAAAGTTACCATTTTTTCAAGACTTTTTTTTCTCGACATATAGTAATCCGGAATTTTTTTCCGAAAACTATGATAACATTTCAATCAAAAAAATATTGGAAAACATTCTCGAGACCCTGAAATTGACCCATGGCTTTTTTCACAAAAATTGTATTCTTTAGATGGGAATGGCAGTTGTTCAAAAATTGCTCTTGGTGTGGGCCATCCAGGTATGTCGAAGTTGATCGAAAAAAATGTGTATCAACGAAGGGTTAAGCATTTGTAATATATTAAACTGTAAAATCGTTTAATCATTAAATATAATTTTCTGTAAAAATCTATATAAATATAGTTATTTTTTTCCTTAGTTAAAATGTCCTTTCTAGCATTTTGAAACAACCGAGAAAACTGAAGTTTAATCATTTTCTTCCTGCCATCCTTGTTTTTCATCATTCAATTTAAAAAATGTTTCCATTATTTCGTAACAGCGTAATATATTTTTTGTAAAAGGGTACGGGTAGAAAATGTGATATTAACGTAGAAATTAATTAAATGTTTCGGATAAGATATTTTAACCATCTGAAAAGCAGCTAGGTTAAATACATTAGACTGTTTTTAGATCTCTACGAAGCACGGAGGGTTTTCTAATTTTATTTAAAAGGTAAAAGACGCGAGGAGTTTCAAGTATTTCAACATATCTTGAAAATTTGAAAAAATGCTAGATAGGACATTTTAACTTACGAGGGAAGACTAGTGTTTCATTATTCGCTCGACCATTCGGGTCCGCTGGCGTGCGATTTTTGGTGGAGGATCACAATTTTTAATGCGGGCTGGAGCCTATCACATCGTCGTCGACTCATCGGGAACAGTAAACAAGACACGTCGAGTGTGAGTGAGGCAGAATTCGATGTGGGGACGTCGATCCTGTGTTTTCTCAAGGATAGACTTCGATGAAGAATGTAGTTTAGAAGCTACTATAAAAATTTCCAGCGAATCGAATAAAGTTTGTTCAAATGGTGCTGCTAACCAATTTGCAAAACGTGGTTTCGAGAAAAATGCGGTTAAAGTGCCATTTTGAAAAAAGAAAAGAAAAAAAATTGCTCGAAACTACTTAAGATGTGTATAATAAAGGCGTTTAAACAGATTTTCGACTTATTTCTTTGTTTACCCAGGAACAATTCTCAAAGGTATCTACACTACGTTTTTGTGCCGCTACAGTGGTGTTACCCGTTAAGTAATTCACTTGATTAAAAGAGCGTGTAGTATATCCCACTTTTATGGTACTCCAAAATCTTCTTCCAGCCGTTACATTACGAAAGTTAGGGATCCTACGTGTTACCGAAGTCAGATGTGAAATAAAGAATAGAATGCAATCACGAGAATCAGTCAATAAAAGCATGTGCGCCCGCTCTAGACACGTGACTGCGTACGTTCATCCCCATTTGTCACCTATTCACCTCCGATCCATTCTCGTGTCAATAATAACGGTTAGTCGATGCAAGCGTGTCCTATGTACTACGGAACAGTTTATTGGATGCATGTGTCTCCGTACACAGACATGTCCTCGTGCGTGAACAGTATTACCGTCCCTGTCATGCGTGTTCACATGATTACGGTGGAGTAAGAGTTCATACGAGAGGAGATACAGAATGAATCAACGACACGTGCGTGTAGATACAAGCACCCTCCATTCATCATCAAGGGCCCCTCGTTTAGTTTCGTTTGAAGAAAGTGAAAGTAGGCTCTCTCTACAACGAGTGTGTACGAGGCCTTAAAAAGAACTAGGAGGTAGAGAAAGAACGATTTTTTGGGAATTTATTTAAAAAAAGAGATGCATATTTTTATCCGAAGGTTTTTGTATTCAGATGAGGGACACTTCGACAGGTTATTATATTATGTTTTGATATAAGAGTATTTAGATATCGCTAAATTACCAGATTCAAATCAGTGCGATTGTACATAGGACTATATTAATTTTCATCTAATAATCGGTATTACTCGCATTGTATATGTGTAGGTACTTCTTTTAAAATGTGGGAAATAAAGTTTAAAAAAAAAAACGAAAGTTGCGTAAAAGTACAAAAATATCTGTATTCATCGATCAATATTCATGGTTATATAGCATATTAAATATATGATGCGTGGCATAATTTATTAAGCGTTTTAATAGAACTTGATTTCTTGAATACCTACAATGTATAAAGAAGTTAAAAATGTAAAATCAATATTTTTTGTATGAAGCTTATTTTTTGTTTTCGAGTGTGAAATTATATTCGAAGATTTGCAGGATAGAATGAATATTCGACTAGCTGTCAATTGCTTCTCTCTATATTTATAAGTCTTTGTAATATCATGCTCTGTTTTCTTTACATTGTGTACTTACATGTCTTTCATTATTAAAGTCTCAAAACACGCGAGAGCCCCTCAAAACTTTTAAAATTATTAATCAATTATTAGAGCTGACAAAATCTTCAAAGTTAAATTCCACGACTAAACTAACAAGAAGTTCCACACGAGAGATATTCATTCCGCAGTTTCAATTTATTTCTATACGAGAAACCAGCCTCCCTTCCAGTACTAGAAATTACGTCACACCCTTGCACGAATCGAACAGTTACATGCAGAAAATTTAACTGGTCTCGACGTTAATGGTGCTGCCTCGTTGGCAAAGAAAAGAAAGACGAAGAAATTTAATTAACCGCTCGCCCAAAGGAGAAGGTAATTTTGTCGCACTTTCAAGGAATCGCAAAGGAAGTCTGTGAAGGGTGGCAGTAGCATTGGACATTTTACCAGACATGCAAGATCCAACGAATGAGTGGCGGAGTTCTGCCTTTCCTTAAAATCTATAGTTAAAGCGGTACGAAGGAAACGCTGTAACATTTAATAGATTGGGTTTTTAATTTATCAAAGTACTTTCCATAATCATCACTCTTTATAAGAAATTCAAGCCTCCATTAATTGAATCGATATCTAGATACACTATGATATTTCATTAATATTTCATAGTACCTATATAATGCATAGATATCTAGATCAATGGATACTTTGCCTAATGGAGGATATTTTTGAAACTACATGAATGTTCGAATTCTGGTTGGTACCAAGTTAGAAAGCCAGATAGCACGCAGACTTCTAAAGAGGCCCAAAAGGCGTCCTAAAGCCTAAGTCAAGACCTAACACGGACGTAAAATGGACGTCTTTGAGACGTCGTGTGGTATCCGGGAAAGATAAAAACGTTTTGTAAGACATCTTGACAAAAATTCTTGGTGCCCAATGTGGCAAAACATGTTTCACATCGCGAACAATCGAGATGTTCAGTCTATCTTTCAAGAGTATGTTAACGAAAATAGATTCAACGTTAGCATTCAAATTTTAAAGTTGATATGCCAGTGACATTTAAGCCACATACATAGAAGATTAGAGGAAATTATTAGCACTGAACATTTTAAACTCTTTATTATTTACCTATATTGCAAATTACACTTAATACTTACCTCTTAAAAAAGTATGCTACGTATGCTAAGGTGACACCAGGTGCGTGTTGATTGAAGAACATGTTCTTTTAAAGCTTATGATGTTAACAAACATTGTGTCAAAGAACAAGTCTCAGCTTCAATTTATTTCTTTGTAATTAATTGAAAAAGAAATTTTCGACAGAAACGACTGCCTATTTATTTTATAAAATTTGTAACTTTGCAAATTGATGATTATAGGTAATCGTAATTATAAAGTTTGAATTAAAAAGAATGATGTTAATTGTTTAGTAAAAAGTGTGGTGGCGTTCGTGATACAATGCACATATTTACTGGATCATTTAGTCCATCGTTCAATTTGATGCGCTATTAATCAAAAATTCGCCATGGTTCTTGGTCGTACGCTTTCATTAATCTCTGATACACGCAAGAAGCACATCGTATTATAGTGGCGCCCCGATAACGTCATAGAAAAAAATCTCACCTATCTGGTGCATAGCCGTGCATATCGTGGAAATTAGTATTCAAAGGGCCGATAATATCGCGTAAACGGGCATTCCGTATCAGGAAACTTACGGAGTATTGATTTTACTAAACCTTTAAGTAAACTACGTGGAGCGAACAGGTCCCGTCTGATCGGCGAATTAGCGCCGATAAACTTTTCTGAACGTTTCCCGTCCTCTCGTTTGCTATTATCTGGCTCTACCCACTTCCTTTACAGTTCAAACTAAAAGTATATGGTAGCCCTTTGAGCAAATGGAACTAACTGCAAACAATTTCACTAAAGTTTATGAGCTCCCTCGCAGCGCCACTACAGAAACGTTTATGTGAATCGTTTTTGAAAATAAACGAAAAAATATTTCAAACGAATGTGTTCCCTACATGTGCAGATAAGTCGTCTGTATTAAAGCGTTTGCCTATGCTCTATATATTATACATATTTCTATGAGGTTGTGATTGAAAATAATTATTATAAATATTCATATGTTACCAAATAAAGTAGAATATTACTTATTCAACCAATCTGGAATGACACAAAATTCTAGAATTCTCTTCTCAGGGAGCAAAATATGTACAAGTACGCAATAATCTATCTCGTGGAACAAATAGATACAAGCAAGAGTCACGTGGATCAAATTTTCGCATATAAACTGTGATTCATTATTTAGGATACAGCGTGTTAACGAGGTAAGTAGCGCACAGTTTAAAAGCATTAGAGTATAAAACATACAGCAGAGACAGGGACGGAGAACGAAGTGACTAAGAGAGATGAGACGAGGTGCGGCTGTTGTAACTTTGCTTTCTAGCTCTCAGGAGCAGTGCACGTCCACCAGGTGGTTCATCAGGCGGACTCTGCGGCAAATGCGGGGTCACTTCTATCCTCTTCATCCCTTCGTTCGTCCGTACTTTCTCTGGAGGTCATCAACTCCCTGTCCTCTTACCATACATGCAGGGAAACCCACACTTTCCCCTTTGCTTCGTTCTTCCCTAGGCGGACAAGGGTGACCTTTACTCGTTTGACCGTAGAGGCCAGATCCGCTTACGCTGCTACGAATTTGAGATTCCGTAAATCCACCAAAAGTTTAACCTACGTCACTGGCTTCCACTTATCTGGCAAACATACAGGGTCCGTGGGAACCGCTGGTACTATACCGTTTCCGCTAGGATGAACAACAGTTGAGACGTAATGCGAAAGGAAATTCATGTAGAGGCTGGTTTCCTTTTTCCTAAAGGGAAGTAACATTCTGTGGCTACTGCTACATTGGACGCTGGAAATATTTTCGAATTAGTCGATTTCTATGGACCACGTACTGGGTATTCGAGTAACATACGCGTAATAGGTTTAAACATATCGTTCCAAAAACCATGAACTACAGATTTTCACGTGAACAATTCTTTTGGATTTTTAATACATTAGAAGCAGATGTACCGGTCTATACACGCAAAGCGCCGACACTCTGCATATTAAAAGATGAAAGTTAGAAATTACACAAACTTTATTACATAGTTTATTATTAATAGTTAATTATTTTTTATTAAAAAGTTTTCAAATATCGGAGCACGGTGAGAGTCGCCTGCGTTAAGCGATTCTGTTTACGTTGAGCGGCAGTGTATTGGTGGTTGACCACCACTGTCAGCGCCGCATGTTTTACCAAACTATTTCGTTTCTGTATTGAAAACAAAACGTGACTTACCACGTTTGCCGATATTTTCTAGAGGAAAATTGTGTGCCGCATCGCATGGTCTAGTCAGATTTTCTGCTAGACTTCAAACATATCTAAATGTTCATAATGCAATCATAACTTATATGATTTTATTTGGGAGAGTTCGTAGAATAATTTGACGCAACAAACAGCCGACTGTTCACATGTAAAAAATATTCAGAGTTGAAAATTGGCATTTTTTTCCAAATCAAATTTCTCGAAACCTGAGGGTGATGGCGAAACCCGGATTGCAGATTCGTATTCATAGTATAATATCTATAAGATGCGATTATTGAATGTTACAAATGCGAAAAGCTAAAAGTTGTTGAACAGTATTGCATGAGCAGAAAAGAATAGCTAACAATTATGTAGATGAAAATGATGTACGTAGTTAGGGAATAGGTATTATTTATCATGTAGTAATATTCCATTTGAATCACCTCAGAAGCTTCATTTTATATTAAAGGGAGGTGGAATGAAGATATTGTTAGGGATGCAATTCTGGTGGCTTTAAAACGCTACGATGAGACTGACAACATGACGGTTTATCGGGAATCTAATTGTTGACGAAAATAACGCAGGCGGAGTAGGTAATAGGATATAAAAGAAGGGAGAATGCACTATCTCATTCGCTTCTGTGCGCGATATAACAACCGGTATACACTTGATTCAACAAAGCAAATCAGACTTCGACACGCGAAGTCGGTATGAAGCATCACGCGAGGTCGACCTCCCTCAGCCAATCTTTTTCTTGACTTCTCAGCCATGCCCACGCTTCCTCGTGAAATTAGTGTCAAGCTAATTTCGTGGCTGAATTTAGAAAAGTTTTCTTTGATCGTGTCTCTCAATGTTGCCCACCTAACCCTCCACGATCACTAGCCACCCCATTCCTCCCTGCTATAACGCTATTTCCTTGAAACAGCAATTGCTTCGTAACCTAAGGTGCATTACGAAAGTTCTTACCGAGCAATTTTTCGACTACCTTACTTTTGTAAAAGGAAACATTGCATGCAATTATTTAAACGCTACAATACTGATTTCTGTTGATACAGAACAACTAAAACTAGTAAAATACGTGATTCGTATAATCTAATAATATACTTTCTGTATTTAATGTTAAATTGAATACGTTTATATTTCTTTCTAAAGTTTAGTAAATTTTATTTGTCAAGTAATTGAATAATTTGCAATTCGAATATATTCGATATATTAGAATATTTGGGATTCACATCACTTACCCAATTTAAAAACATTAATAATAGATTATTAATTACAGTACAGTAATTCACTAGAGTCATGCTTCAAGTTCTCTTTTAATATAAAATTTATGTTAGTATATTTCTACCTACACATTACTACTTAAAGTTTTATTCTTAATACTCTTCCGAAATAATTTTTGCGACTAATCCTTGGTGCCATAATCGCAACGCACCAGGAAAAAATTCCAAAGCTTCAGAAATGACTTTTCAGCAATGATAAGCATGTTACGTTCAGAGACTATCTCTTGACATTTTGACACTTTCAGGTGTGTGGACTGCACGCGCCCGAAGGAGGTCGTTACTCCTGCAGTGGTTTAGTGCAGCCGGAGTTTTCCCACGAAAATTGATAACCGATTGAGGGTGCGCATGTTCCTGCCACTACTAAGCCCAATTTTACAAAAAGTATAAAAGGGGCCACCAATGCATACTCGGGGGCTCATTTCAAGTCTAACACGTTCTGGGAAAAGAGGCTAGCAAGATCGAGTTATAGTCCTCTACGAGCAATTACACAGAATAGCGATACAGAATGTAAATTCTTGTTAGGCATACTATAAACTTATTCCTCTTTGAGACCCCAGTATTCCTCGCCGCGTTAAAGTCTTGAGGTGGACTCAGGTACCGCGATAAGTTACACTTTACCAACTGTAAAATCTCAAACTAAATAATAGAATATACTTTGTTATTTCGCACTCAGAATTCTTTATTAGGACACAATTAATATTTGAATTTCAAATATGCGATACATCCACGGAGATATGTACATCTTTACTGCTCGAGGTGTATCACATTATCAAGTTACGAGGTTAAACTAACTTTCCTAGTGGCTCCCGGTAATAACCAGGCACCGGTTCATCCACGACATCCATCTTCCTGCGGCTCCTAGTGATAACCAGGCACCGGTTCGTCAGCTATTAACAAACCCTAAAAACAACCACAGATCCTTGGCTTCGCAGCCGTCACTCATTGCCGTCAGCCTCGACTTGTAATAATAAATTACAATAAAAATTAATTTTGCTAAATTAGTAAGGTGCATAATTAGGTGTATTATTATATATAAATTTAGAATTATACGTAATGCTTAAGAACATGTAGCACGTTTCAATTTTCTGACGAAAAACAGCAGGCTTGTTTTCGTTGTTACGAAAACTATCGCGTTTCGGTTTTCGTTGCGAAAACTATCGCGTTTCGGTTTTCGTTGCAAAAACTATCGCGTTTCAGTTTTCGTTGCGAATTCTAGCACGTTTGAGCGGTTTGCCACGCAATGTAGCGTGTTCCGACTGTATATAGCTACGAAAAACGGCATATTTGGATGGTTGACTACGAAAAATAGTATGTTTCGTCTTTCGCTACAAAAACTAACAGATTGGAGCGGTTCGAAAAGTAGCATGTTCCGTTTGTAGCAACGAAAAACAGCACATTTGGATGGTTGGCTACGAAACATCGAGCGCGTCAACTTAAGGGGTTGGGACACAGTAACGGGCCAAAAAAGCAGACGATTTTTAGACGACGATAATAAGAAAAGTAAACAATCGATTAATATAAGGTTTTGTGTTTTAGTTCACTATATTATGAACTATAAGAAAAGCTTATAATATTTACAAAATAGCATTTGTATGCCGTGCAATGTCTCCATTTAAAATGTCCCTTTTTTCGGATGGCCAACTGGTGGGCCGGATTCCGGGAAATCGGATGAACTGAATCGAAAACCCCAAAAATGTCCTAAACTATAATATGTTTCCTAGGCATTGACGATCCAACATTTCAAATTTTTTAATTATTGTACAAAATATAAACAGAAAGATGTCGACACCTCTGTCGAAATTTGATCATTATTTTTTAAACATCGGCCATTTTGTCAATTTTCGAAAAAATTGAAATGTTGGATCGTCAATGCCTAGGAAATATATTATAGTTTATGACATTTTGGGGGTTTTTGATTCAGTTCATCCGATTTCCCGGAATCCGGCCCACCAGTTGGCCATCCGAAAAAAAGGACATTTTAAATGGAGACATTGCCCGGCATACAAATGCTATTTTGTAAATATTATAAGCTTTTTTTATAGTTCATAATATAGTGAACTAAAACACAAATCCTTATATTAATCGATTGTTTACTTTTCTTATTATCGTCGTCTAAAAATCGTCTGCTTTTTTGGCCCGTCACTGTGTCCATACCTTCCAACTAGTGGTGGAGAACTATCGATGGTACTTACGATAGTTATCGATGGTTCTCACTATCGAAAACTATATATTGAATCCGTTCATAGGAAGATCATTAAACTGTTACTCGAATATAAACATTTGTAAATCGCGGGTTTCGTATAACCCAAATTTGTCCACGATGAATTCTAATTCCTACCACGTGGAGCGCTACAATCTGTTTCAAGACTTTCTCGGTAACGTCGCATGTGACACTAAAATGGTAAGACCAGTCCTAGGATCCCCTAAATCCGGGACAGAAAAACGCATTGGATGTCAAGCCTGTTCTATAACTCCAGAAAATTTCAAGCAAAATGTAAATTTTCATCTTTTCTCTCATTTTACTTGAACTTGGTTTTCAGTCGCTTTAAGAACATTCTACCACCGCCATCTACTGCGCATATTTGTAACCAGAAATATGGATGTGCAGGAAATTGCACAGCAAGCGAATTGACTATTCCGTTAGTACGAGGTATCGTTAAGGTGGTGCTGTTGTTGCGATGCAAAAGCTTTCCGTGTCTGGTGAGTCAGATATATGATGTAGAAATCGACATCTGCAGCAGTTTTGGTATTCAAATTTGTGGGATTTGTTGTAACACAAAAGGTGAATATTTCCAACATTCCACGAGCAACAGCGTGAAAATTCTAAATCAATTCGTTGTCCTGATACTGCCGAATGACAGATGAAAACTTTTCGATGAACTCGTTCGATGCTGCAACGAGACACAGAAATTCTGGTGTTGTTTCTTCGTTTTTCACATTTTCTACCAACGAAATTGTGTATCTTTTAACGTCCATAAGAATCCCGTATTTCTGCACACGTTTGTCAATACGGCTCCTTAGAGATTCTATAGAAACTGACGTCACGGGACAGAAATCAATAATTGCACTAAACCCGATTGAAGTTCCGTTAATAAATTTCGTCAACCTGTCAAAGGCTCCAGACCGCCAATAATCCGTTTCCTAAGTATCTACCGGCTTTCCACATCTTATTCCCCGCTAATATGCTTTTCAACAGTGTTTAGGTATTAATAAAGCAGCAAAATGGTGCCTAACAGAAAAGCTGAGATCGAAAGGAAAAAGGTGAAGCTTCTTGTTATGAGAGAAGAAAAGGCAAGGCGCAGAAGGGAAAAAGAACAGAAAGATGTACGATATCTTCATTTAAATGCGATCTTATTAATCTCTTTCTTTGTGTATTTAAATTTATCTGTGTTTCATACATCGAAGGTTGAAGATGCGACGGTCCGTGCTGCGGGAGCAGACGATGACCATCGCAAGGAATTGGATGCCATGCTGTCGTCTTTGGGCGTAGCACCCGTGTCAGGTAAGCAGTTTCGTTCTGCCATTTAACGAGCATACATTCGTTTACAATTTATTTTCGTTCCAGATGTACTATCCAGCTTATCTAGTATGAATTCATTGACGCCGGAACAGAGTGCTAACGCTACACCTGACGCTAGTTTGCAGCCGTCTAGTATAAATTCTGGTCAAAGGTATTTATACCGATAATAGTGGCGTTTAATATTAAAAAAATATATACTCGCATTTGCAATGCACTATCTCCACCGTTATTCCTTAATAGCGCCGGGCGGAGAAGAAATCGGGAACTGACAATCGTGTCCGTGGGGCATACTAATATTCCACCGAAGGAACCAGTGGTTTACAATAAACAAACACAAACTATTCAGACAACGCACACATCCCACGACGGTGAGTCACTGTATTTATTTTATATAATTTATTGACTGCACTGTATGTTGCTTTTTTTTTGTAAATGACTAGACATCAACTTTTTTAGAATATACGTCATACTATTGTTGATTAAATGACGTAAAAATGTTGATATTGAAAACATATGTCTTAATGAAATATATTATGATACTATAATACATGGTTTATAGATTTGTTGCCATTGATATTTAATCCTTTGTATTCTAATGTTGATATTGCGTAAATGTAAATTCATTCTAATTTTAATTATGAGAAAGGTATTCTCGAACCGATTTGGTATGAGCGTCTGTAATATAGTTGACGACACCTAAATCAGCACTTAGATTTCAAATAAATATATATTTTTGTTCGTTGTATTCTGTTTTATAAGAATTATCGAGGTAATAACATCGAGAATATTATCAAACTGCTGTAATTCGTTAATGCATTTCGCAACCGCTTTTGCCTATAACATTAGACCCAGCACATAATATCGATTTTCCATCCACTAAACTGTTTAGTTAAATCGACCAGTATCTACGATTTCTCATAGACTAAACAATTTACTCAAATAATAATCGAGTACGTTGCGCATAAGATCGATAAATAGACCCTCGACGGCTTGCACTTTAGTGACATGTTGAACACGAAGGCTTTCGTTTTTGCACTAATTTGTCGAGAAGATAAGAAGAAATCTAGAAAGAAATGTTAGTGTGTTTATACTCTTGTGCCGTGAAAGATTGTTCGAGAGAAAATTTCATTTCTTATACTTTCAACTGGTGAATTAGTAAAACTTATCCAGAGACATTTTTCCGTAACATTTTGAGTGGCGTCAGCGTGTTTTCATGCCTTTGCATCCTGTGCACCTATTTGGCGTGATTTCAGGATGATATTTTGTAGAAAGTATCGAAAGTATTGTTCGACATTCCTCGAATGTTCACAAAAAAAAAAAAGAAAATCATCTGGTCACCTTGTAACGAAAATTTTAATTTTTATATTCTGAATTGGATCTTCATAATACTTTGGCAAGTGGATGGGCGAAAATTTTTTATGAAAATGAGTCTAAACTCAATCTCATTCAGGCTATTTTTAATCATATTTAAATCGTGCATATTTAAAAATAATCCGAATTAGATCGTTTTTGGACTCATTTTCATGGAGAAAACATCTCCCATCCATTAGTAGTACTACTGTCACGTTCGGAGGATATTTTTCTCTTCTTTCTCTCAAATCGTTTTCGAGCTCGTGTTTGAGACAGGAAAACACCCTAAAATCCATTTCGTTATATCTCTGGGGAGCATGATTTCGACCAGCTGGATAGCAACTAGAAACAAGAGCATGGCACGAGGACTCCTAAAGATTTCCTTATATGGAGATTTTTAGTGAATCCTCCACTCATTTGGAAACTACCCTGTAACTTCAACCCTTGGTGGCTAAGAACAGTACAGTTACCCATGGAGTCACGTCGTGCTTGGCCGATCTCTCACGTTGTCAAGGCCCCGGCGCGTAAAGCTACCATGAAGATCTAATAGAATACATAGAAATCAAAAATTTCATTAGTGTCGGTCTGTATCCTAAACTTTCCCGATAGAAGCGACCACTCGGAAAACCCTGACTGATTTGAAATAGTGTTTCACCCAACCTGACGCCACACAATGTGTTAATAAGTAACTGACAACCATCGACAAAGTGGTCAGTGATTGACTGTGTAGTCGATGATATGCATACTAATTGCACGTTCTACACATTGAAGTATCGATCAAAGGTTATGTTTTTTGTCAAAACGCAGTCGAGCGTCAAATTAATCGTTTTTTGAGTGTATGAATGATCGACGAGTGTGCTCGCTTCAATACAATCCTACACCATTCACGACATTGACTAAATCCGTTCGACTAAGGCTGATCGACAATTACTCGGTACTCGGTACTATGTGCTAGGCCTTATGTTTGTAATTTCTAGTAAAATTACAAAGCCAACAGGAATCTTTATAAATGATACGTAATAATGAATTTTTATAAACATTTTTACGAATTAAATTTTCAAATCCACCTGCTATGTATATAATAATGCAAAGGATTAAAATACAGTTAACTGAAGATTTACAAATGTATGGCATATTCAAAGTGTCCTGAAAGAAATGTCACCTTCTTATGTATATGGACACTTTATGTTCATAATGTTCCTTTAACATATTGACTGAATATGGTAAAGTGGGTGGTGTACATGGTAATCAAAAATGTTTGAGTATATGCTATTAATGACATTACATCATTAATAATTTTGTAATGCAGTTACCAAGTATTAACAGTATTGTATAATATTTGAATTAGTAAGACACGTTGATTGTGATTCACAATCAGTCATATCAGTACAACTTGTTCTACTCATAACATTAATTTTATTGTGATAACGATAAGAAATGATTCGTTCTCTTATATTGTGTTTTATAATTAATTTTAGCTAATGAGGAAACTTACATATTCTCAAAAAATATATATATCTATACATATATATTATATGTATATATATAAAAATGGCATGTTACTTATTTGTAGCACTGTTGTCATTTTATTTATTCATTGTGTGTGTTAACTTTTGTTGAATCATCAACAGTTTTCAACACTTTTTGAACAGACAAAGTAGTTACTGAGAAGGTTTTTGTTTATTGTGATACATGCTATTGATTATGATATTTTTAGTTGTCTGAAAAATACAACCATTTATTTTTTAAAATATGAAATATTTGGATAGCCCTTTAAAATTTGAAAAATCTTATTTCAAATTATAAATTTCCAATAAAGATGTATTGATGTATTGATTAATAAAAGTGATAAATGATATTTTGATTATAGTATCGATTTAGTATTATATTTTTTAAAAGAACAATAAATTTTCGTATTATTTTAAAGAAAAAGCATTAGGTACCTCCAAATGAAACATTCTGCATTTCCATGGCTTGATATGATACTATCGAATATTCTGATCATTATAATACGTTTCATGAACAAAGTATTTTAATAATAAAGTAGAAAATTTTCTGACAACTTTATTCATAAACATTACATTTTATGTAGGAAGTATACTAGTAGATATGGATAACACTTACCTAACATATAATCAGGTTATGGACACAAATATTGTTTTTCCTGGTGGTGGCAGCTACATATATTTTTTGTATTTCATACTTCCATTTCATTCACCCGCAATTTCAGTTAGTTCTTTTACAATTTTCAATTTTTGATTTGCTTCGTTTTTTATTTTCACTACTACAACAATAAATTACAAACTAACAAAATGTATGGTTTTTATAATACTCCTTTTTCCATACCACCTACTTTACTATGGGTTATTGATCAAAATATGAAATTTGTTTAAACTAATAATATCATTTCTTCCATGTATACTTATACGGGATATCAGATTGAAAGGTTAATATTGCGGAAGGTAATGGTATCGATCATTTTAAGAATTTTTTGTAAAAAAAGTTTATATGTTCACACGTCTTATTCCGATGTTTGGCGCACAGTATTTTCAATTTCACGAGCAATATGTTTCTTGCCTCGTAAGTTGGCCGCTTCGTTTACTTAAAAGGCATTGTCCACTTTTGTTTGTGGTGTTGGGTGAAGTGTGAAGTGTACCAAAGAAAAGTGGATACACGAAACGAACTTTAAGATTAGAACGCGCGTTGCTGTTGACAGTGGTAGTTTTGAAAATTTATTATAAACTATGACAAATTTGTAAATTGAATAAACATTAGGTACAGTCCGTATACTTTTTCGTTATCAATAATTCTGCAACTGTACATTCAAGTAGCTCTATCTCAGAGATCGTTTGGTATAGAAGACACATACATTGAAATTTTTTTTCTCAGAATGACCGATACTATGAACTACCAAAATAGGGACCTTTCCCCTTGCGATACCCTGCATAACTCTTGGCTTAAAAGTTTTTGCTATTAACATGGGATATATTGCGTGTTACATGCGTATCCCATCACATCTAACTGATCTTGCGGCATAATTAAATATACGCGTATTCCATTGTCTTGCGAAACAAACGGTCAAATCAACTGGTGTTGGACACAAGGACTGTCCGCATCTTCTTCTGCATATACCATCTACTCCTCCTGTTCAACACCAACACCAACTCACTCTTACTCCGCAGGCTACTTTGAGATTGACTGGTGGCGTCCCAGGAAAGGTGGGTCTGCACCAAACTACCTACAGTCGGGGACAAAATTATGTGGACACTTTTAAAATCGTATTACTTGTTCAAAATTGGTCCGAACAACTTGAGTTTTTTTGAAAAGCTAGAAGGATTAGTTTGCTAAGTGACGTGTTTCGTAATTTTGAAAAAAGTTGCAATTCGTCGGAATAGCAAAAAAAATAGGAAATTTCATTTTTTCAACTTTTTTGTCTGTCCTCGTAATGAAAATTCAAAAAACCCGTTTGTAGATTTCAGTAAGTTATATACGTGCCTAAAATTTCATCAAAATCGGTTAACGCTGCTCTGAGCTATAAACGCTTAAATATCGCAGAATAAGGTCGAAAATTGCGGAAATTCACAGAAATCAGCGATTTTCGACCTTATTCTGCGATCTTTTATCGTTTATAGCTCAGAGCAGCGTTAACCGATTTTGATGAAATTTTAGGCACGTATATAACTTACTGAAATCTACAAACGGGTTTTTTGAATTTTCATTACGAGGACAGACAAAAAAGTTGAAAAAATGAAATTTCCTATTTTTTTTGCTATTCCGACGAATTGCAACTTTTTTCAAAATTACGAAACACGTCACTTAGCAAACTAATCCTTCTAGCTTCTCAAAATAACTCAAGTTGTTCGGACCAATTTTGAACAAGTAATACGATTTTAAAAGTGTCCACATAATTTTGTCCCCGACTGTATGTATGTTCTGTCTTCTTTTTTATTACCCTTCCTATAATTGTTGTACAACAGTATAAAATAGAGGTAGATACATTGTTATCAACGTTTAAGGGTGAAGGATGTAGAGTCAATTCTGACAGTATCATTTGTTCCGATAATTTGTATTTGGCCTTCCCACGTCAAATCGATTGCATTTGCTCTCGATGTCAGGGATTGTGATGAAATTGAAATAAAATTTAGTCATTATTTTCCTGATTTCGAATTTCTTTGAAACATACGGGCTCCCAAAATTTGTAACTCTGATCCATTTGCGTGAAAACAAGCTCTGTAGGTAAAGGAATTTTTAAATCCAGAACTATCAAGCATAATATGTTCTTGTATTTTAAATCGAAAAGGATTGGTCTTTTCTAGATAAATTTGCTTTTATACTGAAATATTGTTCATATCACATGATAATTTTAAAGAAATTCTTATTTCTCGAATATCGCTTCACGTTTCTTTCAAGTCTCCTCTACAAATGACACTTAGAATGCCTACTTTTGACGTATGTATCTAATACAGTATGCGAACGGTATGGTCAGCCGCTTATCGTATGCAGCGTAGCACCACGGTCTTCGATAGCTTCCTGTGAAGTCAATTCGATGGTGACAATCCTAGACCAAGTTATATTTCGGCAATAAGGCTTGAAAGATCTGGTCAAATTTATTTTGATTTTTAAAAATGCGACTCACAAGTGATATTTGAAAAATAAGTATTTGTTTATAATTTTCGTGTTTTGAAAACGAATTTTCGGTTAGAGACTGAATTTATTTAGAAAGGCATATAATTCTCGATTTGAAAAACCAGAAGAGTGAACTTGGTGTGATCGATACTTTTATAAATAAAGATTCATTTAAAGAGTTTGTTTTCGCGCAAATGGGCAAACATTACTAATTGTGACAGCCTGTATTTTTTTAACAAATTTGAAACCAGAAAAATGGAGGTTCCCCCACCCTTCCCCCTTTAATTTCATGTTGACTACATCATATTCCCATTTCATCAAAATCCCCGACACAGAGCGCCAAAAGTAATCGATTTTGGCGTGGCATAGCTCTATTAATTTTCATAATTATATTTTTGCGTATCGTTAAATATTGTAAGATGAAAAGCAATGACTAAATTTTATTGATTCTACAATCCTAATTATGGATAAAAAATTATACATGGAGGTAGATATGTATATCGAAATGTTCACAATTTCCAGGTATTATTTATCGCACTTTTTTTTAAGTATTCCTACATTAGAAACAATGATACAAAGTAAGCATGATTGCAAAAAATATTTCAGTTGCGATTTTAATAAATTTTGTTACATTACGATATACATTCACTATTTACTTCTATGTACAATATGTATTTGTTTGCATAAAAGACAAGCTTCTAACATGCTTTACATAATCTAATTATGTACTAACAGTTTATCAAAATTATGTACCACATTAACTTTAGGCGTCCTGTTTGTTGGGAAAATGTGGAAATTATTGCAACATAAAGTCAATGTACCTTGACTCATGCGTGCTAGTATTAAATTTATCAAACGAACCAATTAATTATTATTGATGCTTTTTTTAATTGGTGGGTATGAACATTCGTAGAAAGCAGCATTATCATTTTTCTATTAGTTATCGTAACAAGTTAGAGATCCATTGTGTTCGTGCTTTCTTTAATGTTGAAAAGGAAATTCATTTTTCACAGATATTCTTGCGATGATCATCGTTTTTTTGTTTTATTTGCTGTAGTGTGCAAAATGCAGCGCACTAGAGACTGGTGCTCAATGTTCTAACAAAATTTGTGTTTAATATTGGTAGGGAGGTTTGTTTCTGAGAAACTTAGGGGGGTGGGCATAAGTGTGACAAGGGATGTAAGTGAGATATTAAACTGTACTTATACATAAGCATCCATTGGTAGTCACATAACACAAATGTTATTTTATTTTTTGTTAGGTAGTCAATAACACATCACTTAAAGTCAGTGTTAGAATATATTTGAAAGAAAGTGTTGAATTATGTTAAGGATTGAAACTACAGTAACTGAATAATGTTTCAATAACATAAGAATCATCGAATATGTATGTTTCCTCTTACATGTAGGAATCACAGCACCGCACGATATAAAAATTTACAAATCTGTACTCACCTAACTACATTCAGCGGATAAAATTTTTTTTCCACTTTTTTTTAGTGTAACTGCAATTCCAACTTTTTCTGACCTTCAGTATGATATACATTTACAGAAAATAATTTTTGCAAACACCGAAATTTTTCTATGAAGCTACACACAAAGTTGTGTGGACTTTATAAGAAAGAAAAGAATTGTAAATGCTTCAAAACAAGTCAATGTGAACGGAATATATATTTTTCAGTTCTTAATTTTAAAGTCTTTATATGACTTATGCAACAATACTGTGTTGTATTCTTTTATCTGATTTTTCTTCAACATTTAATTAACCATATTTTCTTTAATAAACAACGTATGGTCTGAGTGTAGAGAGGTGCTATTAGTGTAGTGCATTCTTACTGAGATTGTAACCAAGTGCAATTTTTTTCCCTCCCCTTCTCAGCTCATGCATTCGACTATTACGGTAAGTTATGATTTCTCTTGGTTTTCAACAAGTTTTAGGTTCAGATTTAGGTTTAGCTTCATTCCATTTATTCTTTAGGATTAATACTGCACAGATATGTGTAAGTGAGAAGTAAATTCTGAGCATTAGGTTTATACAAATCATATGATTCTCTAATTAAATCTCATAAGCAAATGTAAATTTTTTTTTCGAACAAAATTTTTAAGGTAAGAGAATCATTACAGTGGTTCATTTTCTATACAATTTAGTAAACTAGAGAATGCACTCTCTCTCTCTTCTTTGTTTTTCGTGCCGATGAATATAAAGGTATAATATTAAAGAGAGTAAGAGTTATTAATTTTTAAATTTCAATAAGGTTTATGAGTAACACAGAAGTGTAAATGACTCTCCACCCAGAACCTAATATGTCTTTGCTATGTTATAAATTGCTTTATACTTTTTGGCTCTTTTACTGTTTATGTTGATCTACTTTCATTGGGTGTATTTACCTTTAGTTACTGTATTTATTACTTCTTAAGTATTTATCTGACATCCCGACTCTCAAACGGAAATGTTTTGGCATTTACTGATTCATAAAGGCATGCACTGTATACAGACCTTACAATTTTTAAAAGTGAACAGATTATACAAATTTTTACTGTAAAAGTAGAACAATGATTTCACGTATTTTTATTAATAGTATCGAATATACATTAATAATTGAAACACTATTTTTAAAATATTAAGTTATTGCGAAGTGAGTCAGCATAACGCTGTTATGCATTTTCTAAGAGCAATTAAAGTGTACTTATTTTAAGAGAAATATGGAACATTGAAATATTTAATGTAGAATACATATATTTTACAATCAGAATTAAATAAACTTATTTACAATATTCAAAGACTACCTTTGGAATATTCAACGATTTGTTTAAAATTAGTATCAATTTATTAACAGTTCTAATTTGTATGCCTAAAATCAATATCAGTTAGAAGAATTATTTCTATTCTTCAGGTCATTCTGTTAGAAGTAACAGTAACGCTATTATATACACTGAAATACCGTTTGGATAAATAAATATATTGATATAAAGCATGTTTGGTAATAAAAAATTTGGTATTTTTAAACCTGTATTTATTTGCCAGATTTTCAATATTGTTTGAAACAGGGACTGTCTGAAAGATCAAATATTTAATGAATAAATATCCATTGGCAAATCTTGTCACAACTTAACGCACCTTCCAGAGTTCTCCGCGCGATATTATGGTTATTTCGGTAATTTCTGGGATTACATGTACGGTGTACTAACATGGGAGATGGTGTTATGGTGCTGGGGCCGTATTGGGGCTGAATACTACACACGAACTTACACGTGTTAAAATAGGGAAAAGGATTCGGTAAACGGCTCTGTGGCTTCAGCTTTTAGTGTCGCAAAACGTCAATTTACTGTTGCTTCAGAGGAGAATAATTATTTAGTATGAATACATACATTCCTCGCAGATGTTGCTTCTTAACAGCACGTTTCTTTTGTGAAAATGACGTAGCAAGGAAATTAATTAGAGAACATTAGAAAAATATTTTTGCATAGAGATACATTGTATAAAGATGATATACATATACATTTTAAATATATCTGTCCAACGAAAAGTCCAAGAATTGTTTAAATGCTCTTCTGGGAGAATTTTAATTTCAAGGAAGACCATTTTGTTGCGTACTTCCAAAATAAATCACAGTCCACGGTTCACGTTATATAAAGAAACGTACTCGTGCAAATTCGAAGTCGGAGATGTCAGTCTGTTATATTAAAATATTTAAATTTTACGAATTCTTCCTTGCCTTCGTTTTTTGTTTTCGTTACAATGAGAGTTTTTCCCCCAAAATTTATAAATATTGAGTTTTACAATGGGTTTATTTCGAAGAACAATACTATTTCCTCAAATGAAGGAATTTTTTAAATCAGTGTCGTTATACTAAATCAAATGACATATTATGATAAACGTATGTGGATTTTTAAACGAACTCTATTAAAACACCTAAAGGGATCGAAATTTGAGGAACAATATTTTTTCTAATTAGTCAGTGTGTTTCCAGTAATATTTTAACAGTGGATTGTTGAATTAACTTTGTTGCCACTATAGTTACGTACAAATGCTTAATTTTAATGGGACTAAAATACTTGGGAGAATTTTAATATTTTTCGTCGATCCCTTTAGAGCATTTCATTGAGGAAACTAATGGCGTCGATAGGGTATACAATATGCATGTTTATAGGTATATTTATTATTATTGATTCAATATTACCGTTTCAATCTTTCTGGTCAATTGTTGATGTATCTTGCGTGGAACGAGAATTGTAACGGCTAGACAATATGTAGAATTTCAATTGCTAGTATTATTCAATAGTAAGTACCTACATGTACTCGTATTTGTAGCTGACGTATATATTCGTCTGTGTTAAGTACCGATATTATAAGTAGTTATAACTGTTATTATACGATTAAGTATATACACATTGTAATGGCATACATCAACAAATTTCTACGAGAGACATGAAATTAGAAACAAACACAACTAACATAATGAGACACAAGATTGATTGACATTTTCTTTTCCCTCCTTCAAGACGAGTACAATCTAAATCCTGGTTTAGAATGGGAGGACGAATTTACAGGTAGGTAATCCTCTCTAGAGATGATTCACTCTACCTAATTAGATCACAAATATATAAATTATATTTATTTCTCACAAAATTGCGTTGGCAGTAATCTTCATCCGACTATTGTTCCTTTTTGTTAATTTGTCATCTCTATATGCACTGAAAGGAGGGAACTTGAATCATTAATTTCAACTAAATATTGCTTGATAAATCATTAGAGTGTTAGGTAGTTTTTATGGTTTGTTATGTAATTGTAAAAATGTTCGCTTCATCTATTATGCATGTATAGACATATATATATATTTATGATATATTATTCATTACTGTTCGTCGCAACGCATGGACAAAGCAGTAGGATGACCTACTATTATCATTTTCATTTTACTCTCAAACAGTATTTGTTTGTTCCACAGCTATTACATTCGAATTATAATTTCACATGATATGTTTGTTTTATTACATATAAGTTACACATTCATTTGATGCTGCATGAGACTTGGGAAGTTGCGTTAATATACCTCCACTCCATCTTTATATTTATCGTTTTGTTTTCATGCGATATATGTAGTTGTTATTATTGCGAAATTCGAAGAAAATTATTTCAATTCGCTAATGGATAATGGTATTAAAAAAATTCTCAGTTAACGTTACATCATAACATAACGTACACTTCACATTAAAAGAAGCCACTGTCTTTGGCCCATTCTTTCACTTCACTTGCGTTTCATACTAAAACAAAGGGTGGAGAGATATCGTATCAGATAATTTCGATCACAGTCGCAAATGTTTTTGAACGAAAATTTAATTTCTACTCATGTAATCCACCAACAAGCAGACCACCTTCTTATGTAACTAATATCAATGCATGTAACCCAACCCTCTAACCGTGTTTTCAAGACTGTGTATGATTATCCATTTTCTGATCAGTTACATTTTTATTAATTTAATACACTTTTACAAGAGCTTTTGAAAGAGAGTTGCATCCCTTATTCTCAAACCTGACGCTTTTGCAGTTTATTTATTTGCGAGAATGTTTGATCTTATTTTCATTAGTATCCGAACGAGATAAATCTTTGTTGCACGCAGTCGTGCGAGTTTTGCCGCATAGATTTAAATTCCGGTAATATCTAACACGTTTCGCAGACGTATGCGAAGGAGTCGCGTCGCATTCTATCATTCTGTTCTGTTCTGTACGTATGCTGGTGCAATAGGTTCGTGAAAACGTTATGCTGCATAGAGTATTGTGTGCAAGGTGTCTATAAAGTTCACTCAATAGTGATCAATCAAGTAGGGCATTTGCCAGAGGTAGATAGATGTATCGAAGTTAGGGTATTCGAGGCGAAACCAGCTTATTCACCACAGTTTTGACATTTGACGATGGTCAAGCCGAAGATGAAGAGAACAGCTTGCCGCATATGGATGGTTTCCAAAGCAAACTTCCTCCTGGAATCCTTCCCCATGGTTTGCCGCAAGTTAAAGAGGTGCAGCCTGCCGTTACACAAGTGGAGCAGGAAAAAGAAAAGGAAAAGCCTGTAGAAGGTAAATACATATTTGGAATAAGTGGCTACATCTGACCGTAACCTTCATTAGTGAAAATCCTTCCCTAATTATCAATCCTGAACATAGACGAGTTGATTGTTCTAAGGTAAATGATACAGTTGTCTTCAAAATTTCGGGCTATTCAGAGAAACCATTTCTATTAAATTTAGCAGAGATGGACAAAATTTTTATTCAAATAAAAATTTCGAATAACGAATAAAAGTTAAAAAAAAGATTGGCTTTGCATCGAATAATGTTAAATGAAACAATAAACTTTATGCGTCCAGTAATCTAAAGTTAGAGTAACTTCTATTAGATCCGTTATTTAAATAATGTTTTATTTAGTTAATGCCCAACTCTGCTATTTAGAGTGGTAGTATAGTGTAAAGATTTGTTTTTAGAGGAGTCGTTATGGAAATCTCAGCTCAAAACACCTCCGTTATAGTTTCTCAAGTTTTCTTCACTACCCTGACCCATTGGGTCCTTTCGTACTCATCATGTATTCCACTTAATCTAAAATTATCTATTTATAAAATAAATCTACTGTTACGTTACTATTATCCATACGAATACGAATTTATAGTACGTGAGCTGAGCGAAGAGGAGAAACAGATGATCATACTGTCCGAGGACTTTCAACGGTTTCTTGATCGTAGTAGTAGGATTGTGGAAAGGGCATTAGGAGAGTCCGTCGATATCTATACGGATTATACTGGTACTATAGATGGGGAAGATGGAATGTGAGTGAAGACAAAGAACATTTAATGCCTTTACCAAAAGACATACATTTTGCAGACATTTTTAGTCTTTAATAAGCATTGCAAACAGTCAAAGCCGTGTTGAGTATGAGTATCTCTGATAGATCAATGAGCGTATAAGTTGGGGCGCAAAAGGTTAACGTTTGCTTGCACTCCTAACTCGCATTTTCTTTAGGGATGAGAAAAGCCATCAACGTTTATGGCTGAATCGGTCGTTCTTCTGTGAGCGATGGTCACGTAACCGTTGCGTGACTTCATTGGATTGGTCACCTCAGTTCCCAGAACTTCTTGCGGCTTCTTACAACAATAATAACGACACACCAAACGATCCTGACGGTGTCTGTTTAATTTGGAACACAAAGTTCAAGAAAACTACCCCCGAATTCATTTTCCACTGTCAGTCTCCGGTACTGTCGGCCACATTCGCGAGATTTCACCCTAACCTAATCTTAGGAGGTACTTATTCTGGGCAAATTGTGCTTTGGGACAATAGAGTGCAAAAGAGAACTCCCATTCAACGTACTCCACTGTCAGCAAGCGCGCACACCGTAAGTTGCTCGATGATAAGTTTAACAGTCATTTTACATTCAAGTGTTACTAATGTTCCAATGATTCTGCTCTTAGCATCCTGTCTACTGTCTAAACGTTGTTGGAGCACAAAACGCACATAATTTGATAAGTATTTCAACCGATGGAAAATTGTGCTCATGGAGTTTAGACATGTTGTCGCAACCACAGGAGACATTAGAGCTGCATACTAAACAATCGAAACCAATCGCTGCTACTTGTTTAGCGTTTCCGCATGGCGACGTTAATAATTTCGTTGTAGGTAGTGAAGATGGAACTGTATACCCTGGTAAATATTCTTTCTAATTATATGTGATATAATTACAGTAGAACCTCTATTATCTAAATGAATGGTGGGTCCCGGTGTTCGAACAATAGAATTTTGGGGATCACCGAATGACTACTTTTACGTAAAAAGGGAGGGGCTATTTATTTCTGAGCATTTTAATAATCAACCAAAATAGCCAAACCAAAATAACCTCTTAATGTCATTATTCCGGTAACTGCACTTTTTGTTTAGTTTCCATATCGTCTGGACGCCTTTTTTCAATACTTAAGTATATGTAGAGGATATTATTCCAATTTTTTTGAGATTCTCTTCCTTTCTCTTGTCTTTCATCACACCTCCTTTTATGTGCGTTGTAGCTTTGGATAAGTTTAGGAACAAGCCGACACGTTTTTGCTATACTTACATTTTGATATAAACACTAGATACACATGGTGCTTAAACTGTGAATGCTAAGTGGTAAACTCAAGACACCGACTGTATCATAAAGAATGGTGATTTCTGGGAAGTGAAAATACGAGCGAAATAGTACCCCGTACGAATTTCTTTTTCTTCCTCAAAAAATTCTTTTTGGTAATCGAATGGTCGGTTAATCCGGGTCTCGATAACCGAATAATCTTTCATTCTATGTTTTGATGATTAAAAATTGAAATAATCGAGGTTTTACACTATTCATCGTACGCTTAGGTATCATATGCTGTCCACAAAAATCATTATAATTTTCCTCATTTATTTAATAGCTTGTCGTCACGGCACGAAAGCTGGCGTATTAGAAACTTATTACGAAGGTCATCAAGGACCAGTCACTGGAATTAGCGCGCATGCTGTACAGGGTGGAATAGATTTCTCGGATTTATTCTTAACGTCTTCCATCGACTGGACGATTAAGCTGTGGAGCCTTAGGCTGAATAAACCTCTATACTCCTTCGAACATAATGGAGATTATGTTTACAACGTTGCATGGTCCCCGACCCATCCGGCATTGTTCGCTGCTGTAGACGATTCAGGAAGACTAGACTTATGGAATCTTAATCAAGATACTGAAGTGCCTACTGCTAGTGTTATGATCGAGGGGTGTCCAGCTCTTAACAGAGTTTCGTGGACTCCCAGCGGTTTACATGTTACAGTTGGTGATGATACTGGAAAGATTTGGGTGTACGATGTTGCTGAGGTAAGTCCATTTCAATTTATGTATGCCCGTACTGGCTGCCTGGAATTTAATATACGAATATTAACACTTTGAGTGCCGATATTTCTCGCGTCGATATTTTTTGGTAAGTAGCGAAAGTATTTTCCAACAGTCCCGCAAATTTATTTTAAAAATAAACCATGGTCGGAGTAAAACCTGCAATGTGTAACGAAAAGTTTAATGTTCGTAATAGTATCATGAATGTATTGGCGAGTTTCTTCTAATGAAAATGAGTCTCATCTCGACCTCAGTTAGACTATTTTTATTCATACATGCTGCATGATTGGCCTATGGAATTCTGAAATGAATCGAATCATGTATAATCAAAAGTAGCCTGAATAAGATCGTATTTGGACTCATTTTCCTTGGCAAAACTTCATATATATCGATTGATACTACCTACTATCATAGGAAATTTGTATATGTGGAAATTTAAATTTTTGAAACGGTATTTCGTCAAAGCTTGCATTACTCAAAGTGTTAAAAGTAGTTACCTTCGTTGTAGTAATATATTCGTTTAAGTTATTCAGTTATACCATTAAATTGTTAGATAATATTAACCCTTTATTAATATATTTGACAAAGGTTAGGTAGGACTAATATATACATGTTTCTTTAAATACAGCATTTAGCACATCCAAGAATTGACGAGTGGAATAAATTTTTGTACACGCAACAAGAGCTGAAAAACAATAAGGCGGAGGAAGATTTGCGTACACTTAATTTAAGAGAGCCTGGCTCTTTAAGCTCTATACCTCCGTTGTTAGTGACATGTCCTCTCAGATAAATATATAATTTCGGTTAAGTACTAATGCTATGTTCACCCTGAATACTTGAAACTTTAACATTAAATAAATCTAAAATACATGTAACCATAAAGAAATGTTGAAAGGAAAGTGTATTGCACTAATTATAATTCATTGGTGTATCCTTAAATATTTATAGAACACCCTTGTTCCGTATAAGGTGTTAAACAAGAAAACGAACGTGTTAATACTTTATCGATACGCAATCGCTACGTACTAAAACGGCTATAAATGCAACGTGTCCGATAGGAGCAGTATATTATTATAATGAAACCTTAATTTAGTAGATCATTAAGGATGTGTACTACATATCTTTGCATGTAAATAACACAAGCTATAAACGTGACTTAAAGTAACTCAATTGCAGCAAACGAAATTACACGGTTCACACATGCATCAAATGAATTGTAACATAACTCATTTATTCTTTAATATTTTTCATGAGTATTTATATATTATGGTCAGAATTGCGTTTAAAAACACTTTCTTCCTGTGTTAATGTTGTAATTAACATAATAAAAGCAACATCAATGAAGTACTTTTAAATTATTGTAATCAAACATAATATAGTCTAGTAGGTACCGTACATTTCGACTAGATTTATTGTTATTATTTATATTCGTACACAAGCGTTAGCATAACTTAATCATCATACTTTGTTTTCTGAATGTAGGCATAGTTAATAGCAGAATAAAAATAGCAAAATTTAGTCAGCCAAGACCATCAATTATGAAAGTGTATGTATATAACAGTATCGTTGCGTTATTATAAACTGGCGGGCTTTATCTAAAACGTGATACTATTAAATATAGCGCTGCGTTTTTATGCGTACTTCTGCTCAACCTAAGCATGCTTTATATATTATCATTTTTTTTTATCGGGGAAACGATTTGTTCTACCATTTGTTATACACAGGACAACGCTCTGCAAAATATTCAAAATTATAGATTTATTACATGTTTTTGTAATACGAATTTTTTAATTTCAGCTATGGTAAGCGATGATAATTATGTATGTAGAAGCATAAGTTAATTGTTTTCTTCAATGCTCTAAATAAAATTCTATTTTAAAGCTCCATTTGTTTATTGAATTTACATAACAAGGGTGAATATTAATCCTACCACCGCCTCCGCTTTGCATTCTAAAATTTCGAAAACGAATAAAATTTGAAAACAATTATTCGTTAATTTGCCGAATAAACAAATTATTCGTTGTGCGTCGAATAAAGTTTATCCAGATTACTCTAACCTCGAATAACGAATAAAGTAAAATTAAAGTAACGTTTATTCTATTTAGGTATCTAAATAAATTCTATTTATTTTATTTAGGTATCTGCCCTGAGGAAGTTAAATTCTGACAGAATAATAATTGCTTTTTTTTGGATTTGAGCGTATTAAGTCCTACTTCTATGATCATTAGCGACTACATTGGATACGTAGGGTTAATTAATCATAATGTGAATTAGTAACATCGCAGATAATGATAAGCACAGACACTAAATCAGTTGTCGGATTCCAATGTCTTCAAGGAAGGTGAGCACATTATTGAAAATATCCGGATCGTGAATAGGGGAAGGTGGGGCAAGACGGGGTACCCCCTGTATCTCGTGATACAAACACAGTAATCAAAATTTAGCATAGGCGTTAGATGCGTCACTATAGGCGCCGTCAGTGAGCAGCGAATCAGTGAAACATGTGGACGCGTGACAAAGTTAGATCAGAATTTAAAATTTTTGGGACTTCCTTACGTTTTTCTTATTTTTAGCATCCGTGACAGTGACATAATAATATAGAAGATCTCCGGTACAGGTATGTGTTTCTGAGACAGAATTTAGCTAGCTATAAGGTACGTATGTTATTTTATGCTTTCGTAAATAATGTTTCGAGCAATGTTCATATGATTGTGGTGAGACGCGAAGGGGCATGATGGGGTAATGAAAATGAGAGGAACCCCATCATGTCCCTCACAAACCTAAAAATAAAAATCAAAGTTTCTCATTGTTCCAGGATGTTTAGAAACTACAGACGGAAAACGGACCGAGGAAAATGATACTTCTTTTCTATTAATTAATTCAAACGAACTGATTCCCTTGTGGAAAGGTGGATACACTGTTAAATATGTGGCAAATGGGCTCATTTCTCCTCTGTTGATGTCCTAGATGAGGACGACGAAGCCATACATGTGTGTCTCCTCTGTCAACCCAATAAATAATTACTTTGTATATATATACTTTATTTATATTGTTATTTAATTGGTACCCCATCTTACCCCACCCGTGGGGCAAGATGGGGAGAAACGACTTTTTCTGAATTTTTCTATTTATTCTATTGAAATCTGTAAAACTTAGGTTGATTCACAGTTAAACTCAAAGACTAATTACCAAAGAATGGTTCAGACATAAAATTGATTAGTTTATTATGAAAATCTGAGTTTTATTCATCATCAAACCTTAACTACCCCGTCTTGCCCCACCTTCCCCTATCTGTTTGAGGTCGGTGCCAATTTTATATTGGTTTCGATTTATTGCGTACTTGGTGCATTCCGTCAGTATGTGCTGGATGGAGAGAGATACTTTACACACATAACATTTTGCTGGTTCGTTCTTGGTAATGAGATAGGAATTGGTCAAGTGAGTGTGGCCGATTCTCAAACAAGTGAGTGACACTTGGTCTTTCCGACTTTTTGAACAAATTCGATTTCTTACAGAGATATCCTTCCTGGTCAGGTGCAGTTTGGTGGCTTTGTGCGATTTCCATTTTTTATCCCATAGGGCCTTGCCGGCGTTACGGATCGGGGATTTAAGGTCATTGTAATATACAGAGGTAGGAACTTCAGGCACTGAGAGTGAGCATGCTGACTTGACTAGGGAATCAGATTTTTCATTTCCTTCGATACCCACGTGTATCCAAATTAAAATAATCTCTTTGCCCCGATTTTTTTAGATTAAAGAGAGTCTCTTGAAGCTCTTGGATGATGTGGTCAAATTTGCTCGAGTCTTTAATTGCCCGAATAGCAGACATAGAGTTAGTGAGAATGGCAAACAAGAAATCGTCACTTCTGTCTATAAAAGAATATTCATTATGTTTTCGTATTTATATGCCACATACCGCGCGGAAGTTGCTTAGAATATTATGTAGGAATTCTCAATTCGAATGTAAAAGCATCAAAACTTGGATGCAGAAGAATGGAGCATATTTTAATCTTGTATATGTTACGTTTAATTCTTTTCTAGAGTATTCTGATAATTTATTTACATATACTACGAGTATATGCGGTGTATTCTAGCGCACAATGATTACAGTAAATTACAGTTTATAGTATATTGCACACTGTTTCGGTACAACTTTCAACTAATGAAAATCTTATAAGTATAGATACAGCACTATTAGTATACATAAGTACTACATAAGTACTTTCCAGTTCTGAGAAATGTTGAGTGCTCGCAATCAATCTATATTCTTAACGACATGAATTTGACTTTGATGAATTACCTTGTATAATAACATATAATTTAAACTAATCTATTTATTGCAGAATCTAACAGCATTCCTACTTCACGTGGCGAAATGAGTAAAATTGATGCAACCACATAGTAGTAAAAAGTTTCAAGCAATGCTCCCCTTTCGCGTGACAAGTTATTATTATTAATATCGAAATTCGTGAGCAATGTATTCATCTAAAAAAAGTTGACTCGCTAGGCTGATACCCCTGCATAATCCAACGAGCGTTTAATTTCCTGGTTCGAATGCATGAATCTAGATTAGAAATCTAGTCGCACGATAGAATCATAGATTGGCAAAAAAGACTGAAATAACACGGAATGCGTATCCCATAGTAGCCGTGAGGAACTCGTAACAGGAATCACCTCGATGTCGACGCTGTTCGTCTTCGAAACCCGTAATTACCGGCGCCGGTGAAAGAACCGAGGCTCACTGAGCAGCCACCTTTAAAAAGGTGTTAAAGCGTGCCGCGAGCGCGCATGGGTAGGTGTTAATTTAAAACAAACCAAAGGATAGCCGCGATTTCGAATCTAAGGGGGGCTGCTCACTATCCCATATTTTTGCCCGAGACACACCTTGGCCCTGTAAACCGGAGCCACTTCTCCAGTAACGTATCAAATAAGTACACTGCGGATATAGCTAGGAAAGCAGTACTGAGGAGAAATTAACAATCTTCTTTCTCTTCGTTTTATCAACTTGCTTTGTTCTTTTAATGGAAAGTACGTCCAAGTCCCAATTACTAGGTTTGACTGAGAAGTTAATGAAAAATAACTTTTGCGAAGAATGAAATATTTTTAAATGTTTTTGCAAAATATGCATGTGCAGAGGTAGTATGCATGAATTACTTTAAGTTTTGTGTTTATAATTCAGTGTAATTTTCTGTTGTAATGAAATATATTTGAATCTTGAAAATAGAAGGTACACAATATCTTTAAGAAAGTGAAGTAGTTGGATAACTGTAGCTTGAATCTTTAAAAAGTCGATGTTGGTATAATCATAGTTTATTAAAGAATGTTAAATTAAATCTCGATGTGAACTTCGTTAATTAAATAGTATTAAATTTTATTTTTCTATTCAATTATATTAAAGCTTTCTGTTAATCAGTGAATTCACTTACAATATCGGCTGTATTCAATTTAATTAAATTTACTCACATAGAAAAATAAAATAAAATATTGCGAATTATAGGCGAATTAGAAAATGTATTTTATGCGAAGTATGAAATTTGTTAATATTTGCAATCTTTGTTGCTACGGGTTCTGTAGTTTCACGAGACGTCGCTGCAACTGCAGATTTGCTACCAACCATATAATCAATAAGATTTCGACCAATTTTTTTATAACAACCCTAAGGCAAGATTCTGGGTCCTCCTTTCCTTTGCACCTTTACTTTTTCTTCTTTGTGGTGGAAAGTTCCTTACAGATTTCTGACTGTAAACTATTTGTTAGTACTTTCCAACTGATCGTTCAAATTTATAATTAATTTTTGTTCAATAATTTCTGAAATATTTATGATATCGTTTTTGATGACATTATTCATAAACGAATAAGAAAAAATTTTTTCTGACCGCTTTAGTAAGCTATTTTTACTCAGATCTTTATAAATCACTTTAATACCGGTTAGAACATTTTCAGAAAGTGCAGTTTCTGTAGTTATTCGATTCAGTTTATGTACATACTTGCACATCAACCGAATTTGGCCGGACGCGCATAATTCAGTACGACATTGCTGTTTTAAAGAATTTTAACATGAACTTGTGTATGAATATTCTATAAATATCATACTCTTAAGGGTACTAGGCAGTCGTTTTTGTAAAAAATGAAGCATTTCGTTCTCATTTAATTACAATATTTAAAAAAAAAATGTTTGTTTAGTCAAAAATATACAGATGTATCGTTAAAGAGGCTTTCTAAGAAAGTACCTTTCGTTTTGCAGTGACAAATCAAAAGCGGAGCTTCCAATCGATTTCAACCAAGTTCGAGCTTGCTCACAAAATCTGTGGTTTCGGTCTGAATCTAAATTGAAGTTAATAAAAGCTCTTATTCTTTATGAAAAGAAACTAAAACCTCATCTTTATCTAACGAAAAATGCACTTTTTTAAAAAATCAAGTAGGTCACCGAATTTCGTTTCGTTCCGTTTAAATCGCTACAAAACAAAAGAAACTTTTTCAAAAAACCTCTTTAATGATTCATATGCATCTTTCATGCATATTTTTGGCAAAACAACCATGTTTTTTTTAAAGCTTATGATGTTAATAAACTGTGTGCCAAGAACTAGTTGCAGTTTCAATTTATTTCTTTGCAATTAATTAAAAAAGAAATTCTTAATTTTCAACAAAAACGACTGCCTAGTACCCTTAAGTATAAACATTTTTGAAAATTGACTTTTTGACCTCGATTATGTGCATGTAACCCCTGAACGTATCTACTTCGATTTATGATAAAAGATCGTCAAACGATTCCCCAAAAGTTCGTACGTTTTAAACAATCTTAACGAGACAGCTCCAGAGCTCATTAAGGTCTCGGTTTATCACGATCGAGGGAATACACATATATCGAAAGGTATGTTTTCCAAATTGAAAACAGTGTCGTATCGTGGACACCGATCTTCGGCGTACCACTGCTTGCCCTCTAATCACCAGTTAAAGGCGTGAACCATCACGATCTACCATCTATCGATCCCCAAAATTAGCATTCGAGGCGTAAATCTTTTCCTGAATCTTGCTTGGCCACCGACAACTTTCCAAGCAATTTCGCGCTCCCCTGAGCAACGGTCGTATATGCGATCTATGGAAAAAAAGGCGATGCAATCTAGTTTGATATACGATCGCGAGTTAATTTTTAGCCACGCAACATAGCAACATTCAACGGTCTAGTTATTCACGAATCAATTATTATATTCATAGAAGTACCTATGTCTTTTCGTAGAATATAAAATAGTTCATCAATATACCATTTAGTGTTCATATTAGTAGATATTAAGGGGTTACATTCACATAGAGGTCCGCAAAAAGCATACAAATTCAGAAATTTTTTAGGGGAAAAGTATAAGTGAAAATCATACACTATTTTTTTCTACTAAAAGATACATCTTTTAACTATATTATTCTAAATTTTCATGAGATATTATTATTAACTAAAGGAGATAGGTCGTGTTTTTTTAAGCATTAGCTGGTGGACATTCCCTAGGCCATACGATGCATCTGAAAGCAAATTCCAAATTTTTACGAAAGAATTACTAGAGATAACTCAAAATTTACCAGAACCTAATTTATACTGTATATTATAGCAAATTCCATTTCAATCACATAACAAGTCGAATTTACACTATTTAGAAAATTCGTATAATAAAAGATCGTCGCTACATTTTTGCCCGGCCGAAAGGATAAAATAAAAGCATGGGAGATAGTTCTAGGCAGCCTTTTATTCCAAGATACGAGGGTGGCGCGTGGCCATATTTTACAGGCGGCGGCGTAAAACGGATAATTTTCGAAGGAGGGAGAAAGCGATATCCGATCGTATATCAAAGCATGAAATGGTCGGTCGCCTTCAAATTATCGGAAACAAGGGCCAAACTAATGGGCCAAGTCGAACCATCTGGCTCCGCGGGGCTGGCTGATTCACGCCAACTCGTTCACCGTTTTCACGCCGCAGATACCAGACGAATTAGCCCGTATGTTAAATGCACCTCTGCTAACGCGTCTCGTTAATCATCACGCGCGGGTATTCTGCAAGCCACCAAATGTCGACGTTATACAGATGTAGGTAGCGATGGGATTCCAGGCGATTTTCTTGCGTCTCGTTCTAAATACTAGTCCCTGAAGTTATTTCCCTAGAATTCCTCGCTTATACGGTGGTCAAGCAGCTTTACTCCTATTAGAATTTTGATTAATAAATCAATAATTCAATCACAAGAAGACCTGCAGGGAAATGTAATTATTATAATTTTTAAGCAGTTCCATGGTGAATTTAAATTGAATAAATAAATTAAAGATAATACAATTGAACGTATTTCAAGCAATCGAAGATAGAAAATTGCCACTACAAATGGCAAAATTCCAAACACATTTTACACATAATGATTGTATTATAATCCTCGTAGAAAAATTTCTTACCTGAAAGCTTAGTGAGTGTGCATTTTTTTTTACCAAAATATTTCATTTTAATTCTTCAGATTTTTTATATACGCGCAGTATAAATTTTATTATTTTTGTTTGACCATAAGTACTTAACTTACAGCTGAAATCCCAGTTTACAGTATATCACACATAATCTTTTTAAGGGATGGTATCCATTTTAAACTTTCTAAAGGTTATGTAAGTACTTCACTTCTTACACAATGAAGGTTCCAAGAATGGTAGAACAACAAACTGACCATATTTTTTTTACGAACAAGTGACAATAATGAAATTCTTCGCGAGAGAAACGAGCATTGTATCGATATTTCGCAATAGATACAAAGAGCAAAGGAACTAGCGAGAATGACCACGATTGAAATACACACAAAGTCACTTACGGCGGGTATACTGGCAGCCGTAAGATTTGTTACTGTGCAATTGCAGTAATAGATTCTCTTGAAATTGAAAGGTGTATGGGATAATTGTGAAAGCAAAATATCCAAGTTCCTTCCTGAAATTGTTTTTCTCCTTGTTAGAGACTCTGGCCTCGTTAAGCTGGGATTTCAAATGCGCGGCTCGCCGCTCGCCGCAGCGCGAGCCGCGCATTGGAAATCCCAGCTTTAAAGGGGTGTAAGAGTTGGAGCTATGTACGTTGAGTAAAATTGTGTGTCCATCAACTAAGAAAAGTCGGGATCCGGTACATGCTTTCTCGCGATCGGAATTTATTTGTAGAAACCAGTAATTACAGCTCTAGTTGATTCTAAGTAGCAGCCTACGTGGCATGCTTACGAGTAGGCGTTTTTGTCTGTGCCTGCGAATTGAGAAAGAAGATATAGGTAAGTATCTACCTATTTAATTGGGATATGTAGAAATCGTAGTTAATTTCAGGGAAAGTATTCCACACAAATCGTATTATTTTTGGAAGACGTATTACTAAATACAATAATTCATTAAATCAGGAATTAGCTCTTTCTTATTTCTTTAAATTAAATAGTGTATAAATTTTTCTAACTTTTTGTAGTGGATATTAAAATATTGAAAGAATTATGCAGATTGTATCACTCTGAACAAATATTGAAGTATAGTGTTACTATTAACAATTAACCTTATCGCAAATTGTTTATGCTGGGAATATATAAAGTGTTCTAACAGAGGGGTCCAAAATTATGGAACCTGTAGGTAATTTTCTTTAAGAAATTTTCTAGAAATCAGTTTCTATAGAAATGTTATGTATAAAATAATTTCATTATTTTTTAAAGAGTTCGAAATTTCGATGTTGATAGTTCATCGTTACACAGTACATTTTACAGAAATTGAGGGAATACGAAAATAGGAGAACTGAGGGATTCCCATACTGTGCATGGTTTTGCACGGTGTGCATGCTTTCCCGTTTCTACTTTTTTGCAATGCATTGAAAGTATAGAGAAGACCTTGTAGCAAGAGGGGTGGCGCCATTTTTACAGTTTTTGTCTTATGACGTATAATATATGCAAAAAAATTCTACATTGTTTGATGCGTGTGTGATGTAAATTTAATAACAAATGAACAATTTATTGCAAATTTTGAACCTGCACACGTCATTTTTTTGTGTAATATTTTTGTTTTCTACAGCTTCAGGTTTTAAAAATTCGCCAAAAATAGAAATAAAAGCTTATCAACTGAATAACTATTACTTATTGTGTGTGAATATATATTTTTCAATTAGTGCTCTCTTTTTAATATTAAGTCAAAGGAACAATTTTTTAAACAGTTTTTCTAATTTATTTGAAGTTGGTAAAGATTTAATTTTCCGAGAGTCTCCGGATATTTCCTTTCAAAACCAACCATGCTCGCAGTTGGCTTTGCACATTTTGTACAAAACTTTCCTGGCAGAAGCGATTGCTGAAAGAAGCCTGACGATCGAAAGCCGCGGCTACATTTCTTCCTCTGCGCGTTACTTTATTTAGTGGTAACGAGGTTCGGTGTAGGACCCGTTTCTAAATCTGATTACTGTTTCCTAACACTTCAACGTTACTTCATCGCGTTCCATTTGCCTGTAGACTGTAAATGTGGTAACATGGATTTAAAAGTGGGTGCAGCAGCCTACATTTAGGGTAAATCCGGGAGACGCAGTCGGGCCGGAGAGTTGGTCGAGTTGCTATATTTCAGACTCTGTACGTAAAAATGCGTTAAAATGCAGACCAATTCCTTCTCTAGAAGCCAAACAGACGAATGAATAGCGTCACTTCGCTTCCTTCTGTGTTTTTCTGGATTTATAGGCTTTAGTTACACTAGAGTACCCTCTTAAGTTAATTAAAAACTCAAATCCATGTTTCCACTTTTACAGTCTACAAACAGCTGGAACGCGATTAAGTAACGTTGCAGTGTGTGGCGAGCGAAACGCGTCACAGCGAATTCCAGCCGTAAGGATCAAAAGATCCGCCGCGCGATATCGAAGCGCGTCATCAAAAACATTCGCGACGCTTCCCCGCCCTAGCGGTGGGACTTTTCGTAGACTGCATGTGGACGGGCCGACCATGGCCCAGGCAGTTAGTCAGACGAAATCGAACTGACTGGGCCAGTTTGAGTAGAAGACCTAAATTTTTCGAAAATTTTGTTGAAATAAAATTCGTCTGTAATTAATTACGTTAATATTTGTAGTTGGAAGAGATAAATTTTTCGCAAATTTTGTTGAAATTAAATTCTATTTTAATACATTAGGTTAAAAATTTGTTGGTGGATTAGCTAGATTTTCGAAAATTTTGTTGAAATTATCTTCTATTTTAATTGATTACATTAAAATTTCTAGTTGGAGAAGACAATTTTTTTGCAAATTTGGTCTGCTTATTATTACTGCCATGTTATGTTCTGTATGGGACCGTAATCCGTTTCCTGCGGTCGGGGTTGGATATATTGACCGGTCTGAAGTTGTACGCGAGTAGCGATCGAGGGGAAATCGGCCCCTTCCAGTGAGCCTTTCTGACGTAACGCGAGAGGGGGCGTGGACATTAAGAAAAGGAGCAGGTCCACTGGAGGGGATCGATTTCCCCTCGATCGCTGTTTGCGAAACAACTTCAGACTGGCCAATACATACATATTTGTATATCTGACACCGTCCTGAGATAACAGGTCGCGGTAACACAGCAAGTAAAAAATATGGACGCGTTTTTAAAGGCAGTTTTTTCAAAACTCTGCGCAATAGTAATGTTACATTGAGAAAAGACGAGGTATAGAAAATGAAAATCAGTGCTATATACATGTTTCTTTTGTGCTTTTTATTTTGATATGCAACAACTCAAGCCTGATCAGAGCTAATCAATATTAGATGTTTATTACATATTACAGTAAACGTAGAGTTTTTTGCATTTGGTTCTTAGGTTTATAGACAAAAATTATATTTACCACCAAACAGAATTACTAATGTATCCCCAAGGTGAACTTTCACAAAGAGTGCCTGCAATCGCATCTCGAACTGGTACTGTGAGTATCCGGAAGTTGACATCGGTGTAATTTAAAGTTGATAATAAGAAAACAGGCATTCGATCCGATATAATCCACAATAATCCGCGATTCACCTACAAAAAATATTTCGTTCTTTTTATTATGCAACTTAACGTGAAATGTGGAATTTTATACATTTTTACTGGAAATGAAGATAAAAAAGAATATTATGTAATATTTTTGATGCTTTGAATTTGCCATAAAAGGTAAAACGTGCACAAATTAATTTAATAACATTATATGTATAATAACTAACAAAACATTATGTGGTTTGTTATAAATAAATTCATTTGAAACTTTTTTTATATTAATACTGTGTTGAACGTTATATAAGTGCAAAATATTATTTTACGTCTTTTATATTTCTTAAGTCGAGCTGAGAAAAAATGCATAAATCGATTATCTTAAAAAAGTGCCTTGCCTTCACATCTGCTGGAAATATCATAGCATCATCATGTTTGGCAATAACTGCTTGATTTTCAGCCCCGTATGGCAACAAAGAGTTCCAGCAGCCCACTGCATTTTGATCAATCAGATTATAGAATTGCAGGCCATTTTCGTCCATGACTGAAGAAGTACAATGTCCAAGTGCTCCTCTTTCAGGAAGAACCTAATGGTATCGATGATAATCAGCTTTCTCATAGTTACGGCTATACTTTGGCACGTGAAACCATTAAATTATAAAATAAAGGATAACTTCAATGATTATTAGAGTTACAATTAATTAAATAGTAAAGTATCAGACATTATAATAGCATTTAACTTTGATGCACTGCAATTTAATCATTTCTAAATGTGAAAAATTATGCAACTTTGTAACTTTAAAGTTATGGAACAGTATGTGGTTACAACACAATTTATAACTTCGGAATAAGATGTTAGTTTCGTGATATAGTTACTTTATTTCCTTTTGAAAGTACTTTCGCTGCGAAGTTATAGTTTGTTATCTAGCTATTCCATAAACATAATTCGCTAAGAGTGCAGGAAAATAATTGTTCACATTCATAACATATAAAGAAAATAATTTCCTGAAACCAATTCGCGAATAAACAAAAGAGCTGCCAACTTATACGGATATTCTGAATAAAGTAAGGGAAATCACAAACAATGGTTGAAAATTAATCCATTATTCCGTGGTTGTATTGTTTCAACGATGCGCTTACCTGGAATTCGTGATAGCTATCCTGAGACAATTGTTCATCCCTAAGAATTCTCGTAGAAACTGCAAACTCTCTCCTGCTGCTAAGAGGATGGAAGAACAGTGTCCTAAATCCGTTTACAGCGACTGGGGACAGGCTCATGCCAAAAATCCCTTCCTCTCCCCATTGGAAATTCAAACCGCCAATATTGTAATCGCCAGCCAAAGGATCAGGCATGAAATAACTGTGCTCGACACGCCAGGATTTGTTTAGCTCCCAGGAATAAACTATCAGGCCATATCCTAACTCGTCCGACATATAAGCGAATGCATCATTGCAGCCACCTTTCCCCAAATCGACGGCAATGTTGGCGATGAAAGTATTCTATGGCAAGAATTTTTATCAAATTACATAATGCGATACGTTTTGGAAATGAAAATTCAATATTAATGTTAATATTGTTAGAAGGTCATCTCGTGACAAGTGGATGTAAGATTAGACAATATTAATAATAAGAAGTATCTAAATATTTCGATCAATACTTATAATTACTTTTGATTATCAAATTTTGTGGAGTGACAAATTTTGAGCGAAAGAAATTGGAGAAGGTAAACACAGAGGCTTGAGACAGCTTTCAAAATAATTCACTTTTTTTTGTCATGTAGCGAATTAGTCATGACTCGTATGTGAGTAGCCACATTGAATTCATTTTGAAATTGTCTTGGCTCTTACAAATTAAAATATTAAAATTTACAAAATTTACAAAATATTTAATTTTACAAATTTGATGATATTTCGCGCAAAGGGTGGCAGACGCTCGTTAGTTTAGGAGCGCCAAATTTTCAAACCCGCCCCTGTAAAGATCATTATGATTTTACAGAAAATAAAATCTACAAAAGTAGTATTATTCATTATCATATTAATATCTTCACTAATATTGCATTATGCAAAAGGAAAGAAATGTTTAAGAAGTGAAGATGTGTGTAGCTATATGCTAATTTATATTTTATTTCATGCTATGAATTGCTGCATTGTAATTTTATTGCAATTGCTTGTCATTATGTAAATTATACTGTATTATTGTGAAAACGCGGCAACGAGTCACAACTGCATTTTGCAGTCAGATCATAGATCATACAATCACATACCATGTTAATATCTTCAGCTCTAAGTCTGTATTGCCTCATAAGTTTATCTGTCGTTAGATCAAATACATTCAACGTGTAAGGGCAGGCTTGTATTGTTGTATTTCCTATGCCTATAGTACCAGTATCCAATACCCAAAGCCTGTCACATGTGTCTGCGTGTATTCTGTAAAAATGGAATCAAAACTGCACACATTTCCTGTTTAATCAAAGTTTGTGCGGGTACGATGTAAAAGATTTATTTAATTAACATCAAATGCTTTGGATATTCTCCACGACATAAAATATATGGGAAATTGAGGTCTAACTAAGTCTACAATATTTTTTTATTCGCAACGATAGAATGTTAATTAGAATGATACGGTAACAATAATTCATTCTACTCTATTTTGTCTGTTTGTAGATGAGAAACAGTGCCTTACGTAAGGCACGGTTATAGTTCCATAATAACTTCTTATATGTTATTAATTTAAAAACCACCGATAATAGTGCTTAAAGAAAACTTACATCCTTTTTTAAATAAGTTCAGACGCAGAAATCGAATAAATTTTTATATATGCTATAATAAATTCTTGAAAACAATCAGACACTAATGTAATTTTTATAAAAGAATTGAATTATTTAAGAACACATAAGATGTAATATAACTCTTAATATTGTTTATATTCCTAAACAAATGGTAAGGAATTAAGTAATCATAAATTTTAAGTAAATTTATAAAAATTCACAGTATAAGTAAAAACCGAATTATAATGTATTGCGATATTTATGCCATGCCCATCGGTTGGCAAAATTCCCCATAGTCAATGTCAAATAAATTTTCCAACAAATTTATATAATGCTGTTTTTGATATATTTATATGAATTTTCTACGATATTTCGAGGGAATAAGAAGAAAAGTGTAATTCCAAAATTGTAGGTATATACTTACAATAATATCCCGCCTTTTCTTAATATTCCTATTTAATGAGAAATATAGAAAAATTCTTGACATATTTGTATCCATCTTTTATATCGAAGTTTATATTGATGTTTATATTATATAATGGTTATATTATATAATTCTTAAGGCGAATTGTACATACCGGTAAGCAGTAGTGATTGCGCTACCACAAGCCCCAGCTTTGTTTTGTGCCCAATTGGGATAAGGGGTGAGTTTAGGTGAACCACCCCGATTTGCATCAAGTGATATATAATTCAACGTTGCTGGAATTCCTACGATATAAAATTTCTCAATTTACACAATTTAATTCTTCATTAATTGGCACACTATGAACCTATATTCCTTCACATTTACTCATATATGGTTACATTGTTATTTATTTAACCCTTTAACGCCCAGAGCCGTTATTTCAAAATTGTGAGATAATATATATATATTAGTCTATATATACATATAATGGTTCTATAGGATAACTAGATCAAAATTGAATATTGATTATTTCAATTTTTCTCCATTCCGTGCCGAAAGTTAAATATAAACAGACGATAGAATTTTACGCACATTCAAAATGAGTGTTGCACCGGTGCAACACTGGGAGTTACAGGGTTAAGCAATTACACAATGTTTTGGGATTCTGACATACCAAATTAAGGAAAGGGATAATGTTTCAGTTACACATTATTTAACTGTTGAAAATAATGTATATTAATAAATCTGTGATTCGTTTTAGGTCAAAACAAAATATACCTACGCGGTTAATAATTGATTACTATAAAATTGCGTTTAACATTCGGTTTACAATTTCTAAAAATTTATAATTACCAAAATAGGTATGTTATTATATTTTAAATAGATATTCGTATTGTACTAATAAACGCGGTTTTAACATTAGAAAATTATATGTCCCCTCGTGTGTGGAGTTAAACGTATATATATATAAATTATTTATATAATAATAGATTATCTGATCATCTATTGTGGGCAAGTGATTGTCCACACGCTGATTCATCAGAAATATCTCAAGGTAAAAGTGTTTAAAAAATATCCACGTTTCGTTACGAACGTTAAATCGCGTGTCTAATCACAAGGTACTGACCTAAGATAATATTGAAAGACATTTAAATTTCGTGATGTACATGTTGACCAGCGGACTGACACAAAAGGCAACAAGATTGATAATACTATGATAACCGTAACAAAAATTTTGTGACATGTCACCTTTGCGTGACAAAATTATCATTGAATCAGTTCCACTAGAACGATGTTTTAACTTTCTGTATCCGCGTGACATGTCGAAGTACGTTTTGAAAAAATCCCTGACACCTTTAAAATTGCAATAGCAGTCAATATACCTATTAACTTTTGGCAAGCTCGGTTTCAATATAACTGTATCTAGTAATTTCAGTGATTTGGAAATATATTTGTAATTCTACTTGCTGACAAAGGAGAACAATTATCCATTAATTAATATTTGTATGTAACTGATATTTAATTGTTTTAATAAATTAATAAATATAGCAACTATCAAGTAGAAATTGTTTGTGGAAAGTTATGCGTAACGAATGCCCATATATCTATATACCATATTTTGTAAAAATTTAATAAACAAGTGTGGAGCTGAAAAAAATCGTAAAATGTTTCGTTACGCTACATATCTATGTATAAGCGTAAGTTCTAGACCCGTCCGTAAATGTGGTATCTAAAATTTATTAGTTTGTGCGGATTCATAAATAACGATGTAGGTACCTATTCACGCTTGAAGAATTCCTTCCTACTTAGTGTTATTTATTTCAGAATCATAGTACGCAAAGTGTTTGCCAATAGTTTTTAAAAATCTCTCCATGTAGTTTAGAACACATAAGAATTACTATGTACATATATTAATATAAATTAACATAAACGTACAGATTGTTCCTATCGCCTTTATCTGCGTTTCATACAAATACGATTCAAAAGTTGTGACTGTAAGTCAAATATTTTTAAGTATTTAACTGATTAATAAAATTACACGACCTAAATTCGATATTCATAAATTAATTTTAACCTTTCAATACAAATGTCAAACTCATTGACTTCATAGAACATAGAACATCAATTACTATTATCTTTATAAAAACTGAATTTTTACTTTCTTAAAGATCCTACGTACTCCCCACCCAATTTAAATTCGGTTTCCATTAATCTAGAAACCCTTTCTGCTTTCACGTATCACTAGTACGCACTGAATGTACAAAAAATGACGAAACATAAATAACATAGAATGAACTAAAAACCTTAAAATCAAACACGAATTTAAAACTGTACACAAAAGTGGGAAAAGTTTCTTGCGACCAATTGGTAGAAAGGAAATGAGACGAGAACGAATAAAGGAAGAAAAAACCGAGTATCGATACGAAGGGTTGAGAATCGAATTGTGGAAGATACTACATGGTATGCCGCTAATATTGTCGGCGTTTTTTATTTTATACACAATGGCTTGGCGCGCGCCATCGCGCATAATAAACATATAGCATTAAGAGCAAAGAGAAATAGGAAACAAGAGAGGACAGAAGTGAATAAGCCCATTCACCCCTAGTTCCCTTCTGGACCGTGAAGTTGGTAGGAGGGTTTTAGTGGCAGCGGAGGAGGAGGTCGACGGAGACAGAAATGTTCCATTGAAATCGCTCACACGGTTTTCGGTACTTTTTGTCGCGAACCGGAAGTCGGCCAGACGAGATTCGGGGCCAGCACCGCCCGCGGCGATTTTCTGTACATTATGTTTATAGCAGCTTCCGGTTTCTGACTCAAGATTTTCGTTTAGATTTTCGCTTCGTCGCTCCGTATTATTATAGGTATCATTCTCTGAGTTGTTTTGTCACCTACGGGCCACTTTAGAGGAGCATATCGGTGTATATAAATTTGCAAATTTATTTCATTTATATTTTCTTGTTTTTTATTCGTCGTCAGAAAGATGATATTGCAAGTAAGTGTATAGGTATATTTTTAGTCAAAGCATGTTGTTTTTGGAGTACTTCGTTAGAATTATCATCTTAATATATAAAGCAGAAAGTGTTGTGTGTTTGTCTGTGACCTAAAAACCTTCAAACAGTAAACTCTGGAGTCACGAAATGTGCCACAGGTTATTATGCCTAGCTAATCCAGATAAATGTGACTGTTTTCACAAAACATATTAAATTTCTTTTTATGAAATCAGAGTCTAAATTTCGGGGGAAGCCGAGTAGTGAAGTTAGTATAGGAAGGATATGGGTAACTGAACGTACAGGAGTAATGATAATCAGATTAAACATTAATGTCATAGTGCCCAAGAAAATAGTATTACTAAACTTACAAGGAGAAGAAATAGTTTCAGTAGAGAATTATTTTGACGACTCACCATTGCGCCATCTTGGTATAGTGACAAATAACTTGTTTCTCCAAATTTCAATGCCAACGGGTAACGCATTCTCTGGAATAAACTCTCCCTTCATCATGGCAAGTCTCCTGCTCGATTCATCCGGATAGGCGAAATCCATCGTTCTCCAGGAAAATCTTTCCAGCAGTGGAGCTTGTCCGAACTGCGAGCCCCATCTTTGAATTCCATTAACACATTCCAAATACAACAAGCTTAGGAAAAGTAATCCGCGAAGCATTTTCACTAGAACTTGGGATGTCTGCCTGTCTATCTAGTGGTATACATGTACCTAAAAAACAAACAAATTGTCCAGTTTAGTATTCATTCGTATTTCAGTAATTTCCATTCTTCTTTTAGGATTTGGATATTTTTATTTAGTAATTATTTGCTGAAAATTAATGTATGTCGAATTATTGTACAGATTATTGTATCTACGACATATGGGCAGTGTAGGCATTTACAAGGAGAGGTTTTCAGGTTTTCGCCTCCGATTGCTTTTGTTTTTGGATATCCACATATGTTTTAGAGGACCGAAAAATAACAAATAGGTACGTGTTTTTTTTTATTCTGGTCTGTTTGCATATTAAGAGTCAATTCAGACGAGCTAAATTGAACCTTAGGGGGCGAGACCACCCTTCAAAGTTCATAAGAAGAGGTACAAATGTGCCTATTGTTAGTTTAAGAATATTATAACATTGTGTTGAATAAAGCTTGATATGAATTTCATTTGCGTCACAACTTGCTGTATGGATGCTGTTCTTTTCGTCAGTCACTTTTGTAACTCTTCTTATGAACGTTGAGGGGTGGTTTCACCCTCTAAATATGCAAACGGGTTAAAATAAAAAAACATGGATTTGTTATGGTTCGGTCCTTTCAAATATCCGAAAATCAAAGTAATCGGTGGCGAACATCTGAAAACCTCTCCTTGTCAGACGTTCATTACGTATTATGTATGCATAGTAATAATAATTAGCTCTAGTTCTTTATGGCCCCAGTTTCAGATCGACAAGAGGTATAGATAGGTTTTTTAAATGTTCCTTACAGGCTCACATAAAATAGTTGAAAAAATGACTAATTTCTTCGCTATTCCGACTAATTGCAATTTTATGTCAAAACGACGAACACGTAAATTATTCCTTCTAACCTTTCAAAGACACACAAGTCGTTCGGACGAATTTTATAAAAGTTATTCTGTTTTAAAGGTGTCCCAATACAAAGGCCCGGCACTGTAAATAGTATCGACTTCATGAATCTTTTTTATCAAAGCTAAAAATGCAGTTATTTTTTTAAAGCACCTGTTCATTATCCACTTGTCTTAGAGTGTACCTAAACTCGGACTCACGACTGTCAACAAGGTTAATAAATATTTTTCTGATTTCTATAAAATACCCGAGCCATTACCGCCTTGTTAATATATTCTCAATAATAATTGTCCGACTACGAATCCATGATTTATTATAGCTAAACCGGTTACTCGCCCTGACTGACATGAGTCGCAATCATTTGGTTCAGGTGTCCTGTAACATTTCCACTGTGCAAACCTGCAAGTCATATTCTGCACCGTGGGCGGGTGCGGTAGGGAAAACAGCATTCTTATAACGATAAAAATACATCTGTAACACCTTTCACATTTTCATAAAAATAGATGATAGTTGCATATTTTGGTATCTTGTACTATTTAAACAAATTCGAAATTAACAAATTAATATAATGACTTAACACTCCCCCCTTATTTTCACATAGACTACATATATAGTATTTCAACTTCCTTAAAATAATAATCTAAGTTTCGATATTTTTTAAACACGTCATTAATAAAACATCATTTGAAAATTCGACGCAAGGCATACCCTAGAAATAATGTAGATACCTACGCTATGATTAGACACCCTTGAGTTAAACATTCGACACCATTCGTAGAACAGTCGATAGTAGATTTAGCATATAAACGATAATCGATGTGAGTTAGTACCATCGTGGAATGTTTCTACGCCAACTTGACATTCAGGCATTAGGGAGTATTGCTGAAAGCACCATAGGTAGCTGGTGACGTCTGTGGACCGTTTTCTCTTACCTCGCTCAATATAGCGATTAAATGTTCCTTTTTGATATTTTACGACTTGCAGCTAAGCTACTGTTAGGCCCAGTGAAAGTGCTCTTAGTTTATCTGATAGTTTATCTTAACCGGTTAATAGATTAGCGTCCGGGTGCACAGGGTGCGGCCCCTCAAAGTATTCATACAGGTACCTGAATGTTTCTATTACTTTTTGAACTAATGAAAGTGTGACTAGAATGAATGTTGCTGAGTTTAGAGGGACAAATGTAATAATAGAGAAATTATTTTTCAAGGTCGGCATTGTTGCCTTTATAAAATGAACTATATGTTTTTTATGGACAGATCATATTTATAAAAATGATTGTGACCTTGATGTTGAATTAAGATACAATTTAAATGCAGGAGTTTAATTTTCAAGACTGTTCGACTTCTAATATCTTACATGATTTGAGTTCAGATCGGGGTGAGTCAGATCGGTATTTAAGTAAAACAAAAAAAATTAAAAACAGAGCTAAATTAATATTTATGTATCTATTATTTATGTACATGCACCATACAATTTTCAATCTGCGAGACATTTAATTATAATATATCTAGTAATAACTTTGCCATTTCTACCTGACTTCCTCTTACATTATTTCCCTGTATTTCAATTCAATATTTGAATATCTGTATCATTGAGCATGCTTTGAATTTCTCTTCTGCTTAAGCATTACGGAAATGTATTTTGTATGGTTTACTGCAGTCTCCTTTCTCGCTACAGGTAGTTTCACCACCGCAAGTTTTCACAACACTACCGATTCCAATTTACATGCACCGGTTTCGTTCTTTTTTTTTTAATACTTCTACCGTCTAAATTATGGTCTGCTAGGAAAAGCCTTACTGACGAGTTCAACTACCTACAAAGTTGGCTCAGGACGAAATGCACGCTCCTTTTTAATTATCATATTTGCCGATCTTATCGGTTGTTAATTACAACTTTAGTTTTTAAGATAATATCTTTTACGTTTATTAGAAATCACTAAGTTGAGAACTCACAATCTTGAGAAGAATGATATTTTTTAGAGGTGAAAATAATCATTTTTTAGGGGTAACTTTTTTGTATGTTCGAATACATTGGAGACATTTCGATGTAAGTGTACCTTTGCGTGCTCCTCTGTATTTGTAATGTGGGTAGGACTAAGGATAACAAGGTAACTAATTATTACACCGAACAGCAGCTTTGTACACAAATTGTTGAGAAACAGGGAGTTTTTAAACACGAGAAAAGTGCGGAAACTTATGGATCAACCTAATACATATGTTTAAATAAGGGAGACTGCTAAGTGGTAACAGAATGTTGACAGGTGCCAAGAAATAGTAATGGGGAGATTCAAAGTATATACAGGTTTCTCGCGTTATGAGTATGACGTTCGGGGAACAAGTCGTACCCTTATTAAAACGGTATGCTATTCAGCTTGCCTTTCATCTCTGCTGTCTTCTTTCAATAAGCTGATACTGCCGCTCTCGCTTATTTTCACGACTACAAAAGATGTAGCGGGGTTAGGAACGTACTGTTAACGAAACGGGAGACCCGTACTTATAACGGGACAACACTATATTGGTGTTTCATGTGCTTGCAAAATTTCCTCACTAGTACAATAATTACATCATAATTATTATTGTTTCGTTGATAGTTACAATGGCATACTTAATTCTTTAATAATGTGATACATTGAATTAGTAACTATAACGTTACCGGCTAATATTCACCTTTTTATGCCTTTCGAATCTCTTTATGCAAAGTTTTATGCAAAAACCTTTGGTAACTAGGTAACTAAAATGATCAAATTAATGTAAATGTTTATAAATATGTGGGTCATTTTTTTCAGGTTCCGATTCTACTGACCAAAGTAATGAAATAGTTGGTATACATGTATGCCCAATAATACTTAACAGGGTAGGACAGGGTGTGGTAGACATCGATTTTGATGAGCTTTGGCACGATGGGTCTAAGTCGAAAATAAGTAAATAGATGTCCGAAAGTTTCAGCCAATAGGCCTTAATAGTAGAGATATTTACATGTAAATTATTAAACATTTCATAGTGGCTGTGGGATTTTAGAGGGTAAAAGTCGCACACTACCTTGGCGCCCCCGAGGATTCCCCTGTGAGGTGTCGGGGTGCCTATTGAAGATTTCCCCACGTTAAAAAAAATATAAGTTTTTTTTTATAAATTATACCTTTTACAATTTTTTTTATGCGTATACCAACTTTTTTATATTATTTTTATGAGTAGAACCGAAACTGGAAAACTGTTCCTTTGTATAAACACCCTGCATACGCGTATTTGATTAACCTTGACCGTATTAAGTTATGTATACATCCTCCAGGACATACCTCTACTAAAACTCGCACAGCTCCGCCAATTTTGGTCGGATCAAATTGAAACTTTCACACTATTCTTTTGAGATGTTGTACTTTAAGAAAATATCAAAACCCCACAATCCATTTTTCCGGATTTTGCAGGTGGTTATGATATTCCCAACTGTGTTACCACAGAATTATTGATATATGTCATAAAAAGACTCAGTGTATCAGTGGTATCCAATTATTACAACGATACGTACTTATCGTTATATACATATATGTAATAATTTTTAATCTAATATTGAACCTATTAAATCTATGTAAATGGCAACGCGGAAGGCACATTTGAGGATCGAGTGAACGTTACGTTAATCATGCTACAGTGTATATCTACTTTCATTGTTTCCATATTTTGTATCGGTTGCAATTCTCTCAGAGAAAGGTAATTAGCATATATGTACTGCAAATTTTCCTTACTTTTGATTATCACGCAGCTGGATACGACTGTGCGCGCCGTATAAAACAGGTTTATGCAAATTGATCGAGTTTTCCCTACGGCAGTAAATCATAAAGAAAAGCGAATATTTTCTTGTTTATGTTAAGGGGGCAGCCACTGTGACGGTCGAAAATAGAGGCTATTTCCAAGATATTCTTTTATAATGAAATGTAACTTTCTACGAAAAATCTTTATTAGCTACTGAAAATACATATATTTAACTAATATTTTATGCTCTCAAATTGATAAAAATTTCGGTAGTATGGCCACAGCATATGATAACGTTAGGTTGCAAAAAAAATTACAAAACGGGCGCTCGTGTAACTTCCAACATTTGCTCCGAATTGAAAAATTCGAACGGTTTCTTAAAGTATACTATAATAGCTTCAATTAAGCGTACAGATTTAAAAAAATATTAATTTTTGAAGAAATGGCGGACATAAGAAGAAATCGGGAACAAAAAGTATAAAAACTCAACATGTAGTTGGAATGTTACGATTAAATGAATTATTCGATAAAAAAACTGGTAAACTTAACCGAAGATAATTGTATTACGAATATTCCTTGAAAATTTCAAGTGAATCCAATAAAAATTGACTGAGTTATTAATGCGCCCGTTTGAAAAATGCCGTTTCGAGATACTCGCGTTTAAAGTTTCGACAAAACTTATTATTTTTTGCAGCTCAAAGATCGCAACTGCACACGATCTTGTCGTTGCCAGTGATTCTCTACCTTCTTCTAAACAATATAATCTCATAATCCCTCTTATTAGATACATTTGGATTTTTGCACATTAACTTTTCGAGCGCTGCAGTACCTATACAAAACCTTCCATAGCTCCTCGAATTTTCCAAAATCCACTTTGAAACTGTACAGATATAATCTTGAAAGCCAAAGCATTAAGAAAATACACAAAAAAAAAATAGTTGTACAATGACATTTAATACATGTTTATATATTAAAATCTCAGATGTAACATATAATGGTGCACACCATGTATTTGATATTTAAAACTGAAAATGTTTGTAACAGGTTTGCTAATTACGTTAGAATGTCTATGTATTGCGAAAGATTGTACTGGATTGCCTAAATGCATCTGTACTAACGTGTCTGCAGTGGAATAATTAGCAGACAGATTTGGCTTGAAAAAGCACAGGATAATATACATTCCCCATACACGGTATGATACAAAGTGGCTCTGGTGATTTGCGTTATAGGATTCCGGAAATTGCACGTGTAAATTTTGATCTGGCGGTACGCACGCGTACAACTGCATCCAGTTGCATTCCATTTCGCTAGGCACTCTCGCAAAGAGAAATGAATAACAGCACGTGCCTGCTCTCCCTACCGTCTTACGTGTTGGATGGAATTATTACTGGAAGTTATAGGTGTATACGGCTACGGTGAAGGATACCGAGCACCACGGCGTTATAGATCAATTCTGTTGAACAGTCACCGTCACGGATCATCGTACGTTTTAATTGAACGATTAACTGCCTTCAGTCCTCTCTATCGTTCATAATTAAGTCCAGGAAGAGTGTGTATTTCTCAATTGTTTATAGCATCGGGCAACGATCGCGCATAATCGACGCTGTTTCCCATGGCTCAAACTGCTTTTATTTTGCGGGGAATGTAATAAGTATTGTAAGGTATACCGGATGAGATACGAAAAGTTTGTACCCACGAATTCCGTGAAGAAGAAGTTTGGTTTAATTAACATTGAATGGTGTTAGATAATCATATTTCATGTACTTTCATAATTGAATTCGTTAAATCGGGAAGGAGTTTGAATTTCATGTTTACCTTGCTCCACAAGAGCGGTAGTTTTAGTAAGAAATGTACAGTGATGATGTTAATTGAATTAGTAAATTGAATATAGAACTCAGTAATTAGCTATAATTTCGTTTCGTGTTTCTGATTTTGATTAACGATAATTGATAGTAATATTGATCTTCTGTCATAAAAGTGTATCGCCCACAGGCGACACGAATTTATATGTATAGTTGGAATATACAATTTAAAGGAAGTTGATTATTAAATTCATATGGTGAAACGAAATTTGGAATGGTCCACTCCACAAATTTATGGTACGTTTTGAACAGTTTAAGTAATACCTTCTAATAATAATTCTGTTACTCACAAATTAATAATTTAATACCAATTCTATCACAAATATGGATACAATTTTGGAATAAGAAGCACTTTTCTTTCTTATTTATAGTTCTCATTGCAGCAAATGATTTCAAATTTTTCGGGGTAGAAATGTTTTTTTATCTACTGGATAATCGCATATCCGATGCCACTTATTTATTTACTGTCATTGAACATATTAAAAAAAAAGTTTCATTGCGTTGGTATATACAGTAATTGTCAGATAGAAATTATCAAGTGCCAGATTTTATATTACTCGATAATAGTACTATCTGTGTAAACAGTTTATAACATATGGACATGAAATTTAGTATTACATTTGTTTTTATATCATAATGTTTCATGTAAAAATGTCCTCGAAGATTTGAATAATGTTATAAGTAACTAATAAAATAATAGAAGTACATTGGTGTATTTTATATACACCCTGTATATAGTATGTCACAAAATTATATAGATATGTATCATATATCCTGTTCCGTAAAAGATATAAAATGATACACACAAAGATAAATGGAAAAATATGCCTGTGTTCCTACGAATTCACTTTCATCGAAGAATAAATGCAACAATGCATTGGAAAGTTATATTCGCAACTTTTTTTAAAGAGAACCATATGTTTTTGTTTGGTAGCTAGATCAATACTTTTCGACATCCTGAGTGTAAACATATTGCTTAACTATTCTACGAGAAATTTGAAACTCCGTAATGAAGTAAAGCATTCGAAATAAAAGTGTCATAGATCCTTTTGATAATTTTAAGAAATCTAACTAACTGCGTATGTATATCTGACATATATGTCATTTCTGTATAAATGTTGCTTGTTTATTAAATTTCAAAACCATGTTTCTATATGTGCCCAAAAATCCTTCATATTCAAATATAGAATAGACTTTTTGAAAAACCTAAAATTATCAATATTTATATTCTGTATTCCAAATGATGCAGTTTGTATATTACTCTACTGAAAATATTCATTAATAAAGAAATAGCAACTAAAGCAGGAAAACTAGATTTTTTAGGACTGTCAACACATAATAAAAGTAAAAAGTAATTATTAAAATAGAGACAGCAAAATAGTTTTATGGTACAGTCTGGAGGTGAGGGATTCTTCGAGTATGAATAAGGTGGAAATATGTAATAAAATTCTTTCGTACAAGGATTCGCTTCTGGAAAACTGATTTTGAAAATTCGTCAGATAGACGTGCAATGGGGTACAATTAGTTTAATTTGTCTGTTCATTAATTACTATGTCTACTTGTATATATTTATAAAAACTAACAGAGATGTGGTTCACATAATAAATTTGTAATTTCCTAGTGTAGATCTTTTCTATTATACTAAAACTTTTTAAAAACATTTCCCCTGTCATCACGTATATATTTTTTGTTTCACGTATTTTTATTGTGATTTAAACATCGGTTTTAACTTCTTCTTTATACAGCTACTTTTCATTATCCTCTAAGTAAAAATATTTATTCCAGCACTAGCACACAAGTAGAAACGATGAAAAGTAGACAGATACATTAGAAAAGCCATATTTGATTCGACGAACACCCAAAAAATCTTCAAAATTGATTTTCGCGGGAACGAATACACATATGGCAAAATTGCATTTAAAATTTCGATTCATTTTTGTATGAGCAGTCTAAAAAAGTATAAAGAAAGTATCTAAACTATGAAAAAAAATCTAGACACAACTGACACCAGTGATTGTACACTGCTGTATAGCGTTAAATAAAGCACGAGCATTATTTTTTATAAAATTTTCAAAGCCTCAAAACCCGTGAACGTGCACTAAAAAATCCTGCTGCACGACCACGAGCACAAATTCACGGGACAGCTTGCCGGCGCAGCGTGTCCCGAATCAACGTTCCAAAAGTCAAAACGAACCGTTAGGTTCTCCCTGGAGCTCCCGCGTTAACGCTCAATCTTGAATGAAAAATTTACTTGCACACTAACACTTGCTCCACCTTTTTTATTTCGAAATTAATTTCATCGCGGAGCGTGATTAAGTTGGGCCGACCGTATGATAATTCGAGGCATCATTAATCAGCTGGGTGTCTACGCGGCGACGAGCACTCGATCAGTTTAAATCTCATGCCCTTTTGCGAGCGACAGAATTTCGAATATGAATCGTAGCATTTTTGATGCACTGCCCTCAACGTACCTCTTATCGATGTGACGCGATAACTGTCCCGAGGGTCGAAACGGAGTGTCGGTGACTTTGCCTTTAGGACGAGCAGAAGTGCTGATTTGTAGAAAGGTAGTAGCGAACAGTGGAAGTAAACTGTTGGTTCCTGCAAATCGTTACTGCTATATATGTGCTTCGTTCATGTGACACGTATCTGCCGAGCCGTTTGTGTAGAGACATTCACTCATGTGTGTGTACACTAGAGTCTTGCATCGGGTTGGTATTCGGATATACCGGATATCTGAGTTTAGCTAGCTGTTTACTTGGTGGGTAGTATTTCCCCGAGTAAAAAGAAACAAAAATGTAGGCAGCAATATGAAAAATGGAAAAATGAAAAAAATCTGATGACAGATTTGAAGTGGTAAGCAGCAGTTATCGCCGAATGCAGAACGCCAATGTACACTCGGATTCATAAATATAGTGTAGTAACGTTTAATATGATAGTGAATAGATGTTATTAAATCGTGAGTTGATGCTTTCGCACCTACTTCATAAAGGAGTTCAAATTTCTGATATGCGCTAACAATTTTTTTAAAGAACTTTATTCGGCATTAAGGTGCTTTCTTCGTTTAAAAATGAACATATATGTTTCTTACGGATAAATTATTCTTATTGTTCATGTATGGCTTTATTTCTTTGAGTTCATAAATTGGGTGCTTAAGGGGTTATACATATTCAGGAGGCCGAAAAGAGGGAATTTTTTTTTAATAGCGGAAGCATATATTTTTTTAGAATTTTTTGCACTTAAAAGAGCAAGATTTAAAGAACATTTAGTAATTTTTGTAACAAATATTTACGTTCATAATAAAAATACGACATCCAAGAAGCCTTTTTATATAGGGTGAGCAAGATATCTCAAAAGCTACTGCACGAATTTTTCTGAAATTTGGTGGACTTATTTTTTATATAAAAATCTACGGAATAACGGCTTGGAAGAAAAATGGCTTCCTGGTTATCACTAATGGCCATTTTTCGTTGATAAAATCGAAGCTATACAATGAAAAAAAACCCTCCGTCATTCAGTAGATTTTAATATAAAAAATAAGCCCACGAAATTTCAGAAAGATTGGTGCAGTCATTTTTTAGATATCTTGCTTCCCGGTTTTAAAAAGGCTTCTTGGATGTCGTATTTTTATTATAAACGTAAATGTTTTTTACAAAAAGTTACCAAACGTTATTTAAATGTTGCTCTTTTAAGTGCAAAAAGTTCTGTAAAAATATATGCTTCCACTCTTTCAAAAAGAAATTCACAAACATTCACCTCTTTTCAGCCTCCTAGCTAGGTATAACTTCTTAATGCTACTTGATCTCACTTGGTTTGCTTTACATTTACATTTCTAATGAATTTACAATTATATTTGATTGGGTAAATTTATGTGAGTTATAAAACGAATTATTTCGGTCGCTGTTCGTCCGTCGCTCAACGTTATTTGAAGATTTCCTGGTAAAATTCGTTCCTGATCCAAATTCGTTTTTAACAAATTTTAGTGTGCTTCACTGTGCCAGTAACCACTTCCCCCGTGAAACACCCTCAAATAGTCGTAGAATTATGTGAAATGAATTTTTGTGTACATTTTTTATGAATGAAAAGATTAATATTGTTGTATTACGTTTTCGCCCCAAATCGCGCTCGATTTGCCTACAGGCCACATCCTGGTTTCGTTGTTCCTGCATTGGTCCGACGATGGCTTATTGAAAATTCGCAAACATTTCCTGAACCAATGATTTCCTTCCGCACTAGAAGGGGACCACGTACAGATCTTGGCTTCGCGTATCCAACTTCTGACATCAATGTTGCGCCGTAGTGTTGCCTCTAGTGCTGTTGGAGTACTCGATAATTCGAGTAGCTTAAAATTCGGACCGAGCCGTGCCGAGTACTCGAAGAGAACCGAGTACTCGGATTTTTTCGAGCGGCTCGAATAGAACCGAGTACTCGGATTTTTTCGAGCGGCTCGAATAGAACCGAGTACTCAAAGTACATTAGAGCCGTCAGAAAAAATTCGGGTACTCGGTTTCCTTCGAGCCGTTCGGTTTTTATTTGTACTCAGCTCGGTCGGTTCTTCGAGCCGAGTCAGGCTCGGCTCGCTTTTTTCGAGGACTCGAACAGCTCTAGTTACCTAGTTGGCCATCCCAGCGCAAAGGATAAGTAGTAGATGAATAAACACAACTATATTTGGCCGTACAGAGCAGTAGCTATAGGTTTATACAATGTTAGAACTAGCTAATCTCATATGACCGGTCGTAATGGCGTTCGGTTAAAGATAGTTGATCAATATTCGGGCCGTCAAAGAATAAGACCTTCTTCTATCTGCTGAAGCAAACACCAGTCGGCAATGTACATCAGCACACTCGGTACTCGCAACAATATTAATGTATATAGTGCAATTATTATTTCAAAAAGAAATTTAGAAACCTGATCTAAATGTGCACAATGTTTGCAATATTATCATGGCAGTTAATGATATCTTAGACTGCTTTAAACTCTTGACTCTCCTAATTAATGTTAAAAGAATTTCCAATTCGTTAACTTTTTTTTAGAGAAACGAAGCTACTGGATGAAGCGAGGTAGTGAGAGCGACAACGGATCAACACACATTAGAAATTTTGTTTTCCTATTTTATGTGATTAATAGAGCCTATTGGAATACGTTATTGCTACTAACTCAATTTTGATAAAAATTTGCGTTAGTCCGTTGTTGCTGTCACTGTCTAAAGTAATGTGGAATGTAATTATAATACTCAGCTGTGTATATTATGTCTCTAATAGCCACTATAAGCGCTTGATGCGACACTAAACAGCCACTAAAGATAATATTAAGAACACGTAATCCAGAACCACATTTGTGGAACTTGTATTCATCTATTCGTAAAAAACTACCCCGCACGAAACTACTTATTAGTCATTCCTCCATAGAAGGAACTCCTTTAGCTCACTCAGTTAGCAAAATCAGTGTATTTTCTTTTAGTAGGTACTCAGGAGTTTAATGTTCAGTGTAACTTCTGAAAATCATTTTTCTGAAACAGAGCAATCATTTTACATAAAAATCGTGACACTTTTATGAATCGAGTATTCACGTTTGTACATTGCGTCATAGTACCGTGAGTAGTGAACTATGAAATCCTCTTTATTATAATTTTTATCTAAGACTACTTCGTACAATTCAACGTGCTGCTAAATTCAGAATGAAACAGCAAGATGAATTACGCGGATTCAGTTTCATTCTTGCATTACTTTGTGAATGCTTCGACGACTTCTGAACTCCTAGTTGAAATTGAGGAAACATTCTGCGATTAGTGTACAGTTTATCAAATAAACGTGTCGAAGTTGAATATCTGTGAAGTGGGAATTAGTAACGTATTTGAATGCGTGGAGGTCGTACGTAACAAGTTAGGTTACCTATAAACGTCATAACATCCATCGTAGAACTTGCTCCTTGCCCCTAAAAATGAAGTAGTATTTGAATACTTATGAACTGGAGTGTACTCGTCTTAAAAATGACTTTTTCCCCCAATTCGAAACGGAACGGCGTACACGCAAAACCGGTAGGCTGCCGTGTAGTCGCCAAAGAGGCATATCTCATATACAGAAACGATTAGAAAGTATGTACGAATGAAGTAATAAGTGTATTGATGCAGTAATACACAGTAAGTACAATAAGAGCTTGTTATTAGATGTTGAATTTTCAGAAAAACAATCTTACACGTCGTATATCATATGTAAAGACTATAATAACATTTATAGATCAGACTTGGACACACAATAATAAGTTATAAAATGTGGTGAAGTGTTATTTCTCGGTACTCATTCCATAGTTCATTGGAATTAGCGAACAATTTTCTTTAAATTATTTCGTTGTTTATTTCTCAAGTGAATGATTTATTACTTTATTTTATACTAGCTGATCCGTTGTCCAGTTTCACTCGGGAATTATTTATGATGCTTCCAAAATAAAAAGGGCTAAACAAAAAATTTCTATAATTTAATCTAATTCAAAATTTCATTGAAATTCGTTCAGTCGTTTAGGTGTGAAAAAAGGACAAATAAACAAACAACGTTTCACTTTAATATATTAGTAAGGATTTGAATCTACTGTTTTAAATAATCATGTGAATAGTTCCTGGAATTTTCGATCTCGATTTTATCAAGTTTGGGTATTAATTTTTCATTATTGTAAACTCAAAGGTACGGTTTTATTAAATTTCAGTTAAAATTTTAAATCAACTAACTTCAATATTTTTATTAATTTTTATTAGTTTTAACAGCTATTGCGAAGTTTTAGTCGGCATTCAAAAAATTATGTTTTTCTCTCTCCTTCTTATCTATTTTCCACATACATTAATAAAGCATCGTCGCAAGAAATTTTTAAATATCTCCTAACAATCTTTAGTACAATTTTTACTATCAAAAAATGAACATCCATCTATTTCTGTTATGTTTGGGTCTGTTGAACACAAATGGGCGTTGTACTGTAACACCGTTTGACAATTCACGTTTGCCTTAAGCAGCGACAAAATGAAGAACGACATTGCTAACTTCTAACAAGTTGTAACGCAACAGTGAAAGCGTAAATAACTTCAGACTGTTTAAACAACCATTACAATTCAAGCACAGTAACGTTTACGTTAAGCTTATGAAAAATAAATTGATAAGTGCATCTCTCTGTATAATTTGAAAATCCTTATGATATATTTTCGAAGAAATTGTTATTCCCGTGGGAAAAACAATGTAGTCTACTGCAGATAAGAAGCTAGACATAACAATAAGAAAGATATATGTTTCGACTTTCTCTTTGCAACGAAGACGATTTAATCTAGTTGTTAATTTCTCATAGACTTATTACTGTGGAAGATCGTGTTTAAATTTATAGTGGGAAAAGTCGTCCTTACAATGGGATTGATTTAATTCATTAGCTTACGAATTTTTCGGAAGAAAACAGCCTTATTTATAGTAAAATTACAGTAACATTGAATACTTTGGTGCAACACAATGGATAGGTAGTTGTGTCAGGCCTAATTATACATATATTAATATACATACGTTAGATAACAATATCTAGGACATTATTGCAATATTGCCTTATTAAAATTATTGCTACGTGAGCGTTATTAGTGGCGTATTAAATCACTGTCATGTGAGTGCATGTATGCAGAAAGATAGATGTTGGTTCTGCTCGCAAAAGTGTTGGTCTTTTGAATTTTCGAATAGATGTTTAGTGTCGACGTATAAAATAAACAAAAAACTCATGACACGTTTGAAATAGCTAGCTATGTGTAAAATAGAATTTCAAACAAATTTGTTTCATTACTATCGATAGGGAAATAAATACTTATGCACATTTAACTAGTCCCAGATAGATTGATTGCGATTTGTAAATGTAAAACAGAAATTCAAAATTCAATCTGATCAATAGAAAATAAAATAGCTTTATCGTTATATGTAGAAGTAAATCTTGAAGGCAAATAATGAACATGTGGAGTAAACTCTCTGTTGAGAAAATCGTAAGCATAAATACGGCCACTGACACCTTCTAGTGTGCTATTATATGTAATTTATAAAGTAAACCAAAGTTTTGTAAGTGGTAGTAAAAAGTGACGTTCGGATACGAATGCAAAGCGTGCAGAATCACGCCAAGATTGCTTCATGCGTGTTTATAATGCAGCATTTGGCACGCGACAGTTCTTGTTGCTGGAACGGAAAACATTTTTATCCCCCCCCTCCAGATCAATAATATATATCAATGAACACGGTGCCGTGCAAACGGATTGTGTTCACGGTAAAAAATGCGTCTTCTGTCTATGCGGCGACGGCAAGTGTGAAAGATCTCATATGATCATCGTTCCTTTTACTGTATAAACGGTGTCGGGCCGTAAATGTGTGAAACAGGGCTGAGTCTAGACTCTAGAGGTCGGAAGATGATATTCTGTAGAAATTGCAAATGTTTACATGGAAGTGTGTTGGGTGGGTGTGAATATCGGTTATAACCGAAAAATTTAAATTATTCCTGAAAAAATTTTTTAACAATGGCTTACTTTTCCGGCCGTCATAGTGGTGTTCCCCCTTAACACGTCTTGAAACTCTGAACCTAATCCAGATAGCACACAGACGTCTACAAGATGTTTAAAAGACGTTCAAAAACGTCTATAAACGTCTTTAAGGGGGTAGACACGGGTAATGCAGCGCGCTGTATACCGACACAATCTGGCCCAAAACATGGGTTTGGGATATTACGTTGTTTGTCCTTATATGAGCACATTTTGGGCTGGGCGAGGTCTCATTCGGAAGATGAAGGTTCAGTGCAGCGCGCTCTGGTCATGGTTCGACGAGATTGTGTTGATATGTAATAATATGAGTGTCCAAAGTAGAGAAAAAATCGACAAAATACACTCGCAGATTCTAAGTATTGGTAGGTCACTAAAAGAGTTTTGTGACTCAAACGAGGACCAGAGCGCGCTGCATTGAACCTTCATCTTCCGAATGAGACCTCGCCCAGCCCAAAATCTGCTCATATAAGGACAAACAACGTAATATCCCAGACCCATGTTTCGGGCCAGATTGTGTCGGTATACAGCGCGCTGCATTACCCGTGTCACGTGGCGTGTTTACCTCCTTAAGTATTTTTAGGCCACTAAAAGAGTTTTGTGATTCAAACGGTGAGCAGAGCGCTCCGCATGGAATCTACCTCTTTCGAATGAGACCTCGCCCAGCCCGAAATCTGCTCATATAAGGACGAAAAACGAAAAATTCCAAATCCATGTTTGAGGTTAGATTGTCGGTATTACAGAGCGGTGAATTGCCCGTGTCACGTGGCGTGTCTACCCCCTTAAGACGTGTTGAAAGTTTGAGACAGGCCTCTGTGTGCTGTCTGAGGCGTTAATAGTTCACATTAGGAACTCTCGTAAATTAAAAAAAGAAAAAAAAGAAAACATGTAATTTTATCGTTCCTTGTGAAGTTTTGCTATGTAGCCAATATAATCCCTGAATAAACCAAATATCCCGATGCGTGTAATTAGACTTAATATTCCTATAGTTCAGGTAATTGAAAGACCAAGCACTTCCTAATGAGTATGAATTATTCAGATTGTCGTTTTATAACAAATTCAGGAGGAAACAGTCTTCAAGATGAACGATTCTTTAAAAGCAGATGGAACATTTAAATCTTTCCAGAATTCGATTGCGTACTTTCACAAATAAGACTCAGAAAAAGGTCCAATGCTGCTTTCAAAAAACGAAAAAATTCAAATTGTGTATGTTGCTTTCTAGCGACGTACATATAGGGTGTATCTAAAAATTGGGAATCGTTATGCTCGGCAAAGGAAATGATTGCAAATTTTCGAAGTGAAACTTCTTCAGCCGCGGTAATGTAAGTTTTCTCGGGTGCCACGAAAAGTGAAACGCTTCCCCCACCCAGAAACCCAGAGTGTGGGAGGGGAAACCTCTTTTTCTTTCCTACTCTAGCTACAGTAGTTTTCGCTATGCCCACATTAACCACCACTTCTCGCTCACTCCCCTGTCCTGCGAAGGCGGGAGCGAGTCAGATGGACTGAATGCGAACGAGGAACGGTGCAAGACAGACGACCCGCTGATACTTTGTCTCGCTCTGCGTTTCTGCCGCCTGAGACTCCGTCGCGCACGTAAAGGACGCACGCTACGAATAATATTATACATATAGAATACACAAGTCGTTTTATTGAAGTGAAACTTCTTCAGCCGCGGTAGCGTTATGTTTTCCTGGGCCGCCAAAATTTTTGAGAATCCAAGTTCAAATTCGTTGTAACAGTCAGCAAAACCCCTAAGAATCTCCCTTTAAATTATCGTACTGACATAAAATGAATCTTCATTTCTTTGACCTCCCATATCTCAGAAACTAATTGTCACCTCAATTTGAAAATTTTTTGTGATTGATGTCTCATCATAAGGTATCGTTTAGCACAAAATCTAAGTAGTTCCAAAATCGTGTGACCAGAAGAAGGCTATTTTGTGGGTCACTGTTTATACAGGGTGTTTTGCTATAAATGGTAAATTATCATTTAGGTGGTGATTTTATAGGCCAAAATAAGACGAAAATATGAAATATAATTTTTTAATATTGCCCTTCGTTTTCGAATAAATTGACTTTGAAGTTTAACCGAGTACGCGTACACCGAAATTCAATTTTTCTTCCGCGTATCCCATAAGGCGCTTAAAACAAAACTTCGATGCATGTGTTTTAGGTGAAATACAAATTGAATTTTTTCGAAAACGAAGCGTGACATTAAATCATTGTATTTTTTATTTTCGTCTTATTTTGTTTCAGTATTTATAAAGCTATAACGCTTTGAGTATTTTTGTTTTGTTTAACTGATATTTATTGTAGAAGCTTCAGAGAATATGTAAAACACGCTTGCTTTGCGAACATAGCTTGGTAAAGTTAATTATACAACATTTTATGTAATGGAAATTTATCACTCCACGAATATAATTGTAGGAGGATTAAATAATATGCTTTAATACTGTTAATGACTCCTGTGTATTGGAATTGCTGTGAATCAAGTGTCATAAACGGGCGTTCATGAACTTCGGGTTACGAAATTAAAACCCGTTCGTTGAGTTGGTATGCTTGTTCCTTTCTAACGTTATTTTTACTATAAACCTGACGGATTATTATTGCGCAATATGTTGACGAATAATAAAAGGGAAGGAAAATGTCGAGAACTAAGAAAGGGGAACCAATTAAAATATTCCGTTTGCACGATTTAACTTTTCGGTCATTGACTTCGTTCCTATCCATTTTGTTATAATTACTTACTCATTTTAATGTTCAGTTAACAAAAACATAAACAATTTTTTTTGTAATTGGTATATTTCATTGTATTATGGATTTCAAACAAAATGCAATACAATTTTCACGTGTATTTCAATGACAACAATAGTCATCAACCTTAATTATAATTTATTTTAAAATTGCAATAAGGGAGAGTAATTAAGCTTCTGACTAGAAAATTATAAATTAGAAAATGGGCATATTCGACGTTTGCTTTCCAAAGAAGTAAAAAGTGTAAGGGGAAACAGTGCATGGCTTAATATGATGTATCTTTTCTGAAATCATATCCCTGCATAGGTATAACAACGTAAATATAAAAAACCATACAATTTATCTTATGTAAAATTAATCTTATCTAAAAATGAATAGTATACCTGTTTTTCTTTAATTTTAATAGAACGTATCTACGTATATCACTAAGTTATATCTTTCCCAAATATTTGAAAATTACTCTAATGCAAATTATTTTACAACCAATCAAATAATATCCAAACCACTATTTCTGTAGAATTTGCTACATTGTATGTACGATTTAATGTTGTGTTTTTTCGTACTAACATTTTTTGACGTTTGAACGTACATTTCAGTTACAGAATTTGTCTACTACTTAGGAGGCTATTAATACTGCAAAGAAACCAAAATCATGCTTAAAATGATAAGCCCACATTTTACCCCACATTGTAAATAAAACTACACCCTCAGAACGTATAAAGATTTTATAATTGTACAATAAATAATTCATCCACCTGGTTTATCAGCTTTGGATCAATTCTCGCCAAATTTTTAATACAACTAGGTTACGTAAAAAATGTACATCCATTGAACTAATAAATTCTGTATTAATGCCCACATACTTCATTTAATTAATACATTCATTGATATTGCATACTATTTCTAAACTGTAATTCTTCAAGGTAGCAGAGTTTAGTCCACTCTGGACTTACAGTAACTGTGATTGCAGTATATCAGAGCTAAAGAAACGTCTGGCACACTAATAATTATTAGATTTATACGCATTCAGATTCTACATAGATAAAATACAGACAGGCTGCAATTAACGTTAAGGAAGTGTTATAATCACGCATTAATACTGGTTTTCTGTGGTATAGGTGTGCATAAATGCAAACGCGTGTGTTTGAATTCACTATATTTCTCTACATGTGGTTCAGATTTCCAACATGTGGAAATTATATGTGTATGCGTACATCTGGCGAAACAAAATTTCTAAGTTGTTGTTTTTTACGGGAATGGTGTTGCTGAGATAGGGGCACAAAAATAGTTTATGCCACCGGAAAGTTAATAATGAAAAGAAAATTACCGTGACGAACGCGGATAAAACCTCAAGGCGTGTAATTTATATATGCATATATTTTTGAGAGGTTGATGCGACTTAAAATAACTAATTAAAAAAAGTATATTTTTGAATTCAGGATATATTAATGACATCTTATTTCTCACTTCAAACATGAATAACTATTTCGGTGAAAGTAAAGAGATTTGTGGCATTCACTATTCAAAGTCAGTGAAGGGATATATGTATTTTACTAAAAGAATTGTATACTACATTTTTTTGCGTGAAGGAGCGGATTTGGATATAGGCTGAGTAGGCTGCAAATTATGGGGTTCATCAAATTTTGGGAAGCAATTTTGGGGAGCGGCAAGTTTTAGAGGGCGACAAATTTTGGGGAGCATTAAATTTTGGTAAGCGGCAAATTTTGGGCAGCGACAAATTTTGAGCGAAAGAGATTGGAAAAGATTTAAGCACAGAGGCTTGAAACAAGTTTAAAAACTGTTCACTTTCTTTCATGTAGCGAATTAGCAATAACTCAGATGTGAGTTGCCATATTAAAGTAATTTTGAAATTGCATCGACTTTATTAAATTAAAATATTGGATGATATTTCGCAGAAAGAGCGGCGGACGCTTATTAGCCTTGGGGCGCCAGATCTTCAAATTCGCCCCTGTTTTCGTATATAAGTACATTGTTTATGTAACTGCAATACGAATTAATGATCTGGTAAATGTTCAAACGATCCTATTACTGGCACTTAGTACCTAGCTGCATAAACTCACAAAAATAAGAAGTTTCATTAGAAATTTTATGCAAAAGAATTGCTAAAGGTTTGAAATATATTTTCTGGATTAAAGAAACACTTGCTGTACTTTTAAACCTAATTAAAATGCAATTCATCGTGCAATAATCCAATAATGTAACAATTTCGTAGAGAATATTCAATTTCGTTTCTATACATGACTACTTAGTCTCAAAATGTGTAGGCGCAGCATCCTTAGCAGCACAATTGGTTACCGTTAGGAAGGTGGCAACAAAATGCCAGGAGCTTTTCGTCTGACCCGCATCGGGGAATAAATTTGCAAGTAGAATTCGTTACCTTCTCACGTCGAGTGACGTACGAAATTGTATTTAGCCCTTTCCCTTCATTTCTTCACCGCTACTTCGTTTCATTAATCACAGTGGAAGTCCTTTACGAACAGTGTAATCAATGTTTCTTGAAATGAGTAATGGCTAACGGAGCTGCATGGCGCAGGAAAAAACTATAATTTTACTTTAATTACGTTCATAGCATAATGTAAAACGACGACAGTCGAGTAGCGATTGATCGTGCATCGTTACAGGCGTTTCATAAATCATGTAATAGCTGGCAACATTATAATATCTTTGAGTCATTCAATTGGCAAGTTTCATAATTCGAAAATAACGAAATAGTAGATCATTAAAAAAATAGTGAATGCAGTTACGGAATTGAAATACATCAATTATTACTATGAATTTTATTGTATCACTCTACATATATTTAAAAGATGAGTCTTCATCACAATATTTCCGAATATGTCACGTTGTCGTATTTGTAAAAAGGTGAAAAAATGAATATTATTTACTTTTGTCGAGCAGATTTACCTTCTTCCGAAAGTATCTACGTAAATTGATGTATTCTTAAATAATTTTTTATGAAAAGTACTTGTACAAATTTTGGAAATATAATTATTTTTGCTGCTCGCGTTTCTTTCGGTAATGTATTTGATGGATATTATACTGTTAAACTATTCAAGTAAAATAAGGAAACCAAACAAATTTTCAAGACATAGTAGTATCTACGTTTACATAATTAGCAAACCTTTTTTTAGCTAAAATGAAATGATAATTTTTTTAAGTCACAAGTATTGAGTTCTATGCATATTTTGTTAGTTTTCTAATTTAAGATAAAAGAAAAGCATTAATTAAAGAACCTTGAACATAGCTAACTTCCCCCCTCAATATTTACAGAATATTCTCTGGAAATTGTAAATATATTAGTTACATATTTTTTAAGATATTGAGTCCTTATAATATAGATCCTTCCGAAGTAAAACACATTGTATATCCGATTGTCTCTTGATTACTAAATATCTAGGTGAAGTCATTAAAAAAAAGTGTGATTAAGAACAAGAGAGGGGACTATGAAGTGAACACGATGGAATTCAAAATTCTATCACAACTATTAGTTATAAAATTCCATAACTTCTGTAATAATTATATAAATTTCAAAGTGAGAAGAAATAAAAAAGCGAAAATCAATATTTTCAATGTATCCAGATATACGTAATATTTTGAAGTTCATAACTTTGAGTTTGTCGAGAAAAGAAATAGTACCAAACTTGTATTTGAATTGAAGTCATTAGAAGTCTCAATGACTTCGGAAATACGTAATTTCTTGGACTGCGATTATATAACAACTGCTTGCATCATCGAGATTATTATGCAAGTAGGTACCACTTCACGGAACTACAAGTAATACAAGTCTACCTTGTTGCACGACTGAACTGTAAACTTGACCCAGATACGGCAGCAAGATGGCAATGTGTAAAGTATCATACACTCCTCACATTAATTAAAGGATCACTTCTAGAAACCGAAAAGCTGAAGAAATTTTTTTAAAATTGACTAAGTGCTCTTTATATTGCTATAACCTTGCCGAAAAGCAATACAACTAAAATATAAAAAATATAAAAATATAAACAAAAAGTAGTTGAAAGTACAGACTCCACGCTTTGAAACAATATTTTCAAAATATCTATTTTTGCCAGAGTTATGACCATGTGAACTTGCCCCTATTTTTCGGATTCCTAGAGGTGATACTTTAATTAATATGAGGATTGTATTTCTGGCTGATTTCAAAACACTTTCGCTCAATGCTACGTGGAGAAACAATCTACGTGCAATCAACTTGAAGGCATTAATCACCAATTGGTTATGGCTAATAAAACTTAATTTATCATGAATGAGCTCTTTAATAGAAAAAATATCGAAATCACTATTTTTTCATTAAAAAGTCAAGATCACCTTAAGTATTTTAGGTGGAGCCACCCGGTATTCCTTTTGTAATCCTACAAGGAATATCAAATATTATTATAACATAAACAATATTTTAATTAATTTTATTTATGACAGCGTTAGATAGTACTTTGAGTGCTGTCAGCGTGTTTTTATGCCGAGCGATTTTCATCCTATGCACCGGAGTGTCCTCGAAGTTCTGATCAGGTCAAATAGCACACGTAGAAAGTACGACACCTGTAAAAAAATTCGGTTTTGCGGGATGAAAGGAAAATAAATAAAAGCTTGTAAATTAGATCCTCGTGAGATGAAAGAGAAAGAGGTACGAACACAATTACAAATGAACGTATTTACACGTTCTACTGGAAATGAATGCACTAGGGAGGACGTTCCAGTAGCAAACTACTTCTATAAATGGTAGTTTAAGTGTGTCTTACATCAAAGGAATTGTGGAAAATGGAATGTGGCAAGCCACTCCTAATCTTTCCAGGATGTATTGTCGGTATTCAAGAGGTATGTAATATACATCAGTACTAACGTTAGGTACACGTGTAGGAATGCAATTTCAACTGTGTGTGCCACCAATTGACAGGTGGTCGCATATTGTGCGAGTAATTATCAGGAAACTGCAGCTAATTGATACAAGAACTGTCACTTTCACGGCTGATTCTACGAAACTATTGTTGATAGAGAAATCAGTTTTTCATGGAATTCGTAAATTGAAGAGTTCTTGTAGAAAACACTGTAAGTGCCAAAAATCAAATTAGTAGAACATTTTCCGTTCAAATTTTTGTTTTTCTTTTCGGTACTTACAGTGTTTTCTACAAGAACTCTTCCATTAAATTTTTTAGTAACATAAATTGTACTTTATTCAAATAATTATAGATTGAATTTACAATTGTATAATTGTATTGGAAACACAACGTCGAATTCTTTCTTAATTCCTTTATATTCTCCATCAAATACATAAATTGTTGACGGAACATTAAACTCGAGAAATAATTCATACAGGGGATTACGAATAAAATGGTAGGAAAAGCAAAACCATTTATATCATTTTCTTCCTTAACACCTTATGACACGCTATTTTCTTACACGCGTGTTCTCATTTTTATTATTTACCCATCGCTTTTCCTTGATACTATCTAATGCTAAATAGGAATCGTACATCATTTTATTTCGCACATATCATTCCTAACGTTTTTCTGATTAACATTTCGTTTTTCAAATTATAACGATATCACTCACGCCTGATTATATTAAAAACCAATTCAGTTAAAAGTGTTTTCCTTTATTACTTAAGAAATTACTACATGCTTTGCTGTATGCATAACTCTGTGCGTTAAATTACAAACTTGTGAACTTTTGCAATATACCTTCTCTCAATTTTTAATTATTCATACACTTCATTCGTGCTTTGTATTAACCCATCAGAATTTTCGAATCTTTTTCCATACATAATAACTTCTATTTTTCTGTAATCTAACTTCGCAAGTAGTCGATACTATAGTAAGCGTAGATTCAGCCAACTGGTGAAAAATTTTATTCACCACCTTCAAATTATTTCTTATTTGACCACACAAATTCAGCCGAATTACATTTTCACCCGAAATTGTGAACACACCGCTACCCATGTGTATTCCATTATTATACCCGATATGCACCAACTATGCAGAAAATTTAAAACAAACCGATGACCCAACCTCGTACACTTCCTTTGTCAGACCTCTGTCGAGATTTCGTGTGGATCTTACTTAATTATCCAATAAAGTTGGCGAACGAAATCACGCGTAATAATTTCAGCATGAAGCATCCGCGGGGACGATAAATTATCGTCTGAAGTCGATTGCAAACTTAAACGCCCCCTGCAATTTGTAACGAAACCTCGAAATCCTCGAAAATACGTGTCCTGGTACGTGTCGCTCGTTAATTTCATTTTGAGCCTGACTGGTGGCTTTCGCGAGCAATTATAAACCTCCGTCTGCCGAGATTGAAATTCGCCCGTACGAGTCGGTAGGCAAGTGCGCGCACTCGCCTTCAGAACTTTCGGGCAAATTGCGATCATTAGTCTGTCCAGCTTCTCCGATTGTAATGAAATAATTGCCAAGGCTGCCGTGCGCTGTGCGCAGGCCACAGCTGCCCGTTTCAACCGATTCGCATGAGCTATGGCGTATAACGCGTCAGGGGAAAAAGTTTTCTTCATTCGCGACTTCGGTTGTGAAGGAAGGGATATTAATGACAGAAGTCACCCTGCTACGGACTCGCGACGTTCCAAGTGTCACAGACGGCATGTAAATTTCAATCTCGTCTGTTAATATTTGTCGGAAATATGAATTATTGCTCATCCCAGTATTACGGTTTTTTGTGAGAGCTGAGTTTGAACCAATGGAACTCGTCACGATCGTGATTAAATCTGGGTTTACACCTGACGAGTGACTCGGCCGAGTCACTGCGGTCTGCTACTCGCCCGAGTGAAATTTTTGACCGATTTGTCCGCCGGATTACTCGGTCGAGTACTAGAATACCATAAAAAAGAATCCCATTTAAAAACATTGTCGTAAATTAATAGTTTTACGAAACTAATGATATACACCAATTGCGCCAATTTTCGCAATGACTATTTATACAAAGAAAAATATGTATCAAATAATATTAAGCAGATATATTTTTATAAAAATAAATATTTTAATACGAATAAATATTTTATTCAAAATACTTGATACTACTGTGTCTCTTGATGTGTTCAGACTGGGCGAGTGCTGGACCCAGTGGGTTCACTCGGCCGATTACTCGTCAGGTGTAAACTAAGCATTATTCGTTTAGTATATATGCTACCGTAAATAGGAATCTTCAGACAATATTGTATCAAATATTCACAAGTGTAAACTGAATAGTATTGCAGTTATTATAAAAGTTTAAAAAAGGTCCAACCTAATAGTTCCATGGTGCTTGCTCTCAAAGAAGAGGCAAATTACTTACAATATTCTATTTAATTCTATATTCTGGCAAGCCACCAACGCCACATTTTACAGCCTATTTGAAAATTTGAAGGAAATTGGTCCCTCTAAAGGAAAAACCAAAGCAGTTAACATAATAATGTAATACTGAGTGGAATCCAAAGGGGTCTACGTTCAAATGTACGTCTGATACTTTAGTATCTACAACTGATACATTTAACTTTCAAAGTTATGAAGCATTTTCATCGTAAGGGTCTATATCTGTATCTTTCACGCATGGCACAACATATTCTGTCACATGATGATTTGTATTTCTAGTCTCTCTCTCTTTCATTGTTAGAGGACTGGACTATAGTTCTGTACATCCTGTTCACGAATGAAATACAGTACACCCGTGAAGGTATTAATAGCCACAATGTTCATTATTAAGTACACCTGAAAACAATACAAGGTGGTGTTCAACATAGATTTACAGCAAGCGTGGTGTAATAAATGAATGCCTCATTGAAGCACACATCACAGAGACAATTTGTAGCAGGCAATTATAAGGACTTTTTTCCAAAATGGCCTGCCTTCGAATTTACAAGGGATACCCGTTGCAGCAAGAACAAGGATATGGTTCCAGCCGGATGGAGTACCACCACACTTCCAAAGAAAAGTGGTGACCTTCCTGGACTACCATTTCCCTGGCAGATGGATTGGAAGACGCGGGCCTGTGTCATGGCCACTCCGATCGTTGGACTTAAATCCCTTGGATTTTTTGTCCTGGGGCTACATATATGAAATCTAAAGTCTACAACCGTGGTAAGCCAGAAACATGGGAGCAGCTGGTGCAAACGATATACGGCGGGAATGATAATATCTGGAGTCACATCTCAAAAATACGATGGTAGCGTTCATTACAACGACGAATAGAACTGTGTGTACATATAGAAGGCCACGAATTTGACACAGAACACAAAAAATAAAAGCACTGTTCTATGTCCTTGTAAGGACATGTATCTTATTTTTTTCTATAATTCTGTAATAAATGAAAATAAAGCTTTAGCGTTTATGGCATTTCTTGTTCGAAATGATCCATCAGGCATGCTGGGAAAAGATTTTCTTGGTATTGATGTAAGCAATGTTTTCATTTTAATTTTACCATTTTACCTTCACAGAAGAAACTGATATTGAAGGGAAAGGGAAAACTAAAAAAAATAATCTTGCGATATCCTTACAATTTATTTAAGGAACACTATTAAAATGAAAGACGAGTTTTGTTTAGATGAATATACTCTACTTACGTTAGTGATTTCTAAGCATTGGTGGTGGTGATTTTTGAGTTACCATTTTCTTATTTTTGAATTTGTTAAATTTTGAGTGCTAATTGTACATTTGATATGATGAAATTTGTAGTTCAAAAAGAGCGATTGTCCAAGATTGTGGAAAAAGGCGATATTTTATTTCTTATTTTTTTGTGATAAATCCCCTTTAGAAATCGTAAAGGCGCGACATTTGAACTCGAAAATTTCTCTTGAGGTGCGATACAGCACCGAGTGACCACGAAGGGGGGTAGTTCTCAATTTATATTTACAAACCAGACATACTTTTTGGTCGTACTGAATTTTTTCGATTTTGGTTTCAGAGATACGCATTTATGGAAAGGTTAACCGCTGCTCTACGTGATTTTATTAGTGTCATTTTAAACATACGTGAATTTGATTCTCGTTTGAAGTGAAAGAAATATTACTCAACAAACCATATACATTCGTCCATTCCTTCAACACTCGTATATTTTAATTCATTACACTACATAATACACTTATCTGGAAAAGGCATCTAATTGGACTATTTATTTTTATACGTATCGCCTCATATCAGAAACAAGAAGGAAACTCATTAAACACTCTAAACGTTATATAATTTATTTCACAAGGAAGCTTTTGCTCGATTTTAAATTTCAGGAAGAAATCATTTTAACTTATAAGATTTATTACTTGATTTTACATTTGCGTTTCACGCCGTGTACAACCATCGAAATTTTCTGCAACATAGTACTTTCTATTATTTGCAAAATGCTTTCTTTAACTGACGTATTTAGTAACTTCTAATGAATTTTTTAACGCGATTGAAATCTCAGAAAATAATGTTTTTTTTTAAACATCGCCATATCGTCTATACTAACTGGCTAAAAAGCTGTCAGTTCCTATATTTCAGTTGCTATTTCAAAATAAAAACTCTACTTAGGCAATCAGTGTATTTAAGATTCAAGTATTTTCTGAGGTTTTCATCGCGTGTCCCAGCGAGAAATGGAATACGGAACTTTCCGTTACGCCATTGTAAACTTTATTTTTCATTTGCGTGAACAATTAGTCAGGACGCATCAGTTGCGTGCAGTAAATTAACTAAAGAGTTTGATGCGCAGATAGATGCGTCCACTTTTTTTTGACACTAATTAAGTGTGCTCGAAAGCTAATTTCAGTATTCCATATCTGTAGTTTCATTGCACGTGATTTCACATTGTACATAGTATAAGGAAATGAATTATTGGGTATTTACTTTCTCACGTAGAAAGCCTACTATCCTAACTTTTTCGTAGCAGACGATGGTGTCCCGGCCATATTTGTCGGAATATTGCCATAAAGCATAAGTATTACATATCGAATGGAAGACAAAGTCGTTATATTCATAGTAAAATGGGTTGAACTTTCAGTTGTTCAAAAACTTAAACAATATTTATGTCTTAAATGGTTGACGCTTCGACTATTTTTAGAGTACTAAAGTGTTCTGATGGTTTCTATAAGCAAAATGTCTGGATTGAAAAGAAATAGAGCAACATCGCGTTGGAAATTTAAGGGATATCTAAAGGTAGGCTCTCACTACGCCTTGGCTCATTTTATTCTTCCTATGCTTTTCTTACGTATTTTGATAATTTGACTCACCCTGCATCTCACCTCGATTCTTTTTTCGAGAATATTTTGAGGAATAGAGGCGATGCGAGACGTAGTGTGAATGGATGCAATGCCACCGCTTTCGGTGACCGCTGAAATAGGAAGGAAGAGGTTCTCTGAGCAACTGACCAAACACACGAACCGAGGCAAGCTCAGATAACTTCAGGTACGGAAAAACCGAGGCGACGCGAGCCTAGATGTGAGTGCAAAAAGAAGTTGCGCCGAGGCGAGGCGAGAGCCTACCTTAATTCCCCCTCATTGGTTGCAATGTGCACCTACACTGTTGCATAAAAAAAAATTGTATCGCAAAAGCACAATCCTCATTAAGGTATTCAACATTCCCCTGTGTTAAGGTAAAGGGCCAGTAGTTGACCATCAATCAGTAGTTGACCTTTGTTCAGAAAAACATGAAAAATAAGGTTTTTAGAAGTGACGACCTTTTGAACAAAATGCAGTTAGCGAGTGCAGTTCTCTAACAACATTTTGTTCAAAAGGTCGTCACATCTAAAAACCTTATTTTTCATGTTTTTCTGAACAAAGGTTAACTACTGATTGATGGTCAACTACTGGCCCTTTACCTTAATGTTTCACCCCTGTAGATGCAAAAGAGTTCAAATTTCTATTATCGTCCTTTTATAACATATCTAATCCATAAAAAAATGAAGAAAGAGTCCCAAATGTACTCGAAAATGTCACTACAAGGGGTGGGAACTGTCCGAAATTCAACAAAAGAATCACTGTGGGAATTCCGACGATTGCGCTCGCGATCTCTCGACAAGCAACAAGAGTATTTAATCGAGTATTCAGAACCGGGGCCAGGATGGCGCGTGTTTTTCGTGGCAAGCCATGCGCGTACGCTTTCTGGCACGCGCTTCGGCGGCCTATGGGTGGGGGAAGCTTATGATGCCCCGAGGGTCCATGAGAGTGGGTCCCACGAGAGCGAAAGGGGCGGAAAAAGGGGAAAGGGGGGGGGGGGGGGGGGGGTTTCGCGTAACTTCCCCACGCCAAGTTTTCTTCCGTTCGCCACGAGCCGTGTTTCGAGTGCACGCCGACGTTTCGCCGCGATTCGGGGCGCTCTTCTTCAGGGCGAAAGGGCCGCGATAGTGTGCGTACCTATGTAGTAACGCAGCGGATTCTTTCGGTTATATTTTACACCCGTCCGTTTAGGAGGGAAAGAAAGCGAGGAGGTCGCGTGAGACGAAGGACGAACAATGCAGTGGCGTAGTTTCGAAACGGAGACCCATTAGTGGTGGACTTCGGAAGGGTGTTGGATATTACATCACTGATTATGATCTATGGCGTTCACACGTTGGTGGGGAAGGTATTAATCGGTCGGTTACCGACGACATGGAATTGCAGTCACTTAAAAATCGATCGCTGCATTGAAGTGTCTATGAAAATTGAGTGACTACTTTTAATAGATTTGCAGATGATTCAGAACTATTTTTTTTTCGTAGATGATACTAGGTGAACTTGTCCGATAGATTTTTTTTTATAGAGAGGCAATGTTTATCTGAGAATGTAGACCGTTAACATTTAAGATATTTATTGTCAAATATTAAAAACTCAGAGAAAAAAATACATTTTTCAGCTATCCAAACAATTATTTATGCGCAGCTTCTGACTCTTAAGAGGATAATTAGCAGTGCCAAATCGAGAGCTCGAGAAATAGTTCGTATATTCACCTTATTTTTTGCACACAGATTAGCATATGATAAAAGCATGTTTTTTATTTTATTGATAGCTATTATTGCTTATTTTTAGGGTCCACGAATGATACGTTACTGTAGGCAGAAGGGAAGAAAAAGAAAGGAGAACCAAGGGAACGGGCAGGTGCGCGCGTTTCATTCGTGTTCCGGCGAACAGCCTCAGTTTCGTTTCAAAGGTGAGGTGGAATTCGGCTGTTTGCGATATTATCCTGAAACGTCTCATATGCCAAATCTCAAATTCTATTGAATAAAAGGGCACACTATGAATAAGTATAAGGGTTGTGTCGTTTCTCCGTGGGATGTTTCACGGATTAATAATGAAAGGCTTCCGAATGTTATTTTCCATAGTGATCGATTCAAACTTTTTTTGGAAGCTTTAAAATGAGATTTATTTTATTTTCTTTCATAAGCATTTACTGTCTCTATCCAAGTCAATGTGTGCTCGTGTACAATTTATTTTTATATTTATGTTTCATGTCGACTCTGGTTCCATACAAATTATCATATAAAATATGATTCATGAAATCCAAAATCAGTAATAGCAACTAATTCCTAATTAATAGAAATTTAACCTATTACTATACTTCCTATTACATTCGTTTATTCATCAAATTCCTTGCTAAAAATTTTCCCCGAAATATATCTCTGCGTATATAATCGTATGCCTCACGCTTTTTGCAAAAAGCTTTTTAAATTTTTTATTTGAAACAAAAGTTTCCCTATTGTAAGTTATTGTAACGCTACAAAGTTAAATCAGTGCCGCGAATAAATTAGACGCTTCCAGAAACATGGATGTCGCTGCTGACGTGAGGCACGTGAACAGTTTTCTTCTTACGTCTCTCTTTTTAACGCAGTTAGGGCCCAAGTAGGGGCCCCGTATGAAAAATTCGTACTCGCCCAAGCGAACACAGGTGCATGGGTTAACGAGCGCGGTCTTGCCATCTCTGTCAGGTAGGATACAGGGGCGAGGGAAGATGTAGAAGGATGGGAAGAAGTAGAGAAGGGAGAGGAGAAAGGAGAAAAGAGAAAAGGAAAGTATAAAGGGATGTGAAATGGAAGAGGAGGGACGAAGGAGGAGCACAGGACGCTGTGTGGTTGGAAAGAGACGAAGAGAGGAAGGAAAGAAGCCGCTGAAGAAGGAAGGCATAAATGGAAGACGGAGTAGTACAGTGAAAAGGGAATCAGGAGAAGGGAAGAGGGAAACAAGTGGAGAACAAAAACAGAAAAGATTGTAGAAGGGGATGGAGAACAAGTTTTTAAAAGAATGGGGACTAAGAGAGCAGAAAAATTTTACGTGTAGAGAGGAATCGGGGAGATTATTATCAAACACCGAATATTACAGCGACGAGCAAAAAGCCGCGGGTGATGCACAACGAAAATGAGCTGACATTAAATCGAGAGGAGACGCTGGGAACGCGTGCTTGCCAAAAACTCAAGACATTTATGGGCTCTAGAGGACGAGGCACCAATTAAATGGCTGGAGAAATCGAGAGGAGTCGTCTGTGATGCGTTAAGCCTGAATTCATGTTGTGTTCGGTGTACTTCTCGCCGAACAGCAATAATTTCGTCGATTAGAGGCTGAAATTTATCATTTTTCTCAAAGTACTACACATAGTTGATGTTTTGAACGATGATCTTCTTGGAGGTTTCTGTCAAAGTACAGTAGAACCTTGATTATCCGAACTATATAATCATGGCACAAATTGTTGGAATAATCGAATTTTCCGGATAATCAAATGACTCTGTTTTCGCAGGAAGGAAAGTATTTTATAAATATTAATATTAAACAAAAACGAGATCTTTTGAATAATAATTTATCAATTTTCTTTAGTCTCTATTCTTGTTTTCTAATCTTTTTCAGCTACCAACTGAGCAATTCTTTTTAATTTACTTTCTGTTTGGGCTTCGTACCATAATACATTCATTTCCAAAGCAATGTATGCCTCGGAGTGTGTAGGGATAGAATTGGAATTACTTCTAGATTCCTTTTTCTTTCCTCCTCTCCTTCTTGTTCTTCTTCCTTTTCTTCAACTTCATTATAATATTGGTATACTTGTTCTATAACTTCACTGTCAGTTATGTCATTTACATCATCGATATTTAGCCATTCAATTGTATCGCAGTTGGCGCAATTTATAATATATTATTAATACCCAAAATTAACGTTTTAATTTAAACTACTTTTAGAGTAAATATAACAATTTCACAGTCCTTCCTTAAATTACGCGAGGGTAATTACGGCGATTTTTACCCACCAATATAAGAATTCATACGATTTTATATTGCAACACCCCACTCCCCAAAGCGTTACGTAATAACGCGACCGTAATTTAAACACGACCCCCTGGTTAGTAATTGGATCGATACAGATACTACTAATGATATTCAATCAATTCGATACGAAAATACTCAATGGGCAGTATCGATACGTATTGAAATTTTAGGTGCTTGGTATCAATTTTCGATACTGATAGGTATTAATTTATTCTAATTAAATCTATACAAAAAAAATATTCAATTTGGGTGGTTAATTTTGCCTGCGGTATTCGTTACTTCCACGGATAATAATACCTTGTTTAATAAAGTATGCATAATTTTCCAATTGAATTCATTCTAATCTATATTATACTTCCTGCACAATGTTCCCACTAATGTGACTTAAAGCTGGCAATTTTAACCTTAACTCTGATTAAATGTGTAAAGTACCATACACATATCGCTGTTGGGCATTGATAGTGCCATAACTAAAAAAATGTCAGTTTTTATTTTTTTTGCAGAAATACACTGCATAGGTAGTTAGTATTTTTTCATGTCAAACGGCACATTTCTAACTTAATATGTTTCACACTAGAGAACAGCTGCGCCGTTATCAAGTTGCTCATACCTTTTTCACAACACTAAACTAATTTTGAAGTGTAGGATATGCTGTTTTCTCGAATAGTCAATGTTTGGGGCCAAGTTATTTCGTTGACGACATTTTATTTTCTTTTGTTTAAACATGGATCACGCTCGTACTCGATTAATATTGAAAATTGAAACTGGCAAAAGCGGGAGCAGCAGGAAATACAGATTATGATGATGTACAGGTGAACGATTTATGGGAAACAGTTAGATCTTGAAAAGGTGGAATTATTACATTTTGTCGACAACGGCGCAACTCGAAAAATGGTGTAAAATATAGGGTTGATTTGATATTCTGTTGAATTTCTTTATGAACATGCTATTTGTGATCTTTAATCTGGATAGATGGAAAAGTAGAGTGAATTTAAAGAAATTACAGTACTGTCTCGAAAAGTGACATATTTCGTGTTTCGAAGAGTGAAAATCTGCCATCCCCACTACTTCTTTTATACTTGCCGCGGCGAGTGAGAAAGACTGACAATGAGTACGAGTGAGAGGGCACTGTAATTTATGGCTTGTCGCTGTCGCCTGCCCTCTCGGTCGTTCTCAGTTCCTCTCACGCGCCGCGGCAGAGAATAAAGGCAAGCCGAATAGATTTCCAAGCCAGTTTCACTTTGCGAGACAGAACTGTACAGATATCATCAGTATTCATCTATTACTTATTAGTCAAATTCGATTTTGAAACTGCTTCTCTTGTAAAATTCGCATTCTTGAATTATGCCACTATGGATGCCAAGCAGTGGTATAAAGTTAGCAGATATTTTTATGAATAATTGAGGACCTTGCAGCAAGCAAGTTGCAACTCCATCTTTACCAACTTCAAGTAAATTAGAAAAAAATTGTTTACAAAATTGCTTTGCCATAAAATTAAAAAGAGAACACTAATTGCAAAATATATATTTTCACACAATAACTATTAGTCATTGAGTTGATAAGTTTTATTTCTATTTTTGTCAAATTTTTCAAATTTGGAGCATTCGTATTGCGCGAAACAGTAATGGGTGCAGATTCAAAATTTGCAAAAAATCGCTCACGTGTTATCGGATATGTATCAAACGTGCGGCAAGCGATGTGAATTTTTTTTACACGTCATAACTCAAAAGCTGCAAAATGGAATCGAGGACCTTACACCCGTCTTGCTGTAAGGTCCTCGATTTTATTTTGATATATTGTACCAATAAAGTATGCGACATCAAAGCCAATGTTCCTTCTGTGATACATAGTATGTCCAATTGATCCGAACTGATACATAAGGAACTACATTAAGGGTGGCTCATACATACATATTCCGAGGTAAAGAAGAGAGGAAAGATCCCCGGGCCTGCGGATTTTGCTCGATGAAATACGGTTCGTCCAATTAAGTCGCGATAAGATCATCGCGGTCCTGGGTGGCGAGTTTTAAAACGACTTCATTAGACTACCCATAAAATTCATTGGTCCGTTGTGAAACGGGAAGAGGACCTGATGCCCACGGACAGGTTAAAGGGACAGGTGCCGGCATGCGTCGTACATCACTTTTACGGCACCAGGTATCTCTATGCGGGAAACGTCTCGATTTCCACACAAAAAGAAATGATTAGGGTTTATTAGAAGCGACATACCAGTCTCTAAAATTCCGATACAAAGAAGATGGGATTCTTGCGCGCCCGTCCATCGTCAGGCGTTGAACTATCCATTTTCACGTTTCCTTCCAGGGGACCAGGGACTTTGTTACATTCACGCATTATGCGATCTGAAGAAACGGTTTTTCCTACCTAGTTGCAGCGATAGACAGACAAACATCTACCAGGTCTTCCCGGAATGATCGATCAGCAGTATAAATTCAATTTTCCCTCATCTTCTGCAATCCTGCGACATATTTATGCCAAGTTTCTCATTCCCCTTTTATAAAATCCCTTTGATGTTCTTTGAACGAATTCTTGAATTGCATTTGGATTTCCTCTCGTAATCTCATTTCTTAAAACAGTATTGAAAGTGACTTGCAGTAATTGCAAAAATATAAGACCATCCTCTCTGAAACAAGATTTTTATTTCTACAGCTCTTATAATTGGTTGTTTCAATTAAACTGTTGGGAATACTTGAAAGAAGAGACAAAAATATTAGGGACACCACACTTTGAATATTAGAAATTTGTTTCTTATTAAAAATTTTGCGACTGATTTGTTTTTCTAGAAAACCCTTTTTCGTAGTTAAGTACGCACTTTAAATTAGATAGTATTTACTTTGAATGCTTCGTTATATGTTTGGCTTCATTACCTGTTTGTACTTCGTACAAAAAATATGAAACCGTACACTTCAACATGTAATAATGCTTAAGCTTAAGGTAACCAAGTACGATATCAGATTGCCCTACATGTGAAACCACAGGAGTGATGTTTACACGAGAGAGTATGTTAGTAGTTAGCTACATTTTAATGAACATATTTAACCTGACTGATTTTAGAACCATGGACAAATTGCACATTAATGCCGGAATTGACTAGTTTTAAAGATGCTTTTTATTGAGTGTGTCGATCTTTTATTGATTTAGAAATGTTACCGTAATAATAACTTCCAGCTGAAATTGACAAATGAAATTCAACGCCCTGCATCACATTGGTATCACCCCAATATATTTATTTTATTAATATAAAATACCCCATCTTAAGAATTATACCTTGCCCTACAATTCTAGATTTGGGTTCTTCAATTCTGTTACCCTGACTGTTTGCTCGCACATCTTACCTGTTGGTGCCATTTTGCAACAGGCAAAAATATAAAAATATTGATAAATTCTATGAATATAATAAAAATAAGTTCTAATAAATACCTGACGAAGCTAAAAAAATTCTTACTTTGGGTTAAACTTGTATACCCATATATTTAACTTTATTACGCAAGAAAAAGCTTTTTGTGCCTACAACTTTTGTAACACATATCTTTGTAAAACAATTTCGCTTTAGGGTCAGGGTTGTCACCTTATTACCATATAAATCCTGGAGTGCCATACATTCCAACCCGGAGGTTCGAATATAAACCAGGAGATGGAAACAGCAAAAAAAAAAGTTTTTTTCTCGGATATCCGGAAAACAGATGTGCAATTCTTTTAAGCTCAAACAATTTAGAATTCAAAAGTATCTGTTTCTTTAATCAATAACTTTTATTGTACATAAAATTGATACTATTGTATAATAGGTACCACAATTTCTTATTATCTCATTTTTTTCTACAACCCGAAGATTTTTCTAATAAAACCGAAGCCCGGAGATTTGCTCCAAAACCCGGAGTCTTCGGGCCAAAACCGGAGAGGTGGTAACCTTGTTTACGATGTGGGTTCAACTTTCTTTCTATTGTTAAAAGTTTGCGACTTTCTTTCTATTGGTAAAAGTTCGCATATTTCTTTCTATTGGCAATAGATTAAGGCTCATTTCCCAAAAGTCTTCCTCTTGCTTAGAACCATAACACCGTCATACTTCAATAGCATAGAAAATGCAGAGGTGCGCAAGAATGCAGACCAATAGAGACGTTTCAGCAAGGAGTAATGATACAGGTCGGCTGGACACGCGCCCATGAAGCTTCCGCGGTGCCGTTTATATCCAACCGGTCCCTGGCAACCGGCGAGCAGCCGTTTTGTTGCTTTATTTCGCTGAAATGAGATCAAACGGTCGGCCATCGGCGAAATTCGTTACCACCACAGCGAAATTTTGCATTGGCGGTCTGGCCTAATAAGACTTCATTCAACCACAAACAGGCATATAGCGATGTGTAGTGGGTTTTTGGGGAAAAAGTGGAATAAGGTAAATAAAAGTTTCGGATGGAAGTGGAATGTTGGATGCCATTTATTAAATACAAAATCACATTTTTCTGTATTACTCCTCTGCTCCCTTTTACTATTTCTTTTCGCCTACTCTGCTGAACTAGATTTTTATTTTCTTACGCTTTAGCAGATTTGCCATTATTTGAACTACTTCGAAGAGATATTTATCAAAGATATTTCTGCAAATGCATTCTCTTCCGTTTATTATTCGTTATTCATTATTCATTATTAATCTTCACTCGCTACTTATTCATTAACTAGCTTTACTGCTCGGCTTCACCCGACATTTAGATTTTGATTTTATAAAAAGCCTTTTTTAATTTTTTTCTGTAAAAATAGTCACATTCCTCTCGATTAGCTAGGCATAATTAACTGGAACACATTCCGTGATCACACAGTTTACCTTTCGAAATATTTTAGATAAACATCCAAACACCTTCAGCTTTATATATTAAGATTATTCGAATAATACTTCAAATTTCATAGTTTTTGGTGGCTGCTCTCTCAAAACTGTTTTTGCGAATAATAAATTCCTATGCTATTTGAATACATTCTTAATCGATGAAGAACTTATTCGTTCGTGGAAACTACAAGCTTATTCATGATTACGTCATTGAAATCAATTTGTGCCCAATCCTGCTCATTAGAAACATGCAACACTTTAATGATCGGATTATGCTGAATTATTTCTCATACATTTTAACCGTTAATGTATACATCATACATTATTTATGAGTTTAGAAGCATTTTTCAAATTATAATTCACTTGCCCTGCTTGTTGCGTAAAGGCATTAAAATGAAATGGTTGAAATAACGTGAAATGAAATAAGAAATATCAATTTGGAGCAGGAGGAAATGGAGAGTACTCCAATAAAACAACGTGTGATGAAAGAAAGGGTAAGGTGCGTGTATAAAGAATCGAGACGATAATTAAGAAAAAGCGCCGAATATGAAGAGAGACAGGGCGACAGGTGCAATATGTGCGTGTGAAATACACGGAGCGACAGACCGTATATTTTATGAACAGCGTGAGCGAACATATCTTTTGTATTTATTGCATTATTCGAATAAATTATTCGGCCACTTTTATAATATTCTGTTTATCTTACAGTTTTGTAGGAAATTAATAATTACCATAATACATAACGTTTGTGCTATTAATATTACGAAATGTCTGTGTAGTACTTATTTTGCATGTAACTAGCACTGTTAATAAACATATGCGAAAAGCAGACGTTCATTTGCCGTGATTGCTTGCACACATAAACTGTAAGATCGCTCGTATCAATACAAAAATTAATTTTTCAATTTATTTGCTGTTTTACAAATATTTTCATGGGAGACGAAAAAGAACACTCTTTTTCAAAGAGATTTTTCAGATCTCACATTTTGTTTATTATCTTGTATTGGCATGACATAATTCCATTGTGCGATTCGTGGATACGTAGAGAAACGTTCAAAGAAAATCCATGCCAAATGCCAGCTCATTCTAACATTTTTGTTTTTATACACCCTTTACAGGATTAATTGCAAATGGGGGACGATATTCGGGTCCTTTAGCCTATACCTTCTACATCTTCTCTGAAATTATTTACGTAGGAACTATCCCTATGTACCCAAGACGGGCAAAATTTTTATTGAAATAAAATTTCGAATACCGAATAAAAGGAGAAAAAATTATTCGTCATGTGTCGAATAAAGTTTTCCCAGGATAAATCCGTCGAATAACAAAATTAACTTTATTCGTCGAATATTCTAAAGTTAAAGTTACTTTCATTTGCTCCGTTCTTTAAATAAATTCTTATTTAGTTAATGCCCAACTCTGCTACGCACAATCCGAGTGAAACCGAAATCACTCTTCCCACAAGAATGTATCGAAGCCATTTTATTTCAATTTCATTTCATTCCGCGTAACTGATGGGTTGATCGATGATTAATCACCCGACCGACCAAGAACAAAAAAAAGGATCAGAATGACGCAGGCATGTATTCCCCAGTAGAAAAAAAAACGAAGGAAAAGAAAAGGCGAGGCTGGAAAAAGTGAAACTTCAAGTTAAAGGTAGAAGATGGGACGATGGGAAGAAACGACCAAGACAATTTCGTACGCCACTGAAATATATGTTACGCGGGGGGGGGGGGGGGGAGAATTGATTCGACAGAGCGTCCAAAGGATTGACGTAAAACGGAAGAGCGAACGTCTGAAGGATTCGCTCGATCAGCCATCGACGGAATGAAAAGCATTAATTGCTGGAACGACAGCCAGATATCGAGGAAGGGGCCACGAGGAAGCAGGGCGAAGGATAAGTAATAACTTGCAACGAGTGAAAGAGAAATCGATTGGACGCAACGCAAATGAACAAGAGTAAGAAGACGAGAAGGATAAGGAGCGGGTAGAGGAAGGAGAAGGATGACGGGAACGAGGCGTGTGCGAGTCTGAATGAGCGAAAGAGGAGGCCATTAGACGACTGTGCACCGAGTCGAACCGCGGACCCCACACTTACCTTAATTATTTCCACATGACTCGTCGGAAATCTCGCGTGGACCTCTAATGAATACTAATTTCGAACTGGGTCCGGCCAAATTTCAGACCTTTTACCAGGGACAGGCCGCCTTTCGTCGATTCCCAGGATACGTTCCATCGAAGCCCGTCGTTAAGATTAAGTCAGGCAAGAAAATGATCTGCCGTTAATTGATTCGCTATTTTAAAGCACATTATCACGAAGAAGCATGCATCTCCGTTTCTTTAAAAGACAATGGTAGAAGATCAGAAATTTCGAGTCATCGTAAGAAAAAACATTTTTATTTGCAGGAAATAAAAGTTAACTGGTTAACTGTCAATGTATCATATATGATCAAACAAAAATCTGGTCAATTTTGTCAATGTATCATATATGATCAAATGGAAAAACTTTTGTTTTTCAAACGATTTGAATGAAACTTGGTATGTAATAGTTTTGGGGGTCGCTGAATCTGAATTTCGCATCGGATTTGTAAAATTCAATATGGCAGACTCAAAATGGCCGAACCAAATTAGCTGACAAACATTAAAATACTATCGGGATATAGAAAAATTGTATATAGGGGTTTTTGGGGTCGCTGAATCTGAATTTGGCATTGGAATTTTAAATTTCAATATAGCAGACTCAAAATGGCGAACCAAAATAGCCCTAAATTCTATTTTTTTAGGGGTTGGGGTGTCAGATGAAAGAATTACCCCTAGAATCGGTTCAGCGACTCAAAAAACTCCTGTATACCAAATTTTGTGCGATTCACTTAATTTTTCGATGGTACCACTTTGGGCCCGAATAATGAAGAGGACCGTGCCAGTTAACCGGTTATTAATTAGTAAATGTAATGATCAATGGTCATTGAAGGTTGATCGCCTAGTTGTTGTCTCTCGTTCTCACTTTTCTCAGATGAAAGTCTATTGGCAAAATAATTTTTCAGGGTGACATTTAGAAAGGCTATAGTAGATTGATATCCAGTAAAATCGAAAAATGATAAAATTATGGTGACATGCGAACAATCGATGTCGAGTTCGCCGTTCATGCGTCTGCATACAATAGTGAAAACGTTCAAGGCTCACGATCAGTTACGCTCCCGTTATTCAAACAGTGGTAAATATTTCGTCTACGTACTGTTAGATAAAAGGAAAAGTAAGCTTGATGCTATTATTGGACACACGTGCGGGAGCATGAACGGCGAAAGGGTTGTAGGTTGTTGCTCTCGCATGGAAATAATTTAGTTACTTTTTTATTTTGTCCGATAGCAATCGCCCATCGATTTATCTGCAAGTTTCTTATACAATTATTTCGTAGATAAAGGGACGAAACAAATAGGTGAGCTATGATCACGTTACAGTTTTGCATTTATGCGTGTTTATTATAATTAATTATTGGTTTTTGATTCCTTAGAACGTATAGAATCATACTTTTCTCATTATTCCCAGAATATTTAATTTTGCTTTTACCATTTCCCTTTATGGAACATTTTCGGAAATGGATTACTTTGTGTTTGTAGAAGTGCATTTTAAATTTCTAAAAGCGACTGTGTTAACCGACTAAAATTCGCAAGTGAAACTCGAAGCAGAAAATGATTGTTTCTGGGAACACTATGTGGCTGTATATGCATTATCTACATAATTTGCAGAGTATGATACGGCGCATTTCAGGGCGCGAGTAAATCATGTCTGGAAACTGCGAAATGTGTGGTCATGCTCCACTTTGCAATGCGTTCATTAACATCTCCACCTACCGCCCGGAGACGGAGCGGCGCAATTACGGAAATTGGAAAGAGAATTAAAGAGAAAGGTGGAAGTTTACCACTTAATCCGGTCTTGGAAAGCAAATGTTGTCGGTATGACGAAAAAGTTAGGGTTCTATCAGACATTGACCACAGAGTAACATGTAAATGAACATTCACAGTTGTGTTCCTTGCATCCGATATGTCGTTTACAAATCCTTTAGAATAACTGTTTTAAAATAGAAAAAAAAAAATGATTCACTATGAGACACAATATTCACCTGTCTTCATGCTCTCTGTGCTATTAATACGAACTGTTAGCAGTATTTTAAACCAACATTGCTCGCATATCTCTTGTAATTCATGTTTGACTATACAAAACTAGTAGTAGGTACATGATTCACGTTTCGTATACAATTTATAGTTAAATTATCGAATAGTCTTTCAGAATTTTATAGTAAAAAATGCCTCCAATCTGTGCGGGTGATAATTTTCTCAGGCATTGTATTTTGTTTCTTCATTTTTATATGATATAACTAGGCCTTTGCTATTTAATTTACTTGTTTAAAGCGAATGATATTATTATTAATTCGGTAATTTTGCAATTAACGTCCGTTATTTACTTAAGCTTCAATCATTAGTTACCCCAGTTTCTTAATGTATTTAAGTTACGGCTATACATTTTAAACTGCTAATGCAAATAAGCATGTTTAGGTGATATTTGAATGTTAATACTATTAACTTAATAGTCAGTGCACATGTATGCAGCCTGATTTTTACAAGGTAATTGCATAATCTGTTTGCGTATGCAGCCTTCATATCGTAATAATTAGTGATTAAAATTAGCTTAATAACTAAATTCTACGTATAAATGTTACTGATATTAAGTAGATAATAAAAGTGTACAATATTCCCGTTAAATTATATCTCCAAAAAATGGTACCCTGCTGATATACAAAAGAAAGTTACGTGAAATATCTTTCTCTCAAATTCTTCGTCCATCTGAAATTGTTTCAAGACAGCGCAGAAATGTATTCATTAAAATTCGAAACATAATTTATCCAGCATCTAAATTGAACCTTTGCACTTAAAGATACTCCATACTGGCAACACTGGAATTTAGTGTTTTCGCTTGCGACAAGGACTTGACACTTCTGCGATCGGATATTTTGACGACTCTTGTCAGAAGAGGCGACGCGATTCAGCCTCTAGCATTAATCAATTCAACCGAGCGATAAGGAATGTGAAAAATAAGAAGTCACGGACGCTTGCGAGGAAGCGGGAAAAAAAGAAAGACGAGCTGAGAACCTGTCGGACTGACGATACTCTGCCAATGCACCGCTAATTATGCGAAATAAATAAAGGCACGTGCACTGCGCATTCTTACGCCCTCTCTTGCGTCCCTTGTCCGCCTGGTCGTCGCGTCGCTCACACGCGTTTTCAACGTGCCGCAATTATCGATCTTGCATAATGCAGGGACAAAATTTCGGTCCCTTCCGTTTTCCTTTTTCTTAAATCATCCTTAAACTACTTTAACCCTAGTGCATTCTTTCGTTCGACTGTACACTGAAAGTCTTTGAGTGAAAAATTTCCAGCATGTATGAAACTCATTTTTAAAGCTGCGGAAATGAGCATAGACACATTTCAAATACCTGCACTATCGGTAAAAAGTTTGGAATTAGGTACTTGTCCATTTTCATTAAGGAGACATTCTCATCAAATCGCTAAAAACATAGGTGATTTTTGGGATTTTTTTAAAAAAGAGTATGCAAATTACATTAAAAAACTTTATGGCATTTATTTTCTCGTTATTCAAGGATATAAAAATGCCACCCATCAGGCGGTTAAATGTAGCGTATGTCTGCAGAGCTATAAGAATTAAATATTTGCACATGAGAAACAATGATAGATTCTTTTTTTGAAGAAAAATAGATTTGTAACATTTTATGGCTTTTGAAAAATGAAAATAAAATTAGGGTTTTCTGGGCCTTCAAATTGAAGGCCTAATCCAGGACACAGTGGTATGCACTTTCCTGCTGGAACGGTGATGCTCTGTGATATAACCAATTATTTCTACACAATCAGTGCGGCAGTGGTTCTGGTGAGAACCACTATCATTAGGAGCAAAATTCATTTCAGCCCATTTTAGATACCTTGATTTCGTATAGGTTACATTACATAGGTATAACGTAAAATTGTTTATGAATTGAAATCAAAACGAACAAGGTGGCGTCGTATCAACGCAGAATAGTTGAGGGGATTTGTTGCAATCCTTTCTTTTTATTTCATGAGACCTACCGTGTATACTAATGGGTATTGCTCGACAAAGGTGAACACACAAAGGTTCCCAAATTCTTTTGTTTTTAGCTATAATGCTTTAAAGTTTTATCTACATTCGAGAAAGTTATGAAAGTATTTTTAAGTTTCGTACCGTCGTCCAATTAATGGTCGAGTAAATTTAAAAATTTTTGTTTCAAACAATAATGTGACTGTGTACCTAAAATATTATTTCTGTATTGTGATAAATTTACCAATTAATACAGTGTGTTTGAAATATCTTTAAAAAAGGAAAACTAGGAGAAGGATGGAGTACTATGAAGTTATGTTATTGTGATATGAATGCAGTTATGATATTGTAATGACACAGGTAAACTGATTTCTACAATTGCATAATCCTTATACTGATTATTAATATTATTGAACACCTTTATTGTACAAAGAAAGTGATTCCAGGGTGAAGCCACTGTGAAATTTTTCCGATTTTTCTTTTTGTGTATTTTCATAATATTTGAGCTCTCAAAAATATACCAGCACAATTTCGAAGTGGATCTCAATAAATTCTGGGAGCTACGGAATGTTTTATATAGGTAGCTCAGCGTTCAGCAGAGCCTAACGTTATCGTATGCTGTGGCCATACAGCCCAAAAATGTCTCAATCTAGAAGCACAAAATATTAATTAAATATATGTATTTTAAGTTGGTAACAAAGATTTAATTATAAAAGTATGCCTTGAAAATAGGCTTTATTTTCGACCGTCACAACTCACAAGTCACAGTGGCGAAGGCGAGGTTCAGTTGTAGGATTGTTTTGCAACCTGACCTAACGTAGATACCTGTACTGCATTAAAGATTATATTTTAAGACATCAGATTATGTTTCTCACTTCTTCCGGAACGTGTCCCTTTTACTTTTTAAAATGATGCACTTCAAACATTTATTGGTAATATATGTACCTAAAAAGAGGTAAAAACGAAGTCCTTTTATTTTCATAGCTTTCCTTTTATCTATTTTATAACAATCTGTTCCTAAGGTCCTTTAGTTCAACCGTTGTTACAATAAGAATTGTTCCAATAATTAGCAGTTACTAATTAGACTTGCTTTCACGTGTAACGACGTGTTAAAGTCGATTCCCCAGTTCCCCCTTCGATGGCCGCACAAAACCAAGAGGTGAGAATGCAGTTTGTAGAAAAACGTATTATTTAACGGCACCGATTGTTGGATTGGTACTAGTTCCTCAAAAAGCCGTTCAAGAATCGTTGATTTATGCAGCCATTTTACTTAATTACAGGACACGGAAACCCGTTGTTCCTTCGTTCATTACCAGTGCCGATGTCCGCATTCTTGCATCCATTAACAGCAAGTTGTCGTATCGTATTACAGTTTTATGTATGATAGCATACAGGGAATCTTGCGCGCCGTTTAGTGAAATTGAATTATGTCGAGCGCAAGAAAGGGGAAAGCGCATGCGACCGCCATTTATCAGAATCCTGTAACAAGTGCCGCAATGGTGAATTTGATGAGATCAACTGGGAATACGGGTAGGATAAAATCACGTACCTACGTGGGAAACGTGACTTTGCGCAACGAAATGGATTTCCCTTGTTTGTGAACGAAATTTCTAAGCGAATGGTACATTCAATAATCAGATAATACATTTAGTACGTTAGGATGCTAGAAGATGGATTATTTTAAACGATAGGACAGTAAAAGTGAATTTTTGGTGAGTAGATATTTAGGGGAAAATAATATTTGTGGTGAAACTTGATGCAAATTTTAGGTATACCTGAATTGTATTATACAAATTGGTAGAATAATATATTTTTTTAAGAAATGAACGATTGTATGACAAATACTTCTTGTTTCCAATGTATGTTAGATTTTAGTATAGTTTGTGGTACGTGTCACCATTCTTAAATATGATTATAGTTACAATCTTCGAAAACTGATTTATTGCACTATCAGTTTCTACTGTAGTACTATTAATTTTCATTTCATCATTACTGTTAAACATGTTGAAATATTTATTCCAAACTCATCTAAGAGTACAAAACGATATGGAGTTCCGCAATTCAAGTATTCTGTGAATACTAGTCCTTAAATATTCTTCCTGTAATTACAATGCTTCGAAGAAAAAAAAATTATTATTATCATATAACACAACGTAACGATTGGGTGTCCTAAAATATATGGGAACCATTTCAAGCATGGATTTAATATTTGAAAATAATAAAAAAATTTCATCAGAAAATAAACAAAATTCAACCTGTTCACGATCTAGACAGACCTAGTTAACAATTATACACTAATAATTTCACAATATTAATATTAAGTGAAGTGGAAGCGATAATACGTTAAATATTCGCGTGATGCAGTACATATTTCCGCTAATGTACTCCGCGACTTGCTCAATTAAACAGTAGGTACTTACACACTTCACGCGATCTGTGAAAAAGATCCAGGTGTATCTGCTAAGATACATACATATGAGATAAGATCAATATAACTAGCTTGTACATATATTTGTTCTGAAAGTAGAGAATCTTTCAGAGTGTTCTCTCTCTCTTCCTCTTCTAGCATAATAAATTTGGAAAGTCACATAATGGAATCATAAATTATCATTAATTATCATTATAACAATAAGTAAATCAAATCGTATCATATTTCAATGTGCATTTGAAATATGATAGCTAAAAACAGCTTTAAAAAGTGAAAAGTGGAAGCTTTATAAAATTAGCAATAACTGTGGGTAAAAAATCTACAGTTTTCGTTTAAATTAAAGAAAATCTTATTAATTGTATAATTTATGTGGGGATGTTTACTTTGGTAAAATTTCAGAATCTGACATATAGTAATGTTGAAAATACTTAGGATTCACTTTCCACAGTACTGTTGTCTATTTATTGGATTGATACGTGGTGTATAGTAGCAAAAACGAAACGAAACGAAACTTGAGTAATTGTAAATAGAAAAAAGCTACTGTGCGTGATGCGTGGCGTGTAATGTCTGTCTGAAAGGAGAGCGAGCAACGAGAAATAGAAATCACTATATATTCGCATATATGTATGTGTATAGTTAAATTAAGTATTTCTTTATGTCACGGAACAGGAAGACAAATTTTGTTACTATTTATATAGTAATGATATATGATATACAACGTATATCTAGTGCTGGCTTATTATATTTCCCAATAAATTATATGTACTTTCAAATCTAGTGATTGGAAAGGTAAACATTGACGGCATATAGGTATCTGTTAATCCTAAGATGACACCGACGGATAGTTTTCTGCTCGTCGGATGCAGGGTCCAGTTTACTCCAAAATTTAATTCATGCATACCTCAGAATATGTAAGCTTTCACTTCAGATTCTGATCTTGTTCTAATTTAAATTTCTCATCTTCAAGAAATTATAATACTTAGTAAGTAATCACGTGTAGGTTGATATTTAAGTTGAGTCAAGATGGACCCCATATCCACCATCCGAGGGTTATCCAAATTCAAAATCAGTAAAATGATGAATGAAACCCCTCTCTAATTTCTCGGGTACTACATATTTCATCCAAATCTCCCACGTCGACTGCAGAAAGTGATTGATTTAACTTGAAATGGCCCCTGGAAGAAAATGGAAAGTGTAAGGAAGTGAGAACTTTCATCAGTACAGATTATTCTGTTGTAATTTAGCTGGTAGGATACTACTTATTTAAAATAATATACACTGGCGCCATAATTGCAGGATTTCAGCGTGTCTTTCTCGACAGCGATGAGAAACCGCAAAATAAGCCCGCGCAAACCGTTCAACCAATGTCCTCAATTATAATATTACAGGTACAGGAAAGATTGTAAATGTTTTACATCTGTGGTTACAGAAATGATAGGTGTATCTAGCACAATTTCAAATTAATGGGTTCTCGGTGACTAAAGAAGGTCAGAACCTTTGTGGAAACACAAGGTTATCTGTTTCGAAGGACATCATCTGACTGGATGAGCTGTAAAATTCACAGAGTCAAATTAATTTTCGAATAACTGTACTATAGACCCTATCATTCGATCGGAAATGAACAGGAGAGTACTATGTCATTTCAGCAAAATTTGCTTCAAGAGTCGATCGCTGTTTGGCTTCTATGATCTTCAACCTATTCTCGTTCTTTCGCAACAGCTGAAACATAGCTTTCGATTTCAAGGAAGTCCTCGGAGAGTAGCCAAACCATGCCATTCTGCAGTCCGAAGGAAAAGTGTTGCGTCTTTCTATAGATACCTATAAAAAGTAATTGCAATAAAATACAGCAATGAACCATCAATGCTATTCATACTATTGAAATTTCTTAACAATTTCGGTGTTTTTTATACATGAAACTTAGAATATATTTACAGTGACTTTATTGTAATAAAGCAACGCAGAATGTGCCAAAACATGTGTCAACACAACAAGTGTCAATTATTAAATATTATATCCATTGTGCAGTATAATATACGTATGAGATAATTTTCAAGTTACCTATTGTGGTACATTTATGTATTGTTTTATATCATAAATATGAAATTTTTTAAATTTAATTTCCAATCCAGGTAATTGAGTGACTAATATTCCTACTTTTGCACGATATGTATATCTCTGTTTGCATACAAAATATTACAAGCTCGGTTTCATTTGACTAATACATTTTCTGTATAACTTGATATAGAAGTACGATACGCAACGGTGATTCTACACGACTAAATAAGTAGAAAACAGAATACATATTCTCTTGCAAGACTACGGTTTCGAGGAAATTGGTTCTGAATATTCTCCTGTTACGTGTCTATTTGACTAGAAACTGGCAGGCTGCAGCAGTAACTATGATGCGAATCCTTGTGCAAAAGTAAGTCCTAATTGTATGATACAATAACTTTTTTTCAAAGAAAGCGTTATTTTTCAGAAAATCGAGTTTGAAAATCCAAGTAGAATGAGTGCACTTGACTAACAAAAGAGTTAAAATCAAATTTCTCGAGAGCAATACCTCGATCGAAGATAAACATTCTAGCTTCGACTTATTTTTCCACGATGATTTATTTCATCCACAGTTGTTCCAAATTTATTCTTGCATTCTGTCAATATTCCTACGTGTATACGAGCGTAACAAATTTAATATTCAAAGTTATTTTCCCTGAAACCAAGGCCTCAAATCAAAAGATACTATATTTTCATGTAGAATTGCATCCTTTCGGAATCTATGCATCACCAGTTTGGCGAGGCCCTATGTAACTTATTTAGTAACAGATTGCTCAATGATGAATATTATTCAGACCTCAAAATGAACGAGTCGTCGAAAAACGGTCCCTTTTTATTTACCCCTCGCTGACGTGTTAACTTTGCACTCGCTATCAATGGAGCACATTGTCTTGAATCGGGGCTATCGTGGTAGTACGTGTAACTGAAGAAAAGGACTCGTGAACGGGGCAGAGGAAAAAAGATTCCCCGAGGGTGGATTGAGCACGAATTCCTGAAAGCCATCGCCCGATGCACCTGTGCCCTGCACGGTTAGGTTCTGCATTTTTCGCCTCTCCTCTGTATCGATCCTGTGTCCTTCTCTGTCTCTTCCTCCGAGCACGATTCCTTCTCCTTGTTCTGCTTGAACCGAAAGCTGACCACACTCGCCTCGTGTCTCGAAATCATTCCACGAGCCTACTCGTGTTCAAGAGCGCGAGCGACGAAGCATTCCTCGTGGAGAAGACGCGTGCCTGGCGTGTGCTTCTTTTCCCCCACCTCATTCCCATTAAAATCGGCGTTTCTCGTCTTTTTAATGCTCTGCGTCCAGTTTCCTCGAAGGCCGAGTAAATTTTATTTAAATTAGAGTTACAACCTTTTTCATCTTCACTGCTACTCAAAGTTTTCTTCCTTCGTTTAAATTCTATTTTCTAACAAATCTTCGATCACACTTCTTTTTCAATGTCCTGAAATATTCTTTTCACTTTCTGTCGCCTAAAATATTTAAATTACAACGAAGTTCACTGGTAATTATAAAAACTGTATAAAGATATGAATAAATTTGTAAGATTACAATTCCTGCGACCTGGTTTGTAGTAGGTTCAAGATTTAATGTTCGATGATGAAATCTTCTCGAAGACAAAGTTTCGTAAGAAAAAATTGTCACTATTTTGCAATAGAGATATGTTTTTCTCGATTAAACCGAGAATTATAGTTGACAGTCCTTTTGTTGAGTTCTTTTTCTTCGTGCTTTAGGAGAAGTATATATTATTTTCAACTACTGTAGCAAGTGCTCCAAAATTATATGCACTTTCAAAATACAATAGAGGTACGCTTCTCGGCATACAATGAAAAGAAAGCGCGTTTCAGATTGCAATACACGGCGTAGTGTACAACATAAATATTGATTAAGAGTCGAATTCTAAAGTAATAAGTTTGTGGAACAATGATTTCAAAGTATTAGTGAAGTACTCGTGGCAAACTCGAGCAAGTTCACGGGAGAAGAAAGTTGAAAGAGGACCGCAGACAGTGGTGGCGGTAGAAAGGGGAGAACGAATAGAGAGGAAGAGCCAAGAGCACCGTCACTTCGACTTCCCCTGCGGCAGGTTGGCAGCGACTAAATGATTTACCAAACAATAAATCCTCGGGGAGATACGATCGGATGCAACGCAGCCGAGCCTGGGAACGAGCAAACCGCTTACATCGCCTTACTTGTCCGCGAAAGCTTCTACTTTTTCAATTCCTCTTGGGCCTCCATTCTCAATCTCATTCCCTATACTCCAAAACACGGAATTTTTAGAATAGTGACAAACGATGCACGCCGATTACAAATCTGGTCGATGACATTAATTGCGGATCTTGCAGCAATTTTTGAGTTATGAAGTGCAATATATGTAACAAAAATTCTACATCGTTTGGTGCACGTTTCATGCAAATCCAATAACAAATGAGCGATTTATTGCAAATTTTGAACTTGCAACCATTACTGTTTTGTGCAATATTTTTTTTTAGGCAGCTCAAGATTTTAAAAATTCGCCAAAAATAGAAATAAAAATTTATCAACTCAATAACTACTACTTATTGCGGGAAAAATATATTTTTCAATTCGTGTTCTCTTTTTAATGTTATGTCAAAGTAATAATTTTATAAACTGTTTTTTTTCTGATTTACTCGAAGTTGGTAAAAATGGTGCTGCAAGGTCCTCGATTATTCTCATGCTTGCAAACTTTGAACGTGCCGTTTTCAAGTATAAATTTATTTTCCGTATAAGATCTTATACATACACAAAAGATTACAGAAATTATTGATCCAAAGAAAAATTGGACAATTATAAAAATGAAATTTTACAAACGATTCTAGCAATATTCTTCTCTCTAACATTTAAAATTGTGAATTTTATATATCCAAAATTGTTACCGTTACAGTGCTTAAAATTTTAAATAACTTAAACGATTCATAAGGGAAACGTGACAAGAAAAATATCAAAAAAACAATACAGGTTTAGATATACTGTATACGTTTTGACAGAACTATTAGTTCTGTGTTTGAAATAAGTGAAATTAAAAGGTGAACAATCGAGTTCTGAAATCATTAATTGCTTCACGAATTCAGCGGCGTTCATCCCCATGAAATTGAACGCCACGCGTATCACTGCGCACTTCTTAGATGGTGAAGTCACACACTGAACTGCTCCGTACGTAACGTTGGTAAGATGTAAGAGAAACAGTACGAACTTGATTTAATGCCTCCGGGAGTACTGCTGGAATCAGAAGAAACTGAATCTCGATGTACTGCACCAATCCTTTATAAAGTAAGAAAGTACACACTCCCTCGCTGTGGTCTGGCACCCTTCCTGGTATATCTCTTACTTTCGTGCGCTCTGTTTTCGTCGCCATTTCTCGTGCTGCACGCGGAAATATTGCGAGCATCGCCCGGGAATTCATTATAATAAATTACAGACCTTTCTTGTACAATGTTCTTGCACATTGAAATTGGGACGTGTCGAATAAATGAGAACACATTTCTTTTTCTTTGCTCCCTTGGGACTTTGCCAATTAGTTTCATATGTTTCGAGTTGTTTTGTAAATTAGGAATGCACATAAAGGTATTAGTAATATTTAAACTTTAGTTTTTATAAGTATTATACATAACACATATTAATTCATTTTAGAGGCACATATGTATATTTTGATTTTGTTGGTTCCATAGAATCTGTATTATGTGAGACACGAGAGTGAAAAGCTGAAAAGTATTTAACATTATTTATTTGGGAATTACTCCCTTTTCTTTACAAAAGTTTCTGTTTTGTACTACTACGCGTAACTTCGTTGAAAATAATTGTTTTCTTCGCACATCGTTGCGCTGGAATATTTTGAAACCGTTTCAGTAAACATTTCCTTTCATAGTTACGTCTATTTCTGTAATATGCTGGCTTTTACTCATAATCAAGTGAGTCATAAATGTGCCTCTACTGCATTGAAAACTCAATATTTTCCAAGTACTTGTGTTTGAAAATACTAAAACAATAATTCTAAGATTAAGGGCGGTATTCATAAACGTGTCTTAAGATTAAGCAAATGCTTAAGCATTCGGCATCCTTTACTATGCTACTGGGTTAGTAGAAGATGCCGCATGCTTAAGCATTTGCTTAACCTTAAGACACATTTATGAATACCGCCCTTAATCTTAGAATTATTGTTTTAGTATTAAAACTTGATTTTTTCAATAAAGCTGTTTGTGACATTCCTTGTTTTTTGAGATACACCATTGGAAATATTTTTTTGCACCACACGAATATTTAACTTGTTACGGCGTCCTATTGTACACTAGTTATTTAGCCTGTCACGGTAAGCACAATTTTTGTTGGAAACCCTCCCTAGAAACATGCTTCCATGCGAAATACGAAATTGTTCAACTTTTGGATGTCAGAGGGGTAGGTACCTATCTAATTGGTCACCTGAAAGACATTTCGAGGGGTCTAAGTCACATACGTGCCCTGCGCCATTTGAAACTCTCCTAGAAAGGAAATGCAGATTTTTTCAACTTTCGGGTACTTTTCCAGTACCTACAGTAGGTACCTGTCTCGTCTAGGGTGATGACATGGTATTTGCAAAGAAAGGAAAAGAAACTTACCAAAACTCACTGTACAGCAGTGCTTAAAACCCTTAGGGTCCATAAGATAAACAGAATACCTGTTTTAGACCGCAGGTACCACCCATTTTCAAATTTCTCAGGTTTTAATATTTTACGTCATCTTTGGGTACCCAGAAAGCAAGGAAATTTCAAGCTGAATTTGAACCTTTTAGGTCGCCGAGAACTACGAAAAAAGCCTCTGGACACATTTTACTAACAAACGAACAGACACCTTAAGCGTCTTATTATGTAGCATATTAATATTATAGTGTAGATATTCCATGATTCTTGACGACGTATTCACTGCTCGATGCTTAGCCAAAGTAAGTGAAACGTCCAAGCACGTTATGAACCAGATATCTATGATAATTATGCGCACCACGTGAATTTATGGGCAATGCAATAAATATTCTAGTAACGTGGACCTTATTTGCAAGAAGTGGCACAACTGTTATACCGTCCCGATGAAATAGTTTCGATCTTTCACAGCTCCTCTTCCTGCATCCCACGCCCTCCGTGTCCCCTCCCTCTCCACTTCCGCCCCCTTTTTTCTCCATTCATCCGGACACCGTTGGTTATCTCGCTCCCATTTCGCTTTACGTCTTTGTACATAATGCTCTTTGTACCGTCCGCCCGTAGCAGCGGCGGCAACAGCAGCAACGGCAGCAACAGCAGCAGCAGCAGAAGAAGAAGAAGAAGAAGAAGAAGAAGAGGCGGCGGCGGCGGCGGCGGCAGCAACAACGGCAGCGTTGCACCGCCGATGCATCGGTCTGCGCTCCACCCTCCTACTTCTTCTCCACCTTCGTGGAAGGTGGATCTGGTTGCGTTCGTCGACCTCGGTCGATCATATGGGCGCCCCTGCGTACTTGCACGTGGGTGGCACGAATTCTTGCAGATCGCTTTCGAACGTTCCTCGCGGAAGATACTCCCGGCTTCTCTTGCTTCTGATCCCACTCTTGTTATCTGCGAGTCAGCGGAATCGATTGACCTGTTGCGAATAGATCAAGATTAGCGAGCAATCGGCAGATTCTGTTTGGGTGTAATATTAGGGTGTAATGAATATAGGGGGAGTATTAAAGGTGGAGAGTTTGTTTTTACTTTTAGTATGTCAGAGTCGGATTAATAAAATTGAGATATGTACTTGGAGTGGTTGGGGAATGAAAGAAGAATTGAAGGTTGTGTTTGATATTATTATTAATCATCTTTATTACTCAGGAAAGACGAAGACTGAATATTTACAGGGGCCCTAGTCAATAAGAGAAAAGGCAAAACTGCAGTGGTAACACTAAAATACATTTGTAAAACTAAACTAAAATACACACAACAGAACACACATCGTTTCTGAATAGAATGAATTCTATAGTGTATAGAGTATGCATAGATCATCGTGAGTTAGATAAGAAAATAAAGCAAACCCAATTCCCAATCCCATTCGTCCAACATGAGATCGACGAATTAAAGAATGCGCGTGCATATTCGTTAATTTATTTGGAGAACGGTTTCTTCCATTTGCTAGTTGCGAAAAGTAGTAGAAAGTATACGTCCTTCGTCACGCCTGGTGGGCAGTACGTATTTCTTGAAATACCACTCGGTTTGTTTATTAGCCTAACGAAGTTTCCAAGATTCATTGACGAAATCTTTCCAGATTATATTTAATATGAAATAGTAGTTGCTTACATATATAGATGATGCCAGTCATCGAAGATTCTATTGACGAGTTACAAAAAGTATTAAAACTAAATTGACATGAACATCAAATCCTACAAAACATGAATCGAATATTTAGGTAATGTATTAAGTATTAAGTAGTAATAAGAGCGATTGGGCTCCAAAAAAATAGGAAATGTGGAACAAATCGAAGTCAGATATTACACTCCACTGTTAGAGAAAATGTCGAAGATTGATTGTTATGTTCCATGTACGGCAGCTGAAAAGAACTCTTGGAAAATAATGAAACATTGACTTTGATACCATAGGGAGGCCTTCCATTGTGCATCTTATTACGTAGGTTACGTTAGATGCATAACAAACACTATATGTATAGCAAAGCTTATCAATACCGTGAAGGACCCAGTTCCTGATCACATAAAATGCAAAGGGAGCAGTTTCTGATCAACCTAAAACATTTTACTATGAGCTATCAAATGTTTGATATAAATTTAAAAATACTTCATAATAATTTAATAATTTTTTGGACTGTATCGTGATAACCTTATCATTTGGTATTTATATAATAATCTGATCAGGAATTGGGTTCTGATCAGGAACTGGGTCCTTCATCTTTATAATCGATGACTTTCTGAAATTCACATGAAGAGTGTCATTGCTAAAGAAATTATTAGTAAATTCAACATCCAACGACAGTAAATTTGTGAATGACATTGGCGAATGGAATATAGCGAGGGAAATATGTAGTGTTGAAAGGGCAGGGGCGCATTTGAAGATTTGGCGCCCCTATGTTAACAACCGTCTGCCGCCCTTTCCGCGAAATATCATCAAATATTTTGATTTAAAAGAGTCGGGACAATTTCAAAATTAACTGAGTATGGCAACTCACGTCTGAGTCATTGGTAACTTGTTATGCAGAAAAGCTGAATTGTTTTTAAAGTTGCCTCAAGCCTCTGTGTTCTTCCAATTTCTTTCGCTCAAAATTTTTTGCTTTCCAAAATTTATCGCTCCCAAAATTGGTTGCTCCCCAAAATTTATCCCTCCCCAAAATTTACCGCTCTAGGCTGCAGCGTACATTGCCTATTCCCAAATCCGCCCCTGAGGGAAGGGGTCAGTGTCTACGTCAACCGAATTCCACGATTATTTCCAAGAAAAAGGAATTGAAAGTATACTGGTTACGACAGGTGTTTCGTAGAGGGAATGCTCAGGTGGGCTAAACAATACGCGTTAAATTATTTGTAACTGTTTCGGTGCTGTAAACACATATGTGCCTCAAGTTAGTACACGCAGTCTGTGCAAGGAAGGCTTATAGTCGTTCAGCCATGATGGTTAAGAAATACGACCTGGAGGATTTCCACACACGCGTAGGCACTTGAATCTTACTGCTTAAAGGGTTAAACGACCCAGATCTGTCGTACAATCAATTTGACAAGGTGTAAGGATGCGTTAACAATACTTTGCATGATGGAATTAGGTTTGGTTTAACAGTGTTTTTGTTCAAATCACCTAATACGTCGTAAATTTCCAGTAAACTTGGCGATTTTTTTAAAATTCTTTGCAATTAATTTCTCTATCGATCTGTCCAGCCGGAATTTTAAATTTCAGATTTTGGACAGATCTTTAGAGACTTTAATTGCGAATAATTTAAAAAAAATTCGTCAAGTTTACTGGAAAATTATGACTTGTAGGGTGATTTGAACAAAAAATGGCATTATGTACCACTGTGCCGACGCACAAGACTTCTGTCGATCTTTAAGCCGGGCCCACATTTGTTACCGCACCGTTACCTATCTAACGATATTTTGTTACTGCATACTGTGACTCGTCACTTGGTTCGACTGTTCGGAAGATTGTCTCCGAATCGTCCGACATCTAGGTTACCACGACCGGTCAGATAGGTAACAGGTCGCGGAAGCGGAACGCGGTGCGGTAACAAATGTGGACCCGACTTTACAGACAGTTTCCTAACTTCGGATGCTAGCACCAGTAGGCCATGAAGTTATACACACATTTGCCACCCTAGGCTGCAGGGTGCTCGCAACAATATCTGAAAAATATGTTTTTAATTCTACTCATTTTTCATTTCATAACTGTACGAATTGTTTCATAATCCCCTATCTATACTTGCACACTCACAGTTTTAACCCTTTGTTATCACACAGGGTGTATCATACAATAGGATATATATTTTCCAATATTTTTGTTAATTTTTAGACCTTAATAATGAAATTTAAGAATTTGGTGAATTTTAACAACACAAAACATCGCTTTACGCAAACAATGGGGACAATAACAAAATATCAAAGTTCTATCTATGTGCTTTCTCAGAAGCAAGTTTTTCAACCCTAACCACATCTTTTTATCCCAGATTACATTTAATTATCAATAATTAATTTCGAAATAAAAACCCATCAGGTTCATTAATAAGAAACCTGCAATCCAGTTATTTCCTGGAGTTACTCGTTAAACTTCTCGAACGGTGCACGCGTAACAATACCTACCTTTCCACGTTCAAGGGTAATTACACTAATCCTTCCAAGGATGCCAATTGATCGTTCACCGTTCATCCCTCGGAAGCGTTAGATTTACTGCTTAGCCCTCGAGCAAGCCTGTCCACGCACTCGACACAACAACGATCAACACGTTCCATTTCTTGTTCCCTTTGTGCGTGACGAAAGCAATGGTAGAAACTACCAGATCCGCATTAACTCGACACCAAAAACTCAGGTGCACTTAAAACGACACAGAGAACGGCTGTGAAAGGGCCAGTCGCGAAGCAGGAGTGTACGGGCGCATTTTAATTCGAGCTTAGAGTTCGTTAGCGGTCAGAGCGATCCCTAAGACGACAGATCCCCAACCGAGTCTCGGCAAAGCTGGGTTAAATCGAGATTAAAACTGCGTCTGGGCACCGGCTTAATCTAGTTTTTAATAGCCGATTATCCTACAGGCTTTAGCGGGAAAGCCGTCGAGAGCAGCGAGAACTCGTTTTGAATTTTCGCGCGTCCCTTCGACGCGGTCAGAAGGGCTTGTCCAGAAGTATCGAACCAAAAGAGCCGAGAAACATTAATTTTCCAGCTGAAATTTCATTCACCGTCCAACTTCCAACCATAACGCGTGCGGTCACTGAATGACCGTCGCGTCGCCTCATTCACCAATTATTCCTTTGAACCCTCCGCCGACACGTGCCCTTCCATCGGCGTTGACAATTTTTGGTAAACTGGCGGATCACGCTTGACCAGTCGTTTCTCGTGCTGAGATTCAAACACAACTGGGCGGAGGATATACAAATACTGCTGGGCGGAATATGCAGGCAAAACGCCAGATACTATAACCTTATAGTTTTTATTAAAAAAATTCTCAAAGATGGCGTTGAAAAACGAGTAGTGACGCTAGAGAACCCTCTTAAGTAATTCTTGGATGCTTGGTACCTTTTCTTCTGATTCTTTTTCGGGCTTTTATCTTCTTCTCTAGCATTAAACTGTAATGTATAATACACGATGAATAAGATAAATCTCTATATAATATTCGACACTTATTTATCTCGAAATTCTAATAAACTATGACGTAGCATATTAAGAAAATCGATTTTCAAAATCCGTCGACTAAGTAGGCGTGTGCTTAGCTAATTGTAAGAATGTGCCCTTAAATTGGACTACCTGTTCAGTGATATACTATATGAAGGGTAAGAGGAATGTCCATTTTTCGTGATTTTGCGATTTATAGTATATTTTGTTGGTGGCAACTGGGACTACAGAACTGTCGAATCACAAAAGGTTATAAAGTTCGAATACCCCCGCAAGATAACCGGTTAAAAACAGAAAATAAGCTTCTATCATCAAGGTAAAACAAGAAATTATTTAAGAAAATTCATTAAACCTTATTTCTTTCCTGGTGGACTAAAATATTGAATATTGGGCCATTTCCTGTTTTCCCTTTACCCTTCATATACAGTCAGTCACGAAATTCAACATGCACTCCATAACTTTGGAATACTATAAAAAGCAGTTTTAATAGTTTCAGGCATTGTGATGAAGATTGGTGTATGTGAACTTTTGTTTACACTCACTTTATACTTAAATAAATAGAATGAGACAAAAGAAACAGATTATGTCTCTAACAAAAAATTATGTCAGAGATGATATTGATAGTATCAAGTTCTGTGGTTATGACTTTATTAGACTTCACACAATCAAATGACCGTTAGAGCGTTAACACATTTGCTTCTCAGAATTTCAGCCAATTTCAACGCCTTAATGATACATGACTGTAGTAGTTTAGAAAAGAATAGAAGTTTCGAGTCCGGAAAAAGCGCGACTAATCACAGGGTTTGGCTAAACAAACTACAAGCCTCAAGGTATTTAGGAATACAAAACAGCGCCTTTCTGTAGTAGGCTAACCAGGATAAACCATAGACTAATGCTTGGTAGTGTGTCTAATCAAACTTTTCAGCTTATTTCCTACTTCCACACGCCACGAAAATTATATGAAGGCACTATTGTGGTGAGAAAAGGTATTAGACTATAAGCATGGGAAAATAAGGTCTTCTTGTAAAATATGTTTGTATCTTTAAAAGTTTTCAAAGAAATACCAAAAATATTTTTAATAATCGTCATAATTTTTACTGGTAAAAAATAGAATTAGCGATTATTATGTATTGAGAAATACCAAGTCAATATCAATTATTTTCAAGCCTCGCTTAATTTATTTTTTAATTTTCATCCTCTTCTGGTTCTCCCCATACATCGATATTAAGGAGGAATAGGGGAATGAACTGAATAAAAAACGAGGATGGACATTAAAGGACCCTTTGCTAGGGAGAAGGAAGCTGGAGATGAAAAAAAGACAAAGGGAAAAAAGAAGAAGCGTTCCTCGCTGATCATTTATCACGAAAGGGATTCTCACTCTATATAACCGGAATATGAGCGCCACACCCTTCTTCCGGCACCTCAATCTATCGGTTGTGGACGATTTTCGAAGACATTCGAAACCTCTTTTTTTTTATTCTTCATCGTCCGCTGAGAGCTTCAATAAGCACCCCTAACGACGTCTCGCCACACCCCCACGGAAAATCAAAGATTTCCCCTCATTTCGCGAGACTCCTCAGTTGAACAGTTTTATAGTCGAAAAGATGAAGGTAGAAAAGCTGAACAAATCGAAATTTTTCGTATCTTTTACAGGAACAATATGGAGGGAACAGGTATTCTTCATTGAAATTAAGTTCTTGAAGTAATCGCTCACAAGCAGGTGTTTCATAAAAACTCCATAGTAAACAGGATAGTTTAAATGTAGGTATACAGAAAAGTTACAATTTCGATTTTAATTAAATTTCTAATTAAGAATTTTAACATGCCATAAATTCTCTTGATATAAATTGTATTTACAATAAAAAATAGTTAAATGCATTTAATATTGATTGTGTACCCACCACAAACACTAAACAAACTAAATTAAATTAAATAAGTAAAAACAACAATACCTTGCAATATTAATTATAGTGATTTCATTCTGCCAATAAACTCTTATCATATTTCGTTTTCATTGCAATTAATTTAACGTTTCCATAGTACATCTTGTTTCTAAAATTCATCGCTACATAAAATCGTCTATAATAGAGGTAAACACTTAAAAAAAATGCGGAACTCAATGAGTGAAAGTGATTACTGAAGTTAGCACGGGTATCAGGAAGTTAATTAGTGTACAATTGGTGACAGCTTGTTCGTAAGACCAGTTTAAGTAAATTCTTCAGTAGAAGTTGTTGTACATATCTACAATAGAACTTGTTGAAGTCACTAGAAATCGTATCGGCGTATACGCCAAGTGTGAAGTAAACGTAACAAGACCGTTGGAAAAAGTTCCTGCTACGTGATCAGACTTCAATTATTTCAAGGAAATGATTTACATTCAGTGTTTGAAACCCTTGTACCCATATGCGAGTTTACTAAGGCTATTTTTGATAATAAACTGAATCTTATGAATTTTTGAGACAGTTTTTTAAGTTCTCATATGATTTTCAGGGTAAAAATGGTATTGTTCAATTTTTGTTGTTCAGGGATTTCTAGTTAATGTATGACAGTCGTGGTATGCTCTTTAGTCACTGAACAATCTGTAGACTTATCAGTGTCCTTTAACCACCAGTTTAGAAGCATTTTGTACTTTTACTGTAAATCAATAATATTAGAAACTTAAGTTATCTACTTATTCCCCTTATACAGCCCAATCTGTAGTTGACGTTATTGCTTGGAAGTCGATTATCTTACGTGAAGAAATAAATTGAAAATATAGTACCTATACAATTTTTTTCATTGCGAAATTTTGTTTTTACAAAACATCACTTGTGACATTCATAGCGCAAGAAACTTTATTCTACTATTTTGGTTTAGGTACTCGGTTCATACAGAATTATTAATTTCCCTATTTAAGTAAGCAGTAATTACGACTCCCCCTACATATATTATAATACTTCACAATATAATAAACTTGACTCACATCATTTAAATTTTTTTATATACTAATATGTTGCATATGCTATATATATGTATTTTAAATAGAACATCAACAAATGTTATTATAATTATTAAATTTCTATGCCTGATAACGAAATAAAATATTAAATTCATAATATTGTTTTATAAGTAATCAAAGTCCATAGTTACTTTCAACGAAAAAAAGATGTTATCTATACATATATTGATAACATGTCATAGCATAATATCTTTCATGGCCCCTTCTCACTCGTGACCTGCACGACAGAGTTGTATACGTGCAGCGAATAGTGCACGGCGCATTCGATCAATGTGCGATTACTGATACGTCCTTAAGAAAGAATTTCAAAACTTTGGCAAGTGAGATAGATACGTACAAGTCACATTTCACATTTAAAGAAACATTATTATAGCTATGTAGCTCTCAGAATTGTATTAAGAAAAATTAAAAAAAAAACGATGAAATGTGTAATCATTTTGGGACACTTAGTGCAAACAGATTGTGCACAATACTCGCAAAAAATTGAAGCGAAATTAGTTACAGAGTGAAAATTTTCTCCGTAGATTAATATAATAATTAGTACCTTGACTCAACAAAAAATATGAATATTTAATGGCATTGGAACAGTTTATACTTTAAAGATACAATCGCCGAGTTTATATTCAATATTTTATAAGTCATATGTTTTCAGTATCCAGTGACTCGCAGATTTCTTCACGGAGAATTATTTCTAATAAATGCAATAACAAATTGGAAAAATAGCATTCCCTATGTTGAATACATACAAACATAACCCAGAAAAAATTTCAAATTTAAGCATTTCATTGTGAATACAGTGTCCAAATAATTGAATAAAAATATCATGCAACCTCTAGAATAATGGATTCCGATTGTTTGCCTAAGTTTCTGGTATTCTGATAAGTCGATACGGAAAACGAAAGCTCTTTACCACGTTTAAAATCAGTAATTAGAATACGTTAAATAAGTTTAGCTGAAGGAAGTGGCGCCAGTGAAGACGTAGGCTCTCCATTGTCTTTTCGGGGACGAATTTAATCGTCGTCCCTCGAAAAATAAGATCGACAGAGATACTATTTGGGTCTGGGGACAATCGGGGATTCAACGTCTTAATTAGTACTCCGATCCACGAGCCACCGTGATCGAAACGTCAGATCTTCTCTGCTGCGGGTATACCGCATTCCCTCGTTTAAGATATTATCGAAAAACAAATTCCTAAAATCTCCGAAACATATTAATACATACTGAAATACGCTCGTAAAATACGTAGGTAGTTAATAATTACAGTAGAGTTACATAAAATTGATTTATATGTTTTAAATGCGTGTCCAAATTTGAATATTGTATTTTATAAATTTCAAAAAAGATAAAATTTTAATATATAATGTAATAACGAAGAATCAATTTGTCTTATTAAAACACATTTACATTTAGAGAAATTATAAATGCATTATTAAAGTTCTAGGTGTTGTTATTTCAATAGAAATCATGTACTACCGCACAAACAATTAGGCATATTTATAAGAAATAGTAATTTCTCTTTGAACATAGTTAAGTAGATGAATGTTACAAGTCACTATCTTATTGTCAACGAATACAGAGCATCTTAAGTGCCAGTAATTACGAAAATAGCCCGAGTAAAAATTTTGAAAAATGGAATTTACTACCTTTTTTATTCAACACACACAAAGACAGGAGTTGAAACATCTCAAAACGGAAATATATGACTCAAGCCCCCTTTGTAATAAAATAAAGCAGTTCATAAGAAATCGGAATTATTGAAAAATTGCGATTCTCTCATTTTGATTACCAATAAGTACCTACACGATTGTTATTAAAAGACTCGATATTCAACTTGAGAGATTATTTTACGACTCTTGTGCTGCAAACTGCACACAAGGAAAAGGTCGTGCAATTATATTGCGACAAATTAAAACTAAGAAACTTGGTACACAAAACTTTCGAGTGGTACTGTACGTGTGAACGAAATAAATGTTAAAGGAAACGAATAAACGTAACAAATCATCGGTACATCTGATGCAATTTATTTCAGATAAATGAGATAATGTTAATTGCCCTATTAAAGCACAATTTCGGGAAGTCGGATAAGGACGGCTCGGATGGGTTGGTTAGATAATAGCCCTTGGAATTTATTACTGTTTTCTCGCAAGGGACGTCCCTCCCTTATTTGTGGGTTATTTTACGTTCTTTTCTTATACATTGACTACGTTCTCTAAATATATTTCCAAATTTCTGACGCAGCACAAGAGTTTAGCGCATTTGACATTGTGTTGGTGCAAAAAATCTAATACATATGAACGTCGATCAAAAGTTATCTGCAAATTAAAATTATGAGAGATGTATGACACATTTATAAATAGGAGTGAAAAATATTTCGAATTATTTATAATGTGTTAACAATTCATAAACAACATAGAATTTTATTTTGTATTCTCCGCTAACAAGGGAAGATCCCGAACCCGGAAATTAATAAAATTCTGAAACTTTGTGGATAATAAGAGACGGACGTTTCTAGAATATTCGAAATTTAAGTCCTGTTAACATTTGTAAGTCTTCAGAAACGGACGTTCCTAAGTAGAACATACGAAACTTAATTCCCAAGAACACTCGTAAGACTTAAGAAACTGAGGTTCCTGGAACACACAAAATTTAAGTCTTGAGAACATCCGTAGGACTTTCGCGACCAACGTTTCTACAACATTCGAAATTCAAGTCTTACGAACATCCTAAGCAGGTATGTTCACAATGGACGTAGAACATTCGAATATAAACTGGACATGAAACGGACGTCCTTGGGATGTAGTATAGTGCTATCTGGGAAGTGTTTAAAAAAATTTATTCGGAGTACAGCGAATGCAAAATTATAATAACGAGGATGTATGTATGTATCAAGGATGTAGGACGTGCAGACGTCGTTTGGTTAGATGGACGAAGAGGAAGGATTCGATCGTCCCTATCACGGAGGGCCGCGGATCTTGAGTTACTAATTAAGACACCGGCGGATCGGCCATTGTCTTGCTAACAAAAAAACCTGCACACACTTCGCTCGCCGCTCGGTTTCGTTCGAGTGTTTGTGATTAAATCAGCACGTCGGATCGAACGAATTAAGTCTTCGGCGTGGGTGGACCCAATCGAAGAGAATCAGAAGGACCAAGGGGTCGTCCTGACTCTCCTCTCATCCGGCTCTATCGCACGTGCAAAAGCGGCGAGCACAAATAAACGTGAACGAGGGGACATTTGCATGTTTAATTCCTTCGTAGAAGCTGAATCTAAACGTGCAAAACGAAAAATTCATTCGTACCGTTTTAATTAGCATGCATTTTTTTCAGTGGTTCGTATAATGTTGCCCAGTCACAGTATGAATATTTGTAAAAGTAGATCATTTAAGTAATATGTGTACAGAAATGGGCTTAATTGGTCGGCTGGGATTAAAAGATTTAAATAAATATAGTGTCAAGAAACAATTTGTATTGTTTACATTATGTATAGTCGACTTAATGTGTATTGAGTACAGATTAATATGTTTTCTACACAAAAATCAGTTTCAATTTATAAATGCCACGAAACAGTTGACACTGTAAGTATTAGAAAAAATAGGTTCGGCTATTTGAAATATACATTGGCATTTACAGAGCCAGATTAAGTATTTGGACACTTTTTAAAGCAGAATAACTTTTTTAAAATTCGTTCAAACGACTTGAGTTTTTTTGAGAAGGTAGAAGGATTAGTTTACTAGGTGGACGTGTTTTGTAGTTTGGAAACTAATAACTTCTCAAAAAATCTCAAGTCGCTTAGACCATTTTTAAAACAATTAGGTATTCTATTTTAAAGGATGTCCCAATACTTTTGTTCGCCACTGTAACTGAAGAATGAAACAGGGAACAGGATAATAACTAATGTCAGACGTATGCACTAGTCGAACAGCAGTGAAGACGGTAAAATAGGGAATTTAATTTGACCAATATATTAATTTGCGTACAAAGATGTGCTGATTCATGTAGATATGATTCTGTCTCATTTGAATGTTGAAATTACGGTTTATTGAATAATATCGTGCAATATGTAACTATAGATGCAAGTATATTTAATTCGTAATAAACATGTAGATATTTTCACTATTTTAAATATTCTATTAATTGAATAAATATTGTACACATATCAAAGAATATATTTATCATTACTTATTCAATTTTCTCTTCAACGACGCAGTTTGCAAGTACATATACGTTTTTCACAATGCTTCAAATGTATTTGGCATTATTTCTAAATTTAACCGTTTCTCTTTTCTTTCTACTTTAACACTTCGAGTACCGTAAGGTTTTGGGAAGTGACCCTTCAAATCAGTCAGCCCTTTCCGAGCGACCACTCCTGCTGAGAGAGTTTTCTTTAACTAGCCCCGAGCAAACATTCCTGGGCATTCGGACAACACTTTCGGTGCTTTTCAGAAGATATCGGCGCGGAAACACGGCAAAACCATCCCCACGATGCAAATCCCTCGGTGAGAAAACAGGCCGACGCCATCCAACGTGTTAATAAAATTCTCTTTAGCAAGATTGACTCTCCTTTTTAGCGAAGAACAAATCATTTATAATATGTATAAAAGCTTAGTTCCTAAACGAGACAAACTGACGTAGCAATTAAAAATAGGGGAATCCGTTCAAATGATCGAAAATTTGAATAATTGTTGTTTATTGATATTTAAAGAAATTTGTCAGCTCCATGAGACGAAATTAGTTAAATCATGGTTATAGTTAAACTATATATTATTTCAATGAAATTTTGAATATACATCACATACGTCTTCGATTAGATTATAGGCTATTTATAAATATGCTATCTAAAATACTAAATAATAATAATAATAAATCCCTGGTGAAACCGGATAATGGGTCAGCTAGTATTCCATAAATCAAAAAACAGGAGAACGATTATATCGTTGGATTCGTGGACTTGTTGGTAAAACTGACCAGGTTATATTTTTTAATTTTGGGCAAATTTAAATTCAATAAATTAGGTATCTAATAATTGATAGCTATTGCAAAATATACGTAAGTTTTTCCCCACATGGATTTTTATTAATCTATTGTCGTAAGAAACTTAAAAAGTAGGTAATTGCTTCCATCAATCCTTAAGAATTTTAGGACGGAATGATGGACTTGGTTAATTTTACCAACAAGCCAACGATATACCGGGAGATAATAAAATCCGCAATTTCATAGCGTTCTCTCGTCGAACATGGCAATTACTCCAGGTCTTAATTGCCTTGTAATAAATCAAGCATATTCTGTGCAACGAGAAGAACGAGTGTTCTCCTGGAGGGAGTGAAATTGACATAGCACGTTTTTAACCAACTATGACATTTTCCCAGATCGTAATTTCGTTGCAATAAATCGTCGATGTAGTGTGCGAGAAGGAGGACGAATATTTGCCTGGGGAGAATGAAATCGACGCCTATGAACGGCATACGTGTGTCTGTCTACTCCGCTGCGTCTCCTGCACCGACCACACGGCTGATCTTTGTCTTGTAAACGAAGCCACGCTGATTCGTATCCGGACGTTGATAAATTCCCCCGCAGAGTTTAGCAGTTCTTCGCGGAGACTTGCCTCGAGGCCCGCCGCTTATCCTTCCTTCCCATTCAGTACGGAAGGACGAATGGACCTGGCACCGCGCATCCTCCTCCGACGAGTCCAGTAGGAGAGGGAACGAGAGAAAGAAGACTTCGTGGGAAACCGCTCGTACGATCCCTCGAGTCGGCTGATCTTCATTCACAGACTCTCCGTTCTCGTTAAGAATGTGTACTCTGTCGTGTGTTTATTATTAACCCTTCAAACCGCGTTTCGCCACACGGTAGCGCATCTTTTCCCTTTTCTCCATTTCGAAGGTCAGCGAGGTTAATTGGCGGGAAGTACCTACTTCGAAATCGATCTGATTTATGATTGCCTTAACAGATACATTCAAATGATTTATTTCGACAGACTTATATATATATATACATATGTATACAGTTGTGGGCTAAAGTATTGCTACACCCTCTAAATCAGAATACCTTTTTTCAAATTGGTCCAACAACTTGTGTTTTTTTTTTTAGAAGCTAGAAGGATTAATTTACTATATAGCTGACACTGTTCGTGTGTTTGAAAAAAATGCAATTGGTCGGCATAGCGTAGAAAATAGTGATGGCCCCTTTTTGCATTTTTTATCTGATTGTAAGCTTGTAATGAAAATTTAAAAACCCTGTTTGTAGATTTAAGTAAGTTGTATACATGCTGGATATTTCATCGAAATCGGTTGATGCATGAAGCAGCGACAGGCATCGAAATATGTAAAATGTTCAGGTTAATTACAGTTACCTATAGGCCGAAAACTGTGATTTCCACCACCTTTTAACTATTTCTAGTTCATAGCTACGTTACCCGATTTCGCTGCATTTTTCACCATGTATCTAGAAAATGTACAAAATGTAGTTTTTAAATTTTCATTGTAGGTTCAGATAAAAAAGTTGAAAAACGACCTTTACTATTTTTTTTTTGCTATTCCGACCAATTGCAGCTTTTATTCAAAACGACGAAACGCGTCAACTAGTAAACTAATCCTTCTAGCTTCTCAAAAAACTCAAGTTGTTTGGACCAATTTTAACAAAGTTATTCTGTTTTAAAGGGTGTCCAAATACATTTAAATACCAATTTCGGTAAGAAAATATTTATCCCTTGGATGTCTGGGGTCACAAGTGACCCCAAATAGAAATTTGAATATTTCAAAATTCACTTAACGTATCCCAAAAATTCTTTTGTATTTCTCTTTAGATATCTTGAGAGGAAATATTTACAGCATATGGTTTCCATTTACAGGAACAAAATCAAAATTTGAGAGTTATTATGAAATGTCTACTAAATCAGTCCTTGCTCATTATATCGACTTTTTTTAAAATGCCCTTATATCCATTACAATCGTTACATATAATTCTTGACGGATGGAAATCATAGTTTATATCTTAACTATATAATTACCACAGAATGTAATTTTTGCGATTGACAACAGCTTTCTATAATAATTCTTCGCAATTCGAGAAGGTTAGTATTACCCTTAAAATTTCATTAAAAAAGAAAACAACGATCCCAAAACGGTGCACATTTTGAATTGTATTAAATTAATAAACTTTTGTATTAATAGACCTATAATTTAATAATTGACTTTAGTATTAACATTTCTATTTCCCTATTTCTATACGTTCCACACTTCTTGCCATGGAAGGAGGTATTTTCGTTCCCATCAACATTTCTTCTTCTTATTTTAGCATGTAAAACTCACCCCAGCATTGGTGAATTCCTCCTAGCACTTCCTACAACCACGTTATAGATGCAAATTCCTTTACCTCTACAACAGAAGCCTTATTTCAGACAACAAATAAGAAGCACATCGCTGCTTTACTTATTCCTGTGCGATTACGTAACTCGCCCTGCGCAAGAACTTGTTCTTTAAATTACGAGACATGCGTGCTCGAAAAGTCACGCTCACTATCATGGCGCCGCGCGCGATGTATTTTCTGTCTGCTCGACGATTATGACTTATTCACGGCTCTTTCAGTAACTTATTAACAGATGCATCGCATTAAGAACGTCGCGACTGGCGCGAGACTCCATACCTACCCACTAACTTCGAATTAAACGCCTCTAATAAATTGGCTGCTGATAAATGCATAGGGATTGCAGTGAAAGTAAAGGAGGCTCATAAACTGATAGCTTATAAATATTCATAAGCAATAATACTGCAATTAAATCTGTTGATGGTTGCAAATCAATTACTGCGAGCGCAATTAAGTAATGTTACCCTCTCGTGTGGTGTCTAAATATAATGGACATCCTTATAAACTTGTATCCCGAAGTTTTGCATAATATTATCATCGATTATAACAGTGTTACACATGTTTCTAGAGAGCTGAGTTTGTGTACAAAACTTTTTTATTATTTGCAGCATTATCCACGTATGTAGAGGAAAGGTGAGATAGTTGATCACAGTTTTTCTTTTTTATTAAAATAATAATAATGGTTTGCTTTGTTTGTATTTAATTATTTGAGTTGTGATATAAACTGATGTGATCATGTATCAACTATCCCACCTTTCCCCTACGTATAATTAAACTCACACACTTAATTGATTGAACATTGCTTAGAATAATAACAAATAATTTAATACAAATCACTTATATCAATTAAATTGCAACATAGACAAATGGTAATGTTACAAACGCGCTGCAAAAGAATTCTTTGTATACGTGATAGAAAACTTTATCTGTTTGTGTGATTATGTATAATTACTAAATTACATGCATTTGTAACCGCTACCCAAAAGTATAGGATTCTATTGTGGCTTCGGCCTGTTGGTTTAAGACTTGTACGTTTTTCTTTAACAGCCTTCATCGACATCCAAGATTTCCAGTGATGTGACGATGGGATAAGGGGTGATTTGTGGTCAGCGGTTACGCGCTTATTTACGTCTAGCTGTGCCAGTCACGCGATCTATCCCCTAACATCAAGCTCACGATATACATACATCGTAACAAAACCACAAAATGCTGACTAATTTATTGTATAACACCTTGGTCCACTTTAAAGTTTAAATGTGCAATCTTATCACATACTGCTTCAGAAATACTAAGTTGCTGAATACATCTGTTTTCCAGGTTACATTTCGAGTTTAAATAGGACTAAGTACGGCCACAAAAATGGTTTCAATGGAAACAGAAATCAGTCTATTTAGTAAGTGCAGCTAATGGGTTTTAACACTCAAGATTTTCACAAATTTTTTTAATAAATCGAAATTCACATCTACTAAATCTACCAGTTCGATCCTCCTGTAACTTTTACATATAGATAATAGCTAAGCATTGACTCTGTATTCCAGATTTTTTTCGTAGGTGTCGCTCAAAAACACCCCCCCCCCAAATTAATTCTTTTATTTCCACCCTTAATGATTGATCTGCAATTTTGAAAAAATATATGTACTAAAGATAAAAAGTACTTAGCACGTGTATTTTGAAGCATTCGAATATCTTAAGTAGTTGTTAAGAAAAACATCTTAAATGTCTCTCAGTGTTTTTTTAGGCAAAGAGCATTTGTATGTAAATTTTATAATTGGTGCTGGGACCTTTATTGAAATTTTGCCAAGTTCGATGTACAATGTGTAATCTTCCTGTTCTCCAATGACATATAATATATTCAACAAACTCGAATTGTTTGTGGAATCAACTGTCTGTTTTGATGTAAGACTGTGTGCTTGAGTTTGAAGCAAGAAGAAATAACTTTTGAGAGTGTTAAAACTTAATCGATTTATTTAACTCACATAATCCAGGTTCAACTCTATAATACCTTCACAAATATCAGATCCTTAGTTAGGTTTAATATCAATCTCCTTTTTTTAACTAAAAACACAACCCTTGGGAGAAACGTTAGTTTCCTATCAACTTGAAAATTTACTATCGAATTTCTGTTGTTAGGAAACTTTGGGGTGTTCTATGACCGTGGGCGTCCGCAGGGGGGGGGGGGGTTAAAAGGGGCAGTTGCCCTCCTGGCTTTTGAGAAAAATCGCTAATTTTTCAAAACTGATCTTTATACTAAAGAGTTTATACTAAAAAAGGGAATATTTTTAAATTTCAGTTTTAAATTTTTAATTAAATTGGCACTATAAAATGGGTTTAAAAAAGCAAGAGGGGTGTATTTTTCTTTACCATCATCCCAAAGTTACTCCCCCTCCCCTTGGCAAAAAGTCTTCGGACGTTCCTGTGATTGACACAATGGCAAAGTGCTTCTAATTATCGTGAAAAACACAGTATAAATTCAAAATGGTGAATATGCATCTACCAATGAGTATAGCACATTTTGTGCAATGATGCAGTAAAATCCTGGCGGCTGTTGTTTCACAACGATCTGGCATGTCAACGAAGCATGATTTAAATTTAAAACGTAGCAGCTACATTTCACGAAAGACAGCGCGGCAACAGAAGATCCTGTTAAAATACACCCGCAGCACGTGCGTCGCCGTTCATCATCGGGCATAATTTACATCTCACCCTCGGTGAGGTTTGTTATTGTCACCGCTTACACTACGGATGAAATACTATGAAATACTTATGAATTACGCTCCGACGCGGGTACGTCTGCCATCCGCACGATTGCACATATTTTAAGGCGCGTGAAAAGGACACCTGCAATATTTGCATGAAGGAAAGGTACACGCCGATGAATAGAGCTGCGATAAATGTGACAGAACTGGGTTACCAGTTTTACGTAAAGAGTTATTTGTTAATTTATACGCTTTTCACTGATCCGATTTCGCAAGATTCCTGAATCTAGAGACGCGGTAGCGTCTCGACGCCAAGTACATAAGAGACACCCTGTACATGTCGACTGTCGCTAGTCGCTACTGCTATCATTTACTCGTCGCCCGGCTAATCCAACCTAACCTGAAACTTATTTCATTAATATCTCATCACGCTAGCAATATTTTCTAAATTTAAAGGCATTTTTCTGATATAAACCGCATATAAGCTTTCGAATGAGACCAAAATCAATAAAATCGATTCACGCATATCAGAGATATGATAATATCGTCTCATGGATCTGTCGAAAACGGTAAGATTTTCTTCTCCTTCTTGGATAAATTTTTCGTCAACATAATACGTATATACGCGTTACACGCACACCTTCAGCCAAAAGAAACTAACACATGTTTCGTTCTTCTACGTATATACGCGTTACGCGCACACCTTCAGCTAAAACGAAACTAATACATGTTTTCTTCTCCTTCTTGGATAAATTTTTCGTCAACATAATACGTATATACGCGTTACACGCACACCTTCAGCCAAAAGAAACTAACACATGTTTCGTTCTTCTACGTATATACGCGTTACGCGCACACCTTCAGCTAAAACGAAACTAATACATGTTTCGTTCGTCAAACGCTACCTTCACTATGCAATCTACTCCAAATTTTGACATCTTACAGCCAGATTATAACCTGGCGAGTGTGAAATAAGGAAAGTTGTCAAAATTTGAGATACCACGTGTTTTTACAAATATGTATCGTTGTACCATTGAATTGCAACCAAAATGCAGTCTCAAAAACAAGGTAAGTTCCCAAAATTTGAATTGCGACATGTTTGTATATCATCGAACTGCTTTTTATTTGTAACTAAATTGAGGATTTTATGTATATGTAGATAATCGCAGCGTAAAGTCACAGACGAGGTGTAACCTACATATTGTCTGAGTTTTAAATTGACAAATTATCTGAAAGCCTGCGAGGAGGAAGGTATGAGTATTATCTTGATATATGATTGTAAACATACACTTTGCAGCTTTGCTAGAGTTTTCTGAAATCCCCATAAAAAAAACTTAATATAAATCGGATCAAACTAAAAATTATCTGAAGTCAATTCCTATGCAAATTATCTTTGTAAAAAGAAGTGAGATCCCCCCAAAAAACTTTAAAAAAGTAAAAAAATTACGCCAAGTACATGAAATCAAGTAAATCACAAAATAAAGAAAATAATACTAATAAATACAAAGTAAAAAAAGATGTGAAATCAGAATGAGCTGCAAGTACATAATGGTGCTTTCCCGCAGCGTGCAAAGGCGACACTGTGTAACACAATAAAAGACAAAAAAAAGATGTCCGCGGCCTGGAAGTCAAATACTTGGCGTGGCCAGGCAAGGTATACTCAGATCATCAATACCCATACCCCTTCCCCCCCCCCCCCCCCCCTCGCAGGCTTTCAGAAAATTTGTCCATTTAAAACTCAGACAATATGAGTACATTTTCATTATATTGCGTTTTAAAATAATTGTAAGATCATTCATCCACACCGATAGATTTCCTCTCACAACCTTTCACATAATTTGTCAATTTTAAACTCTGACAGTATGAATACATTTTCATTATTTTGCCTTTTTAACTAATTCTTATTCAGCGACACCTTGACCTTGCCTGGCCACGCCAAGTATTTGACTTCCAGGCCGCGGACATCTTTTTTTTGTCTTTTATTGTGTTACACAGTGTCGCCTTTGCACGCTGCGGGAAAGCACCATTATGTACTTGCAGCTCATTCTGATTTCACATCTTTTTTTACTTTGTATTTATTAGTATTATTTTCTTTATTTTGTGATTTACTTGATTTCATGTACTTGGCGTAATTTTTTTACTTTTTTAAAGTTTTTTGGGGGGTATCGCTATACTGCTCGCGTGGCTGAAATTTCAGTTATATACATTTAAAGTTTTACATCGTGGATAATAAACGTGGTGTCTCATATTTGTACTGCCAAGAGCAATTTCGATTTTACATGCATTATTGCAGTACTGTTTCATAGAAACGAGTTAAAGAAAATAGTAGAATTAGGCGGCGAAATATAATGAACATACTTCACACGTTTGCCAGTTCCTAGTAACGCACGAGTAGATTAGCATGAACAATGTTCTACGTGAAATGGTGTCGGATGGCGCCATTGTTGTGCCGTGGCAACCAAAAGAGGTCGGTAAATTTACACACGAACGTTACTTTTTTCTCAAACTGCACGCGAGTCGGGCGGGAGGCAGATGCGCCCCCGCGAGCGAACAGCTGTACGATTGTCCATCTCGTTTCCATGTCCAGTCTTTAATCCTCGAAAAGCCCATCGAAAGATACGGGGATAAGGATCGCGAAAGAGAAGAAAAAAAAAAGGAAGAAGAAAAAGAAGAAGAAGATAAAGAAGAATAAGGAGCGGGGGAAGTGTACAAAAGAGAAAAAATGAAGATAGGCGAATAGATAAGGATAGACGTAGGAAAGGGGTGACGTGGGTGGATGCCGGGGTAGGTGAAGAGGGCGGCCGAAGAAAGAACCGAATCACCAAGGTGCCACGCGACCGTTCGGTGTCGGCAGTTGAAACGTAAAAAAATTGATTGAGAATCTTACCCCGTCATCGCCGCTCGAACATCTGGCCCTCCTGGCTATCGGCAGTAATCACCGCCAGTCAGGGAATAAAACGTTCTCGAATGTGATCCATTTAACGGATGTAATGCTCCCCGATACTGCCCAATTAGAGTGCTTCTTTTATTCGGCCAACTACACCAAGCCCTTGATTAGTCGATTTGAAACATACATTACGAGCTTTCAAACGGTTCCTTCAATGTACCACATTGGGGTTCTGTGTGCGGTAATCACCGTTAAGAACGGGGCAGTCTTCTGTTGAGAAATATGGCGTTGGATTGTTTGGCAAAACTGACTGAGTCCAGTTTTTTTTAGAAATTTGAAGCAATTGATTTTTCATGTTTTTACAATAATGGATGGATACAAATCCGGATGAAGGAAATTCATGTATTTTGCAGTGGCATTAAAATTTTACCGGATTTGTTGCAACAGATTCAACTTGCAATTTGCATTTACCGAAAATGAAGGAATATGGATTTGGCTGGTTTTACCAATAAGCAAACGTTAAGGAGGAGCTCTGTAATAGATAATAGGTGCAATTCTTTGTAAGAAATTTTTGAGAAATTATAATGTTAAATATAGTATCGACATGAGGAACATAAATATGAAAGTACTTCAAACTTGTCACTTTTAGGTTCAGAACACCTTCATTCTGAGTGGTTCAAATAATCATTATAAATATTTATTTCTTATATGAATTAAAGAATTGGACTCAGTTCCATTTGTAAGCTATCAAAAATTAGAAAAGTAACGCCTTTTCTGTAAAATGAGGGTTAATATTTACTTCGTGTGTGTAGTTAAATTATTTTTCAGGATTTTCTGTTACCTATAGCTTGATTAATTTATTTATAATTAACGGACTAATGTTAACTCTTCCTATATGCAATTCAAGTTTCTTTCATACAGATTTAACGTACGAATGAACAACCTACTGGGTGGTATGGTACCCAATTTTATTACTTTATTGTGGCCCCTTGGGGCGCACTGCATTATTCAAGATGTCTTCATGCACTTTATTCGTTCATACAGTAAATACCGTAACATGTATAATATAAGTATAATAAACAGTAGTAGAATCAAGTTTATAGCATGTTATCATGTCAACCCATAAGTAATGTCCCTTGGCTTGGTTCCAATTAATGGAGCATTTATCATGTTCATGTAAAAAAAAAGTATTTCGATATAAGTACCTCTGTCATACTATTTTTTCTTCAGTCTATAGGTATCTAGTATTAGAAACCTTCGCAGTTTATATTTTCTCCAGAAAAAATATTTGAAAAATGAACACCATTGAAGTTTATTTATGTTTTTAAATGTTACCTAAATTGAAAAGCCATAATAGTGGGTAATGGTGTCGCAAACATTTCTGAGATATACAGGGAACATGTTTGACAGTTAGAAAGTGTCAGTGGTAGTTACCAAAATTTTCAGGTTTTTTTTTAATCACATTGTACAAACGGAAAGTCGAGTTGTTCGACAAATATTGGTAACAAAATTTCATATGACAAAATCATTCTTGCATTGAAATTGTGTGGCGACACCTATGTGCCACATTCACTAAAATTAAATAGAAAATTAATTACGCCTTCATTAGGAAGCATTTCGAATAATATCAGGAGCTAAAAATTATTGTCTGCACTGACAACAACACCTGCAAAATAAAATGTTGAAACCCTATTTTTAGTTCGCCTATTTCTCCGTTTACCAAGAATACCAACTACCAAGTACTAGGGTTGCTCTGTTGTTGCTCTCAATGCCTCATATATATATATATATAATAGCTCCTTTGTGTTTGTTGAGATGTGACAGGTGTCACATATGTGAGACATTTTAACCGACGCTAAACTGCTACAGTTGGCGTTTACTCAACAAGATGACTGGCTGATTGTAACCTTGTCGAAGAAGCGACCATTGTTATTGAATCGTAAAGAAATGCTCCTCCATCACTGAAAAAAATTAAACATGATTGGGATCTGATTCTACGTCCATTATTTTCTCTCAATCTTCTACTAACGCCTTATCTTCGTTCTGCGTCCTAAAAGAATGATGTAAGTAGCAAAAATTGATTCAATTTTAAATTAATTTTTGCACACAAAGTTGTGAGAATCTTTCGATTCAAGATTCGATAGAATTTCAAATATAGATGGATTTTATTTTTTAATAACGTTACATCTTGGTATTTTTACGCAGAACTCGAGTTTCTAGAAGGATATTACTGAAGGTGTAACTTAACATAATGTTGATATTAAGATCGTGCTGAAGAAATGTAGAAATCAGTAAACACGTTCGAAACGGAAATGTGAATGAGCAAAGAAATTGTTAAATTTCGGTTGTCGTTTCACGCGATCCAAGTACCAGAAATGCGATACTTTTTCTCAAATTGCACAGCTATGAAAATATTCATCGAGTGTTGCGTAACCCATTCATAGAGAGGGTTGCTTTTATCAAGAAAAACAAGATTCCTTCGTGGAACACAGCGCGTGCTCAAGTGGATATCACCCTCTTTTCATTCGACCGACGTAGGTCCTTTACCCTTTTCAGGTGACTACCAGCATCTGTGTTTCCCGTAAAGTTCTTAGGAAATTATTAAGCATCGATAGTAAAAATACTGCAGCTTGTCAATTTTATTTTTAGTAATCGCGTTTAGAAAAAATGTCGACTTCATATTAATTACCTAACAGCATTTTTAATAAATTCATTAAACTAAAGTTCTGTTCACATTAACACAAATATAATACAATAAAAGAGGAATAGAACGTGATTACAATTATTTTGAGTAGACAGAGAAAAGGACCGAACTACGGATTAAAATTAATTTATAAGCAACCAACTTCTTAATACTTTCGTATAAAAAAATCACATGGATTGCAGCTTCTTATGTACAAAAATGATGAAAATCTGTTTATTGATGCGTATCCATATGTAGGTATTATGCATTAGAACCTGCAGATTCAAGTAATTATAATTTTTTTTTATAATACGCAGTCGAAAGTATATATAATATCTAAATTAACAATAAAAGTGTCCATAATCGTATACACTATATTTTATCTTATCTTATATTTTAATTACATTTCATTATACCGAAGCAGTACCGAAATTTCCCGTGTGACGGACATAGATGGAATCTATTAAGGAAAAATACCTCCGGAGTAGAAAATGTTATCGACGATCTTGAAAAATCGAAAACAGGTAGCGGCAAAGCCTTTCTTCTTCATCGGTCTACTAATTACGAGATAATTGTATTAATGGACCATCAAATAGTCGGCTACTACAAAGACTAGACACGAAGTGGAGTATCAGCTTTTGTGGGATAGTTCGATGAGGGGGTTGGAGTTCCATTCAACGACTCCAAATGCAACCGACTAGCTCACTTTTCTGTGTCTCCAGACTTCCACTTCTACAAAAAATCCACTTCCCCGTGTTTTCATTGAAGAAGCTTCAAACATTTCTTCCAATGGTCACATTGGACCGAAGAATTTAGCTTATACCTATTATTTAGAGTATATTGGACGATATTATTGAAATCTTTGTGACGCGTATAAAAGTCTTGAAAAATTCAATTCGTGAAATTTTTATTCTCATATTTACAAGTACCTACTAAGTAATTTGTTTTGTAATCCATGCTAGTATTATATAAAATGTATACATCAGTAATCTTCTACATGTAAAGTAGAACATGAAAAATATTTCTGTAGGTACTCACTTAAAGAATTCAGAAGAAACCAATAAGCGAAAGTCATTAGAGGTTTCAAAGAACATCAACACTGTTTGACAAAAGTGGGGCATACATCCCGTTTAATCTTCAAAAGGCAGGTTTAAATCCGCACTAATAAAAACACTTAGTTCTCATGCAGCAAACCGAATCTTCCCAATGGGAAATCCATATTTGGCGATTTATTCATGAACAAAAGCTCGGCCTCAGCGACCCAGAAAACGGTTGCTCGTCGTGCGTGTATGCACTAAGCGGGAACAAAGTAGGTATATATGAACAAACGACCCATTTCGTCCTAAATAAATCGGACGACTTTTAGTCGGTACAAATATTGTCGCATCAATTAAAATGTCCATGGTCCCATAGGTTTCCTGCGGCCTGTTTGTACGTGTCGGACCGTGGCGCCATGTCCTGAAAACGGTAATTTCTTTTTTTCTTCTGGAGCTTCCTGACCCTTTGGTATTTGACTTCCTCCGGAAGGGAAGTGAGCTTAAGTCGTGTACAAACACCACTGGCTGACTTCGCTGTGTTTCAATCTGTTAAAAATCATTAACATCGCTTAAGAGTAACTAAATAAGTGCTCAGTCCGTTAATAGTAGAACCTGTGGAGTAATTAATTTCTCAAATCTTCGATTTGCATCAAATTATAATACGTAAGAGGCCACAAACTGTCTGCAGACGGAATATACACATTTAGCGTGTAATTATTATCAAATCTCTATGATTACTAATTAATTTCAGCACTTCTATTTACAATTACTAATTATTTGCACTACTTTGGCAATTGCTACTTATTATCAGTATTTGGGCAATTACTATTCATTAGTAGTACCTACTATACTGTCATTACTAATTGTTATCAGCACTTCTGCGATTACTACTTAATTGTCCATAACTCAATGAACAATTACAATTCTATTTTTGGGGCTAAAAATATAACAAAATGTAGAATTTCTTTTTTTTAAAAATACCTATTCGTTTCATTTGAACTTTGGACCATGTTTTTATGCATGTTTCAAGAAGTTGCAGCTTTTTCATTATTAATTCTTAATAATAAATATAGGAGTTATGCATGATAGTTGTTTTAGAGATAATCTGAAACAGAAAAAAATGAAACGGCGTTTTATTTCATACGCATACGTATAAACCCCAGTAGCACAAAATATTGATTAAATATTTTTTTCGAATATTAAAAAAATATTTTTTTAGCCACACTTTTTAATATGAAAAACATGTTGATTCCAAATATTATATACACATACTGAAAATGTGAAATAAATGTTTAGAAAATATGAACTAAATATTTGTGGAATATAAAAGAAATGTTTAGAAAATATAAAGCAAATATTCTAGAAACGTGAAATTAATATTCAGAATTCCAATATAAATATTCAGGAAATGTAAAATATACTTTGTATTTGAAATGATTTTTTTTTTACAATATAAAATGAATATTTCCAGTATATTTGGAAAAAATATTTGCTTCATGATCTAGAATAAATATTGTATGTATATTTAAATATCAAAAAGAGATTGAACCTCTTTTTAATATTGGATCTATGTGCATTCAATATTTTGTGCTACTAGGGAAGCTTCAGTTTGGGGAACCAGAATAAAACAAAAAAGAATTATTGATGAGAGCGGTGGGTTTTTAAATTGGAAGGTCTAAAGCATTAATTTTTGCTATCCAATTTTGTGCCAATTTTCTTATGCAAGAAAAGAAATATATAACTTATCGGTATTCTGGTTCATCAAACTGACGCTACAAGTGTAAAATAAAACGCCGTTTAATTTTTCTGTTTCAGATTACCTTAATATTGAAAATTAATAAAAAAAACTACACCTTCTTCAAAGTTGCGTGAAAACGTCAGACTTATCGAATCGGTAGTCATTTTAAAAAAAAATCCCAAATTTTACTCTGTTTTTAGCCCATAAAATAGGATTCCCCCGTTAAATACGTCAAGATTTATCGCAGTTCAAGAAGCGTAGGTATCGTTTCAGTCTCTATAGATGCGCTAAGAACCGCGTACGAGGGTCAATACATAGAATTTCCCGTATCCGCGCATAAATAAGGGAACATGGCGTCCAGTCGTGGAAACGCCGAAATCTGTTTCTCGTCTCGTTGTGGGCCTCAAATTTCACGGTGACCCCACCTTTCCTTTCTCATCCTGTTCCGCGTCCTGCACGTATGTACACACCAAGTGTCCACTTTCCAGGACGTCCGACGGAAGGAACGCTCCTGTTGGCTTAATGGACTCTCCAGTAGTCGCGACAGTTTGGATTGCTGTTCCATTCCTCTCCCCTCGTTGCCTCTCCGCTTCTCTTTTCGCTACTTTACAGTTCTGCCAAGTAATTTCTGAAGCACCCCTGTGAGAATGTCTCAGCTATTGTCGGCATGCTTTGATTTCCTCAATGATCGCTCGTGAAGATAGAATGAGTATAAATATTTAGTGTTAACTAATCTTGTTAACTACAATCTTTTTAATTACAATCATGTTTATAAGAACTGATTTCTCCTTCCTTTTGTTGAAACACTTTCCAAACTTCTACCGCCAACATATTCGTTCACACATTCGACGTTAGCTGATTTTGGTGTATGTATAAAAAAGAAGTGAATTTGTTCAGTATACGAGCAAGTGAAGATTATTTTATTTTATTTTCGTTTTTAAATATTCCGAACTGTACTTACATTTAGTGTATTTTATGAAGAACAATGTTTCTTCTTTATCTAGTGAGTGACATATAAGCAATTTCTGAAAATGGATTAATAAATTTATAATAAGTTTTGAATATTCGTAATGCATGTATGGATAATATGTAATATTTAATAATAAACATTCCTAACGAATATTCTGGGTACATTTTTACGTGTATGCCTACTTATTCATTTGCATTCTTCTATATTTATATTCGAAACGGCAAACTGAACCAGACCTCTTAGGTATAAAAACAGTAAGGCCTCGCAAACAAAATTTTAAATGTAGAGCGCAGCTCACGAAGTTCCAGCTGTAGCATCGTTCAGAACAACCATCTTTATCTGGCCGAACGATATAAATCAAGAGGCGGAAGACGGAAGGAGGAGCAGGGAAACTTCAAGTGTCGTAAAAATCTATCAACGAGACATCGAGTCTCAAGTCGCAGCCTAAACTGTTCAAAAATCTTCAAAGGATGCCGCTGCGGAGTCACTTTCACGTTCTAACGCCGAATGCAACGATATTCTTACTTACTTTACGAAAATTTCTATAATTACATTATTTATGTTATTTGAATGTCTGGAACATGCTTACATATATATGCGTCTAAAATTAATTAAAGTATAATATACAAAAATAATATGTATATGCTAAAGCAAAAGTCAAAATTGGGCTAATGTCGTGATTAGCAAACTAAAATGGATAAGGTCCAAGTAGTGTTACCGATTTCCCGATATTTTTCGTTTCTCGTGAAATCAAATATTCTCAAATATTCTCAAAAATTCTCGAGAAATATTCGAATAAGAATTCTCGAGATGGGACACTTGGTCCAAGAAAATCTAATCCAGATCTGCTTTTATTAATTCATTTAAGATTCATAAGAAATAACAATATGTTATTTCTTACGGAATACCAGTAAATTTCATTGTAATAATAATAAGATGTCAATGGATAATATTGCCATTATCAAACTAATATCTGCAGTATGAAGACTTTTCATTTATGTGGAAAATTATCCACTTTCGCTGGTTAATGTGTTAAATAATTAAACTTGAATTGCAGACGTTAGCCGTAACATACAGTCTCTATCACTGAAAGTGTTACAAGATAATATATACGTCTGCAGCTATAAACGATAGAAACTTGCATCTTTTTCGTTTGACACACTATCAAAAGTGTAAAAAAACGCGATTTTTGAAAACTCTATCAGACCAGAGGAATGAAGGTCAGCTTCAAAATTTTACTGAGGTTAGCTATAACAGAACGTCATATTTCCACAATCCCAATTCTTGTATTAAACAAAATATTTGTTATTTAAATAATCTCTGAAAATAATATCTTTGCAACTAACTTAATTTTTCCTACCCACCTTAGATTGTAACAACCCCCTGCTAGTATCCACTACACCTATTATCATACCATAAAATAGAAGTTCTGTTTGAAACTTGTGACAGAACCTAATAGATACGTTTCTATCATAATCGTAAAAATGATGACCACTTCCATCCCCATGAATAACTTAGCGTTCCACAAAGAGCAGGCGAGAGGTTCGGCCCATCCATATATCGCTTAGAAAAAAAAACACTTTTTACTAAAACGAAAAGTTGTGTAGCCCGCCGCAGAGGGCGGGGCAGGGTGGCTGGCAAGGATCATTCAGTGCGAAAGAGTATGTCGTTCGCGCGCTTTAAATCTCGTGGAAATCGTCGTAAAGACGCCCGCTCGGGGCCGCCTCATTTACAAATTTTCAATTCAGCCAGCTTGAATTTCGAAACGAATCGGCCTGGCCCCGAAGGGCTCCGCAACGTCCATAGATTATCGCGTTCTTTTACCCCGGCTTGTCCCGAAGGCTCCTACGAGCCGGTTCAACGAATAAAACCGACGACAAAGACAGGCAGACCCGTACGAACGAGAATCGAAGCGAGAGGGATGAATTTGACTGAGCCACGCGACTCTCTTTTCTCGTGGCGGTGCTCGTAAATCCAGCGGCGGCTTCGTAGACTACTACTACCCTGCCCGTTACACGGCCCCGGGGTTGAATTTAGAGATCACGATACCTCAGAGAGCATCTATTACCGGCAGATCTTCCAAATTCATCAACTGCCGGCTCCTACGAGCAGATTTTAGAAGATTTCATACCGCAGATACCTTCGTACTCGCAAGTCCTTTTGGCGAGCGGGAATCGTAATTGCGATCTATAATATTCTGCTTGTCGAGGCAATAACTTTACATGGTTTCGCGTGTGTCTTTCTGCTGGAGATTATTTCATGTAATATCTTTGAAATCTTAGAGTTTGTCGATCTTGAAAACCGGGTTTAAAAACTGTGTTTTTTTTTGTAAATTTATAAAATTCGAGAACCGGTTTTTAAATTGAAAATAACCGGCTTTGGATACGAAAATTAATAATATGTGAAAATTAATGAATTATTTAATTAAAGGCGTTAATATTTTGACTTGTAATCACCTCAGGGCACAAGTATATTGTAGTAAGTTTACTGTAATACTAATTTTCATGAGTTCTATATTTACTATATTTAGTACGAATTTTAGTCACAAATCTAAACCTTAGTACGTAGGATTCATGCAGGATGTGTTACATGTGTGCGATTTTTTTTTTCGAAACATTCTTGAAAGAAATCACTTATTTTATAATTTAACAAACTACTATCACTTGAAATTTAAATTAAGGGAAATACTATTCCCAGAGGAGTTCTCAGTTGATTTCTAATACTAATAATTTCTAAACGTATAATCTAAAATCTCTATATATTTAATTTCAATAGAAATACGTCAAACGCTTATTGTAAACACTAACAAATGTAGATTTCAGAAAACCTAGTCATTCAAACATTTAGGCCACCAAGCTATTTGTTTATCCGAAGACAACTTACAACGTTTTTTCCCTTCGTTTCTATCTTGAAGAAGTAAAAACAGTTAAGTGGTCAGAATTAGTGTTTGAATTAAAGAGATTAATAAAATTTCTAAGTGTAAAGAAACATAAAAAATTGGCAACAAGTTTTCCAAAGGTAAAAGTGGTATGTAGAAGTAGTTGAACATCACGCAACTTTTTTCACACTATCTGAGGGAAAAAGTGTCCCTCCATCGCGTTGCTGACGAAGCACCCTACGCTGCGCCCTTTAAGGGCTCGATCATTTGAACCAGGATGATAGACGATAGGACTCGAGACGTACGCCCCAAGACGTGTCCCATAAACCATCAACGAATCACTGATGGTGAGCTGGTTGCGACGACGCTAACGGTTTTACCTGCGCACCAGTTTCCAGGGGCCTGACCTAGCCCGCTCGTCGATCACGGATATTTAGGGCAGGACTCCTTTTCGATGCGATATCATTCAACGACTTTTCTACCTGCATCCCTGCTACTTCTGTCTTCTTTTTCTCCTTGCTCGAGTGGGGATGAGAAAAACTCGATCCAGATATACCGGGTGATGCAAAATAACAGGAAAACACTCGCACGATTCGTGGAGAATTATCCAAGAACTATGACCACTCGTTTAAATTTGTAAGCCCAAAGCTTCACCAAAAGTCACGTGAAAATAAAATTAAAAATACGAAATACTATTTCAATATATCTGTGTTAACAATTGCCTTTAAAATTACGCTATATTATTAGATAAGTAGAATTTTATTCAACAACTTGCCTGCGCAGTTCATTGTTACTCCATTAAATGTTAAAGCAAACGAGTAGCAATTTCTGTTGCGCAGAGTATAAGATCACCCGTTATATAAATCTTCTCCTGATGGGCACACATAGCCCACATTTCAGAGATCTTTTTTAAGCCGTGCCTCCACTGGTTTTCCTATGCTAACATCAAAACGAAACAGAGCGAACGATATAATGCACGTACCGTTCCATCCGTCTCCCTCGTCGCCCCGAAATCATTTTGGAGTTAGAATCAAGGTTTAATGCCAGCCTGGGTGAGGCTACCGCGTACGCGAACAATGCATGGCACAATGATCCCTCTTTTCGACCTGAATTTCGTCCCTTGACGAATTTCCACCGTGAAATGCCGACCGGCAAACTCGAAATTCCGGGAGTCTTACCTCAAAAAGGCGGAGAGGAGGAGAGACAGAAAAGGAATCGACGACAAGCTCTTGTGTCTCTGATCATGGCATATGTAATTGGAGTTCTACATTAAAATACCGCAGTAACGTTTAACAGAATCTTATCGACCTACGACAGAAATAAATTCACTTACGGCAATTTCATTTCGTACAGAATACCTGCGGACAGCTTCGGCCAGTTGCGGATATTCCGCAAAAACTGCACGAGGCAGAATACGCAGACCCTCTTCAAACGAAATACACGTGACGTCATTACTCAGCACGGAGAAACGAGTGTTCGATGAAATTAATGACGAACAAATTACACGGCGAATTGAGAGGCACCGAAACTGTGCTCTAAGACATACGTGGTATTCAGGTCCCTATTCGAGATACCTCGGAATATGTTAATGCCTGCCTCGTTGTTCACCTTGGCTTACGACGGAATAAATGGTGGGCAAAAAACTGATTACCGCATAATTATGCATCATACCATTAAGAACATCCCCCTGAAACGTTTTTCTTCCACCGTTGACGTCCTTTTAAGAAGGGTCACGAATGAGCGGCCTATGCACTTCGCATAATCAAAGGGGATGAAATTCAGATCAAACTGGTGAACCGTTATGGACGTTCGTTGTTAATCAGTTTGGGGAAGCTCGACGCAGAGAAAAAAAGGAAGGACATCGTTACTTGTAAACTCAGTATGAATTGAAAAAGTGGCAGCTGAATTCGCTTGTTTTTTATTTTAGTGGTACAGGGGAAATATGTTGAAAGTAGTTTAAGTTCAGCAATGCTACGCAAAGTATGGAAAATATGAGTCGGTTATTAACATCTTAGAAGGAAAATGGTAAATCAATTTCATCTTCGTTTGGAAAATTAGTACCTGACGTGTGGATTTTGATCAAAGGAAATAATATATGTTGTTGAATATAATGTTCCTCGGTTAAACAGTTCGACAGCCATCTGGACTTGTAACATTCAATAGCCGTTTGTTATAGGTTTTCGTGCCCTGAACACGAATCCGGCAACCGTTTGTGGCCATCACCCTCAGTTTTTGAAAAATTCGATTTTGAAAGAAACTAAGAATTTTCAACTTTGAACATCTTTTGTGTCGAAACAGTCATAGTTTTTCAGTTGCTTGTTGCGTCAAATTATTCTATGCACCCTCCCGAATACAACGGCATATGTTATTAGTGTATTATGAACATTTAAATATGTTTAATGAATGATCAAAGGGAAAAGAACACCCGAAATGCATCCATTTTGCAGATATCTTTCAATTTATTTCCAAAACTAAGGGTCTAGGAGAGAATCTGACTGCTCCACGCGATGCAGCAGACATTTTTCCTTTGGAAAGCATCAACAGAAGTGGTAAGTCGCGTTTTGTTTTCAATTCAGAAGCGAAATAGTTTGGCAAAACGTGCGGCGCCGCCAGTGGTAGTCAAGCGCGTTGTGTTACGCTGAGCGGCAGTGGATCGCGCGCCAGTGTTGACTACCACTGTCGCCGCCGCACGTTTTGATTTTTAAATAATTTACTTCATTTTATATAGATCTCATAATAAGAAACGCAATCTGAAAACCATTAAATTTTATAAATTTCCAATTTCCGAAATAATAAAAAACCCCTTTTAATGAAATAACTATCATTAGATTTGATCAAAAATATAAAAGTAAATATAATGATCGAGTGAAAATGTTAAAGAACAGATCTTTTTACGGTAAAACCTCAGATATTATTTTACAAAAGCCACCCGGAAATGGTGGATCACTAAATATATTGTGTCCTCCACCAGTTTTGAAGAAGTCTGAGTGTAATTGGGGATCCAGAAAATGTCAGGAAGAAAGTCAAGAACACTTTCATTTTCCCGTCAAAGTTTCCAACATAATTGCCGCCAATCCTCATGTTCGAAATTTTTGACAATCGGTATACGTTAATTACGTAACAATTTTAAAAGAAAAGCCTCAAAGCGGTCGGCGTCCTTTGAAATTCATCTAGAACTTGCAAGTTTTTAGGTCCACCTATATCCGCAATGATTCAGTCGAGGGAACTGTATTTAAAATAAATACATCTACATAAATATATGGACTATTCCTCGATTCAAGTAAAACATACAATTGTTAGTAAAATTATTATTATTCAATTATGAACGAAATTCTTTTCATTTTAATAAAGATTATATTCTTCATTTACCTATTTCCAATCATAATCGTTTCATTTAATATTCATCGTTTTAACAGGAAATTCTTCAATATTTTACAGTTACAATTTTATCCAATTATACTTTAAAACGGTCCTTCATTATAACTTTTTATCAGTATATAAGAATTCTATATATAAACAGAAAACTATTGTAGAAGTACATATATAACTACAACGAAACAAATATCTCAAATATTGCGTCAGCAATGCATAGTGAATAAAATATTTTATTGAATATTTACATTATTTTTTACTAATTCTGAAATTAATAATTCTGACACAGTTTTCTCACTGCATTACTTCTAGACACAATACGTGCGAATTAACTCTTATTATACATGCTTAGTTTCGAAATACCACACGCTTTATTATATTTACAAAAATCCAGAGAAGAAGAAGTAAAAAATCTTAAGGCAGCTTCGATAAATATTTTTCAATTTAATCCGACCACGACAAATTGAACATCACCATCCATGTTTACTTTTTCTCATTTCCATTGTATTTCGTACTTGAAAGATTTTAAGATACGGAGAAGTTGCACACGAATTCGCGGTACGAGAGATAGGGGCGATGAAAGGACGGACTATATGGTTTCCGTGAGGTATAAAATTACAATCTTCACGATGCTAATTATATTGGATGGTATAAAATTATCCAGCCAGAGTGTTTTCCATGCGGTCGACGTTGCTACCGTTTTAAAGACACCACTTGATCGCATTTCAGGAACGAAAGTCGACCTCGATCTTGCGCGGTTCTTGCGGCGCAATCACGAAGAAACGGCGGAGACTGGCGAGGCAGCATGGACCAGACGACCCAGACACGCCTTCCAGAATCGCGTGTAAAAAAAAAAAGCGGCAGATCGGAAAAGAAAGGCACCACGAGCTCAGCCAATTGATAATTACCCAGAATAGGGGGAATTCGGTAATTAATCTTTCGCGATTTTGTATTCGAGGCGCGTGGCTCGACGCTACCTGACAAACTTTTTATGCTATTATACTTTCTTGTAGATATTCCCGCAGGGTATTATATTTTACTAAACTATTTAATTACCGACTGTCATGTTATTATTTTGTTCAAAAGCAAAGCTATTTAACAACGTATAATAAAAGTGAGGATTAAATCAGTGGTGAATTATAACGCAAGAATCTTTTAATTCATTAATTCACAGTAGGTATGATTGCCGGAGAATAAATTGTTACTATGAAAATAATATAAACTATTTTAGTAGATCAATAGGAGGGTTGTTAGAATTACAGTAAAACAACGATCATCGGGAATAGGGAGACATGTGAGCGAATTTTCAGGTAATAGAATTCTTACCTTTTTTTATTAAACGTTTAATGCATCTAGTTTCGTAGGGTGGTTCAGCTTTATGCATCTTGGTTTTCCCCCCGTATTTATTTGCTCTCACCCCCTAGAATGATACCATTTCATAAGAAAATAATTCCTGAAAAAGTTGGTTGCAATCGGACAACAGGAACGGATTTAAAGAATTTCTCAAAAAATGTGAGTCTTTTATTTAAATTTTGTTCAAATAATATTAAAATAGAAATGGGGTGAAGACAATAATTCATTTTTTGGAGATATATGTATTACAATGTTGGTATCCACTTGTAGAATATGTGGAAAAATGCGTGTCAATAGTTCGTTTAGTAACCTTTCATTATTCAACTGTAAATAATAGATCACCGTTTATAAAAATAGCAATATAACAGCAGTTTGACATTTGAAATAATAATAAAATAATGATAGAATGATTTGTTTATCATACATAGTTTTCAATTTTGACAGTGAAATGATTCGAAAAAGTAAGAATTTACTGTTTCGAGTGACTGTACTTATTCCAATTGGAAAACCCATTAGGTGCTTATATTGCGAAATAAACATCCTAATACTATAAATTTCATAACACTCAGAATCCTTAGAAAAAGTCTATCATCCTTGCTTTCTCGAAATCAGATAAGAGATTACGTTGGCTCATATGCCCGGAGGCCAGAAATGCAAATAAGCTAAGTGTCAGAACAAGTGTGAAAATTGCAGTAGGTTTATTTGGAAAAACCAAGGACGGCAAATTATATGTGGTTCAAGCAAATACCAATAAGAATAAAATTAACATGTTATTATGCTATTAATTGTAAGTCAGAGAAGATAAATGTGCTTAACGTTCCATTCACACTCTACCTTTTTCTCACATGCTGATTCTCATAACTTGATTTAATGTTATTACGCCAGAAACAAATTGCAAATTTCGCACGAAGCATAAATGAAATTATATACGCCTTTATGACAGGTTGCAGCTACAGGAAAGACAAAACCAAAATCTGCAGTGATTAAAATCGTTCACTCATTCTATCAATAGAATATTTTCAAATAGTTATGTACGTAGTTGAAATTAGATCTAGATACCTATAGAAAGAATAAACTTTCATCAAGGAACATTCATGATAACAACGTTGAAAGTAATATACTTTGTAGGTAGTTTCTTTTTAACAATTGCTGAAAAGAATTTGAGTGGTCTTGACTAATACACATAATTTCTTTGCTGAAATTAGAGTAATACCTATATAAAGGAATACAGTGTTCTTTGAAGAATAAAAACAATCTTTATAGAAATCGTGGTCAAAACAGCATATCACTATTGAAGTTCTTCAAATATTATATGAAATATTTTTCGATAAGACGATTAGTTTCGCCTGTATGTAATTGATTCGATTAAAATGAAACGTCTTATAATTACATACATATATATGTATACGCTGTCCAAGCACATTCCGGCTTTGTATAGTAGAAAATAATTTCATACATAGGTATTACACTATTAATGGAATTGTACATTCATCCTTTTCCCTCTCCATAACAAAGATGGAACTAAAATAAATATATTATACTAGCACAATTATACTAGCTCCATGAAAACACATTTCACCCCTTTTCACCCCCGTAGGGGTTGGTATCTACTCCTGACAACTATAATATTAGTTTTTATAGATAACTTTATCACCTCGATGCAATTGCGAATCCAGTTTAATCAGATACATTCCGGAAGTAGAGAATTTATTCGTACAAGCTTTCCTCGCGCGTCTATTATCGGGTTAATGATAATGTTTCGTGCCATACGTGCGAATGTGCTTATTGCGCATGTTACGCGTGAAGTTTATACGTCGTCCGCCTCCAAATTCGATACTCCACGAAATTCGGCTCCTTTCGCAGGGCACAGAATTCAGTGGGAGGGGGAAAACCAGGAGAACGACACCTTTCATTATCTCATGCGAGGCACGTGGCTGGGTGCACGACAACTTTCTCGGAGCTGCGTTTTTCATCTTGATAATTATCGCGATCCCCCGAGGGTGACCCATGTAGATTAAGTCCTGCAAAAACCACCAAGGAACGTAAACGGGATAACATCGTGACAAAAACTGCCGCGATTACGTTTTCCAATATGTTTATTGGTAAGAATGGGAAAAAATTTAGTTGTTCGACATTTTAATTAAGAGTATGCCGGGAACAGCCCCATGGCATTACCAACTCTCATTAAGGAAATGATGCATCGCTATTGATGACAAAAGAATTACTATTCGAAGAATATGCCACCATGATTGAGAAGAACCAGTTTTTCCACGAATGCTTCAATTTTAAAAGAACAAGTTTATTTAGTTAAATCTTAATCGAAATTGTAGCATGTAAAAGTTAAAGTACCCACTTTTAAACTTTTGCATCTGTGTTTTGCTGAATTGCTAGGGTTTCTTCCTCATTTAATGATTACATACATATACCTATGACGAATGAATTTATTTAATTTTTACGTGTACGAAATTGCGAGTGTCATATTCCAACAGTTCTTGAACATGTTTGCTTGTAGCTATTTTTTTACTATTTTTATTTATAGTGCTTTGTTTAATAGGAGGGGGTAGAATTCGAATTAACAGTATGGTTATCTTAATTTATTATTCTAGATGACTTATGTGTATATGAAGGTGAAAAAGAAAAGAACACAGAATTTAAGAATGAATACTTTCCATTTTCGATATATTCTTTATGTGTATTGTTCAATAAACTGCTTTAATTAAGGGAAACTAATTTTTTTTTTAAATGAAGTACATTACAGTTTTATATGCATAATAGAGTGTTTCACAAAACACTCAAAACACTTTCTTATTTGCCATTTTAGTGAAAAAATAAAAATAATCTGTCACGAAAACTTGATGTTTAGTAAGGATAAGTTTAGTAACGATTTTAGAATGACTATTCAAATCTAATTGTTAATTAACTTTTGTTAGAAATACAAAAATAATATCTGAGATTAATTCTTTAAGAATACATTATTTGTATATGTATTTTCGCGCAGGATATACTTCTGCATGTATAACGTATATTTTCCGTCATTTCGTGATTAAACTGTCATTTTCGAGTATTTTGAAGTAATTACGGCCCTGTGCTGAGCGCTGCACTTGACAGACAGCTGAAAAGAAGAGAAAATGAAAGACTAAAATCATCACGCAACAATGTTCTTTGCGGCAGACCGCAAAATCGTTTGCGAAAATTATGCGGGAATTGCAGTTGACGAGAAGAAAGTGTCATGCGTATTGGAAAGAAGTGGATATTCTTGTGAGATGTTCAGCCACAGTAGTCATTTATCTTTCGTATGTACACATTATTGTACTTTATTTTGTTTGGTGCACAAGGCAAAATAAGATAAAACACCAACGGTGCTGCTCATTTATAAGGATATATTTTAAAACAGAAATAAGTAAAATTTTTGTACAGTAAACATTCAATGAATTCGACGAACGTTTATTTGGTTCTATTTATTTTAAAGATTTTTCATATAGTTTACTAGATATATCATATAATATTTATTCGAAATAAATTTTTCATGTGAACTGTGGTTCATATGCCAAATCACAGGTGACCGATATAGTTTAAATAATAGTATGGATTAAAAATGAAGAGAAGCATATGTATGTTTGGGATAATTTTATTACTGTTGCGGTTAATAATGCAAGAAATTATAACTCATATCATAACTCATTGTTTTTTATGCACGTTATTATCTATCATTTGGACAAGGTTTTGTAGAGTGTTCGACTAATTGATGGTCATGAACTAATACTAATTACAAAAATAATACAAATAACAAGCAGTATCTACACATATTAATATAAAAATTTATTCAAGTAATGCTTTAATTTCTCTCTCGTAAAAGCAAACATTTTTCATTATTAGACCCCATTAATATAAACTAATACGAAGTACTTTCTCCGAAGACAGGTAAATTATTCATTTTCTGTCGAGCCACAGAATCAAACTGACGCAGCAATGTATTTAGTCTCTAGAATGTTCTGTACCGCGCGTACCTGCGTAAGGGCAGGATTAAAAGGACGATTAATAAATTTTATTCTTCAATAATACATAATTTATTCACACTTAAAAACAAAATGACAAAGTAAGATCCTTGATTCCAGACACTGGGCAATAAAATACATTTTTCTCTAAAAATACGGGCAAACCGACACCTGTATAATCATCTTCGCAATGCCAACTGATTAAGTGATCCTTTCCTGCAGCTGACGTACATCCAAGCATCTTGACAACTTTGACAACTTTGGCAAACGTAGATAACTGCAACGAAATTCTGATACGAGCCACTAAAAATGTAAGCTGAACGCTGGGACGTCTTCGTCGCCCGTGGCCTACCTGCAGGGAATACACACTGACAATGAGTGCTGGAAAAGGGAGTAGGGGTAGAAAAAAAAAAGAGAAGACGAAAACGGCGAAGTGCAAAGGAACTCTGCTCAGCAAAGTGTCCCCGGCGCTTGGTCACGATTTCGTGGCGAAAATAATGAAAGGTGGTCGTATTCTCCTCGTGTCGTTGCTTCTGATTGCTCTCTTTTCAGAGGGATCAGATCCTGCGCGTACGCGCTGCGCGCGCGAACAGCCGATTCGGCCCCGTGTAAGTGCGCATGCGTGCGCGCGTGTACGCGCAAAGTAGGCACGGGGGCACTCGTGGCAAGTCGCCCGGATAATTTGAAAGCGATCCGATCTTCCTGGGCAGCTGCCTGCCTTACGCGTAAAATATTCCAGAACTGGTCTCCCTCCTCGCTCACATTAGTCGGTTTGTTAAGCAAGACGATAATGACGGCTTACGTTACTCTCTCGTACCCTCTTAAACGCACACCGACCGATTATGTTTCTAACCTTGCTGAAAAACACTCACGATCCTGCAAACTTTCCTTGATGTCGCTCCCGAACGCACATGATAGTCGTACATCAATCTTGATACATCGTAAGAGATATCCTGCAGACATCTCGCAATTCTTGAATCCACCAACTGAAAATGCGGCGTTACGTCAGCTAGATGTAACCGCGATGAAAATGAAGAGAGACTTTGCAGTCGATAGGTTGTAGGTATGGTAAGAGCATTTTGTTTTAATAATATTTGTGCGTAAAAGTGTAATGTAAAGTTATGTAACAATTCTTAAGAAGGGAGGATCGTCAGAGATTCCAATATGATCATCTGGAAATGAGTAACAAATGATAATAGCAAGTGAATCAAGGGAGAAGCAGTTAGAAGGAATAATAGCATAATGTTATAGTTGTAATTGCGATGCAAAGGCAAATTATGTAATAACTATAGGGTAAAGGACCCAATTATTGACACTTAACCAATTGCTGTCACTTTAAGCAATTTTACTTAAAAGAACGAATAAATAAATGTTGTAAAGTCATACACTGAAAGAATTATGTAATTCAACCTATAATCTATACTATAGAATATTATATAGTACAGTTTATTTATTCGTTATTTTAAGTAAAATAGCTTAAGGTGACAGCAATTGGTTAAGTGCCAATAATTGGGTCCTTTAAGCTGGGTTTACATTAGTCCAGTCCAGTGATCCAGTACAGCACTGGATTAGAACTGGAATAATGTAAGCAATGTGTTCATTCCAGTACAGTGCTGTCATTCCAGCAGATTTCGACTGGATCTAAAGTCTATTTTTCGATGCTACTTTTATGTTTTTTTATCCTTCTTTTGCGTGAATCTATTATTATTACACTCTACCACTTTCAACGGTTCAGAAACGAGTGGAATAATCAAGATATCGCCTGATTTACAGTCGAACCACTCGCTGGATCCAGCGGCTGGAATAATGTAGACGTCGACGTGATTTCCAGTCAAACCACTCACTGGATCCAGCGACTGGACTAATGTAAACCCAGCTTTACCCTAGACGCTTTTAAACATATTTCACAAAATCACTGCACGTGTTAAATTCGGAAAATACATAAACACATACCTACAGTGCCTCACAGCCATAATCATACACTCTTTAAAATCGCATAACATTTTTAAAATTGGTCCACAGGACTTGAATTTTTTTGAGAAGCTGGAATCGCTGATTTCGGCAATTTCACGATTTTCGAACTTATTTGGCGATCTTTGAACATTTGTAGATCACAGCAACGTTAACCGAGTTTGATGAAATTTTTAGCATGTATACAACTTATTTAATTGTACAAACGGGTTTTTTGAATTTTTATTACAAGCACAGAAAAAAAATTGAAAAAACAACTTTTACTATCTTTTTTTGCTATTCCGACAAGTTGCAATTTTTTTTCAAAACGACGAAATACGTCACTTAGCAAACTAATCCTTCTAGCTTCTCAAAAAACTCAAGTCATTTGGACCAATTTTAAAAATGTTATGCGATTTTAAAGAGTGTACGATTTTGGGTGTGAGCCACTGTATGTCGAACATCTTTCTTGCGATTATTGCACAGCCATTCGATTCTCGTAGAAATAAAAAGTATAGTATAAACCACATAGAATTTGGAACTATTTGCTGCTATATATACATCCCCATAAGACCTATTGCTCAATCTGTTCATCATCAATTTTCATTTACTGCCTATAGTTCCCTTAGGCAAATAGTTTCGCAAAGTTGTTTTTTCGTATCCATTGGCTGCACTGCTTTTTCACGCGGGAAGTAATAAAAGTCTTTATGTATCCTTTATACGCTCTGCTTTCACCGAATACTGCAGTTTGTCGAAACAGTGCTTAAAAAAATTCACTGGTTTTTTGTTTCACAAGGTATCGCATTACTCGCAAGTTGCAGATGGCGAGGTACGCCGAAAATTCTGTTGGCTGTAGGTACTTAAAGTGCGTTCGCAAAAGAAGTACAACACTCATGTGACAATAGGGGCTTGAATACACAGAGGACTCTAAAAAATTCTAGAGTAAGGCATTTAGCACTGTACTTCTTTTGCATGTAAAGTTGCAAAAAACGTACAAGACCAAAAGTTCACATGGTAATTGATATATGATGTTGCAAATATTGTATTTCGCAAGGTCAATATACCGATGGGTATGAATGTGAAATTATTAAACATTTCTGTTAAACTTTCTTTCCACTTTTAGGCGCAAAGTTATAATTATTTTATTTCCGGTGAAACTACTCCTTATTACAAAACATTTGAACTTCATTCGTCGAAGTGACTCGTACATCAAATTTTGCCGCAATTCTTTTGAGTTTTCGGATTTAAACTTGAATACAAAGAGATATCGCATTACGGAAACCGAAACTCGCCGCTGTTGCGATCTATGCCGCAATGAGGATTAAGAAAATTAGGGGAACTGACCAAAAGATTTTCCAGACTGTGTACTCTGAAAGACCGCGTCAGCCACTTCCCTGCGCCTAGAACAACTGGGCATAAACCACCAGGATAAACACCGCACGCCGATGCAACATCGGCATATTTGAATCCATTGTACCTTCGGAAATCGATACCCCGGAAAGGTGCAATGTCGGTTCCCTTTGAAAATTAGAAACCTATTTTCAGGACTCGGACACGTGCAGCCTCTCTTACACAATTCACACATAGAAGCGGGGACTTTTTTTCGAAATTGTAGAGTATCATGGCAAAGTGGACGAATATAAGAAAATACGGAAAATATGCTATGAAAAATATGTTTATTTACAAATTATTTTCATTCGTTTTATCAAAGCGAGGAACATAAGATAACACATCGAATATGTAACAGTTAAATATAATCACAAAACATAGTAATCTAACATATTCAAATTCAATCTTAATATATAAAGCAGAAGCTTTTATATGTTTGTGTGTTTGTCTGTCACCTAAAAGCTTTCGAACGGTAAACTCTGGGATCACGAAATGTTCCTCAGCTCATTATGCCTGACTAATCCAGAGAAATGTGACCATTTTCACAAAAGAAACTAAAAAAAAAATTTGTATGCAGTCAAATTCTCAATTTTTGGCGACGCCGAGTAATAAAGCTAGTAAAACTATATAACCTGCAAAAACAAACTTCTCTCAATTGGCATACATACTTACCTAATTGTAAGTGCTATGAACTTTGAAATATTTCATATTTCTACTACTGAATACTATTGTATTAAATATGAAATATTTGGAAGTTCATAAAAAAAAAACTATTGTATTCAGTAGTAGAAATATGAAATATTTCAAAGTTCATAAAAAAAAAACTATTGTATTCAGTAGTAGACATATGAAATATTTCAAAGTTCATAAAAAAAAAACTATTGTATTCAGTAGTAGACATATGAAATATTTCAAAGTTCATAAAAAAAAAAAAATAGAAATATTATTGATTATTATCAACAATGTTTCTATTTTTTTTATTTTGATTATGTAGTTGACACTACCACACATGCTAATTTTGTAACACATGCGTTGATTTTTTGCAAGAAACATGTGGAAGATGTAAATATACATACATTTAGATTTCTGTGTGTCAAAAGCGCCCCGAGGACAGTAAGGTGTTCCCCTTCTTTCTTTGCTCTCGAGAATTTCGCTAGTTTTCCTTTTACAGAGCCACGATACTCTCGCAAATGTGCCAACCGTGGCTCTCGTCGCCGTCAATGAAACAGTGTCTCACGGACCGTGGAATCGAGATTTGCCACCATTCGACGGCTTTCACGCGATTTTCCTTCGGCCCCTCGGTTCTCGACGTACGCATCATTTCTTGCGGGTAACCCATTCATCCCGTCCTCGAATGCTGGCCCTTTACAATTCCTTCCCAGGCCAGGAAGAAAGGGTTAGACCAGGTGTACACCCACGTCGTTTCCACAAATGGACTCGTTCGACGAATTGACGTTTTCGAGTTCTCAGTTTTCCTGCGGTCGATACCTGGCCGGATCGAAAATGACTGAGGCATTTCTACCTAAAGAACGTGCAACCGATGAAACAATAGAACATCCTATGCAAGGTTCATATCTACATATTTTTAAGGGGAAGAAAATGTCCAATTTGGTATGAAATAGTGGACTGTCGAATTTATTGTGCAATGCTAATTTCTGGACTCGTTTAAATTTGCAGTCCAGGACACTGTGTGATTTGCATTGAGTACATGTTTAAAACTGCAATTCTATAGAATTTGTCATCATACTGTGAAAAGTTTTATTGATTTTGTGGCATTTAATTAGCGACTAGCGATTATGAGAAATTAAGTATTTTAAATTGTATACAATTGTTTACCAATAACATAACTAATAACTAATTGCCGAGTTAAGTAACCGTGTATAAGTTAAAATGCATCATTAAAAATAGAAAAATTCACGTTCTGATTAATAAACAACGTGACCAACGGTGACGGATTTAAGGGAAAAGGCCTATGTGGCAAACTGTGTGGGGAACTCATTTTATCGAGAAAATGACGAGGTAGTTTACTAAAGTGTATTAGTACAGACAAAAAATATAGTGTTTAGATAAAATCATACATTTTTGGGGGCAGTCTTCTGGACCTAACCGAGACCTAAAACTTTGTACCATTAAAACGTTGTATTTTATATGTGTTAAGGTGGAAATCCATCATATATGAAACTTTGAAGTAATTTTATATGAAATAATGAAAGTAAAAGAGATTAAAGTCTCAAGTGTGACACGATATTTTTGTCTCATCGTGGATTTGCACCTTAAAGAATAGAAACAGTCAAATATCACGCAACTTGTCTCGTGAGAATCTAGTTTCGAGGAACTAATGACAAAATAATGAAATAATTGTTTCATGAGATTAAAGTCTCATATGAGACACTATATTTTTGTCTTGTCATGGATTTGCACCTTCAGAAAAAGTGCAACTTATTTTTACCTAACCCAGTCCCACAAAGACCTAATACGTTGCACATTGCCCACGACGGCGAATAGAAATATCAGCTTTCAATTATCCTTCCCCTCGCAATAAAATATAGCTGCAATATGAATTAAACATGCTTTAATTCTCATTTGAGGTATCCATTAAGAGTTAATAATCAATCGATCGATCTACAGACGCGTCCACCTGCGTACCACTCGTAAAGATTCATTCGGCGGCAATTACTAAAAGTCTGGCGCCTTGGGTGAACACACCTAATTATTCATCGTCCAATCGTTTCCTGCTGGAAAGTGGATTATGAGATCCTCCCCGGTGAGACAAGGTTAGGGGCAAAAGAAAACGGAGCCATCCCGCGGTATCCGTTACACGTATCCTGTCAGGTTAGTATACATATTGCAGCGGCCGTAGGCTAACGAGCTGTATTAATTATTTTCACTCGTCGACCAGCGCCCTCCTGGCGAGGCTTTTCTTCTCCCGCGGCCTCTTAGATCCTGGGGCTCCCTTTTTCAGCTGTCCTGTCAAAAACTCTACGCGAATTTTAACAGAAAATTTGTGCCATTAAAGTGTTGCTGAAGTGAGTGAGCATAATACGTATGTGATTTGTGAAATACGGTGGCAATTGTAGGAAAATGACCAACTTCTTTTAGTGACTTTTATGTGATGAATCGGAAATTATTAGTTTCTAATAGAGCGTAGCTATAAAGGATTTCTTGTATCTTTATACAACATATTTTGTAATATGATAGTAGAAGATTAGAAAAAACACTTAACAATGACAGATTTATAAAGGGCGAAAAAATTCGCTGCTATTACATTTAACATCATACTACGGAATTCCTTCAGATATAATCTTATTCGTTCACTGAAGAAAATGGTCATCATAATGAACCCAGCCAGACAATTTACAGCAAATTTGCGTAAAGTTTATCGAATATCAAATCACGTAATGCAACAATGTTGTGCGCTTTGTGAGTGCTCACCTTGGCGTTAAATTTAGGACATGTAATGATTCAATTAGAACAGAAAATATTGTAGCAATCTTTATACACTCGATGAGGATATTCTGTTCAGGTCATATTTGAATCATATTTGAGTCATGACGTGCTGCTAATATTTACACAAAATTTACGTTCTCCCTATCTCGTACCGTCCTTGCTCGCTTCCAGTGTCTCTCGCTCGCTCTCGTTCCATCTCGCTCTCGCCTTCGCCGGACAGGAGTGAGACAAAAGTGGTGGGGATAGCGAAAAACGCACATCGTGTACACCAAACCGAGCCCATAAGGAGACAATACTGTACCTTATATTTGTGCAAAATTTACCTACAGTTGTGCATTGAAAAATAGGGATCATATTTGAATCACATTTGCAGCAATCAATGCAGCACACAATGATTGCAAATTGACATCATCACTTTACATTATATTTACAACATATGTTTTAGTCATATTTAGTACATTAGCATGAGTCTAACGGTATAGCAATATTGATCAAACATGTAGTAAATGTATTGATTCATTGCATGATCAAGAATTTAACTCATGAAAGTCTAGCTGGGGAAGTTATGCAAAGGAAATAATAATCCATATACTACCTACGTCTTTGTATGTGAATATTGAAGATTTATTTGCAGCAACACACATAATGATAATGTAATATTTATGTTGTTTATAGAATATAAATTGACTTATAACGCATTTAAACAGTTATTTACGGATAATAATTTATTTAGAATTTTAAACATCTGTTTTTATTTGTTATCAGTCAGTAATCCATATTATTTAAAACACATTTTCAACATTTTACATCCAAGATATAAAGAGGAAAGTATAATTCTCCAAAAAAGTTTGCCAGTTACAATAGAATAGAAGTTTTGTAAAGAAAGATGACTTTGATACTTTTTCGTCCACTTTAGATTATTAATAGTAGGTACTACGACTTATTTCATTCAATTTACTTGTTATATGCAGTCATAGGTACAATATGTAATCGATCTCCCATTGAATTTCACACTTAGCTGCCATAATTGTATCTTACTTATGCATATGTATATCATGAAAAATAGAAAAAATAGAATATTCAAAGAAGCTATCAAACTACACGCTGCCTCTCTTTCGACACAGTAGTGCATGCAGACAAATCGGATTTTATCTGGTTTAAAAAAAAAACCTGCAAAAAATTGTCCTTCAGATGAAAACTCGTAACGGAAAAGAAGGAGGTAGGGTAAGCAATGCCCAGCGAAGCTGCGGAACAATGCGAGACCTACGAAGAGGATGAACAACCGCGGCCAAAAAAACGCCAAGAGCGTTTTATATTTTTTCCGCACGCTTTGATCAAAATCTCTTGAGATCAGGTAAGGAGGATCGAGTTTTGACAGGAGTGTGACCTAACAATTTGCCGGTAAAATGGAGCGAGCGAGAAAGAGAAGCACTCGAAGAGGTAGGCGAAGAAAGAGGGAGAGAACGGGCATAAGAAAATTTGATACGTTTCCGTTAGAAGCAGCTGAACTTGACGGACCGATTTATCTTTGTTTTTCAGAAATCCGCCGATTCCGTTAAAATCTCTATAAAATAGCATGTTCATCAATTGCTTTTGACACTCAGACCATTTACTGGTAATCACCAGGAATTAATTTCTGAGAAATTTTAAGTTTCTAACTTGAACGATTTTATTTATATTGTTGATGCTAAGATTGTGATGTTACCGTTAAATGAAGGGGCAAGAGGTAGGATAACGGTAACGTGGATTTAAGAAATATGCCAGAATTACAATTAATTAAATTCTAAAACAGTAATAGCTAAGTACCTAATAAGTGACGAAGGAAAAAGTGAAAAAGAAAGCTACAGTTATATTGGCAGTTATAAAATTACGATTCCCTTTAAGGTCTGAACCAGTACTATATTATAATTGTGAATACAAACTTACTATTACAAATTTTATGTTAATTTATAATTAATCTACGATTCTACTAATGATTTCTACATTACCTATGTAGGTACAAAATATCTTAATGTTCTCATTTTCGTTTGTGTTTCTGCAAACGACACTTAAATTTTTGAAAAATCTATTTTGATTTAACGTAAATTTAAATAACAGGGAAACATAGTTTCATTATTTAATAATAAAACGATTCCATTTTTCTTAGTTCAATGGCATTTGAGAAGGAAACATTGCCATTATTTTTTTTCTAGACGCTTGTTTGTGACAATATTTCAATACTACTCACTACAAAATTCGTGGTCGTGGGAAAATTGAAAATTCACCAGGAACCGAAAGGACGTTTAGAAATCTTGGTTATATGGACACTTACATATAGGTAGTCGAGGATCGGATACAAACGGTATCCCGCAGAATTTTCATATTTTCCCACGAAAGGAGGCTGCTGCTCCGCCAAAAGTATAATATACCTGGGAAATACGACGGACTCACGCGCGTGTACAGAATATCGGTTTCCTTTACCTACCCGATTTACATATTCCTAGTGAAATGCCGATTTAAATAATTCTGCACAATTATATAGTGTTGTAAATAATTATTTTGGATACCACTCAATATCAATATTTAATTAACCATCAAGTGAAAGGAAATACATACTCATTTAAAAGGTCCAAGCATACATACCTATAGCCCAAATAAGTTTCATATTTCGGTGAATAAAGATTTTACCAAAAAGTGATATAGGATCTGAATGAAATGTGAGTCTCATTAGAAAAAGAAAATTAACAAGGTGCTATTATATTAACAATGAATCAACAGATAATTGTTCTTAATTACGTTCCGTTACATTTATTAATATAGTTCTTATATATTGTTACTCATCTTATATTTTCTTCCTGGATACCTGCATCACTTTCAATTCCTACTTGGAAATAATCCTACCTCTTGTCGAATACTATGAAACTGAAAATAACCAATCAAACAACTTAAATTAATTGTTGAACGCGCTAACTTCATACATATTACTGCTATGTAAAATAAACCAGAATGTAAAATACATGTAAGCACTGATATAATTCCACACGCTTGAAATTATTACGTCTGGTAACGATTATAGCTTGAAACTTCTGAAAGTATCTATCATTCTTACCATAAATGCCACCACTTCCCTTCAACCTTGAAAACCCTTTTTCTGCGTCATAAGCGAATTTGGGGGGGAGGGGTCCACCTGCCGTTTTGTTTCCAACAGGGCTCCTTCATTCTCCATATTTATTGCCTCTTCCTTTTACCATTTTAATCGCAAAATATTCCCTTGTAGGTTCCTTATGCTTTGATTTCTGATTATTCAACTGTTTACAGCATGTAAGCTTTCCATAACCGTAAAACCAAGCGTATTTTAGTATTCATTTAGTTGCATTACGACTGCGCGAACAAAGTTGAAATGACAGAAAGAATAAATTATATTCTGATTGACTGTGTAAGTAACATCTTGTTAAATGGTTTTTCATAGTAGTAAATCTACGCAAGTGGAGACTGTTTCGTGACTTTATATAGATATGCATTTTACCTAAAATTTGGTTTTGATAAATATTGCACAGTTCCAAGGGGTTGTGTAAACAGTGGTCGTAATATAAAATGAAATGTAATTTGGACAATTTTTCCAAAGTGTTTTGGAAAGTTAAGAAAGTTTCCTTTCAGAACCTTCAGTTGCCAATTTAAGATTTTTCTTTAGTCGTATTAAATCCAAATCCCAAAAATTGACGAAAATGTTTTGAGTATAATAATTTCACCACCCTCTGTACAATTAAAAACAAAATTTAAATGCATAATTAACTATTCTAAAATCACCAAAAAAATTCATATGTAGATATACCTAGTATATAAATAATAATAAATCGTCTTTATTCCATTACATTATAAGATACAGACGCAGTAGAATTATAACGCAGATACAGAATGGACCAGGCTCAGCGAAGCTGTTATTCTGCCTAACCCAAATCATGAACTTCTGACAATTTACAGTTAGAAATAACTTTTAGAGCACACATTTTCTTGAAAATCGCTATCGTATTACCTTGTACATTCAAATGTTTCAATTGGTTGCACACTCCTACACGATGCGCAACACATTCTCATACCCAGTGCATCATCTTCAGCTTCTCCCATTTGTCTGCACCCTACACCGACGTACAACACTAAAATTCGATGGCGAATAATGTTATTCAATGGCCACAATCTCTCCCAAGTGAATCGATTTCGTACATGCCAAACACGAGTTAACAAACTATCCCGCCACGTATCGCGCTAGAATCTGCATTTCAGGGGAACTAAAATTTCTACGGAAACTTCCATAATTGTCACGAAAGGAAAGGGGAGCCTTTCCTCGGAAAAGAAAAAAAGTATATAATGAGTGACGGAGGAATGGGAAGGGAGAAAAAAAGGTATTTTGGTATTCTCGTCGCGATAGCTTCGAGGGAAGCCGTATTCTTTTTCGCATGAAAGAAACTTTGCATATCTCGTCGGCTGTCGACAGGGGCTGGACGTTAATCGTCTAATCTCGCTCCTCCGCTCGAACGGGGGAGGGAGGCACGCGCGAGAAATTATTTATTTGCGTCTGGGTTTACGAGGACCCCGAAGGCGAGGAGCCTTTGGGGAGGGGCAAACTCGGGAATTTCTACGAATAACGAAGTAACTTTATTCCAGCCCCGTGTATTTACTCCTTCATTTTCACCGAAAAGACTTGCCGATTCAAAAAGAGGTAAAACGATTCGATTTGCGGTAAGTCGTGTGTTAACGAGTTGTATTACAGATGTACGACGCGTAGATTGCTTACATTTGTGGGGATGAGTTGTACTCGTTATTCGACGTGTTGGATTATTTTTGTATTCAGATTAAACGTGTATAGGCGGTAGTGCGCATTAGGGTTTATACAAAACCGAAATTTTGACAAAAACGGTTTTCAAATTTTCACCAAAAAGTATAATTAAAATGGAAAATAAATACATGTACTCGTTTTAAAAAATTTCATTTTTTCTAATATTTATGAAATTATAAAAGTACCTATAACAATATAAAATATACGCTATCTATGTATACGAAACCAAATAAATAAAAAATTAAAATCACTAAAATCCGTACAAAATATAAGCGTTAAAGTTGCAATTCATAGTGTTGTTTCGAATTATTTGGTTAAAATGACGAGAAGAGTGTTAACGCAGTACACATGAAGTTTCAACCTTTCCTTCTCTATGTTTCAAGATATAATTAAGTACCTATTACATGTTTATCGCCATAAAATTGGAATTTAATTAAGTCAGTTGAGTAGACGTGCATGTAATTTTTTAATGCTTTGTACTTTTCAAACGTCATTATGTAACTTTCCTCACCACGTATTACAAATTAGCACGTATTCAAATTAAAACACTAGTAATATATTAAAGTGCTATTAGCAGACTGCAAAGTGTACAAGAAGTACCAACTTTTTTTCATCATTATGCTTGTTTATTAAAATTTTCCAAGTAGGTAAGTATTATAATATTGAAATTTGAATTATATTACAGTTATTGCATATCTCTCAATTTTATTCATTTTGTCACAGACACTTAAAATTCTCCAATGTGTGTATATTGGTATGCATGAAGTATTTGGGTTGAATTTTAGCAAAGGAAATGTAGAGGCAAACGAGGAAGAGGCAAGAAAATTTACGATGGGGATATCTATAGTCAGCGTAAGGAGCGTGAAAGAGAAACGTTTGCGCAGAAAGATAAGAGGAAAAAGTCCGCCATACATTTAGATGGCGCGTGGCAAGGTGTCACCACCTTGGACTCAAGAAGGGGAGAAAGGTAGATAAGGAAAGAAGGGAGGTCGAAGACTGTATACTATCTAGTGATAGATTTGATCCTGTATTTTCCTGTAAATTCTAAACAATTTCATTAATATTTCATTAATATTGCTAAAAGTTAATGAAATATTTTAGAAATTTCAGATTTATTCATGGGTAATAAATCAAATACAGAAAAAAATAAATTTCATTTCCGCAATAAAAAAATATGAAGATTATGTTTCTTTTTAAATAATCAAAGTATTAGAAGAAACGAAATGTACGATGTGTTACTATAAAACACTTGCATCAGCATTTGTGTAACGAAGGTGAATAGAACAAATATGACCGTGAATTTTATTTTTACGACAATAAAATTATGGAGGTAAAACCAATTTCTGCTGATTTTTTATAGAAAGTGTAATGAGTCTCCTTTCTTCCTCTGTTGCATTCAGCTAAAACACCAGACAAGAAGTACACAATTAGCAACAATTTTCAAAGTTAACTTTTTAAAAAGTACATTAAACATTTAAAAAAATGAAAATATTTTTTAAAAATACTATGGACTCACCAAAACTTTTACTTAGTATAAAATCAAATCTTACATTAATACAATTGTATTAATTATAAATATATATAAATAACAAATAATCCTCCACTCTACTTGTTCTACAAATTAATTGAATTGAATTTTAGACCATAATAAATCTTATACAATACCTAACAGTAGTTTCAAACACATCATTTAGGAATCGAAGCTATGCTCTAACACATCCCAATGAGACGTGCAAGAATAAATAAATTATCAGAAAATATCGTTTAATATATTTTACAAAAATGTATTCGTATCTCTGCTATATTTAAGAATAACCCAACGATTCCCCAGCGCTACGGTAAATATGTTAAAACGGTGCCTGCGGCGAACGTTAACACGCTGGTATTTACAGTATAATATTTGCGAAGAATCGATATTTTCTTTTCAGATACCGATAATGCGCGCGTGGGCGTACTAGCAAGCACGTGTTTCTTATTCCCGGTGCATCCACTAGGAAGGACAGCCAGCCTGACCAAGCGCCAGTTGCACAGCTTGTGCGCGCTGCGTGTGGGATTTACTAATTTCTGGAAGGACTGGAATGGCACGAGACCTCTCTATCGGGGATCCTGTCACGAATGGCCGATGGCATCTCGCGTACGGTAGCCGTTGTTTGCGCACACGACGGGCTGGTAATGTCATACCCATCAACAGGCCTCGGGACTGAAATTTCAATTTCACCAGAGCGCAGGGTTGTCTGTTTAAAACCCAACCCCGCTTTTGGGATTCAAAGCAGATTTTCTAAACGCTACCCTACACTTGGTCTTCGGCATAACTAAGATTCTTACACACATAGGCACTCTTGAACGACACTCCCGTTACCATTTCAAGGTTTGTCGAAAATTTGCTACAGAGGCATTGCTCCGTTTTTCTGTTACCTTTAACAGTAGAAGTAAAGAATTGTTATAAATACTGATTTTGATATTTCTGTGTTTTCGAATGTTTGGACTTTCCAAGTGTCTTTTTATTACACAGGCATTGTTTTATTTGGAGCAGTTTTGAAATTCTCAGATATTTAGTCTCAGCAGTATAGATTTATGATGGTTTGTTGATTGAAATTTCTGAATGAAAATACTTGTGTAATTATTTTATCAATGCATAATTTAAATTATGTATATGAGAAAATATTTCGTCTCTGTAATAGTGTGGGGAACGTTAGATAATAAAGTCGTGACGAAGTAGCTTATTGACAAAGCTGAATGCCTAAGTGAGTACCTTGTCGTTAACGGTTTCACGAAAAGACTGGAGGCACAAGACTATGAGAACACTTTGCATAAACTATTTGCAGCCTCGGGCGGTGATCCTTATCGTTCCTTTTAATACAGAAATTATATGCAATCTGGGGAAATTATCGGCATGCATACTCTTAACAGAATTCAGATAACAGTACTCGATTACTAGAGCGCTGAAAGATATTTAATATTTAAGTATTCCCACGATCAGTATATTCATCATTGTTTATGGGAACAACTGATCATAAATCTATTACTACCAATAATTTCAATATAACTCAAATTCTTATTAAATATTTTGCCAACACATTCGTACTTGTATAACAAAAATATATAAAAAGAATTAAGTTAAACGATTTTACAACACACTAAAAAATAATTCTTATATTATTTCGGCATATAACTTTGGGAATATATTTTTGCGATTTATGGAAAAAAATTTGTTTCTATTTTTCGTTCGATTTATAGACTTCTCTCCTTAACGAAGACCGATACTAACTATCAGCCGCTGCAGTGCTGCAATCCTTTCACAGTATTCTGTTCCTCGTACAGGAGGGATGCCGAATAGCCTGGATTCGAAAACGGGGAGAAGTGACGAAATCTTTTAGCGGCTCCCAGCTAGTATTCTACTGAAAAGTCTTCCGATTCGACAACGGCGAGGTGTGTATACTCTACTTTACGAGATAACTCCGGCAGATAGGAGCGTTTCCTGCGGCCGACGGAAATGAAAGGAGACGAGCTTACGGCTGTACGAATTGCGGGAAAGAGAGGCGAAAGGTAAATGCTGGCAAGAGGGAAGGAAGGGAGAGCGACATACGAGCAGATAAAAAGAGAAAAGGAAAGGACACGCGGGGAAGTTAACAACGAGCCGATTCAACGGCAAAGCCCCGGCTCTTACACCTTCTTCCCTGTCCCTTCGTTCTCCAACCTCTCCGATCCTGGCACTTTTTTTTCTTTTCGTGAACAAACATTGAGCCGCGTCTACACCCGCACGACTAGAGCGGCAAGTTGCGTGAAACGAACGTGATAGCACGTGCCTCTACGCTTACGTTACTCACTGGTGTTACACCCAGGATCGGGTGTAGAGTTTCCTCAATGCAGCAAAGTAGCTGCATGAAACTGAGAGTTGATTATTATTTTTTGTTTGTATGCAGAGTGAATTGAAAATTCGACAAATGACGCAGAATATGATATCTGTTTATTAATCTAGAAGTCAATGCGGGTTTTTAATGTGTCTGTGTAGAGTTTGCAGAGGACTAGAGTGATTGAGAAAATCGTGAAATTAAATGTTTCCTGTTCGACTGTTTGAGTTTTTTCTGCAGAATTTGTCGTTATTCTTCTTTTACCAGTGGAGAGATAATTATTCAGTTCGTATTATTTCGGTTGTTAATGTTGAATGAAGAAAATGACTTATGAACTTGGAAGATGGAAAGTGTATAATCAACAGAATTAATGATAGTGTGCTTCACCCTACTTTGTTGGATCATCTAAACTAGGCAATAGGAAAATGTGTTTATATATACAGCGAGGGACAAAAGTACCTATGTGGTCACTTTTAAAATCGTATAACTTGTTTAAAATTGGTCCAAACGTACGGTCGAATTCATCCATTCATCCACTCGCGTTAACCAAAATATAAATTCCATTAAAAATATTCAAAGAACCTTTCAGAAATTATTACAGTGAAATAAAATCGAGTTGTATCGTATTATTTGATGCTTTAAATAAAACACGTCCTCCTGCACATAGAAAATAACATAGATATTCGAGTATTTCAACACACCATTAAATATAACCTGACATATCTTATATAAATCAACGAATTTAAAATTACAGAAAAAGATACACGAAATCGTGAATACAGACATTAGATATACTGTATACATTTATTTAAACAGAAATGAAATCTAGCAGATTCAAGGAATAAATATTCCCGTAGATCCACGTACATACAAACTAATAATCCAAGTAGCTATTGCACATAGCGAATTAATAATAATTGGCACAAGAAAGTAAAGGGAACATGTTCCGCGCGGTACGCAGTTACATTCGGGAGGCCTTTGCATAGCAAAATAAAACTCCGAAGATTGTAGAGTATTATATTTTCGGAAGTAAGTACTTCGGTGTACAGTCCCGAATCAACGTACATACAATCAAATTATCATCGATTCGCGCGGCACGCGATGAGCCGAATGGAGAAAATCCATCGAGTGCGGCCAGGTTAACCTTCGCGTTACCAGCGCTCGAACGATCGGTTTCTCGTGCAAACTGATATTTATGGTACCCTCATGGTGTCGATGCTTGTACATTACGGTGCGGAGTGCGTGAGCGCAAACCATAATCCATCCAGCATGGTTTCGCTTTGGTACGTGAGAAGTAATTGAAGGGTGTCGGTACTTTTGCACGGGTCAGCCGTGTTAACGATTCTTCGGCCAAGTATTAAGGATCGTTCCTGGTCTCTCGAGGCGCGAAACTGAACTCTGTTTCCTACGACCTTGACACATTGCCTCGTTTGCACGTCGAGAGCGCGGCTTCAAAAAGAGTTTTAAATGAATAATTACGGTTAGTGTAAAACCGTTCCGTTACTTTTATTATCGTTTCCCGTCATTTTCATTGCCAGTCAGTGAAATATTACTGTTGGTCGTTATCCGAAATTTCAGTGCACATTTTCATATTTAACTTCTTACGCTTCGTACCTTTTTGTATATTGTATTACTGCGATTCTAAGTTAAATGGATATGAGTTTAAGAGTACAGGATATAGATTACATTTTCGAGAAATTTAAGAAAACTCCAAAATATTTTCATATGTGGTATTAAAATTGCATTTTAAAGTTGATCATTTGAGGAATATTTTTTTTAAGGAAATAGGTGCCTAAATATACGCCATGTAGCTTTTCGAAAATGTAGTTGCAAAAAGTAATTTTTGTAAATATATAACTCGTTCGTTAAATATATAACGAACAATCTTATAATATTGTTTATTATTATCTGAAAATTGTACCTCCGCATTGGTTTTCGGACACCAATTTAATAAACATTTAGATTAGAGTTTGCATAAAGAATGTACATAAATACTAAAATAAAAGGTATTAATCTATTAGTATTATGTTTCATATGTTATTGGATTATTTTTTTTTTATTTCACATTTTGTATATACAATGCGTAAAAGCTTTAAACACGCAAAAATTACCACAATTCTAAATCAAAGATCACATAAAGAGGATAGAATTATATTTGATACTCCTCAAACAAAGGTCCCTGAGTTTATACACTTCGAGGATTTTCGCCTATGTCCTTTTTCCTTTTTGTCAGTGCGCTTTTTACTATAGAACGAGTCGTTACGATCCAACGATTTTAACATCTCGTATTCCGAATATACAGGGTGGAGTGGGTAAACGCAGAACCCCCGCAGACGATGATTTTACGGTCTCATGACTCGCTTCGATGCTCGCTTCGGTACCGATTCGACCTTTACCGGAACCAGAATAAATGATCCTAATCCAGGAAAGTGATTTTTTACTTTTTACTGATGGGGCTGTTTTTCTCTTGAAACCGCCCACAGCGATTTAAGTTTTCATAATGACACGTTAAATGCAGAATTTGGTCCTTGTGACATTTTAATATACCACTTAATAGTGCTATTGAATTTTCAGTTTATCTTCACCAACGTTTAACTTATTATTAGTTAAAATATGATTACCTAATATAATTATATATTAGGTAATATTATTTTATTATTCGTGTTATTATTACTGGGCTATTTTACTATTCTGCTTCTCTATTATTGAATAACACTTTTGCAAATTTTTCTGTCGAAACTAAAATACACTTTAAAAAATTGGTAGATGTTGTGTAAATATTTTCGTTTTCATTTGACTTTTACATTAAGAGTATCCCAATTTTGAATGTACATGCAATAAAATTCAGCAGCTCCTCCTCCCTTGTTTGTAAGAACATGCAATCAATTTTTCAACGAGTTAAGCGTGTAGTCCCTTGGGAAGCATGACGTTCTTGTAATCAAGATGAACCAAGTAGCTTTTCCACGAAATTTTCAACTGAAATTTTTGAAACCGTTTACTAATTTAATGTATAAATTATTGCTTACTGATCCGGGTTCGAGGTATCCAGCTGATTTCCATAATACATTGAGGCACACTGATCAAAGTGCTGGACTGATGGCGAAATTATTATTATCGGCATCGGCACGCGTTTCCTGGTGAAGCCGTGTTCGCGTTCGTGAGTCGTGCAAGTGCTTTAAGTAGCGTTGGAGCGGCACGGTCACCTGCCTTCACGCTGGAGTGACTTGTAAATCACTCCACCAAAACTGGGGTACGTGCCGCAATGAGAGACAAAGAAAGACCTCGAAAAAAGGAAAGAAAACGTGATACTTAATTGAAGCAAAACAGTGCCAGCCAGGATAACTTTGCTTTTCTTACACCAATACGTTTAGAGGTATTTATAGCTATTTTCAGAGAACAGATCTATTTAATTCTAAAAGGACAATATTCATCGAAATACAGTTTTGCATGATTATTGTTATTGATATCATCTTGGAATCAATATAATGTTACAGTGCTATTGCAGTTAATATTGGTACTGTTGAAGATACGCTTGTAATAAATTAGTACAATGATGTATCACGTAAGTCATTGAATTATTTTTTTATTGCTGAAGATGTAAGAAAATGTTCGGGATGAAAGTTGAATAATATTATTTTTCTTGATAGTTATACTATTTTAGAGTATGCAAAGATTATCACTACCCCTTCAAATTTAATGAATGGTTTATCTAAATTCAATAATAACTCTTCAAGTTTGAAAAAATTCATCCAAATCGGTGGAACCTGTAGCATCTGAATAAAGCATTGGTCCGAAGACTAGACCAGAAAAAAAGACAAAAATGTCATTTTTTGGCAAAATAACGACATTTGAAGTTTCAACTCACTTTGTCCATATATTTTTCGTCCTTTCAGTGCTTTTAAAAATTATATATTTCCAATTTTTTTTAAATATGTTAATCGTCTATCCCCGAGCCAAACGTACATTCTTCAAAATAAAAGAGTTTCAGTCGAATCGGATAATAACTTTTGAAGGTATAGGTTCCACCGATTTTGAGAACACTGTTTCGAGAAAAACGCGTTTAAAGTTTTACGCGAGTGCCGAGTGGCTGGGTGTTACCCATGCATTTGCCGCTACTCAAATGCCTATAACTTCGGGAATTTTACGAATTTCAAAAAATCCTTTTATACACATATTTCTAAAAGGTTGATCATTCAAAAAATGAAATGAAAAAAAAACAATTTTTATACCGGAACCTCCCCTTAATCGAAATATTCGAATTGAAGCAAAACAGTGCCAGCCAGGATAACTTTGCTTTTCTTACACCAATACGTTTAGAGGTATTTATAGCTATTTTCAGAGAACAGATCTATTTAATTCTAAAAGGACAATATTCATCGAAATACAGTTTTGCATGATTATTGTTATTGATATCATCTTGGAATCAATATAATGTTACAGTGCTATTGCAGTTAATATTGGTACTGTTGAAGATACGCTTGTAATAAATTAGTACAATGATGTATCACGTAAGTCATTGAATTATTTTTTTATTGCTGAAGATGTAAGAAAATGTTCGGGATGAAAGTTGAATAATATTATTTTTCTTGATAGTTATACTATTTTAGAGTATGCAAAGATTATCACTACCCCTTCAAATTTAATGAATGGTTTATCTAAATTCAATAATAACTCTTCAAGTTTGAAAAAATTCATCCAAATCGGTGGAACCTGTAGCATCTGAATAAAGCATTGGTCCGAAGACTAGACCAGAAAAAAAGACAAAAATGTCATTTTTTGGCAAAATAACGACATTTGAAGTTTCAACTCACTTTGTCCATATATTTTTCGTCCTTTCAGTGCTTTTAAAAATTATATATTTCCAATTTTTTTTAAATATGTTAATCGTCTATCCCCGAGCCAAACGTACATTCTTCAAAATAAAAGAGTTTCAGTCGAATCGGATAATAACTTTTGAAGGTATAGGTTCCACCGATTTTGAGAACACTGTTTCGAGAAAAACGCGTTTAAAGTTTTACGCGAGTGCCGAGTGGCTGGGTGTTACCCATGCATTTGCCGCTACTCAAATGCCTATAACTTCGGGAATTTTACGAATTTCAAAAAATCCTTTTATACACATATTTCTAAAAGGTTGATCATTCAAAAAATGAAATGAAAAAAAAACAATTTTTATACCGGAACCTCCCCTTAATCGAAATATTCGAATTTCTCCGAATATTCGAACATTTTCGAATTATTAGGAGTATTCGATTATTATTCGAATAATTAGGATCATTCGAACATTAAAATATTTACAGCTCTACTTCTGACTCTGAAATCGTGTAATTTTCAAGCTACGATATTAAACAGCAATAGATATTTTGTGTCAGGCCAGCCACGCCATGTTTGCCAGACGAGTGCGCTTAATTCATTAACAACCTATGCAAACGCGACAAAATTCTGCCACAAGGTCAAGAAAGAGTCATTTACCGATCGTCCTTGACACTGCAAGGCGGAATTGTATTTTCGTAACTATAAGAGTCTCGTTGCAGAGTCCGGTTTTGCACGCGGAATTCTTTTGTCGGTGCGCGAAGTCGAAGCACGCGTGCTGCACGTGCCCTGCTGCAGACGTGACTCGGTCAGCATTTCGTCTTATATTTAGTTAACCATCTTATTTTGCCCTGGTCGCACCCTGAAAAACGAAGCCGTTGTGCTGGCCTGCTGCTTACGGTAGTCCAGGCTTGAAATTGCATCGGCCCAGTGCATAAGTCTGACCTAAATATCTCGTTTAATATTCTTGATGATTATTGGTCACATTTTACATCTCATAAAGCTGTCCGCTTTTTTTTTCATTCAAGAAAGCTAATTGAGAAGCCAACGGCCTCTGAGTACTCCCTAATGAATGGGGTGAACCTTAACTTATTTAAAGCAGACTGATCAAACGACCAGTAACGCAGATATACTTTTAAACATATGATTCTCTTATTCTCGTTTTAAAACTGTACTTTTATTACATATACATGATCTCAGATAGCCATTGTATTATACTAATAACTCTTCAGAGGCAGACGTACCTACTAATATTACAACTAGTGCACCTGTAGTAGGTATGTATGAAGGGTAATGGGAAAAACTCACCCTTCGTATGTATTTGTTAATTTCTGATGGATTGCAGTCTTATTTTCACTGTGAAATTTTGTGAGAATGATGCTAGTAAGATAGTGGATGTTTAATGGAAGACTAGGAAAGCCTTAATGCAAAAGAACGTCTTATGACTTACCGAATTGGAGCTTTTGAATACAGATAGTAGAATAATTGAAATAATAGGAACACGTTTCGTAATGTATTTATCTATAAACGAAATAGTAATTTGCAATTTTACCAGCAGCGAGAATACTTCCACCCTGCTATAAATAAAATTTTATTGTGCATCCTCGACATATTTTGGATGTCGGTTGTTACTTTATTAAAAACGTAAATATTTTTCTACGAAAAAATTACCAAATGTTCTTTAAATGTTGCTCTTTTAGGTGCAAACAGTTCTGTAAAAACATACTCTTCCACTTTTTAAAAAAAATTCTCAAACATTCGCCTCTTTTCAGCCGCCTGACTATCCTAGTAGCATTTCTAGTTGGACCACAGTATCCCCAAGTTGGCAATTAATTTACCAGCAAAATTCCAACAATAAATGCTACCAGGGTAGGTATAACCCCTTAAACAATTTTTAAAAATGATACTGTAAATTAAATAACTGAATTGTACTAATTACTATATAGAACTAAATCATTGCAAGACAAGGTGGGACCTATTGGATTAGAGGGGGTCCTGATTCTTCAGATAACTGCCTTAGTACTGTTTATTGACATATCTACTCTGTTTTCATTTGCTTTAATCGGGATTATCCTGTACAGCTGTCTCCGTCTTACTCGCCTTAGTTGTCTTAAAATTCCTATGGGCTTATATCCAGGGTATCAGGTTTTGGACTTTTTTCGTACGCTTATACATTGGATGCTTGCCGTATGCCAGGGTGGACCACCAGATGGTCCACGATCGTCTGGTTCGGCGGCTCTGCCATCTGATGCCGAACTTTCGCATTGTTTCTTCATGCCCCGAATTGGTCGTGAAATAAATTCTGCAAGTACGAAATGTGGCCATGTTCTTCTGTCTATCTGTTCAGCCCTCATTTGTATGAGGAAGAAAGGGATATAGTCATTCAACAAGCTTCCTGACCTTGCAACTGTAGCAATTATTCGTTCCCGCTGATGGATAATTCATTCGTGTTCTAAAAAGATATAGTAGAACGACGGAAATTCCGATACCACAAGGCTGAACCTAACTTATTTTGTAAATAGCAAACGCTTCATGTATGCTATATCCAGATTGACATCCAATAGATGTACGTTGTACGCTCAGAATTCGCGTAATGTAATACCTAGGTATATTTGCATTTGATCGAAAAATCTGTTTATGATAGAAATTTTTGGTTTTGTTTCTGTACTTTTTAATATCTTCATCGATAAGGAGTAGGTGTTTTGTACCTGTTAGACTCTTGTCTATATTTGTACGTGAGCTATTTTCGATCTCCCAAATTAGAATTTTCTGATAGATTGACCTCTAGAATTTGCATTCCGAACACTGTTTCTTGGCATTTGCGTATAAAATAAGTTTTCGAGATCGAATAATTCGATGAATTGAAAGTGACGATTATTATCTTTTAGGTAATTTCGATCCCCCTAATCTTTTACAAGCCGCAACGATAATATTTATGATCAAAGTAGATAACATGAAAGTTTGAAGTATAGAAACCAGGAAAATTGGTATATCTGAAAACGTTAGCTGAGTAATTATTGAGACTAGAATAGTAGACGTCCAAGTTGATGGAAATATGTCGTCTGAATTAACAACTTCGTGGTTGTAATTAAGTCCACGAGTATCGATGTTTATTTACGTACAAATGTAATTACGTTACATACCGCATCTTGCTTACGAGACGTCGAAGGAAGTTAATTGCATGTCAGGTTCAATGTTCAGCTGAATTCACGCAGTAAAACCGGTAGGACGGTCCTCTTTCGAGGTCGATTTCTAACATCACGGTGGGTCCCACCAACGTGTGCTAATTTCGTCATGCACCATCACGACAGGTATAAGCCTCCTTCACGCTAACATCACTGGAGCCTCTGACCGCGATCGAGTTGGGTATCATTAAAGCTCTCCAGAATGAGAGGCGAGTATCTATTAAAAGGCAGCCAATTTCTATCGTCAGGATAGATAATAATAGCCGCGTAGTCGTGGGTTACACCATAAAGTCTCCTGTAAACCGCAACGGTTTTACTCTCGTGCCAAGCCAGCCTTTTCCTCGGCCTTTTTTCGCTTTGCACTATGGATGCTCGCTTCTTCTTCGCGCCCAGAAAGATCGTAAACGACATAAATGTTACCCAATAGGTACTTACCACGCTTGCCTTCTACTTTCCCCCTTCGTTCTTGGCAGTATCCACCCCAGGCCGGCTTTCGCGGGCAGCGCCTTCGCTGTTGGCACCAACGCTTCATATCTGGTGACCACCCATTATTGTTTATTCCCAAGAAACGATAGGTGAACATTTTGCGTTCCCTTCTCGCGTATAGGTGTCTTTGATGGCATGTGGCTGGCGGTCAGACGAGTGTTTATAGTTATGTCTTTTGTGCTGTCTCTTTTCGGATCTACTCTGCTACCAGATATTGCGATACAATGAACCTTTCATTCACTTGCTGCTTCTTTCTGGTCTCTGCTGGAGCCGCGTTTAAGGTAAGTGCATCTATTTTCGCATACTCAAATTAAAATCGTTCTCAATTGAAGGGTAATTGATATTTGTGTATTTAATTAGTTTTAGATAAAAAATAAATTGTTTGTGGAAATATTGAAATCTAAAGATTTCCAATCACTAGTGCGTGAAAATGAAGACAAGTAATAATAATAATAACTTGAGATAAATTCATCTATTTATGAGTTCTTAAAGATCTATTTGTATATGTATTTACTATTTTTAACCATATTATGAATATTTTGGAGGCTTTTTGCCAAACTTTATTTTATTTGCATTATGCTTAAAATATGTTTAGGTATTCTAAAAATAAAGAAATACAATTTCAAAATATTTATATTATTACGTATTAATTTTTGTGACGATCACGTTTACATACTGGACAAACAAAGTTCAGCTCTGTAACACAGCAAATTTCGTGTCCTCATTCGTAGCAAATAACACACTGAAACCACTGGTAGGTGATATTAAGTGCATTCCGGCCAACACACACAAACACTGTTTCCGTTACCAAAAATTATGGACCCGATTAAATTGCTTAAACATGCCATTAATTCGATACTGCCAGTAAATATTCATGCATTCATAGAATTCAGGGGCTCAGCGGAAATCAGGCACATGCCACATATGCATACATTTTCGTTACTTTGTACCATTAATTCGTTCTTGCAACACAGTGTAATTCGACCACCTCCTAATATATATTTAAAAATTAAGAGTCCTAGTGGAAAACAGTCACATGCCACCTTTTTGCTTAATAGCAAACTATCGAATTTATATTAATTAAATATATCAGTTTGCTATTAAGCTAAAAGGTGGCATGTGACTGTTTCCCACTAGGACCCTTAATTTTCCGACTAGGACTCTTAATTTTTAAATTTACTCTCTTCCAATGTGATGTAAATACACAAACAGGATTTTTAAATTTTCATTATAGGTTCGGATACAAAAATTGGAAAAGCGACCTTCACTATTTCCTCCGCTATTCCGACCAACTGCAATTTTTTTTCAAAACGAAATACGTCACCTAGTAAACAAATCCTTCCCGCTTCTCAAAAAAAACTCAAGTTATTTGGACGAATTTTAAAAAAGTTATTCTGTTTTAAAGGGTATCCCAATACTTTTATCCGGCACTGTATGTATTTAATTTTCAGTTCATTACCCATACATGTCAGACTTTCTTCACGAGATATTACGAGTGACGATATGTATTATGTGCTAGGCGATATTAGATGCACTCTCCCCACATCTGAATTGCCAACGATTGTTTATAGTAAAGTTGTGCAAGACTTCATTTGCACTAATCACTTACCACGAGTAAAGATTTACAAATATTATGTACACGAACAATATCTAATTAGCAGTAAATGCGTAATTGTGTTTTGTAACATTTTACCATCTTTAGGGTCATCTTGGAACTTCTATAACGTGAAAGCGTTCATTTTTGCTATTAAGAATCTCAGGAACACGATTTCTATCGTCAACTGACGTTCTTGTATGAATCTCCATTCATTAAATTTTGTAAGACTTTGTTTCAAATCTGGGACAATAGTATCCCACGAGTGTGATGAATGGATTCATCAGTCTCAGTTAAATTACAGTAATATCAGTGATGTTGTCAAAGGAGTGTGCAATGCAATGGAAGTTTTTATTGCAATTTTTCTGAGTTAATTTTGAAGAGTATTTGACTAATTACTTAACTCTTTAATGAGAATTCAAAATAAATAGCCATCCTCCCAGCTTAATAGTTTGTAACTTAATTACAAAACAGTTTTTGTACCCAATTAACATATTCGCGGTAAGCCAGATAGCCATACTCCTGCAAATTAAAAATATGTTTGGTTTTTTATTTCCGATGATCCAGTCGTCCGAAATTTCAACCGCCAGCAAGCGGTGAAATTCTGAAAACGCCAACTTCACTGCGAAATATTTAGGAAAACAAATGAAATAAACAAACAACAATAATTTTTTCCTGTATTTCAAGAGTGGTACAATATACCCCAAAAAGTTCCAGAACGTTAAGTGCTTATTACATTATAAAAACCATCACCGAAAAGTGGCGGAAATTTCAGTCGAGAGAGTAGAATGTCCCCTTAAGCTCTGTTTGGAAGAGCGAGAGCTACAATAAATATTAGAAAAAGTTGAAAATCATAGACCCCCCTTTACGACCCCATTATTCTGAGAAATGAATTAAATGAATCTTCAAAAAGCTGATTTATTAAAACGTTTTTGGAAAGAATGCATTAACGCAAGTACGTTACTTGGAATACAACTATTTTTTCATGGGGCCCATGATCATTATGTAGTTCAACCGTTGCATTTCTTTTTACGAGAAAACACCATATGGCATAGGGCATAGGTGATGCCATCGCCGCCGTCGTCGTCGTTGTTGTTGTTATTAGCAGGTTCTCTCGGAGCCCGTAATTACACGACGTGGTCCCATGCAAACACGATTTAAGGGAGTTTTTTCTCATTGAACGGGTACGTCGAATTACATACGTCAGTGGGCAACGACGCGAGGGTGGAGGTTTATGCGTGCCAGACTGTGCCACGCAACCCAAAATGCGTGGGAATAAAATGCCTCGTTGTGATATATCATTATATCGCTCTCTATTTTGTACGTTAGGGAAAGGAAAACAAGGGGGGTGTTCTGCGCGTGCATTCCGAATGTGATTCACCGATAGGTAACAGGTAATGGTATAAAAACACGACAACCCCCTACCGAGATGTTTGTGCGATTATGTATGCACGTACATGAGTTTTCAACAGTACGTTATCCTATTAACTGTCAGTGTTCCGTTTCAGTTTATCTTCTCTTACAATATGTTTCTCCTGGATAAATAACAATAGTAATTCATTATTTTCTTTTTTATACTTATGTTGGTATCGACTATTGACGTATAAAGTTCATTTTATTAAACCTTTTATATACATCATTAACCAAATTTTATGTCAGTATTTGGGGGGGGGGGGGTGAGAATCGTAGAGGTATAAGTCCAAATTTTGATAATTTGAGTTAATAACCGTTTTTAAGGGGGGATTGCGCCTTGTTGGGCCGAAAAATAGGTCATTATTTATGAATTTTTTGTACAAAAACGGTTCGACTAATGAATTTGAGGTTTGGCAGGCTGTTTTATTGTATCTTGAACTATTGTTCTGAATATTTGTGTGACAGTGAAAAAAACATGGCAGATACAGAGAGAGCGGGTGGCCCTGGCGTTGACGAAAAAAATTGTAAGGGTTATCCGAAACACAAAAAGGAAACGAGATTCTTAAACTATACAAATGTGGCTATGACATTTATAAGCATTTAATTTTTAGACTTAATAAATACAGTTTTACGAAAATGATATATACTCTCTTGAGATATTCTATCAAATATTTTTATTTATAGTTTACATTTTAATTACTCACGTTATTAAGAACCATTATTTATATTCCAGTAGATAAACATTTTCTAAAATATTCGAAACATTCAAGCTTCAAGCTACTCGACATAGTCTGGCTGCTCCAAAATTTCGATCTGCTCGAAATACATTCGGGTCACTCGAAACAATTCGAGTAATCGGTTCTCTTCGAGCCATTCGGTTCTTTCGAGTCGCTCGAATAAACTTGAATACTCAGTTCTCTTCGAGCCACTTGATTCTTCCAAGCCACTCGGCTTTTACGAGTAGTCGGCTCGGCTCTGAAACCGACTCTCGGCTCGATTCGGATTTCGAGCTGGGAGACTATTTGAATACTCGAACTGCCCTACTGATTACATATTAAATGATTTGCTGTGAGAGTTATATCTCACGAAAAGTTCATGGGTTTAACATTATATTTACCTCAGAATTTCCGTATACTGAATAATATCTAATAATTGTAAACACTACGTATAATCACACATTTTATTATATTCATACCTAAAATGGCTAAATCATTTTAGAAATATAATGCATTACTTAAGTAGATTTCAACGAAAGCATGATCCTCATCATTTCATAAACACAAATGTCACAGTACATGGCTGTACTTAGAGGCCTATAACAAATGTTTAAGAATATTTATATTTATAATTTCACGTTACATTTACAACGCAAAAAAATTCCACATATGATGAATGAAATGGTATTTCCTAGTTAACACATACAAATATGTTTGTTACATGTTTATTTTAATTGGTATCAGTCACAATCCGATTGATTTTTATTTTCTGTACCTCAGGACAGTTATAAACGCTTCGTTCATAGAACCGTTATATTATATATTTACGTCTAATACCATATATCGGTATAACATTAGTATATCAAGTGTATTTAGTTTCAAATTTAAATCGCAGGCGTGGTATACATAGAGCACCGAGTACACGAAGAAAAAGGCTTCGCACAAAGCAAGATTATCCTGTTTTGACATGTACACAGTTGGTGGTACCGCGTCGTTCATGCACAATCATGGAAACCCAGCATCTGTTACTTCGCGTCTCCTTTTCCCCGCAGCATACCCTTTCTTTCCAAGAACCGAGATCCCCGTAACTCACTGTGGACAGTTTCTGAAAGGGGTTTCTGTGGGTACGAATAGTTGAGGAGAGACGGGCGGAGAGCGCGAGTAAGGGTGGTCGCGTGCCCGCATCACCTGCAGCATGCAAAAATCTCCGGAAACTTTCCAGTGGAAAGCTGGAAAAAAGCCCGAACTATCCCCGCAGCTGCCAGATCGTCTAGATGTCTTATTCAAATAAACCCAGGGTCGGTCGACTGCGTACGAGACGAGGGGGGCAAGCAACGCGGGAAAGGGATGATTCCGGGTTTTCAGAGGCTGTTTTCCCGTGGCCGGGATAGATCGAAAAAGGGTTGAAGGTCCGAATGGAAGCTGAAGCATTATTGATGATTATGTGTTATCGGTATTGAAGAAAGGATTCGTAGGTGTGGAAGCAAATTCACGTATGGGTGCTCGCATCTGCCGCGATCGTTACTTTGAATTTTTCTCTTTGGAAGTGGCGATTGTGGTGGCCAACGTCTCTTCTCTTCGTACCTGCCTACGTGCATGCATACGCGTATCGTGGCACTGTAATGCCCCGCAGTTTGTTTGGTGCTAACCTATACCCTTGCTCGTCGAACGCCAGCCTCGGCAGCTTCGTTCAATGCAGGCACGTCCTCTTCGTTACATAGTATGTTTGCCTGATCGCGTATGCGCTCGAACCTCGATTTTTTACGACCGACTATACAAATGAACTAAAGACTTCAAATATCGTGTCATTAGGTATAATTGAACGATTGAAGGAATTTAAAATATATGCTACTGTGTTGCTTGAAACGTGATTCAATCAAACATGAGCAACCTGCATGCATTCTTCCAAGGACAATGATTTCGTTCCACATTCGTATTTCATATATTTCTGCAATTTTCGTACGAAAATAACGTACATTCGAAGATGTAATTATTATTCTGATTAATATTCGAATAATAAGTTATTGTTATTCTAATATTATTCTAATGTTCGATTAATTATTATTATAATGTTATGAACACTGACAGGTGGTCTTGGACAGGTATGAATCAAGGACTCTACCTACTGCTTACTAGCCAGAGCTCGGAGAAACATAAGAACAGTTATAAGTATTAATGTACACGTTTAAATATACTGAAGTATATATATTGTAAAAACCACCAGGTGTTCTTTTTAATACGTTTAGTAAATCCAAAATAATATTCGTTCCATTAATGTTTCCGTAAAAATGGAGTAGAAGATGGTTACGATAGTGAACATGTGTATAAGTATGCTTTAGAGCCTGGCAAAGTGGTCAAATGCACAAGAGCGCGTGCGGGGGTGGCCAGGTGTGTACTCCCGCATAAGGGATTGCCGGGAAAGCGAGGGTGGGTAAAAAAAAATATGTTCCGGACGTTGGCATAACTGTGGTCAGTGATAAAACCAGATCAAACAAGTCAAAATGATACTAGACATCCGATAATCGAGAATTTACCGAACGTATAGATGCATCGGCTCGTAGGTTGCTGCAGCCATAAAATTTGTCAAATGTAATACTGGAAATTGGTAAAGGAGAACTATTGAAAAATATATCAACTTGTTTTTAAAGTGAAGCGAAGGCAAGTTTACAGTGCTCCACTGCAATTCACCAACGTGAGATCTTTGGAATCACAGTAATCAGCTTCTACAAATTCTTGTGAATCTCGTAATGCATATTGTGTCGTTAAAAAATGTAATGATCTGAAATGAAAACAGAGTAGTTTGTTTAGTAAATATTGTAAAATTGCACATAGATACCTATTCATATAATATACTGCTTCTTCTCCAAGTAACAGGGACCTAATTAACTACACTGATACCTTGATTGCTACGTTTGAAACAGTTCAAAATTAAAAAGTGTTGAATATTTTAAGGATAATTGATTGAAAAAATAAAATTGCTTTTGATACAAACTTTCAATTATAATATGTCTTCAACTATTATCAATAATTTAATCTACATCTAGAGACTCATTTGTCAAAATATAATTTCTTGACATTAATTAGAGGATTAGGTATAATAGTAGCATACTTTTAAGTCACTCGACCTCGTCCTTTACACACTACTATTGCATGTAACTACTTTCTAATCTACTATTAACATTTTGTACTTTTTTTCTTACAATATCAGTGTGTACTAAGAATAATTTATATTAATTGTTATTACGTTTAATATAAAGACAAATATAGTGTACCAATCAGTACTTACCTACCCCCATCGATAGTTCTGCAAATTTTGGTTCCATACGCGTTCTCTTTCCCAGCTTTCCCTAATTCTTGCAATACGTAACAACACATAAACAATAAAGACAAATTGAAAACAATCCTTTGCAGTTTCGTTGTGAAATCACAGGACGGTACTACTATTGTCGGTCAGAGGGTGTTAGGAGTGATTAGGGTGGGGGTGTGCGTATGGAAATTATCTCTCATAGGGTTGTTGAGCGGCTGGTCGGTGGTCGGCTATCGATCGGGCACGAGGATAAATACTTACATATCGTGGGATAGGCAACCACCTGCAGGGGGCAGGTGATGTCAGACATAATCAGAACTGGGCGCCAATCTGCGTCACCCTCTCCTCGCCCTCAACATTTGTTTCTTTCGTGCGTCGCAATGTGCAATGGTGACTCATGGAACGTGAAAGTACACGCGTAAGATGCAATCACGATAATGTGGGTAAAACAAGATTCTAACAAAAATCTACCGGAATTTGTCTGGTTACTTATCCCTTGCTACATGTACCGAGAAAATTCAGAGTGATAATTCCAGTTCAGGATCGATGTATTTGGTAAGTACATCTGGTTTCAGTAAGCATCGACCAATTGACGAGAATAACTTTGGCTTTAGTAATCGAGACTTCTACTTAATTATTCCAATGCTTGCTTTCAAGGAAACCTGAACTATAATTTCGTACCTTCCACAGTTTATCTGTAGATTTAATTTGCTTACAGAGACTTTGTCTTTCCAACCACATAGGTATCTTCGATTTCAATATTCGTATACATCACAGCACTAACTATATTTCTGCAAGAAGATGTTTCACGTGAGTTCCATTACTTAATTTTCTTAAAGAGAAGTTGCTACTTTGTCTTTCCAACCACATAGGTATCTTCGATTTCAATATTCGTATACATCACAGCACTAACTATATTTCTGCAAGAAGATATTTCACGTGAGCTCCATTACTCGATGAACTACTATCACAGTGGCGTGACCTTCCGCCATATTGTAGTTTTCGTTAGATAAAAAAAAACTCATATTATAAATCCCAGGAGAAGGACAATTAACAACGTGAAACTAGAGCGTGACCTATGTTTCGATCGTTGTATCGCGATCCGAGCCGACATTACTTGCTGAAGAAGCTGAATCGATCGTAACCAGCGCCATACTGAATGAGCATAGAAATGGCATGGATCCTTGGGCTTGCATTATTTCTCCTTCACTCCCCACTATATGGAGTGTTAGTACTGGAAGAAAGGGGGAAATCCGCGAGGACAGCAGACTAACGCTAGACGACGTTAGACCGGTCTTCGATAAAAAGCTAGCGGACACTCGAACGGCATTGAGGATCGCGGGGATTGTGCATGCCTCAGCAGCCGCTGAGTGTCGCATTCACTGGGTTAGTACTGCCGATCCACGCAGCCAAGTTTCCTTAGCGTATTCCCTCTTCCTTTTCCCTCTCATACTATTTCTTCATTTTGATCATGCGGGTCCGCTGTTGGCGTACCGTAGCTATACAGGGTGTTCGACTGCTGATGGTCATCCTTTCGGAGGGTGATTCCACAAGCCAAAATAGCAGGAAAATATAGAATAAAATTTTATAAAAATTTCTCTGTTTTCGGGAAAATTTACTTTAGACAGTTTTAGCTAAATACGCGTGCGCTGAAGTACAGTTTTGGGCGCTCGAGGAGCACGCGGAGGTAATGGGAATGCGTCGCGCTTTCTGTAGGTGCTTCCCATCATCTCCGCGTGCCCATAAGGTGCCAAAAGCTGTAACTAAAATTTAAGTAAATTTTCTTGAAAACAAAGCGCGATGTTAGAAAATTCTATTTTATATTTTCCTCCTATTTTGGTCGGTGGAATCACCCCCTGAAAGGATGACCATCAGCAGTCGAACACCCTGTATACAATTCGTACCCACTGGCCTACACCAGCGCGCTGGCCTGGCAACCTGCTTTGATTCTCTCCCTTCTCCCCACCGCCCCTCTTTCTTATTCCACTTCGTCGGCTATAAACGCAGGTTATGTCCGCTGCGACGGCGCATCTTACGATCTACTAAGGATCGTTGTCCTTTAATCCTTTGATCTTCTGATCCATGCGGCCTGACTGTGTCACGCGGGGACGCGGTTGCAATGATGAGGGACACACGAAATTCTGGCACGTGTTTCAGTACCACTTATTTTCGATGGAATAAGTATTTTTCTAGGAAGAGATTGAAATTTTATAAAATTTTATTTTACTTGGTTATGTGACTTTCAAGAATCGTATGCTCTGTGATCTGGAAGATTAAGATTTGACCATGCTCTTAGCTTGATTTTTCTTGTGATTTCTCGAAATCTAATAGACTTCTTTGACGGTGAGAAATTCTAGAGAAATTAAGAATACTTATTCTGAGTCTATGTTTTGAGAAGAAAATAGAATTGCCTTTAAGAAGAATTAAACATAACATTATTTTGAAAATGATGCCTGATTTTACGTTGTTTATGATTCTGTCTTTAAGTGTCGACAGTTGATTACCTATATCTGAAAAATAAAGGAAGAGGTACTTGTTAAGTTTTCACTGATACGACCAGAATAGCATTGCAGACATTGTAGCCTCGTACATACAAGATTAAAGTCCCGTTCTATCATCCTAGCAGTAACCGCGTTATGGAAGCAGAGCCAATCTCACCGCTGCTAATCCCTTATACAACTTACTTGTCACAATTTATCACGGTATATCGTGTAATCGTTTTCAATAATCCGGTACAAACTTATCATTAAATCACGCGAGGCGCCAGTGTCAAGAACGTGAAGGAACGTAACATTCTAACTGAAATAATAATTTACTCAAGCCTTTCGTCAGGATGCAAAGCGAAAGGGACGAATAAAACGATCACGTACACCTGTGGACTCCGAAGGGATCTCTTTAGAGCCCGCGAATCCTCTTTTCGACCGTTATCACGATATAAGAAGAGCCGTCGAGGCGACACACAGAGGGGGGTGACTAGTTAATGACGTGGCTACTTTATGCGACAGGAGCGCGTGACTTCTCTCTTTCTCCATCTGACGATTTTTCGTGGTGGGTAGATGTGGGCATAGGGGCAGTCAGTCCAGTCAAGCAGTCAAGCCATCCAAGAAGGCAGGCAGCCAGTCAAGTTAGGCGCTATGGACGATCGTGTTGGAGCAGCCGAGTGACCCGACACCATGCGCCTACGGCAGGTGCTTGCCTCTTACAGCCTTTCTCACTGGTGTCGGCTCCTCTCGTACCTTTAATGCCGCCACAGTAAGAGCCAGACCCAAAAGAAGTACCCCAGCATCTGCCTCTCTCTCTAGACGAGGCGCGTGGGTTCGAGATTGTCGGAGGCCCAGCCAAGTGGGGGAGAGGATCGAGCCACGCGCCAACTATCCCCTCTACTCTTTCTCTTCCCCTTTTACGGCTCTTCTTCACATCTACCAACACTCTACGCGAGCTCTACTATCTCAATTGCTATAGTAGTCCTGCAGATTCCTCGGCTCTTTCAAAATACCGACTTCCGTCTAACTGAACACGGAATCACGTAATTTGATAGCTGATAGTACTTTGCGCTAGAGGGCCATAGAATATGGAAGCAGTTACAGACTTGTGTGTTTGCCCGTGTAACTTTATAGTTTATACAGAAACACTTATGGAATATTTTCTATTAGAATCTGTAAATATTTTAAACATAGAATTTAATATGGTGGTGGTCTATGATCGAGATGGGTACTTGTAGGGATTAGATCATTGTTGCAAATATTCTTTACTACAAATTTTATTTTAGAATATCTCGAGAACGATGATAGATATCCAAAAGAAGTTTAAACAAAAGTTGCATTTTTTATATCTACAAAACTGCCTGAAAATAATTATCGGAAACTTCATACTTTTCAAGCTACTCCCACCGCCAATTGTTAATTCGATAATTACTTTTACGCAGTTTTGTAGATATAAAAAAGATGCAATTTTTCTTGAAACTTCTTTCCAATATCTCTCATCGTTCTCGAGATATTCCACGAAAATGAAAATTCTGCATTTGTTCCAAGGGATTATTTCACCCCCTGAAACCGCACTATGGTACCAACAAAACTTAGGTTTGTCTTACGCGTGACCTACACTACTTGCACACAACGTTGCATAATTTTCTGAATTTCCCGTTTGCCTAACTCCTCTTGCAAACAGAGATGAGCAAAAAATTATTCGAAATAAAAATTTGTGTACGAAACTTTTATTTGAATTAATTTTTTGCTCATCTCTGGTTCGAAGTAACCTATAAGTAGTTATGAATCAGTAGGTATCTCAACATTCTTATAAATCTGTACTATGTAAAATTTGTAATTGCATTTGGTATTTTATTGTAATAATAAATGTATGCCTTACTTATATGTATGTCACTAATAATTTATAGCAGTTGATGCGACAATACTAAATAATAATAAAAAAAAAATACAATTATGTTGATATAATTTCAAAATTACACCACATTCACTGTAGTGATGAAATTATATCAGCAATTGCTCGCAGTAATTTCAACTTGAACAACTATCCGCAACGAGTAACGCATACCACAGAATGGACTGTCCCATTTCCGTTTCCACAGCGGAAGTATCTCTGGCACCGCCAGATATCACAGATCCTTCCTCTCCTTTCAGCGTTCCTTTCATCTGGTTCGAGCGTCTCATTCTGGTGGAGGGCTACGTTTCGCGACGAAAAGGACGTGGAGTGGCTGGCCATGTCAAAATCAGGGAGAAGTACCGACAAAAAGCTCTGGCACCGAGCACAATGCACGCCCACTCTGGCATTATTTTCAATTCCATGCATTCAAGCATTGAACCGCCTCCGGAATCGCTATTCCTGCGCATGAAATCGGCTTTTATTATAACTATACATCAGGGTAGAAGTACGTATATGCTAAAGTACGCTGGCGAACGAGTGTATGCGTGCGTACAGTCTTGCCGTTATTATTCGCACTGATAAATGATCGCCGCCGCGTCATGGCGAACAATGCTGCAGAAAATGCTTGCCCCGCCGACGCTACAATCAGCCGGATATGAGCGACGCCACTCGTCCATCCACTTCTGGAAGCCCTTTTAACTTAATTTCTACGGCTTCTCTGGCGATTACGATTTCTCTACGAACCTTTGTCTTCCAGGCGTTCTCTCCTTTCCGCTCACTGAGATCTCCATCCTGTGCCCGCGTCTACAGTGGCCCCAAGATTTCTCACTCTGTGCATTCATGTGTCGCAAGATTTTTGAGCATGTCTCATTCACTCTGATAGCTCTTGGTATTGTTTTATGAAATACACTTATTTAATTCTGACTCTACATGATTTTGATTTAGGTAAAACGGTTTGGAAATAAATTGAATTCATTTTTGCATGATTTTTGTTGTTCTAACACGGTCCGATGAATTTGTATTTTTAAAAGTCGTTACTTAATTATAATTCTAAGAAAAACTATTCCTGCTTATTTTTCTAGCAAATTGCTCTTATTTAAAAAATGCTTAGAGATTGTATTTCAGGCTGCCCACACAGTGTCAAGTAAATGATTTGCCTCTCTTTTAAGACTTATTTCAACGTGTGTAGCGACAATCAGTTTTCCATTTCGACTTTATCGCGAAAGTGACAACGATTTGTTTGTATGATTGCGATCAATTGCGTATGATTGTCTGTACACAATGCCCCATTTAGCTATTAGACATTTCCCACTTATTGGTACAGTAAAATACATACAATTTCCAAGACAGAACCTATACCTTTATACGGATCAGACGGTGAGATATTTCTTCATGCAATTTGTCGAACTCAAGCGTAAAATTGACTTCACGAAGTCTCATCGTTAAGGAAAAAAACAGAAAGGAGCACGTCTGCATGTGAGTTATATATAACAGTCAACAATACAAGCACGAAAGATCCCTTTGACGTACAAGGTATGCCCAATATTGGAAGAGAAAGGCAGTGAAATATAACGCCGCCCGTACGTATCTTAACATACGTGCGCTCAGACATTTTACAAAATATCTGAATACTCGACTATATCAAAATCTGTCAGAAACAGCACACAGCTCGCGCATATTTTATGCAGCCGAGTAATTTTTACCTTGTAAGCGCATTCACGTACGACTGTACATATTCTGCTTTTGAAACATCTGGTAATATACGTACATGACATGACATGTACGAAATACGCACGTACAGGCATAAATCAGGGATTAAAGTATCGCCGACGTGAACTTTCTGCAACAGCCTCTTGTAAATAAATTTTCAGTCTACTTAATCCTTGGCTCGTGCTGCGGCGCAGCCAGACGCATGCTGTAAATCGTTTTGCCGCGGAAACAAGGAAAAGAAGAGGAGACGAAGTCGTTTATAGGGTGATAATGTGCACTTGCATGGGAAATCACAGCTGCGTGATGTATGGTGGAAGATATCCCAGAGATTCAAGATACGCCCCACTGTAGTTTCAAGGGGACTTGGCAGTAAAATTGCTGGAAAATCAAGTATTTGTTGCGAATTAATCACAAGGAGATGAAAGCAAGCACAAACTTTTCCTTTTACACAATGTTTATTACTCTTACGTAGAGTAAGAAAATATTTTTTGTCTACATATCTCTTTAACAAATGATCCCAGACGAGGTTCATTAGACAGTGTTTTAGAAACAGTGTCTAGTTTTGCCCTGATATTCAGCAGAAAAATAAAGATACAACGATTTCCTTGGAATATGTTTCTCAAAGAGTCTGTAATTTTTTAAGGGACCTTCGATAAATAATTAAACCAAAATTAATAAAATAGCGACTACTTAGGAGAATTTCGCGGTCCACAGATGGTTGTTCTTTTTTTACCTCGGAAACTAGAGAGTTTACACTTTAATATTGAGTTGCACTCCAGAAAGGAATATATTTTTAACATGTTGTAAAAATTTCAATTCAAACCGCATCTTAGCTTTTTGGCACTCAGGGCAAAACCACCGATAAAACGTCTACACAGCGGACGACTGTAGCGCCATCGTGTACATGTATATATTATAAAAAAAAATGTACGGTTTATGGTATTAATGAACAAAACCCAAAAGTATTAGTCACAATTTGTATTCCTCTCCTTGTAATTAATTCACAAAAATACTTGACTTTGAGCGATTTGACTGCCTACCCGTTGGAGGTACAGGACTATTAAACGACTAAAATCGACGGTTTCTTTTGGGATGGACTGCTTATTTATTTAAAAAAAAATGGTGAGAATATTGAAAATTCTTCAAGTTATTACTTAACGCCATAGATGGTCCTATTTAGCGATCATCTAAAAGCAAAATGTTTTGGGGTGAGTACTTTCTACACTAAACACTACAGTATGGAACTTGACTGGTGAATTTAAACCAAAATTATGAAAGTTACACACGAATCAATTTTCCCCACATTTTTGCAGAAAATATCGTCTTTAATTATATATAACTGAATGTTTTTCACAACTTACCGAAATGTTAGTAAATAAATGTGATAAAAATTGCATAATTTTTTTGTGGGTCATGACTGAAGAGAATAGTGGATCTCGTCCCTCTAGACGAGAATACCCCTTGACACTGTATTGTAGAGTACGATGTTGGTACACCCAAGGACGTTCCACCGCTGCCCCTTACTAACCTATTAACTTACATTCATTAGTCGATTAGCAAAAAGTGCTTGGAGAAATATTAGGTGTGTAAACTTCGCGCTGTCATGATTTTAATTATCCGCTGTATGTGGAGTCCCTATAAGTTCTACGAGATCGACGAGCGTCGAGTACATTGATTACTATAATCTCGCATGCACGCGAGTTCTGCGAGCATGTCAGACAGCTAGAAAAATCCTTATCGAATGGTAACGAGAAATCATCTGCTTTAATTAAGGGTAAATGGATTATCGTGTTGATAAGTGGTAAAAGGACAAAGAGAAGAAATATAGGCTCATGCCGTTCTGGTAACACTGAGTCACCTGCCCAGTATCAAACCAGTTTATAGAGTATTTCGTACGTGGGAAAAGATTGATTGCCATGCATGTAGGAACAGATTACATTAATTTTTGCGCGATTAACCCTTAATCGTTAACATCATACGCTTTTGATTGTGACAGTACCTACACTCTTTAACGAATCCTATCTCTCAATTTGTTCACACCTATCGATTTTAATTTGTGACGTGCTCCGTTTTCCTAAGTGAATGATTAACACATGAATGTAATTTTTTCAATGAATAGATTATATTACAATACAACGTTGTGTATGTTCGTTTCTCAGAATTGTATCAACCAAAAGAAAAAGTTTCTATAAAATAGCGTTGAAATACTCCAATTGTCAATATGAAATTAAAAAAAGTAATAACTGAAAGAATAGATAAATAAAATTACTACCTCTGACAATAAAATTACAAATGATAGGAGTATTTTCAAATTGAAAATTAATTTTGCAGATTCAAATAATTTGTTTACTGGTAGAAAGATTCAAGATCCCAAAGAATATTTTAAGCTTTCCACAAGCAAAATAATTAAGATTATTAATAACTGATTTTATAAGTACAAAATTAAGAGTGTAAAGTGCATTTCAAATATGAAATATCTATAATATGACATCGATGAACAGAAGTGTATTAGAAATGGAATTGCTAAGCCTGCATTCTAAAATCGCAGCAGTTAAATGCGAAAACGCTATTTACATGGAGCTGGACATCTCGTAAACTTTCATTAATTCAATTAGCTAAACCTCTAGAATACCCCTAATATCGAAATTGGATGGGATGCTGGACGCTGCAGGACGTCACGGGGGCCTGCGAATTCTCCTAATTCCTGGTTTGATCGCGAGCGCATGGAGGATATCATAGGTGTAAAGAAAAGAGTTTATCGCCGGCCACACCAAAGCTGACATTTACAATGACTGACGGGAGTCAGTAAAACGGAATACTTTTCCATGAAATTCCTATAATATTAAGCTCGGGGTACGTTGTAAAATATAGATGTTACTACCTTCACTGGACGTTTCAACGTTAATTATTATTAGCAGTGAACGTCTACGGTGCATTTTTAAATATATTTTTAATAAACCTAATAATTGGATTTAATATTAAAAATTGATTTGTGAATCTGAGCCAAGATTTTAAGCTGCTTCGATTATTTTAATTTTTGTAGAGAATATAATTTCTGTTTACTGACTGACGTAGATACTGTTTCATTACATAGAGTTAAATGAAGTTAAATATGTAGGTAGTATACTATTATGTCTCTGGATTTGCTTTGAATTACATTAAGGGAGTCATTAAAAGAGCGTACACGAATTTCATATTTCTCAAAAGAGAGTTAAAAATTTTCATAAAAATATAGACTTAAAAAATTGTGGAGCCTTTCCTAAAGCAATATTTTTCTCTATCAGGAAGAAAGGCATTGCGATAATATTTGTGTGAGGAAGTGTACAGTTTCATGGTAACTTTGGCGATTTCTTATTAAATTTAGAACTTATCAAATATTAAATTTGGACGTTATTAAACTTTAACTAAGATATTTAAGCACGATTTCGTTCAGCAGAAAATTCTAAAGCCGAACGAATAATGTGCATGAAGTACGGATTCGTTTAATCGGCTGAAATTAAGGGATCTTTAATGAGCTTTCTGGCAAACCACGTAAAACAGCGGGACTTCATTTTGTTGTACAATTATGAGAGAATACAGACATCATCATTGTAGTAAATAATCTCAGGCAACTATTTAAGGCTGGTTCTTTTGACATAAGTACATCGTAAGTGCACTCTTCTGATGAAGACATTACCGCGTCGCAGTCATTACGTTGTCTTAATCAGCACGCGCTTATGGAATCTTGTTCCGAAATGAACGATGCTTTTAAAAGATTCCCGATTTAATTTAGACATTTCTACTGGATGCTATTACCTTTAACGTATACCACTTTATAATAAGAATTACTACATACCTAACTACAACTACCACTCAATTTAACACTTGAATTGTGGATCCTTGTCACAGAGAAATAAAAAATATAACTAACAAGGCATACGTTAAAAAGTGGAATTTATAAAATGATGTCTCAGTTATAAAAATATATAATTATTACTTATCTTATAGTCAATATTCTACCTATAATTATATTAATCTATTAAAACAATTTTGTCAGAATTCCTAGTAGTTCTGAGGAACCGAGCTGTAACATTTTTAGTAAGTCTTTGTAGCCACAAATTTGACAAATCGAATAATTAAGGAATTAAAACGACTTAACTGCAAGTAGTGAAGCACTTGAAAGGAAAATTATATTAAAGTTGAAGGTATATAACAAAGAAAGTGTTTATTTTCTTTTCTAATTATAATTTCTCTATTAGCAGATAATGATAATTAAAAATTGTTTTAACGTGCCAGAATACTTCACTATCAGCCAAGTATCTATCGCAAGTTACTCTGGCGAATGTTTTAACGATCAAAGATTAATAAAGTAACAAAACGTTCAGCTGGAGTGTATCGTTATTACCAAAGTTTTGCAGGATGTTACAAAACACATCAGGCTGCACGTCAGATGGTTCGTGTTAATTAAGGCAACGTTATGAAAAACGGTTGCAGGGAGTGGCGATCCGTCCCTCTCGGCGAGACACTGGCTCAAAACACGAAGAGGTAAAACAATAGAATATCATGATTTATCTCGTGACTATGCCTAGAGCATAATTTTATTCTCTCTCCTCTACAAGGAAATTTAATTTACATTAACGTGAGATCGCCACAGAATTTTGGCGGACACCCAAATTTGTTGAACCCTCCGCAGCATCGTATTATTATTATGATTATTATTATTATTGTTATCATCGACGAGGAACCCTTTAGATACAGAGAAATGTAAAAAATAACAAAGACCAGGATATTAATTCCTGCGCGTCCATACACCGACGTGCTATAGAAAAAAAAAGAAAGTAAAGATTTTAAAAATGCCTCACCAACTACATATTTAATCAGAACGTTTTTTTATGAGGCTGAACTATACGATTACTTTGAAATTAGATGGTGTAACAAAATTGTATGAGGATTATGAGAAGAAGATACCATCTGCAGCAATGTTTGTACAATACTTATAGATTGTAGAATGTTGATGGCTGCTTCATAAATAAATTTTCTCGAAAATCTCTTTATTTCAGTTGCAATATATTTTGTATTATTTTTATCACATACGTCTGCCAGTGTTTCAAATATCCTTATATTCAAGAATTTCACTGTGTACATGTTTCAGTTTTTATGTCTTGCAAGCAGTATAAGATTATTTGCCCTTATTAAAGTGATATGAAATTGCACATATTTATAATGCAGTAATACTGGTGATAGAACACGAAAATTTGGAATGGTGATGGATTATGAATAGAACGAAGAAGACGAGAAGAGTTATTATAAAATACAAATCAATCCATCGCACTTTTTTATTTTTAACTAATTTATTCTATCACAGTTCATGCCACTCAGATTAATGGCATAGCATAAAAACAATATAAATTATATATTAATAATTATACTATCCTAACGTTTATTCTTTTATTGATTTAATGTCCGGGAAAAGTACGGAATTATTTGTAGGGCAAAGCAAGCTCTCAATTATTGTTGACTGAAACATTGATGTACAGAAATATCGAAAAGTGAATCATATAATTGACATATCAAAGACCATTATTGAATATAAATGCAAAGTGCTAGATGATAATAATAGGTTATCTTGTATGCACGAGTACATTATTCTGGATAACTACACAAAATTATAAGTTTTAAGCTTCTGCGGTAGCAATTTTCTGTCTACATAAATTACATATCTATAAAGAGTCAGTGAAGTGACGCTAAAAATGTCACCTAATGATGCATTTGAACATCCATCTGAAATGCATTTTTTTTTTAAAAATAGTCATAATCATCTGGATTAGCTACGTGTAATGAGCTGAGACACATTTCGTGGCCCCAGGGTTTACCCTTTGAACATTTTTAGGCGATAGACAAACACAAAAAAATTTTCTGCTTTATATATTAAGATATTTCGTCAAAGAACTTGGTATTATTGTTATTATTATTATTATCAGTATGGAAGCTGTCGAAAATATGCTATATGTAGCTCAAAGGAGAAAGGAGAAGCTGCTGCATATGTGCTACCCATCATTATGAATAAGGTGCCTCAAAAAAGATGAATAAGAATCGGCAATTTGTTCCGCAGTAGCAGATAATGATGTGTCGTTTCAATAAATACTTACATTGTTACGAAAGCATCTACATATACAACATACAATGCATATTATATTATATACACGTATAACAACTCTCAAAGGGCTATGTTCGTATAAATAAAAATCCATGTACGTTCAAAGCCCAGGAAAGAAGAATAAAAATGTGATATTTTAAATACAATAACGAAACAATTAATAACAGCTATAATCAATAAAGCACCACTTTCCTGAAAGATTGAGAGAATATATTTACGTCTAAAATACATCTTAAGACATCTTAATTATTCAATTAAAATTAACTACAATTTTGTCCTGCGAATGGCCGCGCATTCATGAAGATAAATAATTCTATACAGTCCTTTACGTACATGGACTCGCGTTGTAAAATTTATAACAAAATTAACAGCGAACTATCGTATAACAAGTATTCTACCGAACATAAGAATACAGTTGGGCATTACTGTATTCAGTCTTAACACAGTAATTTTTTACATTAAAAGAACAGATCCAGTCGCTGAAAATTTGTTACTGAAATACTTGGTCCCCGGTCATCTTTCGAACCTGAACGATAAAAACCTTACGGAGTCTTATTTCTCCCACGGGTCCCCGCTGCGCGTGTCGTTACGAAAGAAAGAAAATTATATTTAACCCAGGCGATTGAAAAATGACAATCGGAGCCGGGCAGAAGTAGCCCGCGGAGCGGCACGGCCCAGTGAAAAACTGTATCGCTGGCGGCAGTGGCAGTAGCGGCGGCGGTGACAGACGAGACGCGGGTAGAACGGCGCGGCGCCTCGAAACGCGGGAAAGTACGATGACGGAGTTTCGCGTTAATGAGTATTGGCGCGCGCCACAGTATCAGCCAGGACGGTGGCGGATCGTAGGCAGGCGCACGCGCGTTAAAGGAGGACAAGTGGGACCGCGACGAGGACGGGGCCAGTGTAGTGCCGGATAGAGAGGGAAAGGACCGAAGCTCAGCGGCTCGGCTCGGCTCTCCCGTGCGCGTATACGCGGCGGACGAGAAACGGCAGCTGCAACTGCGCGCTGCCACGCGCCCTCCGCCGTTCGGTTCTCTTCGGATACCATTTTACAGGTCCGCTCCGCGACGTTACATCTCCTTCCCTTCCCTCGCCTCCTCGCTTTTTCTCTTTTCACTTCGCCGGTGCCTCTTTTTTCCCCCTACTTTGTCCACCCTGCGGCTTTCCTCCTCGTCTCGCCGGCACACGCCGTCTTTCGCCGTCCTTGTCCACGGACGCGGGTGACACACACGCACCCATACTTCAGCAGGGTCGTGTGTCCAAGAGGACCACCGGACTCGTCACCTGCACCTCAGCAGTCTCCCAACGGTCCTACGGCCACCGTCGACACCTTGCCTAACTTCTTCGGACACGAGGTGGGGGCTACCAGCGAAATCCTTAGATTGAAATCGATTCGACGATAGCAACGGACTTCTGATAATCGATGGTGAGGGACGCGGTGCTTTTCCAAGGGCGAACGTCCCCTGTCGGCGTTACTCGCCAGTTTATGGGTGAAACTTACGGAGGGTGCGATACTATTTAGTGTATGAATTCCGTTCGCTCCGACGCTGGGCGACAGGTTGTACGGACATGTGTCCGGAAATGGATTCCTGACTAATAGATAGTAAGATAGACATGTTAAGCATTAGGTATTTTTTATGTATGGAGGCTATCCAATTCGTAATCATCCTTTTCAGAAGGTGTCTGCTAATTGTAAGAGTAAGAAAAATGGCAATTAAGTACATTTTTTTAGAATGTTAGCTCTAATTAGCATAAGCTACCCTGGTCGCATTTATTGTTGGCATTTCGAGGGTCAACTAATTCCCAACTTGCGGATACTGTGGGCCAATCAGAAATGCTACTAGGGTACCTACCGTTTTTGAAGATTAGGTCGTGAAATCTGATATTCACGGGACATTTATATTTTGTCGTTATTCCTAGGGGAATTGGGATATTGGGAAAATATATTTGTTTATCCTTATATCCTGTTAGGTTAGTCGTCATCTGGTTTTCATTTAGGTAAAAGAAATATGTTTGATGAAAAGTATTTATGAGGCGATGTGGCAGGATACAGTAGCGCCACCTATCATTTGAGATTACGTATTTTCCACATTCAACATTTTCTTTTGTGTTCACTAGTTTCCGTGAGATTTAGTTAAGTAGGCTTTCCATCCTCAAGTTTGAGGGCAGTTTTTAGTTTTACTACTTGAGTATGAATATCAGCTCAGAGATGAATATGTGTGGAATATTTTTTGATACTTTACATATGTGTCAAATTTTATAGAAATCGGAGTTTGCCAATTGGGTTTGGTATCTGTTGTTATTTAGGGACACCTAGCGTATGTTGTACTTTCCTCCAGGGTCCAATAGATTAAGGTCCATTTCTTATGCTCGAGATATTATACGTGAAAACGTACCAAATTTCTCATCATAAGTAGAGGTTATTTAAAAATTCAGACAATTTATTGATAGTCTCGGGAATCTAGTTTACCTATATAAAATTTGAGCCACTTAGCTCGAATTGTTTTCAAGATATTAAGCTTTGAAGTTTTGAGAAATTGAGCGCAATGGGCCGACATACATACGATCACTGCGCCCTCGATATTTACGCTCTACTTCAAGAGAATGTTTTTTTGTTTGTACTCGTTTTAAAACTAAGAGAATGTCGTTTCCATGTATGTACAACGAATTTTATTTATTGTTAATGTAAATAATTGTCGATATGATTATGTTCATGCATTTACATTTCGCAGCTCAGACTTCTTTACAAATATCTTTAATTTAATTTCAAATCGCGATGCGACTACCTAGCGACTCGAACGCAGTGGCTTTTTAACGTTTTCTTGGAGGAAGCGAGTGGCTGATTTCAAGTCATTTGGATTTGTGGTTCTGAGTTATATTTATTGATGACCGGGTAATTTATTCACCCCCTCGGGGTTATTTTTTATTTAAAAAATATTGTATTGTCATTCAAACTATTTATGCCTGCAAACTTTCAAGACAATTGGATTGGTGGAAGTGGGATAAATTTTAGTTGCCAGATTTGAACCATACATACAAACATACAAACAGAGAATCGAAGCTGAATAAAATTGTTTAATTAAAATTGTTTAATAAAAACGTATTGAACATCTTAATCCTAATTTTGATAGTTATGTAATAAAATCGCGCATAATGTGACATTGGTGAACCGATGGCAGTTGCGCGGGAAAAATAAAGTAAATTAAGAACTCACTTCGATGCAGTTCTTGCGTGCTTTGGAGCGCACTAAAAGATGAGCTCTGACGTAACGCGTGACAGTAAACGAGCTCCCGAGCCAAAGACAGGTGCAGGTTCATCAGGCAAAGACGAATTCTCAGGCACGATATTTCTTTCCGGCCGGCGCGGCGCGGCGTGCGTGCTCAATCATAATCGAGCACGCGCCTGTATACCTTCCTTTTCAGTGAAAATGCGCGCGGCTAATATGTCAACCTTCTGAGAAACGTTTATGAATCATAAAACGCAATGACACGTGACGTTTTTCGCACATGCCAGAGATACATGCTTTCAGGCACGCGATTAACAAAATTTTTTTGAACAAAATACCCTCCCAATTTCGGAGAAATTTAACTTTCTTCCTGTTTCCGCCTCATTTATAGGTAGAATTGCTTATTATTGTTAAAATCTCAAACTATAAATTTCCGAAGTACTTCAGGCTTATTTTGTAGTTTGATTAAATTTTTCTTAACATTTCTAGCTTTAGGCATGAGTTGCCTAAAACATTCATATACCGTATATTAAAATAATAAGTTTGTTTTCCGGCCACAAAATTGAGTATTTTAGTTTGAATCGTGTACTTGTGCTTGTTAAGAATTTTATTCACATTTGAATCACGATTATCTAAAAATAATGTTTCATGTTTACTTCAGATACCTGATGCTTGAAGCTATAAGCTGTTATAAAAAATTTCGCTCGAGTGTAATGTGGTTATTTTTTATCTATGAATAATATTTTGTTCAGTTGCGATAGTATTATGTAACGTTTAACTTTTTAAATTAAGTTTAATTTAATTTAATTTGCATTATAACTAATTTCAAATATTATTTCAAAATTTAGTGAGTAATAGCAGTAGGTACGTAAGAAAGTTGCCACCTATTTTTTCCTAAAATAACAATACCTGCATACGTATTATTTCGAAGGAAAAACAGTTGCATTTTTTAAGAAAATTAATTATCCTAATCTTGTAAATATGTAATGAAAGTGTTCCGCGTACAAACAGAGAGTTGATAATTTGGAAACACTCATATGGCAATTGCGAAACTCGAATCAAAGTAATCGAAAGCAATTGGGCCGAAATTTTCAATCACATATAGGTCATAGCCAAGCATCCCGATGGCAATATTTCCAGTAAATTCAAATCCAAGTATATTTGTGAACGTAACGTTTCAGTGTTGCAGCTGCCCATCGTAATTGGTACCCTTGGAGGCCCGCATCTTCGAAGTGTCAACATGTATTCTGCATCGAAAATAAGAAGCCACTCAGAAAAAGGCACGCAGGCACGCGTCTTCCTCTATCTCGATCAATTAAACTACATGAAAAATTCTCAGGTACGAAACGATCTGCGATCTGCTTTTTTCCCCCGATTTTCGGTACGATTTGCATTGGATCTGTGCGGAACGCAAAGGCCGTATCACGGAATTCTTGCGTGCAATCGCGGTTTATACGGTGAATAATGAGGCACCACAAACGAGGCTGCCTGATACGAAGGCAGTCCACAAGCATCAAGAAATTAATTGGGACGATTGAATACTCTTACACGTAGTTATTTTTATTCGAGTGATCGTATTAAATTGCAGGTACGGTTGAAATGTCGAGTTCTTTTTTACGGTTTCAAAGGAATTCTCCACTCTGGAATTGCAAGAGTTACGGAAAATCGCATATTCTTTTCAAAGCTATCATTTTTACAATTGTTTCCTATCGCGTTTCATACCATCTGAAATTTGTTTATGGTACTAATAACTCTTTAACTTATACAGGAACATTAAAAATATAATCTGCTTCATCACCCCCCTCCTTTCTATCGTCACATCCGTTCATTTGTTATGTGTCCCACTATGCACTTCTTGTGAATCTGGCTTTCTTCATTATTTGATATCGAATTGCAATTTCACGTTTTGTTTCCATTTCCATGCAATGCAATTTGAAACAGTTCCTAAGCTGGTTTAGTATTATCCACCTAATTCCTCACTGATCGAATACTCGAAAGTTCACTTATACACATGGGTTATATGTTATATTCTATGTTTAATAAAAAATTTACGTATTTTGACTGAAATTTTTATCCTAGAAGATTCTATGATTACATATATATATATATATTGTTGCTTTGTAATCATAGAATCTTCTAGGATAAAAATTTCAGTCAAAACACGTAAATTTTTCTATTAAACAGTTAAACTCATATATGAGAGAAAGCAAAACTCAATACAAATTATTTTAAAAATTAAGGAATTTGTTATTGTGTTTGAACTTTTGATAACGATTGCAGGCTAAACATACCTATCATTCTGGTAATACATGGAATTCCTTTCCCCCAACCTTGAAAACCCTTTTTCTGCTTTGTGAGTAAAGTTCGAGTGGGATCCACCTGCCGTTTTGTTTCCAAGCGGGCTTCTTGTTCCTCTGTATTTAGCGTTCCCCCTCCTTTTCACTTAAATCAAGAATTACTCCCCTATATCAAATCTTCGGCTACCTGATTATTTCGACATCGAAACGTCGAAGATTTTTGTTCCTGTAGAAATTACTTCGCCACTGTCGCACGTATACCGAAGTCTTTTCAAATGTAGAAATAGACTTATCAATTTTTATATTGGATGTACATATTTCTTTTATATGTTAACGACTGAAGCAAACAACTGAAATCATTTCAGATAATGAAAAGTAGTTGTACACACTGTCTTTTGTCACTGGAAGGCTTCGAAATTTCAAGATAATTTCACTTTTTTAAATGAAGATCAATTCGTTTTCAACAGAAGTTATACATAAATAGGTACAATAGATAATATAAACGTAATGAGTAATGTAATTTTGAAAACTTATTTACAGACTTTATTGTATTTTTATCTATAAATAATTAATTTGGCAAACTCTATTAGAGATTACTATTACTTTTTTTTATTTTGGAATGTTGTTCGAAGCATCGAATATAACTTAAGTGTCTACACTTTTGCATTGTTTACTAAAATGTTCTCTGAACCCTATGAAAGACAGGTTAATCTGCTCTTACTGAAATGTTAACAGTAATTTGATGCATGTGTTTAATATTCATAAGTTTCTATTTATATACTTTTTTTGTAAATGGGTATATCGTAGGGATTTTCTGGTTTTTTACTATATCAAGCATCTAGGAATTGAGCACAATATGAAAAGTGTTATTTGAATTCGAATACGCTCATTGCTTGAATTTGTTCAACAGTTTTATCAAACCACTTAGACTGTTACAGCCAATTAGGTATATTTTACTTACGTGCGTTTCACCACGAGCATTCAATATAATTAATGAATTTGTGCAACTATGATATTGTGCTATTTTACGCTTTCTAATTTTACATTTAATTTGTAATTAACACTAAACCTAGCACGACGGGTGAAATGACCCTTTTGAAACTTCCTCACATAGGTGCAACTTTATCACATCGCCATTTAACTTTACGAATTGATTATAATTTACATCCAATATATTCTTCGATACTTATTTCTCTCTTGCTTTTTTTACCGAGAAATATATTCAACTTGGAAAAACGGAACAAATATCCTTATAACCTATCAATATGCACACTATCCAATTTAAAATTGATAAACTTATATTTCTCTCACTTTTCATCAAGCTATTTAAGCACTTGAACGTTCTCTCGTGTAGCGTGTATCCTAATTGAAGCTGGTTAAACGATAAAGACGAGTAATTTCGAAGCAATTTACAAGGTTTGATTGAAACGCTCCTAATATCCACGGTCAATCGAGGTAATCATCTTCTTTCATATTTTAATAAAGGAATATAAGAAGTCTGCGGCGTTAAATGTGAGAATAGAGAAAAAAGGATCCTTGCAATTCGGAGGTGCTAAAAACGGCGATAATCTCGGTGAGTAATAACGAAGAACAAACCCCAGAGGAACCCTCGACCAGGGAAGCCTTGCCAAAAAAGGGACAGGAGGTAGGGGAGGGTGAGGGGAGGAGGAAGATAAGTGCGAATCGAGTTAAGTGAAAGGGAACAACGAAAGTAGGAAAGGAACGAGAAGAGGAAGAACGGACAAGGAGATTTCCAAGATAACACCGGTATAGTGCATCTTCCTGAGGTTCTTAGCGCCGGTACCTCGTTAATTACACCTCGACCGATCGTAATTATCCCCTGGCAGATAATGAGTCGATTACCAAAGATGGGGGTTGAACGACAAAACGAAAACTTTTCCGTCGCCGCTACCACTTCGTCATCCTTGGCCAGCCCAAAAAGGCAAGCTTTTGTTTTAGAACGTTGTTTTAACAGTACTCTATTTGCATACGGAACTTATAAGGAAACATCGTTTACCGCTGACGTGGTGTTACTTAAAACAGTTTTCACGATTCCTCGTTTTACTTTCATCTCGTTTACGCCTATACTATTTGCTCTGTCGTTTGATCAGTGTTTATACCATCATTCTATAGCATCAAGATGTTTGCTAATAGCATTGTAGATCAAAATGTGTATAATATTTCCTATAATTCAATTTCTCAAACTGCAACGTAAGATATATGTATTGCTTGCCACGTAAGTAGTTTTAAATAGTACTTTCCCCTAAATTTTTGAATGGATAAATTAAAAATCCTTTGTTTAAATTTGTAAATTAATATACTTTTTATTTGGCAAATAAAGTGTTTCCTTTTTCTTCAATAGTTGGAAAATTCTTATACTTCCATTCCTTCTTAATTAATACTTAGAAGAATAATAATATTGGGCCAGTATTGCACCAAATAACATGACATATACCTCATCATAAGCCAGAGAAAAAAATTAGGCTTTTCTGTCAGTAAATCATCGAAGTATCCAAAGCTTGTATTAATAAAAATATTAATAAGCAAGGAATGTAAGTACAATTGAATATTTAAAAATACTGTCACACTGAAAATGATGCATAATTAATTGCACTATGACAGTAAAATTTCTAATAAAAGTGACATATGTACCAGGTGGCAATTATAAAGCAATAATTGTAAATACAATTTCCACGAAATTTCTAAAATTAGAAACGTAATTACTATTACAGTTGGTCTTATAAAATAGTACGAAAGAATAGTAAAATAATTAATTTTAAGTTGATGGAATATCCTTGTGATTTTAAATATTACAAAACATTATGAATGTAAAGTACCTGTGTTCCCGCCGCGCTAGTACGAATTCAAAGCGTAAAAGCAATTACAGTCTCCTTAGTTTTCCTTTTTCGTTTATTTCAATATAAAACTGAAAAACCAAGAAATCTCACGTAATAGGAGGAAAGCTTCAATCTTTCATGGAGGTGTGGCAAGACATCGTCAAGGATATTCACTGAAGGTCACAAGGAATGGTGATGGAAATAGTAAGAAAATAAGGAGTTTTCGAATATAATTAAAAAACAAGCATCCTTCAATAAAGTTTCTAAGTATATATATTCGTGTAGGCACGTCACACGAGTGAACGCAGTGTTTCGTTATTTTATAGGAGAACCTTGATTATCCGAAATAGTCGTGGTTGTACACTGTTTTCAAATAATCGAATGACTGTGTTTTTACGTAAATAATTCATTTCCAAAGTAAACGGAAACACAACGTCTTAAATAAAGATTTAACATTTCTTTTAACTTTTCATTTTAGCTTTCTCATCTTCCTGACAATGAGTTACAAATCGACATTTCCTCATAATGTCATTACTTCGGTGGTCGTACATTCCATTCAGGCTTCATGCCATCCCCAAACTGTGTGCAAAGCTGTAAATGCTTGAAAATGTGTAGAAAATATTATTAAAATTTGATCCATATTTCTCTTCATTACCTTTTCCTTCTTCATCAAGCATTCGGATAATCAAATATTCCATTAATTAAGCCGAGAATCCACCTGGAAGTTAAGCTAAGCTATACTATGCTATGCTATGTTTTAGCTTAGCTTTTGATGGAAACGGTTCCATACGAATGTATTGAAACTAATTTTTTAAAACGTAGCATGGCATAGCATATAGCTTAGCTTCTAGGTGGATTCCCATGTTTAGTGTTCTGATAATTAAATGTTTCCTCAATCGATGATCTAATAGTCGAAATTTCATTGTGTGTTGTATTATATGGATGTTGAAATAAGATCATAGATTCTGAGTATGATTCATACATCGTAATTAAAAATAAAGACGTTGGAGACATGTAATCCCGCGCAATCTTCCGTACTCGATACACGGTTAGGTAAGTATGTACATCTTGAAAGCTTGTTTCGCTCTATCTGAAATTCTTGCCGATTTTTCAGCAAACTTGTAACCAGCTGTTGCTGCTCTTGGCGCACGAGACTTTGATACCTTCGTGTATATTTTATTATCTTCAGCCATGCACGCTGGTCAAGTCACCTGGGAGAGGTATCAAAGAAGAAGAGAGTTATTTAAACGTTTTATTATCCCTGATCGGTAAATCCACGAGCCGCTGTGAAAGACTGGTGAGGCGAGGTCGTAGGTCACCAGCGAGGCGAAGTGTTGGGCTCGTATACGAACGTCCTTGCCCAGAAGACCTTGACACCTCGCGACTGTTCAACCTCACAGAGTAGACTTCGTCATTTTGCAAAACCGAGACGTCCTTGTTTTTTCCTCCTTTCATTCTAAATTCTGATGACACATTCGTTTGCACACTCCTTTCATATCGTTTCCAAGAATCAGGTAGGAGTTCGTACCTAATTATTTTTTAAAATACTGATATCTTTGAACAGATAGCTTTAAGACGTGCAAAATAGAGACAGTTTCCAACATTTAAGGGGAGCTTCCGGATTAAAAAACAATTTTTTTAAATTTCATTCTTGAATGTTCAACCATTTAATAATACGTATTTAGAAGGATTTTTTGAAATTCGTAAAATTACCGAAGTTATAGGCACTTGAGTAGCGGCAAATGCATGGGCAACACCCGGTCAGTTGGCGCTCACGTAAGACTTAATTAAACGCGTTTCTCTCAATATAGGGTAAATTCAGGAGACGCGGCCGACCCGGAGAGTTGATCGAAACAGTTGATTCTTAGACAATTAATGGGAATGTATCGCAAATGAAACTCGGTCGAGGTGGCGCTCTGATCGTAGTGCTCTGAGCATGCGCGTGATGACGCCGTGACGTCGAACCAATCAACGCCAGCGCAAAGCCAAGCTCATCTTGGCGTTGATTGGTTCAACGTCACGGCGTCATCACGCGCATGCTCAGAGCACTACGATCAGAGCGCCACCTCGACCGAGTTTCATTTGCGATACATTCCCATTGTTCTGAACCTTAACACACTTTTACTTACATATACACAGATGTAGAGTCTGAATATAGCCATTCGACCAACTCTCCAGCCCGGCTACGTCTCCCGGATTTACTTTAGTGTGCTTAAAATCGGTGGAACCTAGATCTCGACAAGTTGTTATCCGATTCGACTGAAACTTTTTTTATTTTGAAGAATATACCGCTGTGTAGCGGAGAAACCAGTAACATTGAAAGAATTTGTCATTTTTAAAGGCCTTCGAAGGACGAAAATCTGGAACCATAAAATCTGGAAAACCGCTCCAACGATTTGAATGAAAATTTACAGGGAGGTGCAGGGAACTATTCCCCACAATATGTCGGGAGCACATTTTCAATATAAATCCTTAAAGAAAAGGTGAAAACTAATTAATTACAAGGAAATGAAAGCTGGCATAGACTTCTCCTTGTATATAATGTTTAGCACTATCACGTAGTGTAAATTTTTTTTATTTATGTGTGATCTATAAATGGCGCCATACGAGACTGTTTATGCAGTGTTTTAGAAAAAGTGTCTTTGGTTTTGCATCGATATTAAGCTTAAAAATAAAAATACAACGGTTTCCTTGGAATCTGTTTCTCCTGAAAACTGTAATTTCGACCTGAACCTTGGAAAAAGCAATTCAACAAAAATTATTAAAATAGCGACAAGGAGAAGGCGACCTTTACGATAAATGTCGATTTTCGGGGTTTACAGACATCGATTTTCTTTTTCATCTCGGAAACTACAGTTTTCACACTGTAATGTTGAGGTTCAGGGTTTTCTTTCACTTCATTTTTATTTATCGCGAACACCATCGTATTATTCGTGCACTTGTTCGTGAGGTCGCGATTCAATCTTGCGGCATGGCGTTTTTGGGAATCTGGTAAATAACGAGGGAGCGTTCGTGTGCCACCAAAGACGTTAATGTGTTCCTCCAATCACGGTACCCGTAATTAAAGTTATCGGAAAGTTATCTGAAATATCTGATATCCTTCGGCGAGTTCGTCAAAGACCCCGCGGCCGTTGACAATTTAGATAAGGTCGTCAAAAAGACCATACAGATTCCTCTGCCCGATGGTTGTAACCGAGATTTTTCTTAAAGGCTCCCTTCCAGGCGGAGGGCACTCGAAATCCGGGAAGTCGTAAAGCGACCAAACAGCCTTCGCTCGAAAACTCAACAAATCTTGCCGCGGCGAAGTTCAGCGAGATCGATCAAGGAAAAAGAAAAAGGGAATTCACTTGGCGAGCTTATCTGATCGTGAACTTCTATATTGACCGTTTATTCGCTTATAAAATCTCGCGACAGACTAAATATTTATTATCGACAGTTATTGCCTTCGAATGCATTACCATTCCAAGGCATTGCGAGCTGATAATTTATGGACTAAAGTAGAAAGTAATTTCACACTGAATGCAATTGCTTTTGTCTTAAATGCAAGTTGCACAGTAAAGGATATGATATATCCACTGATATATGATATATCCTTTATCCTACATATTATGCAGGTACACGTATGCGCAATGTAATGGTGGATCTTGATAATTAATTTTCTTCACCCATGGATATTCCTTCAACAGAGCAGTACGCGATTTTTCGTGTAGAGAATTAATTATTCGGTACTTTAGAAATCTATGATTATTAAAGGGACAGTATTTGATAATAATTTATTATCTCACTCTGTTAATACGAACTATTTTTATAGTGTGTATCATAAAAAGAATTACGAGTTATTTTATCAAAATTTTTTTTTTAATTTTTCAGGCTTTTCACATGTTTTTAAATGGTACGTACGACACCATTACTATTCGGTACTTTAGAAATCTATGATTATTAAAGGGACAGTATTTGATAATAATTTATTATCTCACTCTGTTAATACGAACTATTTTTATAGTGTGTATCATAAAAAGAATTACGAGTTATTTTATCAAAATTTTTTTTTTAATTTTTCAGGCTTTTCACATGTTTTTAAATGGTACGTACGACACCATTACCAAAACATGCGAGGATGTAGATGTCAGGCTCTTATTTTTACAAATGAATGGTCATGAAAATGTTCATATGAATTTTTGTTTGATTCTTTTTTAAATAAATAATATTTATTTGAAATATGTCTCCATTTTTTCATAGCTAAGGAAATATGTAAAAAAAATATAGGTACTATTTGAATTAATTACTGACGTACTGACGAAACGAATTTTTGTGTTTGTATCTTCCATCATTTCGTCCTTATTCCTTTAGCTAAATTAACTATGAGTACTATAGTACATAGTAACTGTGAGTACTATATTTCTGAAATAAATAGTAAAGAATGTAAAACCGATATGGCATTTTATTTCGAAAAATCAGGAAGAAATACTCAGTAGTTTTTGAAAATGTACTTTCTAAACAAAACCATACTCTTTTCCATAAGTGTTCCCTACCCGCAATTTTATAAAATTTCACGATCTTAATTCTAATTACATTTTTCCTAGATGTCAATAAATGTAAGTTTAACAGTTTCGTTATGTTCGTCCTTAACTTCGAACATACTACACAATATACCCTAATTTTCAAAAAACATTGCAGTGTTCCTATATCTGCAATAAATTATTGATTTTTTTATACACAAATGTACAAGGTTCGGTACCGAACCGAGTTGCCTTTTCCTTCCGACCAATAAATGCCACAGCCAGCACAGAATTCAGCCAACATAATAATATCTTCAAACCGAAATAAATTTTAACCTCCGTAAACTTTCAATGCACAACAACGTTTTCCTTGCCACTCACTTTCACGTGCTATCGATTCCGAGGTATTCGGTGAATAGTCGCCTCTGGAAGCTCCGTAACGTAGTAAAAAGGTCGAGTAACACCGAACAAACGATTTGGCCAGAAACTCAGAGATCACAGCTCGAACTTTTGTCCGGGGATGGAGCATTCCTAACGAATACCGAGCGCCGGATAGATCCTGCCAGATAGTCGTGGAAGCGTGTGCCGTCCTTCGTGGCATTGCCTTTGTTCGTTCACGTGAAAAATGACTCGGCGAATGATCCGCCACGGGAAAAAGAGCCACGGAATTACATGAAGGACAGGAGGATACCACGAGTCGTACGATAAATCTTGGCCCATGTAAGCGTGTGTACAGTCACTGTCGATCGATCCTTGCCGCGTGACAAGAAGCTACGGATGTTTTTACACGAAGCCGAAAGATAAGATTCCACGTCTCTTCTTTATTCCACCGCGCGCAATGACAACTCGACGCGAAATCGAATTCAGATAGTTTTGTAGAATCTCTCAGAGACCGACACAATGAGGCTATACAGTGTACAGCTGCCCCTTCGTACCTAGAAGAATGGGAGCAATAAGGAAACATACAATCGTGTATATCGTGCAATTGTATGACAATGATTTTGTGGACTTGAGTGGAAAATTTCTAATTTTCTAATATTTTGCATTACCTAAAACTGAGGAATGATAAAACGTAAGCATAGAGAAAAGAAGTTACTTCGAGAGGGAAGCATAAATGATTATCAGCAGGGGAAGATTTGTCTGGGTTGTTTAAAAATTTAATAGAGGAAAAAATGAAATATACTGTATATTAATTTCATTTGCGTACCTTGTAGTACTTTGGGAAATCGCGTGAAGATGCGTTCAAGTTTGTAGAGGGAAATAGTTTGAACTCGTAGAAGTGGAAGCACGAAAAAATAATGCTTCAACTCTTTCTATGAATAAATAATTGAATTAGTTTAAATTTTTAATTAGTTTTTAATTAGTTTATAATAAGAGTCTAACAGTAAAAAAACTACTATACTGTTCCACTACGCAAGGCACTAAAGAAAATGTGATTATGCATTCAATGATTTATTTTTAAATAGAGTATTCACTAACACATTATGTAACACGGACAGCAAAAATTCATTTTAATTTTCATATTTCAGAAAGCGAGTGCTCGTTTGTAGAGATTTGTATTAATTGCAGAGTTTTGAAATTTGTTTCCTATAGGTACTACTTGAAAATATTGTTCTAATCGTGTCGTAGATTCGTGTTCTGTAATTATCATATTTGTATAGCGTTTTTGATTGAGTGTAGCACAATTTTCGTCGTTCGTGTCTCAATTTTTCTCTTCACTTGGCGCCGTGAAAAGCATTATCGTCCAGATGGTGCGCCCCTGACCGACAAGGGAAGACCGAGCGAGTCATCCGATAAATCTTTCAGCAAAGGATCTCGTGTAGTCGTCGTTGATCGATCCTGCGCAACGACATGCCACTGCCGACGTCCTTTACGTGTGCATCTTTGAAGATCGTCGAAGATCGAAGTTGGAAGATAAATCGTTGCAACTCACCAGCATCGTTCAATTCTCTGAAGGCTATAATAGTGAAGATACGTCAAGGAAAACTAGTATTTCCCCTAAAACAACGAAGTAATACTAAATCACCCATATAATACGTGCGGATGTTACTAATTAATACACAACGCCTTCCTTGTAAATGAAGATTATGTGAAGAAATGGAAAAGAAGGAAGATTGGACACTTTACTATATTACATCCATGACTATTAATGAAGTAATCAATATTTAACGTAACTCAGGATTACATATATTCATCATATTTAAAATCCATATGCTCTACATTCACACGAAGTTCGTGCATAATTTTTACCAAACAAACATGTTTCTTTAAAAATTATGATGTGAATAAACTTTGTGTCTAAGAACAAGTCTGATTTTAAATTTATTTGTTTGTAATTAATTGAAGAAGAAATGTTTAATTTTCTGCCTACAGTACCCTTACTCCGGGTCTCCACCAAGGCGAACACGAACAAAAACATTGTTCGCGGACGTTTTCCCCTGTTCTTGTCGTGTTCACATCGCCGCAAACAGAACAAAACATTCACATACGAATCATACGTTGAGTTTTGTTCATGTTTGCGCCGGAGTGGACAAGACTAGAACAGACAAAAATGTTCGCGAACACTGTTTTTGTTCGTGTTCGCCTTGGTGGAGACCCGGGGCTAAGCTGCGAGGAAGATTTCCTTGCATTCGATCCAAATTTCGCTTCGATTCTGTTCACTATCACCGTAGAAAGTGAACGGCCGTCCACGGAATTCTAGTCTCGCGCAGTTCGTGGAAAAGACAGCCTCAGTGATAAACCAGGCAAGGTCGCGCATGAAGCACGGGGATTGGGGAGCGACAACCACACGAGTGGAAGCTGCAACGACGTGTCCCGTATCATTAATCAGCGTAGCGCTACGCTGGCAGCCGATGGAGCTGTAAAATTGTATGTAGTTCTTTTTCATTTAAACAGACATTGTATCGCTGTCCGAGCGGTCGCGTGGTAAGTACGTCTCAGCGGCTGGGGATACATTTATCCACCAACGAACGGAGTAATTGCAACGTTGCACGCGTTGCGCGGCGTGTCGCCTAAGGACGAGTACCTTTTTATTCCTCCGCTGTCGCTGCTTAAGGCCGGTAACCTGCCGCATAATCGTCCGCTTGATTACAAACGAATCCTTCTTGGCAGGCTTGGCACGCCAATAAATTACCAAACCATAGTCACCGAGATGCCGCACTATAATACGCGGACCGCCGCGTACAACAATAAATTATATCGCGAAGCAGGACGTGCACGCAAACCAGATTCACACCTACCCCATTCTTCGCGGCGAAATGCTTTTCGTAGAATCTATTAAGGCGCGCGGCACTACCATACTTTATGGGCTAATTAAAGTCTCCTTGATATTTCGATACGTGTATATTACACCTGTGTTGTATGTTTTTACATGAGAAACGATGAAAAATCCTTGGACGGAGGCACGCGGCTATCGGGAATATATCTTCGCGATTTATACTCGGCGAAGGCAAACCTGTTGGAACAATGCAGCTTTAGCGCAGCCGCTAAGTCCCAGGCAAGTTGTACTTCGCGGTGTTTCGAACGCGTGGCGATTCGTGAAACGATAAATTCATTTACCGGACAAGGTGTTCCTGCCGAATGATGCAAATCGACGGCTTGCAAACTACGGGTAGGTAGGTACTGTATACTTTGGAATCTGTACCATTAAAGTAATCAAAGTACAACGAGTACACCGTGTTTCTTTACCATTTTATGTGATTTATTAAACGATAATACGAAATTGGACACGGTTTCTATTTATACTTGTTTTGCGCAATAAATTTACGAATGTGGGTGTAGTAGTTGCTACGACCAATGGTTTTTGGGGAGTGCAGAATGGTTCACGTCATGACACGTCAAAGATATTTTACCTCAAAGTTAAATTATGGGTCATTTTGACCCAGTGTGACAAGCGAGAGTTAATAAATCTAATAAAAAGAATAATCGCCAATTTCGACATAAATATTCCGCAATAAGTTATAAATACTTAGAATTTTTTAACAAAATCTGTATATTCTTTTCACAGTCAATAGAACCTAGTAGATACATCACGATATTTACGCTTTCACAATATTTTGTACAGCTATTTTAATTTTCATACGCAACTGTTCAATTAAGATCAGTGGATACATCAATCTCAATCGAATACATATGTTATTCCACATAGTTTCACAGTAGTTCGATGATGTTTAACAATGAACAAGAATGAAAAGTGGAATGCCAGAAACTACTAATTACGTCACTTATCTGCATGGCAATCTGTACCCCAAGTATTTGTTTCGTTGCTTAATTAATTCAACACCTGCGTATTCAAATTCCCTGGACACTTTTGATACGCATCGGCTGACTGTACAAAAATCAGTTGCTCCGGCACATGTGCCGTGACGAAAATAGAAGAATGGTGCCAGGAATTCACCAGTATCACGTGGAATTCAATGAACCTGCAATGGCATATGCGATGTACGTTGGTACCTTGCCGATATTCGTACCTGTTAACGTTCGGAGGGTGCAATCACGAAAGCACCATATGTGCCATCCATTGGGTCATGGGTAGCAACCCCACATGGCTCTTCATGAAGTAGGTATACACACAAATAAATTCTTCCCCTCGATCCCCCTCCGCGTTGGTCGAAAGCTACCTGCGCGTTATTGTACGACATACGCCAGCCGATAGTAGAATACCGACACGTGGAAATCGATATTCCCAAGGTAGACCTGCACATTGAACACTTTGGATTCTGCATCTGGTTGTGAATCACGTGTTTAATTACCTTAACTCTTGGTAATAAGTCTGTTGGTGGTAACTATAATTATTATTATTCCTGTTTTTTTAAAAAATTGCGAAGTTTTATTCGAGAGTAATGATTCGTTAGTAACAGAAAAATTCAATTTTATTCGTTGGGTAACTTTTTCGATTGAATATTCGTGTAGAGAAATTTTCATTTAAATAATTATGTGAACTATGTTTCTATAGTGATATTCGTATCCATAATTGTATCTCTGATTATGATTTGAATTTATTAAAACAGTGTCAAACTTAATTTTCATCAACTCTCCATTTATGGTTGTCTTATTTTGATTAGAGAAATGTAAAAAAAACGATTAAATATAAATTAATGTATAAGTTCATAAGTCCTAAAGGAAGTTCGTATTATATAGGTACTGCAATTACATTACAGTTGGATTCAAATTTCTTTGTTTAATGATACCATGGAATTAGTTTTTTTACAAAATTATTTTGTCATGTATGTTCAATAAAAGTTAGGGTAAATATTAAATGAAAATTAATAATAAATCATGGATGACGTTATAAATAACAACCGAAATTAAACAATCCAAGAAAAAAATAACAAAGTGAAATATAAGTATAGTTCTTTGTTAATCATTAGATGAAGTTTACTGGTAAAATTGAAATCGTTCACGAGTTAACATATTTTTTTATTTTTTCTGCGAGCGACACTCGTTTTAACAATTGCAAACGAAACACAATCTTTTCTCGTGGAACTATTTCAAATGCTAATGAAATTTTTTATTATCTTGGATATTTAATCACTGAAATTTACCAGGGAAAAAAGAATATTCACCATGAATTTTTAATTCTATAAGCCTGACTGACTCTACAAAGTCTAATTATGTAATTTTGTAATGACTTCTAAGTACTCTGGATGTGCAAATGTGAATAATTATTTATTTTTACATCTTTCTATACACACACTACAATAGTTATCGTTTCTGTTTTCTTTTCCCTTTTAGTAAATTCGGTGTCATTAAAAGAATTCACATATACAAGTAATAACTATTACATACACTTCAAATGTATAATAAATGAGAATAATCGCTAATACCACGTCATCGTGCAATGTGTAAACTGAAGCGCTTATAGAAATACATACCTCGTGTAATTTGCAAATTGCAATCCATATCGAGCATTTCTCTTTTGAATCATGGTACATGAAATTGCAAAACACTGATTGCTACCTGTCTATCACCAGGTATTTTGCAATTTTCCATATAGAGCAATGCAAATCAAGACGTTGCAATTTCGTAAAACTCATAATTCGGCCCTCTGGCTCTCTTGAGCAAGCTTTTTTGGTCCTTTAATTAGTCGGCGCCGTTATTATTACCTGAGAGGCAGAAAAGATTCTCGCCGGCCTCGAAGAGCGTCGTTCATTCATGGAAAAAGTACCAAGTCATAATAACGCCTCGGATAATAGCCGCGATATCTAGTATCGATCTCGTGTAATGTCAGACACCATTATTTATACGTGTATTTATTATTATTGCTGAACGCATATGCAGCTACGCCAACTGCATGCATATCCAATTTGTTTGTCATAAGAAGGGGCATATCATAAAGTGATGCAATTAAGTTAATCATACGATTTATCTTAATACACGAAATTTTCGGAAATCTTGTTTTCACTAAACGAAGAATTGCAATGAAATTTGTTTCTCTTGCGGTACGTAAGTAATTATTACACGTGAAAGTATAATAAAAACGTATTCAGAATTGTAACACTCGAGACATAAATGGCACATTACAATTTCATTTATCTTTCAACGTTTTATATATTTTAATAAGGAACAAATGGACTGGTAATATGCACTAGAGAGCGTGGCAGTCAATGATAATTTACATTGACAAATATCGAGGGTAACATTTTTTAGTGTCATTTATTCATGTTTAATTTTTTATTGATGGTATACCTTGCAAATAAGACTATCCATCTGGTTTTACTTATTTTACTGCTAGTCTCTATTTTACTTATTTATTTACTTACCAAGAATGAGGTATATAAATAGCAGGATTTGTGATCTCCTATTCAGAATACCTAATTTTTAAATATTCATTGATTATTTATTGACAAGTGAGTTAAGATTTGTTAAAATTAACGATGCTATATGAATAATTTACAGTAAATGACGACGAATAATATTTTATGCACTATCTTTCTTACTTTTCGTAAATAAACATGAACGAAGTTATGTCCCCATAATGTTAAAATGTAATATCGACAAATAAAAAAATTAACAAATTATATAATAGGTATGTACCACTGTTACTACTTATTAGTACAATACTAGTGCCGTAAAAATTCATAGAATAGAAAAAAGAGTAGTGAAAGCATTGACTACCATGGCAGCTCATATTTCACCCGGAAAATGAAAAAGATTCTAATATCTATGATCAAATGTAGCGATGGTCTTGGGTTCTAACTAAGATGACGCCCGGGGCGAATATCAAAGTCATATCTAACACGAAGACAGAGAACTAACGTAATGCGTGGGTTAAAGTAGAAAATTCAAGTTACCTGGCCTCTGGTATCGCTCATTCCGCCACTACAACTGGTAATTAATTTCACGATAATTAGCGGCGAGGTGGTCAGCTATTTAGTCTAACCGCTGTGGTTCAGAAATATAATTATGGAGTAAATTCTTCAGTCAAAGTTTCAAGATAATGACGCTACTTTTAATGTTCAGGAAAATTTTCTTTCTTTTTCTGGCCTTACTTCTTTGTCACTAAGAATTTAGTTTTACTTTACGGATGAGAGCAGGGGTAACATGTCGCAGTCGTTTTATGTTGCTTGCTAAAATATAGCGAAGCTAGTACCGTTTTTTTTTTGCGTGCAAGTGGATATACGTATGAGCAGCTTTATAAATATATAGAGAAAATAGAAACAATAATAAATGTGATCATATTTTCTGAAATTGTTGTTTAACAACTACAATACGTTGAGTATGTAACGCGAATAACTTAATTTCGCTTATATATATGTTAGTAACTAGGATAATTAATTGCCATTAATTTTTTTACTCCCCGATTCGTAAAGAAAAATTATTATTGTGTACATTCTTTTTTTATATTAATTGCATATATTATGCAGCCTCTTCTTACACAATAAAAAACTTATTATATATTCTTCTGGATATAAATTATTTTTTTACATAAAAAAATTATGTCCATAGTGCTCATCCCTACTTTGCAGCCCTTCCCTTTATGCTACCCAGTATAAGGAATGAAAAAACAAGCGTGTAAGCGTAGCATACAATTTTTGTAATGATTACATATAAAGCAATGCATCGCAAAAATAATGTATCGCGATAATTACTGTACGAATGTCATTACATCAGAGAAAATACGGTAATCACCACTCTTTAAAATTCAGTACACCATACTAGGAGGATGCGCTGTATAATTACTACTTCGAAACGTCACCAGCGAAAATTAGTAGTTGACGTAACGGGATCACGAGTGGTTCACGTTTGCAGAGGTGTTATGCTTCTTAAAACAAGTTGGCCCAACCAGCAAAGTCCTTCCAACAATAATAATGACGGTACTTGCAACTTTGCGGTCGAAAATTTGTCGCGCCGTGAGAGTTCGTATGAACGAGGGATGACGGAATCGTAAATCTTCTTAACCGAGACTCTTGCACCTTGCCGTTGCGATCCTTGAACGAGGAGCAACGATCCTAAGAAGGAAGGACTCCTCGTGAGCTTACAGGGTAAACTACCTGCGGGTAATTGACCCCAAAAAGGAACTGTGAATTAAAATAAAATCGTGTTCAACATTTCACACTTTAATGCGGCTAGTTAGACATAGGTACTAATTTCGCGACGTAACAACTATAGAAAGTGCGATAATTGTTGTGGCCATCTTTCTCAATTTGGTATATAATATATTTATTTTTAGAACAATTAAGATAAACTTATGAAAATATTCATTTTATAAATTTTACCTGCGAGTTGGTTTTAATGGAATTATTTAGTTAGATCGATCACTGTGTGCATAATACAATGCTGATAATGTTCCTTGTAAAATTAGTTCTAATTGTAAAGTAATTTGATGGGAGATTATACGCAATAGAGTGCATTAATGGTACGTTGTTACTATTGTAAATCACATAAAATAATATTATTTTTTAAGATTAAATATTTTAACGTGAATTACAGTATCAATTTTGCTATATTTTGAGCAATATTTGAGTAATAATAAGGATTTAAGATACTAAGAATGTTTAGTAATGTTTGCACAATATTTTCACAGATGGCAATGCATGGCGTATAAAAGTAGAAACTTTTAATCCTTTTTTCTGAAAATAGAAAAAAAACGTCTACAGACGTTCGCCCGCTTAAAACATACGTCAGCCTCGCTGCATCACAAAGTTCGTGCAATACTTGCATCTTATCGTGTACTATCAGCCATACAAACATGCCTCGGCGGAGGCTAACTTAAAAGCGCCAAAGCATTCTTTATCTGTCGAAATCCAACGTCAGACTATGGTCAGGCGTCGGATATTTATCACAGACTCCACGCGCGCTCCGCGCAGGGGGAGAACGTCCAGTGGCTCTCGAGTACCCCTCATGCGCCGCTTTCTCAACACAGAGAAGGATAGGTATGCACAGGCGGAAAGAGAAGGATAATGTGAAAAACGTAGAAAAAAAGAAGACAGAGCGCCGGTAAAAGAAGAAAAAAGAGAAGGAAAAGAACAGGGCATATACCTGTTCCACGCGGAGCGCGCTCACGCACTTACACAAATGAAGATCCACGCGCGTCTGTGCGCGCGCACATCCTCCCCGTGCATACTCCCCTTAAGCACGAGGCCCGGCAAGCACGCGTGCGCCCTAGTACACGCATGCACGCACGCACGCACGTACGCACGCGCACGCTTCGTACGGAGCGGATGAAACCAAGGGATTGGTGGGGAGAGAGTCGATGGATGGGGGTCGGCGCGCGCCACGACGCGAAAGTGGGGAGAACGGCTCACGTCTTGCACCCCCTGCTCCGAACTTCCCAGCCGCCACTTGGGCCCACATATCCTTCATATCCCCTTACCCCACCGTCAGTCCCAGCCGTCATTGCTGCATAGCTTCTCTTCAACCGCCACCCCCTCCTCCTGCTTCTTCTTCTTACTTCGTCTTCTTCCACGGCACATTTCACTCCCTCTTTCTTCTTTCTCCGATCATACTCTCTTTCTAACTTGTTTTTGGTACGTGCGCGTGTCTCACTCGGCCGGCTCGCTCGATCTCTGGACCAGCTTTTCTTTCTCCCGGTAACTGTTCAAATTTCGATCCCCGAGACACCGGCCGGTTGGTGGGGATATGGACCCTTCTTACGTGTGTGCAGTGTCTCTCACGCGTACACGAATTCGGGGATCGTTGCGTGGAGATCGACGATTTAAAAGTATACGCGCGTGGAAGGGGTGTTACTTTGATACAGGTGATGCAAAATTCCAATGAACGTTGCGCAAATTGATTCGATTAATCAATGCTTTACCGAGGACCTTAAATGTAGCTAAAAGTTGCATTTCAATATGTAAGCTTTAAAGCTACGTTCTTTCAATTTATACTTTGCGAAGTTTCACTCTCTCTCTTTATTCAGATTCTCTGTCAAAGTAATAATGAATTAGAGCAATTCTAAGTATTGCTTGTTAAACTCATTTCCTAACGCCCAGAAATATGGTAATGATAATTATGAGGCACGTTAGAAACATGCATAACACTATGTATTATCTTATTCGATTTGCACAGTCTTGTAATTCCAATATACGAAACTTCATTTCTGGTACTGCTGCTAATATTATTGAACCGGCAGTTTAGCTTCAAACACACCTCAACATACCGCTAGAATCGAATCCTACGTACGAGTTTCTACAACTTCCAAGAAACGAGAACCACAAGTTATCGCGCCGATAACGACGAAGGGTATCGTCTTTAAATATCCAAATCAGCAAATAGATTCGAACCAGCACGCAAAAGCACGAGGGCAATTCACGAAGATGAGAATCTCGGGCGTTGTAGGGCCTTTGGATCCGTGGTGGTGGGGACGTACAGGGGTATGAGGCGCTGCAAGCCGGTAGGGTGGGAAGGAGGGGGAGAAGATGGGGGTTTAGGGCCCGAGATCGAGTATGGGACCCCATGGAGGGGATAGGCGCGTGCCCGCCCTGGCTATATAAGGCCTCGAACCCTTCTTGGTAAGGCATTTCGGGAGCCAGGTCCGTACCATCAGCATCGAGGGTGCGGCTTAGTTTTCAACATTCCTAACTCGCACAATAACTCGTTTTATTTCGGAAGTTTTATTCCCTATTTCACGTTCGTTCGACACGTTCGCGCGTACTCATCCAAGGTGTCGCGAGAGAAGGGGTATCGTCAGAGAGGGTTAAACTGTCGCAGCGATCGGTCGGTAGCCTAGTATTTTCATACATCGGGGATTCTATTTCCCAAGGTCATCTGGCACGCGCTGCCGCGCACTCCTGCTCTCGTGGTGGGGGGGAATCGGATCAGTGATATGACCTTAGTGAGATCGAAGGAGGGGAACGTATTGCCCATCATGTTGACCGTACAGCAGCAGCATCATCACCATAACCTCCATGGTTCTACAACCAGTGCTCAAACTCACCGTGGCAACGTGATTGTTTCGACGAGCAGTATGCCAGCCAATGACATCAAGACAATTCAGCAACACGGTTGCAAACGATCCAAGATATACGGCCAAGCGACTGGGCCCTACGGTACCGTTCCTCATCAGCCGGCTTCGGTGGCAAGGCGAAACGCACGAGAGCGGAATCGTGTCAAGCAGGTGAACAATGGTTTCGCCACTTTGAGGCAACACATACCCCAAAGTGTAGCACAAGCTCTCGGTGGAAGTACGGCCGGTACCCACGGCGGGTCTAGGGCCGGCAGCAAGAAACTATCAAAAGTCGAAACGCTCAGGATGGCAGTCGAATACATTAGGAGCCTTCAACGTCTTTTAGAAGAGCACGACAGTGGTTCAGATGTCACGAGTGTGTCTTCGCCAACGTCGTCACCACCGTCGTCAAATTCTTCCTCGTCCACGTGTAATGGAATCGGATTAGAGGGCAGCCACCACTCTCCCGAATTAAGACTCCGTGGCAATGTCAGCAATGAAGTTCGGCATCACGGTAGCCCTGACTTGCACCGACATCAGCATATCAGGCAAAATCCCAGCCCAGCTTTCGTACCAGCACCCTGTTCGGAAGCCTCCAGTTCGCCAACGCCGAGTTTTGTTTCCGAAGCATCGTCAGCTGGTAGTCAAGGGTACGGGACTTCGGGCACGCTCTACGCCACTCATTCCGATGGTTACGACAATTATGAGCCGATGAGTCCAGAGGACGAAGAACTATTAGATGTAATTTCTTGGTGGCAACAAAGTCAATGAGAGGAGCGGTGTCTACATCGGCTCCGATTTGGTCCTGTTTCTTTCTCAAAGGTTGGTTTCGATATTCTTTTGCAACTTTAACTATAATGATACTATACAGTTAACTCCCTAAAACGGAAAATAATGCAAGAAAATTAAATTTCGAGACTAGTATATACTATTTTCTTCTTCAAAATGCGGGGTGTTATTTGATTTACTGTCCTATAATTAGAAGTGTTTTCTTGCAATGCAAAATTTCTGCGACCACCAGTGCCTATAACTGAAATTACCTGTAAATGTATATATTTTTCTAGAACTTCCCTCGCGTATTTACATTTAAAAACTTATACTTTGCTTGTCTTAGAGGAGATACTACTTCATTTTATTTTCATCTCAATATCTTTTACTAGATTTAAAGATTGCAAGTGATCAAAGTTATTCAACGTTACGTCACATTGAGAATATTTTTTTTCCCTCGAAACTTTCTCACCTCCCTCACTTTTCAGCGACCGTAAATTTTGCCCGTGAGGTAACATCCGCGTTACCGAGGAAGTTCAAAGAAATTTCCGACCAGATTTGTGACCTTGCCCCCTCACAATGGCGCGCGCGACCCCTCGCTGAAACTCCAGCCATTCAAATCCCAGACTCCATTCAGAGGGGCACCGAGTATACATTCGAGAAGCGACGCTTTTGTGCCCGATTTCTTTCACTGTGTACTACAAAACGCACGCCACTCTGTGTATGTGAGCTGGTCCCCCTACCGCTTTCTCACCCCCCCCCCCCCTCACACACAGACTTTCCGAATTATCTGATTCGTCTCCTCCGAAAATTTTGCCACCTTCTACGAGGGAATTTTACAACTTCCAAAATTGGTAAATTTAGTACAGTTCCTGTCGTTACACAACTTTGAAAGCTTCTTTTAAACCACGTATCGCCTATATTCTTGAATTTTTTTTTATATCCAATACTTTAAAATCCCGAACGATCGATTTCACATTTCGATTTCACTATCTATCGAATCTGTACGAAATTAGAGTGCTACAGAAACACTCAATATCTAAAAGCGCGGGAGGTGTGCCCCATGAATGAATTCTCCGTTTTGTTTTGAAAGAGGAAAATCTCCTAACAAGTTAAAATTCGAATTCGACTTTAATCTCGATGGACATAACTTTTTCCTGCTGTCCCTTTGAAACCCTCTAACGTTCCTTCCCGTAGATTTCTTTCTCCCTTGCTCCCTGGCTTACTCCGTTTTTCGGTTCGTTATACCCCCTCTCCCTCCCTCTTTTTGACAAGAGACGATTTCGTCTGCTGCGTTTAACTTGAATACATCTTTCAGGATATTTCAGTCTCCCTTTTGTGGGTTTTTGAACCGGTACGCTATTCTTTCGTCTCCCTCTCCCTTTCTATCTGTCTCCTTCGATTTCTTCTTTTTCACTCTACCGGTAGAGAGTGAGTCCCTCCCAGTAAAACTGCCCTTACCTGAAATCATCCCCTGCTTCTCCTCTATACCTGCAGCGTCTCCTTACCAACCATCGAGAGTTCTGATTTCGTTGGGTTGGATTTAGAAATTGTCGTTGTTCTTTGCAAATTTAAACACACAGAAATGGGAAAGGAATTAAATTTGGCATTAAACTGCAACAGACAACGGTAATTGGAGAAAAAAAACAAATGGTAACTGGTGGTCAAAAATGAAATTTTAACGAAAATTATTTTATTGTCATTGAGTTCACGCCTTTTTTCTCTATTTGCAAAAACTGACCTATCGTAAAATTGCGATGATGCGCTAACGTGTCGATTACCTTGTGATTGTTACAGAAGTGTTTGGGATGAAAACGCGAGACACGGGTATTGGAGAGGACCAGAAGGAGACGACTAACAGCGGCTGTCCCACTAACTGTGATCTAGTCATGTCAATATTGTGCAGATGTAATTTTACGAATCGACGAAACGCGCGACACTTTCGTTAGTATGTTAAGGGTAGATTCTTTGCTTCTGAGATACTTAAGCAGTTAATGGTGCGATCGTTGACAAAGTTTTTTTTTATTATCAGTCGGCTTGTATATATACATGTTTATTACGCAGAGAATGTAAGACGATGTCGTATCGACATTAAGGGAAACTATATAATCGTTCACACATCCTCGAAGGGTGTACTCAGCATTCCAGAGTGCCTTACAAGAATTTTTAACTTTTAGTTTAACCCTCAACAGAGTGTTAGGCAACGTGACACGTTTACAGCTCCCAATCACGTAAATACTATCACGCTTTCTTTGCCTTGAAAGAAAGAATAAAACTCCATTAGGAACATTTGTAAACCGTTAGTACTGAAAGAACTGACTTGTCGTAAATTTTATGATTGTTATCGAAACTGCAAGTATTGAGCAATTCAAGTATTTATATTAATTCGCAGAACTGTTTAGACAATCTTTCTACAGACTGTGGATGGTCTCATTGTAATATAACGACTTGTAACGATATTGTAAATGATGTATGTTGAGCAAAATTGAAGCAGATAAATTGCATTCATCGAACTTCTCATTGAGAATGAAAATGATGGTAATTTTATCATGCCAGTGCCTTCTTGTAAATACAACCTGAAAAATAATTCGTTAAATATATTGGACAACGTTATAAATAATAGAAAAGCTTCGTTATTTATCCCTGTAACTCTGTTTTCCTGAATTCTGAAAATATTCCTACCTTGTGCCTTCCTTATTTCAGGTTCCTTTGCAGAAAAATATATATAATATATAATATTGTACCGTAGTAGAGGTACTATTTATCATGGGACGAGGATACCTAGGCGGTAAGGTAAAAGTTCATTTTCGCAGAAAGGTGTCAAGCTACACGGAGATTTATTTTCACGGTGGTCAGTAAAAGTTTTCACGAAATTTTCGTTACACCTGACTTCGAAGCGGAGTCAGGTACAACCGTGATTATTTGACCGACCGAGGCAGAATCCTCGAGGAATACTCATTGTTGTACTGTAACGGTACCTATCACTAGCAATGCGCGTCTACCATGGAATCGATCCTCTTCGTTTTCAATAAACGAATTGCAACGACTGGTGTCATTTCGTTCTCAGGTAGATTCGGGTTACTAACCTGTCCTAACGGGCCCGATAGTCTAAGGCCCAAATCCCTTGGGCAGGTATCGATCGATCGTTTCGACGGGTAGGTTAGTTTTGCTGGTCGGAAGTGCCATGGCGTATTACAAAGTGTACCTTGAAATATACAGAATTATTTTTCCTATAAAATTCTTTACCTGTCAGAATTATGGATTTATATACAGTTATTTTAATGTCAGGAACATTTTATTCAAATTCGCTATTACATGCCAAGACAAAATAAATTGGATTGTTTTTAACGTGTTAATTTAACGAGAACTATGAGTACACTGATTAAGAATAAGTTGATGGAAACGAGTTCTAGAAACATAACGCAAATATGATTCTTTTTCATTAATCATACAAAGATGTTTCGAATGTTTTATATACACAGTTATAAAAAAATATTAAATAGTGACACTAACTAAACGATAGATAAATAATGGTAAACAATTGCGATAATGTTAATACTAGAAGTAAACTAATTGTAAGTGGTAAGAATTCCAATTGTTATCTACTAAGAGAATTCTAATCTAAAAGAATTTAAAAGAATTCTGGTAATTCAAGATACATGTAACTACAGTTATTCTAAGTATATTACTGAGAAGTGAGAACTACTATGCGTGTGAAAAGAGATATCATTGTGACATTTTTATATTTTTATCAGCATATTTGGTGACTGATATCTTGTTACTCTGATAGGAAGAGTAAATTCAAAGGACAAATCGAGCATTGTCATTCAATATAAGGATGTCTTGTTTATACCATTTGATATCACTGAGGGATTATTCTTGTTAATGCAAACATTTCCAATAATCGCTGAAAAATGTATATTTCTTTTCTTCTTAATTGCTTTCAAGGTACAATAATTTCAAAACCTTAAATTGTTTAAATCCGTGCACGTATATATTCATATTATCTACTATACTTTATATTCCTGAATTTTTTAATGTAACTATTTTATGTCTACTATTTAAGGTATTCTTTTCAAATATCCTCCCGTGAAAATTAATAAGGAAACACAGACTCGTAGTTTTATCGCAACTATTAATATCTAAATTACTCTAATGATTACTAGTTTAAGAAATAAAACTTTGTTTAAGAAATTAGTGTTTCGATTAATCTGAAATTTGGACCATGTTTTTATGCATCTTTGAAGAAGTATCTGTTTCTTTTTTATTATTTTTTAATAATAAGTATAGGAGATATGCATTATCCAGAAAAGATCCGGAATATATTTATCTTCCAGATAATCGCAAACAGAAAAATGAAACGACGTTTTACTTTATACATATTCAGCTTCAATTTGGTAAATTTTAGCTCAAGTTTTTGAATGTTAGGACTAACACACGCAACTGATGAATACTGTAATATGAAGTACTCTGTTCTGTTTACATATACAGGCATGTAAGTCACAAACAGTAGTTACAGCAACTCTCACATTTTAAGACTGATATGTATGCTAAACTGGGGACCAAAATTATTCTGACCAAAACGTCTATTGTGTTTGATTTTATTTATTCCACAACATATTTATTGCTACAATTTCATACAAAAGTATTGAAGTGTCAAAATATAGCTAATAATACTTCACGCTCACTTATACGTTACATTTAATGTTTAATTACCGTGCATTCGAAATCAGTGATGCACCGATTTCAACTGATTTACGTCTCTTGTGGTTCGGAAAAAAGGGGGGAAATAAGTAACGGAGACTTTTGACAGAAAAATTACTGTAATTCTGGTGGGCTATTTACCCTAAAACCGCAAGGACATTGACAGGGATAATGGGGGAGAACTCCGCCCCTATACGCTGTATTTTTAAATTATCCTGTCGCAAAACGCAACATTTTAGGGCGTGCGTCTTGTGGTTTGGAAAATCGTCAGGCGAAAGATTTTAGTTTGTTGAAAATGGGCCATTCTGTAGCACCATTAATTAAGTATTATTACGTATTGTTAATGTAATGATAATATTACCCTGTAACGTAGATGAAGTTAGTTTTTCGAAGGTACCTATTATATTTGATGAAACTGGAAACGAATCTTGATTTATGGACACTGGATTATGGAATATGAAATAGGCAAATAATGTACAAGTACAAGCTAACTGACAAATTAAATGCTACAGTGGGTATAGAAAGTATTCGTACACCCTTTAAAGTCGCATAACTTTTTTCAAATTAATCCAAACAACTTGAATCCTTCTAGCTTCTCAAAAAAACTCAAGTTGTTTGGATTAATTTGAAACAAGTTATGCGATTTTAAAGGGTGTACGAATACTTTCTATACCCACTGTATTTCTATAAACTGTGATTCATGTTCGTACACCGCGGTATTAAAAATTGTTTAGCACTAATTCTATTCCATTCTGAATTAATTCAATGAGGCCTACGAGATACCGTAGAAATAAAGGTAATGGAATATCCACTCGATGTATTTGAAAAGTAGTTTCTTTTAAAAAGTAATTGATTTCATTGTGAAATTTTGGAAAGCAGCATGAAAGAAGGGAAAAATACTTCTTTAGAGCGTATGATTATTGTAATTGTTTACATACGTCGATTAAATGTGAAAACGGATTTAAAAATGATTCACAGTAATCCCAAAACTATTAATTTAATATAAGTAGATGTACTCGTATTTTTTATATTATTTTCGGATGTAAAAGCATTTTACATTTCAATTTATTATTACACTAAGTTGACATATATTCTTCAAAGAGTAAAATAAAACAAAAATCATTACAAAACATTTTTTTTTACAGATCAGTTTTGAAAAGTAAGTGGTTTTTTCTCAACAGCCAGGGGGCAACTGCCCCTTTTGCACTCCTCCTCCGTTCGCTCATGCTCGAAAACTAAAGCCGAGTGACGGTAACATTTATAAAAAAAAATTGCTCAAATCATGCCTTCGACAGCATATTCCAAGGTCATCGAAATTGGTGAGCACTGTCCTTTCATAAATAATTACGAGAAAAACTGACCGTGAGAAAGTGTTATTGAAGAAATTCCGTAGATTGCATCCAAAAATCGTGTTTCTGACAACATGTAAGATGGCAGACTTCGTCGCCTTGGCCACCGTCATTATCGCGTATACCGTATTAGCCGGCAGCGTAATATAGGCACGCGTTACTTGGAAACGTCGAGGTGGAGCATTGGGCCAAGTAAATCCTCTTATCCGCATCGATGACGCCGAACCAGACGAGGAACACGAAGAGGACCGCGAGTCGGAGTGTACGAAGACGTACGCAGAACGATGAAATCGCGGACTGGCCTTACCGGTCGGCGCAACGAGTTAAAAGGACGAGATTCTTCCTTGAGGGTACATTAACCATGCGGACGCAGATCCGTCTAGCCAGTAAGGTTCCCCGGGAAGAACAACCGACGACACTCGTTGTGCCTTGTTACTACCACCCCGTCCCCTCTTAAGGCCACGTTAAATTGGATTTAAATTTCGAGATTTATAACACCACCGTGAATCCTCTTCGGAGAACTGTCCTAGTGATTCTTTTAATCTTCTCGCTGAGCGTAGCTCGAAGACGCTCCTGCACCGGCTGCTCCATTCGACTCTCTAAACGTATACGTGTCAGTGGCGTTAGAATTCATAATGCACCTTTTTGGAATTGTTCAGTTGGAAAATCTTCTCGTTTTCTTTCAATGGGTAATTTCTGTTGGAATGTTGAGTGTGATTTCTTTGAGCTTCGTGCACGCAAATAGAAGTTGATTTTTATGAATTTTTATTTATACGAATACGAATAAAAGTTAAAAAAAATTATTCGACATGCGTCGAATAAAGTTAACTCGGATTTTCGAACCTCGAATAACGAATAAAGTAACTTTTATTTGATCTGTTATTTAAATAATTTTTTATTTAGTTAATGCCCAACTCTGCTTGATATTTAAATTCAGTTAAATATAGAAAAAACTTCTTAATCAATCATATATGTGTATTGTTCGATAGACGAAGAATATAGTGAGAAGAATAAAAACGAATTGCTATTAATGATAAATAAAATTCGTGGGACATTATTTTCGTTATGATTGAACTGTTAATTCTCATTTGTAAGTACACATATCCTGTCTTAAATTTCGGACGCGACCGATATTGTGAGACAACTGGGACATTCGTTGTGCAAAATTAAGTCGAAAATGTAAAATAAGATTCTTCCTTGCGAGAGTTCGTTTCCAAGAAAATCAATTTTCTGTTTGATTATCACATTTTAATGTCATAATGTAATTGCTGACGTTCGTAAATTTTGTATATGTATTAGTAGTTTATGTCTTTATCAAGTATGAGTCTCGTGAAGCAAATAAACAAGAATTGATTCTTGAAATGAAAGAAATTTTGTATATATATTTCTATACCCATATTTTTAATGAGGGGCTGAAAAATAGTAACTAAAATCTTGATATAATCCTTTGTAAAGTAACAAGCTGTGAAATAATATTTAACTGTTATTTAACAATAAGTATAAGTACTTCCAAAAAAGTGTGAATGAACTTGAGGCAGAAATGTCTCATCATTTCAGATGAAATAATCGCAATTACTGTATAAGTACATGCTATTTACTATTATCATTACTATTATTAGTACTCTTGTTATATGAAAGATGGAATACTAATTTATTCACTCATCCGTTGACAGTTTTAACAACAATTATAAGACATGCTGCAATTTTGATATGTTATCTATCTATCAATTCACATTTAAGTAGCAGTGTGTGTTTCAACTTGTTGAATTTATTTTTTGGTGTTAATTACAGGACAACCCGCTCGAATTATATTTACGCATCTGGCATTATTCGGTGACAGGTTTCGATAGATAGCGTATCAAAAGGCGCCGTTAATGGAACTCTGCCGCTCCTTGTTTCATCAAGTGAGTTACTTACAATATACTTACCTACTTCTTTTTTCACTACATTCAAGATTAGTTAAGCTCGTATTAATTTTCCTTTTACATCGGGGTTGGTTCAAACACACCAGTGCTTCAGTAAAGCCAAATGCATGGCATTAAGATATCGACATCTGAATGTACAGAAAGGCCGATGTTGTATATCTAAGTAGTCTTCTGCTTTCAGGAACGAGTACAAAAATAAAATTGCTGACGTTCATGGTAATTTTCGTGAATCACATAAAAATACTACTCATATTTCAAATAATTCGATTCTTTATTCAATCCCACGTAAGTTTATTACAAATAAAGGACTGAACTGTTATCTTAGAACGTTATCCTCGTGTCAGGCAAAATCGGCTCACTTATGGAATACAGCTTCTTAAGAGATAATCGTGGTAAATTTCTTGGCTATTATAATCGTTCGCTTTATTTCAGTTTAACTTTGTTGCACGTGTGCTTATTAGCGTGAGGTGCAGCCTGCAGCAAAATTGTCATGTTAACTCGAGCGGCAATAAGGAATGAGGACGCATGTAATTTCGTTCAGGTTTCACGGCGTTAACTTTTTATCAATTCTACGGTACTCGCAGCTTCTTCAGTAAGTGCACATCCACATGCAATAAACGGAATAACGGATACGCATTTTGAGGTCTCTTTCCGAAAATGCTCGAGCCAATGTGTATCGAAACCATTTTAAGGTAAGCACATATAATTTCGCCGAAAATGTTTTTTAATGTTAAATTCAGCTACCCAAAGTATTTATTTGCGTCCTTCCTTTTCAGTACCTACATAGGTACATTTTTTAAAACAATGTATTAGAAATCAATCATTTCTAATTCATTTCAGTGATACTTTATAGTCTGAAAATAAAATAGCACAATTAAAAGTGTTAGTAGAAACTCTTCGTCAAAGTACCTGATAATGAAAACAAAAAGACGAAAATTCTCAAAAAAGAAATTTGATAAACTTTTTGATATAAAACTAATCTCGATAGACCTCACAATGCTGACGTACCAGTTTTCAAGTAACATGAATTATAATTTACGAATATTTTCTTCAAACGTCAAAGATATTTTACTACCTCGATTCAACAAAACCGAAAGTACCGTGATTCTATAACCATGGTCAACAGTTGTCCATAAGTGGAACAGCTGTTTATCTTCTAGTAACATTTAATTGAATATAATCTTTTGTCTGTTTAAACTTGCAGGTAATATATTTTCCCAGAAAGTAACACGCGATAGACTTTACAAGAAATAATATGTTAATTACGACGCACGTTTAATTTATTCGAGTCGGTTTCATCAGCATTTTGCTCATCGTTTATCTCGAAAGCGAGATTTTAACCGAGTGCCAGGTCGGAAGGAACGAGTCTATAATATATTCCGCATCGTCTGCTCTTCCCTGCTGCAGTACAGTCCTCCTCTTCACCCTTTCACGATCATGCCTCAGCGTCAGCGCATACGCGTCGCGTATGCACGCGCCCTAACTGCATCCAGTCGAATAATTAAAAGCGAGTTTTACTTTCCAGCCCCTTCGAAGCCCTATCCACTCATCGGGCAACTTGTTCCGTTAAGTGCAAAGTTATGGGCAACAAAAATAAGAAAAAGTTGTCAATATCTCTATTGCAATCGTACTCCTAAAACCACCAATAAACGATGTAGCATGATTCTTAATACCATATGGAAGAAGATAATGGTATTTTTGGGAAATAAGTCGAATGTGTGAAATGCCACGTTTTATATAAAACTTCGTTCTCGAGGATGTAGCATGTAGGTAACGGTGAGAACACCTAATAATTAATTTGCGTGAAGTAAATATGTTAGGCATTTAATAGTTGTGAAGAGGTTCCAACCAGATATAGCGGTTTCTGGCTAAAACTATGATCAAAATATTGATTTCCATGAAAATAAAAATATTGTAGGAATTTAGGTATCTTTAAATAGGCATTTTTATAAAAAGTAGTTTAACAATTATACCACTTCCAAAGTAAATTTCGAAGAATGAATAAAAGTTAAAAACATTATTCACCATGTGTCAAATAAAGTTAAAATTAAAATTAGAGTTAAAGTTAAAGCCAAAATTAAAAATTTTATTCGCCACTAATTAACTTCATTCGTCCATTAATTAACTTTATTTGCCAAATTTGTAATCTAAAGCTGAAGTAACTTTCATTTAGTCCGTTATTTAACTAAGACTTTATTTAGTTACTGTCCAGCTTTCTTTCAAAGTCTCCTAAACACACCCGACTCTGCCACAATATTCCTAATACACACCTGACGCAGCTTTTCCCATAGTCAGGGTTAATAAAATCGTCAACTCGACGGCCGGAAGTCGTCGTGAGTGGTATCCCTTGAAAGACGGACAAAGTGAATCGTGACATAGGACATTTTATAAGCAATCGTCTCGGGCGGCCGTTGTTCCTTTCTAGTTCGATTCTATTTAGTGGTCGCAGCGGCGAGTTTTCCTGTGAACGGGAAAGGCGACGGGAATTCGAACGAGAAAGGAAAGGGATTCAGCTCGTGCCCCCACGTTTTACAAATTCGCCACGAGTATCGTGGGTGGTCGTGGCGTAGTAGCTTCCTCGGGGAACGCGCCGGGGATTCCTCTCCATTCGGGTGAAATTCGACGTGCGACCACGAAAGATGCCTGTACAAGATACAATCGAGATGCTGACGATCACCGGAGATCGCCCTTGGCGAACTTGACCGGTCGTTCCGCTGCCACGAAGACATTTACGATCTCACGCAGTTGCGCCGCGCGCACAGCTGATGGGAATTATGTATCCACCATAATGGTTCACTGACCAACTTAATTGCGAGGTATTCGGAGTAACCAAAAAACGAATTGGACCATGTTTAATATCAGACGGGACGGTTAAATATACTAGCGGTATATGGGTTATTCGGCCGCCAATTGCGGATTCTTCAGCGAAACGAGGAAGGAATTAAATATGTACAGTGCTCAAAGTGATTAAATGATCGTGCGTACATGTTTATTGCCCGGTAAGGTATGTGGTACCTGTTCAAGCTTCAGCTATATGCCACATGTATCAAAGTTTACTGTGAAACTATACAGGGTGTTCACGTTATTACTACACACCGTTCTCTTTGTAAATGGCAACTGCATGTTGAAAAATGGAGGAGGAAAGGTTTCACTATTTTTTATACCTGCTTTTTAGATATCTAAACAATTTTCGACAACGAAAATGACCTATATTTTTTTAAGTAGATTGTCAAGGCGAATATAAGGATATATATGTTCAAACGCATATGAAGTCTGGGATGAAAATAATAATTTGACCATTTTATAAATTTTCAGGCTATATATGATTCTCGTCTAATAACTCCAAAAGTAATTGGTAGTTAAGAATTTTTTTGAAAAACTATTGGTCCTATTAACTCTCTCGGGGTATAAGGAGGCATCTTTAAACTTGGAGAAAATACTTTTTTTTATATCGATACTTCTTATTATTTATTAATTATTGTGGAATCTTGTCGACCTCTTCGACGATGCAACTCCTATTGGTGGGATGTGTAGCACCTATCACAGTCATCTGATTGCAAAAATAATAGAAGTTTCTTAAAGTATGATAGTTTACGCTGGGAATGGTCCACTTTAAAGAAAGAAAATGAAATTTTACTTGGCTTGTTAATTTTAGCACACCCAATGTTGGAAATTTAGAATTCCTACATAATCTGTGAACCTTAAAACATGATTTTCCATGATTAAATATTCCTAGTATATAATTAAAAAATAATGCAAATACGAATTCTGAACAATATACGCTAGTCATTTTAGTTTACACATCCATAAATAACGTTCTTTTCAATAAATTCCATCCATAAAAAGGATAGGCAAAGGCCAGCATCTGGTACGATGAATTCAAGTGAGACATCACAACGCGACGTCTCATAGTGACACCTTCCCGTTAAAGATAAACTTCGATGAAGCAGCTACGATACAGACCAGAAGATAACGAGACCGATACTCCAGTTTCTACTCTACAGCTATGTAGATGAAGAGTCTCCCGCGGTGACCTCCCTTCGCGTAAAACCCATGCACGCGTTCGGTCAAAGATGAGATAGAGTCAGCTCGACCATTTTCTCTCCAACAGAAGACAAAGCGGAAGCTTTGTAAACAACGTCCCACTGTGACCGATCGAATTTCAGGAGATGACCGATGACCCGCTCGCTTGACATTAGCCCCAATGGTCTGGGAAGATTCCCAAGGATTGTGGCAGGATCCGGATAAAATCTCTAAAATAATGCCCGTCTAACCCCAACCATGTTATGAACAAAGCGATCGTTGCCGTCCAGATCGGAGTGGTAGTGATTTAAGTGGCGAAGATGATGATTATCGCGATCGTACATGTTCTCTGTGACAATAAACGTCGTGTTAACAATGTTATAGTCTCTTGGTACCATTGACAGTTATATCTGATACATGTGACTTAACATTTTACTTTAGAGAAGAGTAGTATTTACCATCGACATGGCTACTTACAGGACAGAGTAATACAAGTGGAGGCATTACTGAGTTCACTTGGAAGAGATTTATTTTGTTATTGTATCTAAAGTAGTCCCTGACTGTTATTCCATTATTTTATCATTAAAGGTATGATATAAATTTTTTTCCAGGAGTAAATAAATAAGTAAATAATTTATCGAAATAGAAGTATTCTAGACGAGAACCTATTACGAGGGAATGCCCTACACCATGTTCACGAAATATCGTAGAAGTGTTGAGGAAAGAAGAGGCCAACCATGTGAAATCAACTACATAAGTGCTAATCGAAGGCACGCGGCCACAATCGAGTGAGACGGTAGTGCGTACATACGTCTATGTAGTCTAGTCCTTTAAATGGGACTGCAGGAAATCAATGAAAGAAAGACAGTGAAATAGGAGGAAGCTGGGCAAAGGTCAGGTGAGAACAACAGGATGAATCAAAGAATGGTGAACAGTTTTGTGAACGGAAGGGAGTAATTCATGAAGAGTCTGCGTCTACCCCGTAGAAAACTACCAAGATGACCACGGTGTTACGGCATAACTCCTCGACACGGTATAAACTCCAGCAGAGCCATTGTCTGTCGCCCGAGGCGACGGTTCAACGAAGAGCGAGCTTCATTGTCACGATCCCGTAACCCATGAATGGCTGGCTATCTCGTTTAACTTCAATTACCATGCCTTCCCTTTCATTTCGTTGCTGGCACTGTCAAAGAGTGGGGACTCGGCATGAATGTTCTGTCTTTCTTCCCTTTTCCCTTTTCTTTTTTTTCATCCCTGAAACCTGGACCTTTGTTGCGGAAAAACCATCTTACGCGTTGGATCCGGCCTCGTTAAATTCTCCTTTAGGCAGATCTCCGTCTAGTCCAGTTCAATAGGTAGCGCAGTGAGAAGTTTGCATCGTAATGCCACCTTGTTAGCGAATCACGTGCAATTGCTTTCGATTCTCGCGCATATAAGAACCAATGTTTATATATTTGGGATGAAAATCAGCATTGCATGCAAGATTTAGTTTTTTCTGGCGTTTCGAAAGACACTTTTATAATAATAATATATCGTGTTACGACTAGGTTACTGGAAATTATGTTTGTACCTACAACTAGTTAAACCTCGAATTTTTTAATTAGTCTTTACATATTAAGTAGGCAGTGATTCTCTGTTTCCCATGTTGCACGTTACTAAACAGTGTGCTAAAATACATATAAGTATGTTTAATAATGCTCACGGAAATTTTAATTGTAATTTATAAAAATTTCATGTAACTTATAGAAAGAAACTAAATTACCATTAAATACGAGGTAAACAAATGAAACGTCTCATTTGCAGTTCTCTCAAACTGTTTGCCTAATCATCAATACATATTTCTTCCATACTAACTTGTCAGAGTTGTTAACAGTGCCCGTTCGCCATCGATCATGAGAAGGCCGTTTTGAAGAAAACAATAGAGCCTCAGCTGAAACATTGAGTATCCGGTGGGAGATGAGTAACAACTGCAGGGGGTCCAATTTAATGATGCACAGGATACCGAGGCGTTAAATACTTTCTAATCGTCTGTCGAACCCTACTTAAAAAAGAAATGAACGGAGAAGTTGGACTCTACTGAAACTGATGTTTTTCATCGTACCTCCCTTCCGTTCTATTGATCGTTTGATCTCGATTACCATTTTTGCCGATATAAAATCGGCATATCACTGTACACGATTAAAGAAAATCAACCTCAACACTCGGACCACCTGGTACCCTTCCTGGGAGGTCGCAAAAACTGGATATATTAAACAACCATAAAAAAAGAGGATGCTTCGACTAAAATGAATCATAGATTCCACAATCGTTAGATTGAAAAGGCACAACAATTTTCTCTCCGTGAATTTTGATTAATTTCTTCATATTTATTAATTAAATCCTTACATCAACGCATTGTACTGTACACAACGTTGTAATCTCTAATTAAATTCCAGCACTTATCAATAAATATTTGTTTACTCATACTTATTTCAGTTGACTACTAGTATTATTCCAGAGACAAAATCACAACATTACGTGGTACACTACACGAGGCAAAATCTAAGATCAGTATCAAAGAAAGATGAGGAAAGAAAGAAAAATGTGTCTGTCATACAACTTTTAATTAGGTAAGTAGTCCAAGTAGGCATCGACTTTCCATGGATTTTATAGATTGTCAGGAAAAGACTAGAGATATTGCAGTGAAGGCTGAAGAAGGAATGCATCAACCTTATTTTTTGAATATATCAATTTAAAATTACTTTAAGTTTTCTCGCAGAACATATACCGAAACCAAAAGGCAGGGAATGAAGGTGCAACTGATAACGCTGATCAAGTTTCAGTTTTTTCGTAGCTCTTTCATGGAAAAAACGATACCCCGTGAACCGATCTTCCCGAGATCATTTTTCTACGTCTATATACTGGAATCCCACGCCTGTGAGAAACTTCTAAGGCAGGAAGTGACTACAAATATTTGCCTAGCTAGCCGTCTTGTACGATTACGCCGCGATTCACTTTGACTGGAGCTTGATTGTATTCGTGTGACGTAATATTCCGTTCTCCTTTCTTGCTGGCGTTAATGTAACTCCTGCATGGATATTTTTAAGGTTCACAGATACGCAGAAATAACTGCGGAATAAAGGCTGCCTTTGATTTGGCAGTGTCGATTTACAAGCTATTGTAATACCACGAGGGAAATTTTGCAGAAATTGATCATTACATTGGAACGGACTTTAAAGTAACAAATATTAAGCAAATAATTATTCAAAAATATTTGCTTGGAAAGAAGATGAATTTTGACTACTTCTTATTATGAGATAATTCCAGAAAGTTTGAATTTTACGTATACATGGTTGATAATGTAGTCAGCAAGACATATTATTTATTACGCAGTAATAGATGAAAAGAAACCTGAAATTTTTATTTCAATAGAAGCAAAACTCCAGAGCAACATGTGAATAATATACAATTCAGAGTTAAATTTATTATTTCATGAATAAATCGCGAATAATGCACGGTTAATTATTCTGCAAAACAATTGAATAAAATGGAAGATAATACAGAATACCAATTTTTCTATAGGCTTAAACAATGTTCCATCTGTAACGAAAATGAAGGGAGATGCAAAGCAAAATCAATCTTGACAAACTTAACACCACATACCTTAGCTGTGAGCAAACTGCGAGTAGATACATTAAGAAGTGCTTGTGAAAATAATCAATATCGAAGTTCTGAACCGTAATTACTTTATCAATTCAGAACGGTAGAAAGAAATTAGTCATGCTTCCGAAACCATTAATGGCAACGAGAAAAAGAATAACAAGGGGGAGGGTGGTGAAAAGGATTGTGAAGGTTGAGATTCCAGTTGTTGGTTACATTACGAAGCCAATATGCTCGAGCAGAGCTAATAAGCAACCACATAGAAGTTGGCAGGGCCTAATACCAGCCTAAATATACATGTCGACGGACATGGAAGTTCAGGAGAGGCCTTAAAAAGGCCATGTGGATTAAAAAAGGAGCTCCAAGGCCCGCTGATCTGCCTGCATGAATTAAGAAGATCCTCGTATTACAATAAAACCGAATCCACCCATGCTTTATCGTTTTTCTCCTGTTTTTCTTTCCTACGTTCATTGCCCATAAACGAGCGTTCAAACCGAAAGGGACCTTTGCATAATGAAGCACGATCAAAACAATCGAGATCTCTGATATTTGCGTCTATGGAACGTCATCTATTATGCGACGAAAGACTTCAGCCGTTTTAACTAAGCCCTTCCATTACGAAAACAGTAATTAGTTTACTAGAGTTAATGATTTAGTGTAATAATTAGTACACTGTGGTATGGCCATTTCAATCATACGCATAAAGATTATTGTCCATATGATTATAAGTTTAGATATGATTTTGTAGTGGGAATCAGAATCGGAATTGTTTGTTAATTTAACTTAACGAGTAACGTCCAAAATCAGTTATATACATTCTTTACAATATTTCGATTCACATCAACAGTCGTCAAACTAATTTATACGTCTGCAGTTAATTTTTAATTCTTCTTTACTTCTAAATTGAGGTGAAATATTTTGAGAATGTAGCAATGTACAGTGGGTGGCCAAATTATTATAGTCAAACAAAAAGGTTTGAGATTTTGTGAATTTAAGCGATGGAATGGCTGTATCTCTGCGAAAAAGGGTCGCAAAAAATATTTAACCAACACATTTTAACGCTTGAATTTTCTCCTTTTTGAATCAAGCATTCAATTTTTTTCGTCCATTATGATACTGTTTTATCAAGATGAAGCGCAGGAAACGAAGTTTCAGAAATTTTTGCCTAGGTTGAACGTATGAACTGGCCAAAAAAAATTTTTCCCCGATAAATCCAACGAGGTTCTCTTATAGAGCAAACATTTCTCTATAATTTCGTGTTTCTGGTTTTGCCGTATGATTTTTATTGGCCGAGTTATTTGCGATCAGAGCAAAAAAGTTATTTTTCACTTTAAACACCCATAACATTCGAACTCATGATCGTAAACAAATTTTCATGAGTGTTTTGGAAAACTAAGAAAGTTTTCTTTCAGAACCTTTCGTTGCCAATTTAATATTTTTACATGATCCCAAAAATTTACGAAACTGTTTCGAGTATAATAATTTATCCACCCTCTGTAGATAACAAAGAAGACTTAAGACTCTATCCCTTCTGCAACGCCATCAAGCTTCTCGCAATTCTCTTCAATGCCTTTCTTTGCATCTCATAACTTCACTCCCCCTACATTACGCCGCCACTAAACGAGATTCAAGTGACGTTTCCTTCAATCATCTCCTAGGTAGAAATCCGTGCAACGCTTGAATTCGACCAACAGAAATTAGCCCTTCAAAATATTTATTTTTACAGAATTACCTCGAAAGGTACCTACTTGGAACGCCAACCGATGAGGGGCATGTGATCGAAACTTTTCATGGTTAGCCAAGGAACAGTTAATCCGCTGACGAAAGAATCGAAAAGTCCTTGAGATATGCGACGGTGAAAAACGAGATCGCAGAACGGGTCTTCGGGATCCAAACGACCGTATCGAGTTTTCGTAGGTTCCCTAGGAAAATATTATCACAGTACCAGCCCGAGAAGGGAGGCAATGCGATTTCCCGTGGATGAACGTTTTTATGGCGCGCTCTCCTCCTCATCCCCGTCCATCTTCCCTCATGAATCTGCCTCCCCCCCCTTCCCCGCCTCTCCTTTCCTCCTGCAGGTACCACCAGGTCGACTAACTTCGCCTCGTTTGGACCCCCATTCTTCGCCATTCAGTTCTCTGTCGTTTTCTCCCGAGGACAATCCACGGTGTCCTGGGGTCTCACGCCTCGGCATTGACCGCTACCATTCACTGCTTCATTCTCTTCCTTCGACAGCGACTCTTTGTCACCCCCCTCAGAGATACGGAGTTCGACGGCAGGGAGGGCGGAGGGGTGGTACAGAGAGACCGTGAAAAATAAAGGAAGGTGAGTTTTGCGGTGGAAAAATGAGAGAGATGGCCCGAGCCGCGGAATTATGGACCGTGAAGACGGCGGGCTTCTGCGGTGTTCTATAGAATTCCCGTAGAATGCTGAGATTCGAGCCATTCATGTGTGTCGATACTACAGCTACTTTACTGAAATCACGCCCTCTTTCACACAATGACACCAAGATTTATTGAGAATCTGGTAGCCCACCGCAAATTCTGCAGACATGCTTAACACTGTTTTCCGTGAAATTCTGCCGGCTCTGAGCTCGCCGGATTAAATTTTTTAACAATTTACTCTCAGCTTTGAGTTTCATTTGTGTACAGTACTGGACATATTTATTGCATCGCTCTCAAATTTACGGAGGACGTACAAATTTCATAGCAATGTGAGTGATAAAATAATTCGTATTCAACTTATTTTGGCCGAGACAGTGGGCTATACATTTTGTGACAATATTCTCTTCGTGCTAATAATAAGAGAGGTATAAATGATAACGTGACAAATATTTCCAGTATTATATAAATTGTGAATAAATATTAGTTTAGTTGGGATACATTTTGTATTTAGGTAATTACCTAAGTATTCTTGGATTTATTCATAAATTTCATAAATTTACGAACCTTGTAGGTACACAATATTAATATTGCAAAAAGGTTTTTCTTTCTAAACGCGGTAGAGTAATACGTAAATGGTCTTGCAGCGTATATGTCAAATAAATAAATAAATAATAAATACATACTTCTTCTGTATCAGCTCTAATGTCTAAAGTAATCTAAATTTCTTAGTAAGGAGTAAATATGATGGAAAACGTAAAACTTGTTTTAGTTTTTGTTAACTTTTGGTAGATATATGGAAATCAAGAAGGCGTTTATCGACCAGCGAAGATTATTAAATTAAATAATTCCAATTATCTGTGAACACAAGCAACCCATAACCTTTGAATAAAAAAGAGTTACATTTGGATCTCTCTAGTATAAAATTCACTACCATTTTCTGCTCAGAAATTAAATGTACTCCACTTTCCATATGAATTAAGTATTGAAAATAAATTGAAGTCTTATCGTGTAAACATTTTATTGTTCACAAATATTAATATATCTACAGTAATATCAAACGAAACAATTTTTACATCAAAGTTAAAATTTATTGTAAACAATATTGTGGGAACACATTAACATAGCGTGGAAGGTAAGAAAGTAACATCAGATAAGTATTTGAGGTACGATATCTTTAATCGAAAAGCAATAACTATATTATGCAAAATATACCAGTCATCCTATCAATACCGTAGAACTCATCAGAGTAGCAATTAAATCAGAATGCATCAGCACTCAGCTGTTTTGTTTCAGGTTGCTGATTTGCGATACTGCCCGTATCAATTGTGAAAGTTCGATTGATAAAATTATTACAAGTTAATACAGTATAGGACTACGATTTTGACTTTGCACTAGTATAATAGATGCGTGAAAGTTAACTCAACGTAGAATTAGATTTGTCGGAACAATTAAATTGATAAAATCACAGAAGCTTAGTTATTAATCTGGCATGTGTCTAATACTCTAATAGTTACTACCATATACGAAATAATCATTCAGGAAAATCAGAAGTATATTTACCAGATGCATATTCGATAAATTTTTTTTTATGAATTCCTAAATTCGCAATTATCTAGTTTAAAAATGTTTTGTTACTTTTTTCTTATAAAATAGCAATTTTTGCAGTTGAAAGCTCTATTATTTTTTGATTTCCAGTCTACATGACAGTATTTGCGACTAAAATTTCAATAGATTTAAAGAGGTAGCTTCAAAAGTAAAATTATCATACAAAAAGAAAATTCTAAATAATTGAGAGTTATCTGGTGCTTCTTATAGTTTTTAGCATATTAAAAGCGTTGTATATAAAATATTTTAAAATCTTTAAAAAGAGAAGATATTTCCGCCATATTTTCGTAACAAAATTGTTCAGTGGCTGTGCAACAGGTATTTCCAAGTATTTGATGTTGTACAAATTTATTTCGAAGACGTACGAAAATATCATAAAGTAAATTTACATTCGTCTTAACGCATTCATTGTCAGTTAAATGCCACTGTCCTCGGCGAACGACATGAAACGGCACAGGGTGTTATGTTTAAAACCTTACATAACTAGTACTTTTAAACTACATCGTTGCCATATTATTGCTAAAGAAGCACATGCAACTTTGAGATTTGATTTTGCGAGTGAAAAACTTTTACCTTAGTAGGGCACTTCTTGACGTTTGATCGATTTCCAGTACTAGTGGTACACAGTGAAACAAAAAACATGGCAGGTACAGAGAGAGCGTTGAAAAATACTCGGGTTGTGCTGGCGTTGACAAAAAGTATTGTAAGCGTTATCCAAAACACAAAAAGGGAAAACGTTTTTAAACTATATGAATGTGGCTATGGACGGTAGTAAATGCATTAAGAAAAATAAAAAAATGTTAAAATGGCAGCCTTTTGAAGAAGATGAAACGCCCTGATTTGAGTCTGAGAAAGGTTTTGCCTCAAAATCGAGAAAACTTCTTTAAATAAAAAAGGAATGTTAACACACAAGACAATAAATCTACTACCTCCCATAGCCACATTCATAGAGTTTAAGAATCTGATTTCCTTTTTGTGTTTCGGATAACCTTTACAGTACTATTCGTCAAAGCCAGGGCCACCCAATTATTTTTCAACGCTCTCTCCGTATCTGTCATGTTTCTTTTCACTGTCACACAAAAATTCAGTACATAAGCTCAACACACTAGTCTCTCCATTGCCAATCACTGGGACAATACAAACGAATATTGACTTACAGTCTAAACAGTCACCTCTTCTAAAAGCGATTAGTAATTGGCAGAGATATGCATATTAGAACTTTTCTATTTCGTTTCGTGCCACGTGAGATATCGACGAAAAAATAAAACAGAAGAAAGAATTACTGTATACTACTTATTGTAAGTCTCCATAATTGAATTATACAGTTTTACTTTCCGATCACTTTTTAACGTCCCACCGAAACCCTAAAATTTTGTGGTGACATAGATCCTATTGATCACTTAAATTTACACTTATAGTTTTAAAATACCCTGTCTGCGAAAACAGAAACACAGAAGGAAGACATAGCGCCAGGAAGAAGATTCCAAATCACTGTGTCTGAGGAGTTCAAAATTTTAGTTCTACGCCATTGACGGCCACGTACGTTCCCGTAAAAAGCACGTGCTGAATTTTCGGTTGGAACGAGCGAGAGAAGCGAATTCCGTCGATAAAGCCGTAGTATATTTGTGTGGTATTCAGCGAGTGGATCCAAAGAGAGGCTCCGACAATTACGAGTACCTGGACGAGCAGCAACGAGCAGCCTGTTGCTCCTCCCGGCATACTCTGCACGAGTATAAACCGGACAGGTTTCGGCGGCGCAATTATTAATATAAGAGAGAGAGGATGCTCAAGGTGGTCCCGCTGCTGGAAGGGCGCGGGGCAGTTTTTTTTAATCGAATCCGCGCGTGTAGAATCGTCTGCGCCTATGTACACATGCGCGCGCACACGGTCACCGGGGTGCGATACGCAACCGCATCGTAATTGAGAGAGAACCAATTAATGAGTGAGCTGGCGTTCGTAGTAATTCGACAGGAAACGATTTGCCAATTACTTGCCTAATGACTTTCATTTTCAGAAGTCAAGTAGTAAAAGACAATGGTAAAAAAGGGAGAAACTTTTGAAAAAATTATTTCACTGTGTCATTCTGTAGATTTCAAGGAATTTGAAATTAATGGATATCTGTCTCAAAAATGCTGGGAAAGTTACAAAAAACATGCATAAGTGGAGAAATCCAATCGTGAGCGTAGCTCACCTAGGATCTGATGTTTCGTTCTCATTTTCTGCGGATAAAATCCCTATTGGTTGATTAATCACTCAGGAAATCATTCGAAAAGTTTACGATACGTTGGTATTCAGTAAAACCAAGGAATTATAAAGTTATGCCTACATGGGGAATTCCAGAATTCGTCTACATACCTACTATTAGACAAAAGTCAAAATGGGCTTGATGCTATTATGGGAAACACGTGTGGGTGCAAATCGGCGAAAGGATTGTAGGGTGTTGCTCCCGCGTGGCAATAATTCCATGGTTTTGTTCGATACCAATCCTCCATCGATTTACACACAAGTTTTCTAAATTATTAGTTCACAGATGATTCGCGATAAAAATAGAATGAGCAAGGAGCATAGCAGCTAGTCCTTGTATTTTTGCGTGTCTATTATAATTTGCCCCTCACTTCTAGATAAGTAATTATTTACGATTATTAATTGAGGCTTACCAGGTTCATCAAGCGGCCTAATGAGTAATGACACACTGCCACTGAGAGAAGCAATAGCAGCAAAGTGAAATGTTTAAAAAACGACATCAAAGAAATATTCTGTCCACTCATTCACTGCCGCTGCTAAGAAAAAAGGTACGAAGTGACAAATGTCTCTTCAATGTCTGCTGCACACTGTAAAGAATCATAAAAAACAAAATATTGTTTTGAGGACCAAAATAGATTCACCAAGTACGAAGCAGATGAAATTACAAAGAAACTGTAGAACCGTTCGTTCGCGCGAGTCGCTTTGTTGTATGCGTGTGTAAACTTACATGGCAACCCCAGGCGCACGCGCGCCTGTATGCGCACAGGCGCGTTCCACGTAAGAGAGACTACTGGCCCCGTGGCACACGAACCTACAAACCGAATCCAGCGCTCCCGATCGTTTTGGGCCTGACCAGAACAAACCATCAGAAACCTGTAACTCTCTTTTTCGTCGTCCCTTGTGCGCACGTGCATACGCGTTCTGTATAAGTACACGTGAGGATAAACAATACCTCCGCTCCGGTACCCCGTGATTCTGTAATGAGGGCTCCAAAAATGTTCGATGCATCGTGAGGTCGCAGGAAAAATTAAAACTCGCCTCTTCGCCGATCATGTCGTCACTTCGTATCAGAAGTTCGTGATCAGCGAATTCTTCTCTCCTCTCTAATTATTCCGATACCATTATAAACATTTCGGGGTAATCCCCCTACTTTGGATGTCTTCCGTGAAAGTTGGTAATCTTGGCTGGTAAAAAGCACGATCCTCTTAAAATCATCTCCGTTCCTCGGGCGCATCTTGCAATTAATGTCTCGCCGTGTATTGTCGATACACAGGCGTAACAAACGGAAGGATGGTGAGTAACATTATAGAGGCTCGATGATTTTCACAATCGAGTGGAGGGAAGCTAAACGATGTAACACCTGTTACGCCATAAGTGTACGCGCGCGTGTATGCACGTGTGCACATATTTAAATCGAGCACACCTTCTGTGGAACTTATTCAAATTTCAAGCGACGCACGAGCGTGTACTTTCGACGCACATAGGCGCTGACGCGGTGATGAGTTGTCGATGCAGCGTGGTAACAGTTACCGAACATGGTATACACCGGTTCTTCTTCGTTTTCACCGCGTTCCAGTGGCTTCAATGTAGCCACGAGGCAATGTACAGGAGTCGTAGTACTCTTGGTACCGTTGTAATCGTTGTAAGTACGAGCAAGCGACTCGTTTCGGACCCGCCGCCAAGTACGGTAGCGTTTCCTCGATACTTTTTTGCGATCCCATCAGAGAATGCTGTAACGCGCGTGCCACCGTCCCTCTTCGGCGTCTACGCTTCTGGGTCGACCGACGCGGCCCTTTCGTTTCACCTGTGTTTCTTGCAAGTACCGTCCCGCCAAGACCTTTCCCCGATAAACATTACTATGCGGGGACGCTTACCCTTATGCGGCACTTTTTCTCTCGGTGAAAAGGATGCGTAAACGTGGACAAGGTCTTTCTCCTTCGGACGAAAGTTCCGTTGAAGCATCAACTGTTGGTGTAGCTTCCATAAGTTTGATGTCGTGGAATGTGTAAGCTGGGAATGAAGAAAATAAGCAACTCATTTCTACGGGTACATTTGGAATATAAATTTTAGATTTTGGGGGGAATTTGGAAACTAAGTACAGCTCTGTCTCGTTATAAGTGGGATACTCTGGGGACAAGCTGTGCCTTTAACGAAATGCTATTCGACTCGCCTTACTTCTTTCCTGTTTTCTTTCAGTAATACGATACCGCCGCTATCTCGAACGCAATTTAGGGCTTGTCGCTGTCGCGTGCCCTCTCGCCCATTCTCAGTATCTCGTACTCGCCGCGGCGACTACAAAAGAAGTAGCGGGGATAGAAATGTATCGAAACAGGCTACTCGTAGTCGTGACGAGATCACAATGAAGCTACAAATCTGAGCGCAATACTGAATTATAGATAAATGGTGGTGGTTTTAAATTCTTTATAACGTTAAGGTGCGATCCCACCTGACTGAACGAAGTGAGCGCGTGGCTCGGCGAGTCTGTGGGCTCGTCGGGTGAGGCATGGGCGTTCCCACGACGCGCCAAGGCTCCCCGTTTCCCGTCGTTTTAGCCAAGCCAGATAAGCTTTTCTTTGACTCGTGCCACATTTACCGACAAGGGGTGGAAAGCCGAAGCTGAACCGCCCGAGCCACGCGCCGTGGGTTCGTACCTTTAGCTGCTTTTCTACTATTTTGATTTTACCGCTGCGTTGCAAAATTGGCTTTTCCATTTGATGAACGCTTCACTTTTAATAAATATCGTGGGCCACGGTGATAAGTGGAATGTATGTATTATAAATATTAAAATTGAATTTAAATACTTACCTACAGTAATTTACGAAGAGGCGAAATCCAAGAAAATAATTGGTACGCGCGAAACAAAATTATTTCACGATTACCAAGTGGACGGTGGTTATAAATCGACAGTGACAGTGTGTGCGCATGCGCAGTTGTGGACTGACCACGCGAACGCCACGCTTGCTATCTCGAAATTTTATCTTTCTTCCCCCTTCTTACGCTCCCACCAATTTTCTCTATCTTCCATCCCTCCGCTATCAAGGCATACCGATTAGTATCACGGTTTATCTCCACCCTCTCTTAAAAAGAGCGTCTCTTTCTTCTCTTGTTCTCTTTCTTTTACACTTTCTTGTCTCGGCTCCTTCTTCCTCCTCTTCCTTTTCATCTTCTTCCTCATCCTCATCCTCATCCACATCCTCGCCCTAATCCTCATCGTCTTCCTCTTCCTCTTCCTCTTCTCCTTCTCTTCTCCCGGGCGCCGTCAGATTTACTCGCCTTCTCGAGTTTCTTCGTTCAGTCTGTGGATGATTGTAGTACCTACTTACTCGAGGCAATGTACTCACGCAGCGCGGCTGCATTCTATTCATGTTCTCTTCAGTTGTTCTCCACCAGTGATGAGATATGTACGTACAAGAAAGGTTTACAGTTTACACAGTTCAAGTTGTACTCGCCAATAGACACGACAACATACATACGTTCGAATGCAAATCGACACTATCAGGTAATATTTAAGCTTCAAAGCTGGGTCTGTTCTGAATATTTTTCAGTGGAAGAAGAAACACAGAAAGGAAGAAATAAAAATCCCTTTTCTTCTTTTGCTCAGCTTTAATTCCAATGAAACGTTTATAATGTGTGGATATTTTACTAATTTTAGTTTTCAATTTTTGGTTAAATCACCAGGAAAAGTTTGGACTTTGGACTCGCGAGGAACAATTTGTTTTAAACTAACAATAAGTTTGAACCCCTGATATCGTGATAAATAAAGTTATGATTGTGTACAGTTTGAATCTTCAAGGTTGCTAAACCCTTCTCCGCAATTCTGAACAAAGTCACACATTTTAAACACAAAACAGTTACAAGCGCACAAAATATGATTTTCATTAATTACCTGTCACTTAAAGTAAATTGAATTTACGAGGAGGTAAATGCAATGTGCAAGAAGTCTAAATAATTATAATTATTAAATTTAAGAAACTTTACAATAACGATGTAATCCTCATCAACTGTAATTAGTCCCATAGGCAGCCTAATAATTCTAAGCCACACTATATAATACTATAAATAACCATAACATCCGTTAGCTATACAACGCCCGAAGTTACAACAGAATTATTGATAATGTAATAAGAACAGAATATGAAACATGACACTAACGATTTTCCTAACGCAGCTCCGCGTTCCGTATTACCCAACTTTGTAGGTAATTTGGTATTTACAAAAATTTCAGAAATAAACACATGCTCAATTATGTACCAAGCACTGCTTCAGAAAGAAGATATGTAAAGAATTCGCAGTGAGGATACGTATATGTACATAGCTAATATCGAAGAACTAGCCCCACTTGAATGTCAACCGATCAACGGACGCGGTGGATTTGAAATGTTTCGAGGACGATCAGTGGCCATCGCTATAACGACGACGGCAGCGGGAGCGGCAGCAACAACTTCTCGGGTTCCCACCGAACCCGGGTTCTTCGTCTTTGTCTGGCCTGCCGCGTGGCCGATCTTTTCCTCCAGCGATGAGCCGGTGTATCGTGAAACACGCTCCCGAGGCGGTTGTCTTTTATTTTCTCGGCATGCGTGCACCCTCCGTTCAGCGACTGAAACACTGTTGCCTCGTGAAAATAAACGAGCTTGGAGGTTGAATCGGCAGAAAGAGAAGCCACAGGGAAAGAAAATAGACGAAGACAGAGGCGCGTAACTCATTTCGCGCAACGCCCCTTCGCGTACCTTCCACCAACTGGCTGTAAACAAAAATAATTTACTAACAATTTAATCAGTTCCGACATGATCGATCACATTTCCTCGTCCGGTTCCACGAGCATTGTTTGAACGCGTGGCCTATTCCTTTCTATTCGCTTCAATTAAAGTTCAGTGAATTTCATAGTCAAACGCGTAGCTCCATACAAGTTCAGGTGTCCTAAACAGAATAATAGGTGTCCTATTTAACATGGATTAAGTTAAATGGTGTAATAAATAATGTTTTTCATAAATAAATCTTCATACGAAAGAGTTTTATTCTACTATTTGAGGCTTTCAAGTGTAAGTTTTACCAGTTTAGAGTATTATTACACTTTTTCCAACATTGCGCTTACATTAATTGTTAGTCTCTTCAGAGTAACGTTGATGCACTGATATTGGTATCGATCTTGTGGTACACATCTGTTTAATGCATACTGCCCATGCCAAGGATCATTGATTACCAATCATAGGCCTCTTTAATTGGTTAGCTGGGCAATTAAAACGTGGGAGGAGAGTGCTCCGAATGGGGCTTAAGTGGTAGTCTCTGCTGATGCTTTATGTTTCACGACTCCAATTGTTTTCCTATATTGTCTAGAGAAGCTGTAACCATGTTGACTCTAATTCGTTGACTATAGCTCGTTTTAGTGCTTATGCACATATTTATATAAATTTTCCTTGCTCCGAACTGTGCTATATAAATATTAATAAGATGGATGACAACAATATTTTACAATTTGATGTGCAATTATGTGCATATGCACTATACAAGCATGAAATGCTAAAAATTAATAAATTTGGAATGATCAAACGCACTCTTTCCTTTCAGGTACATATAATAAATTTCTTATTTATTATAAAATTAATTAGTAAATATGTAATGCATAGGTTCCATGGTATATTATTGTCCAAGATGTAAATATAAAAATTACAAACATTTCTGCTTGAAATATATAGAGAAACGTTTGCGCTTTAGGGTTAATTAATAGATCTACATTAATACTTCTTCATTATAATTAAATCGCTCGATTGATTCCTTACAAACTGAGAGTACATTATTAAAAATATAATTTTTTGTATGTTCACAAATTTCTTATTATAGAGGATTATGCAATCCTCGTTTGCAGGACTTTCTTTAAATACAATTCGCTTATTGGCCCAGAAATGAGAAGCGAAAGGATAAAAAAACGGGTCCTGCCAGCGGGCGATTTCGCCGGTACTTTTTAAAAGAGTTTTCGCGAACAGCAGATCGATATTTATCAATCGATCGGCAATTTCGATCGATGATCACGGAACTACGTGTTCTGCACGGGTGCAATATGCAAGCGAACTCGCATCGTATATTAAAAGGCACTTTCCAAACTGTTCGCTGCGATGCGCGCAGGGGTTTCATTAATAAGTGTTTTTACATTTTTATTTCATCCACATTTTTGTTTATCAAGATCCAATTTTTAGCAATCAATTATTCAGAGTGGTTTGAAAGAAAATTCGGGAATCCAGAATTTGTTGATTAATCAAATTGGACTTCTGAGTGAGTATACAGTACTGGATATATTTATTGCATCACTCGAATAAACGCGTTATCGCTTATATCTCTCTTATATTATTATTAATACTGGGGAAATGTTTTACAAAATTTATGTAGTACAAAAATGTGTAGTTCACTATCTTGGCTAAAATAAGTTGAAAATGAATCATTTTATCAATTATATTTCTGCGCAGATTTGAGAGTGATGCAATAAATATTTTCATTAGATAAAAACCAACATAGAATAAGAAATTAAGGAAATATTCGCTGCTTTAAAAAAATTGCAAATTTGGTGCAAAAGCATAATAGATTGAAAGAGAACCTTACTTGGTGGTAAGTGCAAATTTTATTTATACTCGTATGAGACTTTGGTCTACTATCTGCAGAGTTAAAATTCATATGTTTAAACTTCTTTATCAGTTTCTGAAAAGTTTTTTCTTTTCTAAAATCAGCAATTTTATTGGGATAAGTACGCAAATATCGAAATGTACAAATGTTTTGAAACGCATTCAACTGTACAAAATAATGCAAGATTTAATTTTGCCAAGACATTTAAATTCACTGAATCCAACTGTAACAAGTAACCAAGGGTAGTTAATTTAAATCATTGCAGATTCCATAATTTTTAATGCAGAAGTTAGTTAGACTTAGCAAAAGCTAGAATTAGTTAAGCACAATGCATAAATATTATTCCTTTCAATAATATACTCGTTTTTTTTATTTTAATGTAGCAATAAGTGATACATGTAACAAACTCTTGTAGATGCTGATCATCTGCACAGCCTATCTGTATCCGTACTGGAGCATTTAATGGCATTAAGATGGTAACAGCGATAAAAGATGATGAAGCAATCGTAGTAATGACATAACGAAATATTTACAGCTTTGGAAAGGGTAATAAGCCGATTCAAATCATAGAGGCCATGACATTCGTGTCAATTAAGCTGTACTAATGGACTTACGGGGCTTAATACGAAATGAGTAAAAACTAAAGGAACAAGTTTTATAATCATACTGCAGTGTATACTTTAAAGACTTCATACCGTCTTCCTTCATAACAAATGGGCAATTAACAATCTATACTCGCAGCTTAGTGGATCATGCGGAATAACTTAATTAACTAGGAGATTAAATACGAAGAGCCATAAATAACTAGATATATTAAGTTTTATAAAGAATACATCTGAAATAATTTCGAACAATATAACCTTCGGTTCTAATTTGTCATTTAAAACGACTCTACTTTGCAAACGGGTATCCAAAGGACTCCGAGATTCACGGAACACAATTCTCCAGAAATTTTCTTCAACATTGCAACCCTTAATTCTAAATTGAAGCCACTATGACGTCTTAAGAAATGGTACATTAATTACTTTAGAGTAGAATAACGATAGAAGTATTGTCAAAGTAGTCGCAAGCCAGCTTAACAGTGAAATTTTAAACGATCGCGTAATTACACGAATGGTTGAAAAGTGGATTGTATGAAAAATTATGGAAATAATTGGCAAGTGGCACAAGACGAGCGGAGAGTAAGAACTCATCTGGAACAGCAGTGTGGAATAATATTCTACTTATCCGAATAATTTATTCGAAGGAGAACGCACGACCGGCGAGACTGTCTCTTCGGTTGATTGAATTTTTGGCAGCAGCCTGGATCTGGATCGATTTTGCTGGGTAATTTTTAATGAGCCAGCAGCACGTCCCCAGCCGTAAGTCGGCGCCGATACAGCTCCGCGCGAGAGTGTCCACTCGCTTTTACCAGCGGGTCCAGGCCCTCAATATCTGGCCCTGTTCGCTGGACGGTGTATCATTATGGATTCGCGTGCGCTGCCCCCGGTCATTCTCGTCTCATCACGAGCAGGTTTCCCTCCTCTTCTATCCGCCGCGTTTCTCTTTCTCCGCGCCTCCTGCGCAAGCGTGTGCGTGCGCGCACGCGTACACCAGCCCCGGCAAATCTCGTCTTTTTTCGGCACTCGTGCGGAGGAATTGACCCGACGTCGACCGAGAATACCAGTCAGGTATCAAACGCCATCTGATCGCACCGGGAGAACTTAGCGAGCCATTGAACGGGGCACCGGCTACTTTTATTTGGAATAATAAATGAGAAACGCGAGAACCAATTACCGAAAGTAGATCGACGAAACGGTTTGATTTGAGTAATTGCTCCATCTCGTGCGCGGACGCTCGACTCGCCCCTCGGCGGTTCGATGTCGTACTGAATCAGTGGACTATAATACAGATTCCGACGAACTTTGTAAATGCTGCGATATTTGTGATTTATTTTCGAAAATTCTGTTATTGAATATAAACGTTGATAACGTGGTTGCGTTTTTGCTGCACCTCACTTTTTAGGCTAAATAAAATTATTTCGTGTTGTATGAAGCCTTTCTTTTCTTTTAGCCTGAAGAGACAGTATTACTTACAAAGAGAGTCACCCTGGTGTCCGTCTCCGATTGCTTTGATTTTTGGATATGTTTTAGAGGGCCGAAAAATAAGAAATACGTGTTTTTTTATAGCGGCCTGTTTTCATATTTAGGGGTGAAAGCACCCTTGAAAGTTAGAAGATTTCCTGGTGTTCGTCTCCGATTGGTTTGGATTTTGGATATGTTTTAGAGGGCGGAAAAATAAGAAACACGTGTTTTTTTATTTCGACCATTTGCATGTTTGAAGGGCGAAACCACCCCTCCAATTTCATAAGAATAGGTGGTCTGGACCGAAGACTTTGAAATACAGTAATAGGTAATAATCATGAGCATGGAACGACAAAAGTAATTACTGACAGTAGCCTAATGAAAAAGATAATTTTTAGTGAAGATAGCACAAGAAATATAGGATTGGAATTTGTTACATTTGAGCAAATTGGAACAGTTCCGCGAGGACCGAAAACCTATACTTTGTGCCGTTTTTATAATTGTTTAAATTAATGCTTAGAAATTTTATTCTGCCGAATTTAACACTAGTTAGTATTTTGAAAGCAATGTAAATTTAAATCTACAAATGTAATATGTCCTATTAAAATGAATAAAAAATCAATCATTAATTTATATTTTAAGCACACTTTTAAATATGAAATAATTACTAATTACTAGTAAATATTATTAATTACTAGGTATTACGTTTAAGAATTTACGATGATTCAAAGAAAACTGTGATGCAACCTTAAGATCCTACAAAAACTTAAAAAATATTACAAGATAAACTCAAACTAAACTCAAATTTAAATACACTTTCATGATGTGGAAGATAAGAATGGAGAATTATTCTCCACCAAGAAATTGCAACTGGAAGAGACAAAATACGAAACTTGATTTATCGTAAAAAGGAGATCTTATCTGAATCTGCGAATAATAGTCTCCTTTTGGCAGGAGTATGTATATCGGAACTGAGAAACGGCGGACACAGGATACCAGATTCAAAGGATCCGTTTAGATAGAAAATAATGGGAGCCCGTTCCTTTCTTTTGTGTACTTTATTTGTTAAATTCACCGTTCTGTTTTTCTCTGGTTAGTCGAGAGCCACGGCGATAGCTTGATCTTTTTCTACCCGTAGATCCTCCACCTTGATAAACCTTGGACGATCGTCTTTCAGAGCTCAATGATGCCGGTAGTCTTACAATGGATCTTAAAAGTGATCGATAACTTAATTGCGATTGTCGGGGCGTTATGTCAGTGATTTTAATTAGAGCCCCTCTACCACAGCTACATATAAAACGATAGTCAACTCTGACTTATCTTCGTTTAGATGCCTTTACTCTCCTGCGTCGTACTTGATTTTCTGCCCGATCAGTTGCACACATGTTCATACATACAGAAATACTCGAACATATTTTCAAAGGTGTTTTGCGTTGGAGCAGAACACTTTCCACGAGTGTAAACTTTTATTTCTCCGACTTCTTCGTGGAACGACCATTTTCGATGTCTTTGCGTGAAACTAAAAAGGGATCATAGGATTCTTTGTTGTTAATTAATTGATACATCAACGGGAACAAGTACAAAGTGCTCGTACGAGTGGTTCTTTTCAAGCTGAGTGCTGGAATTAATCTTAGGCAACAATGGAGGAACAACGTGGAAGACAAATTTTCCTTTTCATTCCCTAGCAACCCTCAAACAGCGTAATACGCGGGTAGGGAGCACATGAACACAACGGAGATCCCTGCCAGCGATAAATCGAACACATTTTCGATGTGTATGCTGAGGAAAGATGAGCGTAGACTCGACCAATAGGGTTCCAACAACACCATCTTGATAATAATACCCCGCTGTTAGACGATTTGACAACGAATTCGTCTTCGAGAGCCTCGACGGTCAGTCAGCCACCATTTCTAAGTAGCTAGGAAGCCACCCTCTTTTAACGACTACGGAAATTATATGGGAAAATAGAGGATCACTAGGTAGATGTTAAAATTATTATTAGTAAAAACTCATATAAAAATTTCTTTAACTCTTAAAATAATTTATTATTGCAATTTAAAGTTTATTCAGAATAAAGGTTCTTCATAACTGTTTCAAGAACCGAAACCGATATAATAACGGTTTCAAGCCCTGAATGTAAATAGGATTTTCAATGTACACATAAATATATAATTCATATAATTTTTGTGAGATTTGAGATTAAATTAAAAAGTTTTGTAGTTTGAAAAGAATTCGTCTTATAATATTATTACATCATTAAAAGTATTAGCTATACATATTTATCTATCTGTTTATTACACATCAGAATGAAACTGAATTAAATCTACCATTTTCGAATTTGACATGATGATGAATTCCATGAGTTGTAATTGAATGTTCTTTAATTGCTTGTATGTAATTGGAGATACTCGATTTCTTTTGTCGTTTTAATTGATATTCTCTCCATCACCGTTACATACTACTTTCACCACGAAGCAAATAATCATTGCTCATTGCAAAACTTTTTCCAGTGTATTATGTATTGCAGATAAAGTCGGATATGCTCTCTTTTAAAATTATGTGCAAATTTCAACATTGCACAATCACTTCATTAAGAGAAATTAGTATAGATACGTAATTGCGTATATTGGGTCAACCATAATGTGCAACACTATACCTTTTTTATTCTATAACTTTCTTGCTTTTGTGTTGACTTGATATTTATAACTACAACCAGTATCCCTAAATAAAGGGCAATAGTGTACGTAGTTATAGTTTGTGTAGTAATATTTAGGACTAAGTTTAAATTGATTGCACTGCATATCTCATTGAACGATATAAAATAACGGATAATATCAATTAAGCTTAAGATGTATAAGGCATGATGCTATGATGACCAAGAATATTTGTTGACTGGATATTTATTTATTTTATAATTGAAATAAAATTAAAATATAAGTACAAATAACTATGATAACCATTTGATAAATTGTGGTATTTTATAATTCAATATACAATAGTAAATTGAATGTTTAAAATTCAAAATTTAGTTAAACTGTTTTTTAAATAAATTTCACGGTTTAAGTCTGAATTTATATACATATTAATGTATAATAGTATGGTGATCTCATTGAATGGAATTTAGTAGAAATGAAAAAAAACTTATGTGCAAGAAACGTCTTCACAGATGAACGTGGGTGACTTTAGAACTTCAGAGTGATTGTTTTTCTTTCCAATAGCTGCTGGTCTCAACCACGAAACATCTGCTAAACATAATGTTCAGAAACTGTCCTTGAATATCAATGACACTCTCACATGTTACGTTCGAACAGAATTTATATGCAATTTAATACGACCCTTATACTATTATATTACCTTAATCATTGAAATTTTGAAAAATGAGTAATAAAATATATTTTATAATAAACACTAAAGATATTTTCTCATATTTCACGCAAGACAAACGTGTTATTTTTTTCGACAAATAAACTTATTTGGATATTAAAAATATGTCTGCAATGCAGAATTGTAACAGAAAAATATACGAGGTGGCACGTATCGCTCGTAAAGTAGAAGAATCTGCTTCTGAGTGAAATCTTTATTCAGACGCAATGACTTTCTACGTGTTCTGCACAAATGTTGCCCGAACCAGTTTTTACTTCAAGCTAAATTTATTATCATCGAGTGAAATTGCTCCAAAGTGTATTATCGTTTCTTCAATTTTTGTGTGAAGCTTCCACAAACTATACTCCCATTTATACATACGTGCATCTCAAAATAATTACCTTATTAGCTAGTACATCAGATTACATATTCTCACGCGAAATCATATTTTATATTTCCACCACTGCAAATATTTACTGTGTCACTCACAAATCCACACTGTTTGCAGAATGTTCAGAGTGTCATAATTAATAAAGTGGATGTCCACATTGTCCACCTCATTAAGAAAGTTATCCTACGATGCCAGCTTATTTGTATACGAGGATTCGTTTCACTCGCAATTATACATATTTGATGACAAAACTGTGCTGTCAGTAACTTAATTTTCGGCCTGGATTTTTTCGAGAACGAAACATAAAGAAATGCAATAACGGTAAAAAAAGTTTCCACTTTTTCGATCCACTCTAAATCTATTATTTTTCAACACCAACTCAAAACTGCAGCATGTGCCCAATTAACTAATTTAACTAATAAATAAAATCCCTATATAACATTAAACACGACAACACCCATTTGAAGCTGTTATAAGTTACCATTTTTGAAAATTAATAAAAAATCTGATATTTCATAAGGACACCTTCTGCTTTCATGATGGCCTAAAAGAATAGCAAAAGTGGTAACTCCTTTGTCAGCCCCAAAAATGTGTTATCCCGTTCAATGTCATAAAATTCTTTTGTTAGTTCCACAAATTCATTTTTAACTGAGTTTTATACAGTTTTCAATTATCCATCAGAATATTTATATTAAACACATACCACAGTTCCAAGTTGATATTAAAAAACAACAAAAATAAAGCAAATCGAAAGACTAGTAACGATTTTGCCCGCTACTGTACTTTTTTCTACATTTTCTATTTGTTTCTGCGCAATTAATCACGCCCTGCTCGGTTGAAACCACCACTCTTCGTCACCCACCCTGTATACACACAACGCTAACGGATTTAGTAAGACGCTGTACAACCAATAACGCAATGACAATAATGGCGACCTGTTAGACGCAGAGCCCGGTGGAAGGGAAACTCGGCAAGTGGAGTAATTTCAACGATTTCTCAGGAACGCCGCAATTCCCCGAGGCATCTGCATATCGTGTAGGTCGCAAGAGCAATTCGAACGATTATTTCGGTGCCACGTGCCTCGGACCTCTCCCTCGTCCGTGTGCACCCTCCTCGTTGCCCCTTCGCTCTCGTTATCGGACCGGCGGACAAGGATGCCGGCAGTTCGCGTATGACGCGCGAAACAAGGACGAAAATACGGCGATGCACCTGTCTGTCGCGAAGGCAAGGTGCCAGGCTGAAGGCAACACTCGCTCGCGCCAACCGCGATAGCGAGCTAATGAGCCACGGCGAAACCGCTATACGTTTTCTGCCAGCACCGACTCACATGTGCGGTGTACTTTGGGCATCGCGATGGATTGGCACACCATCGAGATAAAGACGGAAACCGCGAAAGTAATCCTCCTGCTTTACCTTTTTTAATTATTTCAAAGAGTAAGAGTAAAGGGGAGGACCCCCCCGTCCACCAACCCTCCCGCTCACTTTTTCCTCGGTTTTTTTTTTATTGATAATGGCTTAACAGCGGAGACGTGCAATTAACCGCGTTAACGCTGTATGATATCGAGGCTTTAATTGTCTCGCTGGCAATCGTAATTAGCAAGCAAACGGGCCGAAAGACCGCAGAGGCGTACGAGGCGAGAGAGCGAATTAAAATTATTCAGCTTCCGTTAATATCGTAGGATTTTAATTTCAGAGAATTCGATGCTTCGGCGTAGTTTATGCTCTGTAATTGTTTGGAAGGTATGTGGAGTTATTTTTATTGCTTCTTTCAGGATTCGTGTAGAGGTACGTGATATTCAAATAATGGTACGTTGCTTTTCAATTCTGTAAACAGTACTTTTATCTACGAATGTAAAAATAATGACCATGAGTGAACAGAATAATAAGAAAATACGAGGTAGGGTGTATGTGCCAGTAAATGAACACGTACCAGTGAATGAACATTTTTTATTAAAATGGGTAAAATAAGTTATTAAAGTAAGCAACTAATTAATTAGAGACTTCTTTTCATTTCTTGCTTCATATCCATACAATTTTTGCAGCACGTGGATTCAATCGCGCCGCAAACATAATTTTATAATAGTGTTCATTCATTAGCCTTAACTGTTCATTTACTGGTGTGTTTACCATAATTAGTAAATCACGCTTAAGGAGTCTGCCTATACCTTGAGAGACGAAAAGAGATTGGAGCTTTGGGAATTCTTTAAAACAAATTCATTAGATATATTTACTTCCAGCTTTGTGGCTTCATTTGTCAATCTTTAGAGAATATGAAAAAAGATTGTATGCAAAAATTGTGGTTATACTGCTTAACTTGCAAGGTTTTATTTAAACAAATTTAACCTATAAATTGCCACGAAGAAAAGTTGTTCGGGAGAAAACAGGCACGTACCATTACCAAATAGTATTTCCGCATGTTCGCATACTATATGGCAGCATTTAAGACACGATTGACAGTCACTTAATCCCGGCCAAACGTACAACTTTCCAAATTAATGTTCGCATTAATTTCATTTAAAGGTGTATTACTCGTAGAAAGTTGTATAATAAAGATGAGAACATTTCAAGCTTGCGTAAACGACAGTCTTTTACAGAAAAACCATTTACTTTTGTACTGCTTCAAAGAATTCGAGGATTTACTTGCACCAATGACGATATAGCTCAGGATCCTACCCAGCACCTTGAAAACATCAGACTCTGAATGTATCGTTACATTTAGTACACAAAACTTCCTTCCTCCTATTACCGAGAAACTTTATGCTAGAAATGTAATTCTCTGTTCTAAGTAACATATAAAACATTCCATCGTGTAATAAACAGAATAATCATTATTAAATGATTTCAACATTAATTAACGTTGCATACCAAAACAACCTGATATAACTGTTATAAAGACAGTAGCTAAATCTCTCACTCCACCTTCGTGGTCACACGGGATGTATCGCACCCCAAGAGCAATTTTCAAATTCAAATGTCGCGCCTTTACGACTGCCAAAGGGGATTTATTAATGGGGGGGAAAAAATATCGCTTTTTCCAGAACCGTGAAAAATGGCTCTCCTTAAAGTACAAATATCATCATATAAAAATTTACACTTCTAGAAAAAGACTACTGATTGTATGAGTATTATGAAAGCACAATTATCACTAAAAAATTAAAAGATTCAAAATTACGAAAATGGTAACTCAAAATTGAGACTGGGGTGCAGTGAACTCCGTGTGACCAATGTGTGATTATAAGAAGGTCTGACCACGAAAGGTGAAGCTAATTTTCACATTCCGCTGATTTCACTTGTATTCTCGCACCACTTCTCTAATCTCAAAAACGTCGAACCGAAGACAGTCTCCATTCAAGACGATCATTCAAGCCAGTTTTATAACAATTTCCTGGCTCGTCATATAGTACCTATAATCAGAGATGGGCGAAATTTTTATTTAAATAAAATTTCCAATAACGAATGAAAGTTAGAGAAATTATTCGTCATGTGTCGGATAAAGTTGACTAGGGTTAACGAATTTTTTTAACTTTCATTCGTCACTTGAGATTTTATTTAAATAAAAATTTCGCCCATCTCTGCTTATAATGCGACGCAAAAATCACTCGAATCCCGAACGATCATGTAGCTTAAGAAGCCAGTGTACAACACAGCCCGGTATTTCTATAATTGACAGGCGGGGTCTCTCAACCGAGAAGAGATTCCGGTGGACGTTAATTTTCATACATGTTTACCGAGTCGACATCATCGAGCCATGGTGACCGACAACGGCTGCCAGTGCATTAAATTCTTCATTGCGAATGTCAACGGGGGTTGGTTCTTTCAACAGCTGTTAATTACAAAGAGATTCGGAAGTGGCTGACGCGAGGACGATGGACCAGCATGAACGATCATCGAGGCAGAAAGAAATCGATAATGGGACGAGAAGGTAAGACGAAGAGGGAAGAGCGAAGACCGGCGGTTTTCATGAAGAGGTCGTGCACCTGCTGTTCGCACGCCACTGAGTCGGTCGTTCTTCTTCCTCCCTTCTCCCTTATCCAACTCTGCGTCTTCCTCTTCGCCTGGCCCCGTGCACGTGCTACCGCGGCCACTTTCTTCCGTCCTTCTTTCCATGGCGTAGGAGGAGAACAGCCGCCGCGCCGCCGCCGCTACGAGACACGGATTGATCTACGATGTCGCGTTGTTTCGGACAATAAACGAGGGGAATGGACATGTACTTATGCTACCTCCTCCATGTCAGCCTCGATGATACTCGGATCTCTTTCAGCCAAGTTTATTAACCTTAATTAACTCCTCGTGAATTGACTTTTTGCACCATGTTCGGTTAGCTTCTTGTTTTTCCTCCGTGCTTACGCTGTTTTGGTCCTTTGCAGTTTACGGACTGCGCACGGGAGACTCGTGGGTATCTTGACAGGCAGTGATAATTTGTACAGTGTTTCGTAGTATGAAGGTGGTAGATGGCACAATCATGGAGAGGTGATTTCTTGTAAAAAAAATGAGTTGAAAATGTGAAGAGTTTCGTTTCCTAGGAAATTAATTTTGGAAATTTGTCTGGTATGTATGGATCAGTAACAGGAATTTGCAGATTGCAATAATTAATATGATATAACTGCGAGTAAAATGAATCCTTATGCAAATATGTATGGCATTTTTTGGGAATATGGGATTTTGTTTTAGAGAAAATTGGTATTGAAGATGGAACCATTACTTAACCAAGTTCACGTTTTGAAAAACAATTTTCTCGAAGACAAAGTATCGTGTGAAAAAATTTATTTTACATTTTCAATTTAGTTTTTTTTTTTCATTTAAAATCACTACCTATCTTCCCGGCCCTACCACGTATTACAAAACACTATGTACCTATAAACCTAGAACACTTTCATAAGTACATACATTACGTTACGAATTGATGTGTTTGTTGAACTAAATTCTATAATTGACAAAATATATTAAACATAGAACACTACCCAAGTTAAAAAAAGTAATTATTGAATTTGGAAACCTACCACCTTTAATAATTATGATTTCTATTCTTTTGATATTGTTATAAAAACAAACATTTTTTTACGCAAAATTCCGCTTTAAGCTTAACTTTTGAGATCCTTGTAAATACAAATTGCATTAAGTATTTACATCATTGGTATTCGTAAGTATATAAATTAAACCTGCTAGACGCAATAAAATCCCCGAGAAAATTATTCTAACTTGACGGGTTAATCTGAACTATAAAGTGTAAAGTGTAATTCTATGTATTTCATGTGCAAGGATGTTTGGGAGATTGTTATTTCATTTAGCAAAGTTTTTTCTTTCAAAGCCTTGAATTTAAAGTATGCAAAATTGCTTCAAAGTATACATGGGCCATGTAGTATTTTCAATGCAGCACGTTGTATCATTAATAATTTCCAACGCGAGGCAGTACAGCGTGTAAGTACTGGTTAAAAATAATTAACAGATAATTTCTCCTAATTCTACAGTACGATACAGGAAGAAGCACACTTTTGCCAATGCTTATTAGACTTGCATTGAAGCATCTTACAATTTCTGTTCCCAATGAATACTTACTTTCAAAATTAAATTCCTCTCAACGAAAAAGAACGTTAAAGAACCAATTAAAGTGTGTTAACATACTAGATATATAAAACACAATTGAAAATAAATCAGGTGACATTAAATGTTCATATGTTCATCCATTCCCAAGTGCATTGTTAATATCTCAACAATATCATTATTGCAATAGGACTGTAATATGATTTTTTGCTGGCCATCATGAGAAATTAGAAATTTCATCAATTCCGTGGGAGATTTGAGTGGAAGAAAGAAGAGGGCGAGGGAAAGAGTAAGGTATTGCAAAGTAGCGAGTCGAACGGGGAGAGAAAGAGAGGCTGGGCGCGTGCCATGCTTATTAACTTTTTTCCTCTCTGACGTATATATTGGGTCTTCTTACTCGTTTGTCTCCTTTTATCAGCGCTTTCGCAACGCTTTTTTGAAAGAAAGGGGGGGCAAGTTGGGTGAATTCGATTTCTTGCTTCTGCACAGGTGGTTCGGGCGGCGCAAATTCTTGTTCCAAGGACAGTGTTTAATGAAAATTTATACTACCTCGCGGAAGGTATGTGTAGCAGTTAAAACGATTACAGGTTTTGTTGCCAGTGCGAACGTCAAGCGAACTTGCCAAAGTACATTAATAATTAGGTTCATTTATTTTTGCTTCTCCCCCTTGCTGCGGGTTGTACGCTTGATTATGCGCAACTGTTCTCCTCTCTTATGTAAACTTTTTACCTTGCGATTTTCCACGAAAGAAATTCACTTTTATCCGAAGCAAAAAATTTCACCTCCTCGTAGCTTTCGAGGCAACTGTTACTTTGCATATGTTGCTCCATATGTGATAACACGTCCAATGGCATTATGCCTCACGTTCGGTCGCACATTTTACATTACACATATCACACGGCGCATATCTACATTACTATGCAATTATTTGCAAGTAGAATTCATCGTGTGTAAACGTTCATTTACAAACAAGAAATGAAAATAAATTGAATAAGATATTTTATTTTCTTTGCAATCTCTTGCGACCAGCACATGTGCTCTCACTGATAATGTGAATTTGCATACTTGGAATTAACAAAGTTTGCACCAGCATTGTAGAATATAAAATAAACTATAACAGATCAATGTTTCTTAAACAGCAGATGAATATAATTAATTTCACATCATTTTACTTCTACTTTACTGATTTGATATAATTCTCCTTCCACCCCATTAAGTGTCAACTGGTTTCGCATCCACTCTTCCCCTAATTAAATTTCTCCATTCTTATTCGCATTGCTTCATTTTTCTAAAACATTTACTTCCCTATTATGCTGATGTCCCTCGTGCTTATCCCTTTTCGCTCCGCGTGTACTTATTTTTCTTCATTTAGTTAATTTCTTTCAGCGGCCCCTTGCTTCTCTCTCTCTTTCTCCTTGCCCGTCTTGTTTTCCCGCTCTCACATGTGTACGCGCGCGCGCCTGCGGACTTTTTTCATGTTTTTATGCATTGCTCGTTTTTCCCTTCCGAAATATAATTGGCGGTGCGATGCACCTGTCTTCCCCTCTCTCTCTCTCTCTCTTTCTCTCTCAGCCCCTCCGCCTCCAGCCCCCTTGGCACCCCTCTCGCGTCTCCTACTTGCCGGCCACTTCTTGTACTGCAACTTCTCTCCGGCTTATCCCACGATATCGACTTCCACGTATTCCGGCGCGTGCCACACTTACTCGAAATACGCTTCGCAAGCCGTCACAAGGTTACACGGTGCATGGGCTCGCGCCAACAGAAAATTAACACGATAGAAAAACGTCGGGGAACAGTCATCGAGGCTGTCTCAGCCGGAGCTTACGAGTGTCCGCTATCATTAAGCCAAATCTTGATCGCGTTCCTAACAAGAAGTTCATTAGACAGGAACGAGCGCATGTTCGGTCTTTGTTTGAATGGGGGACCCTCTAGGAATGTCCGTGTATGCACTGCTGGCTTAGCGCTGCGTTGAAGTTTGCCTAAAAATGGCGGGTATTTGGAAAATGGTCCTTTTTCAATGATAATGATTAACGGCAGAAAATAAATAAGCTACAGAACAACTGGGATATAAGTGTGTTGGTCGAATTTGGCGAATAGTTTGCTTATTGTTATATGCATACCAGTGTAATGTAGTTCATTTCAGTCTCCAGGTCAGTTACACGTGTAAGAAATCAGTTCACTGTGAAATCGTGAAAAATTGCGATTTTTTAGGATTTATTTCTTAGTAAACGGAATGTCGAACGTAAATAATGTTTTCTCTACTTATTGATACACTTATTGACAGTATACTAAAATCTATTTTAAATTTTTAACAGTTTCTTTTAAATATATATAGCAGTGATGTGGGCGCCTTGAGAAAGCGATGTAATGCTGGTGCAGGTGATTCGGGGAGAACGACGCATTTGAAACAAAAAATTCAAAGTGTGTTGTAATCATTATGGGTGTGGTTGCCGCCGGAACCAGGATTATTTTTACTGATAAAAAATTAACAAAATGGCGGAGGTTTAGTTTAACTGTCGAAATACAGTGAAGTTTTCAATCATTTATCCTTGTAAAAAGTATGAAATGGTTAATAAAAAAAGAATAACGTGTAAAAATTTTGGACTGACTGGTCAAATAGTTTTTTCCAATCACCTGCATCTGTTGAAAAAGGTTGATTTTAGATAATCTCGTTTAAAGTTTTAAAACAAATTCAAAAATTATTTTTAATTGTTTTTGTATAATATAAGAGTAGCTTAATAAATACCAAAGAGATTTATTGCATTATATGTTATATTTAGGTAGGAAAATCTTTAAAAATAGCTTAATTTTTCAAACTTTAAAACAGAATACCTTTTTTAAATTTGGTCCAAACGACTTGAGTTGTTTGAGAAGCTAGAATTAGTTTACTAGTTTACTAGGTGAAGTGTTCCGCCGTTTTGAAAAAAAAATGCAATTGGCCGGAAAGCGAAGAAAATAGTGAAGGTCGCTTTTTCAACTTTTTTATCAGACCCTGCGATGAAAATATTCAAATCCCGTTTGTAGATTTAAGTAAGTTGAGCTACAAATAGCTAAGAGTGGGTGAAATCACAGTTTTCGGCCTATAAATTTTTTTCAATATGACGAAACACGTCACTTAGTAAATTAATCCTTCTAGCTTACCAAAAAAATTTAAGTCATTGGGACTAATTTTAAAAAAGTTATTCTGTTTGAAAGGGTGTCCCAATACTTTTGTCCGGCACTGTACCTATTAGCAGCAAACCCTTTTATTTTTCTGAAAATTGGAAGAAATCCCCAAAGAAATGAAAATGTGTGTGGGCCAAGAAATATCCGAGGGACGTAGCAGGGTTGAACAAATGAGAACACCATTGGGTAAAAACTGACCCAAGAACGTAGTACGGTTAAGTCGAATATAGTATCTAAAGTTTATATCTAATAGCATAATTAAGTTTCGTCTTTTATTTCGCAAGTGGCGTGCACGGCAGCGTCCAATAAGCGAAATGGGAAGCGAGACATGGAAACTACCAGAGCGTAAATTATTACCTCATGTCACGGTAAAATCTGTGCAACAGCAAGCCTGCACTTATCGACTCGGATCGGTTTAATTCTTTTTTACGCCAACGGGGCAGCTGGCCGTTCAAAATTGTAGCCAGTTCAAATAAGGAAAGTAAAATTGACACCTGTAATCTTGTTCTCCAACGTTTGAGTTTTACGTAAGTCTGTAGCGAAGTTGACAAATCGCAGCCGAAGAATATCGCGACGGCAACGGAAGTTGATTCAGCTACGCAAGCATCGTTCCTGCGGATTAGATCGAATGAAAGGTCCGAATTGACCTGCGCGAACTTCTTCGATCCCTTCTTTCATCTCGCCTCGATAAATCTCAAGCTCAAACACATACTGCACTTAAGAAGTTCCCCTTGGTAAATAACGGAATCGATGCATTATTCCGTAGCTTCGGCTCATCTATTATTCCCATCATTTTTCGTGTACACGTATTTTATTATTTTGTGCGTTAATAACAACGCTTCTGCAATGAAATAATCAAAGCTTTTAAAGGCTAAAGATAGATTTATAAGAAAACAGCTAAAAAAGGACATGTATTGTACTTGTATGTTAAAATAGTAACATTTGTTGATTTTTTATTTGGGTGATAACTGTTAGTTTTTCCGGAAAAAAGCATTACTCAGTTCTAGTTATTTAACCCTCCGTGGTAAAACTTCTTTAAAGTTTCGCGGTGGTCACACTGGGTCCAACGGAGCTGACCGATTTTTAAACAGTTACCGTACGAACTGTATGAGTCTAATCGAGTCACAAAAATTATAATACACACGTTGAACATTGTAGAATATGGAATAGTCGGGTTATATTAACTTGAAAGGTGTTAATAGACCTAACAGATAAAATCGAACTAATTCAAAACAAAAGAACACAAACGTGAAAGTAATCGTGCCTCCACAGAGAACTCACTTTTGTGAGTGACGACTGGTATTTCGGATATACTTAGACAATTTCGATCTCATTGTATCGTGTTTAACCCAGGACTATCAGCTTGAATTGAATATATCCGACTAATCAGTCGTGACCCACAAAAGTGTCTCACGTAAAAAGGCTCTAATTCAATTCTCAATCGATTCTTACTTACGCCGCTCCTATTTTCATGCAACCGTTCTTACACCACTCACTCACATTTCCGAATACATTTGACCGAGTAGCTTATAGCACGATAAAATACTCACCTTAACCCTGGCCAGAGAGATACGAGGCGCATTTGTATCCATCTGAAAAGACTTACGTCTCTCACCACTTACCAACATCACTGCATCAAGAAAATCAGAATTGTTAATCGTAATTAGATCAACATCTGATAGAAAAACGTGATCCAAGAATTGTAAAAACCGAATTATAGGTATTATGTGTCAAAATGAACCCCGTGTGTCTCATCAACCATCAAAGCTATCTACTGTCTAAGAGTTAATATGTCTTTGTTCTTCCGTTAATCGTAAGTCGGCTACTGGTGCGTCACATAGGTGTCATAAAATATTCCTAGACGACATTTTTCTTCCTCCGAAATCAGAAGATATCTACGTACTTTTACATTTTGCTATAAAACATTAGAGCGAGAGGACGAGGGAGACCGATGAAGGGAATTCGGAACGACCGTCAGCCTCGAGGAGGGTTCCACTTCTTTTCCTTCGGGATCTTCTTTGAAGAGACGGATTCGAGACGGTCCCTGTACTACCCAGGATGAACTGCTTCTTCCAGTAGTTTCCGCCTCTCTTTCTGATACTCTGTTTTCATTCTGTTCATCTTTCTCACTCCGTAGTTTCATTCTCTAGCCTCAACGGCTCGTGCAGGGTTTCTTTCATAACGAAGCAGAAATCATCGGGTCCTATTTTTCTCCAACCCAGGCTGAGCCCTCCTCCCTCTCCTTTTACGTTCGTCGTCCTATCACCCTCTACCCCCTCCATAGATTTGAAAGAGTATTCTTCCACGGCTTTTCATAGAAAAGCATCGATCTATTCCACCTCGTGTCAGATATGGAGATTTATTTCCACGATTGCTGCGTCCTTCTCCTTCGTTTCCCCTCCCCCTTCTACGCTTTCCAGCTCGAGGAACGCGAACTCTTATTGTCCGGAATCGATCGTGTCATGGCGATATCCATTTCTTACGATGGAACGCGTACCTTTCATCGAATTTTGACAGCGAACTTTCCTTTTCTTTCACACCCCACGCGCGCACTAGGTATATGAAGTCCTTCCTATACTCTCTGGCAGGAAAGATTCCAGGTATCTAATCTGTGCACTTTGCATGTGATCTAAATAATGGGAATCCTGAGAGGTAGAAGTATGTGTATATAAATTGGCAACTTTCAAAGTCTATCGTAGTTTTAACATTTTGTTTAAGCTGACGCATGATGTACGATGTACGAGAATTATAGCTAAGTAAATTTAAGAACAAGCTTTTATTAAAATGTTCTCAACGAATTCCCTCATGTGACTAAAAATAAAAGTATGGGGGGAAAATATTGAAATGTATTTTTTATATAAATATTTATAATGCTCTACATATTTTGATACATTAGTTTTCGCATTCTGATAGAGCGTCCTTGTTGCACGAGTGTTTTTCACTCGATTGCGAGCACTCTAATTTCTCAATTCAAAGCCTGTACTGAGACCTAACTAAATTAAAAATCGAGACAAAATTATGCCGTTCAGCAATTAGTTTTTGCATTACTTTTATAGTCATATGAGAGAATTTTTCTGAGGGAAATATTTAGGTCTGTATAAAAATTACTTTTTTCCTTTTTAGTAGATTTTGATATAAGCTTGTTTTTTTTTTAAAAAAAATTGACAATAAATTGTTTAATGCTTTTAAGTCTTCGAGAATTTGAATCTTTATTACCTACATCAAATTAAAATATGATCGAAATTATTACAATTTACACAAGTGAATGATAATATTAATATTGAAGTAGAAATTAAAGTTTTAAAAAAACTAATAATGACAAATGAGATAGACAGTTTTTGGTATCTCAGCAAGAAATTGAGTAAACTTTACTATTTTTAACATAATTCAATTTTTTAAATAAATTCACTATTTCTAAAATAATTGAATTTTTAAAGAAACTTTCTGAAATAATTCAATTTTTAAAACAAACAAGGGGAAAATTTATTCGTTGTTTTAACTACCCTCGGTGTCACTTGACTGTAGTTCGTATTGAAAAGTATGATAGGAGCAAAACATTAAATTTGAGGATAGATGCAATAAATAAACGAGGTTGTTGTTATTATTTTCGAGATAGCATCGGCACCGCGCTGAATTAAAGCAGACCGCAGACCCTTTTCCCCATATCCACGGACAAAACCGTGAATTATGTATTCATACGCACGCGTGGACGGCTGGCTGCATATAATTATTTAATATTTCCATTAATTCAATCGCGACCACATGTATCTCTTTCTCAATATACAATGTTACATTTCTTATTGTACATTCTCATAAAATCTTCAAAAACATTTATAACGTTGTTAATAAATCTTTTTAATATTATTTAAACTGTCGTAGAAATATTATAATGATTTTTAGGAATAAAGTAAAAAGTTTTAATCTCTAGCACTTCATAAATATATGTTCGAAATCTAAACCGTTCAGATATTGAAATTGTTAATACAAATTAGTGAAATTAAAATGCCTCTTACCTTCACTCTCAGAAAGTAGGATATTTTTTTTTAACTTTTGTTTATATCCCAATACGGAATTTTGAAAGTGAAAATATTTTTACCGCGTATCATATTTACCAACTTAACTAAAACAAAAGACACCAATATCAATAAAACATGTTTAACAATTACCAGCAACATAAAGTACCTACATTACCGTTGACACAAAAAATACTTCTTCCCCACAGAATATTTCCATAAGAAAATACAGGGTACATTCACTAATTTCGTTACATTCCCCATACACGTGTACTTTACGCACACTTAAAATACATTCTTTACCACGCGTTCACCTACATGCATATGGTTATCCTATTGAAATAGCGATCGAGTCTGGGCGCAGATAAAAAAGAAACGAGAAACCCTTTGAGCCGTATCGGCGCATAAAATGATAAATTAGGTATGCATACGCGACTAATGCATACACACGCAGTATGCAGGCATATCAGAGCGAACCGGCACGGTGCCCGGCAAGGGCTAATCCCAATTTGCATCCCCGAACTTCGACTTGATCGAAAAACCTGACTGCTCCCCTGATTTTCGGCATTCAGGTGGCATATGTCGCCCCTGCCAGAACTTACGACCGAAACGTACGCCGATACGAGGACCGTGATCCGGCATAACTGCACTGATCTCGTGCGGTGACACAGTGGTCCTCAACCGAAATAGGCACAGATTTTTTTTCACAAAAAATCTACCGGGTTAAATTGCATCAGTCTTGAGAAACGTTTCAACATAATTCCCAGATGCTATAAAGGGGAAGAAATTTTAATTTTCATCTCCACCGTGACGTTCGAGTTGATATTTTCTTACTCAACTACAACCACGTGGTACTTTATCGTCGAAGTTTCGTACTGCTGGTGGATGATGTATTGTGTTCCGCCCGGCATTAACGGCGGAAGAGTAATATGGACTCAATCAAAAAGTCCGACGCGCCGTAAAGAAACTGTTATATTCAATTTACATAAGGAGTTGGTTCTCAGCTGGATCCACGGGATTAAAGGGTGTAATTTGGAAACGGTGGAAAGCAAGAGCCGTCTCGCTAATAACAGTGCAACCCCTGCGGAAGCGATGGTAACATATCGTCGTGCAGAACTCATCTCTTCCTACAGAGTATCATTAAGTGATCGCGTAAGCGGCGGGATTTAAAAAATCGCGGGCATTTGTTCGGCCGTTAATTGCTTTGAAAACCACTGGCCTCGTGCGAACACGCATGTGCAGGCACTCGCCGAGATAAATGGAGGGTTGCGTAGCACCCCTCACGCACGAGCGTGCTAAACAGACAAGGACGGACATGGGGGAAAGAAAGAAATATAATAAAGTGGAACAGAGAAAGAGGGGATGAGTGGCGACGAGAGGGAGGGTTGGAGGGGGAGCGTGTGTGCCGGTGCGAACGCACGGGGTCGAAGACACAAAAGAATAACGTCGCATGCCACGGGGCTGAATCCACCCCTAAAATTCACTCTCTTGCTCTTCTCTCACGTGTGCAAGGTTGCCTTAACATTGCAATACACCGCTGCAGGGAGAGACTGTACGTGTACGTTCGGTGTGCGAGTGAAGGAAGAGAGCGACCGTCGAACTTGTCTATCGATTCTGAAAATTAGCAAAATTGTAAATTATTTATTGCAATTGTTTGAGGGTTTAATTCTTGGAAGAATTTTAAGTTTGTCTGTTTTAACCAATTCTGCCGGTTAAGATTGAAATTTTAGAGGAAGAAAGTTACGTGTGTTGACAGTAAAGATATTGAAGTATATTGAATTTTTTGTAAAAGGGAAACAAAGTACGTTGTGAATGAAAGAAACCATGCTAAGTAGTTTCAGTGATAATATTACTACTTAGCTATCTTCAACGAAACAGAAAGCGACTAAGGTTATTTACAGAAAACGAAGCAACAATGTCAGCATTGTACACAATGATAGGCATGGCATTGTGTTTTTGGTGACTGTTAGTGGTGCATCAGTATGTTGGCGCAATCTATAAAAAGCAAGGCTCCACAAGTGGTTGCCAGCGGAAGAGAGAACCACTGTGCACGTGGCTGATGGGTGCACAGGGTGGTTGGATGAGTCTCGGGATATTTTTGGGGTGGGCTACAGGCAAGAGCACTCTCCGTAGAGGGTGCCCCGGGCTTTTTTGGATCGGGTCGCTGCGCGTACGATTGAACGAAGGGAAACAGGAGGAAGGTGAAAGAGAGAGCGAAAGTGGCGGAAGAGAGAGGGGAAGATCAAAATCGAATGTGGCCAGGTCTGGTAAAAGAAGGGGGAGCTGCAAGGGGGCAGAAACCATCTGCCCGCATATGTTATGCTCCATGGATATTGGACGCAAGCCATAAGAGAGAACCGCACATTGGAAACCAGGAACCGACTATCTGTCCGGCTAGCGGAGGAAGTCGGAAGCCGCGACCCCACCTCCCCCAGAGCTCTAGGAAACGAGTGTTTTTGTAATTAGGAAACGTGGCCCGAAGAAAAATTGGGGATTTTACACTGACGCATGGGAGGGTAGCGCCGTTCACGGCTTCCTGATTTTCAGCTCATAAACACATGTATGAATAACTTTCAAATAGTAACACAACCAGGATTTCGTAATTATACGAATTTAATAGTATAATAAGAATTATAAGTATATAAAATTGATTGAATGTTATTATTTCCTTTAAATATTTTTATATAATGTTATTTGTTAAGAGTTGCTCGCCAAATTCTTGACAAAATTATTTACTTTGAAGTTGTTGCTTTCAGTATTAAAACATTTGAAGGGAACGTATTTTTAAATCGTTCGTTTTCTTTAATATTTTTAATTTCCGATACCCTTTCATTATTTCAAAATACTATTTTGGAAGAGTATCGGAAATTGAATAGACTCTAGATTTTTCACCAAACTAAATGGTTATTTTATTGGCGTTAATTTGATTCGATCACCATATGCAATATTAATTATGTAAACCTAGCGTATGAATGTTTTGTTTCGGCGCATATGACACAAATGCAAATGTGGAGACGGAGCCAAAATTCACGGATGTGACAAGGGCGATGATTATTTAATTAGTTAATTAATCGAAATGGAGTGTGTTTGCGATGAAACGTCGAAGCGATTGTCGGTCGCGTGTTGGTTAATTTCGGCGAATCCAGGTGCAGGTCACTCTCACCTGCGTTGCACCGAAGTACCTGCAAGTCACCACGTACGAAAGTGCATTTCATTATCCACATCGTTCATGAGTAAACAGCCTTCAAATCAGTGCGAAATTATTTAAGGTATTACGTAAAGTAAAATATATTTTTAGCTTCTCTTGCCTTATCTCCTGTGTCACATTTGCACAACTTATAGATATGTAAATTGATTTACCTAACATGTATTTAGGTACATCGATTTATGTATATATTGTTCACATTCATACTAATTTATGAGCTCTTCTTGACAAGCTTGTATTGTTTTTATTGCATTATCTATTAAACAATCACGTCATGTGCTGTTCAAATACGTATTTCTACAGACAATTTTTATACACAATTGACAGTAACTTTTAATTGTGAATACACAAACTGCGAATACTTTGTGACATAATTATTTAAAGTTGAGCTTCACGATTTGTATCCTTCTTATTCCTTTTGAATTGATTGCAGATTATTCTCGTATCATACACTGCCGTTCAAATTCAGGAGCATAAATGTATTATTTAAAGTAGTTCCCATCATAGATGGATACCACGAGCATTTTTACAATTACAGGATATTATGCTCAGAGCCCAGGAAAGAATAGAAATAAAACTTGAGTGCATTTTTCGCTCTTTATTGACAAATTGCAACATAAGTACACGTAGAAAATGCATAATTTATTTTCTGTCAGTTGTAGGTACCTGCACACCAGGACAATGATACCTAGACTGAAGTACATGGATACATGATTATGATTTTACATTTTTATCAATATACTATAAGTGAATTCTAGAAATTATTGAAACTTCTGTCCGTCAGTATCACAACTATATCCTCCAAATCATTATCTTCTTTACTTACACGTATGGATTCACTATAGTAGGTACCCCAATTTGATAAAAATACAACACAACCTGTAAACCATCTTTTACCCACCGAATTTGTAATATTGAATTTCCAAAGATGACATCAAGATACAAGTCATCCATTCAGAGCTCCTCGGTTTCTAAAACTACCTGAAATTAGACAGACTAAACTAAGAACTGACTTCCATACACCGTGCTTTCTAAATTCACCTCGCACTTTTCCCTCTAATGCCATCTTTCTGTCTCGAATAATCACAGCATAATCGCGATAAAAACACACTTCCCTTTCGCAACCTACAACCGTAGGGTTAATCGAAGTACATACCGCAAGCAAACCTCACGTGCGATGTTGTGATGCTTTCCCTTGGTTAAAAATCTTGGAGTACCGGCCCATTGTTGATCAGATGTTTCCTGAATGACCAAGGAGCTCGACCCGATCTGCCCGAGTGTCTCGTTCCCTTTAAACTCACAGAAGGGAAAGACGATCATCGCATTGTCGTGAACCAAACGAGATTCCGTTTGGGCGAAACAGCACGCCAAAGGGCAGCTGGTCTCACGTCAGACGTTTCAGGCACACGAGCGAAGCGTGTCTGAAACGTTTGTCCCTCTCTTTCCCACTCCTCCTTGTCCACCGTGGTCTGGTCGATTGTCCTCCTCGGGCATACGTCGCGCGACGTCCGTTCCTCGTCTCGCCATCTCGTTCCAACCGCTGCAGAGCGCGCCTGGTTGAAGGGAGACGGATGTTGTGCGAGCCACACTTCGGCCACGCGACTCCAATCGATATGGGAGACTCTCTTTCTTGTACGGTGCGGTTGTAAGTCGTAAGTGGACCCTGCGGCACTAGGTGATTTTCGATAACAGTTGACTCGAGCCTTTTCGATGGCAAACCGGATGAATTACCGTTTCTTTAATATATGTACGTTAAAGTACGAATACGGGTGACCTGCAGACATATAATACAGCAGTTTTAGCAACTGACGCGCACTTCTGCGTCACAGAAAAGTGAAACGTTGTCCGCGCATGTATGAAGTACCTACTTCTTTTGCGCAAGTAAAAGGTGATTCGAGTTTTGAAACCGAAAAGTATGAATTTCATGACACTTCATACGAATGTAGAGCATATTGCAGCATGCAAGGGAGAATCTTTTTTCTGTGGGGATCAGTCCTTAAAATTGTGGTGTTTTTTTTTTTCGTTCTTTTAGTATAAATTTATTTTTCTTTTGGTGGTGCGATAGAGTTTGAAATCCTGAACAATTCTTAATATTTAAAATTTTATTCTATCTGGCACCGTTATACAAAGTTATATTACAAAATGAAAAACACAATAACTTTAAGCGCTTCATAGCGAATTTCTGCAGAACAGAAATTGCTGCTTGCATAGTCCAGTTCTTGGGTTGGGCAGATTTCTTTGTCAATCAAAAAGTAAATGCGTATGCTTCAGTTAGCCGGCAATTTTTGTTAGCAATGACGTTGCTCCGTGAGAATAGATGTATCACAATTTACTATTTTGAGTGAAATTAAAAAGGTTAAATGGGACACAAGTGGGGGAAGTCGTCAGAAATGGTCATCGTTTTGAAAAAGACGTTGGTCAATATGAAAGGAATCGAAGAATAATATATTTTGGAGTTTTTATCGCATGCTTGTCATTAAAAACTTTGAAGTTTTTAAAATAAGAAAAATACATTCATTTTTTAAAAGACATTAAATGAAATTAAAAAAAGTTACATTTTGTACTTAAAACAATAATCTTACTCCTCTTCACTCTCATTTAGTTTTCCTGATTCTGATCCGGCTACAACTATATTAATCTGGACAAGTAAATGTGACAATTCGTTTCTACGAAGTTTTCTAATTCCTAGGTTAAATTTGGGTGAGAATTGCCTACGTTAAAAGTAGCTCAAATGATATCCATCGGCAAGACTGCAGCCTGGGTCTCTTGATTATTATCATTAGTCACGTACCCTCGTAGAATTTTGTCGCACATGCGTCACACTTCTTCGCAGAACCCTGGCTTTTGCTTCGCGGTGGTATTTTCGCTGGAGGTGTAAAAAACTCACGTTAGATCCGTTGGTGCGGATTAAACCGTATAGCTCCGACTGCAACGAGCAAAAAAGGAAATTTCTTCTGCTCCTTTTGCGGTCGGGCAAATCCTGGGAGAGGAAACGCCTCAGATTTTTAGCTTCTGCCAGTTCGAATTGTATGAACCAATTATTTCCTGAGAATAAAATATCACATGTACGTGCCAGATCTGAGCATGTGACATGAATTTCTGTAAAATACGGTTACTCGAAAAGGAAACACGAGGTGTACATATAACGTATCCTTCAGTTTGAAAAATGTAGACAATCAAGTACATCAATAAAAACAAACTTCCCTATTTTAATATGAAATATACCTTATTTTTAATTTTGTGTGAAACAGTACAGTAAGGTAATTAAAAATAGAAATAAGAGCAACAAGAGAAGGTTTTAGTCAAAATATACATTAAAATAATATACTTCACGAGGTTAAAGTTACTACTAAAAAGATGTTGAGGGGCCACATCTGTTACTTTTAGCAAATGATCATCTTTTTACTAAAAATTACACATTTTCGATAGCTTTAAGCATGGGGACATAATCTTGTCTAATAATTTTGTGTTATAAATTATGACAGTGTGGCATGTATAATAAAAAATTAAATATGTGTTTAAAACGTTTTGTCACGGTATTTATTTTTCAGATTATTTGGTGGAATTACTTCCTTCTTTCATAACGTACATTATATTATAGGTTGTTACTTGAAAGTTGCACGCTTGATTTTTCCAGAAGCCTCGTCCAGTTTTCATTAATCTGCCCCTAATTCGTAACGCACTCACGCACAATTGCGTGCAATTCGTCCTACGTACCTACGTAGGTGCGTTCTATTCAACTACTGAAATGTAATTCTATTCCCCCCTTGTGCCCTGAGCCCTGAATACCTTTTACATTGTGCAAAATTATACAATCACCCTACTCAGCTTACTCCCTTACAACCAATCTATTTCATTTGATTCTACGCTCAGATTTTCTGTTGTAAACTAAATCGCGTTATTTTTCTTCTGTCAAATGGAAAAAACTTTATCCCTGCACATATTTTAAAAGAACACTTGGATGAACCAGGTACTACCTATAACATATCAAATTAATAGGCACATCAATTTATATAAACAACCAGAAGCTGAACACTGCATTGTCTTTTTTCCATTAAAAATAAAACAAACTTAAGAAATTCTGAAACAATTATATAAAGTAAATAATAGGTAGAAATAATTTTTTTTTAAATTTATTAATCAAGTCCTTTAATATTTTTTCAACCAGCCCTACGCATTTTGTTTCTCGAAAATTTCCAAGAGATTCTCGATACAATCAACCATTACCATTGAAAAATTCTTATCGTGAAATACAATATGATTAAATAAGTTAACAGTACTGTGTACGAGTCCTAAGCTTCTTAAGTCCTACATTACAAAATATCTAGCATCCTTCATAAAGAAGAAACGAGTTTATGATTTTACTATTAAAGCAATAAAATTAGGAACTCTTAAATAATACTTATACCACTTTTTTTCTCATTGCCAGAATCACCTCCCAAATAATCTAAGAAAGTTTTTATACGCTCGTTCTGAACCACCCTGTATACTTGTTGCTTTCGCAAGCGATGGGAGCAAAGTTTCATACAAGTAGCGGCAGCGGCGATTTAGAAAAAAATTTATGGCTTCGGAATCCGCCCCTGCGCCGTGTCATGGTGCGTAACAGAAGTGCGTAGGCATTGGTCTTGCACACGTGCAGGGGCACGCGTCCTAACAAAGGGCCCGCACCGGCACACCCCCTTTCTGCCTTGCTTTATCCATCCCTTTTTCCCTCTAACGTGCCTAGGGCCCCGTCGACTACTCGCAGCGGTCCCTTGACACGGCCTAGTCAGAACCACTCGTCGCGCTATTAGCGCTTTTTCAGCGTTCAAGCTCCCGCGGTGCTTTCCGCCGCGACTATTTTCATAGCGAAGAAGCAACAGATTATGCTACCGATGGGTTGCTGGGAAATCTTTGTGTCTCATACAGATTGTAAACGCGATCTTCCGATCTGTGCACAACGATCATGCATAGGTATTAATCGCTCTGTTCGTTTGTCTCTGGCTTTGGGCCTCTCGTTTTTGTTTGAGGGGTTTCATCGAAATCCCAAGTATTCACATCCCTACGTGAATGGTTTTTGTAACATTTTGTGGTTTTTGCATGACGGGTGATTCAGAACGACTGAAAAAAGGTTTGATAGATTGTTTGGGAAAAAATTATTCTGAGTAGAAAATGTTACATGAACATGGATTTTATTCACAATACCTACTCGCGTAATTATAAAAGTTTAAAATTTTACGTTATGCATTATATATTACGTGGTATTTTTTAAAAAAAATATTTATGTCTCGTTTTGAATGTAAATGTAGATTTAATAATAATTTTAAAAGTATTTTTAAATAATTTTAATAATTTAAAGGAACGTATTTTTGTCACAGCAATTAATTTTAAGCTATAACTATTCAACTAACTTACGACAGGGAAAAATGAGACATTTATGTGAATAGGTGCTACTTAAGTAGTACCTACTATCGTCTTTCTGTTTTGTCGTAGAATACAAATTTCTAAGCTTACATCTGGTAATACTGATTACAGTAACGATGGATTTGACATCGTCCTTTAATTTTTATATATTTATGTGGCAAGAGATGCAAAAATCTAAATACTATCAGGTTGATATTATATGTGCAGTGTTAAAATTAAGTGAGTTATATAACATTTTTTGGTAGAATGGCATTTATTAAGAAGGAGATTTATATTTCTGGGCCACACTGTTTCCATTCACGCGAAATGTCTTACATGTGGCGTTAGTTAACAGAATACTGTAACGGTTGTAGAAACAGTGATTTATGAATGAACGGTCTAAACAGATATCTTCCTACTTCCGCACTGCTTTTCTGAAAATTGGAATTGATTCTAGTGGCATGCTGATTTCATTAAAAACAAATGGATTTATTTTACAACACAGAAGTAATCAACCTATGTTGCACACACTATTATAGTCTAAATATTTAAACTATGTACATTTTTGCAAGAACTATTAAATAATTGTTGAATGAATCAATGCTGTTTTCGAATTGCGCATTTAAATAAATACACTCCAAGCTCGAATAAGATCTGTCATTTGTTTCTATATATCTTCTCGAACATAACAAATTAATAAAATCCATGAACGCCCTTACTACCGTAAACTGGGGAACATTGGCAACTTAACATGTATTAATTTTTGAACTTATGTTTTAGAACATATGTTCCTAGTTGAAAATTAACATTTACAGTATCATCAGATTTACACAGTAGTACCATTTTCAATAATACCTCAAAGATATTTTACCTCAAAGCCAAATTGTGAATCATTTTGACACAATGTGACGACCGAAGGTTAACTACAAAATTTTATTTGCAATACAAAACCTGATCTTATCATCAAAATAGGAACAACTATTATCTAACGCCCTTTATTCAATCCACTAACCTAATGAAGACAACTGGAACTAATTTATTAAACATCGCACGTTTCAAACAGTATAAACACCAAAGGAATAAAAAGAAAATGGTAACAAAATTTATCCAATAATACAATATCAAACTAGCTATGTAACTAAATCTTATTGTATTTCGTTCAAAGTTCTTCCACCTGAAACTAGATGCAATAATCAGCGCCATCTAGTTCCCCGCGAAAATTTCGCATCGACGAGCTTAAACAGAATCCGCGTACTACACGCGTCGAAGATCGTAGCACAATACTGTCTATAAAACTCCATGATATGTTGATCCGGCGTTGCCGATCCACCAACAAACAGAATGAAAAATTTCTAAAGGCGGGCTCGACTAATTCTTGCCGCCGTGAACGTTGAATGGGTTCGCTGCGCAGGAAAAGATTCCCAGAACGCGACAAGCAGTCGAATAAAAAGGGGTCTTTCAATAAATTATGATCATCCGGATTTACGTATCCAGACAAACGAACTCGAGAATCCGATCGGCATTTCGAGGCTAAGGCCTCGTTCACACCACGTATATATTACGGAATTTCGGTATTATCCGTGGTGTATCGATACGATTATATGGCCGTTCCAAGTTTGATAACTTTATATGTTTATACCGCATTGGACTTATCCAGCTCGCACGAAAATGCACGGAGCCACAGAAGATCTCGTGGCTCCTCTCACGGTGTACCCGCCAAAGACTTTCTACTTTTTTTTTTGTAAATTCGTCGGTGTGCATAATCCTCGGAAAGTGCGCCGCCGTTTCTCATGCGCTCGTTTTTCCCTGTTGTATTCGGTTGGGCTGGAGATTAAAGATTCTCCCGCGAGGGTCCATTGGATTCGATTCTATATATTTTGTATTATATATTCGCCAGGGTCCCCGCTTTCGTTGTAGGGTCTACTTAGCCGCCCTGGTTTAGGTTCACAGGACGTGGTCTAGATCTAGATCGGATCTCTGCGCTTCATCTCTCAACGTTTTCAGCACAACAAAGGGTACTGTCTGCCATCGATCGCAATTTTATATAGCTTGCGGTAAGTGCAGTGGCATACGGACAGTATGCCTTGCAAAATATAAGGAAGTGGATGTGTATTATATGTATTTTTTTTAATAATTATTTCTACTTATACAGTCTGTCACACAAGAGCGTTCCCGCGATATTTATGAAAACCGATATGAAGGGTAAAGGGAAGCAACAGGGAATGTCACGAAACAGCGTCATCGAGACAATTAAGTTTTAATACTTTAGTCCATCAGTAAAGCAATAAGGTTCAATGAATTTAATTTTGTTATATAATTTTCTTCTTAAATAATTTCTTGTTTTACCTTCACGACAGAAGCTTATACTTAGGCAAAGAGTGGGGATATTCCATATTTTTTTCCAGCACAGAGTGGACATTTCCTGTTTTTAATCAGTATACCAAGTCGCACCTTGGGTAACCTTAATAGGTTAGATCATCTTGGCCAGGTCAATAAATATCGGATCGAGTTTTTGTCACTTAGAAATAAATTCCCAAAGATGCGATATTTCTTGACCTGGCCAAGGTGGTCTCACCCCTTATGACTGCTAATATTGTTTGTGTTGTTGAGAAATACGGCTGTTTCGAGATGGAGGCAGTCTACGCTAAAAGAGATTTGGAGCGGCTGATGTTACCACCCTAAAGGACCACAAATATGAAAATAATAATAAATAACTCTACTTGGTATAAATATATTTCTTATTTTACGTGGATTCTTATTAATTAGGATGTTTTACATTTAAAAACACAATAAAGTATATAATACATTATACATTTGTTTAATTTCTTAAATGTGTTGATTCCATAACATTTTTATAAATTTTATAACAATGAAATCATTTCATACAAATATAAAGAATGGTTATTTATAACTAGAAAGGCTTTGGTAGGATTCAGTTTCAAACGTCCAAACGGAGTTAACAGAAATTGTAATAGAAACAGCCAGTCACAAATTATTATTATAATGGGAACCGTAAGGGATTGGATGTTGTCCATATATTTCACACTATAAATTGAATCGTGCCCCCCATTATACATACAGGGTTGGGGCTGCGCTCTCAAGCTTAGGTATACAGAATATAAACTAGATCTAGGTCAAATCCCTCTGAACCTTTCGTTCCTGCGGCACAATCAGGGTAGCAACCCTTGGGCGAATTGTGAGAGAATTTATTTCACGCTGTTTTTTTTCTGAAATTGCAATTTACGAGCAGCAACTACCGTTACACTATATAATTTAGTACAAGAATTAAATTAATATATGTATCTTGGTCGTGATATATATTGTTTATTTTGATGTTTATTATTAGATTACTATATTATACATTACAGATACACCGAATTGTATTTAAATGACGTGTAACACATAAGAATGAGTGTTTATTGTTTAAATAACTTTTTATTTGTATGATAGTTGGAATGATATGTTCGTCATTTATTGTTTATTGTGAATAATGGTACACCTGAAATGAATGAATGAAGCTGTAGTTAATTAAAAGTCGAGAAAGATAGTTTATTTGTGGATGACGAATAAATTTTTATTCGAAATGGAGTTTCGTCGAATGAGTTATTTAGGCAATTCAAATAAAATTTACGAACTGGGGTTAAAAAGTAATTACTTTATTTGTATCGTAGTGCAAATATGGCTACAGTTTTCTCCGAAATATTTTATTTGATAAAGTAGAAAAAGCCAGGGGCAGTTTCCTTCCCCTGGCTTTCGAGAAAAATGGCTTATTTTTTAAAAAACTGATCTTTATTAAGTTTATAGTAAAATAGTGAATATTTTTAAATTTCGATTTTAAATTTTTAATTAAATTGGCACTACGCAATGTGTTCAAAAAAACCAGCGGGCCACTCGATTTTCATTACTATATTTTTCTTTCCCATCACCCCAAAGTTGTTCCTCCCCGTCTGGAAAAAAATCTGCGGACGCTCTTGTACTGACATACGTTGCGTTAAACAATCTTAGAAATCTTAAAAATATTAAAAATCTCTTAGATATGGTTAAACTTTTATTGAAGCATAGTGGAAATTCTATTTTAAGCCTGGAACATTACCAGCCTTCGCGAGTGCACCGCCCCGAAACATGAAACTTCCGCGGCAAGCCGATGTCGCTCTTCCTGCCCTGCGCTGTGAAGCTTTCAGTGCTGAAAAAATGTAATGAATTCGCTGTACCATAAGTTTCATTAAGAATTAGTACAGGCTCGGTCGATTCATTCAAAAAATATTTTACCATTCCTCAAAGGAACCAGGGCAGCGTGATCTACAAACGTAAATCACTTAATCTGATCTGATTCTTATGAAATTGTCGGCGGTGGGCAGATGCGCTGTAAAATTGTTTTCGTCTCATACGTAACCGACGATAGTCGGTACCTACACAAAGGGATGGAGAAAATCGGATCAACGAAATAATCCTCTCTCTAGCCTCGAAATCTGTTTAGCGAGGGAAATTTTAATTGTAGACTTGGGAAAGTGCAGTCAGCCCTCTTGCTTGAGAATGCAAATCGCCAAATACGTTCCTCTGGCTCGAGTATACATATAGTATGCGATTGTGCGTAATCTGCGACTGACAGATATATTTTTAAATGCGAATGATCCAATCATTTTTACGGACACTGACTTCGATTATAAAATGGAAATCTTTTTCATTGTGTTCGTTTCCATATTTATTGTATGACATGTAAGTTGAAGAAAGGAGAAAAGGTGCCTTAGTTTTTTTATGAATTTGTTACTCATATTATTTTAAATTACTTTTTTAGGAAATCATGTTTGAATTCCTTTTAGATGCTTTATTTATGTTTATGGATATATGCAGGCGGTATCTATGTAGGAAACCTCGATAATAACTAATTAAAACAACAATAGATCTGAAAAATATTACTCAATGGTATAAATGCTTCTAGGACCTATACTTTTAATGATGATAAAATTCATGTATTCTCCTTACTCGTGTTATCTATTACAAGTGCGACTTTAGAACTTATAAAATGTAAGGTCAGCTTTATCTCTAGGAATACCTACGTCATGAACATTCCCGTGCAGTTTCATTCGTCTGTTAACAACTAAGGAATATAGTTGAAGATAAGTGTTCTTCCGATCCCATACAGTTCTTGGTGAGATTCAGCTAATTTTCAAAAGTAGTGACGTAATTTATATACAAAATATAAATGTAGGATAGAAATTAAATATTTCACATTTATTGTTTTGTAGAATCCCTTTGCAAAATTTAAAATGAAAGTAAATTTAAGGCAAAATTAGAATTGTATTATTACACTAAATTTTGTATTGCGGCTTGGTCAAAACTGTAAGTTTGGCAATAAATAAAAACAAATGCTTTTATAATAGTAACTTACAAAGTTTAATTTTTATTGCGATAAGTGTTTATATTAGTGGTATTTGCGAAAAGGGATAGATGCGTGACTATGCACAGATTCCTTCAAAATCACAAGTAGGTTGCACGTCTCCCTTCTAACAAACATTTCCATTATTCTCCTACAGGTATTCTATCATTACAAATGAATTATTCCGTCGACAAGCTATATATTAATTTTAGATCGCAACATTTAATCAAATTAAGTATTCTACATATAAAAGCAACCACGGACTAATGTGCAAATGATAAAGTGCACTGATTAAAGTGCGCTAATTCTTTTCTTATACTGAAATTTCAATGATGTTTAGTCACATTAAGTTTCATTTGTGGTTATAGGCTGATTTCAACATGTTCGAACAACAAAAATTGTGTTGTAATCAGGAGGAAATCCTCTACATATTCACGAAACTTCAGAATTTTTTTAACTTTAGGGTTCGGTATCTTCCCTTGTTAATCGATTAAATTTCAACAAAATCTCGTTATTTATCGACGACATTGTTCTTTTCAACCTCGCAACGTAGAATTGATGGAAATCCATCTGTTGTTACGCAAACTGTTGAACCAAACAGCACTCACGAATAAGTGGCGAACAATTTAGACGGCATTGAAGACGCAGTTCTCATCCATCAAGCCACCCTCGCGAATTTCCGGAACTTTCCTATTACATTTTACGTCCATGGGATTCACTTTCGCAAAGCTCTCGAAATAACAGGGCCCAGTAGACGTCTAGTCAAGCATCAACGGGCAGTGAATGCGTAGCGCGCGCGCGCGCACGCGTTGCCCGACCGATAGATACTCTCAGCGAGGCGCGCGTACGCGCAGCCGCATAAGGCATCCGTACGTGCACCGATACACGCAACTGGCACACGCGCTTCCCCCGGCATATGGCGCGCACGGTCCCCCTTTTCAGTTCCGGGGGAGAAGAAACGAGGGGGCTGCGGCGCGTGCTCAAAATCCCCACCACCTTGCCCGCGTCGTACACACGCGTCTCCCTCGACGCCTCTCTTGCTCGCTCCTTTGTCGTTCTTTCTTCCCCTCGTAGGTCCTAAATCCCCCCGTGGCTCTCCCCCTTGAGCCAGCCCTCCGTCTCACTCTGTAGTGTGGCAAAATGCTGAAACCTAACCCATCTATCGGATGTCCGCGCTCATTCTCAACGCGGACGCCATGCGGTGCGTAGCACGGAGGTCTGATCAGAAACGGGAGCTGCTGCCATTCGACGGGAAGAGTTCTGTGAAAAAGTGACCGATGACGACGGATACCGAGCGACGATCGGCTACGGTGTCGAGGAAACCCCGATAGCTCGGAGGAATTTCGAACCGAGTTCAAGTGATCGCGCATCGGGATCTACTCGATCGGCTCGAGACACCCACGGGATACGCAGCCGTGAAGTGAATAAAACGTGGGGGGTTCGTCGCGTGTCTGTTGAACGAGATCCCGGCCAAGTGAACTTTCCACCATTCCTCACGAGTGAATTGCAAATTAAACGAATCTGCGGATTTTGTATTTTGTACAAAGTCGTTCTGTAATCTGCACTCAGGATCGTTGAGTTAGTTTCTTTGTTTGGTTAGACAAGCATCGACTACGGCGTGCGCTTAAAACCTCAACCGCCTCGTCCTTACCCTTCTTTAACTCGTATCTGCCGACATCTCTACGTGCCACTTCGCTATGTAGCGATACATTAAACAAAAGCTAATCTTCCATCGGAGTTTTTAACTCGTTCTCACGTTAAACGCCATGCAGACTATGATACGGTGGTTTCAGTCCAGACAATGCTACTCTGATCGGTAACAAATGCCGGGTGTCAGAAGTTCGCCGCTTCAGTGGATTCATGTCAGTGATACAACCATGAATCTCGATTATTTTGAAGAAGTAAAATAGTGGCTGATATATTTGCCTTGGACAACGATCAACACCGAGCGTGATTTAAACGTTGGAGCTGTATGAAAGCGTACGATTAATACGGTGCTCGAGAAGTATTAAACACCAATGTTGATCTCGTGAAATGTTGTCCCTTGAACTTTATAACAAAATCGTATCTTATATTTTCAATGACAAGTGGCCTTAGTCGTACAAGCAGAGCAACGAAAATTGGTTGCAAGTGCCTTAATAACCGAGATAAATCAATTGATTCGTAATAAGTGCTTAAACGTGAATGATAGTTGTTCCTACCGTTACATATCATTCAGATCGTTCGGGGCCTACCTAAAATCTTTAAAGTGCTTTCTTTGTAAATAGAAACATTGGTGCTAAACAATTCGTTAAACTATATATTGTGATAACACAATTTAATGATCTCGGCTCTGAGTGAAACGCCTTGCAGCAGAAACACTTTGGAGTTTCAAGTATCTAGCGTCGGGAGCTTGGCATGCGGCGCGTGGATAAAAAGCTGATTCCACTTCACGTTTCGGTGCAGAAACGATAATTAGGAAAGATTCTGAAGAATAATTTTCAAGAAGTCGACGACCGTCGTGGAGAAGAATAGACGGTGACCTCATGCTTTACTTAAGCCGTTGTGACCGGCAGCGAGACAATTGGATCTTGGTTCGGGTCATCAGCTTCGTCATTTGGTAGAGAAAGAAGCCGTGGACCATTGAGAGCATTGGCAAAGACCTATCGCGTATCTGAAGATCGTAAGAACTAGACCTGCTATTCAGTAGCACACTCCATATTCCTAGAGTCACCAATTATTGAATGCTTATCGTCATAGTTGTTGACTTGTACAATTTCTCCGAAAGTATAATAACTGACTACCTAGAAAAAGGGACCAAATCGAATAAATGTTTTACCATTTTCTAACAAAGCAGGCAGTGTGTAAATTACAAGTAACGAATCATTGCAAAATAAAGCTGAACAATTAGGGGTGTACGTGTCAGGATTCTGACAAATAAAAGTTTAGCCTGGCGTTGTTTTCATTACTATCAACGAGTATATTGCAAAGTTTATTATTGATAGGTGGCTTGAATGAACTTCAGCAATACAGTTCTCGCAACATACTCTGACCTAGATCTAAACGTTAAATCGAACAGTCGTCTAACCGTCTGTGTCGATAATCATCTCTGTCTTCGAGGGGAGAGTGCGTTTTATTTATAAGCCCATCAATTAGACTCGTCCTCGAAAGGCATTAGAGTCGATAAGCAACTCGTCAACTTTGCTATTCTCACGACGTAAGCTCGTTCTGCAATCCTCACAACAAAAATCCCTTATTTTTATCGAGGACGTAGTGCGCTAAATATTTAGTGGAAGAACTTTGCACTTGAGAAAGACTGATGAGAACGCACCTCAGCGACGATCATTGTACTCCAACGTATCAGTCGTATTCGTTCAGTGAACAACACTTTCTGGCTGAATTGTTAAAGAAACCATAGAGGAGTGATCACGATGACGACTATGGGTGTTACGGTGTTTTGCAACAGAGTACAAATAAACGGTAACGAGCAGGAGCAGTTAATGTTGCTGAGGACACTGCAGGACAACGAAAGTAACATAATTGGCAATCAGCCTCACCTGATAGCACCTAAGAGCATCGCCAACAATAACAATATGAATTCAGCTACCGTGCTGCCGCCTTACGACCCGTCTAGGCTGAAGAAACACGGGAAGAATGGCCAACCGCCGCCAGTCGCGGTTGCTCGAAGAAATGCGCGCGAAAGGAACCGGGTTAAGCAGGTAAACAACGGATTTGCAACGTTAAGGCAGCACATACCAAGCCACATCGCTGCAGGCTACGGAGACCGGGGAAAAAAGTTGTCAAAAGTAGAGACACTGCGAATGGCCGTGGAGTACATCAGGGGGCTTCAGAGGCTGCTTGCTGAAGCTGATGGGGTTGAATACGACTCGAATGTTGGTGTTACTCAGTGTGTTCCTTCACCCACTAGCAGCATCGTTTCCTCGAGTCACAACGGATCGGGAGAAAGACTGATCCTCGAAGACGACGTCCTCGCTGCAGAAGACGATGATGGCGAACAGTTGGAGGAGGACGAGGATCATGGGAAACAAAAAATTACTTCCAGGTAACACTACCTCCTGTATAACAATCAACATAGAAGTAAGGAGTTTGCGCGGCGTAATATTATATTCGCAGTGCATCTTTTTTCACTAACACAAATTTGCACAGAAAAGTCTCAAGCATATTGTTGCGAGCATGTATCCTTTTATTTACGTAAGTTACAAAGTCTACCATTGAATAAGCAATTATATTACGCGACCAGCCCAAATGACCTGTCAACAACAGGTGTCAACTTCCACTCTAATCAATCAATACTTGTCACCACCAAGGTTCAGCAGGGAACTGTCTTTAAGTATATACGTGGTATACTAAAAAGTATTGAAAATAATAAAAGAACCACTTATCGTAGTCCTGTTTCGCTCTTAATAATATCGAACGTACTAACCAAGAATCGAGTCATTCAGATTTTAAACACAGATTGAACGATAGGCAACCACTTGACAATTTAATGAAGTAATATATAAAAAAAAAATGATAGAATTCAATGGATAGAGTTAAACAAAGCAACTTAATAGTCGTTGTTTCAATTATGTTTGCAGATTATCGCCAAATCGAACCGCCGTGCCTTCTCCTCATGACTACTACACGTCCTCTGTGGGTGACGAAGAGAATCTTGAGCCGAGAACATTATCGGGCACGCAGAATTTCTCTCGGCTATCCCCTAACTCGGTAGCATCTCCACCCTCGGAGTATTATGGACAAAACGAGGAGAACCTCGAACCTCAAATTCTATCGCCGTACAGTGGCGCCGGGGACAGTGAAGAGGGTGCAGCCACCGTTTACGCGGCCAGTCCGGAAACCTTTTCCGGAGCTCTCTATTATAAACAGGAGATCACCGAATCCGGTGAATTCATGGATGTTGTCAGCTGGTGGGAACAGGAGCAGGGCAGACTGGTTCATCAGCAACACGCCCAACGCCTCACGCACGTGTAATAGGAAGGTGAGTTCTCTACGCTTTATTTTTGAATTCTTAAGAAATATAATATTTCAAATTGCACGATTATTTAACACGGTGAGTCATGCCTATTTGTTTGCAAAAAATGCATTAGCGTACATATGAGCGATATTACTTATCTTTGTTTACGATCATATGAATATTAATCATTTGCAGTCCAAGTGGTTTCTTAGACACACCAAAGGTTAAATTTTGGGGATAGTAAAAGAATTCATGATTCGTAGCATTTAATGAGTTAGTGTTTTTGAAATCACTGTAGTATTTTAAAAAGCGTAGCATGGAAACAGCGCAAGCTTTAACGTATGAATAGTTTATCTGCCACTGTCGCGTATCTGTAATTGCACAATTTAGATCTATTAGCACTCGTAAGCCTGAGAATTTAATCCTATTTCGATATTACTCGTCGATAAAACTGTGTCATCGAAATATCTCTAGTCTATTTGCAAGATACAGTTGCAAAGGTTTTCAAAAATCAATGATTGGTTTGGAAGTTAGGAAAAGATGGGCAGAGAGCGTAAGTTTGCTCCAAAATGCGCGGCTGATTAATTTGTCAAAAAATTGTTGAGAATGATAAAATTTGATTTGATACAAATAATTACCATATGTTATTTCATTGAGTATTCACACGATTCACACTATATAATCGACTTCAAAAAAGAGGCGGTTATAAATTCGACCCGTATGTTTTTTTTATGTTTGTCCGCACATAATTCCTCAGCATATGGACCGATTTTGATGATTTTTTTTTATTCAAAAGAGGTCAATGCCCCGGTGATCCTATCCTACGCTGTATCAAATATTAGTTCAATACTTTGCCATATAACAAATTTGAGACATCCTTATTCTGACTTTTTCAAGTCGCTTATTTTTGGAATCTTCCATTTCCAGCAAACGTGTCTTTGTTTTTACAAGCACCTCTTTTTTATACTATGCATCTCGTTAATAAAATCGTTTAACATACATTTTTTTTATATTATGATTTTAAACTCACAACCTTACTATTGTATTACTTTCAACTTGACTACTAACAATATACAAATATTTTCGAAAACGTATGAATCATTAAATGGTTCCTTATTATCACTCATTTGCAAACAAATATTCTGGAAACGCTTCTTAATAGATCCTGCTACTTCGAGTGCTAATCAAGATTCACAAACCAGTGCTAACTTCGCCGCGTTTACATTCTCACGAGAATTAATAGTCCCGATGAGTACGTGTTAATTTCTTACGTACTTATCGTGCTGCTTCACTATATCGAGTATTTACTCGACTAAACTGAGTGGAAAGTTGTCCTCGTGAAGAACTAGGAATATTGCACGTGCGCTGTGATTAAACAGGGAGTTAACCGGATGAAGGACAATAGCGAGCGGTGTATTATAGTTTCTCGTTGGGTAAAACGCGTTATAGTCCTGGTGGAAGAGTGTCATTGGAATATTTTAAGTAGCCTGAAACCGTCAGGGCTGTCGATCGGAGCGGCGCACGTGACAACTACTCCGAGGAAGCGTCGCCAAGTGGAAACTCGTGTTCGGCGTTTCCTCTCGAACACATGCTTAAGCGGCGACGCTCCCGAAAATAAACTTTACGCGCTGTAACCACTTTGCGAAGTGCGTGCCGACGTGACACTTGAGTGCATCACCATTGCTCGGTACACTTACAACCTGAGTAAACTGTAGCCTCCAGGCAGTAATAAAAATGTGTTAAGTGTAGAATTCTAATGTTTGAGAAGAATGGATGATAGTAACACTTTCAAAGCTCTATCATATTATTGTAGTCATAAAATACTTTTTATTTGCCTAAAATAAGGACACTCTGTGTGATTCTCTTAATTATTTACGCGTTTAGCCGGGGAAATGTTATTTGGTTACTTAATGTTTTCAGTGCACGCTGTTAAATGTCAGTCTGATTATTAACTTTCCTGTAGGTTTTAGTTTTATACGTGCATATATAAATTAAATACGTCTACAGAACCTAGTGATATTGCTAATCGTAGGATTTTTGAAGTGTTCACTACTTACAATTAAATTAACTCATTTTTACTAGTAAACTCCATATTCAACTTAACATGAATATTACTTAAATATATATTTCTACAACTTCTTGATCGAGAAAAGTTGCTTCCTTTAGAAAATTATTTAGAAGACAAAAAGGTGGTAGAAAGCACAGATGGGAAATTTTTTATTTAAATAAAATGTCAATTATTCGAAAGTTAGAGTTGAAGTTAAAGTTGAAAATTTATTCGGTGCTGAAGTTGAAACGCTCGACGAATAAAAAAGATAACATTATTCGTCGAATAAAAATAATTATCTTTATTCATCGAATAATTTAAAGTTAAAGTAACTTTTATTCTATCCCTTATTTAAATAATTTTATTCCCTTGAACCACATTAAAGCTTCTTCGAGTCCCAACACAGTTTTCCATTTATAATTTTAGGTCGCTTTCGTTTCATGTAATCACTTAGTTTCTCTCGAGTTCCAGTGGTCGTAAAATTCTTGCGAGGCGCTATTAGGTCAGAAGTAAGATCGCACAAAGGGCTTGATAATTAAATTTGATTAACTGAAGTAAACCAAAATTCGAGAAATATGTCACAACGGTACGGCTGCTTTTTTTATTTCCACGTTTCACATCGTTCAAACCATATACAATGGACGCATACGAAGGGAGAAATTAGTGCAGACTCTTACTTATCGCACGATAAGATTACTGAAGTGTACTTACGGTGCTGCCAAGTAAGAAAGTGTTCTTCGATGGGGTATGCTTAGCATCCTAGCGAACACGTGTCAGGGAAATTTCAAGTTCACGCCAGCTTACTCCACTTCTTCATCCGTCTCGAAATGCTGCCACTGCGGCAGCTACATCAAAAGCGAGCTCCCACAAACGGAAGTGGTTCACCGTTTTGCCATATGTTAGGTATCCTCCTCGACATATCTCTCGCCCAGACCTTTCCCAATCTTCGTCTCCAATTGCTCGTCATTGATCCGTTTCTCTTCGCACAGATCACGCGCATGCTTGCCTCTCATTGTCGAAATGAGACGACAATCAGAATGTAATTTCTGAAAAGTAATCTATTTTGGAATGTTATCGTAATTGGTGGAGAATGAACTTGGGAGATTAACTGCTAATTACTGTGTCAGACAAAAAGTAGTCTGAAGACTTTAAAAATAATTTCAATAATCACAGTAACCACATGTTCATAAAAAAAAGAATAATTATGTAACTCACAGATAAAAGCTGATTATTCACACTATTGACTTTCGTTGTGATATTTTAACAGTTCAGCGAAAGAGAATGATGCAATGTTCGCATTAATTGTAATGTTACAGTGAGTAAATAGTAAATATTAATCATTTCAATTCTACAGTGAAAAATACTAATGATGGTATAAATCTTAAGCTTATGCAGTCTAAATAAATTTTCCATTACTAACAATACTTTGTCTATTATTAATTTCTCCTAAACTGATATTCTAATTATCATTGTATTGTAATAATAATTAATATTATAAATTACTTATTACAAAAGGAAATTATATTTTAAAAACAGACGAATTCACCTACCTTTAAATTGAATGGAATACTGTGATTAGAACCAAAAATGAATAATTTTTTGGAAGTGAATCTCTACTTTCTGCCAGCGTTAAACTCGTTGCCATTATGGCGGTGGACGTTGACAGAGCCACAGTGCAGAAGCTGAAAAAAGATCGACTGGTCGTGCAATCGTCGGGCCACAAATAGAAATCATGGTTTCCTTAGGAAACGTGCGTAACCCACGTGCCATGCAGCCAGTCAGATATAATACTTAATGCATGTGCACATATCGGTATGAAACTCGAGCGATTCCAGGCACCCATAAGGCGACAGAGGCTCAACATATGGGTAGCGGGAAAGCAATCATTAAGAAAATAATACGAATAACAATTTCAAGACTAACGGTCCTTAAAACTTAACATAAGTGGTCGTACTATTTTTACGATTTGTTTATAAGAAACTATACTTACAAACCACCCTTTTGCTGATATATAATCATAGCAAATTAACTTTATCTGCATATAAAGTATTAAGAGGGGTATATAGTTAATTATTTTATATATAATAAACTTTATATATAATATTTTGTTACTGAACGAATTGTTAAGAGTGCGCTCCACATGCACAGATTTACACTGCGTATCAAAGAGGAATTCTTGCCATGTATTTTTATTTCGTTCTCTGAATGATATTTCTTAAGTATGAATGTTTGTTTTACTCAATACAAATATAGTTGCTACAATCATTAATATTTTCAACTAATTTTGTGTAATAATAATAACAACTATATACGAGCTCCTCGTATATGTTTAAAATATGTAGAGAAAATAACTGAGACGGTATTTGCAATGTCACTTTTTATCGAATGAGGAACAAATGACTGAACGAAGAATATTTTATTTATCAGAATTACTTCAGCTTTAAATAACAAGTGTGGTGCCTACAAATATATATAATATGTACAATTTTGAAAGCAGTTGTTGAGGATTTCGTGGTGGCCATATGGGTAGCACTGCGATTAAGAAGCGTGAGTGGACGGTTACCATATGTCAAACCGTACATTCGTGTGTAACGTTTCTTTCGCCTTGCCACTGCAAGAGGCTCTCAAGAATCGAGCTGATTCCTAAATCCAGTGTTGTTCAACAAAACTGGAAGAAATCCAACTCGTAGCGTTTTACAGCATTCTAATTAATGCAGACCTTTGCATTCACAAAGGGGAGTACACACTCCCTTCAAGGGGTCATTTTACTTCGAACCACCAAAAAATTAGGCTATTTTCAAAGATATTTCTCTCTGAAAATGCAACATATAATGAAATAAATCTTTTTGGTATTTATTAAACTACTCTTATATTATACAAAAAAAAAATTAAAAAGATTTTGCATTTTTATTAAATAGTTTTTTTACAGTGTCAATATGGCATCCAAAAAAAAGAAGTATTGTTCACGGCGTAGGTGGTTTCCCGGCTGAGGCTTAACCGAAACAAAAAATTCGAAAACATTCATAATCCCTAGGTCAATTAACAATTTTTGTTGAGAAGTAACAAAATGGCACGGTTTGAAAAATTAAGTTTGACAAACCACCCAAAAGGATGTATTCTCAGGTGTTCCATGTGAAAAATCTCGGTTATTTCTGGACAAAAATTGTTGATTGAGCTAGGGTCTATAACAACACTCATACAGATTAAGAATCTTTAGGAATTTTTTGTTTCGGATAAGGCTGAGCCGAGAAATCATCTACGCTATGAACATAGGTACCTCCTTTTTTTAGATGCCACATTGAGGCTGTAAAAAAACATTAAAACAAATTGCAAAAATTATTTTTAATTTTCTTCCCTATTATATAAGAGTAGCTTAATAAATACAAAAAAGATTTATTTCATTGTGTGCTGTATTCACAGAGAAAAAAAATTTACAAATAACTTAACTTTTCGGCCGATCAAAGTAGAATGACCCCTTAATATCGTACGAAACGAACAACATATACTGGCACACCGAAAGCAATTAATAACTTTCGCGTTTAAAAGAAAACCTCTTCCTCCGGTTCTTATAAAGTATCTTTATTGTCCTTTAATCCCGTTCAATTACTCTGCCCTTAAAACGAATCCCCGGCGTAAATCATAAAAATTAAGGCGATGTTCCGCTTCTGGCAATAACGAGTCCACCTTCTCTTACAAATTCTGACGCGACGGCCGTTTCGCAGGGAATTCGGAATATCGGCGGCGTAGTTCTCGAAGAAAGTACCAATAAAATGTTGCGCCCTAGGGAGCAAGAAGTCTCGCGCGAGGGTCCCAGCGAGCGAGCGAGCGAGCAAGTAATTCTCGACAATTATAAAGTGAGGTCATCTACGAAATTTACGAGATGCGTCGCCGCGGCAAATTAATTTAATAAATTCCTTCCTTGGCTCCCGAGTCACGTTGGTATCGCCCTGTTGCGCGCGCGACCATCGTACTTCTTTCAGTGCCACTCCCCTCGCCCCCTTTATTGTAACACGCGTAATGAGCACGGCGAAACTTTAACCTCGCTTTAAGCGCGATTATTTCTCTTCGGTGGACGCACGAAAAGCCGGAAGCTACTCGATGAAATTTCTTCTTTAACTGATGCTCACCTGCCTCCGTACGTCGACCGAAATTTCTCGGCCTCGGTAAAAGTCCGCCTGGCCATTGGTAGGCGCCTGAACGTCGGGTTTTAAATTTTTCTTCGAGACGCGTGACATACACCGCGCGATTACGTTTACTTGTAAATGATAGTTACAAATGTCACTTGTACGAACGTAAAGGATGTTATTGCGCGAAAGTGTAACGAAATCGTGACAGTGCTGTTTATCTTATCCGTTATGTGCAAGGGAGATATATAGTCGATTTCATCGGTGGATAATAATCGTGTTCATTTATTTAAAGCTTCTCTTATTGTGGGAATTTAAATAAACATAATTAAAAAGGTCATTTTAATGTCATGCTTGAGGAATAAAGATCTTAGACTTGAACAATATCATTTCTAATTTTGTGGGGATATTTATTAGCACGAAGAACGTTGTACTGTGTTGTTGTTGTAAATATGGAATAGTATAAAAAATTGTGGAATGCTTGTTAGAAATTAAAAATGTTTTAAGGGGCCTTTCCACTGTGACGCTCTGAAAAATTGCCGCTGTTTGGAACTATTTTCTTCATAAAAAGAATGTGTTTACAATATTGAAGGTTTTTCTATTTATTAATGTGTGTTTTGAGAATACAAAAAATAAAATTTAAATTTTTTTTAATTTTTGCTTGCCCCAAAATAATGCGCTGTAAAATAAAAGACGCCTCGACTGTTATATTTTGCATTGCATTGTATTTGAAGATATCCACATAAAATATATTTAGAAAAAGTATGGCCTGTTCTCAAATAATCTAAACGCTATACTTATACATCGATTCTTAATTAGACAATTAATAAATGATATCTTAGTAAGAAAATTAAATTAATGGGCAAACATTCTCAAATTTGAAGATGAAGAGATGAAGAAAGAGAACGAAAGAAAAAGTAATAAGTGTTTGTATAAATTTTTCATCGCGATTTCAGTTTCTGTATTTCACCTTCACGCGGATAAATGACGTTCCATTTTCCCCATTTTAAGAAATGAAACTGCGTTGTAAATATAATGACGACCAGGTTTACGCCGACCATTGTTCGTTTTCTTCTTCGACTTATTTCGTGAAGAACAAAAGAATTTAAAGGACTGTTATGCTGGTAACCCGCATGTTGAGTATCTTATCAATAAACATTACCAGCATGGCAATGTACTAACCGCGTCCGCATCGGCGACGGTTTGGATCTGGCAATGCTGTCTGAAGATTAAGCCTTTTCTGCGGAAAGATCTAAACTGGCTGCACGTAACTTTTTCCTGGTTATATTATAAAATTCGGTGTTAGAGAAATATTGTTTAGCGTGCAGGTCGAAAAACCTGAATATTGTACTTATACACAGCTAATCTTTAGACTGAAAGATATATAATTTTGAAATTCAAATAGTTCTAGAAACAGGCTGATAGTCTATTAAGGCAGAAATGAAATACCAATAATCGAATATAAGCTGTAGCAAAAATTGATAAACAACGAAGCTGTATGATATACAGAGCGAGGCACTTAAATAACTTGGCAGCATCAAATTACTCGTAAATTACTTGCTGCATGAGAAAATATTTCAAGTAAAAGTCGCAAGGCAGACATATAAGGCAATAGTCCTTCTTGATAACGTGTAACTATTGTTTAAAACATTTTTTCATGCAGCAAGTAATTTACGAGTAATTTGAAGTCGTCAAGTTAGGTGATATACCTTGTATATTAACCGAAAATATAATAATAGTAATGTAATGATAGTATACTACAATCAGGAAGGAATTCAACAAAATTGAACTAAGTAATTTTTAGCAAATCAGGATGGAAGCTAACTGTTATTAATTTCCCTCGATAGCGCTAGTTTTTCTGGATTAATAGTTACATATGTATATAGTTGATACATGGTACGTGGAATATTAGAATTATCTCTTTATGAATTTATAAACCTCCAAAACTTGGTGCCTCACTCGATGAAACGAGACTCAGTACAGGAAAGTCGAAATGTAAAGAAGGAGAATGACTTCAAAAATGAATTCTATCTGAACGTAACATAGAAACTATTTAAGCGAGTAATGAGCACAACTATATTCACGTATTTATGCGTATTCACTATAATTTCCATACCATTTCTAGGATAAATAATCATTGGTTTCTTTTTCCTCGGAACATACAGAATCATGTTACAAAGAATTTGTTCTTTTCCTATGATTTTCAAAATTCGCTCTTTAAGGGACTCAAGAGGTCGAACAGTTTTTGTTTAATCTTTGTATTCGTATATAATGTGTAAAATGACTTCTGCATTATGCTGTTAGTTTCTGTAGCGATTAAAAATTGTAAGACTCAAGCTAAATTCAAACTACCAAAAATACCAAAGGATCAGGGAAGATTCAATACAACTGCATGTCGAATTCTTTTGCAACACTATCAATCATGCTTCGTAAAGCAACGAATTGTCGTTTCTTTTTTTCCTTCCTTCCTTTCCACCCGCAGGTTAACGCAGCATCTGCTATCGAATGTACTGATGAATTTATAGATTTACGTTTGTAGAATCGCAAATAACCTTGATGTCGCGTAAAACAGACTGTAAAGGTGCGAATCCACGGTGAGAATTTACATGAGACAAAAATCTGAACAACAACTAAATGTAAATAATGGAAATAGTCGCGAGAGATGAGACTTTTAAAAATATATCGTGAAACTTGTCTTGTGAGAGTCAAACTAATAACCAAATAATTAAAAAATAATAAAATTCTGAAATAATAGTCTCATGAGATTAAAATCTCACGTGAGACACGATAATTTTTGTCTCGTCGTGGATGTGCCGAGACTGTGTAACTATGCGAGCTGACAGAACTTGGGAACTACTCGATGGGTGACGGTGAAATGTTTACAAATCAATTATTATGAAATAACATTTGACAGAATGTAACAAATTTCAATTGATTGATTATAACGCAAATCATTTGTAGGAATTGATTATACGTATTGAACACAGCATTTACCGGACCTTTTCAACTTCATTTTACTTCCCTAACCACTACCCTCAAGGGTCACCGTTTGGGGTACACCCTGTATAGAGAGTGATGAAGTAAAAAAAAATGCGAGACAGATTTCCGCCAAAGGACTGCGGTGCTTTAACATTCCAAAGTGTCCCTCTTCGGAACGATTTCCAGTCACGCCCTGCTGCTGATAAACGAACGTCCTTACAGAGTGCTTTTCTAATTTTTATCCTTTTATCTGGAAGCGATACACCTCAAGGTCTACTTCTTCATACATAATTAAATTCGCCCTCTCTTCGAATTCCACCAATTTTTTATTTCTTCGTCACTTATCTTGCGTGACTGATAGTTACGCTATTTTTAGAAATAAAAATAAAATTGCAGCGTACCGATTACAGAATAATACAACTTACTGGTATAACACAATTTTTAAGCCTAATATATTGTTCAACTTTATATTTATAAAAATTCTATTTCTGTGTAATTAATCGACTGTAAAAGGAACAAAAATTCTTGTAATATAGTAGGCATATGATAGAATTCGATCCTTATTGTTTGTGTTATTGGACAAATTGTAATTGACCGCAAGAAACAATTAACTCGAAAATAGGTGCGATAAATACTAAATTTGCAACCCTCAAAATTTTTAGAAGCAAATATATTAGCGCTTAAATTACATTAACACGGAGTTATGAATTATTCGTTTGGATGCTGGGTTATAGTCAACAAAAGTTTATTCCAGTCATAAAAGAAATTTCTCTCAGCAGTTTTATTATCGATAGATTTTTCCCGGATACACATATTTTTCCCACGATCCTTGGGGTCATGATAGGGTGTCTGCAAGATTCGCTCGTCCGTTTCCCTGCTTAATTCTCGCTGATCCAGGTAAATAAGGATCTTCACGATCGAGCTGGAAGAAACACAATAGCCAGGCGGGACAATATCCTAACGCCAAGCAGGATCCCTCTTCCTTCCCCTGGAAGAATCCTGAAATCATCGCGATAGTAAATGGAAACTGCTATTCGGAAATAAATCACAAAGGGGAAATTTTGGGGGTTTTGACAGAGTAACGGTTCTTTACCAGAAAAAGATTCCCTGGATTACGTAACTGTATATAACAAACGTTCTGTTCTTCTTTTAATAGTTACCAGGACTCCCAATAAGAAATAAAACATTAAAATGCGAAATAATCTTCATTTTACAAACAGTGAGAATTTTGTTTCGAGAGAGTTGATAGTGAATAAGTTGTAATTCATTTTTCATTAAAGACAGAAAATATTGTGGTGAAATTAATAGACACAGTTAAATTGCAGTTATATAATTATATAACTGTAATTATGTTCTAAATGACTGTGCTTAACTCATCAATTCATGTTAATTGTTCAAAATACGTTAGCCTCTTCAAACATGAATGGAACCTCAATTTCATAAAACGAGTTTGAAGCTAGAAACAAAAATAATTTCTGATTAAAAATGAAATACTTGTACTTATAAAGAATTTAGAAATTTAAATACACTTTTGTGCAAATTATTTGAATTTTATCGTATGAAATCCGTATTATCGCACCATATTAATCTATGTTTATTTAATCTTTTTTGTTGCAGCGCCGTACAGAAGCTTTGGCACAAAACTCGCTGCAGTGATCTCATAATGCTAGGGCAAAATTTTGTTTTGGAAAGGAATTTCAATCGATTTCAAATTGCACCAACGATATCGTTTGTTAAAGCAGGATATCAACAAACTGTACTTATCGCCCATAGTACTTTTTCTATGCGCAGCACTGCCTATGATGTCTTTCCCCCCTGTTTATTTGGTAGTACATTCAGGAGACCATTGACGAAAATCAACGGCAACACATTTCATTTGAATATTTTGATTCCGTTCCTGAGCTAATCACGCTGACTTCCTAAGACTCTGACTTCATGGTGCGTCATGGCAATTGATGTTAAATTGCAACCAAAGGATCACAAACAGAATGAAATTGTTTGCCACACTATAACCATAACTTCCTTCCATTAACAACAATTCAGTCCCTGAAAGTGAGAGTGATGTAACTAAGAAAATATTGGGCTACACCACTTTCATCCTCTAACGCTCAATCTAAGATGTAAAATTAAAGGTTGGTCTTGAAGAAAGACAGAATTATATTGAATCAGGGGATCATCTCTGTTGTAGGACAACACGGAGGACAGTTTTTAACAATAAAATTATACGAAACATGACGATTTGGTGTTGTTTAATAAACACCGTTTAATACATTTATTTGCTTTTACCTAATTTTTAATTACTTTACATATTTTAAATATATTTTACTCTAATTGCTAATTGTTTTACTATATCAAATACGATTTTCTGGAACATGAAACGTGAAACCTAATCCAGAGGTTTCATTGGCAGCCATTGACAGTGAAGAGAATATTTTTTAGACAATGTTGTCCTATAACAGAAAAGATCTTAAGTTGGTAACAAAATTTATAAGAAATACTTTTGCGTGGGACTTTCATAAATTTTCCATGATTCTTTCTTTCTCGCACACCAACGTCAGCGAACAAATCAGTACTTACTAAGATTTACCTAAGAGTAACGCACATCTCGATAGATATAAGCGCTAAAAACTGACAGCAAAATTTCCTACTTTTTTATTAAAATTTCAAAAGACCTACGAAAAAGGGATTTTGTAGGTGTTTTGAAATAAAAAAGAAGAAATTTTTACTATGTTATATCTGCTATGCAGCAGATATTTTAAATTGTTGTCAAACAGATGTAGCTTTAGAGAATTATTAAAATTCTAACAGAATGATATTTCGCGTGACCAAAGGACGATAATTTTAACAATCTTTAAAAATTAGATACCTGATCAAAATTGACTTCCAATGTAACCAATAAATTGACACGACGATGTGATACAATCTCGTGTTGAGGATATTATAATGTTTCGACTTCCTTGTATTAACGTTATGTAAAATATCGTAAGAATAAAAGCAATATAAAGATTCGAACGCTTGTGTCAGACAAGAGAACGGAAGGACGTTCTGTCGCTGTGAAAGGAAATCAAAGGATTTGTGTGTATAAAAGTGCCTTACGTAAAATTAAGACGAACCCTATTTTTTCTACATGATATTTTTTAACGAGTGTTTAAGAAACTGTTTGCTACTTATATTGACAATGTGGTCCAGTAAGCAATTAGGATGTACGTGAGACAATACGCTTTGGGATAGTAATTCCGCGTGCCAAGGAGGAAAGGGTTTAATCTTCTTGCGATTAATATTATTTAATTATTTACATTTAGCTCTCGGTCAGTATGAATTACGTCGATGTTAAGCCGTAAATTTAGATGAGTTATTGTACAAATGTCTGATTCTCATTCGTTCAGTATTAGGAGTACGTAACGACAAACGAATTACTTAATAAGAAACTGTATAATATTGTTATAAAGTTTATTTCGTCATTCTCGATTGATTATGTTGTAATTAATACTACACTGGTATACTACAATTATTTACATATATATCGTGCAACTTTCCTTTATTCTACACTGTATATATCTTGTCGCGATACGTTGCATTCTGACGGACAGTAGGGTTTTGTTGTATTAGCCTAACGTACTTGATTATTTCTAACGTAATTTAATTGAACGAGACCTTAAGTTAACAATGATGCAATGACGTCCTCCTGACTTAATTGTGAGACGCGCAGGAATGTTTATGCGGTAGTGTGGGGGATAGATGCATATCAGTCGTGAATTAGTCGACGTTCATGCAGTACAACGAGTGAAACTCTGTAAATACAAGTGCCTTGAATAAGCCTACAGTAAGCATTTTTTACTTGTATCTTCTGTAACACTTTTTATGAAATATTTAAAATACATTTTATTATTTATACGATACTATAGTGATTTATTCATCATACCCTGAATGTGAAAATTATTGGTAGCTGAAGTTTTATGATGGCGTTCACATTTTATCCACGTAGAAGTTTCGAAGTTGAGTAAATGATAAATTAGAAAATAGTAAGAGTAATGGAAAAGGTAAACAGTAATAATTAGCTCTTCCCAGGGAGAAGTGGACAATGTTATTATATTGAGGATACAGTTTAAATGATTACCTATTTGAAGATCATGTACAACAGTAAGTCTGCAGTTTTGTATATGCAGTATACACTCGTTATAAGCCCGTTTCTACCATGCGTTGTACGCCCGGTGACTCTCCCCACCATTTCTTGGAATCCTTCGGACGAGAGTGATAGAACCCGAGAACTTTTCTCTCGCTCGCTCTTGGGTTTTCTCACTGCCGCCATTGCCTGCAAGGAATAGTGTCCACAATGCGCTGTACGCCCGCCGCCAGCCCCGTTCGTCGGGCTTATAACGAGTGCCTCATGTATTTACTATTTAGTGACTTTTTATTAGATTCAATGTAATGTAAGTACGTTCCTTTTTACTTTTTTAACAAGAAAATTCGATTTATTGTAGAAGTTAGCTTGAATAAGAAAGTAGCATATTATACTGTAAGTAACAATCATTTTATTGTTATTTAATCTTATCCTTTTTCTATGAACTAATATGTATTAAACGTTTTGGTAAAAACTTACAACTTTGATATTGTTTTCTTTTGTTCATATGTGTTGTTAAATTTCAGTGTTGATATTGTTGGAAATTTAAAGAAAATACTTATTATTCAGTAGTTATGAAACAGGAGTTATATAAAAATACCCTAATTTGAGTGCAATATATAAAATTGATAATTTCTTAATCATATGTCTATTAAAAGGCTAGAAATGCTAGACACACTCTATGGTAAAAAATTTAAACATACTTCGCTTAAATATCGTTGCACCTTTATGAATGTCACAATGCTCAATAATACAATTACATAGCGATAATAATTTGACAACAAAATGCCTTTTTAAGTCCTTTCTTAAAGTACGGGATAAATATGCGTCGCATAAAATTCAGTATTAACTTCAGAAGAAACGATAAATATTTTTCATGGTAGCATTTAGCTGCCGTAATCTATTCAACATTCATTTCCGCACTGAATAATAAATATTATGTACACGAATACAGTACGAATAAATAAGATATTTATACACCACCATTTAGAGGGTACACTTGATCACAATATGCATGTTTGTAAAGTGTACGATATAATTTGCATTTGCCCTCTACGTAATATCAGATAATATGAAAATGTTCAAAGCTTTCAATGCTTTTCCGCATAAACAAATTGTTAGGGTGCCTCAGCAATATTTTAAAAGTTGAATTTTAAGCACCAACCTGCTATATAGTTCTCATGTCACGCGAAGCAGTTTGAGGAAATGTTAATTTTAATTTATTTCACAAAAACAACTGAAATATTTAAAGTGATCAGGTTAAAATAGGATATCCATTATACTGCACAATCATTAAGATCGTTCAGCATTTCATTTCGCATACCTTCACTATAAGGAATGTGAATTACATGTCGCCAATAATTTTGAAATTGGACATTGCAATATATTTATTTTATTTCTACTTACAATTAATACAGATTATTCATTAATTTGCGAAAATGACTGTCTGACGAATTGAATTCTCTCTGCAATTTTAAGCCAAGGAATCATAGAGCCACATCCACATTATTCACAACTCAATGTACACCTTGTACAGCAACAATAAAAATGTGTCATATCATTCTTAATAGATTAAATAAATTGAAAAATTGTTTCCATTCATGCATGCATGTCTTCTGTGAATAATTCAGTTGGCCAGGAAATCTATATGGCGCCGGTGGCGGTAATAAAGGGTGGTCGATTTGGCGCCCATCGATAATTTCGTAATTTCGTGAAATTGGTCCCGCTCGCCCAAGCTTACTTGAGGGGAAGTTTGTTTCTCTTTGTCTCCCTCGCTTTATATACCTCTCTCCTGTCTCTGTTTTTTTATTATCCTGGAGGGTCGATTTCCGGACACGTTCCATGTAGGGGGTGAAGCAGGTTGCTACGTCATTTCCGGAAGTACTCGTTTCCACCTCGACGATCAAAGAGCGATCGTTATAACCGTCTTTTTGTCTTTTTACCCCCTACGATACATATTCGTTATACCTCGGGGGTTTTGGCACGCGTAGCACATGTTACTTATCGCTAGTTGAAATAAATGTGATGAAAGTCAAAATGTATAAAGTGTACTAATATTACTAATAATAGTATTTCATATCTCCCTTCTTTTTAAAATGTAAGAACATAATTAGTGAATAATTTTTTGAGTTAAATTCGTTAATTGTTTTTACCGGTTAGAGATGGCAAATACCTACATATCCATATGGAAGTTAAAACCATTGCTAAAATTATTTGTTACCCCTAATTTCGCTTATTTTAATTTGCGAGTAGATAAAAAATAGCTTACTGGAGGATTGGTTTATGCACCAAGCAACAATTTTTAACTGAATACTCTTGAATACATATAAACGATATAAGTACCTTTAGTATTTAATTTAATAGTCTGTAATAATATTGTTACAGTTTTATGTTTAAAAATATGTTACATGACTTATATGTTTAAAAATATGAAGCAGCATAAATGAGTGGCTGTAAACATGTGACTGTGTACACTTGCCTGAAATTGTTGCAAATTAATTAATTATTCTCTCTTCTCTTACACCTATTTCTATATTACTTTATACTTTATATCTATTTGCTTATTTCTATGATTTCGATGTACCTATATCTCATAGCCAAATTCCTCGTCTTTCCATTTTCCCTACCTCCCCTTCTTCCCTCTTTCAACTCTACGTACTTCATCTAACTAAACAATTATTTGCATCGTTAATAAAGCAGAACAAACTGTAATCGATATTTATTTGATTGATTATTCAGTGAAAAATTATTTACACATTGAATACAATTTGTTTATTATATTACCATATACATGTAGCAAGTTTATATTATGCAGTTAAATATATGTCGAATGAAGGTAAGTGACAAAGTAATTCGATTGCAAAGACCAAGTAATTGGTTAAGCCGCTTCGCGATCAATTGAGACTTAATTATTTCGGATCTTTATTTTTATCAAATGACCTGTTTACACTATACTCCATTATAATTGATTTATGCTACTCGACAATGAAAATTTGTAAAGCAAATGAAAGACAGGAAAGGACGGGTCATCGTATAATTAATTTAAAAACACCCGAAAGTTTTACACACATCCGTATTGACGGTATATAATCGAGAATATAAAAGGAGTTGATGCCTCAGCGAATCGCGTTGTGGATTTCGACGCTTGTGACTTGACGCGCGCAAATTTTTTTTGCCAAGGTATTTAGTGTGTACTTTTACTAAAATTATCAGGAAAATAGTTTAGCGAAAATAATTTGGAATACTATTAAATTATTTATTTTCTTCTTAATTCGATGCTCGCGAATTATACAGTGCGCGAACTTTTAGTGTCAATTTATTAACCTTGTAATATCATTAATTATAAACATCTTAGGAAGAAAAGAAATAGAGGAGATGTTATTTATAAAAGTGATACGTGCTTATATCGTGGAATTTCGTATTTTTTATATTTGTATAATGAAATAGTCGTTTAGAGCAAGCCGGTGGAAAATGCGGATGAGGAACAAAATACAATTATTAGTGCAAATCTATTGAGTGGCAGCAAATTTTTTCCGAACACAGTATTTTATGATCTATTTCACATTTTATGGTGTATTTATATTTTCGTATCTTTCACATTGGAAAATAAATTATCTATAATATTGTTGTAACGTATATTTCTTGTTTGTTAAAAGATGAGCAGTAAATACTTAAAATATCTATTCCCAATGCACATGCTTTAAACTTACAGAAATTAAATCTAAATAAAAATGTGTAATAAACATTGTTTTGTCGAAATATTTGTGAATCATTTTTGCCAAATAGGAAAAATTGGTGAGTTTATCTTCGAGTAGAATCGAAGATGGAGGTGGCGACGATAACAACAACCTACTGGCAAACAGCTGTTTTTTATACGCTGCTTTCTGCGTCTACAATTTTACTTGGTATCTACTTTTACATCGAAAGTTTACGAGTAGTTCGTTTAGGAAATAAACTGCCAGGTGGGTAAACACAATAGAAATATAATTACATTCTTTAAAAATCAACTATAAATATAAATTCAATTCACATATGATACGAAACATATCCTATATTCTCAACATTTAGATAGATTTGGTACTATCCAGGGTATTTTTTTTTAAAGTGACAAGTATGTATATAAAGAAAGGAAGAAAGAAAAAGTTCCAATACATTTAAAAACTAACGCGTTTGGTTTTTTACTTTTTAAATTTACTATTATAATTAATACACCTTTCTTTCCATTTAAAAAGTTACATACCTCTCAAAATTTATATTCGTTGTTTCAAAGTTATTATACATTTAAAAAATATATAAAAAAATAACCAATCCAGTGGCTTATAAAAAGTAGTGAAAATTTTTCTCTTTCCATTTCTTCCATATATTTGCCACAGAAAAACGCTGAATATTAATAACATGAACACCCTGTATATGAATCAGGTTTACAAATAAAATCTGGTTGATTTTATTCTAGGACCAAAAACAGTGCCAATTTTAGGAAATGCATTACTCACGTTGGGCGTGCATCCAGATCATGTTTTGGAAAAAATACTTAAATATGATGTGTTCGGACCTGTAGTTCGAGCTTTCTTGGGAAGGAAATTAGTGGTCTTCCTGTATCACCCTCGTGATGTTGAAATCATTCTCAGTAGCTCAGTTCATATCGATAAGTCTCCAGAGTACAGGTAAATATTTTGCAACCAGCATTTTTACCTACACTCCATTCAAGAATACTTAACTCGCTGCACTGCAGTATTTTTCTATATTACTAAAAATTCATATTTTAATCATATTCTGAATAAAACTTCTTATTCTATTTAACGGCTTTTAATTTTTTAATATACTATACCTGACAAAAACGCTTGGAATCACTCAGTGAATACTGAAGTCAAGGAAGCAGGGATATTATTTTCAAACAGACAGTAATTGGCTTTAAAATTGATTGAAATCGGAAGCATTGCAATTATTGTTCAAAGCATCAATTCGAAGTAGAAGAGTAAAATACGGTCGAGTAGAATAATTGTAACATCCACTTTTGTCGACAACGCAAAAGAAATGATTTTTATTTATAACATCGAGCCAATACAAAAATGCAGGATGAAAAAAAGATTGATGATTTTAAAACCTGAAGAAGTATTAATATCAGAGAAAACTAACAAATCGATCATTTTCACTTGGTATCTAACTATTAAAAAATTCTATTTGAAGACCCTTACATATTAACATACAGAGCTGAAAAATATGTACACATTTAAATATTATTTTGAATATTTTGCTTTCGAAAGACGTTTCATTTATTTTTGCATTGCAGATACTTCAAACCTTGGCTGGGAGATGGCTTGCTCATTAGCTCTGGTGAAAAATGGAGATCGCACAGGAAAATAATAGCGCCTACATTCCACTTGAACGTACTAAAAACCTTCGTTCCATTATTTTATGAAAACAGCAGGGATTTAGTAATACGTCTGCGGCAACAAATAGGAAAAGAATTTGACTGTCATGATTATTTATCAGCAGTCACCGTTGATATTTTATTGGAAACAGCAATGGGTCTAAGGGAATCTGAGAAACATAAAACTGGTTATGATTACGCTATGGCTGTGATGAAGTAAGTATTTTATAATTACAGTATCGATTTTTTTTAATGATGAGTAAGTTACATTACCTTTTGTGGATTGTTACTTTAATATAAAACATTCACAATAACGTAAGCGGATATAATAAAACAATATTTTTAATTAATGCTGAATTTACGCTTATGTTGTTAAAATCTTTTCAACATAATACATATATTGTAATAAATTAAGAAATAGAGTTTTTTCTATATATTTCATTATAGTCACGTGTAGCACTTTTATTACACTTTTATTCACTTTTATTACATTACAAAATTATCTAAAACATACCCTTGTGTTTACTTTTTTCTAGAAAAAAATTTTGATATAGTATTAATAAATAATACAGTGATATATACTTGTTCGATGTAATTGTACCTGTCTTAAAGAAACATTTGTACAGAATTAATGGGTACTCTAAACTTTTCCAAAATGCATTTTCTTGATAAATTGCTTCGTAACACAAACGTGTAAAAACGGTGTGTTACATATTCCAAAATTTCTATCCTGTTGTTTACTACGTAAAATTTTTTCTGCCTAAGCAGTTGAGATTCGAGTCATTAAATTTAATAAAATATGTGACCTAATCATAAATTATAAAATCTAAATTATCTAGCTAAAATGACACTGAAATAAGCCAGCAATACGACTTTAAGTTTCTTTCATGAAACATGTAAATATGCATGTTTCATTTACATGGAATTTTAACATGCTTTTATTAACATAGTATGTGCGACATCATTCATCGGCGACAGTACAACGTGAATCTGAGATTCGACTTTATCTTCCAATTCACGAAGTTCGCGAAGCAACAAGAGAATCTGCTCAATACCATTCATGGCTTAACCTCGAAAGTAATTCAAAAGAAAAAGGAAGAAGCCTATAGGAAAATCTGCGCGAGTACTGGGGAGGAACAGAAGAGGCTGACCGAAAATGCAACGTCACAAGATACTGCGGAGAAAAATTCGAGTAACCAGAAAGATAAGGGAGCGACGAAAATGCACTACGTGAGGGACGATCTTGATGATATTGACGACAATGATGTAGGTGAAAAACGTAGACTCGCCTTCTTGGATCTCATGCTGGAACTTGCGAGAAACGGAGCGCAACTCAGTGACAATGAAATCAAGGAAGAAGTCGACACCATTATGTTTGAGGTAAAAGGATAATTTAATGTCAAGGGACGATGTTCAAGGTGAGTCCAGAATCTGCATAAATAGTGGACGTATTGTTTAATACTATATACTAAATAGGTTTTCGTACATAAAATACACTTGGCAGTCATATTTGTAATATTACCTAGAATCGCTTAAAAAATGTAGACGGACTCTAATTGAACAAAATGTAATCTTTTGTACGCACTTTCAATGTTTTCATCTCTACTGCGTAATTGTTTGAATGATAAATGAAAACATGAGAACGCTGCTGCCAACTTTAACTGTCGAAATTAATACTCGATGTATGTAACTCCTTAAAGGATTTTTTGAAATTATCCTTAGAGCAGCAGGTTGATTACTATTTATCATTACTCATGCTTTAATCGAGAAAAAATAAATTTATCAGAATAACTGCGAAATTATCAAACATAAATAAATAAAACTCAGTATGGATGTATTTTAATCGAGTTGCCCTACAATCTTTAATTAAAATAAATTCTGTTATTCATACCAAATTAGTCAGAAATCATCCACATTTTATGAACTATTCGAAATAGTATAAAGCAGTTGCAAAATAGATGGGGAATACTAATATTAGCTGGAACACTCGATAAATGCATAGTATTTTTGTTTTTCAGGGGCATGACACCACCGCTGCAGGTTCCAGTTTTGTTCTGTGCGTACTCGGTATTCATCAAGATATCCAGGTGAGTCTAATAAAAGTATTAGAATGGATGTGTCTCCTGCTTGTAATAAAACATTTTTATTCCAATGCTATTACGCGGTTTCTTTCAACTTTATGCATGCGAGTAAAATTTGAAAGTGGACCCGGGAGATTCAAAAGATAGTCGATATATTAAAATTTAGTTAAATATATTGCAAGTATTGGTTTTAAGACCTACATGTAATAACAATTTTTGAATTTTCTTAAAAAGTATGAGAAAACTTTTTGGCCATCCCATTAAAAAACAACGTACGTACGAAAGAAGTACAGAATATACAAGGTGAGTCATCTAACTCATCCACCCAGAATAATTTCTAAAGTATGAAATTTGAAAATTGAAGGTTTACTTTTCCCAAACCTAAGATTAATGTAGCAGATTAATAACAGATACTGTAACTAAGGCAAATACTATTTACTCGCTATAAATAGCGAGACCATGAACACTGTTTTTGTAGATATATATCTCTTTAATTATTAGGTTTAGAATAAATAAATTTTATAGAAACGCTTCAGCATCATACGTTCCCTTCAATACCATGCAATTTCTATATAAAACACTTTTGTGTGGAATACACATTTCGGAAGTTATCCGGGGTGGACAAATTATGTGACTCACCCTGTATAGACAAATATAGCTTTCCTAATTTCATTAATCATAAAATTTAATTTTTTCACATTTGTCGAGTTACTACTACTATAAATAACACATTTTTGACACTGTACACAATGGTTCGCATTAAACATGCAATGCTTTGAATCTTTATTTTAACGTCGTTAAATAAGCTATTATATCTCTGCGCTGTTCCATATTTTTGACACCTATGAATACCATTCTTGTACCGGGAATAAATGTCCTGGGGGACTCCAAGTAATCATTCATCTGGGCCTGGTCCCAAATAATGGCTTTCTTTTGCATAGAATCCGTGTACTTAAATCCAGGAGTAGCTAAATTTGTTATTGTATTTATTATATATAGTATTTATAAAAAAAAAACGGAATAATATATGCGAATAAAATTCATGAATTATTGCTTTAAAAAATGATTCATAAAGGAAATAACCTTATTTTCGAAGTACAAAAAAATTTTCTTGCATGATTTATAAATATTTAAAATTGCACTGTTTTAATTAAAAAACCTTAACCTATGTAATTTAATTGCAAAGTTAATATAGCTTCAACAATTTGTACAAATATCAAATTGCAAAGGTAGTAAATGTAAATTCTATTAATATGCCGATTTATAAGTTTAATTATTCTAAAATGCATAAATAATTGTATGAATACGTACTACCACAGGTCTTGCCCATAATGCCAAAAAGATTAGGACCTATTCTGTGTTTACCATTTTTGTCATCGGTGTGGCACATTGCACACATTCTTACAAATAGAACCTTTCCTCTGACTGCATCTCCCATTTTTACAAAAGAATTTATTGCTCTGAATATCGGAGGTTATGCCAATTATCCATGCAATCATCGAGCACTATAGTGAAGTATCATTTTGTCACTCGATGTTTATCGATTTCGATGTCACTTGAAGTTTTTTGATTAAATAACGACTTGGATGATGCATTTTGTAATTGAAACAAAATAATTTTTCGAAGATTAATAATTTCGTTCGACAGAAATTAATATCTTTGTAGTATTTTAATTGCTAAAATATTTTTCTGCTATTCATGGTGTAGTACAGGTGGTAGAAAAGTAATTATGTTATAATCAGAAGTGGGATGATTCTACATAAAAAAAGTCGGAATTTCGCAATAAAGTGTTTGCCTATGAAGGTTTAATTTTGCGATAATCAAGTTTAGAATAGCTAAAGTTGAGAATATACATTTCTTATTATACGTACTACTTAGGAAAATATTATTGCAAAATTTATGTATTACAAAAATGCGTAATACACTATCTTAGTCAAAATAAGTTGGATACGAATCATTTTATCGCTAATATTGCTATGAAAATTGTGCGTACCTACTGCGAAAATCTGTGCTGAGAGTGTTAGTGCTGTATCTGCTTATATTGGTCTTCGCATTAGCAAATTAAAGCACAGGACGTAGAATAATAGATAATTAATAAAATAGTACACAAGTTGTTCCCCTCGTAAAAGATATTAGTTTCATCTACAAAAAGTTTATTCTGCAATTTCGCTTTTGCATTTGTAGTAGCACTAAACTAAATTCTTTTAATCGAATTAATCTGTATTATACCTTAATATCTTAATATTAAAAGTGCAAATAAAAAATTCAGTTACTATTATTTGTTTAATCAGTGATTACATATAAAATGTAACAGCAGCGCTTGTATTTAGGATCGCGTGTACGAGGAATTGGATTCTATTTTCAAAGGATCCGACCGACCTTGCACGTCCCAAGATACTTTGGAAATGAAATACCTGGAAAGAGTTATTTTCGAAACTTTGAGGCTTTTTCCACCGGTGCCAGCCATTGCAAGGTTACTTAACGAAGACGTTAAAGTTGGTAAGTTTTATACACGCAGTTCATAATTAATACTTAATAAGAATTATATATTTTCTAGATTTTTACTTAAACATTTTTCAAAACTTCTTTAACAGTTTAGATTTTCGAATACATAGTTCCATTTACCAATAAATAATCACTAATATTAATTGAAACCTTTTCAGAATATATAATGTACCACGATATCTGTTACATTTTAACAAAATTGTATGTTTTTATTGAAATTCAAATATTATTTAAAATTCTAAAATCCTTGAAACTGAAAGTATAATTACTACACACAATTCATGTCCAGTAGATCATGTACTTTAAGATTTTTAAGTAACACGTGACAATGTTTCATTCGTTTACAGTAACTAAGGACTACGTGCTGCCAAAAGGTTGTACAGTTCTGATTTTACCGTATAGGGTTCATCGTTTAGAGGAATTCTATCCGAACCCCGAACAGTTCGACCCTGATAATTTTTTGCCAGAACGAATGCAGAGGAGACATTATTATTCCTTCATTCCCTTCAGTGCAGGACCCAGGCAAGTAACCATTTCTAGCACCTAAAACCATCCATCAACTATATGCTTATTGCTTTGATTTCCATTATCCATCGAAAATTTTAATTCAGCCTACATTTGCAATTTGTATTTACCTGCAATTATTGTTATATAGTATACTGAATCCAGTATATTAATATGAAGTAATCATACAGATAACATGAATCGTAAAATTTTCTAACCACCCCTTTGACAAATAGAGAGCAATTTATTTTATCATAAATGAAAGGTTTGTACGTCAAAATTCTTGGAGATTGAAATGTATCTTCCTGTAAAAAAGAAAATATTCCGTTTTTGATAGCACAATAATTATGATCCATAGCACTGAAATATCATCTTAAATAATTCTTCTTTTCGAAAATCAGATTTTATTTTATACGGAAACACCGTAGAAATAGACATCCCTTCGGAAGCATTACGTTTCTTCAAAGTCAGGTTTTATGAAATACGTTTAGCGCGATTAAATTACGTTTTTTTTTTAGATCGTGCGTGGGAAGGAAATACGCGCTGTTAAAGTTGAAGGTCTTATTGTCGACGATCCTGCGGAACTACAAGATCCTGTCGGATCTCACAGAAAAGGACTTCCGGCTGAAGATTGACATTATTCTCAAGAGGGTAGACGGGTTCCGAATAAAAATTGAGCCACGAAATAAAAGCAGTGAAGGGGTTCGTGCTTAAGATGGAGTTCTCATGAATGACACACAATAACTGAACACTGCAAGAAAAAATGCAAAACTCCATAGATGTGGATCAACGTACTATTAGATTGAAATTGACATTTACTCGTGGAAGAAAAGTCTTTTGTTGTTCAGTAATTAACTATATTTAAATGAAGTAATATGATATCGTGACATACACTCGTTTTCTTATAGCAGCGCTTATTGATATATATATGCATATATATGTTTATAATAAATTCAGTTACGTCATGGATTCGTTCATTCTTGGAAATTAAGTTTTTGTACTTTCTAATGTTACTGGGCGATTCAAAATTTATAAAATAAATCGGAATCTTCGAAACTAGCATTCTTGTCCCCACCTTACAGAAAGAAAGAATCTTTCTTTTACGAAAAACAATTGCAATTGCAATATCGACACATATCGTGAGTGTAACAAGATAAGTACATATCGCTCATTTTTGCAAGTCAAAATTTGTAATTTGTGAGTTATTAGCATAGAAAAATCGGTTCTTGTCTAACAAAACTTTTGAACCCGTTTCCCCAAGAATCAAGAATTTTGAGTTATGTCGTTGTTGTAGCAAATGAGCTATATAATTCTAATACCTAGGGCCCCATTATCATTTTAGTCTCACATGCAACATTACCGGAAAATTTGAAACAGATTGTAACGTTGTACGTCGTAAGAATTAAACTTCAACACGGGAAAAATTAGGTCATTCGAAATCCGTGATTTACAAATGTTTGTGATAGAGGAATATTTTAAATGTCGTCTTATGAACGTATTCTATCCAACGGAAGAGGAAATCTATCACAACAAAACACATTCGCCCTTTATCCTCGCTGTTCTCTTCTAGTTTACTTAACGCAAAACAAATTAGCTCGCAAAAACGTTGTTTGTGAATAGAGTGCTAAACTTAATCTATTTTAAGAGCATCTCTTGCTCAACCTCACCCGCTTAGCATACTATAATGGTTGACTAACTGGGGACTCGCGAGACACCCGGGGCCCCTCCGCCTTGCTGCCACGCTGAACGGCCCCTTCCATACCTTCCAGACTCTGACGATCGCAGTTGAAAAGAGAAGGAAAGAAGCAGCAATCGACTGTGATCGCTAGAGTCTGGTCGGTATGGAAGGGGGCCGTTCAGCGTGGCAGCAAGGCGGAGGGGCCCCCGGTGGCTCGCGAGCCAGCAGTTAGTCAACCCTGTACTATATGATATAATAGAGACACATAATAATAATAATAATGTATTCTACTGAATTTTGTACTACTTTTTAATAAGTTCTGTGCTAACAGAATTTTTTCAGAGTCTTCATTCAGTTACTTTTTAAAAATTAATACGAATCAGTGTGATAAGTTCGGATCCGTATGACTGAACGCCGAAGTATAACGAATAACTGTACTTACGATGTCATAAGTTTTGCCGAAAATTATATCATACAGCAGAATAATTAACAAGTGAAATGGCAATGACTGGTAAATGGCAAATGATCCTTACGTATGTACATACGATGCAACTGCATACAGTAATTTCTCGATAAATGTATCTTGGAATACCTCACCAAGGAATTGGAACTTGGTGCAGAAAACGGAAAATGATAAAGTGATAAAAGTGATAAAGAAATCCAGATCAATTTCATCGCAGATCCTCTGAGGTGAGTGACCCCCGTGCGACTGTGGCTTTGAATACCACTGCTCGACCCCCCGCCTGACTTGCCCCGCGTGCACCGCTGCACGCGGGTTGCCTGCTTTAAAAAAGATTTTTTTTTTATTAAATCTGAATCGAAATTTCGGACGAAGCCGAATAATAAAGCTAGTTTTATATCAACCGGATTAGGTTAAATATTAAATCTGGATAAAACGGTAGGTATCTAAATATCTGTGTTATTTCAGTAGTTATTACTATGAAAAATCATGTTAACAACATTTATACTAACCGCCCAGTATAAATAATTATTAACCATGTTCGATATAACTCGTGATATAAAGCAATTAGTAACACTTGCACTTTGAAATGATTTTTTACGCAACATCAATTGCGTTTGATTTAAATAAAACTTAATTGTTAATATTTGTACATATATATCTTTGTTATCGTAAAATGCGTATAAAATATACCTTTAAACAATATATCGAAGGATCTTTAATTCTAACATATTCTTTTATATTAAATATAGATTGTAGGAATTATTAATTTATCATCAATGCGAATTGCACACTTTTTCACTAATAGTCAATGTTATATAATTATTTAATAAAATTCAATATGATAGTATGATGTCAAAATAATAATAATAAAGTATTATACATGCATGGAAAGTATTTTATTTTGTTTGCTTCCTTCATTTTCATATATTTACATCAACTTGATTATAAAATATCTATTTTAAATTAATCACACTATTTAATTAGTCGTATATGTACAATCAGTTACAATATTTCGTGTACCTATAACATATGATTGTAAAATAACAGGAATCTCCAAAACTTTTAATCGGAATCAATTCCTTTCAATATATCTTACAGTAAATATGTAGAATATTCAACTTGAATTTTAAAATTAGAAATGTTTGTATTATAAAAAAGATCAGGTGTATAAATTAGAGAAAGTAATTCACTTCACGTAAGCACTGAACATGTTTAAGAAATTGGAAACAACATTTTTCATTACAATCTATAAATGAAAATATTCTGTAGAAGCCCTATTATTAACAATAAAATTTTGGTTCATTTTTGTACAACAGGTTATATTCAATTAGCTGCGAGATCGCCGTCTTTCTTTCTCTGCTGGCGTCAATTTGCAGAAACAGGCCTGGAAGTTTGGGTGGCAATTATATTCGCCCGTTTCTTTCTCCTCTTTGGTAAATTCACTGAAAGGAACTGTATTGCCCAAGGAATAACGAACATGACGTTCATTACTATAAGACCAAGCTGGCACACCACGAAACTGTTGGTCCAGTCCTTCATGAGCCCTAAAACAGATAATTCATGTGTCAAATTCCGTCTACTCTTTGCTGTAAATAAAAGCTGTTGCTTCTTCTTCCGTTTCTCTTTCATATTTTCATGCAAAATTTTCACACGCTGTCAACCCTTCGTGGTTCAAATGTCCCGCCTTTACGACTTCAAAATGAATTTAGACCCTGATATTAAAATTTAAAAATTGGATGAATTTTAAATCATTTTTTTCCACAACTATATAAAAATTTACATTTCTAGGAAGACTATTACAATTATACAATTATCACTAAAAAGTTAAAAGATTCAAATTCGAAAATGGTAACTCACCAACGATTGGCCCAAACAATATGGAAGTTACGCCGCTAATAGCGCCATAAATTCCGTATGCCGAGGCGAACTTGTCAATACTGATGTCTTCTATGATGACCAATGGCTGTGGCACCAATAACCAGGACCTAACCACCCCTATAACTGCTATCATTACAAATGTGCCCATCAAGGTGCCGTTGTACAGCAAGTAACCTGCGCAAAGAGGATTCGAGCAATAAGATTTTTATAACACTATAAATATTTCTAATTATTACATTCTGAGCAAATTTTGTCAATTTTGTGTTGTGTATATTCAGGGAAATCAAATGAACCAATAAAATTGAGCCTAAATTAATCAAAACGCAGGACATGTCTATTTACAGAGTTCGTCTGGTTAGATGTTTCTGTTTTTTTTTTTTTTGTTAATGTATTGTTAACGCATTTTTCATATCATGTGCAGTATTGTCTGTAAGAAAGATCTCCATAACAAACTTCAAAAAAATAAAAAAATTACGCCAAGTACATGCAATAGGAGATGCAATATCATCAATTGTCTGTATGAAAGATTTTCGCAATCCGCTCTAATAATTATGACCTTATGTGATATTTCTATTCTATTAAATTGTCATGTTCTTAATTTACTGACCAACTTTTGCAAACGCCATGCAAATCATAGCGACGAAGAATATATATTTCGCTTTGACGTTTACCACCAAAGTGAAAATTGCTAGCAAAATCTTGGACGCCAATTCCGCAGCGGCGCTGATAGTAATTGCCAGAGCTGCTTGACTTTTCGTATAGCCACCGTTAGTCATCACCAATGGTAACAGAGATGAAAACGTGAAGTCACTCGATAAAACGAAACTGATCCCCATACAAATGTTGAGGAAACCGCAATTCTTTAACAGTGATATTTCCAGAAATTCTCCCAAGAATTCTCTGTATCATTTAAAACACATTAATGTTAATGAAGTGCAGAGCCAAGATGTAAATTGCAATTACTCAGTAGTTACCATAAAATAATTATTTAAGAAAATTTTAAAAATATTACGAAATTTAATGATATCGCGAGTGATAATTTAAAGTGCAATGTATTATACTTACTTTATTTGCCTTTTCCCGATACAATTTTCTTCGCCCATAGAAACTTGAACTCCTTTCTCCGCGTGTTTCTCTTTAGATTTCTCAAACTGGTGTTTGACATCTCCAAAACCTCCGATTCCAGTCACTAGATTCGCTAAGCTTGATGAAGAGAGTGCTGACAAGCGTCTTGTTAACAGTTCACGCATCGATCCAGATTTAATTCGATTGTAAACTTTATCCTCGAGCTCAGAAATCGAGGCAACTCTCTTCGCAGGCTCCTAATTTCCAACAAAGTAAAGAACGAGTAAAAAATGTGTACCACCCTCTTATCGTTGTAATTTATGAATAACTCTATTGTGCCACAAAGGTGAAACAATGACATTGATGAATTTTTATTTTCCAAGTCCGACGTTATTTTCTTTTATTTTCATATACCTTAGTAGTAGCGAAATATCAGCTCTAAATTTTGAACAGAGAAATCTGATATAAAGAGTTGAATTTCGTAGTAAAACTTCTAAGTTTTGCAACTTGATTTACAATAAAGTGGTTAATTTTCAAGACTGTAACAATATGTAACTCACTTTTTTCCAAATACATATTTCCTCGAGTGATATAATTATTAGATTATAAAAAATGATTGCACGTTGGATATGAATTTTAAATGTAACTGTAACTGTGCTCTGCAGCTTACTTGTAAGGATTCAATTAAAAGCGGAATTTGCTTTCTGCTTTCGTTTTTAAGACTTGTCAAGCTGCTCCACCTAGTTTTCGCGGGAAGATGAGTAATATCGGTAGAACAACGATTCGACACTGCCATTCCACACAATTTCCGTATTTCCCTCTGACGTGCCCTTTCTGCGCGAACATCTTCCGCTTTCTTCGCGTGCCATTCAACGGGATGCATCATCGTCATACCGACGATACAATTTAAGCTCATTGCGCCCGTCACCAATGCAGTGCCTATTAAGTCAACACAGTTTAGTACTTACGTATAATCTTCTAATCAATCATCAAATTTCACGAATTAACTTGTATTAAATTGTATTCACACGTGGCAAGTTGAAATAGAATATAGATTATAATAATTTATAATACATCTCACCTCGGAAACCGTATACCTTCATCAATTTTTCGATGCATATAGGATACGCAATCCCACCTAAGCCGACAATGACTTGGGCGGCGCTCATTACCTGGAAAGCAAAAATTTCCCTAAAAAATCAAAAATATAAGTATCTTGTGGAACGACGGCCATCGGCCTAGCATTTACGTACTGAAGCCCGTCTCTTCACGAAGTAAGCGTTGAAATTCGTGTTGCAAATCGTGACGATCAAACCGAGGCCCATCCCTTGAAGAAAGTTCAAGAACGCCATTTCGTAGACGTTGGTGACGAACGCCAAACCAACGTTCGGCAACGAAAACAGTACTGCGCCAGTAACACCTACCGTCCTCATTTCAAATTTCTTCAGTAACGTGTTGGTCATTAAACCTGTGGAAAAACATGGAATATTAATTTTCATGCTACTGGACCGCAGAGATTGGGAAAATACCATTCGAATATCAGATAAGGAGCAAATCTATCATCAAGTACCTACTACTTGAAGCTATAATATAAAATATTAATAATTGAAATTCATTTTAAGTTAAATATCTTGAGTCTTTTTTGTTATTTATATTGTAGTTAAATATTTATTTGGTAATACGGTATTGTAACTGGTACTATACATATACAGGATGTTACAAAGTTAAACAAGTACAACTATAGAATTGTAATAAATTTAAAGTCTCTATTTCATGTGCACCTACTAACATATTCGTATTTTTATCTGTGCTATTTCTAGAAACAGAATAAGTTTTTTAAAATTAGCCTAAACGGCTTGAGTTTTTTTAGAAGCTAGAAGGGTCACTTTACTAAGTAGATGACGTGTTTCAGCGTTTTGAAAAAAATGGAATTGTTCGGAATAGCGAAGAAAATAGTGAAGGTCGCTTTTCCAACATTTTTATCTGAGCCTGTAATGAAAATTTAAAAGTCCCGTGTACCTACATGCTGAAGATTTCATCGAAATCGGTTGGTGCAGAAACAAGCGACAGGCATAGAAATATATAAAAAATTTATGTTTAATACGGTTTTAAACCGAAAAATGTGATTTTCACCTCTTCTAATTTTTTGCAGCTCATAGCTACGATAACCGATTTCGGTGAAATTTTCTGCATGTATACAACTTATTTAAATCTACAAACCGGATTTTTAAATTTACATTACAAACTCACATAAAGAAATTGAAAGAGCGACCTTTTCTATTCTCTTTCACTAATAAGTAAACTAATCCTTTTATCTTCTAAAAAAAAAAACTCAGGTCGTTGGGATCAATTGTAAAAAGTTATTCTGTTTTAAAAGGCGTCTCGATACTTTTGTCCGGCACTGTAAATACAAAAACAGTTGCACGTGTAAAAACTTATGTTCCTTGAGGAGCAATAACAGGACTTTTCAAATTTAAAGGTGACAAGTAACAATAATAAATCCCAACATAATCTTCTCTAACAAAATTTGTTAATAAATAAATCCAAACATCTATATCCGTGTACACGGAGATTAAAATAGGTATACGTTGCATGAATCCCGTGTACACGTCTGTGCCGTATTATAGTTTTCGGGGGTCCTGATTGCGAGCTCCATATAGGGCCCCCTAAATTATTCTAAACTAAAAAAAATGGAAAATACTGTGCTCAACAGTTAAATAAATAAGATTAAACGTGAGGTGCATTTCACGAGAAAAGTTCTCCATTTTAAAATCTAAATTTAAGTATACTTATTCTTTATTTTCCTTCCGTTACAGTTAGAGGGCCCATTTTAAATTCTTTCGTAGCTTTTACAACCCTATTTTTTTAATTTTCCAATTTTTCAGAGGCCCCGTCAGCTGACGGGGCCCTGAAGCGGCTGTCTCTTTCGCCTCTATATTAAGACGGCACTGGTACACGTGCCGCTTTAGCACACGTTCAAGACCATTACCTCTAATATTACTATAGCTGGTATCGTATACTACTATATTACTCATTAACAAATTATTCGAGGCCATAATATGTACATATACTCTGTCAGAAATACTGTTACATAAATGTCTTTCCAAAAAGTTTAAAAAATCAAGGGGAGTTTCATAATGCGAGGAGTAAATCAACATTTTTACTTATCTTATCTTAAAGATTGTTCAAATGAGTTAAACAAATACAATAACTCGTGTCTGGAAATTCATTCAAAAAATGACGCATTCATATATTTACGCAGATGTTCTCGGTTCTGAGCTTTATAGACAGTACTTTATACATTCTTATTAAGGATGGGATCAAGTTCAATATCTACTCACGAAACCAAATCGAATTCAATACAAAAAGTTCACTTTAGAGGTTTGACAATTTCGTAAAAGTATCTAGTAATCGAATCCTGAAAGACAGCGATTTCGCGAACAAAGCAAAAACAAATCACACTATTGCACGGAATAGAAAAGTCCTGGCTAAAGTACCTACTCATAAAAGATTCGAATCTACTTCGTCAGGGTTCGATTATACTTGAAAGTATTGTTTTTCCTTTTTCAAGTACCTACTCGTAAACTGTTCGAAACTATCCAGTAAGATTAGAAACCACCTTCCAATACACTTCATTCTATCACTAATTCTTATGCGGGACAAGGCTTAGATAGCAATTTTTTAGTGGTTCTATGTTTTTCATATCAGGCACGTTTGTGTATTATTAAAAAGTTTCACATAGAGATATACTAAGTAATAACAATTATAGTGTCAAAGCATATTCACTGGAAACAGAATTTTTTAAAGCACGAGTCATTATAATTATTTGTCAGATAGATTTGCTAATAAATCTATTTCGTATAAACGTTGATGTTGTAAAAAGTGTAACATAATACTTGAAATGATAAGAAATTATTTATTACAAAGTCATCGTTCGATCTTCCATTCAAATTTTTGGACAAGTCATTTTACCAGAAAAATGTAAATACTCAGTCACTCTTATCTGGCGCCTACAGAGCTATTCGAGATTTATATACACGAACTATTCGTGAATTGCAGGTGTCTTATCGTCAATGTTTTCATCACCTGACATTGTGCGTAATTAAACCTTGCCGTTGGAAATGTGTACATAAGGCTAATAGTTTGAATGGTATTCAACTGCGGCATGATTATGCCAGATAATGTGAAGTTTCTGGTAGTTACTGAACACATCAGCGAGACTAGTGACACTCCTGACGGTTTAATGTTGACCAACTTGTACTTTCAAAAGTAATCACCACTATTTTACATTAAGGAAGGATTTTGATCCTAGTAACTAAATAGCGTTATGAGGAAACTATTTTTATTTTAAAATTATTGTAATTATTGTAACTTTCTATTTTAAATGCATCACAAAATATTGCATTAGACTTGACTATAAAATATAAAAAAATGTAATGAATATTGCTCATTACTTATTTACTCATTAAAGAACACTGCATATAAAAATTCCATAAAGTTACTATACTTTCTTATTTAACTTAAATGAAATTATGAATTATTAAATGAAAAATTCTTTACTATAATAAATATTTTTATACCCTTATCCTACATTATTTTTACAATAAATAATTATGAAACGAGGTTTCATCATATTTAAAAAATTCCATTGCACTAGGAATATTTAATAGTTTCGTCCCAACTATATTTATAAATTATCGTCATGAAATCCGTGTTATCAGTATCGAGTATCATGCACATTTGAAACAACACACAAATGCGTTGAAGCATTCTCAAACGGAGGACAAAATTTCTCAATGACGCGTTATCACTGTTATGTTCGGGAAATAAATATACATGCGGCCACTATATCTAACGTAAATATCTCGAGGAGATACAACTATTTTTACATTCAATTATTACTTGTATAAAATTTAACAGTTACATTTCAATTACTAAGATAGTTATCAGCAGATAATTTTAGACACGTTGGAAGTATCACCTAACCAAACCTGACAGAAAATTAAGCTTTCAATTTCAACTGTTCATTCCTGGAGCTTACATTACTTGCATTTTCAGACAAGTCTCATTTCCTGGCGCCTAGGCACTTTGTGACAAATAAACGTCAACTTATTTCCACCACACGTGGATAAGATCAAGTGAATGTAGCAGTTGTGTCTTATTTTTTTTAACTTATTTCAGCAAAATTCGGTCGATTTTTTATAGTCTGTTCTGATTTACGACTGGAATTTGAAAGCTATTTAAACATTTGTACCTTTGCCTTCTTTTCTTTAATCACAACTGTCTCTGTTAAATGAGTATATTTTAAATAAAATACCAATGGTGGGCTAAGGAACGTTTCGTGGGGAAAATCCCTAACATCAACTGTTTGAATTTACGTGGCTTTTTCCAGGAATTATTGTACGATTTTCACTTTTCTCTACCAAGAAGCACGTTAGAAATTGAAGTAGCATCACTTTTGTGTTATTGACATAATTGATTGTGATAGAATTTTAGAAATTTTAAGCAGTTTGGGAATTAATGCTGTACATTTTATATTATTGACTTCAAATTTCAATTTAGTATTTTTAATATTTTATAATTCACCATAATGTATTTTCATTTCTTCTTCTTCTTTTGAGTCATTATACGTTTTCAACGTTTCCTGTACAATATCTATTGATAATTAATTGTACGTATGTCAAAAGGACATTTATATTTATATATTTATGTAGCTACAGAAACTTCATATATAAGTAAAAAAAAATCATGTATATTTCAACTTCAGTATTGATTATGGTTACGACGAGGTTACATTCTGTACATTTTTTAGCGAAACACGTTTACTTACCAGCAATCGAAAAAGTAACCATAAAGACGGAATTAAAAAGTGTCATCGCTGTGCCAGCTTGACCAGTTGCTTCGAGAAAATCCCCAAATACAATTCCAAATGATGCAGTTGGTCCAAATGTGGTAACCTGTAAGAGGAATAAGACAAATGGGAATTTATTATAAATTGAACAATAAAATGTTATATTTTCATGATCGATGTTGTCGCTGTCAATTTCAAGAGAAGTTTAATGACCTTTAGAAAAGGCCATTGAAAAGCCTAAACCTGTAATAAACATAATCTTAAAGCTGTTGAACTTAAACTTTTGTACAAATCGTGCACATTTGTTTAAACACACAACTTATTTATAACAGAAACTTTACCAGTGCATTGTTTTTACATACCCATCAACATATAACTTTCAGCAACGTTCCGTGCATGAAAATAACATTACGTAACATTAATTCAGTAAGAATAAAACGTTTATTACTTTAAATGGCGTAATATTTCTTATTGAAAAAACTTGTATTTTAATACACAAAACAAGCAATATTATTCTCGCTGGAACTGCACCTTCTGAAGAAAATATTCAGTTTCATAATAATTAATGAGTTAATATACAGTTAACTATCGGAAGCATTTAACTAATTATACAGAATATACTGGAAATAATGCCTCAGGTTTGAATACTCTGTACGTATGTGAATATTTTAAACTTCACACGTACGCAGTAGCAACTATATTTGCCAACTATCCCTGAACTGTACAGTGTACACAGTAATGACGGTTTGTAAAAATGAAGTAAAAGAGGAAATAAAGATCTCTGAAGTTTGTGTTCTTGCTGATTGTGTTAAGTCGTAATATGTGATACTAACAAATACTAATATCATGGCCAAAGCAACCATCCATCCCCAACCGCCATCGGGGGCCAAGTCTTCCAGCGTAATTTCGTCGTCTTCTGTTTCTTCTTCTTTGTAGGAGAGTAACGCATTATTTTGAAGTTTCTTCTCATCCTCGATTAAAATGTTCGCCGTTGTTGTCATTGTGGTTGCTCCATTATTTTTGGCTACCGTCATATTTTCGTAGAGTCTACACGCGTCGCACAGAAAGTATTTTGTACATAAATGCTGAGTTTAATTAATTCTCATTACCAATCACTAACATTTCTTCCATTCAACTGCATCTCACTTAAAATTTTCAGGCACTCTATATCCACGATTGTCACTAAACATCAAAGACATTCCATGCGTCAAAATAGTGAGGAGTTTCATTTTCACTTGCAAACAATTTTTTAAATGTCCGCTAAGATGACTATAGGTAATTATCTTCAGTTAGCTAATGATTAATGAAACATTACGTCTAAATGTAGCTGTTTTTAAAAGCTACAATTTCAAATTCGAGAAAGAATATACTACTGATTGAAGCTACATGTTCCAAAAATTGAGAAAAAATGACATTAATATGTCACATTTTTTTTAACATTTTGATGTATAGATTCGGACTTCAAATAATTAATTTCAATAATTCTGTCATTCTGTACATTGATTAAAATACAGACAGTAAATTTACTTTAGTCGATCAAATAAAAAATAGTTTACTCAGTTTACAAATTCAATCGTGCGAAAATGTGTAACTTAGAAGGTCTTACCACCAGAAGATTCTTATTTTTTTTCCAAACGGTAAAGGAACACCGCAATTTTAATTAATAAATTTTACACAGTGTGTGACAGTCGGCTGAATGGTTTTTGACTGAACGAAGCTGGGTACAAACGATTTCAAAGACTCTCTTATCTCTGTACACAATGTCGTGGTACTAAGTACCTACTCATAATGAGAATGAAATATTACGACCGTAGGATCTGGAATTAGAAAATCAACCGTGAAAAAGTTTAGATTGTAAATGGCATGTGGCAACTTTTTGTATAGAACTGATTAAATCAGACCGTTAATTACACAAAAATAACTATTATATAGCATCTTATTTTCACCCCTTATGTTTTCTTGTTTCTGTAATTTGTAGCAAATGAGAGGAAATCAGAATAATAATAAAATTATTTTAGTTTCTTTCAGGGTTATAAAATTTTTATCGTAAACATCCAATTATGATTATTACAATAGTTTAATTCCATTGAAAGGTACTTAAAAGAATAATACAAATATATAACGCCATATTAAACGAGATAGATATGTGAGATATGGAACTATATATCTATAATATCATGTCCAAATATTTAAATAAATATCGCTCAAAGATTTTGTTAAAATACTTATTTCAGAAGAATTTTCAAATTCGTTGTAGCGTATGAAATAAATTCTTACTAATTCATACTTACTAAACAATAGTATGTTTAATAAAACAACACAGTACAAGTAATCGCTTTGAACTACAATTTATTATACAATATAATATTCGATTTAGAAATAAAATAATAATCTGATGAACGAATGCATTTAAATTTGGGATATAATTTCATTTATCAAAATTTTCTAACATGAAAAATGATTTTAACTGCATTCTTTACTTAAAGAAAAGTACAAAGCTGAATACGTAATCAGTGAAATAATTATCTTCAATGCAATAAAATAAACAAAAATAGATGTATCTTCTTATAAACAAATGAAGTTCCAAATAAACTTCTCCACGTCAGAATTCATACCACTTACAAAATAAATAGAAGCAAACGTAGATATTTGACTACACACTGCATGTACGTATTGGCAAATTAATATTTAAATTTATGAAATAATATTCTGATATAACTAATAAAATAAAAACAAAAAGCAGTGGAACTCTAATTCAGTGTATCAATGAATTGTTCTTCCTAAATTAATGTTTGTTAAAAATCATACAAAAGAAGACTTTCACAGTGAATAGCGTGTAATTTAGGAATCTTAAATATTACTAAAATTGATCGCGAACAAATGAAAATGGGTTGCCTGTCATTAGGTCCAATTATCTCCAACTTTGACAGCTATTTCTGTATCATTTTGAATACTACCTTGACAAATAGTTGTTCAGATTGGTAAACAGTTAAGACGACGCACAAAATTTCCATTGAGGCTACATAAAAATATTCATAAGTTATTTCACCACGCTTTTTAGGAGTAATTATAAGTTTTTACTCTCACATATATGAATTCAAAAGCCTTACAAATGATGATGTTGAAGCACGAATCTTAAAAATCGTGCGAATACAAACGTGACGAACGTGTAATCATCAAAACGCGTTATATGCATAGAGGTAGAAATTTTATGATGCCCCTGAAGAATACACTGGAATATTCACTGCAGACGTACGGTTGCGGTTAGTAAGGCGTAAGGGTTCGTAAGGCAAACTCCATCTTTTGTAATATTCACTGATTGGTAACAGAAGCATTCAACGATATATACTTACGCCTAGATGTTTACTTACTAAAAATACCAGTTTGCCAATTCACAGATACTATAGATTATAGAAGTATACGTGTGACAACAGTACTAGGCTACTCCTTTGTTCTTCAATTGTTTACCTACTCTTGGATTATTTTAATTTTTTTATACTTTTTCTGTATAATGCCCGTAACAATTATAATTTCTATTACGAGAATCGCTAATAAGTAACTAAATAAACAAATTTCATCGTTACATTAACCTACTATTAACGTGGAATACTTGAAAAATACTTTCACATTTTTTTATAATAATTGAAGATCGAAGCATTTAAATTGTATCTAAATTTTTTAAAGTGATTTGGATACTATTTTTAATTGTAAATTCGAAATACTGTGTTTCACATTGAAATATCAGTCAAAACATCATCCAATTCGCATTAATTTCTTCTTTCATTACTGATAAATGCCTATATTATTTTTGCCATTAACTCAACAGATTAATTCGCGGCCATTATTCTTGCGTGCTTCGTATGCTACTAATAAAACTGCATTTCTCGACGCTTTTAGCAATATAATTTGCGCGTTCCGAATACGTTTATCATGTTACAACGTGATAAAATACAATACATATAGACTTGAACACGTGATAGACCTCCTTCACGAGTATTATTAATTGGTTACTAAAATTCTTAAGTAATTTACACTTTTACATACCTTTTCCGATTCGCTCTAATTAAGAGACACTAATTTTTGTATTACGTAGATAACTTTTTTAACGATCGTTTCTAATATATTAAGAATTGTATCAATCGTTTTGAAACAATCCTTTATATTAATGCAATTATTTAAAGTTTAATTATCTGTATACATTAATCAGTATCAACAAATAATCACACGCGAATTACATTGAAGTTCTTTGTTTCTAGCTATTTAATTGTCGTAAATTCTATCACCTCGATATGAACTGAATATTATTAAAATGACCGTGGAAATGGTGATTGTCATCAGAGTACATTTACGGTGCGAAAATAAATTACATCCAAAGCCGCAACTAGTTTACACCGCAAGTAATTTAAGCCATTGGCAAAAAAATATTCTCTGCGATCGTGTTAATTAATACATCTGACATTCATTTACTACTGCAGCGAACAATGAACAGTTCTGCTTTAAATATTATTCAATAACTAGCAGATAATTTTGCAAATTGTAGATGATACTTTTTCCAAGACACCACGGTTTCACTTATTTTGGAAAATTCTCGTTACGTAAGATGATTCTTTGTGCAAAAATAAATCGAAATTGAAGAATTATTTCTTTATCAGAGGAATCTTTGTATTCAGTAAAATCGTTTTAAAATTTTGTCCTCGTCAAACTATTTCATATTATTTTCAATCCATTCTATCTGTGGCAAAATTTAGAGAAACAATATAAACCTGGTATAAAATCCGAACACTAATTTATAAGAAAAAACCTTCGAAATTTAGATTCTCACAAACAAAGCTTCTTAAAAAAAAACATTCTATAATTCTGATTCATTTATCCACGAGGGATCGCAACATTTAGGTCGTGTCACCATTATTGGCGCTACCTGTAAGTATTAACTTTTTTGAGTACTGACAATTGAAAAATATATTGTTTCTACGTAGTTATAAATTATCTTACATATTTCTATTTAAGGCTAAATTCAGCTTTTGTAGTAACATAATTTTGTAATTAATTTTACAGCGAATATGATTTTTCTTAATCCGGTCGTAAGTAGGGCGGTATTATATGATCGATTCTAAAAATGTACCGTGTATTCTGCGAGATATAATACGATAAGAACAATAAATAAGGAGATAATAAAGAAATTTCTGAAATAAGGTTGATGCTTTCTTGATACAGCAGAATCTAGAATTTTTCTGTTATCACCAATGAAAGTTGCAAGTATAAACACTTTCAATGCATATATCTATATGTACATTAAGCATTAATACTTTCCTAATATACCATATCCCATCACCAGCGTGGAAATAAAACAAAAAAATATTATTTTTAAAAACTGCAACTGTCCCAAACAGTCAAAGCTTGATATTCGTTTGATAGTGTTTCTCACCGATTACAATAATGTATAAATTCACATAACAACTGCATTTTCCGCTATTGCAAACCAAGTAATACATTAAAACTCAATTTATATAAGCCTCGAAAATTTCCAATCGCAGAGGTGGACAGAAGTAGCCCCAATAAAATACAGAAATTAGATTATCATCGATAGCAACAATAATGTCAATAGTGAAGATGATAACAGAATCTGCTATGCAATTATTTAATTTGAAATTGTTACGCTGATGTAACTGAAAGCCAACTTCGATTCAGATTCCAATGAATTTCTTAATGCAACGATTTCGAAACCAGGGCCCCAAATACCCTTAACACTTATACCGAAGTGAACAAAGCAAAAAGAGAGTAACATAATTTCTCCTCTCATTGATCTTTTATTGTCCCGTCCACAAAAACAAAGCAACCAGATAAAAAGGAAAACAAGAACTGCCGCGAAAATAACAAAAAACTGTGTCATTGTTATCCGTGCATACAGCAACGAATGTATCTCTATACATTTGTATCAGGACCTCTTTATTTCAGGCTTAATCAATTCAGCTCGTGATCTAAATTCCCAGCAGAGAAAACGACCGCTACAAACCGTGTTTCCATCGAATGAAAAATGCTTTAACGCACTTCGGCATTGACGGGAATGTTCACATCAACCTTTGTCAACGACGTTGATGTGCGTTCGCATATTTTCTTCCCCCGAGGAATTCTCATTAACACTGGACGAAAATTGATTCGCTTCGGGCGATGTCGCGTTCACTGTCACACAAAGACGCACGAAACGTTGACGTTAATTAGTCGCGAGGTGGTGGGATTATTCGTTCCGTAACGTGGCATAGTAAATTAGCCGCGTCTCGGATAAAGGATCGTCGTACGAAAACCCGCCTTAAATCGGCCGTGTCTGCTCTCGCCGCGAAACGCCGCGGAATCAACGCGCGACAGTGGCGATTGCGGTCGAACCAGTGACGAGATATCACTAATCTCTCGTGTCTTCTCTTCGCGCTTTCTTTCCTCCTCGTGGCCTAACAATCATCCACCGTTTTCTTCGCGAAGCACACGATAATACAGAAAAGGGACGGGGGCACGATCTGGCGGCGTTATTTCTTGGCCTGGCATCCGGGGCCCGTGGCAGTCCATAGCTTTTCGCCTTATACATTTCCCTGGAAGTGAAAAGTTTCCGAGGAAAAGGGATTGTTGATACTGTGGAAAGTGTGGTCTTCTCGAAGGGACATCGAACTGTGATTAATTTGTTCCTGACGAAACTTGGTAATGTTTTCAACGGAACCCCGCGGCACGATAACCACGCTACTGATAATGAAATATCGAGCGGCTGTGGGTGTACTTATGCACTTTCAAAGTGGAGTCAGCCTATGGATTGGAAGCAGGCTTGTACGCTTGGTTGGTACCTTAACTGTCAGTGCGGGTATACTGTTTCCAGTTTCATTAACGCTTGAATTTGGACGATCGATTTGGAGTGCGTATATGTGCAGGGAAAGTAACATCTTTTGAGTGACATATTCATTGCTGGTAATTATCCGAATCTTTCTTTTAAAGTAGCCAGAAGCGTGATACTTTAATTGTTCTATTTCATATTTTTACGTGTAAGTATGTAGTGGAATTGTGCTTGCAAGCAATTACGTTGATTCGATATGATTATAATGCAGTTTATAGATAATTGTAAGTTTTGAAGGGCGTTTAATTTTTTGAAAATTATTATTATGATATTTTAGTATTTTCATAAATAATAGAATTGTACCACATTCGACGTCTTTATTCATTATTTTCCAAAGTTACAGGCGTAACAATTGACGTTCATATTTTAATGTTAGTGCAAAGTATTATCTTTTGTGGCAAATATATTTACAATACCTTCTTTGCTAAAAATCTAGAATGTGTTTTCATACTATTTTATTTCATTCGAGTTTCGTATCACAGTTTTTTACTTTACACCTGCAAAGGGGGATAAAAACACCCTTATGTATGATCACTAATCCAACTGCAAACGCAGTTGCGTGTCGCAACGTTTACGTCGCCCTTATTCTTGATATTAGCTGAAGCTAAGTGATTAATTAAAAAATACATGATTTCCCTCTAAAAATACTTTCGCTGATACGTGACAGTCCGCTGCGCGGGACGCTCCCCAGTAGACCACGTGAGGTATGATGCATTCACTGTAATGAAACTTTATAAGTAGATAAAGGAGTAGAAAATATTTGACACGTGTAACAACATTTGCATAAACACACAATAATTTATCAAATATTTAACAACAAAACTGTGTTTCGCTTGCTGCAACGTTAAATTTTTACGACCTCAGACTCACTTTAAATGAGACGATAACCCAGTGGCTGGGGGTCGAAGCTTCGTAATCCCACAATATGGGTTTCAGCACCTATTCTGGTACATAAACGCTTTCATTTTTCTTATATTCTGTATCTAGTTCCGTTACGAATAGTGTATTGTAATTATTCCCGCCACATTCACCGTGACTCATTTTATCATTTGAAAGGGAAATGCGAAAATATGCAAACGTTTTCCGTATGAACGTTTATCGAACACTTTACGTTCTTCTAAATACTGAATACTGTTTCGCAAGCTGTTGTAACTGTGAAATTTTATTTATAAATGAAAATATATAAATATATGCTAAATTGCTATTATTGTCAATTTTCTTGGTAGTGACAAATATTTTGGAAGCTTACGCAACTTTCTTTGCAGGTGAGAAATTATTCTTCACAGTTTAGTCGATAAAGGAGTGTAACGAACATTTTAATTGTCAAAATTGGAGCACAGATTGTGAGTAGATGTTCAGGTATTACTCAAATGCTATCTATAATATATAAATATGCTATCCATAGTAATAGCTGATAAAAAAAGAATTGAATATTTGGTTCTTCTTGAATTAAATATTGAATTAAATAATTGTAAGAAAGTCTGATAAAAAAAGCACCTACGAAGGGACAGCGGTGTACTTCGAACTTGGATCGTTGGATAACGAAGCTTCAACCTTACATGGTGAATTATTTTCTACCTTAACAAAAATTTGAGGTTTCACATGTTCAACTCGTTTTTTTGTACTTTCCATTTTTCGTTACACTATCTACGTGCAAAGTTAAGTAATATTTAATCTATTAACACTTTATGAGATTCCCTCGCCAATGTAAAGCATAATGAATTATCACGTACATATCAGTAAATATATAATTGAAAATCAAATCATTTATTATTTAATTAATTGCTTAGATCCAGATAATACAAAATATAAGTATCGGGGTATATCACTGAACGTTGAACGCACTTATTATCACTTACAAGGAAAGTTTCCCAGGTGTCCGCCTCCGACTGCTTTTAATTTTAGGTGCTTTTTATTTTAGAGGGCCGAAAAATAAGAATTACGTGTCTTTTTATTTCGACCCGTTTGCATGTTTTGGTGGGTGAAACCACCCCTCAATGTTCATAAGTGGTACAAAATTGTGTTCAGTAAAACGTCATATGAAAAACCAAAGCAATCGGAAGCGCGCACCACCTATTTTTTTTTAAATTTGAGGGTCGTTTCACCCCCGAAATATGAAACAGGCCGCTATAAAAAAAAACACGTATATCTTACTTTTCGGTCCTCTAAAACATCCAAAAACCAAAGCAATTGGAGGCAGACACGTGGGAGACTTTCCTTGTTAGTGAAAACATATACGAGGTGGAATAATAACTTTTTCCATGTGAAGTATCTTCAATATTTTCAGGGATACGAAAAACTATTATTTGCGCGTATATTAAATGCGCGTATTTTAAATAATCCTTGTGTTTCGTCATATGCATTTGGAATAAATTCCCAGGAATTACTTGAACTATGGTATTAGCTTATTCAAATCTCTGCTAAATGGGAAAGTATTAGTTAAAACTAATATGAATAACTTGATTTCTTGTGTAAGTCTTGTTTTCGTTCAGATACCCGGTTTAACAAAAATCGTTGCGCGACTGCATTCATGCGAGTCAGGAATAAAGTTTTATTTAAATAACTCTAAGAGTTAATAACCAATATTCTATTCTTACAAATTTCACAAAGGTGAAACGGTATTCAGTCAATAGTTTAAGTTATTATGCATAACCCACATTAGGTATTTTGCAAGCAGCAAATTATCCAAGATAAGAGAAAAAATGTCAACTATATTTGCGATCTTGCCGGAATTCAGATGTTGTTATCGAAACACTTGTGGCCTGCGATACCTTATAATAAATATTGGAAGATTAATTACGCACGATTGAAATTGTCATTATAACGCACATATAGAAGTTTATTCACTATTATCATTTTAAACTAGAAGAAAAAAATCTGTATACTTCTTATGATATTGAGTCCCCTTTCATGACAACTATTAAAAATAAGATCTTTAATATGATATATTAATATGTTTGCACCTAAGATGTTTAATATTTTATGTAATACCGAAAGTTGCAAGGAAGTTGCAAAAAAAAATTAAAGACATATGTAGGAAGAGATCGACGGCCTTTGATACGTGCAATATATTCAATTAAATTATTTACAATCGTACACGAGATTCGATTCTTCGACCTTGGGCATATCAATCAGCCATTTACACCACCTGCACCATGTTAGTCGTTCATTGTACAACGTTGACATTAGCATACTCTATATGCGCATGTAATGCGTATCTATATCACCTGATTACTATATGTATATTCGTTGTTTACTCGTCACCTTTTGATGTTGAAACTCGTTCTTTATAACATTAAAAATGAAGAAATACTTTCAATAAATGCCGACGTTACAGTTGGTATAGTATATTTTATTGCAATGCATCAGAATATTTAACACGTTCAATAAACTGCTGAATTTATTAGTGTGCGTGACACATTATTAAAGATTCGGTTAATCTAGAAATCAAACTATATTTACAGTTATGTTGAAAACCCAGTTTTTAGTATTTAAGTAGTTAATAGATATTATATTTCGACAGATTGTAGTCACATTAAGGCTAGGGTTTACATGTATATATGTAAAAATTATTAATGAAAAATACAATTCATTTGTTTATAGTATATGCACGTATATATTCTAATAAGTAAAACCCCTTTTTAGGGACAAATTACTAACGTATTTATATGTATGTATATGTGACTTACGCTGTCAAAGGGACTTATGCAAAAGGAACTAGAATTTATTTTGCGCTATTTTTAAAATTTTAATTTTTAAAAATAATATGAGTGTTTGATCTTTAATTCAACCCCGTTATACAATTTTTTAGACAACTTTCATCAGCTTTTTAATGATTAAAACCAATCTGTGGCTATTACAAAAACATCCGCATGATAAAGACCAGATATTGATGCGAGATATAATCGTGCTGAGTTTCATTCAAATCGGTTCGGTAGTTTGTGAAATATCATTGATAACAATTTGAAGAATGTAGTTTCGGGAAATCAGCGCTTAAAGTTTAAAGTACAAGTTACAGTCAGATAATTTTTATTTTTGAATTTACAGAAAATCGTCGATTCCGGAGCCATAGAGTTGACCTTCCTTTGATGTTGTAGCTTCTGCGGATTCTTTGTTGGAAAAATCGATTGTTTCGACCATTCTAGGTGTCAATATACCTATTGATGTTCTAATAATTTTAGTTATTAATCTATATTTGCAAACAACATTTGTCGATCCATTTGCACCATTACTATTATTACATAAAATAGCTACAGTGTTGCCCCGTTAAAAGCGCAGGTCCTCCCTCCCGTTAAGAGAGCATTTCTATCCCCGCTACATCTTCTTTAGTCGCCGCAGCGAGTGTGAGACTGGCGTTAGCGTGAGCGAGAGGCCACGCGACAGCGACCAACCATAAATTTCGTTCGATATAGCGGCATCGTATTACATACTAAAAGGAGACAGCAGGAACGAAAGGCGAGCTGAATAGCATACCGTTTCGTTAAAGGATTGCCTTGTCCCCCGAGCAACGTGCTTACAACGGGACACCACTGTAAACTGGTCTTCAACGATTCTTCACAGCTCATGCTATTAGGAAGACTCCTGTGTGTCGGTGACTTGTAGTTTTTAATTCCTTTCTTTTTTGCTTCGTAAACGTACATGGCAGATATTTTGAAGCATTTTTTGATTCTCCAAATATACATCTATTTTTAAAAATGATATATTACATCATCACTCGAGATCAATTTACAGATCACCCATTGGGAATATTGAAATACTCGTTATCGTATAGTTAGCACGTGATTTATTTAAACACTCAATATAAAGAGAAACAGATACGAGTTACACGAGTTCCAAAATGACTATAACTCTGCAGAAAAATAAAATGGGTTTCCTGTCACATTTTGGACCCCCAATTAAGAGGCTGCTCCGGTTTAGAGCCCATAAAAATAGGTGATCTTTAGGAATTAATTAAAGGGAAACTACTACATATAATTTACTCGGACTTTTTGCATTGTATTAAGGATATCTTAAATTATAGAAATATATTTTTTGTTTTATAATTTATCATTGCAGACGGCACTGGGGAGTCGTTAAAGTCGAGGCGTCCAAAATTTCATCCAAATCGGTGGAACCTGTAGCATTTGAACCATTGCCCTGAAATAAAAAAAAGCCAGATTATTAAAGGCCATGAAACTGGCTCGTGGACTAACCAGTAAAAATTTTTTCCCTATACTTTTCGTCCTCTCAAGGCCTTTGAAAATTACAAATTTTTTATTTTTTTAAAATGTTAGTGGTTTCTCCAATACACAGAAGTATATTCCGCAAAATAAAAAAGTTTCAGTCGAATCGGATAATAACGTTTTGAGATACAAGTTCTGCCGATGTTAAGAACACTGTTTCGAAAAAAACGCTTTTGAAGTTTTACGTGAGTGCCAAGCGGTCGAGTGTTACCCATGCATTTGCCGCTACTCAAATGCCTATAACTTCAGGAATTTTACGAATTTCAAAAACTCATTTTAAACACGTATTCCTAAAAGGTTGAAAATTCGAAAAATGAAATAAAAAAATTCGGTTTATAGACCGGAACCTCCACTTAAAATACATTCCTGAAAAATATATTTACTCCACTTTAAACATTAGATCGCATTCATTGTCTCTTAATGTATCATTGGCAATTTTGTTATTTATAATTATACGAAAATAAAAATAAAACACCAATTACTTCCATGAAATATAAAAATACATAAAAATATGTTGAACCTCGATGAAGAAAAACATGATTCACATATTTTTCTTCTTCACGTAGTCATTCTTTTCTGAATTATGATAATGAGTAGCGTTTTTTTCACATGGAATCACATATTCTTGCTCTCTGCACATTATATTCTGCAGATAAGATTACGACGAATGTAATCTTAACGAATGTATCTACCAGCTAAGAGAAATTTGAAATTATACGGAATCTTTTAAGTGTAAAATTAGTTTCTTCGAATCTTCGGATCTCACTTACATGTAAAGAGCATTTCATGTTTTAGGATTTCTAAAGAGTTTGCTTTTCATTAGCCTTCTATCTAATCACTCGACAATTAGATTAGATTCCAAACTATCAGTTTATCTATAAACAAAGTTACACATGTGAAGTTACTATGATTATAAAATATAAAACTTCCTCCTTCTTTTATTATATATAAAAATACAAAAAGCATACAATGTCGAAAACGCTAGTAATTATTTACAATCATCTAAAATAAATTTTGTACCTACATTGACAAGTACTTCTTTGGCTTTATTTAATAATAATTAATATAGAAAGAACATTTGAAACCATAAAACAATCACGATCATTTTGAAATACTAATTACGTAGATTCATTTATTATTTTAAGTTCCCCCCATAAAACCTAATTTATCCCAGTACTCATGAAAGCTAATCTATTACATTATTCCTAAAAGTTAAAAGACGTATAGTATTAGTGAAGTATATATATTACAAAAAATCAGAATCAACGTCATCGAAGGAACAGTTACCAATTTTCCTCATTGGGTAGGCACGAACTATAGAGCACCAATGTGTTTGTATCCACTATCCATAGACGTATCAAAGAGATGTACATTCTTTTAGAGCAAAAGAAACAGATTTTCATAAAAATGTAGTCTCATTTCATTGTATTAGCATTTAAAATGAAGGTATAATTCTTTCAGCATTATAAGTCCCACATCACAATGTAATACGTATTTTTCCACGAGACGACGGAACAAAGAGGGGCGAACGAAGAACGAATTGGTTTGCCATTGAGTGACAGTGCTTCGTCAGTCATAACCGAAGCCAGAAGTGAGGGAAACATCTAACCGGTCTTTCTGGACTGCGTATCGGATCGTTAAGCAGTGAATAAAGCGTCAGTGATTAAACTACACCTCGTAACATGTGATTACCAAATACAATTGCGGGCACCTCACTTTTCAACACGTTTCGCACGATCATTCCAAAACTCTTGAAAAGCCGTCGATTAAACTCGATCATATGTGGGAGAATAGTGCGAAGGAAAAATGACGAATCGTGAAGACGTTAAGAAGAAAGCCCCCGATGGTGGTTGGGGGTGGTTCGTTTGCCTTGGCAGCAGCTTAATTACGGTAACAATTATCTTTTAATTGCTTGTTTTTATTCTTGCATGTATATGCATACTTCATATTTAAGCTGCTAATCCCCTGTCATTTTGCATCTTTGCTTCCTCCTCTCAGGATCCTGATTAGTTATTTAGATTTTTATTATTGAACAGCTTCTCGATATTAATGTCGTTGAAAAAGTTACAATTGTTGACACATATTTATGCAAGATATACTTAATGTCGTGCTAATGAAACTATATCTCACATCTATGCTAATAAAACTATAACTCACGTCCACGCTAATAAAACTCATCACATGGTGCAAAAAAAATTGAATAAACACAGGTGTGCAAACTACTTGTCTTTTATGTATTCGAAGCTTATAATCTAGGAACGGATATGTTATTTCCCTGATTATGTTTATCTAAGGAATTTGTAATTCCAAAATTCGGGGCCATCATTTATTCTGAATAACCTGGATTATTCTATATAATCATAAACGATATTTCTTGTTGCCTGTCGTAATGAAAATAATTTGCTGACTTTTCCCGAATCTGTATGTTATTTTGAAATATTTGCCACTGCTTATTTATTAGTATATTATTATTATACTAAAGGGATTACCCGTAAATAAACAAATAAATGGATTATTTATTAGCTTTACTCTAATACAAATTTGAAACTCGAAATCAAATTCTGAGGCCTAAAAATTCCCCCAATAAACCGTCTTTATAATGAAAAGTTCTGAATTATTAACGTAAACATTTTTTTCGCGTTTTCTGAGATTCGTGCCACTGTAACTTCGTTACTAATTCGTACTGTGTGTTCGGGAATCCCGCGAAGCCCCTACACATCTCTTTTCCTCTTTATCATTTAGGTATTTGATTTTTTGTTTATAACAATTGACAGTTCCAACTCTAAAGATTGCTTTTTTCAAAGATGATAAATAAACAACAAAACACGAATAAAATAAAAGTAAAACATAAAATAAAGTTCATTTATTCTGTACATTGTATGCATAATAAAATATTATTTGATACAGAATGTATTTTACATATTTATCGTTGGCAATTGTCACATTTGAATTTATATCTGTTGCCATTATTAAAGCATATGACTCATCCCCGACGCTTCTGATCTGCTGCTGTTGAAGCAGCTACCATTCTGTGTATTTTCCTTTCTGCATTTTTCCCATATAAACAGTCGCCGGCCTTAAAGTTGCGAACCCACGGCGGGTGGCTCGCCTCCTGACTCGTGCTCGCTAAACAAATTTGACCGGTCTACAAGACTTGACGAGCCACACGCCGCGCCGTGGGAATGCACCTTAAAACTGTCACCGTGAGCGAAAGTGTCCGACGAAGCTGTCGAAAATGTGGGTCTAAATGACCCATTTCTAAATGAAAATCTAATCAAGATACTGAATAACATACTGTAAAAAAATGTCTATATGTACATGAAGATAAGTCAATAATGTAGCGATAACGATTCAGAATTAGGAATTTACCAAAAAACTCAGCGAGAGAAGCAATGACAGCAACGTACTTTATTTTAAAATAGAAATATAATATAGAGAAGATGTTTTTTCATAGCTCCACACAGTTCATAAGTATCGTCATTCTATAGGACATTGAATTACTTGACGTTTTCTGACCGATTACCGCTATCTACAAATCCAAACGTAACATGTTATCCAACACCTTCCGTACTGAGTGGTCCCACCGCTGACAAGTAGGGTTTAGGGTATCTATGTGATTGTTCTTCTGGTACATAGTTGAATAGAAGTATCAGTATGGTGTCTCCTTCTGCGCTTCCCTAGGATGAGTGAATTATGTTTTAGTCTGAAACAAGACGGACATAGTTCCTATACTCATCTAGGAAATTGTAATGCATTTGAAACAAAAGGAAATTAATTCCAAAGAATTACCCAAACTTAGTTAAATTAGTTTAAATATTCCTATTGTCATGGTATCTTTAGAATTAAGTGTGGCAAAATAAAGTAACTATAAACATTATATTATATTTTGAAATTGCAGAAAAGATTGTGCAAGTTCTTAATAGTGGAGGAAGGAAAGGTAGATAGATAGATTTGGCTTATTTCGAAATGGTTTCATTCAAAAGGGCTTATTTTGTATAGTTTGCATCAAATGGGGTTATTTTCAAACGTTTGTTTTAAATAACTATTAAAACAATGTCGCTAAATTTAAAACATGACAGCTATCAAATGGAAGAATAAAATATACGTGTACTAATAAAAAGAGAAATGATTTTTTTTTAATAAACGTAGGTACCACAGTTTCTTGTGGTTATTGAACATTTTTTCTTTTTTGAAATGTGCCCTTTTGAAAAATCACTCCTCAGTTATGGTCATAAGTGATGTTAAGCATGATATTTAAGGACAAATATAGGTACACATAATTACACGTTTGAATATACGTAATAAATAATAGGTATTTCTTGCTAATACAAAAAAACATTTGAAACGATAAAATAATCGTAGTCATGTTACAACGTTAATTATAGTTAGTTTCTCATTAAATTCTTGTGATACTATTCAAATTTCATTTATTACTGATTGTGACAACTATTATATTAATACGATCTCGTATAGATAGAAACAACCTCTCTTCCTATCTTTTCTTACCAAAAGTTGATATTTTACTTATCTTTAAAAGGAATTTCGTAAAAGGTGAATTTCTTTGTTTCCCAATGAACAGTTTTGCAGATGATTTATTGACAAATACTATGAGAAAAACTACACGAAGTTAGCCATGTAAAAATTCGAATAAATAGTTCTTCTATTCAGTCGTGAGAGTACTTTCTAAAATCTAATTGATTCCTCGACTGTGTCCATTTAATAGACTTTACTATACGCTCCTCTTATCCGTTGGACTGTGAACTATTGGAGTGAAAAGGTGTGTTATTTGCATTTCCACATACATTCTGGTGACGCAAATTGAGTCTCGTGATCACTGATACCAATATCTGATGATCCGTATCTAAAAAGTACTTTCCGATAGAAGTCGATAGTATGGTTGTTTGGTTCTGAATAAACGGAAATCATACATTTAGTGGCTTTCTATGAATTGGAAAGAAAATGACGATTATCTGTGGTAATATATTCCGAGTCAACGTGCATGCGGCGTATTTGTGAGCCACCTGTTGCACGGCATTCGACATTCGGAACCGATAGATATCTTGCAAGTCGAGGGCTTTATTCGTAGTGTTTTAGAGTAGCACTTGTGTAGGACATTTAAATAAAATATTTTATAAACTATCCGACTAGAAATTATTTTCACATATTCGTACGTTCTTTTATTTGGAAAAGCAAACGATTTTTCTATGAATTTGTTTATTATTTGGAGACTAATGATTTTTTATTTAATTTTTCATTTGATTAAGTTTCTTCTGAAAGATCTTGCAAATAATTTCTAATAGAATTATCTGTTAAACGAAATGTCTGAAATTAGGACATTTCTAAGAGCGAAGGCTATTGAAGTTTTCAATAAACTTGAAAATATTCTTTAGACACATTCAAAATAGAAGTTTTTAAAATTACTTTGAAACGGTTTATTTGGTTCTGATACAAAATAAATTTACCTATTCTAAACTGTTATTAAAATTGAAAGAATGAAGTAATAGATGAATTGTTTCAAATATTGATTAATGTTAAAATATAAATATTGAGGAAAATAATTATAGCATTATTTCTTCCTTCATAATTTAGGAATTATGAAAAAGATCTTGAAAATAACATTGTAAAGGATGATAATTGATAATTCTATCGTTTAATAATGACGTGCTAATAGCTAATAGTACTAATAGCTTCCAAAACTATTTCAAAATATAACTCTTCTAAAATAGCTTTGCCAAACTCTTCTCATAAGTTGTGACCAAAATGAACTGAAGAATCTTTAATTGAATATGTAGTTCTTCGATATTATCATTCAGGATTTTATTGATCAGACAAGTTAAAGAACCTCAGATTTGGAGAGCCTCGTAGACTAGTGTTTGAGTCGTGGTCATTTTTAAATCTTCAGTGTTATCAGTCTCGAACAAAGAATAATAGGGTGGTGGATAATGAATATACAGAATGGAGTTTCAACCCCGCTAGAATTTTTGAAAGACTGCATCTGCGGTAACAAGTACTAACGATACCTTCTTCATTCGCAAGTAGTTTCGCCACGAGGGTGACAGACTCAAAGACATGTGGTAGACGGCACGTGATGCCACATGTCACACCTCTGTTGCACAACGAATGTCGTACTTCATTTTCCTGACCTGCTCGTCGCTGTCCACAGAATCAGAAAAACTATGTTATCTAACACTGAGCAATGAACAAATTCCTTTAATCTGTATGGAATTGTTCAAAGTAATTAGAGAACATGGAGGATATATTACACGAAGCCGAGTATTTCCTCGAGGCTTTAATAATTAATTACAAGCGTTAAAGATGTGATTCTAATAGTGTTAGTTAAATTAAAGGTTTTTTCATTGATATTAAGAGCAATTTATTTCTCTTCCAGTAAATTATGCAAAATACAATAATTATTATGAAAAATACATACAAGTTTGTACGATTTACATACATATTAATGGAACCCTACTCTGTTATTGGACAAAACTAACAAAACTTTTACGCTCGCTTAGTAATGTTGAATGTTTATTAAAAAGTATGAATTATTGTTGATTTTACCATGTAAATAAAAATCTGCATTCTGCAGGAAGTTACTTCATACAGAGTGTATAACGAAACATGTATACTTTTCTGTTTAGCTGTCTTTAAGATCTTTGGACCCCTCGTTTGGCCTCCTTTTTCACGAACCTTTAGAGAGGCTTAATGTAGATTCCACAGGGACGTCGCTAATAATGAGCGTTCTTGATGCAATCGTTAATTTCTCAGGTATCAAACTTCCATTCTTTCAGTCTTCTAATTTCGATTCATCACAATCATGATAAAATAAACGATGATTCGAACATAGCGATTTACAATTGGAATAATAAAACTTAGATAATTGTTATAAATATTGCTCTGCATGCTACAACTTCCTTTTACATTAAAATAAACATCGCTCGCTTTCCAAGCTAAAATGATCCTTTTTAAATTTAGGTGTCTTAGTAGGGCCATTGTTGAAGAAATATTCTTACAGGAAAGTGGCATTCTTTGGCTCTCTTTTAAGTTGCACTGGACTGATACTTACATCGAGGGCTAACAGCATGTTTCACATTATTTGTACCTACAGTATTTTAGGAGGTAATGACGCAAGGAAGATACAACAAGTTACATATTTCATGTGTACACTTGATTTAGAGAAGACGCACGTGATTGAAAATTAATTTGCTTGATAAATCATCACTTCAATGTTTCCGCTTCCAATAGAACTTGAACAACTCTGTAATGTTATTACCATGCAGTCTTGTATTCATATTTTTTTAAAATTCTTGTTTTAATTGATACGTGTGTCGTCAACAAGTAATGCATAATTTATAAAAACAGTGTATCACATTATGTATATTATAATATTATTTTATTCATATAATGTACATATTTATTTTTCTTATCATAGGCTTAGGAACTGGTTTAGCCATCGCATCAGCCTTTGTTGCATTAAACACATTTTTTGATAAAAAACGAGGACAAGCCGTCGGTTTTTCCATGGCAGGAACAACGTTAGCAATGATGCTAGTACCACAGGTATGAAGTAGAATTTTCATATTTATTTCTTTATGCAGGGCGGTCCACAAATAAGTCATCGTTGTATTTGTGCTACCTTCTATAGTTTGGTGGAAAAATATTTTGAAGGAAAGCTTCTTGGTAGCAAGTGAAGTATGTATTATCCTAGTGATAAGCTTAAGAAATCTTTTCTCCACAAAAAGCTTTATATATTAAGATACACACTCTATACTTCCTTTTTTCTTCCGTTAATATAAAATGCGCCTACTTCTGTGGTAACTTAATTTTAATATATTACATTTACATGTTACTTTCTTGACATATTTTGTCATTAATTACTATTTTTACATTTCGGTGAGAGAATATACATATAGAAATTTCGTATTATAAGAGGTAAATTATTAACCAGAAGTTTTAAATAATATAAACAACTAAAACTACTTCTCTCAATGCATATATATGGAGAAATGTGTGTGAAAATTCTACTAACATGTCTCTTCATTTTCTTTTTCTATAGTTTGTACACCTTCTTTTGGAATCTTATGGATTTCGCGGAGCAATGCTGGTGATTGGTGGATGGGCACTACATTCAACTGTTGGTGCTTGTTTATTGAGACCACTTAAAGGCGGAGATACAAAAATTGTTAAAAAGGTAATATTACTTACATTTGATATATCAAATTAAATCAAAATTATAATGAATGCTTTACTCTTTTAAATGAAGCACCATAGAAACTCGATTATTGGAATTAATCAGAGTACATGTGTGTACGGGTAAGTGAATTTTCGGATGATGAATTTTCTATAGTAGTGATATCCATGTATTTTGGAAAAATTGTACAAATATTAATAATAGGAGTAAGGAATACTAAAATTAATCGCAATGTGGTTAAAAATGTCTGGTTCCCAAATCTTTTTAGCGTCTAAATCAAACTAGATTTTAAAGAAATTCAATTGATTAAAATTACGTTGTTGTGTTTCATACCATCGCATCAGAACTATCACATTCTAGGATTCCACGCAGTATAGAAACTATAATTGTAATCGCTAAATAAGTCACAATCTCTTGTTACAATTATTTATTATTCGAATAAAACTTTGCTTTTATTTTGTCACTTCCAGCATAGAAATGAGACATTCGAAAACGACACATTATTACGCAAAACTAATAACGAAAATGGAACAAATGAAGTGGGAAATGGCGTGGAGGTGACGCGACACGACATCATACAGAACGGAAAAAAGAAAGCAGTAGAAAAGCTTAAAGTTGGATCGTGCATGCAGAAGATAAATGAATTCTTGGATTTGGACCTTCTTAGAGATGGTGTCTATCTCAACGTAACCATCGGATTGAGTCTGTATTACGTTGCTGAATCAAACTTTAAGCTAATGACTCCATTTTTCCTGTCCAATATAGGTAAATAATATTTTTGAAATTACTTCGAAACGAGTACCGTAGCAAGGAATGTTATTAAAAGACAATGATGTTCTTATAAAATACCTTTAAACAATCCCTGTACAAATATTTAATTTTCATCGACCAGTAGCCTATTATTTTCATGAGATAGTTAAAAAATTCTCCAATTTAAATTGTAGTCAAAACTATAGTTTCAAACATCAAATTCCTCATGTTTAATACAAAGAAAAAAATAATAACACTTATCCTATGATTATAAAGCCAGAATAGCACTTTCAAAATTTTATTACCACCATTTGTTTGGTGGGTGATCGCAGAAGATTAATAAGAACTCATGCTGTAACATCTAAAGCTACGTTTCCACATATGCAACAACTAAACCATATCTCAAAGATTTTAGATATCTCTAAAAGCGATGTCTTTGTATGTTCAGCGTAACTTGCGCCACACGTTACATATGGGGAAACATGGCTAACATCCTCGCTACGGCACACAGTGGAACGAAACCCGAAAAAACGTGATAAACGGTCAAAATATGATCACAGAATTCCTCAATATTTTCATTAATTTTTAGCAGTGTTAGCTGCTACAGTATTATTAAAATATATTTTTGTCTCATGTTTTGAATATGAAACTGACAAAGTACAGTAGGTTTTTGAAATTTAAAGAACACTATCTTTTTTCTAACACTTTCATAATTTTATATTAATACAGATTATCTTGCTACAACTAAACATTGATTTCAAATTTTATACAAAAAATGACCGCTAAGTTTGTAATACTTCCACTGAACGAATTCAATTATTAATTAATTATATAGTCGATATACAATGGTGAAATTAGAATGGGACCAAAATTCCGCACAAATTATGACATCATAGTTATGTTACTATCTATTTAGTGGAAACATTGAAAGTGAGGGGTTCTATGTATATACAAAGATAGATACTATATCTAGATAGCAAAGATGAAAAACACCTTAAATATGTCCGGATTCACAAGCGAGAAAACTTCTTTACTGCAGCCAATAAAGTCTTAAAGACATCTCAAAGACGTCTTAAAAACGTTGGAAACCATGTCGAAACCATTGAGACCTAATTTTTGTACGTCTTTAAAATGTCCAAATAAGATCGTGAGAAGTTCAGACCAAAAACAGACGTAAAATGGACGTCTTTGAGACGTCGTTGCTATCTGAGTATGTGTCGAAGTACATACATGTATCTAATGGATATGAGATTTAATAGAAACATAGTGATTTCTCAGTGAACTCTCAGCAAGATTTGTTATAATTTGCATGTTTAATGTAAAATAGAGGAATATGTACTACGAACTGCTACGATCGATGTTCCGACCGTTTGTCGCGTTTTTTTCGGGTTTCGTTCCACTGTGCGACATTTTTTAGGATTTCGGTAGACATCTCGAAGGAACTTAACGGTCGATAGGAATGACCAACGTAGAAGTTGCCTTTTGTTTGTCAATAACTGCATTCACCGATATTGTTGCCCGACTTCTGCTTCCAACAATTTTCGACAGACTGGGATTCCAGAAAAGGTCGGTCTTCTGGATATCTTGCTTATTGGTTGGAATTGGAAGATCTGGTAAGTACTACTTTAGACCGAATCGCAAAAAGTTACATACATGCTACATACATTATATACAGAATTGATGAGGCTTTGTGGAAAGCACTGCCAGTTCCAAAATTAAAAAAAAAAGAAAATTTTTATCGGAAAATGTCCTACGTTGCTTTGGTAATACTGTAGTATATATAGAATTTGATTTTTGGCACTTACAGTGTTTCCTGCAAGGACTCTTCAATTCTCGAAACTACTGTACACTTGACATTTCAAATTTATGGAGTCTATATCGAACTTGTAATTAACCGTACCAAGTTACACTGTAGAATTTTAAATGAAATAATTGTTGTTTATTACGTACATTAATTTTAAATTCGCAAAGCAATGCTTGATCCTTTCTTTGGTGTATGGTGGATTATATTTGAAAAGCATTTATGAATGTATACGCAAGTAACGAATTGGATAGAACAATGCGTGATGTAAAAAAATGCGAATATTTGTATAAAATTTTACGCATGTGCCAATATATGTGTGTAAACATAGCTTCATTAATAAAATCGTTTATATTACTTCGTAAATTGGTTGAACAAGAAATAACTTAAAACTACTATTTTCTTCATTCTAATATGTTTTTATTACTTGTTTTCAGTACTGGCGCTGCAATCCAAGGGAATGTTCTTGATAGTGACATTCATAGTAATAGGCTTCTTACGTGGAGCAACCTTGGTGAATTTGAATCTCAGCATTTCCGAATGCTGTTCCTTAAAAAAACTACCAAGTGCCTTGGGAATGTTTATGGTTTCCAAGGGTTTATTCGTTGTAACGATCAGTCCTTTAATCGGTACGTCTCATAGTCTTACAAAATTTCCTGCATCTAAATTATTAATATGTTAATACCTAGTTAATATACAAATTAAACTCTGAAAAATTTCCATTTATGCAAGGTATATACATATTCATTATTACGATGCACACTTTACACACGTGTAGTGCACATCAAAGTAAACACAAAGGCCAGCCGTCGCTAGTTATAAATCATTTCTGTCATATTTCCTAAATGTGTAATCAATTACATAGTTCGTGGTCGTTGTGAATTATCAACCTTATCTTTTTATTCTTCTAACTTTTAAGGGTTATTCAGTTTTATGTACTATCTAAATCCATTATTTTTGCTTACAATACATACAACCAGTGGTAAAAATCCAAGGCTAGTAATTCTACATGAAAAAATAAGTCAAAAATACAGAATAAAATTTTATCGTAACTCGCTTCGTTTCTGAGTAATTCGAATTTGAATTACGGCCGGGTACAAGTGCATTGAAGCAGTTGTCGTGGCTAGAGGGTACGCCGCATTAAGGGGCACAGAATCAGGGGCGGATATGGAGATTCGGCGTCCCTAGGCTAACAAAAGCCCGCCGCCCTTTCCCTGTAATATCATCAAATATTTTAATTGAAAAGACTTGTGACAATTTTAAAATTAATTCAGTATGACAACTCAAATATATTAGTTATTGCTAATTTTCTACGTGAAAAGAAAGTGAATTGTTTTTAAAGTTGTCTCAAGCCTCTGTGTTTAAACCTTTACCAATCTCTTTCGCTCAAAATTTGTCGCTCCCGAAAATTTGCCGCCCCAGACTGCAGCCACTTAACCTATATACAAATTTGCCCCTCGACACTATACAGTGGCTGACGAAAGAAAGTTTACGACTTTTAAAATCGCATAACTTTTTTAGAATTGGTCCAAACGACTTGAGTTTTTTTGAGAAGCTAGAAGGATTAATTCGCTACATGATGTGTTTGGTCGTTTTAATAAAACAATTTTTCGCGAAATTCCCGAAATCAGCGATTATCGACCTTATTCTGCGATCTTTAAGCGTTTGTAGCTCAGAGCAACGTTAACCGATTTTGATGAAATCTACAGCATGTATACAACTTACTTAAATCTACAAACGGGATTTTTGAATTTTCTTTACAGGCTCAGAAGAAAGTTGAAAAACGACCTTCACTATTTTTTCGCTGTTCTGACCAATTGCAATTTTGTTCTAAAGAAATCTAATCCTTCTGGCTTGTCAAAAAAACTCAAGTCATTTGGACCAATTCTAAAAAAGTTATTCTATTTTAAAGGATGCCAACTTTCTTTTGTCCGATACTGTATGTACATCAGTACATACACGGTGTGACAAGAAAGTAGGGTGATTGAATATCTGCTGGCATACGGTACGGCAACAATATTATGCGAATGGTCGAAACAGATACGTCTCAATATGAACTAAAGCGTCCGCTAGTAAACATCAGACGATATTTCGTTTTCGTACGGTACAGAAGTGTTTCCCGAGTCTTGTTTTTCCGTGCTGTCACAATCTCTTCCATGGAGCAACGTTATAGTATCAAATTTTGCGTAAAACTGGGGAAAACCGCAAGTGAAACACATGACATGTTAAGGACAGCTTATGGAGAAGATGCACTGTCTCGTGCAGCGACATTTCGTTGGTTCAAACGTTTTAAAAATGGTAGAGATAATAGATTTTCAATGTCTTTTAAGGAGGTATTGCAATCCCCCCCTTAAACGATAATGTGACCGACGTAAACGTGGTATTGAATCCCTTGGAGATTATTTTGAAGAAAACAAATAAAAAATCTGCATTATTACGTATTAGTAGTTTCTATTCTTTACTAGTCTCATTATTTTCTTGCCGCACCGTGTACATAATATATCCTTCGTACTTTGTTGCACGAGCGTCTCACCGGAATTCAAACTAAGTTTCTCGAAAACAAAGCGAGTTATTAGCACTACGAGTGCCAACGATTTTAATCTATATATTTGACTTTCTTTTCATGTTGATTCACCATCTTTTCGCTTGTACCATCGGTTGCGAGGCACCGCATAAAGTTCAGAAATATTAGATCTGGCGGACTTGGTAAGAATAATAAAAACAGTAGAAAACATTTTTTCAATAACTTTTTAAGGAAGGATTCACGAGCATACGTTTGCGGAAACCTGTTTACACAGAATTACATTTGTTGTCGGGTCCTAGGCAGGTGTTCTTTTGTTTGAGGACACCCTATACATTCAAGGCTTAACATACATTTTAATGCATAATAGTTTTTATTATACGGTAAACCAACCAGTGAATGACCGAATTGTTGAATTTATGGAGTTTTGAGATTAATACTTGAATATATTTATGAAGGTATAACAAAAAACAGATGTTGAAATTGTATTTAAATTTATTTTTCTTGAAATTTCTATAAAAATAATTACTTATTCTTATCGTAATTTTTAAAAAAACGATTATAAAATGCAAAACGTGTAGAAGCCTAGTAAATGATCGCATACTTTTAATAAGAATTTTACTTATTAATGTTTACTTAATACGCGTAACTAATAATATGGAATATTAAAAGTGCTTAAATTTATAATTGACATTTCTTTGCCTAATGGTCATTCACTGGTATGCGGTCAATTACTGATTGGTTTACGCTATTAGCAAGTATTTTAGTACGCTTTTCTGATTTCGTTCCCCTTTGTTTTTCCGCATGTTCGGTGAAATTGATATAATTGTTGCGTTCAGAACCTGTCTCTTGACATTTTGACCCTTTCTGTGTCTGGAAAGCGCATGACGCGGCGGCGTAATCATTTCCTGCAGTGGTGTGGTGCAGCCGAGGTTTTCCAAGAAAAGTGGCCAATTTCGTAGTACAAAATCGGCTACGAATGCATACTCGGAGGCTCACTTCCAGTTTAATCCGCTTAAAAGTTCGAGGCTTAGCAAAATCGGGTTCCATCCCCTTTTCAGCAAATGACACTAGTTAACCGTACAGTACGTTAAGTTGCTGTTAGGCATTATATATTTATTATCCTCATTGAGACACCCCGTCCAGCAATTCTCAGTGCGTCAAAAACCGAGACGTGGACTTATGTACCGCTACAATTATACTTTATCAATTGTACAGATAGAACTAATAGAATATTTCTTACTGGAAGTTCTTTATTAGAATTCAATCATTATTTGAATTCCCAGTGTGGGATAAACCCACAGAGATATATACATCTTTACTGTTCGAGGTGCATCACATTATGAAGCTACGAGACTAAACTAACATTCTTAATGGCTCCCGGTGTTATCCAGGCAACGGTTCATCCACCACTTCCCTCTTGCTAGCGACCCCCAGTGATAACAGATACCGGTTCGTCCGCTACTAACAAGGGGAGTTAGGCAACCCAAACATTCTGAAAATTGTGCAACTTGTGTGTAAATAGCGCAGTTCATCCGTAAGACAAACCTATTTTATGTTGGCGCCATAGTACGGTCTTAAGCTGGGTTTACATTATTCCAGTCGCTGGATCCAGCGAGTGGTTCGACTGGAAATCAGGCGATATCTTGATTATTCATAAAAAACATAATAGTAGCATCGAAAAGTAGACTTTCGATCCAGTCGAAATCTGCTGGAATGACAGCACTGTACTGGAATGAACACACTGTTTACATTATTCCAGTTCTAATCCAGTGCTGTACTGGATCACTGGACTGGACTAATGTAAACCCAGCTTAAAGGGGCTGTCCCCGTTTAGAGCCCATAAAAGTAGGTGATCTTTAGGATTGGTGGTGGGGGCAAGTTGAAAAGCATGGATTTTTAGATAAGTATTTTTAAGCAGTTCTGTAGATATAAAAAAAGATGCAACTTTTGTTTAAACTTCTTTTCAATATCTCTCAGCGTTTTCGAGATATTTCAAGAAAAAAAATTCTAGTTTTCGTACAACGTGATTTTACCCCGTAAAAACGCACTATGGCATCAACAGAAAATAGGTTTATCTTATGGATGAACTACTCTACTTGCACACAAAGTTTCATAATTTTCTGAATTTTCGGAAATGTATTTAAAATGTATAGAAAATTTATCGAAGAGATTAAACTACTCTCCTAATAGAGGTATAATAATTATACATTCCTTAAATTAAGAAATTAAAATGTAGATGGTGACTGTTTGTGTAGCAAATATTAATTAATTTTTGTCTGTTTCCAGGGTACATCAGAGATGTTACCAAGAGTTATACCGTTTGTATACACGTTATGACACTGATGATATGTATTACCTTTATTGCATGGAGTTTCGAATTTGTACATGCAGCACTTATAAAAAGGAAATCCGCTTCATCTAATGAAGCACGAAACGACATAGTAGAATAAACGTTACTGGGTGTTATTAAATTATATCCATCATTCGGTATAATTTCATATATCGACCCAATCCATTTTAATATACGAAGTAATTCATTATTCGTGAATAACGACAATTTCCTGTCTGACGGGCAATATTTGAATTTTACCCTAAATATAATTTTCACTCTAAAATAATTTCATGCAATTCGATTTGGATTATAAATAGTTGTAAATGCGTAAAATCCTTATAATATATCTAATAACTTAAATGTAGCCAAGTTCAATGTTCATTTCATGGAAAATACTTTTATATGTTTAACAAATCTCTGTAACTTTCGCCGTTGCAGTTATTAGAAGCCGATAACTTTTTTTATCAGAAGTTCTTCCGTTATATCATTTTTAAAATTTATAAGTAACGACTGTAACGAACATCAATAATAAGCCTGATACGAGATTCAGACTTGCAATACTCGTTGACTTAAAAAAACAAATTGATACGTAATGAAATTTCAACTTACAACTGTTTCCGAGTTATAAATTAAAGCTGGTTTTTTATGAAGATTGCAATCGCTTGAACAGATGATAGAAATTCAATACTAATAGTGAAGACTAATTATTAATACTAAATATGTAACAAAAAAGTGTATTAATCTTTTTGTTTATTTTTATGCGTATTGCACGTGTTCAAAGTTTACACCATACGCTTTTGATCAGCCGAAATCAATAGTACCTATATTACTATACATTAGAAATGAATACAGTTATATGTAAATTATACTATAGTTAATTTTTACTTTTGCAGAATTTATTATATTTTAACGTTCTTGATAATGTTTTCTTCGCATTTTCATTATTACTACTTTCTGCAGTTATTTTTTTTGTTTTATATTTGACGTAACAGAAATTACCTATTATTCAAGAAAGACGTTTCCAGACATTATTGTGTATTTTGAGAGAACATTTTCATTTTTTAATAACATCCATTGTATCTTTCCCAATTTACATTAATGAATATTAGTAACAATTTTGGTGTTAAGTAACCCTTAAATCCGACCTACATTAAGTACTTCTATAATTTATAGATAGGAGAATGTTACACATGTGCCGAATAAATAACTTTTTTTTCTGTGAATCTGTTAATTGTACACACTACATTATCACCAAGTAACATCAACAGCAAATGTTAGAGAATCATTTGGATTCCATTAAGACTTTACGATTACAATCAAGGTACAAAAGTGGTAGCATTTGGCGGCTAATTTTTAAGTATATAATTACTTTCCTAATAATTAATTGTTTCAGTGCTTTTTCGTCGATATGTATGTTTGAAGTTCTGTAATTATTAATACATGGCATGCTATAATAGAGTGCAAAATCTTATCAATTTTATGATGACCTGTACCTGATATTTTACATACATGCGTACATATCTACGTACATTTTAAATACTCGTAATACTTATACTATGAATGTCAAATAGAATAAAAGCAGTAAAATGATTAAAAAGAATAATTAGTTCTGTGCTGTTAAGAAATATTTATTATGCTCCTCAAATTTTAATATGTAGATACGTATTTTATTATCCAATGTCTTTAAATTTTGATTTACTACACGTCAAAACACGTAACACTCATTTCCAAGAAAAATGGTCGAACTCGGTATAATAGATATCTGGGAATTAAAAAACGAGTTCTGTTAAGTGTTTCACTGAGTTCAGGTGTATGCACATTTGCCAATTAATCAAAGTCATTATCCTCAAAGCCTCGCACAACAAAATTTTCCTCCGTTACGTTCACCTTATTTGCTTTCAAATACAGTAGACAACTTTCTCATCACACCACTCGTATGTGTCACCCGTTTGCGTGTATATTTATTTATAAATTGCAGCATTGTGCGTGCAGCATTCTGCTGGTGCAGGTTCGATGATGCGTATAAATGAAGCCGCTAGTCAAAGACCAGACTTGGTCTGGAGTCGAGTCACGAAGCCGGTTTTTATCGTGCGACTTCCCTTCATCCAGCCAGTCACGGGTAGTCCACAGCTCCGTTCGGAGCATATTATGCTGCTCATTTTTGCGTTTCATCGGAGATGCGACGTAAAAAGGCACCAGCGAAAAGTTCGTGGATATACTTGACGGAGAAATGCGGTGTTTTCGAGTGAAATCATCTGACGGGAAGCTGTGCCTATTCGGAGTTCATTGACGGCCTCGTAAACGAGTCTTTCGGAAGTGACAACGAACTTGACGCGAATCACAATTTACTCTCGCGATACGTCGCCGTAATTGAAACTGAATCAACGAGAAAGCAGGAACTACGTGTCGTTAGGAAAACAGATGTTCCAAATGCTGCTTCGTTTCCGTTTTCTCTGAAAATAGCATCGCGTCGTAAAGAGTTTTCTTTATAAAAGTCTGCGTTAAGGAATATTTATTCGTCTACGTACATGGATAAGTCGGGTCGAGGTCGTCCGTTGCATTTATTTGCATGTAAGTTGGTTTCGCTTCATTTTCGTTAACAGCCGTTTTTGTAAATATGTTTAAAGTGTGTAATAACAGAGAGGAAACTGTAGTTTTCAACTCTTTTGCTTCGATTAGCATTTTTAGAGAAGAAGAAGTAAATTTTGTGACATTTTTTTCTATAACTCGAAGAACATTTATGGTTTGTGTTGTGGTTTGAAAATACTCTAATTTCCTGCTTTTAAAGGGGGACAAAAGGGTAGTGGCTCAAAAAGTAAAGGTATCTTTGGACATTTATTAACAGCAAACTACTTCATGAATCTTTTTTAAAACTTCAGGACTTTTTACTGGATATTTAAGTTAAAAAGTCCGGAAAGTTTCATAAAGATTCATTAAGTAGTTTGCTTTCAATAAATTTCCAAAGATACCTTCAATTTTCGGGCAATTACCCTACTGTCCCCAATTAAAGAACTGAATTACTAAGAATATTGAAATATTACAATATAATACCACGAGTTTCTAACTATTCGGTGAAAACATATTTTTCCGGATTCGTAATAAATATTAAGTATTTCTTACACGTTGTAAACAATCGAGCTTCTTCCATGTATTGTTACTGCGTTTTTAATTAAATCGTTATATCTAATATGCTTAATCCAGGATTGTTTACTACATTACTGTCAGGTGATTAATTGAAATATTGTTTAAAAGAGTTCATAAGATTTAAGAACCAACATCTTTTAATGAATATTAAAAATTAAAATCGCCGTAACATTGTATATGTTAATCTTGAACAAATGCAAATTATGTTCAAGTGTGTGGAGTCTGGATGACCAAGTGATGGAATTAAGTTTGTACAAAAAGAGCCAAACCTACTTAGGCAGAATAAGAACAGATGAATTATGGAGATATTGGTTCCTTTGACAACTGGTGAGTGATTAAACTCCTTTCTTTTATATTTTTACCTCCTCCAGATCGGTAAAGCTCCGTTAATCAATAACAAATAAATATCTTGGTGAAATAGAAAATAGTTGATATTACCAAATATAATTCGTGTAAATTTTCATAATTTGAACTCTGACAATATTAGTCAAATAAATCGCTTCTTTATTTTATCCGACGTAACACTTTTGTGTGAGTACAGAAATTAAAAGAATTTCTGTAAAATATAACACTAATAAAACGCTTTATCATAAAATATTTATTAGTGAAGTTAATAACATAATTATTCATGACGTATCCAATGCGTTATTCGAGCTTTTAAAAATGACGAGCTGATATATTTACGTCCATATGTAATTTAGGTACAGTTTTAGTTACATTCGAGTTACAGAATCACTCACGATTTACCTAACTGTTTTGAAAAGAACTTTTGCTGGATCAAACGTTTTATGCAAATTATAAAGCTCTTATAAGAAAACCTAAAACGTCCAATGGAGCAAATTGAATCCTATTAAATTCCCGAAGCTGAAAGAGAACATAGCGAATGGTTATTCTCACTGTGTCACACGCTTACCTACTTGAACAGAGGGTGTAAGAGGGTTCATTAAACTATTATTAAATGATTAACTAAAATAGAATACATGGAAGAGAATCTGCTATTCTCTTCAATTGATTGTGAGACACGTGCCTGACTAACCTACTCTTGCAGTTAATACTAAGAATATGAATGTTAATCTATACTCATTTGAGAATTTATCCGAATAGAAAGAATTTTCACATTACAGTATTTAATATACATATTGCTGTCCACGATACAAATCATAACAACAAAATATAATTAAATAGATATAAATGTAATTGTGTGATCATTACATTTACACAAATTTTTGTCAAAACGAGATAAGTACGTTAACATTTTCTATATTGCTGTCCTTCGCTAAATATCACTTTTTTCTCCCGATTTTTTTACCAGAGATCGTAATAGTATATGCCAAAAATACAGTATGGCAAAAACAGTGTAAGTTGAGTTATGTCGATAAATACAATGAAGAAAATAATATCAGAGTCACAAGCTAAACAGTTTCTTGTTTGTTCTTTTTTTTTGTGAATCGAAGTTAAAAATAAAATTTCCTTTGCCCAATTTGTAATTTAATTCAAATTTTGTAATTCTTTTTACATTTTCCGAGAATGAAGTATATTTTGAGAGTCCAATGGACGAGACATATATCAACATTCATGTCCTAAATTTAATCCCTGATTTTGCATATAACACTTTAAATATTCTGTCTTCCTAAAAATGTAAGAATTGAGGCATTGCGAACAAAAACGAACTAATAGGCTGCGCTAATCATAGTAACTAGAAACAATTAATTCTTTTACAACGTAAGTTAGTTCGTTTTTGCTCTCAATGCCACAGTTCGGACCTATACTCGTTTGCCCGCCCACCAGAGGTCTACCTAATCTTTTAGGTCAAAGGATATCTGAACCAATAATTGAAATAGGTATGTCAAATTTCACATAGTATGCAAATAATTGTTGCCTATAAATAAGTGGTTCAATGTGTCGTAACGCAAAGCACAATCTTCAATTTCTCATCATTTCATGTGTCAGTACTTAGTTTTAAGCCAAAATTATGATATAAATAAAAAACATTTCATGCAAAGGAATTTTATGTGATAAAATCCATACCCACATGAAAGCATGAGCATAATCAAGTAATGATTATCATATCATTTTATCGTTAATTGGTTGTAATCTCTAGAATTTTATAATTACTTTTATATCAGAACTGTCTTTACGTTCATGCAAGCTTTCATTCATAAATGTTTGATTGATTTAACTGGTTATCACTTTAAATAAAAACATCGTTTCACCAATGTTATGATTACATTCGCACAAAAATTTATGGGGAAATATTCCATTTACACATCATTTATACATACAGGGCGTTTCGGCATACGTATTATAAGCCGATATCTACGAATCTATTAATAGCATCGAGATGATTTTTCTCTTAAACTTTATCGAATGAAGGGGCTTTTTCTAAACAAAAATATCTGGCCTCACTCGAAGTGTACGAAACGGAGAGTAACTTCAATTTTTTAATTGAAATGTGTGGCCAATTTTTGAATATAATTGAATACTTTGTCTTTATTCTTGCCACTTCAGCTTTTGCAGAGAATATTGTTTCTATAATAAATATGAAGTGCGGGAAGAAAGAAACAGAGCCAGTCTATCTCTCGTTAAAAATGAGCTCCTCGTATATGTTAATCAGGACTTTCAGTGCAATCAAACCATTGACATATTAATTAAAGACAATAAATTAATTAATAATACAAAATGCAAAAAAAAAAATAAGATGTGCTTTCCTCTGCAAGGTACTATATTTTTTCACAATGTACTATATTTTTTATCACATTCGGCGGTAAATTATTATATTTTCCTAAAGAAAGTTGGCAACCCTAGTCTCAGGCCCCTTAAAGCTAGCATCGAGTTAACTCATAATCATCATCAGCCCTGCCTTATAAGCACGCGTACTATGTATGACTTATGACAACTAGTGGCCGTAGGGTGGGGGAACCGCCCACAGCGCGCCGTTGCTCTTCTTGGCTTTGCTCGTGAACAAGGTTGCCAGGGAATTCTCTACGCGTGGAGAAGACATGACGTACACATAGACCTTCTTGTGCACGCCATGCGTGAATGTGGTAGATACGTCATCGCGTCACCAACGCAAATATGTATACCATTATTACTTTAGGTTTAGGTGCTTCCCCTTTACCTACTCTGTAGTCCGTACTACATCATGTGGTGTCTGCGCCTCCATTAACTTCCTACGTATGGCAACCCTGCTCATGAGCAATCGAGAGCGGAGAGCGCTCTCGCCAGCCACAGTCTAATTGAACAGGCCTGATCTATGGAATTTAGAACTGATTCGAGTTACAATTAATCAAAAGCAGCCCAAATGAGGGATATTGTTCTGACTGGCCCCAGTAGCCCATTAACACGAGGTTTGAAGGAAGGGTTGGCGAGGGGGTGTGGACCCTAAATCTAAAATTTTAGCTCCGGGTATTTATTAGTTTGCGAAGTATGAACTCTCATCCATTCCTCATTTCACAAACTCACTCTCTGCCCTTCGGTGTCAAATTAGCAGAGTGGTAAAAGATCGTTTTCGATATATTTTTATTCAAATTGATGAGTGAACATTTACATCTTAGATTTTTCACAACTTTCGCATGAAATAAAACGATGTACAGGACATACTGCTTGATACAAAACTCACAAATAACAGAACAGTATAGCTTATTACGGGAAAACTGTGTCAAATTGACACGAGGGACCGATGAGGATTAATAAAAAATGATTGTTAATTTTTCCATTTTCTTACTGCATATACACGTTGTAATGAGTAAAAGTACACAGTGACTTTCTCCAAAAACAACTACGAATCATCCCAAACTGTCGCATCGCAACGCAAGATTCATCATCCTTTGAGTCATGTCCAAAGGGCAAGTTGGCCCTTACGTACCCACCTATCTCGACGATATATAAGCTTGTCTCCCTTGACCAAGAGTCAGTCCTTGTATTAGTCCTAATGCCGAAACACTCTCGAATGCTTTTTGTAAAACGGTTACCGAGGTTACCACGCATGTTCCGAGTACATTGTGTACGAACCTTATAATAATTATATTAAGGACTGAAGTTAGTGAACATATTAGTAATCTCTTATATTTACTAAACTTCTTCACAACAACATAACTGCGCAACCCTTCTAACAGAGGGGGCTTCCCCTCTCCCCCTCCAACCTGCCAACAAACCTACTCCCGGCTGTAGTTCCGAATATTAGTATATGTACATATATACATATTGTATAGTTCAGCCGGCAAGTAGCCGGCAACACCAGAACAATCGTCGAGTCGCCGAAATATCAAAACCCTAAGAATACCGAGGCCGATGTCGCTATTGGGATCATCGGTTATTCGGCACTTTGACGACGACTACTACAACGAAAGCAGTTGACTATTAGCATCTGTATAGGCAAACTGCAATGTATTGTACTGAAAGTTTTTTATTAATATTTCGGAATCTAATAAAGTTGCAATTTTAGATTTAAGGTCCACATACCCTCCCCACCCCTCCTCTCGAACATCGTGGCGATCAGTCACTGGGGCCCAGTGATGCCAAAATGAGGACCCGTCCTCATTCTGGCATCACTGCTGGGGCCATTCGGAACTACAGCCCAAATGGGATTGTGTTTGGACTCATTTTCATCGGAAAAATATTGTCCATCCCTTAGTAGCACTATCATGAAGATCTGATAGAAAATACAGCAACCCAAATTTTGTCCCCACAGGAGCTATCGGTCATAAAGACCTGGCTAATTTGACGTAGTATTTTGCCAATCGTCACGTTACTTAAAGTATCAATACATATCGATTTTCAAATGATATCGGGCCACTGGATTTGATTTCTCTCCAGCTGACGTAGGATCATAAACATTTATTATGTGCGTCTGTCTATCTTCACGTGCCTAATACTTACTCGCGCTGTCGCGGTATCTTATCTTTGGCCCGATCCCGACTTGTATTTCGTCGACACGTTAAGTTTGCAGTCTACCACCGGCTCCAAGGCAAGGCAAAGGAGAAGAAAGATCCGTGCGGTGCTCTCGTGATTCCTAAAGGAAGTTCTCGAAGCGGAAGGTCGATGATGATCGACATAAATTCACATGGCGAAACTGACAGAGGTTGGGCGTGGATGATTGTCGCCGCCGTAACGATCATTAACGTAAGCTTCCTTAACTTTCTTTCTTCTACCAGCATCAATGACGTCCGCGTATTTTATTAGCTGCTTATCAAGATACAATATCGGGATCTGCGCGGTTTATTTTTAAGAAGATATCACTAATTCCATGAGCATGTGTTTCACACTTAACTTTTTACGTAGCGCAACAGGAATGAAATAATATTTCAATTAACGTATTAAAATTTATCTTAGCTATGACTTCATTTTATGTATAATATGTTACTTATTGTATTATTGTCCGTGCTTCTATGCACAGACCAAATCAAATATATGTGAAACATCTATTGGTAGGAAAATAGCTTAACTGTAAGATACCTATGTACTTCTGATTTAAAATGAACGGTTATTTGAATCCAATTTGTAAACCTTGTATGTATTTAAAATTTGTTTAATTCCTTCTCGATGATGAAAGTGAATTTTCAAAAAGAGAAGGAATCTTCTTTATATATAGTACTTGCCTTTCAAAAATCTGTAAAAATTACACATTAATAAATATACAAAGATGCTAAAACTGTACAAATATAAATGTGATACCTTGATAAGTTGAATATGAAATCGACATTTTTAATGTTTTTGAATTTTTTGAAATTCGGTTTTGCAGCTGCAAATTCTGAAATAATTCACAGATATGTACACCAATAGGTAGAATGTCTCTGATTTTTTTAATAAGTTTCTATGCAATGGAACAAAAGTAATGGAGTCTAAACTGTAAATTACGTTTCACCCCGCAAATATGCTAGTAGGTAGTAGGGATATCGGGTTGACACTTGGCAGAAATAGTATTTTTTTGAGGAACCTATCGATTGCTGTACACTAAGATCAATTTGGTTTGGGGGCACTTTTCACTATGCTTACTCGGTTAGATCCTTTGTATTCGATCTTCTGATATACCTACATACACCTTTTGACGAATAAAAATTAATGGGTCGATTATTTATAACAAAATCATATATGTATACATTAGGGTTGCCACTCGTACTTTAAAATAAAGTATCTTACGTTATTGCACATGAATGTACCTACTTTCCACTTTTGAATAACAATAAAATATGCGAGAATACTTTATTTCACGATTAATGATATTATGTGAAACGTAACTCAATATTATTGTACGTATGTAGTTGCTAACGTACACAAACCACGATCATCTCAAAGTCATTTCTTATCTTCTGTCTGTTCCTTCCACCTCAGAATTCACTGAGAAAGTTTTCTCTGCCATGAATGTGAATTGATGGGATGAGAGAAACGAAGCCACTTTTAGGTTTTTCGAGCGTACTTTTTTTTATACCCCACGAAAGCTAATTTACGTTATTTTCCTGTAAAAGAGGTGGCAATTCTAGTATACATAGAATTTCTAATTCTAATCAAAATGTTTAATCATTCATATTTCTCCAATTTATATAGTTTAAAATATACATTATATTTTCAGTATAAAATTAATAATTACATGCATATCCAAAAATAGTTTAAGGTGAAGGTATCAACTTTCAACACGTATGACACTCATTAAAACAACCAGCAAGCTCTGATAGTCGATATCGAAATCAATGTTTAGTATTATTTTAACAAGTACCAAGTCATGTGTCAAATATGTATCGTGAACTCAGAAACATTTCAAGTTCGTTAGTCTAATATATTAATATACAGTCGTATTTGATTTTGTAAATGTATATAAGTTATAAAACGAAGTATTTCGGTTGCTTTCCGTTCATTGTTCAACGCTATTTGAGGATTTCCGGAAATATTGAATTTGTTTTAGCTTCATCGTAAAGAAGGACACTCAGAAGGTGTTTACATAACCGTGGCGAGGACTTGACACGTGTTAGGATTTTTTTAATATAAAATATTCTTGGGTCGATTTGCAGTGGCCGATTCTGAGACGATGAGGAATTACTTGACTTCTTCGGTCTTTGAAATATAGTTGTGGATTTCCAAATACATACATAGATCCTCTCTAACGTCAGAAAGTTGTTGTGGTCTCGATGGGATCCATTTGATGTTCCAGTATTCTTTGTGATTCTCTTATGTAGATATTTTCTTATATTTTTATGAGAGACTGTGAGGGGTTTCGTAAAGGCCTTTTGTATCTTCTTTGAAACAGTTACTACGTAGAAACACGTGTGTGCAGCTAATCATTTATAAAACAAAAATATTATTTCAGCTGGCGATACTTCCGATACAACAATGTTTCGGCCTGATCTTTGCGGAACGTTTCATGTCACTTGGTATCACAGCCACACAAATATCCTTAATTCTTCACTTGAATGGAACAATAACGTGCAGTCTGGGTCTGATAAGCGGCCCAATGATGAAGAGATTCACATTTCGAAAGGTTGCCTTCTGTGGAGGTTTGATTATTGCCATTGGTATCTACATGACTGCCTTCGCTGTCTCTCTTCCTTCAATTATTATCACATACTGTGTTATCATTGGTGAGTAATTCATATCTTTGTTTTGACTTTGTTCCTTGCAGAGGAACTTTACTGTCATAGCGCATCTGGAATTTACACGTGTGACCTTGCAGAACGAAACTGTACAGTGAAACGTTCTATCATTGCAATAATTTATAATAAAATAGAATAGTATCGCACATTTTTGTTCCATTGAATTTAATACTTATTTATTTATCGGATAAAACTTTTCACTCACATGACAGTGTATATTGTTTACAGTTAGCATGAAAATTTCTATTGTTCGTACGTGTATGACAGTAATTAAAAAAATCAAAGAGGCATAATAAATGTTTGAAAGATTCGATATTGTGATGGAATTTACATTAAATAGTTTATTGATATTTTCTAAAATTTCTTAAAAATACGTCAATAATTTCCCCATTAAGTTCAGTTCTCACTTATAATTTTTAACCATTATCAAAAACTGAATTTGTGACGCATATCTCACACATATGCATATACTGAATTTTCTCTCATATAATATCGTATATGTGTATTTGAAATAATAACCTTCTGTATTATTTTCAAGATGTGATTTTACAAATACAAAATAAAGTGCATTTAGAATGAATGTTGAAATAAGAATAATGTTTGATTTATTCGATAATAAGTAATAACAAATGAAATCAGATTAAAATGAAATCAGGAAACGAATTACACACAACTCTATTAAATTTTATAAAACTTATTAATCCATTATTCTAAAATTTTGAAAGTAAACCTACATCGATTTTACTATTTCGCCAAATCGTTTGTCAAGTGTTATAGAGTATAAAATTGAACACAATTAGTGACTTTAAATTATGATTTGTAGGTATTGGTCAGGGAATCACATTTCCAGCAACGAGCCTAGCCCTCAATACGTACTTCCGAAAGAAACGGAATATAGCGATGGGGTTGTCAGTGACTTTAACTGGTTTAGGTCCCATTCTAATGCCTCTTGTAGTAGCAAACCTATTAGAGGAATATGGAACTATCGGGACCCTCTTAATTGTTGCTGGCATCGCAATCCATTCATTTATTGGGGCGTCGTTGTTACGGCCGTTTAAAGAAAAAGAAGTGAGTTAAAAGAATTTAAAACGCAGTCATTACTAAGAAGACACTGAACAAATTGCGAAATATTTCAAATCAAGCTAAATCGTTATTGTTATCTGACATTGTATTCTACTAAACTAAACAATTCTGAAAATTGTAAATAGTGAATTATGTAATAGAAGCATTTAAAATATTTAGACAATTTTGGTAGCTACTACAAATTAATGTTTATTTCAAAACCGGAAACAGTATAATAAAACCCACTTGTTTCCAAATATCGAACATTCGAGAGTTTAAAATTACTTAAGCTTTTTTGTCTAAGTAAAGCTGATTTATATTTTTCCAAATTTCTGTAATCACACAACTTATACAATAGTATGATTAAGTTCATTTCATTATAGCATATATAGACCAGACTATTAAAATGACTTTTAATGAGGCCTATTAGAATTAAATCTATGAATGGAAGGTGAAGTTCATTTTAATCTTCCAGTAGAATCACTCTAGTTCTGTGTCTTCTTAAAACAGCAGAGAAAAAGCATTGATTAACGTTCACCGCTAGATTTGATTTCTAATAGATAACAAGTATAACAAAGGGCAATGACATCAAGGCATCTTCCGCAGAACGCAACGGTGGCAGCACTGTGAACGGAACCGAAGAATTGAAAATTGAAGATGAGACTGATCTTAAAAATGGTGGCGCTAGTTGTTTATTATTGAACGAACAAGTGGAAGGAGAAATGAAAAAATCTGAGAGATCTTCATTGCATGACATGGCTGTTGAAAACGTGAAAGAAGGGAAACAGACGATCCTGTCCAAAATTTCTGAGAATTTAGATCTCGAACTTCTAAAGGACAGTCGTTACGTTGCGGTTATATTAGGTAAGTTAATAATTCCTTTAAATTTCTCCAGGCAACATTCAGTTTTCAGTTAAAAATTTGTATTTTGTAGTACATGCATTTGCTGATACTGTTTTATCATAAAATTATACGTAAAGAAGTTTTATTGCATAATCAATACTATACGTTCTGCTGTAATCTATAGGTACACTAACATCGCGAGTACATTGGACGGTAACAAAATGCTACCGATCTCAAAATTCCACAATCAATTATACAATTTAAAATTTAAAAACTAGAAAAATCTTGTAACGATTCACTTTATAATTTTATCAATAATGTCGAGATCTCCTAGCCGATTTTATAAAGAATAGTGTTAAAAATGATAATAAACTACATAGATTATCTATATTTATTTAGAGTTATGGTAAATCACTTAACAAATATGAATCATGAAATATGTGTAGGTTTGTGATTTTTCATTATTTCGATATGTAGAATCACCCTTCAAAAAATATAGCACCTTGCATGTAACACTTTTGAGGTGTCATTTAATCATTTACATTAACATTTTGATAAATTACAAGGTTCACACAACAAATTTTAAGCATTCAATTTTACTACTATAGTTTTACATATACATAAACAGTATGTATTATTAGAGAAACTTTATAATCCATTTAATTTGTTTTCTTACTTATATATGTTTAAATTTATTAGTTTGTGACTAATATTTCGTTTGTAACAGGTATGGCAGTGTCCTTTGTCGCCGAAACAAATTTTAACGCGATGATTCCTTTCGTCCTTACCGAGCTCTCAGGACTCGACAGAACTACGATCGCGACTGTGATGTCGATTCAAGCCTTTTCAGACATTACTGGACGCCTGTGTGTACCACTTTTGGCGCATAAAGCTGGCTGGACGTCCAGGAGTCTTTACATAATATCCTTGATAGGATCCACTATCGGAAGGACTAGTACGTACAGCAACGTAAAATATTCGAAAATGAGAAATCTTGCCCTTCCTGGCAACGAATGTACAATCTGCTGGGTGGGTTGATTTCAAATTACGGTAATTTATGTAAATTCAGTGAATATGAATGGCATTCAATGTTCTGAATCATTTACGAATATAATCTTATTTCGCAACACGATGCAGTGACATCGTTCCAACAGATTTTTCTTTATATTGGATTGTATACACACCCCATAAATTCATGTGTACTTTCGCATCATGCAAGTTAGGATTCTTCCCAGAATTACTAGAACTTGTGGAGCAAATCTATTCAAATAGCAGAGACACGAAATAATAGTTATTTTAAAAAAAATTTGGAAGAATATCATTAAATAAAAATTAATTTTTATTTAAATGAAAGACAGTCATCGCTGAATTTGCGAGAAATTTTTCAAACAATAAAATGATTTAAAAAAAAGTCATGTCGTAACTGTTCTGATTAGGAATAACAGTTAGAAATAATTAAATTATTGATTTTACTACATTAATGCTCTACTACATTATTATTTTCTACTGCAAAGTTTTATATTCTGTGAGTTGGAAGGTAAACGATTAATATATATAAAATATGGATACATACATACGGTTAGTCTATTTTCAAGTTTCATATGATCTTCAGTAAAATAGATTTTCTTTTCAAATGATACTTGATAAGCACGAATGTCCTGTGCATACGACAGTCAAAACTAACATTGAATCAGATTGCAAAGTTCAGTTTGACTCGCGGAACTACACATGTACTATCTAAATGAAAGCTAAGTGTATCGAACAATAATCAGTTCTAGTATCTATTATCAGATTTAGCGTCATCAATAGTAGATACTATCGATATCCGTCTGCTATAAATTTACACAATGGACTCGTTTGTTAAAAATGTAGGATGTACATTCAGCATCTTTAATAGTTTTAACTTCTTAAAGAATTTATTTTGAGCTACTCACACCGAGATAAACAACTTCTACTTGAAACTGCATGGACAGCTAACAATAAGTAAATGGGAGGAAGCTAAGCAGGATGCGCTTCGTTAAAATGCTGAAATGACATTGACCAAAATGAGAGAATTAAATGAATCTTATCTTTTATTTATTGTACTTTTAGCTCGTTGCTGCAAGTGATCACACTTCCTTTTTAGAGGGCTCCAAAATTGTTTAGACATGAAAAATGTTGATGCAATCACGGAGTCAAAATGTATGACAAGTATCTTTGTGAAGTGTATTTTAAGGTACATATTTGGGAATTCCATCGAAAGTAGGCATGAACTCGTGGATTGACAATTAGTTTGATTACAATGGAAATATTATAAATTATCTCAATATGGAATCCTGTAGTGATTGAATGAAACAGTATCTACATTACACATCAATTAATTATAAATAATTAATTGCAAAATGTCCATTCACATTCATTGCTATCAACTATAAATTATGGTTATCAGCCAAATTTGGTATTTTTTGCTTTTCTATATTAAGATATCTTGCATTCAATAAATTAATGATAAATACGACTTGTGCAACAACTTCAGAATCAAATGAAAAAAATTATTAATCATTCTATAGTCATTAATTGCATTTTGTGTCCGAACATCAAACGGTTTTTGCTTATTTCAGTACTAACTACGTGGGGGGACACCTACGCTATTGTAATCTTCGTTGCGCTGATTATTGGCGTGGCGAAAGGGACGAAAGCTGTTTTTCAAGCTTTGATAATTCCGGATTACGTTCCCCTAGAGAGATTACCGGCTGCCTCTGGAATGCAAATGGTGTGCAACGGTGTGCTATCTATCGTTATCGGCCCGATTATAGGTAAGTGGTTGTGCCACTTAATCATATTTAATAAATTTTCATCTCCAATGAAAATTCAAAGGAGTTTTAATATACAGGCTGCTTCTATTAACGTGGCCATGTACAACGCTATAACACCGTGAATGGAATAGGCGTGTTTTCACACCCAGACAACTCTATCCGGTGCTTAGAGATGAATTTGCAATACTGTATTCACTTAGCTTCTAATTTGCAACTTCTGCATGATAGAGAAGTGACTTACAAACCGTACCTTGAAAAAATAATTTTTGTAGTGCACAAATTTCATTATTTTCTTTCACATAATTATGAACATAATTACTAATGCAGCTGCAATATAATTAATCTCTAATCGTTTTTCAGTTAACTGATAGAGTTTTATCGAATAATATGCTAAACACTTGCCTTAAAGAACGTTAGTGTAACAATTATTTGATTACTAACTTATTTATTAATTTTATTTATCGCAGTTTTTTTATATTTCAGGTCTAGTACACGATCTGATGAACAGTTACGTCAGTGCGCTTCATTTCACTTCGATTCTAAGTCTCTCTTGCGTTTGTCTGTGGTATATTGGAGGACTTTGGAGGTTTAATAAAGCCACTACAGATCTTAATGAAAATAGAGAAACAACGGAAGTACAAGAAATTGGTGCTTAAGTACTTCTTGTACTTTGACTGACTGCGAAGTTTTTTCTAAAAGAGAAGCATAAACACTATAGAGAAATACAAAAGCGCATGTACATAAAACTATGGGAGGATTGGTATAGATTACAAATTATCGAATATATAATATAAATAAACTTTTTATAACTACTCTATGCAAGTTATATTTTGGTATAAATTTATGAATTTATAGAAAAAACCTTGCTCGCCTACATGCATGTGGTTACTCGAAAATTCTGATTTTTTCTAAACTTTGCTGTTTTGTAAAAGAATCTGTCAATACCGGGCTTTATATTCTGTTGGAATATATCTGTAATAGCCTAATAGCCACAATGTTTTTTCCAGTGTTTTTCAGGACAAAAGTATGTAAAATAAAATTGAAAGTAGAAACATATGAATGTACCAAAACTACTCGAAAACGTGTTACATTGACAAGAGTCAAATGAATCCATATGATAAATCATGACTGATTATATGCGTGCTCATAATTGCTTGTAGAATACGTAATATGTGCATAAACTTTCTATATGCACAGCTTTTAAAAGAATTTGAATTTTCAAGTAATCAAAGTACTTTAACGAATAACAATCGAAGCTACGAACATGTCAATGAAAAAGTAAATTCGGGTGATAATAAATATTTTTATTGAAAAACTACACGTATAACAATAGTATTATAATATTAAGAATCGAACGTTAAATGGTGATATTGTGTACTCCTTGAATAACGAAAATCTTAAGTATATAATAATATTTATAAAATTGTTAAGTATGATTTCGTAACATAGGTGCATTTTTTATAGTGATATATCATTTATACTTATATATACATATATGTATAGCGAATTGTATTATTTTGTTATAAAACTGTGCACGATAATATAGACCAAAATGAGAATACTAAAAGATAAGTTTTCTAACTTACCTGTTTATTATTTTATTTACCTCTTTAACCATGATTTCAAATTATGGTAAGTATGATGCTATTTCTACTTATTCAAATTATTCTGAGGTGGTGTGCTGATTGGTATGAAACCAGCGCAGGCAGTAGCGGGAGCTGTGCAGATCGGTTGCAAATCTGTGGGGGCATAGGTCTACTCTTATAAGGAATGGTATATAGTCAGCCTCCTTCTTTTCTTAACGTTCTCGCTCTCTTTCACGCTACGCCATGAAGGCTCATTGAAGGGGGCCGATTTCCCCTCGATCGCTGTTCGCGAAACAACTTCAGATCGGCCAAAGTATCTAACCCCGACCTTAGATAGTGTGGTAGCTTTAACACTTATATATTTATTTATTAAACAAATCTCTTGTAGCCTGGTATGGCTTAACTTTGACACTATATATGGAGGGTTCAGAAGCCAAATAGTTTAATACCATTAACATTAAAACCGAGATTCACACTGTTTGTCTTCTGAATAGTTTTGCCTACTTAGTAGTTCCGTGGTCAATATAAGACAATATAAATATCGCAATTTATTACTTATGTATGAAAGTAGTGACTTAATTGATTTATCAACTGAAAGTTTTAACAATAAAGAGGATTTTGGACTAAATAGCTCATTTTCTGGGAAAGTTGGACTTACGCTGATTGAACCCTCAACTTGTGTAAATCAGAACCGGTCAACCTAATTGGTCACGTCAAGACTCACGAGTCATGAGCATCTGCGGCTCGCACTTCTCATCCCGAGTTACCCCCACTGTAGGGCTCAAGTTAACGCGCCACCACTCGCGTCTTCCCGCTTCGACTCTCGCGAGTTAATATAATTCCATAGTGGGGGTAACTCAGGAGGAGAGTGCGAGCCGCCGATGCTCGTGACTCGCGAGCAACCAGTTGCCCAGCTCTGCTTTAGATACACCGTGTAGTTTAAATCTGCAAATGGTAGCAACTATTTTAAAAACCTTTTTCGATATCGAGTTCCTCGTAACTATTACTTACGTTCTTTTATTTATCTATAGTTTTACACAATTTATGCGACACCAGTGATCGTTGTTGTCAGACATCGATAATAGCGCAGGCCGCGTTTGCGTGTGCGTGTATGACGAACATTTTTTTTCTACTTCTGAGTGAAGATGCAAGAACCAGTACTAGGGTTCGCCGGTTACCGCGGCAAACTGGTATTTTGCGAACAGGTAATCGTGCAAAACGATGCTCCAATAATTCAATGCTATCCACCTAACGGAATGGCAAAGTATAATATGATTACCTTAAGGCTATCGACAGGATTAAACACACTTCCCGGTCAAATCACGCGACAACATAGATGACTTTTATGATTTTTTTCTAGACTGTCTGGGTCTGAAATCACTCCTGCCGCTGATATGCATTACATGCCGCACCATAGTAAAAAAAACAGGCCTGGACTATCGCCACGATCACTTTAGACAGGATCATCCAACATGAAAACCCAAAGATATTCCTTAAATACACATGTGTGGTTATCACGCTACCCTCAGGCAGTGTTAGGAAACAGCTGGGAGATGATTGCCATATGTTATAGAAATGTTTCGTAAAATAAAATAAAGGGTATAAAAATTCGCAATAGAGAGTAGTGTAGAAATCACTGTAATCACGAACAGAATCCCTTGTGAAAAAATTAAAAAATTTAAAAAACCCGATTGCCTAAAAAGCAAACTAAAATGACAAAAACAGGACTAAATGTATTTACCCCTTAAGACAGAATTTATTTATACATGGTATAAAAGTACAGCCTACAAGTTGCTTCATATTATTTATCATAAATAGATTAATCATAAGATGATAATTTAAATGAACCCAATTGCATGCAGTCGGAGGCCTGCTGTATAGGCATGAATTTCAATTGATGATGTCCACCTCTTTATGTTACCAGCTTGAACCACTTTCTTTAGTCTACATTTGATTCCGATGTCACCGATTTTTTTAGAGAAAAAGAAATGATGATGATGACGACTTAAGAATCACTGCAATGGAAGGATTTATTCCATCACGAGCATTCTAATGGGAAACGAAGCTATTGAAAATACTATTTTGAGATTATTTTGAAAGATTTTGCGATACATGTGTGAGGTAGAAGAGCACCCACGGATTTAAGGCCTAATAAATAAGATTAAGCAACTTGTAAGCAGTACTTTTATCATAAGTATAAATAAATACCTACATTTCGTCTTGTTTTTGTAATTTTAGTTTTTAAAATTTTTATTTTTTTTTACATTTTACTTCTTCTATTTCTATCTCACATTTTTATATACCGATACGTATAAGTAGATACTATAAGAGTCATAAAAAATTAAAATCAGCGTTGATACATGAAAAATAGCGGCTAGCATTCGCCAAATTCTATGGGTCGTGACGATATACATCCTATGTCATTTGCAAGGCCAAGACAATTCTAAAGATATTTCATTTGTCCAAATTGGTGTATCCGTACAGGCTCTGGAGCCAAAAATCTGGACATATATACCACAATATAAACACAATACCCTCCTTGGTGTACCGCAGTCGGGTAAAATGGAGAAAGCAACATGGAACGCAAGCATACATAGGTATGTACTTACATACGTAAACACTTACACTTAATTTCCTGGTGCTTTCACGGAATTCAGGGTGTGAACCTTACTGTTATATAAACGTCTAGTTGCTTAATAATCTATTGCAAGTGACTTACTAATAACGCTTTACTTATTAGCAGTACAAAGTTTGCGCTCTAACAGTAATATTAAAGAAAACGCTTTTAAGGACGAGTTGAAATTTTCTTCCCTCTTGCTAGACCTTACAGAAGTAGTAAAAATATAATCGCTGATAAAGAATTTGTACATGTTATAATTATATGATGTTGAATCGGAGGACAGTTAAGTGCACTCGTTGTGTTACAAAGATATTATTGATTTAAAACCCGTGCGGTACACAGCACTGACTGCAGCTGCTGAGCCCGCCAACGGCAGTGTATCAGCTGATCGAAAAATTGCCACATGCAGAGGAATCAGCAAGATATTCGTAGATATCGTAGAACCTGATGTTTTTTGTAGATGTGTCTTATTTTTTTTTCGTAATTTTGTGTATAAAAGTACTATCAAAAGATGTTGAAGAAATGAGTTCATCACAAGACATTTCAATTTCCGAATCAGAGCGGGTGCTCTGTTTACACTTCTTGTAACATCCATTAAGGGAGAAAAGTAGTCTAAACCAGGGTTGCTCAGACTGTTCTAAATAATAATGTTTCTTGCGGAAAGTACGAGTATTGTAAGAAAATATGTACAGTTTAATGTACCTAAACTATTGCGGCGGTGAATAAGCGTGAGTGGAGATGAATATAAGTGTGTAATGGAGATCATCAAAAAAACTTGAATTTGTATGTAAACCAAGTCTATTTTATAGCTGTATGGATGAAATTCTTTCACCTGAAGGACAGAGTTCCTTGGCAAATGAATAGACGTCCCACGAAAAAGTCGAAGTACCTCAAAAAATACATACAGACTTTTTAATTCAGTTAAATTTAAAAATCTGTGTACATGCTTCGTTTTAAATAACTCAATTCGAGCAAAATTCTGTTTCACTTTTTATATTTATCTTCAAACGTCACCTACTCGGGAAAGATGAATTTTAACAATAAACATATTCTTTTCTTTCATTATGGATTTTATTGCTTAGGAAATATATTTTCAGTCATAGGCAGTACAGTTTTTATTTGACAAGCATATTATCGTACTCATGCCCCCAATATTTACTGACATAATAAGTGTTTCGTGACCCAGAAAGGTTGGTAAACATTCGTGTAAATGAAAGTTCATCCCAATAACGGTTAACTCTGATTGCAACTTCTTGTTGTAACGTTACAAATGACCTTGTATTTGCAAGTAATCGCATTGCGACTGAATAGGTTTTGATTTCGTTATCACGACGCGTATAAGCCACGTAACGAAAGCGTTGCATCTTTTGTCGCATAGGTATGTACCTATTCTATATATCAACGCATTTTTGCCTGCAGCAGGTTGCCTTCGTACAAAAGCAGAAAACCTCAGTGAAAGAGGCTCCGATGACAGTGGTTTCGGGGTTAGTGGAGCACGCGGAAAGTTTCGTTATAAGCGTTAAAAAGCATTTACGATCATGCCCATCCCCACTTTCTTTTCCTTTTGTAAATAAAGCTGGAACGGGAGTGGCAGAAAAATAAAAGAGCCTTTCCCCCAAATATTATCTGGATTATTAATTATATACCTACAAAATTTGAGACTAAAGCATTATTGAATACTTTAGGTCATTCTTGGTGTCGAAACTAACAAATAATACAATAAATGGGACAGAAAATATACACACATATAAAAAATATTTCTCATAACCATGAATGAAACGATAAAACATTCACAGATTATTACGATATGAACATATCTGTAAAAAGAAAATCTTCTCCAAGTCATTTTGTCTTCAAAAATTGCTCACAGCAACGTTAACCGATTTTTATGAAATTTTAGGCATGTATACAACTTACTTAAATCTACAAACGGGTTTTTTGAATTTTAATTACCGGCTGAGAAAAAAAAATTGGAAAAACGACCTTTACTATTTTTTTTTTGCTATCCCGACTAATTGCAATTTTTTTCAAAACGAGGAAACACTCCACTTAACAAACTAATCCTTCTAGCTTCTCAAAAAAGCTCAAGCCGCTTGGACCAATATTACAAATGTTATGCGATTTTAAAGCGTGTACGATTATGGGTGTGAGCCACTGTATAACAGTTTTCACAAAACACAGAAATGAATCGCCAATTTTACTTCGAACAGATACAACTATCTTCCTCCTCCGACAGGCGTCCGTGCAACTGCACTAGAAATTTTATGCACGTAACGTATCAAGCGTTTCAGTACACGTAAACAGACCCGTAACATAGAAACGAACCATGCAATTACGCGCAACGTTACAAAAAACCCCAAGTTGATACGAAGTGAAACGTTTGAACGATAATAAAGAATAATAAAGCATCCAGCTAAAAGACTCGCGGCTCACGAATCCGCGATGCGCCTATATTGCACGCGATTCATACACTTCTCAAGCTATAAACACAACGATCAGAGAAAGAAAAGAGAACCCCGATGAGATTATAACACATGAACGCTACCAAGGATCCGACGCAATGACTGGTTTACAGGAGGGAAAAAAGACGCGAACGGTAATGAGTCGACCTTTTAGCGATGCTACATTCCGCGGCGAGTTACATTCATCCGGAGGCAAGATTATTTTACCCGGGGATAGTTGGTGTCGCATGCGTACCCTTCACCACCTTTCTTCTAATTGACCAAGGAAGAAATCCGTTGCACCAGCAGCTCGTAGGGCCCTTGCTACGTCACTGTGGGGCCCCCGTGACACACATCAATGGGTCCAAATGTAACGGTACCGGCAACAGTGACCTACTCTTCAGCCGCGGTGTACTCTCTCTGCCCCTTTCTTTCAGCGTCGCCCCTCTTGCTCCCTCTTGGTTCTCGGTCAAGCGAGCGTCGAACGCGCACGGACTCCGCGGGGCATGTACTTTTACCAGCGGGGCCCGTTCGCGCCGCGTGCGCCGCCGTCTGATTACAGCCAGTAATGAAAGCGTCCTTCTCGCGCGTGGAGGTGCTGTCATGTAGCCGCGAACGTACGTCTTGTCGTCGTCCTTTTTGCGGTAGCAATCGGCCTGTCAGTGAAAACGATACGCAACCGGACTACGAGTGTGATCGCCGACGTGCCTGGGCCGCCGGTCCAAATCTCCGAGACAACGTCAAACACGAGTTATGAATGTAATCGTGATTCTCGTCCTCCAGGTGAGCGCTCTTTTCCGCTAGCTTGGTCGCTTTTAGAGGTGTTTATCGAAGATCATACGGTATTTAGGTTTGAATTCTCGCTATTCATTGTTCAGTGTCCGTGCTAGTGGGTACCAGTGTTTACTATTCTAGAGATTATTACTGTAGAAAATTTAAAAAGCCGCTTCTTCTAAAATGTTTGTGAAGATTGCTAGAATTGGGAGGCTTGTTTTCGCGGGACAGTTCTTCTTCGGTTCTATAATTATAGTATGTCAATCAATGTTTGAAAATATTACGAGAAGTATATATTATATAAATGTTTATTCATGGTAGTTTAAGTTACAATCACTGGGTACTATAAGTCGTTTGATGAATGGTGGAAAAATTTATTTTGATTTTTGAATCATCATTTATGTTTTTTATGAACATTTTGTTAAGATAAAAATAAATCAGTAGGTTGTTATTGCGAAAGGAAAAAAAAATTGAATTTCCATTATCGTGCAGTCTACGGTTAAGGCATTCAGAGCAACAACGGAGTAACCCCCACAGTAAAAAACATTGATTTATCCTATTTTGTATGATTAGAAGAGCCTATTGCAATAAATTGAAAGAGCAATTATAATTCTTACCAAAGAATAAACAAAAAATCTTTACTAAACACTGGTTGTCTTCCACACTTTGGTTCTGGCACAGTCTTTCTTCTTGTTTGATCGAACTTCGGTTGCTCGTGGGATTGAATATTTATTTGCTGCCTGACAGATGGAAAGTCTTTAATCTTTAACCTATTTCACGGGTATCTCAAGTTCTTCCAACGAATATATACGTATATGCTTCCTAATATAATTCCGGGGTATTGGATACATGAAAAACTTCGAAATGTTAAGAGAAAAGGGTAAATGTCATCGTCCGTAATTGCCCCGTACACACAGTTCGTAATTACCCCAAATGAACAGAAGTTTCAAATAAAACAAATACGAACATGTATATGTACAAAGTGATCCCGTGATTTTATTTAGAATTAAGTATCGCAACTACGAAAAAATTATACTCTGTTGGGTAGTATAGGTTTAATGCACTATAGACTCAAAATATTTGAGCGTAAAATTATGAGGAAAGCTACGAAAACATTTCACGACCATTGTCTTCGCGGTTGCGTGAAGCCTTCCGGCATGACAGTTTCCTTAATAATAAACATAGCTAATTACATCAAGCGAATTCAGCGAATATCGCGGTGTTCACTCTCGCTTATTCACAAAAAAGCAAACATTATGTATTAATATATATTAATTATTTTTTTGCAAGAACAAATTATTGCGCTGCGCAAGATTATTGCGTTGAGTTTGAAATTAAATAATAAATACTTTAAAATTAATAATTAATAAATTATAATTTCTCACTAAACTGTATTTAACGTTACAATTAGCAATTGAAATAAGTAACGCAATCTTTTACACTTCATTATAGATCAAAACTTCATCTTTTAAAGAAGTCTATCAAACTACATAAATAATAAAGTTCTGAATATTCTGCTTTTAAGCAAGACTCTCAGTAGTTCTATCACTCTCCCTAAAGACTTTTATAACCCAGTAGGAAGGTGCTTCATTCTATTTGCAAAATCGTTCGTGATGCTTTTCTTCACAAAATTACAAAAAAATCAATAACGCTGTTTTACATCCAATAATTCTTTTATACAGTAAATTGTGAGAAATTTCATAAGTATCAGCATTATTTTATGAACAACGCATTGCTATAAACAACCAAACATTTCTCATGCCCTCGCATGTATAATTTGGAAACAAGTACAAAATAAATTTTCTCAATGTACAGGTGACCACATATCAGCTTGCGAGATGTCAAGGAAGTGGTGGACCAAGTACCTTCGGATATGATGCATCCTCGGCTTGCAGTAAACCGTATTCACGTTCCGGTCGTGCACGATATACGAATCTTCCGTGTGACTTTCGTCGACAAAACTGGTGCACGATAGCCGGAAGCTCGTATCCATGGTATGCCAACATACTCAAATTTATTGATCTTTTACCATTTGACAGTTTGGTAGCTTGAACAAAGATAAAAACTGTGAATATATACTTACCGATGGAAAAAGATAGGTGCTGTTTTTATTCAAGAAAATTTTGAAATACAGTGGAAAATACTAAAGGCATGGATACAAGGCACGAATCAGAATTGAAGAATAAGAAATAATGATAACGAGTAAACTTTTATCCTCTAGGTACATATGAAAAAAAGTTTTGACTCAAATAGGAATTTGTTCGAATAACGTGGGAAATGGAATTACTCTTATTCCAGAAATAATTTATTCGTTATTTGCATCATTTGTTATCTGCATCTCAGAGTTTATTATAATATTTGCGCAAACTCTTGGCAGTCAGTCAACAGTAAAAACTGTCTATATAATCATTCACATCGTTATAAGAATAATTTTATTTTGAAATAGTGATTCCAATGGATTACTCGATTACGCGATAATAATTTATTCAATTAAGAATACCGGACAAGTATTAACCGCACAAAATGTTCGACCAACGAAGATTCATTATAATAATTATTTTAAAGAAATATTTATTCTAAATAATTTGAATAATGTCCAGCTCTGTACAAAAGTAACAAAAAATGTTCATGTAGAAGTACGCCCAGTATGACCTTTCTAAATTGCAACCTGTTTTATGTTCCAAGAATTCGGTATCAACGTACGGGTAAATATTCTTGCCGATAACTTGATAGGGCATTTCGTTCTGCCTACAAGAGTAACGGGAGCCTCCTATTGCAATGTTTTGCAAAAAAAATTTGCACGGATTGCTGAACCAAGTTCCTCTAACGATAAACGATATTACGTTGTATGTTGTTCATGCATGACGGCACTCCTCATTTCAGCCGAGAAGCTGTACGTTATTTGGATGAACAGTTTTCTGATAAACGGATAGGCTGTGCACCATGCACGCCCTATGTATCTATATGTATAGGGTGATTCAGAAGGAGTGTGAAAAATGTTGACAAATTATTCGAGAGGTTACACTGACATTGAGAGGTTTTTAGGTGTCCGCCTCCGATTGTTTTGATTTTTGGATATGTTTTAAAAGACCGAAAAATAAGATATATGTGCTTTTTTATATTGGTTCGTTTGCATATTTATCGGGTGGAACCACCCCCCAAAGTTCATAAAAAGAGGCACAAAACTTCCTATTATTAGTTTAAGGAAATTAAAGTTTTAAGTTTTTAATTCTTAAGAACAAAGATTGTAAAATTATGAATATATTAATACCATCGATTTAATGATAAATAAATGATCGATTTCACAAGTATTCAATTCATCGAAAGTCCGCTGCGGTATTTCATTCAACTCCTCGCCTGTTAAAAAATGCGTAGTATTTGAAAGTATTAGAAAGTTAATTGGCGACACGTGCACAGAAACATTATTGGATTTTCATTGTCCGGCCGTATTACCTGTGTCGTGAATTTTAAGCAACGCTCCGAATACCATGACTTATTAAAATCGTGCGTGACTGAAGTGCAACCTCATCGAGGAAGTCGTACTTTTACTCTCGGTATCAGATTACTTTGTCACTCAACATTGAGGTTCAGTGTAACTGATTTGCAGTATAATGTACTCTTAATATTTATATACTTTCAGTAATGTAATCAGAGCAAGATATAACTATTACATGAACATTTATAATAAACATTGTATCACGCTTATTTGGTGAAGTGCAAACAATGGGTTAGTACATCCAGCAAATGACTTTGTTTAATACAATGGTATATCTCCTTTAATTTCAGGCATGCAGTGCGACGTTTTGTTCAAGAAAATCAAGGATTAATGAGACGTATGTACGGAGATGAAAGACATATTAATGTACTCCGAGCAGAATTTGAGAAAAATGACATAGAGCTAAAATACGACGATTATTATCATCATTTTGCCGATGAGTACAGGTTGGTTTTTGTCATACAAATTAAGAAAGTAAATATTAGAAGTGGATTATTAATCCCGTAAATAAATTGTTCAAAATGTAGCTGTGCTTCTACAGTTTGTACGAAGCAATTAATTTTGAACACTGTTTTAGTAATGTTACACAAATAAGAATTTTAGTGGATTCAATTTTTTGATATTATTGTTAGATGTACCTACATTACCCAACTAATAAATTGAAACTTATTAGTCGTGTATACGTAGATCATAAATCAATAGTCGTTAACAATTGCCCTCAATATATTACAATATTGGAAATGTTGTTTTGAATTTTACAATTACGTATATATTTTACATTTTATAAACGTGATCCAGTAAAATTTGCTATCTCCTCTACGTTAACTCCGATACCTTTTCTTTACCGAGTCAACATTAATTGTTTAGGAAATACCAGTACACGCATGATTACGAGGACTTCGAGGGCGAGGACACTTCGAGGATAAATGGCGACGCGCACGAAGGAAGAGGCTTCACGAGCAGATCATTCAACGATAATCCCGCAAAACGATTGAACAAGTTCCCAAAATTGAGCGAATACACCAGGCCTCATTTCCGGCCAACCGAGAAGTCTACAACTTCGCCTTCAACAGCCACGACTACACCATCGCCGACGACTGCGTCGTCCAACACAGACACACCATCCTCCATTCCGACATCTCCAACGGTCGCTGCGACTACTCCTGAACCTGCCGCAAAGTCCATTACTTCGACAACGCTTTCAGTGAACGCTACAAACGGGAATATGCAGGACAATGCAACAGAGAAGATGGCGGTGTCGCCAACAGTGGCGACCTCCCACATCGTGAAAGAACAGAATTTCAGCATCAACGAGATTCCTGAGCAGATAGACAGAATCGACGAGGACCTAGAAGAAGTGGTGGACGTTTCAGAAGAGGTTCCGGAGGCCAGTATCGACGAGACGTCAACAGTGAGCCTGCCTGGGACCACGGAACTGCCTGGCGAGCTGGATACAAGCGATTATCTGTTTGCCACGCCGAAGGAAACGACCGTCCAGGAGGCGTCCAGTTTCAGTGAGCAACAGGAGTTTCGACCGCGACCGGAATATCGACCCGCCAATAAGCCGGAAGTATCTTCCATGGAAGGACAGCTGTATCAGGACGTCGCCGCGAAAGATCAACAGGAACAACCGGTTCTAAAGCTGAGAGGAGTGTAAGTGGTGCTTGTTTTATTTCCATCGATTATGAATTCTCTGAGGGTGTTTCACTTTTGTTCAACATTCTCCTACCGTTCCCTCGACGCGCGTAGTTCACAGGATAGATACGCCAAAGGTCTGCGCACACGTATCAGTTCCGTGACGGTTCAGCGGCGTCAGTGACAGTGGTAGAAAATATCGTTTCCCTGGTTTGGAACGAAGCAGTTGCCCGTGTCAGTTATTGGCTCTGAAGCAAAGATACTGACGGCACCGAACCGTCACGGAACTGATACGTGTGAGTAGACCTATAAGCGAATTGCAGAAGTCAGAGATGGAAAAGTTCTGATTGTTTCGACAGTAGATGAGGAATGGGGATTCATTTAGCAGTTATAAATTATTACTGTATGTTTACTGAATATGTTTTAGGAATGCCTGTCCCGTGAAGGAAGAAGTAGTTGCACCATTTTGGGCAAATAATACAAGAGGCGAGGTATTAGCACTTCTGAACCTTTACCCGTTCGAACAATATGTTCACTGGGAAAAATGCACGTAAGTATCAATGTAAATTCTTCTAGCAACAAATTGCTAAAAAATAAGCTCCCTATTTAGTCAGAGTAAGAATGTGTAAATCAAGGTAAGAATTGTCGCAAGATAATTCTTTGCTTCCACTCTGCACGCGATAAATAAAAGTAGATAAGATTCATTCTTCGATCTATATTCATTGAGTATTATTTAGTGCGATTAGTGGGTAATATTTTACAATTACTCACAAAAGTATCCATCTATAAATACAAGGAATCCCCAAATCACGGAATTCCCTGAACATGCAATATCCTAATAAGTCGTGAACACTTTTTATGATTTTTTCTGGATACTTTATCAATTACCATGCTGTTTGATCAAAGACACGAGAACAAGCAGATGCACTGTAGAGACGGATGCAGATGCGAGCAACAATTCAGACTTCACAGGTTGCTGGCTTACGATCCGAACAACGAGTGCCGTGGTATCTTCAGCGATTGGTTCAAGTTCCCAAGTTGCTGCGTTTGCCGTTGCTATGACTTGCCCCTTGAATTTCGCGTAACATCGCGGTCTCCTCGCACACAGAAACAACGAATTAAAGTACGTCCACCTCGTAGCCACTACACGTAAGATAGAAAACCTCATGCCATTGTTATGTATCCAAATTTAATTGATAGCTCAAGGGTTTTCATGAGTTGCTCCCACCACATCGGCTTAGCCCACTCCGTTTTCCATCTGTGGTCTCTTTTCCCAAACCTGCCAGCACCCATCTTTCTTCTCACATCAAAGAATAGTATGAGCTTGCATGACAAATAAGTAGAGGCTATAATGTAGGTAGGTGGTGTATTTTACAATCAGAAATGTAGATTTGAGTGGTCAGTTGAATTTGGATCGTTTATAGTCTGATAGTGTATTCATTTTTTAAAAGTCTTCGATACCGATTTGCGAACAACGAACAATTTCATGTTTATTCTCGTGCAATATTATTTATTTCATTTCTACTAACACCTTTAATTGTCGATCACATTCATACACTTAGGTAAGGCATCTATAATTTAATGGTGTAACACACAAAGCGTTCAGCGATGAAATGGATGATTCGCTGGAGTAGAGCGATAGTGGGGGTAATGTGACGTCATAGTATTTCCTTCGGAGGGAATTTCTCCTGTAAACGCTGCGTAGCACAATTCATCGCATGGCGTGTAGAACTCGTATTAGTGTATATAGGTCTATGTCACGTCACATCGTCCCTACGCGTAGGGAATTTCCTGGCAACTCTGGTTGCGGTTGATTTTGATCAATAATAAAAATTCAATCACGCAGTTCTGAGAATAATTTTTTATATTAGGCTTTGCTTTTGTTATTAATCGAAATTCTTATTTTCCTATAATAGTAATACGTGATGAAGTATATAAGTAAGGTTATGTCCAACTAGACCTGCATCCACTAGACGGGAATTAAAATATGTATACTAAAAGTTACACTCATAAAGGAATTAAAGAAAAATGACAGTGGAAATGTAATGACTGCAGCCTAGTCAAGAAATTTAGTCCCTGCTATTTTATATTTACGACAAAAGAGAAATTATTTCGTATTAGATCCACTTCCCATAACGCTGTATTTCAGTGAAACTACGAATCTAGTTTGTATATATTTTTCATTTAAATTAGCAGATCTAATCCAAAACCGTAGCTATAAAGCTATATATCGTACTTTTTCAGATCTCTTCACGGTAAACAGATGTTTTATTAAAAATGGTTATAAGTATATCTTCTGTTCCATACTTTTCAATATATACATAATATTTGTACATATATTTATATATCTAAAAAAATGCTCAACATCGTATAATTATAGCATTTTAACAGAATTTGCAAGTGAATGTGACGTAGCTAGTAGGACGTGTTTAAAATAAAAAAATGTTTGCTTCTATGTATTTCGGATTACATAGAACTAAGATCCTTCAAGATAAGTTTTTCAATAATTTTGTAAACTGATACATCCTGAAAAATTAAATTTTTCGTGTGTGCTCAGATTTCCTTATTTTGAAAAAAAAAATGTATAAAGCAATTTCTGTATTTCCTTAGAATTCCGAGGACCAAACCAATTTTGTAAACTCGAAAGATTTCTGAAACAAAGAAGATTTTCCATTGTATTTTGTAAAATCTTGTGTTATAATATTTAAATATCGGTCAATACTGGTTGCTACTGTTTTCTATTTCGGAAATAGTCAATTCACGAACCGATACACTTTCCACAGAAAAATTCAATTGTAAAGGGCCGTCCATAAATTACGTAAGGATAATTTTGGCGATTTCCTACCCCCTCTCCCCGTCCTTACGTAATATTTTTTACAAATTATTTTTCTGGAACATTAATGATAGAATTTGTAATTATTGAAAATTAGGTTAAAAATATCAGGAAATTGCCCGTATCGACAAAATTATTGTTATTCTGGAAAGCCTACTTGATATAAACTACAGAATAATTAATGTTATTTATGTATATATTCATGTTATAGTTGTTATCAATAAATACACTAAAACTGTCAGGTATTTATCATACTTCTAGGGAGTTATGGACGCGTAAACAAAGCCATGATATTATAGAAATGTATGTACCTATACACTTTTACGGTTATTCAATTAAAATGTTGAACATGTTTAATAGTTTATTATTATTTGTATTGACCGCACTAATTATCTCCTTAACAGTTAATAACATATATCGCACTCAATGTGATACAGTTAACAGTGAAATGTAAATTAGCACAATAATAATATATATATTAACATAATTATTCTGTTAATTTATATTTCTATACTATTAATAGTACACTAAAACATATACTGAAGAAATAATTAAATACACTGATCACATTTGTGCTTACTATAATATTAAGATTTAACATTTTTATTTTTTAAAAAATAAATTTCTTTTAGCACAATATTTAAAGAATGTAGAAGATGACCTGAAGAGTTATTAATGTATAATCAAAGAAATGTGAAGAAAAACATTTCTGAACGTGAAAGGTTTCAACAAAAATTTTAAGAAAATGAACCATTTAATGAATCTAAAGGAAGATTGAAATTCTATGATACCGTGAAACAATTTTTCAACATTATTTTCTATGGATTTAATTATTATAGTTATGTATTTAAGAAATTTGGTGAACATCTGCTTCAAGAAATCGTAAATTGATAAGGCTCGTGAATATAACCGCATAAGCCAGGTTTTTGTTACATTTATATACTGTTTAGTGAATTGCACTTAATAAATGCTATGTACAGATCAATTATTCACATTTATAAGATATGTAACAATAGTCCATAAAGGAACAGTTTTTGCTTTGTAATACCAGTTTATATTGTTATTTAATGTCGTCGCATATAAGTTATATCCCTAGTGCCTATGAGAACATAATTATTTATTCACAAGACCATGCGTGGCTCCAACAACATTTATGCATTTCATACAGAATAAAATTGTTAAAGGAATATATTTTGTTTATCGCTTTCTAAAACAATATGAAATGATGTTTCTGTGTGTAAGTACATGTATTGTCGTTAAAATATAATTTATTATAAAAAATGAATAACTTAATTACATAGAAACACCTATCCAAATAGAGAATGATGTGTCATAGTTAAAGAAAATTTATTGCACCAAGTAAATAATCAAATACAATTTAATTTTCATATCTGTCTATTCAAAAATTACCTTGATTATGAAACTCTCATCCCCGCCCGTCATTTTGTGCCAGGACTTTCGACTCACCGTGTATACTAAAGTCGATACCTGTTTACATATGGGTAAGCAAATATCGTAAAGGGGACAGTAAACACAAAATAACTCATGTCAGGATCAACCGCATTGCGCGTGACCCCTTTCCAGCACCCAACACCTTGCATACGAGCAATTTAGCGGAATCATATACAGGGTGTCCCAGACTTGAGGGACAATCCGGAAGATGCAAAATCCTGATGCAAGAAGACATCGAAAAGTCCTTTACCGTTTTGGGTTCTAAGGCTTCGTTCTCGAGATATTAACAGTTGGATATTAGCGGTGGAACTACCGGGCCGCGAGGTTCAGAGTCGAAACAGCTGACGCGGAGCGGTAAGCCCTATTACGCACGCGTAGGAGGCCCGCGTAGATACAGACTCACATATAGTAGAATGAGTAGAAATGGGTTAGCAGCGCTTGAACCAGACGGTTCTACTACAGTAAATACTCGTTAGGAGCCCGATGAACGGGGCTGGCGGCGGGCTCCTAACGCGGCTGGACACTATTCCGCGCGGCCACTGGCGCGAGTGAGGAAACCCAATGAGCGAGCGAGAGGAAACGGAAGAGCCGCTCGCTCGTTCCCGGGTTCCCCCACTCTCGTCCGATGGATTCTAAGAAATGGTGGGGATAGTCGCCGAGCTCCTAACGCGTAGTAGAAACGGGCTCCTAACGAGGATTTACTGTATTGTGTGAAGCTGTAGTTACGCGTGCCTCCTGCGTGTGCGCGCGAATGTACGCTACCGTGCGCTCAAATGACTATGTATGTACATATGCTATTTCATTTTTCTGTTTCAGATTATGTAGATGATAATTAATATCAGGTACATAAGCGGACGACGAATTTTATGCGACGTGATGGTCGATCATGCAAAACTCCCGTATTTATTATTCAAAATTAATAATAAAAAAAACTGCAACTTCTTCGAAGATGCATAAAAACATTGTTCAAATTTCAGATGAATCGAATCGCTAGTTTCTTAAAAAAAAATTTAAATTCTGCTAGGTTTTTACCTCGGAAAATAGGATTGCCCCTTACGACGTCTTGAAAGTCTGAAATGGACATCTTTATTTGGGATCTAACAAGGGGACATCGGTAACTCGAAAATTCCGATATGTGTTGAACTTTGCAGGTTTTTCAAATAAGCTGGCCAGAAGCACCAAACAATTTCTCGTGGTTATTGTTTTGTACTTTTTAAAAGCGTTGAAAGAACAAAAAACATAGGGAAAAAGAGATTTCAAATTTCAAGTAGGTATCGTTATCTGTCAGAATATCTGCCAAATAGGGAATTTCATGTCCTTTTATAATCTGGCATTGTTTCTTATTTAAGACCAATGGTTTAGGTGCTACAAGTCCCACCGTTTTAGATGAATTTTTGGACGCCCCAGATATTACAGAAAAAATATATTTCTATAGTTTAAGATATTCTTAATACAATGCAATAAGTACTAGTAAATTATTTGTGGTAGTTTTCCTTTAATTAATTCCTAAAGATCACCTATTTTCATGGGCTCTGGACCAAAACCACCCCTTAATGAAAGCTAAAGTGAATGGTATAATGTATCGCAGTCGCTCATTTCTCATCTCCAATTGCTACTTTGGTCAAAACGAACAATGAAAACGCTTTCGTTATAATCAATTTTATTTTTCTCGCTTTCCTACATGAGACAACCTGTACGTTTTACAGGAAAGAAGGTTTACAAATAATAACGAACGTTGATACGTTAATACTTTTTGGACATTCGCGTGTCGAAATAACTTAACGACAGACAATACCGATACATCTTATATTACACATTAATCAATGTCACATATTGCATATACAGGTGTATACGTAGATATATTATAATGTTACAAAGGTCGCAAATATACGTATGTACAATCATATGGCATATATACAGGGTAGATCAGATTAAATGTTACAGATCTTTTTTCGAGGACTATTGGAAATAACAGCAAAATGGGTTTTAGTTTTTACAGTTTAGTAGAATTTTTTATATCTCTTAGCGCTTTTATGTCTCTCGTTTGAACATTTCTTTCGTTTGATTCTACCGAACTGTAAAAAAATTTAAAGAAAAAATTCTTCCCAATAGACCTCGACAAAATAAATTGTAACGTTTCATATGATCTACCTTGCACACACACACGCATATACCCAATATACGTGTGTATACGGAAGTTACTTATAAATAGAAGAATTCTATATATGTAAATTAAGGGTTAAAACATTTGGCACTGAAACCATTAACGTCGTAAAGGAATCTATCATAAATCATAAACTTGCCATGATAAATACCGAAACAATGTTGTCACAAATCTAATCATACAAGAATTTGTAGTAAAGTGTGTATTTGCCGTGCGGCGGTAAACAAAATCTTTCCTAGAAATCTATTAATACATAATTATAAATACAGTAAAAATTACATTGGGGACTTAATAACTGAAGAACGTACACACATTTGTTTCAGAATACATAAACTGCTGTTTTCATTATTATTAATGCTTAACGTCTTATTCTTACCTTAAATGGAGGTCAACTCATAATTCATTACTAATTACTTTTATTCATTACTAATTACTTTACTAATTTTAAATATAAAAATTCCCAGGGTTGCGATTCTTAATAAAAAAAGTCCTTTTAAAAACCTGAATTTTACAAGTCATAATATTATATTCGCAAGTTTTCAGAATTCCCTTGAGTTAATGCTAAGATAGTTTTTTTTTCAAGCAAAAAGCTTAATTCGTTTAGCCCCAAATTACATAAGTTTGCAAGATTCAAGTTTTTATGCAGCGTCAACAAAAACAATCTCAAGTTTCTCCTCCAAAGATTGAAAGTTCACATTCAATAATCTTTGACGTACTTATATTTAAAATTGTACACGAAATTTCACATATGAAAATAACGTATCACATGATTTACAATTAACTTTACGCTTACCACCGCGTTTTGGTGGTTTACTATTCGTTAATCACCAAAATTTTTATCGCAATCGTGATTTGTTTCAATAAAAAAAAATTCTTGTGGTACGCCTTCTTGCTTTGATTAATGTGCTGTCGGAAATTATTAATTGAGGGGCACTAACTGGCACCAGCTCGGTTTCAGTTCCAGCAAACAATACATCTTAAAAATAAATTCCATTCATCACCAAGACAAGTGAATTTCCAGGACAGTGGGTATGAGGCAGACATAGATGTAGGAAGACAATTCTCTTGTAAAAATACAGTGTAAAAATGTACACTTGGACCAGGTATTGCTTTTACAATAGCGAGGACAAAATCAGTTAGCCACTGAAGACCATTCGACTATTCTGATATGATACCATTTGACTTCATCATGTACATCATGCAGATCGCCCTATGAAAATTGGAAAATGATTTGACTAATTTTTAACAAATATTTGTCGGATAATTTATTCAAATATATTATTCTAATAACTAGTCACCTTTTGTAATAAATTGTCTATCATATTGTTCGAAATTCCTTCAACTCTTATTTCAAATAGCTGAAAAATTAAAAAGATATAAAAATAAGTGGCTAATTGACTCTGCCTCAACTTGCGGGTATAAATATTGGACAACCATTTATATTTGTTTTCACAATTCAAGTGGATTGTGAATTTGCAAATTCAGGCGAAACTCGTGTCAATTAAATTTCTTATCACAACATTATTTCATTTTCACCCCGAATAAATCGAAATTCATAGGATACGTAAAACGTTAACAATATGATGTTAAACAAAATAAGTGTCTTGTGAATTCAAGATTTTCATAAATACTACAGAAACTGACTTAATGTACATCGTAAAGATCTCACGAAGACTAGTGAATTTCCGTCGTGCGGCAGTTATTTATTAATAGTCATTGAAATTCAGAAAAGCACAAGGACGTGCAAATGATTTATTGATACCTAAAGAACATTCTTGATACATTTCCTGTGTAAACTACGATTTGTTTCAAAATAAATATCAACTAAATCATGTAAAGATAAAAGGATACTTTTCTCTGTTTTTATGTGGACCACAATTCATGGTCCACCCATGAGCCTTTCGTTCCTTTAAAAAATGTAACGATGTCTATAGAATGGCAAAAATTTTAATCGATAATGCATTCACAAAAGTGTGAACAGATTGTTAGCTTCAATAACCACCGCTAGTGATCCAGGATCACTATAGCGGCCATGTAAGTATTTACGCACAAGAAATACTGTAATTTGTCACTTTTGAGTATTTTCACAGGAAACTAGAGTAGCGTTGAAGCTATTCTAGAAAATTACAACCTTATTATGCACATTACCGACTATATTTTCATTTTTTCAGGAACATTAGAAAATTGTTTAATATTCCAATGTAAACTGCAGTTTGCTTGGTGTATGAATACATACAGTTAATCACAAAAGTACCCGCCCACTCCATAAGTGTAGGATATGTTATTTAGTTAAGTAATGTAAAATTCAGAAACACCCATTATGATTTACATTAGTATAAACATTGACTAATATATTTCTAGTTATACTGCATTGCACTTAAGAGTAGACTCGTTCCGCGCATGGATAATGGATATACCTACTGTTGAGCGACAAATATTGAGAAGCATCAAATTTTGAGGAGCAGAAAATTTTGGGAAGCGACAAAGTTGGGTGAGCGACAAATTTTGGGGAGCGACAAATTTTTACGAGGAAAAGGTTTAAACACAGAGGCTTGAGACAGCTTTAAAAACAATTCCCTGTTTTTTCATGTAGCAAATTAGCAATGACTCATATGTAAGTTGCCATTTTGAATTAATTTTTAACTTGTCTCGACTCTTTTACATTAAAATATTTTATGATATTCCGCGGAAAGGGCGGCATATCTTCAAAGCCTAGGGAATAAGGCCTTGTTAGCCTAGGGGCGCCATATCTTCAAATCTGCCCCCGATTCAAGCTATGCATATTACATAGATTAAAGTTTATAAAAAAATCGCAGGAATATTAGAAGAATATTAACTTATTTTAATTATGTCTGTATAAATTAAATATTGAATTTGGGCGAATATTTTTTTGCACGATCTTTCCTACTTTCGCGGATAATAATTCGTGTTTAAATCAGCTCTCTACAATTTTTCAATTGAATGCATCCAAAACAAAAGTACATTAATCAAGGTTTACATTAATGCGAATTAGGCGGGGGGCACACGAGCGTTTTTTTTTCCACGTCGTCGCGACGGAAGTGCGTATATACCGCACACTAACATAAGTCTAGTGTACTGCAATATATTTGTCGTAACGTCCATCAAAAAACGCTCGTGCGCCCCCAGCCTTAGAATCACGAATTCCTACTTTGAAGTTGATTTAATATGTAAAATATGTTACATATAGAATGGACGGATACTTTTGTGAGTAACTGTATATACATAATGGCAATAAACAGTACTTACAATTACCTCAAAACGTCCACAGTGCAGAACAATATTCTTTAGTCGATATAAAAAAAAACGCGATAGTGTTTTAGAAAGGGAAACAAAATTTCATGGCCGGCCAACATCATCAGATGTGATTATTACACAAAGACGAAATTTAAATGCGGTAAAAGTAATCAAATCCAATAAAATATCAATAAACACCCCAAAAACATACAAGCCTAAGTAGTAAAAATATTTTCTATGATTTCGTACTTTACTTCATATCGAACTATGTATGCAGACATAATGAGGTACATATTAAACCATTCTTACTGAATTACAAATGAAATTTGTCCTTACAATTTTAAATCAGAATAAATGGTGAAAAGAACAAAGTTATCACATGTACTAATACATATATGTGCCGGTCTAAAAAGTGGGGAGAAATTGCTTTTGTTCTTGGTAAAATAGGTTCTAGTTTATAAAATATATATTCAGCACTTGCTTCAATTAATCGTCCGTTTGTAGTTAATCGATGGTTAGTCTACATCAAAGTCTATGAAACTTTATGTTTTAAGGCATATGTAAGTACTTATCTGCCCAGCACTGTGCACAAGGTATATGTATATCATATTTTGCATGGTTTTTGAGAGATTTATGATAATGAAATAAAAAGAACGATAGGTAAGCATACCCTTATCTGCTTTGAACGTGTAATAAATTGAAGTCAAAATTTTCGAAAACACTCTTCATAATTAAAGATCACGATTTAAGAATGTGCAACGAGTACCAAGTTAAAATAATTGACATTTCTAAAACATCCTTTACCAGTAAAAGATCAACGTCACCTGGAGTTTTTTGTTTCTTATATTTTTTATACTTTAAATTAGATCATATAATTTTCTTCTTATAACATTGTAGAGATTATCAAGACAAATTCGGTGACTACTGGAAGCATTAAATATAGCAACTGACTGAAAACGTGAAAGTAAATGATATTTATATTATAATGTTGGCTGATACAAACTCTTCTTACAAATTTTATTACCTTTGAGCCATTTCTATTTATAATAATATTTAAAATATATTGTGTATCAAGCAAACGTAAATAAATTTTTGTCGATATCACAATATGCACTGACATGAATTTTTCTTGATATTATCTGAATCTACAATGTGTGATCATTTCTAATAGTGATGAATCGCCAAATCTGTCTGACTGATTTCTGCTCATGGAAATATACATATGAGGCAGTGAGAGCAACAACGGATTAACCCACATTGTTTTCGATATTCAGTTAGTAGCAATAACGTATTCCAATAGGGTCTACTAATCATATAAAATATGAAGAAAAATAATTTCTTAATGTGGATTGATCCGCTATCGCTGTCACTGCCTACTATACTGTCTAATCAGGACCCAGATAACATACGACGTCTTAAAGACGTCCATTTTACGTCGGTTTTTAACCAACTTTAAAAAAAATGGAATTATTGTTTGCCCGCGAATTTCTCCGTAACAACTGGACCACTTTTCGTGAAGCTTATTGCATTTAGTTTAGCTTCAATCAACTTAGGTCCTGGAGAAAGAATTATCCAAATCGGATATTAATTTTTTTTTAAATTTTTTGGTCTTGACGTCTGACGACCTTATTAGGACATCTGTGTGCTATCTGGGTATAGAGAGTGCGCTGAAGTTACTAAAAAAATAAAGTAATTATAACTTAGAAAATATAGCATCCAAACAATGGAATAGTAGGCATCCATGATAATGTGCTAGAAAAAGCAAAATTATGTGTTACAAAAAGTGGCATGCAATTGAAACATTTACGAATCTTGTAAAACACTACATGATCCATGTTCCTTTTAATCTTATATTAAAAAACTGGGATTGCATCAATATTTAACAATATTAAAAAAACACATGATCCTATCTAAAAGAACTCAAAGTAAAATATAAAATTTTTGTTGTTTTAACTTGCTACTCGTTCAAAACAGATAAAGTTAAATTTGTAACTTCTTTTTTAGTATGCTTTCCTGCATATTTCAAGAGTGTGTTAAGAAGTATATCCTATATAGTATATATGAATGAAATTTCATTAGACTTACAGAATTTAGAAAATTATAAAACAAGGGTATAAGATATAAAAAACTTTGATATTTGGAAATTTTTTAAGTGATATGATTTTACCGCTAATTTTGTCCCACGAACACTTGACCCGATGGGCTATCATCTGAACGTAGGTGTACATCAAATTTATATAAAAAAATATTTGCATCTTAGTACGATCAAAAGCTGCTCGCTTCTCACGTGTCGGCGTATTAATCACAGATGTTGGAATACCCTATCACTTTGCTTCTGGCAACGAAAGAAACACTAAAAAATGTTATATCTGTACTATCTTACTGTAGTTACCGAGCGCGATAATAGTATTTTAATCATTACTCACGCATTCACTGTCAGAGCTCATGCACGTTGGTGGGAAAAATCAAACGATAAGTTGTAAAAACGAAACCTATTGGATTTATACAAATATACAACACACTATTTTTATTATTATCATCTTAGCGATAGTAAATAATGGACGTCTTGATTACAACCTGTGTAATTAATAATTAATGCAATTCCCCGTTTTCGGCATATTAAATGTGCACGTTATTAATAGTACTTTTCGCATGTATTAGATTAGACAGTAGAGAAAGAAGCAGCATTATTAAAATGAGAAAACGGAAAGCAGAAGCGAACAGAATTATCATATTTTACCTGTAAAATGTGTAAAAATTGAAACGTAGTGGATAATCGTAGAGAAAGCAAAAAAACACGTGTTCTGCAAATAAACAGTAAAGTTTATTGCTGATTATGTAAGGTTTTAACTATAAATAATAAATACTCTAAGAAGTAATAACTTAATAAAAATACTCCGCGTAGAGTTTACGTATGTGGAGAATTTGTCCTTTTGTTTTCTAGAAGCCTGTGTGTAAACCGTCTGCCAATCGTAATTAAAATAATTCTTAAGGCTCACTTAAAAAATACGAAATCTTCTTTATACAATACATAATACATTACGCATAAATATACTACATACGTATATATACACAATACATTTATAAAACGCAATATTACATTATCGTAATGTTATCAAATAATATTAGTTAAAATTATTGAAATAATATTACACTGACATAATATTATTTAACAAAAATCACAATTCAGTGTCAAGTTCCTTTCAACTTAAGGGTCCGTATATAAATAATCATTTTTACAAAACGATTTTCCCACCACGATGCAGAAGCTTGCGTAATTCTGCGATGCGTTTCACGCATAATTCTTATATCATACATATTTAACTTTCTCCGTACACCGATAATAGAGAAGAATTATTTTGTAACGGGAAAGTTAAATAAATACATGGCAGTGAATACGTTCACAGAAAAATGGGCACAACCGTGTATCCAGATTAAAACATTGTCCATCGTTCTTGTTTGCTTGTAAATATCAATCTCAACAACCTATGGTCTACGACAATTTCTTCTTTTTTATTACAGGGATCATCGAATTATTGAATACTTCGGGATTCTATCCAAGGTAAATGTTCCTGTCAATGACCATGTCCTCCTACTTATCGATCACTTGTGTTTACTTTTCCATCAGAACTGGAAAAAGTATTTTTTTCCATTTAAAATATTCTATCTCTTAAGGGGGGATTGTGCCTTGTTGGGCCGAAAAATATGTAAGTCTTTGGGAATTTTTGGTACAAAAACGGTTCGACAAATTAAATTGAGGTTTGGCAGGATGTTTTATTGTATTTTGAACTATTGTTCTGAAATTTTGTGACAGTGAACAAAAAACATGGCAGATACAAAAAAAAAGAGATTCTTAAACTATATGAATGTGGCTATAGCTAGTAGTACATGCATTAAAAAATAAAAAATGTTAAAATGGCAGCGTTTTGAGGAAGATGAAGCGCCCTGATTTGAGTCTGAGAAAGGTTTTGCCCCAAAATCGGGAAAACTTCTTTAAATAAAAAGGAACGGTAACAAATCGGCAATAAATCTACTAGCACAGATAGCCACATTCATTAGTTTAAGAATGTCTTTTTCTTTTCTTGTTTCGGATAACCCTTACAGTACTTTTCGTCAACGCCAGGACCACCCAATTATTTTTCAACGCTCTCTCTGCATCTGCTATGTATTTTTTTCATTACCACACAAAAATTCAGAGCAATAGTTAAAGACACAATAAAACAGCCTGCCAAACCTCAAATTAATTTGTCGAACCGTTTTTCATAAAAAAATTCATAAAGAATTACTCATTTTTCGGGCCAACAAGGCGCATCCCCCTTAATTCGTTGATGATTTCAATTAATTTCAATTCTATTAACGATTTTAATAAACATAATGTTATTCATTGACACGTTGACACATTTGACGTCAGACATGTATTAAATTTAATTAATGGCTTAATTTACATTGATAGATCAATAAGGAAAATCCAAGAAATTTTTTGTTGTAAAAATTAAAAGACCATTTTTTTCGTAATTTAGTATTTCGTATCAATTTAATCCGTGTTAATAGAAGCAAATATTTTTAAACAATTATCTTCTTGCATGTCATGTTATAGGAGACATTTACCTTGAGATTAGGTAGTAAAAAGTAATTACAAAGTGTTGATTATCGATCGTTCCTACAATTAGTCTAGGTTCTCATGTTCTTAGCAATTATACAATTCCATTTCAATAATATCGCAAAATATTCTACTATATTTGCCCTGCAATTTCTAGCTTTTGTATTATTCGATTTGCTTCAAATTCCTGCGTTCCAATATTTATGTAAATAAGTGTGAGTGTGCATATTAATCATTTTGCAATCAATTAATGCTGTTTTATCAAAAAATAATCGAGAATATTTTTCTAAATACTGGTTATTTTTACTTTCCTTAACCCTCTGGCTGATGAGCATCTTTTACCCTTCGAAACTTCATATTTTATGGACTATCCAGACCTACGTTAAAAAGTTAACTAAACAATCATGAAATCTAATTTTAATGTATCGAAAAATTGTGGGACCAAATTTAGATGATGTCAAAGAATGATCACTTGATTCAGAGTTATTAATATAAGTTCTTTTCCAAAGTTCTTGCACAAAAAACTTGGTGTCTTTCTTTGTGATGATAATTAAAATAAGTTCACTCGTGCATCACAATTGAACTAAAAATTCCAAAACTCAGAATAAACTATCGAAGCATTACCCAATGTTACAGTTTAAGTGTATGTCGATTATAAAGAGATGTAAAAAATATATATAGTCTTGTAAAAAGCCCCTGATGTCATTGACAATTCTAAAACACTGACAGGAGAGAAATTCTTTAGCATCTCTCTTCTGCGATACCATCCGAATTTGAACCTGCACATTACCCTGAAAACCATAAAAGATGCTTAAAGAGGCACCTTTAAACACAACGGCAATGACTGTAAAAGAAGCTCAATTGATAAGTACTGTTTGAAGAGTCGAAGATTGAGAATTCGTAAAAAGGGCAGAAAATTACTCTGAACAGTCAGAGAGTAGGTATAATTTCTTGCACTTTTCTATTTCTTATGCAAACTTCACTCTCGACTACTGTTATTGTATGTCAACGGCACAAGTTTTTGCCGCTGTTCGAAATTCATTTTCATCTACAATGTTGACACGTTTGCACCTAGACGCGATATGTGTTCACTTAATCGATAGAGTGGCTTAGAATTCATATTTGATGAGGTAACACTCTTCGATTCGAAGACGTTTTTCCCGGTGAGAAGAGACGAGTAAGACTCCCTGTATGCCCGATTAATGCCGATCACTTAAATGTTCACGTATAATTAAACGACGGTGTTTCATAAGTGAAAGAAGAAATTGTAGCATTTTTCGTTATCAAACGTAGAAGACAAACATAAACGCACATTAAACAGAAGTATGTACGCGTGTACATAAACGAAAACTTCATGTTAATCGATACCAGGGCTCCAAGCTACGCACAAGTATGTTCGTTCATTGTAACAACGCATTAGGCTGATAAGAGAAAAGATTTAATACCCAAGTCTCTTCCTCAATACAATATAAAAATAGTATAAATAGAATATTTCAATATTGAATATTTTATAGTCCAAGTATTTGGATCTAGAACTGTACAAGGGGGTATGTCCGAATTATTTCTTCCTATCTTGAGAAATTTCTGAGTAATCCTGAGTAATTTTACGTTTCTGTTTTCTATAGTCTTTGTGCAAGCATATACTTGAAAGCGAAGTAGTTTCATAAGAGATTCTCGCTAATTTAATTCTTCAGTTATTACTTCCTTTTACTGGACTATAATAATATACACATCTATTTAACTTCAGTTATAAATATCCAAATTATTCTTCTTTGTAGTCTTATCGTTGACGATATGGATTCTGTATTATAGAAAGAAAGAAATATGGTAAGTCAGAATGAACCCTCTTTTCAGCCAATATTAATGCGCAGTTACGTCGGACATTACTGTATAAATGAGTAATACAACGCAAGTACAATAGAAAAGTATTGGAAGATAAAATGTGTGATTAAAACGATTGGACTTCGGAAGGAGCACACAAGTGATACTGCGAAGAGAAATTCGTTATAGAAAATAGAAGAATACTATTGAAGACTAGTCGTGATCACTGTTCGAGTAAATCGCCATCGGATCCATAGATTGCCGATCTCTGTCGATCATTGTCGAAACGTGATCGCTGGCCTCTGCATCTCGTCTACGTAATATACCTATCACCGCAAACGCTTCAATGACCGTTAGTGATCGTGATCATGCAACGTTTGCATGATTATATCGTGCACCTGATTAACTTGAGTGCACCGCTGACATCTTAAAAATTTCTGCAATTCGAGTGAACAGAACTTGTACAACTGATTAGTGTACTAATTCAGTGACCAGTTATCGCAAATCTGACCATTGCGTTAACAAGCGATGAAACTTGTGTCGTTACTCCATGGTTCATTTACCATAAAAGTGAGACAATTCAAACTTCGTGACGTTTTAATTTTATGAGTAAATTGCAGGATGTGAATTCTCACTTTTGTTTAAAAAAAAAGCCTTTGTTAAATGAAACATGAAAATGGAGACACTCCACATTACCATTACGAAATTATTAAGTTTTGATTGACGGATGAAGCATCAAAAGAGAAAGAATACACAATTTTATCCACGTGTTTTCGTTTGTTCAAGTTATGTCCACTCGAAAATCCATTGGAATTTCGAAAACGGGTAAATATTGCACACGCGTTATGTATATGGGTATCGAATGGTTTACAACCACGTGCTTATGAAAAATATTCAAAGTGCGTAGTTAAATATATATATTAACATTTATGTATATATAAATGTATATATATAAATAATGTGTATGAATATATATACATTTACGTATAGGTATAAGTATTGCCCAAAATATGAGTTTCATACTATATATGTATGTATATATAATAGTGTAGAAGGATTGTGAAACTGATATGCGTCGAAACAGTAATATATACGTATCACAGTGCTGTGATTGAGAATATGTATTCATAATAAAGTTAGTTTTGTTCTCCTCCTTCTTTCTTCAATACTTGTTTCTCCCTTTCCCATCTTCTTTTTGTTCGGCCTTTCACTTCGCCCTCGACCTATCTTAATTGTGTTCCTTACGTCTCGCAGAAATCGCGCTTAATTTAGGTGTCGACAGTTATCCGGTTTAAGATTGAATTCATACCAACGCGTTAAAACCGAGAAAGACGATGTAAGAGTTGCGCTTCCTGAACCCCCCTCATCAGTGAATCTTACACATTATACATTGTATTTATATAAGGAGACACTTCTGATACCATTATAAAGGATTATTCAATACAGAACTTCTTCCAACGTACGTAATTGTGAAACCAGATTTATGTGACAACTTTAAAACTAATTATATGATGATTTTTAATTGTGTGGCACTAAACGTTTTGATATATTTCAGACAATGTTGAACATGTCAGAAGAGAAATTTATATTTTCACCGAATTTGCATTTTTCCTATTCTTCTTTCAATAAGATTATCAAAGTTGATGCATAAATTCTTTGTATATTGAATTCTTTCCGTGGGAACGTCAAAAGACAATTTAATAAAAATAGAATTCCGAGAAAAAATATGATATTTACTATATTGCTGTGCAAAGTAGTTGATGTTGCCGATTTAAATAACAATTGGTGTACCCCGTCCTACACATGTGTAATGTCTAAGATTCATAAATGTGTATAACATATTACTCGTATCTTTTCTACTTATTAAAAGAATAAGAATTACATATTCTTTCCCGAAAATATTTCGTTACATTAGTTGAATTATTAAATTCCTAATTTTAATTCCTAGATTGTCCACAATTGCTTTTAAGACTAACTACCCTGGGTACAAAACATAATAATTCCTTGTTAACAAACTGCCAAGTGTGGTTGATATCTTTCTTTCACATCTCCTGCATTTTCAAATCGTTTCCGTGGTGAAATTCGTACCGATGATTTCCATATGTACCAAAAGTTATTCATCCACACCTCTGTATTAAGCGCGCCAACGTTAACGATACGAATAAATTTAATTGTAATTCTTATGAATTAGCATAGTATCCCTTTAATTTTTGGTCTCATTTATAACTTACGCCTAAATATTGTCTCATTAGAAAACTAAATTTTTGTTTTACAAAAAGCAACGACGAGCAAGAGTGAAAGACAAAAGTGTTGCGTCTACTTCGATAATACATATATATACACTGTGCACGTGAAATCATGAAGCATTTCATATTTTTTCATAAAAAAAGAAAGTGATGAAAAACGATGCTGTGGTAGTAACTAAATAAAGGTAAAAAACAGGAGCTGAAGAAACTCGAGCACAGTACTGTTATCGGTCTAAATTGAATGAAAAATAGCAGTTCCAGGCTTTCTATCATCTCTACTAACCGAGCATGGATATAGATTTGTCTCAAACATGGTGTACTTACGTACACGCGAGATAAAGGAGGAAATAAAAAGGAGAAAAACCTCGATGTTTACGAGGATACGAAAAGAAGGGTTGCGTATAGTAGAAGGCACACCTGTCCGAAGTAATGCAGAAAGCATTACCCAGTGTCTTATGATCTTGTTTCTTCTAGGTAAAATAGGAAAAAGATTTGAAATAAAAAGGATCGCAAATATTTGCAGTCATCCAAAGCTAGAAAAAGCCTGGAATAGTAAATAATACATAGGAGGTGTAGTGGCAGTTCTTCACGTAGATGAATAGATTAATACCTAAGGTCATGTACCAAATATTGTCATAGGAGCAGTTGGATGAAAAAATCTAGTACTGCCACGTTTATTATGATGGCATGAAAGCGTACGATGTAGCATATGTGGACATACTGGGACCATAAATGTGATGGTGCACAAAAGAAACTATTTGCCATGGAAATTATAAGAATGAAGCTGACTGATACCACTGACAGACTACGAAAGGTGAAGTATTTACAATAATTTCGTAAGACGATGGCGATATTAAAACGGGTTCGCCTGGAATAAGGAATTAGATGCATTTACACCAGGGCCGGTTTTAGGGGGGCGACAACTCGGGGCGCCGCTGTATGCGTTTATTCATTTATATTCGTTCTGCTAATTGATTTTCGTGCCCTTGGAGGGGCGCCATGATAATCTTGCCCCGGGGTGCGAAGTTTGCTAAAACCACCCCTGATTTACACTATATTGCTTATACCGAAATGAACTGCAAAACTTGGTTATAATTAACCTGGATTACGATTCCAAACATGGAATGGTGGACTGAAGGATACCTTGTTATGTTGTCGCGAGCTAGTATACGTATCATCTAAACAAACTCAACGCTTTTGTCCTTCACTCCTGCCACACACTTGTTCCGCGTGAAATTCTGAACAAATACTTTTCACCCCGTGATACTCATATGATTTTACGTAAGCTACAATTCCTCAATCGTGAACAATGGAATACAATTGTTTTGCTTTTACGTAATATTCAATATTCACTTATACCATTAGAAAAGGCAAGCCTCTTTTGAAGTCGCAAAGGCATTGCTAATGAAACAAGAATTGTGTATTTAAGTATCGAAGCATCGTAAATAATCGTTCTCGTCACTCGTCTATCGGTACAATTAATGCACCTCTCATTTTTGTTGAAAAATATTTACGAAATTTGTATCTACATCCAGACACTATATAGAAAATGTTTGAGAATTTTCATCGTGATTATTAAGATACAAAATAAAAGGATTTGAATATAATTTCAAACATCACAAAGACCAATGAATATTGGGAAGTCAATGTCAAAATACGTATAAAAATATTGCAAAGTATGCAGTGAATTCTGAATGTAGATACGTAACGGCACGTATTCGTGTTTTAAATACATTTCCTCGAAAATACATTGACTGCACCTTACAAAGCGTTTTAAGCTCATTTAAAAAACACCGTCATAGTGTTAAATCGTAAGATAACTCGAATCTTAGACGTAAAAAAGCAGCAACGCACATCATTACATGTTACCTTGTTACGAGCGTTTAACACCAAGTTAGTTTGTGTCACTGATATCTACTGCTTAATTTTTAGTTTATAATATTTACAAATTCGATAGCAAAAAACGAACCATCGTTTATCAATTCCGTATTCCCTCTTCTTTACGTTTATCAGTTCGATCTAGAACATTAAGAACCTTAACCCCTCAAACTGACTGTCTCGCATCTTTAACAAATGGATTATATATAAACAGTTTCTTTAACGACATGACTAAACAATATAACTTAAACCTAAAACGTTTCGAGTGAACTAAAAATTAATAAGCATATAATCCATATGTTTTGTAAGTAAATTATATACAAATAAGTAACTTCTTCCAATATATAATATTACATCTTCTGTACAATAATACTAATCACGCGAAATTAATCTGTACAACGAAATAATTTGAGGGGTTAATTAACGCCAGCCAAACACGTTTAGCTAAAACTTATTCCCTAACTAATAAACATTTTTATTCGTCCACCAATCGTTTAGCGGGCCACGGTACGACCTATAATTTTTACATGCTACACCAATTCATTTATGGTCTCGCATCAATTGTCGTTAACATTTTCGCAACGTTGCATTTTTTACTGAGAAATTACGATCGATCGAGGCTCGAAGCAAAATAACAATATCAGTAAGTCGTTTCATTTTCTTAAAGTACGAGTAATAATTTTCACAGAGTTTCGTTGCTAAACGAAAATTTGTGAAACGTTCAAACTACTTCAAGGTGATCTTCTTTTATAAAAATGTTCTCTTATTCTCGTATAAGAATTTTATATGCAAGATGTAATATGAGATTGATACGATATCGATTGTGCAGTGGTTTCTGTTAATATTATGAAGTACGATATATGTAGATACATATCAAGAACTTGATTGAATTCTTGCATGCTCTGCAAAGTTTCGTAGAAAATGGCGATTATATCTCGAAATATGTTTTGAAGTGTTCACTCATATAAATGCATTATAAAACAACATACTGGAATAAAATACGTAATTTGCATCAGTAGATATCAACGTGCTAAAATATATTACATTTAAAAAAAAGCATTGCAACACTTCGCAGAATTGCATCACAACCAAAATGAGTGAAAATAATTGAAACAACCATTGTAATGAATCCTTAAATGGGAGAATCAAAGTTCTTGTGTATTGCCGGGACAAATAAGAGACCATAAATAAACAAATTTGTAACAATTTTGTACAATCGTACGGTGTTAGGGCCCCCCTGGTGGAATTTAGATCGATTTCCACTGTGGTTTGTGGGGACCCCCCCTTAAACGTCAGGGAAGTCCTCTAGGAACCCACAGCGCTTTGCTTTGCTCTTCATCTACCGAGGCTTTCACTTGCGTACATATGAACGCTACATTTACTCCCGCTGGAATTACAGCTAAAACAAATCAAAAACAAATCTGACAGTGCAACAAATACGGAATGCAATATTAAAAACGTATAAATAGAACATTTCCGGTGCACAAAGCATATAAGACTTTAGCATGCAATGCAATAAAATAATTTTTATTTTCATTCAAAGAAGAGAAAATTATTCTCACCAGATATATATTGCCTATATTCAGATTCCATCTTCAACGCTTGTTCGTACATCTCCTTGGCAGCCTTAGCACTAACTTTATCGCTTGGATATCGGGAATCTTTTACTTCCTTAATTTGCTTCGTACTTTTAAACTTGATCAACAAAACTATAGGATAGATCTGATGTCGATGGAGTCGCTCAACAGACGCGATTGATACATCCAAAATGCAATGAGTATTCTGTGAATATAAATGTTCACGGTAATGTTTTGGTGAAATATTCTAGAGGAATGAAAATAAATCCAGCAACTTGTATCAATTTTAGACGACACCGCTTTTAGTTATTTAATCTGGTACAGGGTTAGTATAAATAGCGTTATCAATATTATGTACGCATTCGCTAGAAAAATACCTTACCTTCTCACAGATGTCCTTGACAGCTTGCACTGTGGTACACTCAAAATAGCTTCCTTTTTTCCTGTAGTCCACGTAAAGCGTGTCACGCAAACCTTGTTCCAGAGTCGCTTGAGAGCAATGCATCGGTTCCGCGAGGCACCTAGTGAATTCTCCTGGAAATTCTTGCAAGAGTTTTGTCACCACACATTCACTTAGCGGCCCAATAATCAGTACTGGCCTCAAAGCTGGATCTGTACAAAAGTAAAAGCATCGATAATGATGTGACAATTTTCTACAGATTAAGTAATCATTAGTTACAGAATTTTCACATGTATTTGCTCTCCTTCTATCCCCCCTTCTCTCTCGCTTTCGCTCTAAATAAACTGATCTGATGCTAAATATATACACAGAATCAATACACGAGATGATAAAACATAAACTGTACATTTCCTGTCTACATGGTTACGATTTAAATCGGTTTCCAAAGTTTTCAATAAGTTTCAAATTATCGTGCTGACCTTGATAGTTTTTTAATAGGAATATATAATTTGTTTGGTATTGAATGAGGGCAGCACAGTTAAGATGTCAAGGCCATCTTTATAATTTTAATTTTTCAGCATATTTTGAAAATTAGTATAAACTGTAGTTTATCATATTTTTCTATTTGAAGAATAGGTATTTTTCTCGTATCACTTAATTACGAAAAAGATGTTAAATAAGGAACACTTTGTAGAATTAGTTGATTACTTGTTGATATGAGAAATACTTACAATCTAATCTCTCAACTCGTTGGTAGCTCGCTGGTAGATTTTCCTCATTCAAAGTCCCACTGTCACTGTACCAACCCAAATTTACTCCCGTAATGTGAGATAACTCTTTACTATCCCTACTAGAAGAGCGTTGATGTTTCTTTCGGCGGAAGAAGCTTCTCCTTGCGCTAGTACTACCCCGCCTAGTCGTATCTGTTTCCAAGTCGCCTAAAGACCGCCGTAAAAGTAACTCTTCTTCGACCCTAAAAGCACAGTATTCTTGAGATATATCTACAGGTGGTTTGATAAGTGATCCGACAGAAAGATAGTAATCCTACTTGCAAAAATATGTATAAAATATAGAACAAAGTTTTGCCATAGAGGGTTCCATTTTTAAGAAAACTGATTTTGAAAATTTGTCTCGTGCGATTGCACCAAGTTTTTTCATTTCTATACTTATTTCTCTACTAATTCCCTACTTAGTTCTTCATGTAGAATTACTTCCATTCCGGGAGCACTGCCCATTACGGAACACCATGTATAATTTAACAGCCTTACGAAACATAATTTCACTCGATTCTAACTTACTTAAATTTGCTTGGAATTATTCCACACGTCTGCCTTCTTCCGGTTTGATCGACTAACCAAGCCCTCCAATGACCCGGAGTACCATTGAACATTGTATTGTCGACGTATAAAATATCATCCTTATTAAACCTAAGCTGTAGACTATCTCCTACTTCGCCTACTCGATCAAACAGTGCTTTCACGTAAAAACTATCGCCAGGTTTATCCTTTACTTCATTATACCTTTCAGGTACGTATTGAGCGATCAGCGTTACTTTATCCGCTGGCCTAGCCAATTCCAAAGCCGCTTGTTCGGCGGTTGCTTGCCTGAGATCTACACCGTTATATTCTAGGATACGGTCACCAGTGCGCAGCCCTGCTTCTTCCGCAAGGCAGCCTGGTTGTACAGAATGTACAAATATTCCAACACCATTACCACCCACAAGCGAAATACCTAAATTCGAGCACTTTCTGGTCTCGATAAACAGATACCTCGGCTCGCTCGGTGGCGGACTTTTCCGATTTTGGTCTTCTTGCGTTGGACTTCTTACGGTGGCATTCTGCCGTTGCAACGTAGTCACTGCCTGATTGAGTTGCGCGCGTGTAAGTGTGTTAGCGGTAGCACGTAACGTGTCGAGAGTTGCGGAATTCCGCATATTATCTAATGTGACCGAACTACGAAGTTCCGGCTTCCTAATGTTTATATCCAAAGATGCCGATGCTCTGATCTCTCGCTCCCTGTCTTGCGTGCTTCGTACATCTAAGGATGCAGAATTTCTAATGTCCCTTTCTCTGATCGTGCGAGGTGGTTCCAAAGTGTTGGAAGTCTCACGCATGATAGTCAAGGTATTCGAAGCATCGCGCGTTGCACTTAAGCTAGTGGAAGCGTCACGTTCAGGTTCTGCGCTTTCCAACGATTCGATAGCTGGCTTCCTTGGGGCTTCTGGACTATTGCACGGAGTTGGCGACCCACTACGAGTACCTCCTTCAACACCACCAGCTTCTGATGAACTCGAGGAAGCAGATCCTTCTAATTCGTTGTATTCTAATAAATGGGAAGGTTGCATATAGTCATGACGTTAGATTAAAGTAGAACCCATGCAATAACGATAAATGATAATCACATTTAACGAGAAATGTGCGAGACGTTTGAGAAAAGGTGCAAGTTGTGAAAGGGATATTACTACTCGTTGCAATAAAACACTGTACTCACTGTCCGGGCTATACTGCACCAGCATCGTAATGGAATTACCACACTGACGCAACACATTGGCAGCTAGTTGATAAGTAGCACTCCTCATGTTGATACCGCAGACTTCGAGTAACTGATCACCAATTTGTAGACCGACTTGAGATGCTAAACTGTGCTCACTAACAGTGGAAACGAATACACCACCGCTCTCTAAGCAAGAGATCTGGATACCCAACGGCTCAACCGATTTATCTATATGTACTCTGCGAAGTTCTCCAGGTGCTGGCCTAGGCTGTGAGTAACAATACTCCGGCATGCTGGCCCGTTTATTGCTGTTGCTGCCTCTAACAATTCCACTAGAGCTATTTCCATTGCCGGTACCTGGACTAAGTACTTCCACGTGGAATGTTGGCATCGGGCTGCCCCTTTCTGAAGTCCTTTCTATACTGTTGGTGGACAATTTACCCACGCTGCTTTTTGATGTCACACTAGGATTTGATGGTATTCGAAAACGTTGATTTTCCTTTTTTCTTGGAAACGTTCCACCTTCGTAGCCATGCGTGTATGCTGGTACGTCGTATGTGGTGCCGATCGGTGGAGCGCGAGATTTGTGATAATGCAAATCTACGGAGGGTGTGTGCAAATGCCCGAATCCTGTTTGCGGGCCGGGGCTATACGAAGGTTCGAAACAATAAGATCGTGCATCGGGAAGTCCTATCGACTCCCCGGACTGTGCAGACGGCAAAGACGGCGGAGAAGGGTATCTCGAAGGTAAAGAGTTCTGTTGATGGGGATGCGGATGCGAATGTGTATAGGGAGGAAATGAAAAATTACCAGTTAACTGCTGCCTCGTGCCGCTGGTAGACGAAGTTGACGATCCGGCCCCCGAATAGAGCTGTGATTGAGTTCTATTATGCTGCAACGTCTCTATTTGGCTCTCGTTGTTAGGGGTATACTTTTGCGCCCTCTTCTTCGAGAAATATTCTACATCTTTCCCTGTATTACCCGATTTCACGGAGAAGTCGATACTAGTTTCGGACGGTGTCAACGTAGAACTGAGTCTATTTTCCGGGTTCTCGAATTCGGTCGCCGGTTTCTTATCTATCGGGATATCTTTGAACTGCACCACTGGAGTAAAGGATTTCTGACTAAATAATGGTCCAGTCTTAAGGAAATTTGGTAATGACTTTTCTACTTGTGGAACAATGGACTTATAAACTGTATGTCGATTGTTCACATTGGAGAAATTGGTTAAAGGGATAGGATTAGAAATACGATTATAATTATAACTTTCATACTTGGGCGGTTGATTAAGGAGGACACTTAAGGGCAGCCTTTCTTTTGTCTTACGAGGATGTAAAATAGTACCAGTACCATTCTGTATCAGAGGCCCACCTCTGGCTTTCGGCCACGTACCTCCATTTTTCTCAACTTTCTCGGGTCCGCGACGTTTACTTCGTTTCAACACCCCGTTATTTGCTTTCTTGTGGTAGCTTTCGATCACTGAATCCAATTCCGCTATCGCATCTTGCTCTTGCTCGAAGGTATTTGGGCTGGAGTTACGATGTCGTTTCTTTTTCTCTTCCCGATCCTTACTGTGCTTACGTCCTCGTACTATGTCAATCTTCTCGCGTATATTATCCCAAGCGTTGCTTATTCCACTAGGTTTCTCATTACTAATTGACTTCGACACTTTGTAAACACTTCTATCACCAAAATTCGCCGCAAGGTACCGCCTGTCGTAATCGTCCGACGCCGTTTTCAACATCAATCTCTCTTGTTCCGTCTGCGAACAACTATTCACCATCTTTTGCTTCTCTGTACTAAAACTACCATCGATGGTCATAGTTTCGGAACTAGTCGCCGAGGGCAATGGTATTCCTTTCAACGTTGTAATAGTTAATACATCCGTGCACGTATCGTTCAAAATTGCCATCGCTTCGTGACTGGAATTAATACCTTCCATAGCTTTGCTATTAATCTAAAGAACAAAAGTACATCGTTACTGTCCAAAAACAATAGATTTTTCCGTAAACAAGAAAATTGTAAAATACACGCGTAAAACGTACATTTAAAACCCTATCTCCAACGGCAAGATTGCCATCCTTGGCAGCTAAACTGCCCGGAGATATCTTCGAAATATACACTCCAAGTTCCAAAGATATCCCATGAGGAACTGCACCAACAGGCAATTGCGTTGTCCTTAATGATCTTCTAGTTACGCGTCGCCTTCTCACCGTCAACGTAGCTGGCCCCACTGAGCAGGCTCGTAATGTTTCCATTATTATACGTGTAGAAACAGATGTACAATCGACGTTGTTTACTCGCATAATGCAGTCATTCACCCTCAATTTGCTATCGACCGCACTACCCGATACTACTTGAGCAACATAAACCCCTGTATCATTCGGATAATATGGATTGTCACGACCTCCGACCAACGTTAGCCCCAAATCACGATCTGAATCCAAACAAACTCGACTGAGATCCAAATGAATGGTGAAAAGTTCCCAATCACTGACGTCAGAATCGATCGCGGAATCATGAGCATGCGTTAAACCCTGTGTAAATTGACTTGCCCTTAACGCGTGATCACCAGATTCTATCTTTTCCTTCAGATCCTTCAGCTCTTTCGACGCCTCGTTCCGTTGCTTTTTAATATCGTCAGAATCGCGCAAAGCACTCGCCAAGTCTGAAACTGCACGATCACGTTCTTTCCTTAATCTATCACATAAAGTCCTAATACTTTCCCGCTCTAACACTATTTTATCCCTTTCACTGAAAGCCCAATCTCTTCTTCGTTTCGACACCTCTGCCTCTTGAAGGGCTTCTTCCAGTTCCGCTTGTAATTTATCTACAGTTTTCCTCAGTTTATCTAGCTCCATGTTCGCTTGATCCAAGTTATCCATACGTTCCTTATCCCGTTTAGTATAATCTGCCGTATTATTCTCCCTTTCCGCGTCTTTATTCGAATTATCCCGTTCGCGATTATACGAGTGTAGTTCCATGCGATTCTTGTAATCTCTGTTGGAACCTTCGGAATAATCGCCAAACTTTTGACGTAATTCATTGCATTGCTTTAAAGCTTCATCTCGATCTTGCAAGGCAGATGAAATTTCTCTTCGTAGGGTTTCAATTTGATAGGATAAAGCTTTCTTCTAAAAATAGAAGGAGTAAGTATTAAAACATGGAACGTTAATTTAAAAATAGTACACGCAGTAGCAAGTACGTATACAGTATATAAATAACCAAAAACCAATATAAAATACGAGAGAACATAATCGTAATAGCGGGGAAATTCTTACATTTAATTATGTACATCCATGTTATAATCACAAACTACAAATTTCCATAATAAACATAAATAATGAAAGAACGAATAGAAACACTAAAATCATTCGTAATAAAATTGACCAAAATCTTTACGTTTAATTTCGGCAAGCTTACCTCTTCCATAAATTGTTTATTCTGATTTTCCAAATGTGTGATTTTCGTGTAAGCTTGCGTAAGATCGTCGCCAAGCTTCTCCATCTCCTTGTGTACTGTATCTCGTTCACCCATAATTAAACTGTATTCTTGTAACGCCGCGTTTCTCTCCTCTGTTAATCGTTTCATATCTTTACTAGCCTTCATGCGTAGCACCATCGCATGATTGATCTCCTTCACCGCTTCCTCGTGTTGTTGCTGTACTTTAGCCAAAGCTTCGCGATATTCGTTCCTTTCCCTCAATGCAATGTCCCATTGCCTAATTGCAGCAGTACACTGTTGTTTCAAACCATTCCGTTCACGAACTGCACTGTTACGCTCCTGTGCCACCTCGTCGTACTGTTTCTTTAACCTGGCAGCTTCTTCTTGTGATAGTTCCAACTATATTCAATCGTGTGCACGAAGTTTCATAAAACTGCGTCGTAATTTAACACCGGACATGTACGTCAGTTTAAACTTACCTTATTGACGGCCGACGAATGCGATGATATTAAATCATCGTACCGTTTCCTAAGAGCATCGTACTCGTCTTTAACGGCTTCATATTTCCGAAGCGCAGATAAATAGTGCTGATTCATAGTGTCGCTATTACCAGCATCAGAAACAAGAACCTCTTGATTCTGACACCGTAATTCAGACACTTCCTTCTGCAACGCTTGAACCTCTCGGTCAAGGCGCTGCTTATCATTCACTAGGTCTCCGTACTTGCCCCGCAACGCAGAGCTCTCCTGCGACGTTGCCTCCAATTGATTCATGACTGGTATATGTTGTCCTCGATAATATTCCAATTCTTTCATAGTATGTTCACACCTGCGTCACAAATTACTTTATTAAACAGACATATAATCGTCGGGACTGAAATCGCTTTGCGAAAATGACGAAGCGTAATAGCACAAACCGAAGAAGCGTTACTTTGTTTAAACAAAACTAAAACAAACCGTCTTATAGTATCTGAGTGCTTATGCCTAAGTAGCTGAAGCTGATGCATGGCTTGATCACATTGAACTTGCAAGCCATCGTAATCACTATGACATTCGGGACCACCAACAGGACCTCCAACACTGCCATAGCCTCCACTATCTCTCTCTGCATGCCACACACATAAGTTATATCGAACAATACAAATTACAAAACTGTTGAACGTAACGCAATTAAATGTAACAAGCATCATTTTAAACCAAAGAACGATGTCGACAAAAGTACAGTGCACGTTAAACCGAAAACGAACTTTTACCGAACAAACATTTACATAATTTGCTGTAAACAGGGAACAGGAAAAATAATATTAACGAATGATAAACTACTTCAAACAAATGATTCGTTCATTAAACTTCACTAAATAAACTATTTTGGACAAGGAAACTGTAGGGCACAATACATTCTTTTAACACCACAAGTTGTCATTCTTTTTGTTAATAGTATCCTTACCCATATTGAGTGCTCCATCTGCAAGAAGACAACGGACAAAAGTTTAATCAATTACGAATACAAAATACCCAATCTAACATAAACACAAAGATGAGACGACTATGTTTAAACATTGTGCAGTGTGTTACGATTGGTAGAACAATATAATAAGAAGTCTTGCTAGCTTTCACCAGGAAAGAAACTCTGTGTCACGCATGTAAGCATCATGATTCACTGTTTTTTGCGAAGTGAAATTATAAGCGTTATTTAAAATATCGTGTACAATGACTCAAGTAATTACAAACACGTAATAACATCTTTTCATTTTACATATTCTATTACTTCTCCCTTTAAAAAGGCTTTAACATCACTTTTCAATATTCACTTTTATAAAAAGAAACATGTTACTCCATAACAGAACACTGATATTCGTATAAAAACCTTCTCGTTCTTAATAATAAATGAAATACTATTATCCTTTTCATATTGCATTAAACATTCTATCTATTCCGATATTCGTCCCTTTCGTACGTCAAAGTTCCCCGTTGGATTTATAGTTATAATATCGGAGGAGCGATAGGACTGACACAAACGTATATTAAAACATAGCGTAGAAAACTGAAAAATACACTCACCACTACTTCCAGCACTATCTAAGGAAGATGCGCCAGAAGCCATGCTCTTGATTCACCGAGGATCTACCACAAATACTTCTCTAGCAGGGTATGTGCTAGGTATTGCCTGGAAAGTACCCATACGCTGTACTTCACGGAAGAGCGAACCCTTTGTGAATTACTAAGAAGTAGCCTTCGGGATGACATTACGGCTATGGTCTAAACGGTGCATGGCGTTCATCGGAGGGATGCAACAGTGCACCTGGCACACATACATACGCACACAAGCCGCGCGCGCACACATACACGCATACAGAGTAACTCTTACTCCAATACAAACACGTGCCTTGTAATATCGAGACTTTTCATGCATCACTTTTTCCGCGCGGTTACTGATACGGGAGAAACAACGGGGGGGACGTATGTTTTCTGAATGAACGTAATAAATTAATCTACGTTTTGCTGATGTGTCTCGATCCCGAGACCGCGTCGTATCCGTTTCTTTTTCCCCCTGTCAAACCGCGAGGTTATCGATCCCCGTTTAAAAGTGTCACAGGCGAGCAACAATCGCCGGCCAGCTCGTCCCTAACAAACTGAAAACTCGTTATCACTGTGGGAGAAAAAAAAAAAAACGAGGAACCAACAAGCCTTTCAGCGGTGATCTTGATCGCGCACCTCTTCAAATAATCCATTAACACGCTCGACAACACTGGAATCGACGCAATTTTCACTGACTTCGGCCGCTCGGATCGCCACGAACTCTGTACCGTTCATCCCAAAATGACTAATGTCCCGATATTAACGATAATTGATCGCTCACCTGCTGCACCAACGAACCTGACAATTAGCCATTTTCATTCCGCTACTACAGTCTGTTTCGCATTGTCGATAATAAACATACGTCGTGGACGTGCTTGTTACTGAGCGTTGCGGCGCTAGTATCCACGGCGGATCGGTCGATTATGTCGTTTCCGAAGGAATCGTTCTAAAAATTAATCGCGTAATATTTGAAACGGGGGTACTCCAAATGAAGTAGCATTTCAATTGTTATCGGGAAAGGTAAGAAAGAAATTTTTTTTTCTTATATTATTTAAATAAATAGTCTAGATTTTCGAAATTTTAAATGAAATTTCTGCATTTCGGTAAAACAGTTTTAAAGGATTTTAGGAATGGTGGAAATACGGCTGAAATAGACTGTAAAGTAAGAGCGAGTACTATTCGAAATGGTATTTTGAATAAAACGCTGAAAAAGAATAATGTTTTTTTCTGAAATAATTTTCGAAATGTAACATGGAAGTTTAGTGAAATAATCTTGTTTGAAGAGCAAGTAAATAAAATATAAGTACATATCTCATTCTTAGTATGATGAAAGTAGACGGAAATACATGTTAGTTATTAAGAATTATATATTTATAAAAACACATACTTACATTTGATAAAACAATTCTTATCTTTAACAATACAGAATATGAGAAAGGTCCTGCATTTTGTTGCAATACTTTCAAAGTCTATTGCCACGAAGTATTAAAGAATAAAATGAATTTTTAAGCTGCTAATGATTTACAAAATAATTTGTACTTAAAGCCTGTCCGATTTATTAGCACTATATGAAAATATTTTAAATATTCCGAGACTAAAAACAATATATTTTAATTAACAATATAAAAATATCAATGTAAAGAACTTTTATTTCATATTCATCGATATTCGAGTAAAATAGTTTAATTTCTTAAGCTCTTGTATTATAATTAAAATATCATTTACTTTACATTACTGAACATACATTATTTAAAATTTCAATTCGCATTATACCTAATGACAGATGTGTTTATTTCAAATAAATTAGTAAGATGCCGTTGTTAAAGATTTGGCTTAAATTTTTTTCATTTCAATTCTAACGGATCTGATACTTTTCATATTTTTAATTCATTAAGAAATGATTTATCAAGTCACTATATTCGGGTCAAATAACATTTAATGATATAAACAATTTGTTCTATAGAAATAAGCAGTGGTGAGATAAAAAATTAATTTGCACTTATGAGATTAATATAAACTTATATTATATATGTTAATACGTACAGATCATTTAGAAAAATCGCGAATACATAAATTATTTCGAACAGAAAAGGTGCCACATAAATTCTTCGAAATGTTTGTATAGTTCTGGAAATATTTTAATATGTATTCAAAAAGTGAATAAAACGCAAGTTTAGAAAGAGTTTTTATGTCGGTATATGTACCATTACATTAAGTGAAAATATAACATATAAATTTGTCCTGTTTATTTAAATAAATTCAATTCAATCATAATAAATAACAGAACTTGGTGCATCGCTGCTGTACAGAACTGGCAGAAAGACATTTAATATATGGTAATAAATGCGAGTAATTTGTTTAAATCATTTTATTTATTGGCGAACATCACTACCACTGATTTTCAAGTTGACAGTTGTGCATAGAAAAGAAAAAATAAAATGCGAATACTTACACCAGTCATAAGAAATATATACTTTCGTGTTATAGTGTCAGAGAATAATAGTATTCGCAGTTCTGTTAGATAGATTTGGGCGATTAATATTAAATACAAAATATATATATATATATTTATAGCAGTAATATTTTATCTCTCTCTCGCGCGCACGCACACACACATACACAACCTCTCTCACACTCTCATAATATAATAACACATATCTCTTTGTAATATAGATAATCTTTCTTTGATTTTGCAAGGCCAGCATAGAAATCACACTAGAGAATGGTAAACATAGTCATTTTCCTAGACTTTAGAGAAACAGGCGCCCTTATCAAATGACTGATTAATTAAACGCAATTTGTGTTATATACACATGTAAAATTAACCATAATTAGGTCCGAGCTTCTCATAATTATACAATTTAATTCGTAGTAATGGAAGCTTTTCAAGAAACCTGTATCTAACCATGACGATGTAAGACATTTAAAAAAATATTTAATTCTTATACTCTGCGACATCAGTTGTTTTCTTAATTGTGCGCGTATAAGTGCCTTTTTCAAATCATTCAGCTTTCACGTTTGCCCATAGAATGGTATACTTCGAAACAATTGTAGTACGCATCTTTCAGTATTTGTGATGTTTCAATTTTGATAGTCGAATAGTTTATCAATTTGCTTGATTTCATAAATTTTATCAGTGATATCGAGCATTTAGGTGAATCATTTTGACGTTCAGTTTTAAACAACTTTCTAAAAATGTATTGATCCCAAACTGTGTAGAATATGGGGTGCGTTCATTTTTACGACAGTTAAAAGTAACATTACTGAAAAGTGTTTACAACAGTTGTTGATTCTTGTACGTTTGTTTAGAAGCATTATTTACCCAGATATCTTAGCCGGCGTTACAATGACCATTGTTCAAAATACCTTTAAGATAGATCGTTGCTAAATATCAGTTTCAAAACGTAGCTTTTGGACAACAAATTTCATCTATCAAATTTCCACGAAACTACATCACAACTCTCGTGGGTGGAATTTATAACGTTTTTTTTCCGATATCAAGTAGCAATGCAAGTAATTCAAAGAATCGTATGTCATATCAGAAAATCAGAAATATCATGTACAATGGAAAAATATGATATACTCCAAAACGACATCATATAGGCAGTGATAATTGTGACATATCTGCAAAGTATTTGTAAAGGTATATAAAGCTTTGTTAAAATTCAGAAGGAAAATTGTACTTGTAGAAAAAACCTTTGATTGAGAAAAAGTATATGCTATCTTACAATCTTACGCCAGATTTCAGCGGCAAATATTGTATGAAAAGGAATGTAGAAAATTAAGAGAAGTAGATTTTACTATGATAAACTTTGGTATTACACGAGTGAACGTTCGTGTCCCTCTATCCTTCATTTTCTTTAACGCTTTCGATCTTTCTGCGAAGAAAGATGGCCAATTATTTACAAAAAGGAATTACATAAAATACAACGTAATTAGCAGTAATAATATTAATAAATCATACTAATACCATCAGTGAGAAGTAATGAAAGTAAAGTGCATAACTAAGCAAATGAAGTATACTTAGTTTACTTTGGAGGTTAGTAAACAATGGACGATAATACGTGTTCTATTCGTACGCTATTGACACATCGATACGGTGCGTGCCGTTAAACAATTTGGTGCAGCTAAATCGTCGGGGCCGTTCAAACGGCTGGAGAAACCTAATCGTATTCTAAGTTGGCTAATGATACCGGAAAATTAATCAACAAGGCGTTCGTACTTCCTAAAACTGTCGTAGGCTAATACTAAAAAAAGAACTAGTAATGGTTTCGGTAAGTTTACCGCGATAAATACTGCAATTAGCGATACATATCCTTGTTTCAATGTGAGACCTCAGAAATATATCGGTAAAACATATGTATTTTCTAAAGCCCATAGGCGCGTTGATACTTACACCACTTGCTTTATACTGTTTCCTGGGCCAGTACGCAGTTACCTCGTTTTGAAACAGCACGAGTACTGCTCTAACATATATATCTCAACTTTTGAACATTTAATTGTTACAGATAAAATATGATATATTAATTTCCGTGTGTCTGTGTATGTGTGTTTACTCTTTGTTTCTGAAACACTAAGTCTAAAGGCCATTTTATTTTTATTCTAAAGTTTCTAATATTATAATGACAAGATGAACCTACTTCTTTTAATGTTTCTATCTATATTGGTGTCCTTTCTTGTGTCTGTGTGATAATTTACTTTGTAATTATATTGACTATTAGAGGTTAACTTATACCTACTAATAAATTAATCGATAAATAATATGGTTAAAAGTTAAACAAGTGTTATACTACAAGTAACACAATTAGCGCCTACGCAGCGAATGCAGTATCCTCTCCCTACGGGGTCGCGACTCGGGGCTGGCGAGGGTTTACAATTAGCCGCTTAGCGAGTACCGTAGGCGATTCCGAGACAACGGTGGGGCGAGTCACAGAAAACGAGAGCGAGTTAGAGGGGACGAAAGCGAACCCCCAGCGACATACATGCATATAATACTCGCCCGAATGCTCGAAAAATATGATGAGGATAGCAACGAGCGCTTAGCCCAGGGACCAAACCGAGCTCATAGCGAGAGGACACTGTGTTTCGAAAGACGCGTCGCTATAGTTATAGTATATCGCAGAAACATTCTTCTTTTTTCTTTTCTAAGTGTCGTTCACTGACCCTTTCTCTTATAACATACAGCATTTGTACCGATTTCTACCTACGGAAGTTTAACCACAGAGTTAAAACAAAACGTAAAGCATTTCGATTGCAAGTTTCAAACTCTCAGCAAAAGGTGCTTCGGAAGGTTTTCTTTGAAAAGAAGCGATTCCGAGAGGTGAAGTTATACAGAGTTTTCAACTACTGCGCCCAACTAATTATTAAAATCTAATAATTGCAACGGGAAGTTACTCGCCAATAGAGATCCACTAAACACATCTCGAAGAGATCTTTAAACGGTAGACGTCTGCTGGTTATTGTTATCCAATGGAATACTTGTCGAGCATTCTTTTAGCATTGCTCGTAATCGAAGGATTTCCTTCGAAGCAGCCGCGAGATCCGACTGCAATTGAAGCTCCTTTTCTCGTAGGCGTTTTATGTCACGTTGGCAAGTCTGAAAATTTAACAATTGCAATTACACAAATGCCCAACGAGACGATTGTAATATGTCAGGTGATTTGAAGGAAGGAATTTAAGAGTTCGTGTCGAAGACAGTAGATACTCATCAAAATAGACGACACATGTTCGATTAACGAGCGTCCTTAAATTAATCTAGATAAAGGTATAGACAATTTATAGAAATTTAATGATTTAAGGCGATACTCCAGTGCAACTGCCCGTTTTTCAACGCCATCTTCGGGAAATGATTTGACAAAAACTATAAGTTTATACTATCTGGTGCTTTGGCTGTGTATTAAGGTAGGTTTGAAGTAATACTCAGATTTTTTTGTATCTAGTTCATTGCGTATAGTCGGTGGCACAAACTTTTTCAAAAAAATTCTTTTCGGACGGACGTTGGTGCGGGAACGGTTCTAGTCATCCAAAATGGAAGAACCAAGATTTATTTTCTTTATTATGTTTGTCGCTATGGTTGGAACCACGGACGAATCTCTATATTGTATAAAATTAATTCTACAGAACGAAAACAGCTAAATTTATCAGAAAAAATCAAACATTTTTTTCAAACTGCCGTCGTTCTAGAAATTTTTATTGTTAGGGAGCCTCTGTGGTTCCACCCATAGCGACAAACATAATAAAGAAAATGAACTTTAGTTTTTACATTTTGTAGGACTAGAACAGTTCCCACACCAACGCCCGTCGGAAAATAATTTTTTCAAGAAGTTTGCGCCACCGACTATTTAAAAAAAATTCTGTGTATTACTTCAAATATACCTTAATATGCAGGCAAAACGCCAGATAGTATAACCTTATAGATTTTATTAAATAAATTCTCAAAGATGGCGTTGCAAAATTGGCAATTACATCAGAGTACCCCCTTAAGAAATTTACAACAAATATCGCGTATACTTAATGCACTCGTCATTCTTACGTGCAGATCTACACACAGATATTGGCAGACACGAAACCGCGAACTCGATTTTTTCGCAGGTTTAAGTAGTGCGCCTTATGCGTTTAACACGTAACTATATGCAAAATTCTATCCAAACTGGTCATTCAAATCTCGTGCACATTTATTAGAACGACAAAAAATAGAGTGCTTAAATGTACATATATACATACATAAATCTATATTGCGAAGATCTTATGTTCGTATCGAAATATAAGGCAAATAAAAGATTTCGCCATAAAATGTTTGTTTTAGGAATGCAAAATATCTATCTTTATCAAGGGGGTCTTACCAATACTCTGCTCTACTTACCACATTTTGCCTCAGTAGATCCAATTTGTCGCATTTGAGCCTGGTAACTTCCATCCTCAGGTTTTCCGTTTCTAAAACACCATCTTTGGTGGTACACCTCGCGGTGTCGTGAGTTTCTGCAGAACTCATCGATTCGAGCCCCGTATCGCTGTCCGGATACACGGCCTGGTCCAGTTCCAGCTCGCTGTTTAACGAGCTGTCGTCACTCTCCGATATAACACGCTGGGTAGTCTCTGTCTTCTCCGATCTCTCTTGTTTCCGCAAGTTTTCGTGAGTCAGTCTTTGAACGGACGGCACTGAAGTTTTCTCCACCACCGGTGTGTCATTGCTGGCAGAAACTGCCGCGTTCGATTCCCGGCGATCAACCTCGTCCTGCTGTAGAGTGGCCAAACTGCTATCTTGATTGTCTGTGTTGGACAAACTACTGTCCTGACTTCCTAAACTAGGGCTTTCACGCTCCGAATCCCGTCTGAGGGTGAGATCTGGGGAGCCTAAGGGACTCGACGGTTCCACCGAGCGCTTGCCGTTAACCTTCGTCGTCGATTGCCGATTGCTAGGCGGACTAGGCTCCGATTGGCTCTTCTTCGATAACTGCTGCGGTACGCTCTCCGTCGACGCGTTCCTAACGCGCGATATCAGCGCCTTTCGAACCGTATCGATAAATCTAGAACCGCTACCTCCGCTAGCGGAGCCTGATGCGTCGCTCGCCGTTGGGCTTACTGGACAATTTCCACCGAATCCCAATCCAGTACCTCCTAAACCAATCGCTCCCCCAAGAAAATCGGCGGTCTTCCCTTGCAGCTCCTCCGTCAACGACTCCAAAAGGGCTGACCTTGTTCGTAGCTGTTCAGTCGAAATTTATTTCATTAACACTGAGATTTAAATCGACAGACATGCTCGAATCGAATTTATTATACACAGGCAAATCATGATTTAGATTTGCAAGAGGCATTCAATGAAACGAAGATGATAATGATGTGTAGTAGTTACCTCCAGTTTCGAGAACTTCTCAGCTTTATACGCCGCATTTTCAGCATTTACTAATTTCGTTAGAAGGAATTCCTTGAACTCCACTCCTCGCAAAAACACAGCTGGTGTTGGCAATGCTGGACCAAACCAGGGAACATCGTTTCGCGCCGTTACGCTTACTTTGTACCTGCGGTTAGAATATTCATGATTGTTTAAAAATACGTTTAAAAATATAGTTCAATTATACGATTAATAACGCGTGGGTATTCGTGCTTTTTCGTCGTAAAGATCCCAAAGCTGAGCAGACTATTTTGAACGAACGTTTGCTTAAAATTGGGAACAGTGATTGGGTAACTGATACATCCGAATTTCGCGCTACCTCGCTATATGGGCACAGTGCATACGAATCTAAGAATATACCTGGTATTAGGAGTGCAAGGGTCGACGACTTGTACCACGATGAATGCATGTAAGAAATGGCTGGCGATCATATCTGGACTGAAAGGAGTCGCCTCCTCTTGAAATATTATGGCGACGATGTCGTTGCCGATGTGTCTTTTACGCTGCAATTGCTGGGAGTCCCCTGGACTGTATGGAAGAAGAGAGGCGACATGGAACAACACTTCTCGCCCTCGAAATACCTCGTATACCGCAGAATCTCCAGTCTGCCCGTGTCGAGTATCCAAACCTCCGCGATATCTGCGAAAATCAACATTTAAACTTCAACATCGCGAATACGCGGTTAAAACGATATTATTCTTAGAAAGCAGTAGCGAATTCGAGGTTTAGCCTACAAATTGAAAAAGTTAACAGTAAGTACGTGGTGTTTGTCCACAATTCACATATTTTTCCATTCTGTTTGACCATTTCATTTGAGGAGATTTAAATTTCACTAATTGTGTTCGTTTAATGTAAAAGAATTAAATAAAATCGTGAAATAAAATTATCGAACTGATGCGACAGAAATAATTACAATTCAATTACCAGTTTAAACATTACAATATTTTGCAATTATTCAGTTCACTGTAATATACACTGTTCGAAATAATTAGAGGACCATCTATGCAAATGAGAAAATCAATATGTTACAGCAATATATTAATTAAACATTTCAGATTCATTTACTAGAAAATACTCCTCTTCCTCCCATTTATAAGATTTCCATTTCCATTTTTTTCTTGTATCTGTAGCTTGAAAACCATATTTAATATAAAAAAATTAGTACAATGAAAATTTAGTGGTTGTTTATGCTATATACAAATATGGAATCAAATTGTATCAAATTTTTAGTTTATATAAAAAATCCTTCCCCACTACAAATCTTAAACAATTTGATTTCATAATTTTATAGACCATAAAAACCGAATAAATTTACATTCTAACAATTGTTTTACATCTATCATATGTAGTTTTCAAGATATTTGATTGATTTATTTATTATTATCCACGGGATAAACCCTACAAATATTAATTTATCAAACAGAAATCGCAGAATCCCCCAACTATTTCCAAAAATGTGGTTTCCCATTTTCGATGTTATAGCCTTGATAAAAATATAAACCAGGAATACTGTATAATGAGATCTTCTAGAACCATCATTACTAACCCTTTATGATCCTTTAAATCGATTTTCTGACCAAGCAAGTCAAGGAACTCCTGAAAAGCAGGCGTCATTTGCCTGTTTCCAAAAAGTTGCTCTTCGGTCACCTGCCCTACACGTTGATGAAGCACGCCGAACTTAAACCTCGACACCAGGGCGTGCTCGTCATAACGCGCTACCAGTGTGCCAGCACCGGAACAGACAACAGGCATCAGCGTGCTCACGCTCAGGGATTCGTTGATAGCCTGTAAAAAGGATCCTACGTCAAACAACTAGCAACACCGTATCGATAGATTGTGGAATTGAAACAAAATATGCGGGTTTTTTCCAGCAATATACTTGGCGATGACTGCATTGTCTGCGATTAAAATCAGCATCTGTTTCTTTTCTACATGCTGACATTTAAACTATGTCATTCAAACTGTGCGGATATAGGTATGAGGCTGTATTGAGAGCAAAAACGGATTCACCCACATTTTTAGCGAATTTGAATTAGTAGCAATCGTGTATTCTAATAGGCAGTACTACCTAATCATATAAAATAGAAAGAATTAATTGTTTTTCAATGAGAATTAGTTCGTTTTTTGCTCTCATAGTCTCATATAGGATGACTTGTTAAGAACAAAACACTTGAAGAATATATAAAATACGTAAAACGAGATGCAAGTGGTTATACAAAATGAATATGTGGGAGATAATTTTTCTAAAATTATCAGCTTCGGAGTTGGTGAGTTTAGTCATGTCATAATGAGGCATTGCAGTGACCATGAATCGAACAGTTCTGTTCCTCATAACTCGCAGTGTACATACGTTATACTTCGATATAACTGTACAGAAGTTTGAAAATAGAAAACCTCGGAAGTTTAAACTTGAATAACGATAGCTAAGAAGGAAGGAGCTCGAAGTCGGAAATTCAAGAAAATCTGAAACTTTGTGAATTTGTAGGGGATTTCCTCGTGATTACAACGCAATTTTTGTTTGCTGCTCAAATTAAGGGGGTGAAATTAACCCCTGAAAAATCGGATATTTTCCGATTTAATTTTGTAACTCTCAAACTGTAAGATATAGAAAAAAGTTACCTACTTCTTTTTATTAAAACTATCATTCGGTAACTTACAGTTCTTACAGTTCGCGAGTTATAACACAACATCGGAAACTAGTCGGAATTTAAGGGATCAATTTCACCCCCTTAGACTGAATTTGAGCAGCAAACAAAAATTGCGTTGTAATCAGGAGAAAGTCTCCTACATATTCAAAAAGTTTCAGAATTTTTTGAATTTCCGGGTTCGGGATCTTTCCTTGCAAGTGGTGAAACTTTTAATATCTTAATGTTATTAGCGAGAAAATTTTGTTGAAATAATTCCATCCTAAAATCGCCAGCAAAGGTCAATTCAAACAGTTAGAAGCGATAACTCCAACTATATTTATATTCTTTCATACATAAAAGCAGTCCTTCGAAACGTTTGCTTACATAAATTGTAAATTTAAATTTACGTGAATAAGTAAAGTTCTTTAAATATTTATCAAGTGAACATATAGCTGCGTATTTTCCAGGCCTATATCATGTGTCTCGAGAAAGGGACGTAGTTGTACAATAGTTGTAAATGCCAATTGGCACGAATCAAGTTCCTTCAACAAGTTGTTAATATGCTTGCCAAAAACTAACGGTTGTAGGTAAGCAGTTGCGCAAGAAAAGGTCATCAAATTTACCGTCACATAATAATGAAAATTTAAACAATTCCTTATCTTATCTGTCATAATGGTACGTGTATACTGTAAAGAAATCGCGAAATGTTGAGCATTGCGCAGTTTCGATGTCTACACTAGCACTTATGAACTACTCGCGAACTACGTAAGCAATGCAGTTTAACAAATTCACGCGGAACTGTAATGTAGGACGTCTCAAACAAATTTCTCGTTAATCTATTAAATCTGTAAAAACGACGTGCAAAATGTTTTGCTAATATATCTATTCCACTATTTGTCCCATCATTAATTTCATTATTCGTCGAAAAAAATGATAAAATTTTTCTGCATCATAAATTGACATTATCATAAATTCTATTCTGGTTTTAAGTCTGTTTTTCTGTCACGAATAACATTAATTTTGCTGCGTACTTTTCAATAGTTATCGAGGGTACTGCAAAATAACTTGTGACTTGTGAATATATACGAATACACGGAATTTTCTGTGATCAATTTATAAGATATCTTGAAAATACTCCAAAGCTTTTGCGTCAGTGTTGTTACTTTGAAAGCCTTGGCGCTCGACCAATTGTATGTTCACAAGAAAGGAAAACACCAGGCGTTACTTACTTTTTGAATTGAAATTTAGCCACAGTGGCATGATATTAAGAACTTTAAAAAGACTTCAAGTTCTTAAAAAAAAAACCGAAAATACTGTGTTTCCAGACCTTACAGGTTGGCATAACGCCTTAAAGTACAGCGTGTTTCATAACAAGTGAGCAGAACTTCATAGATGAGTGTGGCAAATAGAAACACCGAAAGAAAGCATCGACCCTTCGTGGTCACACCTTCTTATAACCACAAGTTGGTCACACGGTGTTCACTGTACCCCAGCGTCATTTTTTGAGTGACCATTTTCGTATTTTTGAACGTTTTAACTTTTCAGTGATAATTCTACATTCGTAATACTTATACAGTCATGGTCTAATAATCTTTTTCAAGAAATGTAAATTTTGATATGCTAAAATTTGCAGTTGAAAATGAGCATTTTCCATTGTTGTGGTAAAATACAGATTTTTTTTATTTTTTTTTTGCGATGAAATCCCCTTTGGAAGGTGTAAAGGTGCGGCATTTTAAATACAAAATTGCTCTTGGGGTACAATACACTCCGTGTGATCACGAAGGGTTAATTCTTATTCCAAATTGAGCCAACGTAGCGCCTCCACAAAAACCTTTCTCCAAGAAAGTGCTCGAACCGATTACTTTCGGCTTCCATACAAACCCAACCAATAAATATTTAATTAATTGCGAAAGTACTTAGTTACGCTAACTATATTTGTACGGAGAATAACAAATATTGGAACATAAAAACACCCATAATTCGGGAACAGGTGTCCAATAGAACAACCGTCAACACGAACATTTTTCGTTGTCTCTATGCGCCTCACTCATCGTCCACCTGGAGATACGACCATTCGTTATGAAACGCCCTGTACACGTGGTCAGGATGGCGAGACACCGCGCGAAGGAGATGTCCGCGCGTAGTGAAAGCCACTAAACAAAAGAGCTGTGGAGCGTATCCCGTCAAAGAGAGAGGAAACTTCACCTTGACCATTTTCGCGGGCGATGGATTCGGGCCGAGGTTTACGGCTGGTACCAATTCGTGGGTCGAGCCCGCTCGCAATCGCAGCAAGACCCGCCAGTGCTCCTGTCCAGCGACCGTCTCGGCCTTCACCGAGACCAGGACCGGCCCGTTCTCTCCGTCCCTTCCCACCAGGTTCACGTGCTCCTGCAAAAGAGAAAGGTTAAAGCGAGATGAAACGGAGCGGGGCCTTTTTACGATCGAGGGCAGCCGATGAGTCGCGGCCACCCCGCGTAAAATGCAACAACGGTCGCCACTCGCCGGTCGACTTTGACGCTTTTGCGCGGCCAAAGCGAGTGAAAGGCGTAACATTTCCGTGGCAGTCAAAGAGCACAGTTAAGGGTGCCCGTGCCGCGGCTGAAGAAAAAGTAGTAACCGATACATGATTGGTTAGGCAAGAATTGTCTGCAGGGAATAACTATCCGCGAAACAACCGGACTGGATTTCTGTACATGAAACGCTACGCCAGTGATACCCAACCGAAGGTGGCAAAGTGTTTTCTGGGGGTTCGCCACGTTTTTTGTGTATTGTTAAGTTGGAATTATAATATGAAATACCTATTTTTAATGTGTTTTTTGTGTCTCATTAAATTTATATAACGGGGTGGGGGGTTGCAGGTTATTTGAATATTATAAAAGGGGGTTGCGACTCAAAAAAGGTTGAGAGACACTGTTCTACGTGTTTGTCAGGGTGGTCTGAATTAAAGGCGATTTTATTGTCTACAAATTGAGCCCCCATAGTTAAGAGAAATCTATATTCCTTATTGCTGCCCATTTTACAAAAGGTTCATCGAAAACGGTGATGCGTGCTTTACGGATATTTCTTATTAGTTAAGATTGTAAGCACTCGGAAGGAATCTTATGATAAGGAAGAAATTTTACATGATAAATTACAATCTCTTGAAAGAAACTGTGAAGGGTGAGTGAAGTAGATTCGAATACCATTAATTTCTTCAAATACTCGAATAATTCGATTAATTTCGAATATGAATAATTTCTTCAAATATTCGAATAAATAGGAATGCTCGAATTTCGGATTGTACCGAATAGGAATCTGAACGTGAAATATTTTTTTCACACTTTATTGTGAAATTCTTTTTATATTGGCCTTTACAAGTATTTGTTTTTCAAACGATCAATTTGGAACTTTATTAATCTTTATTGAACTATTAGAATACTTAGTTTGTTCGAATATTCGTTAAAGGTTTCGTCGTGAAAGGTTTAAACTTTCAAATACGCCTTGCGTTTCAAATGATGCCATCAAAAATACCAGTAAAAATGGATTATTTATAATATGTAAATCGAAACCTATTTATAACTAAATTCTCCCTTTCATGCAACAACTACTTTACATTTTCTTGAGAAAAGTTGAGTATGGTTGTTAAACGTGTTAGATGATACAGTGAACCACGTGTTTCAGATTACACAATATATATTCTGGTATATGTACCAGGTTGCGGTGTGTCATTATCGTATGTTAGAGTAACATGTTGCATTATATTATAGTACGCGGAAAATGCTATTAAAGTAAGACGTCAGCGTACGGCAAAATAATGGAACCACGTATGAAACATATCCTCATCGTTAACAAACCTTACACCATCTTCTGCACGTATACATATGTTGAGATATAAATTTTAAATAATATTGTAGCGTTGCTTTTGCTACAATTAAATGTAGAATACACTAGACTCTAACTTATTTTATATAGATGAAACCAGATGTTATTCGAAGTCTAAAAATGTAAATTCCATTTCAAAGCGTTAAATGATCGACAACGTCATTTTTTATTGTACTAATATCTGTGTAATACGACATTTCCTCTTTCTCATAATTAGCACTAATCAAATCCTGCTGAAACCTGATTTTACGTACTTTGCCTCGAGTTATTTTTAGTAACTTGTTATTGCGCAGGTCCAGAATAAGTTAAAAATCCCACGAGGAAATAAGTATGGGATTACAATTTCCCACACTATTAAACATAAAATCTACGAATACATTTTTCTTTGTCTTAATTTTTTAACCTGTTTTCCATACAGGATTATATTATACTAACATGATTTTGTGAACTATGTATAATTGTTTATATTAACTTCATTCCAATTATTTCGAAATTTCAACTCGCGCTTTTCGAGTATTCGCGCAATTATAATATTGAAATATTTTGTATAACCGTCATATTTTAATGAAAACGTAGTGCTTTCGAATTTTTGTTATAATAATTACTGAATGCTCGTTTGAAATAAATGAAATTTTGCTTTCAACCTTGTTTCATTACACTATAAAGAAGTCTGATGTGAATATTAAATAAGATACTTATGCGCCATCCTTAATTACCATCTTATCTCGTTATTCATTCGTTCAAACGCAATCGAACAAAGTTTCACCGCATAATAGAATACAATTAACCAAGATTCATGAATAATTTCATATTTGAAATGGTTTAATAAACTCCAGGACAAAGGGGGAGGGCTTAAAGATTGCATTATAATGACAGTCGTCGCACTCGAGAGAAAGAGTTAATAAGGTGAGCGATATCGCACACAATAGAACCACGCTATTAGCGAATTACCCGCCGCAGAAAATGGGATGGTAGCCAACATTGTCATAACCCTATTCTTCCTGAATGTGTCGCGTGTTTTTAAATTAAGATTGACCATTGATCGCTGGAAATAACGCAGGAGATGAACTGGCGCCGACCTTTCTAATTATTTCTAATTGAGTTAATCAGACACTTGATGGATGAAATCCGCGTCGTTTAATTTTTCTTCTCACACTTGCGGCATTGTGGTATAACTTCGCGAGGTCACGCTGGCGGAAACTTTTTTGGATCACAGCGTTAATGTTCCCATGAATTAATGCAACAGTTTTTAGTAGGTACAAACTGCGACAATTTTTAGCTACTAGAAAATGTAAAACGCGTTAAATTTTAGCATTTAAACCTGACCTTTTGGCTTGAGAGCAAATAAAAAAAATGATATCGAGGCAATCTATTGCACAACGATGATAAAATACCTGTTCAGATAACATTGTGGAGATTTTGCTTCTTTCACCATGAGCAATGCCTATAATTTACGTGCAATTAAATTATGTGTTTTTAGATTAAGCTAAATTACGTGAAACTATTTACGTGTTTTTAAATTAAGCTAAATTAAGTTATAAGTATGAATTTTCTTTTGCAGCAGATTTCATCTTCATAATTTCCACAATATGTGTGAAGATATAGAAATGTAGAAAAGTTCACATGGCATCAATAACACAATATTGCATAAATTTTTATCTACTGATTTATCAGTTTCATATGCCAAGCGAACGTAACAAAGTGAAATACGATTATATCTTCTTGTATTTATTATCATATACCAATACTGGTAATGAAAATGAAAAACTGCATTGATTAGTGCACCCATAAATGAGGTTCCACTTGCAAAAACAAAATGCGTAAAAGTAACGTAAGAATATGCAGTATTTATGCTATTTCCTTTTATTTTTTAACCATTTTAAGGATTCCAGACGTCCCAATCGCATGAGCCACCACCGTTTAGACAGTGTTACATGACTTTAATACAGTAAAAAATGTTATTGCATAAAAAACAATATTAATGAAAATAGTGTATTGAATAAATTATGATACTGACTGGACAAATTTAATAATTTCGTATATTTTTTTAAATAAGGAAATTTAGTAAAAAATTTATCAAAAAATAGTTTGTTATGCAATGCTTTAATACAATCTCTTACCACAAAATTTCATCTACTAATATCACTTTTTAAACGACAGAAGGAGCAATATTAATTTTCTGTAACATGCGTTGCTCGTCGAAATAAATAATTACGTTACGCTTATGCAAATATTCTGGGGGTTACTGAAGTAAATTCAAAAGGGTAAATTCATCTTCTTATACATACGCAGGCAAAGATTGTATACCTATACTTCAGTTCGTATCCAATAAAGATCACGCCATTAGTTTAACTTCAAGTGAAGCAGCTTGTCGAACGAGAACATTTTTCATATAATCATTAGTGTTACTTCCTTATCATTTAATGGCCAATTGACTCAGTCAATACGCACGCCTCGCTCGGAACTGATAGAAACTACTCTGTCAACGTGTATAAAAAGTCTCCCCTTTATCCACGCTTTCCCTCTCGCATGCGACTCTTGGATTCAGTTCTACTTGGATAAACCGTGGTTATCGTGCACCGCTGGCATATTTACGATGATTCCCCGACGTTTCACTATTAGTTATCGAGGCGTAGATACTTGGGGAAGATAGATAAATGGAGATAGGTAATTGGAGAAAGCTTTAATAAGGGTGGTCTTAAATCTCGCAGGATTTTTACAAACATATACCTGCCTTCCTCTGTGTACTGTGGGCGACGTTCAAGTTTCCCGGAGGTGAAATTAAATTTACTACTTTGTTACTCTACTAAATTTAACACCACAACTTATGAAACATAAAACACCCCTTCATAAATATTTCTCTAAGTGTCCTAGTGCATGAAAAATTGGATTCATCGAACAATAACCTTACGAAGAATCCATAAAATTGAAAGATTACAAAGGCAGCATGTGAATTTTACACGAATTGCTAAAAAGCAGTTTCACTATATATGTATGAATAAATATAAATAATCGAATCTAAGAAGAATAAATGCTCTATAAAAATCCTCGACTGACTCGTGAGTGACTACAACACAATATTGAATTCATTATTTTGCAAGGCACACTATCTAAATAAATACAAAATACCAAAATGAGAAATTCTTAAATCACGTGAGCTGTGGAAAGAAAGATTCAAAGCAACTTAATCCAACCGGAAGTTAAGCAGGAACGCCAGTTGCCAGACACGATAAACCGTTTCGTATGTTGTTTAATTACAGGAAAAGACTGAGCCAACTATGTATTGTCGTAATCGTGCCCTGTCTTTCACACTTCCGATGCAATTTCCACTTTACTACTTCTAATTGGCCGCAGCGTGCAAAGACAAATTATTTTGGGAAAGAGAATATTTATATCCATAGAATTGTATGAAACCGTAAACCAGCTGATCTAACGATAACAACACTGACAATGAGTTGCACGCAAGCGTTTGATCAAGATGGAGTTAGAAAAGTTTTGTAGGCTCTATTCAATGCAGAACACTTCTTTTAGATTTCTGTTGAAGCTTGATTGTAAAACAACATCGCGGAGTTTTCGTTTAAACCCCAAAGCATATTGTTTCCTGCGATAAATTAATTCAAAAGTTGCTCGCAAAGTATGTTGATTAAATCTGTAAACAGAGAAAGCTAATCTTCACTTCGTTAAAAGAAATGAAATGTACTTACTTTAAGGGGGTCCGCACAGGGACGCTTAAAGGCACAAAATTGCTTTGCTCGCGAATGCCATTTTCGCATCTCTATGAAATTTTTAGCGGCGAACAAAGTTGGCCTTTGCCCCTATTCGTTACTTCTACGCAAACTTTGTTTAGTTTGCCTGTACTTCAATGAGAAGAAGCCCGAAAACCAATTATAATAGTCAAACACCAGTTTTAAGTTATTTCAAAATTAAACTTCTGGTTTAGTTATATGTATTTACATATACTTAACAAATATCATTTATTTTTAATGTCAGATTTATGGATTTTGGAAAACATGAAATGGAAAAAGTTAATTAATGAATGTTGGTACTGTACACAGTAATTAATAAAGTTTTTCGTTTGAAGTAGTAGGTATTAATTATGTTCAGGGTAAATGTGTTTGAGAATTGAGAGTCGTTTTTTTCTCGAATATAAAGCCTTAGGAAAAACAAGTTTTATTGCACTTTATTTTACTTTATGAATTTGCCAACATTTCATTATATCTGGGCAGAATTGTAATTGCATGCTGTATTCTCGGGTTTTCAATCGACTTACAAACAGAATACTTACTTCTTTCTCAATTTTTAACTTCCAACTTACAGACACTAAATTAAAAAAAAAAATTGTTTGATGTTTTATTGAATTTATGAGAAATTTTAGTCATTTAGACATCAAACTATTGTAATATGCATGTCTCTAATTATAAGTAAGCCAACAACAAGCAATTTCAATGTATACCTTTTGAAATAATGTTCAGATAAATTTTGTACCAACATAAGTACTAAATAAAAATTCATCAAGCTTTGATTACTAAAAGTTAAAGAAACACTTGCATAAAATTGTGTAAATTAAATAAATGAGATGCTTTCAACATCAAATGAAATTTCCTCAAATCAAGAACTGAAAAATAACGCATAAAAGAAAACTTCAATTTTTCTTAATACCCAAAGTTCCCCCATTAATATTCTGCTTAAAAAAGTCACATTTCACTTGCTCCGCATAGTTGCAGCAGTTTAAACGAAAATTCTTCACAGCGGCATTTCTCAATGACCCGTGCAGAACGAGCTGTGTAACACCCGATTGAAATTAATGTATCGTGACCGTGTAATCGTGATTTTCGATGTACTCGCATCGTGAATGGCTCTCGTAAGAAAGCGAGAGAAAGCGGTGTTCCTTGGTATCCCGAGCGAGCTGGGGATACTTGAATGAAAACCACAGAAAGCGGGGAAGGAAAATTCCGGAAGAAGTGGGTAGGAACGCGATTGAAAGGTTTAAAACAGAATCTAACCGTGCCCGTGACGGTATTGGTGCCCATAGAAATAACGCGGAGGAGGTAGAAGCAACTGACGAGGAAGAGGGCAAGCGGAAGAAAATCGGAGGCCATCTTAAAAGCGGCTAAGGATGAAAATCAGGGATGTTTAAAGGGGTGGGGGAGAGTTTCTTCTTATATAGGCATTGCTTGTAGACTATGAGAACGTTCCCACTCCCACGCCCGAAGTGCTCTTTTCCTTTTCCTGCGCCTCTTTTTCTCTCCTCTTCTCTCCACTTCACCTCGTCTTCCTCTTCTATCTACCTTCCTCGCTCTACCGGTGGGTACGTTTACACTCGCCGACCGCACGTACCGGGTGATCGTAAAGTAAGGTCGCCTATTCAAACGGAGTACAGAAATGGCTTGTTTCGTTTCAGATCGCTTTGATGCGGAAGGATTTCGACACAGGGGTTCAGTTTTTACGAGAATACGATGCACACTTTGACGCAAGTTGCAAGTAAGAATGAAATTACGTTTCCTTCGGTTGATAAACAGTTTTTTTTATTTTTTTTTTTATTTGTAAATTGGTAAACAGTTATTATTGGGGAAAGATTTCAATGTGTTGAGTACATCTATTTTAGGAAATGAACCGTTGCCCTTAGACCTTACACGTATTGCACCATTTTGAGTATTGATTTTCAAGTGGAGAGGAGCTCTTAAGGTGCGAATCCACGGATTTTACATGAGACTTTTCTATGATGTGACAAAAATCTCAGCAATAACTAAATGCAAATAATGGAAATAGCCGCGAGATGTAAAATTTTTGAAAATATAATGAGAAGCTTGTCTCGTGAAAGACTAATTTATTTAAGACTTGACAAAATAATTAAGGAAGGATAAAATAATTAAATAATTCTCTCTTGAGATTAAAGTCTAACGCGAGACACGATATTTTTGTCCCATCGTAGATTTGCACCTACAATTTTCTGCCATGTGCCACCAGAAATTCGTCGCAATAATAATTTATTATATCAGACGTGAGAAGATGTTGCTTGAATGTGATGCACGGATTTTCTTGGTATTCTCGATGCAAGTGATTCGATTCAAGTGTAAAGAGCTCGGTGTAAAAGTGAAAATGCAACTGATCGGTTTCTTCGTTGAAATTGTGCTGCTCGACTGGCAATGAGAGTGGAAGCGTATAACTATTTGCAAGTGACCCGTAGAATGTAAAGGTGCACTTCACTTCTGAAAGATTTAGAATGCAACTCGTTTTGCAATGTGCAGAGACAGCCATGCTGTTGCGGTGGAATACGCGTCTTGGTTCGTTTCCAAGACTTTTAACTTGTAAAGGGCGACGATCACTATTTAATCGGCTAAAACCATTCGGGTTAGTTAGAGCAAGAGAATCGATATCTAACGGGTCACATTTAGGTAGAGAACTGATCTGTTAGATGATCGTGCACAGAAATATAACGCGTTCCTCACAACTGCCATCATAAGATGCAACCATAAAAAAAATTTCGATTTAACAAATATTGCAGATGAAGTTTAAAAAAAATATAGATTTAGAATTTTGTATTGTCGTCAGAATTTAATCGCAAAATTTCAACCAAACAAACGGACAAACGAATGAAGCTGAATAAAATCGTTTAAAAATAGATGTTTGAATCAGAAGGGAACATCCAGAACCCGAACATTCAAAAAATTCTGAAACTTTGTGGATAAGTAGGGGATTTCCTTCTGATTACAACGCAATTTTTTTTGCTGCCCAAAATCACTCTAAGGGGGTGAAATTAATTCCTGAAGATTCGGCTATTTTTCGATTTTCTGGTATAACTCGCAAACTGTAAGAGATAGAAAAAAAGTTTAATTAGATCTATCATTTGGTAAAAAAATTATTTTATATTTCACGAGTTACAACTCAAAATCCGAAAATAACCAGATTTTAAGGGGTTAATTTTACCCCCTTAGAGTGATTTTGGGCAGCAAAAAAAATTGCGTTGTAATCAGAAGGAATCGATCCGAACGTCGAACTTATTTTATAACCACCCTGTACTTTCTGAAGAGCATCATGATCGGCGGCACGCATAGTGTTTTACATGTGCATACCTTGCCCATTAACCGTGCTTTAAAGTGGCTGGGAGAGAACCAGTAGAGATTAGTGCTTCGCGTGATATTTCACGAAATAAATGTGGGTCTCCGTAATATGGTTAATTATTTGCCAGCCGCGATTAGGGTCATGAATTCCTCGCGCTTGTCTTTAACGTTTATGCTCGTAGCATGCGAACAGATTCCACTCTATCAATTTAATACTCTTTAAGTGAATATCATTTTAATGCAATCACTGTAATTACTGTCCCAAAATCCAGTTGAACAAAACGAGCTAAAACGAATACCAGGGATAAAAAATTTAAACTATGAATAATATAATTTGTTAATTTGGCAACTTCTTTAGAATGCATTTCATACACAAATAAAATCGTGGGGCAGGAAATGAATCAATTTTTACAGAATCAAGCGTCGAAATGAGCGATAAAAAGCGATGGAATATCCTGCCCCACGATTTTATTTAAAGTGACATATCACCATCGTAATTGCAGTACAAGAAAATACTTATTTTTTAATTTTTACTGCATTTTTGATCAAATTAAATGAAGTCGTTTAACTTAAATTTTGTTTTATATTTTTTTCTTGTTTCATATACAGGGTGTCCCAGCTAACACTGGACAGAGCTATATCTCCTAAAGTATTGTTATTAAAAATCTGAAAAAAATAGGGAATGCATGGTACGAGGGGACCATCTTTTTCGCCCGAACGAATTTTTTTTTCGATTATTATTTTAAAAGATACGATGGTCAAGTTCGGATTTTCAAATGGCACTAACTTTTTGGAAGTCCTGAGTTGATAGTGCGTTAAAAGACAAAATCAATAAGCTATAATGTATACACTTTATTTCCACTGGTTTTTAAGATATTTCGCTTGCAAATTTCCTGATTTTCAGTGGAAAAACCGTTCTTGGACTGGCAAGGACCGGGGTCAGTTTTACTGTCGTCACGGGTAGCACTGCCTTTTGAAATAGATACCTACCTGCCAAAGGTCTACCCCGGCCCACGGGCTGGACAATTCTTTTCCGTCAGAAATGCCACTTAGGAAGGTACATCTGCAGTATCGAGAAGCGCACCGTTACTTTTATTTCGCACTTGCTTCTACGCTCGGATGACCGGTTCTTTTGGGAGGGATGCACGTTCGATTGATTAGGTTAGAAGGTGTGAAAGTTGCTAGACAAAATATCAACCATCGGAATATCAGAACCAATCGGATTTGCATCCCTCACAAACGGCTGCTCTCTTGAAGAGGCCTTCTTCACAGAAATACCTCCTCCCCAATGCCCGCCTTCTCTCGCACGGAATACGTCAACGCATGCTTCTGTTTTAATATCGGAGCTCGTGTTTATACTCGAGAGGACCACGCGTGGACAGCGGGTTACCCCTTTTCTTCCTGTGTCTCTCCACGAGGAGTATTGACGGTGGATTGTAGGAGCGTAGATGTCTCGATGCCAGTTATTGAATTCAGGAGAGGATAGAAACATTTAAGTACAAAACACACATGTACTATAATTAAAGTAAATCGTATTCCTCTCGGGCAGGAGTCGCCCGACGCTCGTCGAAGAGATGCGGCCTCTGGTACCCCGTGGCGGGGACAGTCCTTCGCAGGGCCTCACTCGATTTTTATGGCTTTTTCCGGAAAAAGGTACGAATCCTGGGTCGAGCGTAGCGAATTAGGGTCGAACCCCGGCAGTCGAGGGTCTAATATCCATTACAACGTATTAAGAAATTTTTTTCTTCATCGTATCGAAAGGGATATGACGCCGATGGATTCCTTATGTTTTTCCGATGAAAATCATACCAAATATCATGCAAATCGGGCTACTTTGACACAACCTATTTGTATTCTCTGTGTAAAAGTCCATATTCCGATAGTTGATATTTTGTCTAGCAACTTTCACACCTTCTAACCTAATCAATCGAACGTGCATCCCTCCCAAAAGAACCGGTCATCCGAGCGTAGAAGCAAGTGCGAAATAAAAGTAACGGTGCGCTTCTCGATACTGCAGATGTACCTTCCTAAGTGGCATTTCTGACGGAAAAGAATTGTCCAGCCCGTGGGCCGGGGTAGACCTTTGGCAGGTAGGTATCTATTTCAAAAGGCAGTGCTACCCGTGACGACAGTAAAACTGACCCCGGTCCTTGCCAGTCCAAGAACGGTTTTTCCACTGAAAATCAGGAAATTTGCAAGCGAAATATCTTAAAAACCAGTGGAAATAAAGTGTATACATTATAGCTTATTGATTTTGTCTTTTAACGCACTATCAACTCAGGACTTCCAAAAAGTTAGTGCCATTTGAAAATCCGAACTTGACCATCGTATCTTTTAAAATAATAATCGAAAAAAAAATTCGTTCGGGCGAAAAAGATGGTCCCCTCGTACCATGCATTCCCTATTTTTTTCAGATTTTTAATAACAATACTTTAGGAGATATAGCTCTGTCCAGTGTTAGCTGGGACACCCTGTACATGATTCCTCCAAAATCGACCGTGCAATGGAGGTATCCCTTTTTACACCGCATATTACACCCACCTATTTTGGCGAAAGCAGGCATTTAAAAAATAAAAAAATTGCATTCTCAAAACTCGTATTAATAAATAGAAAAAAACTTCAATTTTAGCAAACACATTCTTTTTGTGACAAAAAAAGTTACAAACAACGATAATATGTTAGAGCGTTACAGTGGAAAGCTCCCTTTAGTATAACATATTACTGCTAAACAATAATTAATCAGACACAATGGATATTATAATTGAAAATGACAAGTACCCATGCTTGATTATTTGACGGAACCAGGTACTAAATTGATTTGAAATGCTCGCAAACGAATCATTATCGGGTCCAACTAATTCTTTTAATTACAATTGCGACGCCAAGCGTGCAAAATATCAGTGCAATTGAACATTACCACGTACGATGGGCGCTGGTCGATAACCAATATTGAATTTGCACTTGGGGTAGAGTTCACGCAACCTTAAACACATTTGCACCCGGTCTTCCGCGCCTAGTGCATTATTAATTAACTTCTGGCAAATCTGAGGTTATTATGGCTTTGCGAAACACCTGCAACGTGGGGCAAAGACCTGTACCATTGTTATATGTGATTGTATCTCTTCTGAAAATGAATTGCATTCGTTTCAATTTCCGTTAAAACTACAACACGATATAGAACGTTATATGTAATTACAGCACGCAAAGCTTCCGCATATTGTACTCTGTGAAAGACATTTCACAGGATGATGGCTAAAACGCGAGTAATTATTTTTATTCTTTTATGAATTGTAATGCAGGACACTATTTTGTAAAATTAATTTGAAACATTCTATTCGCGGAACATATTTTGGGGGAAGCATATATCTACAAATTTAAATAATTTATTTCCCTTAAAGGATTTTTTTTCCGAAAATTCGAAAACAGGTTTTATATACCAGAATTAATATGCAGAAATGAATTAATTATTTACTTAAAAACGTTAACACTTTGACTTGAAATAGCCTCGGACACAAGAATATTGTAGTAGGTAACAGTTTACTGTAAAACTAATCTTTATGAGTTCATATTTTCGGAAGAAAAATACTAAATGGAATACAGATTTATAATTTGGTACCACTGTAAAAGAGTTATATTTTATACCAATTTTAGTTATTTTATTTTTTTTTTTCATTTTGTCTTGTATGCAGTCTATTTTATTGTGTTATATTTTTTTTAGATCCATAAATATTAAATGAACTAAAAAATATTACGAATTTGTACGGATTTTAGTTTTTTTTTGTTTTGTATAAATAGAGTATATTTTGTTTTGTTATATTTTTTTAATTCCATAAATATTAAGGAAACTGAAATTTTTTAAAATAAGTACAAATATTTTTTACTATTTTGATTATAAATTTTTTGTGAAAATTCAGGAACCGGTTTTTGCATAAACCCTAAACTATATATATGCAGAATTTGAGCCAAATAGATGACCCGAATCTTGTGCACACCCAATGTTACCCAATACATAGAAACATCTCTGGAGATGCGAGCGCATTGGAAAAAGGACCCAAAATAATTTTCGTATACCTTCTAGTTAAAGAGCTCAATCGATGGCAGACACGTCAAACGCTGGGAGTACTTTTGAGACATAATGAGAGTGTAATTTACATACCCTGCCGACGAAGAATCGCCTATAACACTTGGCCGTGTCGTCTTGGTCTATCCTCGGTTGCCAAGCAGGCTGTGCCGGAAGTAACGCCCTGCCAGCGGAATCGAGGGAGTGCCGATGATCGGTACCATCGAGCCAGTATCCGGGCGGTGTCACCACCAAAGGTGGCTGAGATCCGGAACTGCCTTGCTGGAGCGCAGCCTCCATAAGCGCCCTGCCGACCGGTGCATCCCCAACTGGCGACGGAGATGGTGTAGGTGTGTGATTATTCTGATTACCGGGGCTCGACGCTGCCCTGTCCTCCCTCGGAGTCTGTAATCATCACGGAACAGTTCGATATGAGAGCTTGAATACCATATTCCTCTCAACGTTCTAAACCTTCCGAATATTTTACAATTTTAAATCAAATACCATTAAGTGCTATAGGAGTTTCTGAACTTTAATAGTTCAGGCCATTTCATTCTCATTTCCCTATGTCTCCTTAATTACGTTGCGGAGGGGCACAAGTATGCTGGCTATCCGATTTTAGGGAATGGTGTCGAAAGGAGTTGAGGACGGAAAATGTAAAATAAATATCGCGGTGTTATAAGACTTTTACGTTAAAATGGTATTGGGTATGTAATGAGTCTGATTAGACATATATTTTGAAAATATAAAATAGAATTTAAATAACTAATAGAAAAAATAACTTCAATATTGAAAAATAAAATCTAAATAAATTAAAGCAGAAGAAAGAAATTTCTTTCAACATACACATATATATATATTAATTTATCATACCGGATACACGGTATAATCCCACGAATCCAAACAATAAAAAAATCTGGTATAATCAAACAACTAAAAATTTAATACTGGCTTGGTAAAAAATTATAAATATTAATGAAATGAAAAATCTTATGACGATAATTTTTAAATACTCAGCCATAAAAATTAATTCAAACCCACCTCTAAAATATTCTCATAAACACTTCTAATCGTTTCTAGGTATCAAAGTTTAACGCAGAGAACTAATTATCGAGGTAAAAGAAGATCAAATAATAATGTAACTGTGTCAAATATTTTTACGTGCTGGAAGCATGATTTTGTTCTTATAAATATAGGTACAGTCGAACGTCGAAGGAAAATATGTACATACGATAAGTCCTCAGTTAACTGTACGTTATGCGCACTTTGCGTAAAATTTTTATTCACCCGTTCCACCGTTACCGGAAACCAAGTAATTATCTTTCTTTTAAGGTATTATTAGAGTGCCGCGGCTGGCGCCCGCACGCCTTTATATGCGCACCTTTTAATGAATTTCGTTTGCCACTGTTACGAACCGTGCATGGTTTTGTGCTAGTAATGCGCAGAACTTTTTAACGTTCTCGTGTTTTGCATTTCCCCGTTATATCACCCTTTTTGTGGTAATTTGAATAGTTTCTGTTGCATAAGAGGCACTTGATTGGCCGCAGGATATTAATACCAACGACAATGTAACGGGTTAAAGGCAAAAGAATGATGCAACAATTTAATTAACAGTAAACCGATGCAACACCGTATTACACATTGGTAATAACTAACGAATAATATTGAAACGTTGTCTATCGTTATGAATTCGTTACTAATGATGTTGGTTACAAACATTATTCGCTATATAATAATGTCTCTTTAGGAACTCCACATTAGAAAATATTGTAAATGATGAATAGCGGTTATTCGATATTTTATGCATTAATAAACGTCGTTAATTTTAAGATTTCTACAATAAAATAGACACGTGTTATAAGATTGAAGATTATGAAATCGAAATGTGATAGTAAAGTTTGCAGGAAATACTGGATATAGCAATTGAATCTTATCGAATTTAATAATAGCTAACTATAATATATGGATAAGTTGGTAATAAAAGTTATTTTATATCTGCAACACTTCGAACTAATAATTCTAATAAAATAACAAAAATAAAAACATTTATATCAATTAACTTAAAAACAACTTGGATTAAATGCCATTCCAATGCCATTAATTTATTGATAATACTTATTATAAATTTCTGTGAGACAAATAAGAATATTTCCAACATGAAAAAAATACTAACTATTGAAGAGATCTCAGGGAAATTAATTTCTATGTCATTTATTGCCATTTTATTTTAAATATCTAACGTGTTCATGCATGTAAGTATTACGCTTATACTTCACTTGATCGTGTTTTATGTACTGCGTTACATAAATAAAGATACGCTTTCGTACAATTTCAATCGCGACGCAATATTGCTGCGAGCTATCGATCGACCAGAAGGGAAGTGGTAAAAGAAACGGGCGTATTACAGGAAATCGAGATGTCTTCGACGATTCACTGTGATCGTGAAACCAGAACGATTGAATGGCTTCGTAAATTGGAAACGGAAACGAAGTAAGTGCATTCAGAAATGTCATCCAACATAACTGTCATATACATACGTCCAATGAATACGTGTAAGTGCATTTAATAGATTAATTAACTGTGACAATATCGCAGCTATAGATATTCAATATCGAAATTTTCATCAACTGTATCGAAACAAGTGCATCTATTTTATACGCGTCTAACAATGAAAAAGTATTGCGTTACGCAAAGTAGCACGTTTAATTTTTTCTACTTGCAGTTGTCCGTAAGAAAAAAAAAATTAAACGTGCAGCTCTTCGTAACGGGCGTCGAAATGGTAATCCCCCAGTAAATAATATTCTCGAAACCTATATTCTAAATTTACGAATCGCAGATCCCATCGCGGCAGTATCCATAAATTTCCGTTTTCCAACCTGCTAATTCCAATTAGTTTTCTGAACTATTTAGTAGGAACTGTAATGCCAGAATACGAGCATACGCTGCCAGTGAGCAAATTACATTCACGACCGTTTACTGGCACACTGTTCCAGACATTTTCAACGCGCCATATAACTTTACAGGTACTTTTAAAAGGTCAGGGCGTTTTACTGTTCTCGGTTCACGATCATCTTATTGACGGCGCGCTTTAAACTTGTTGTTGCTGCGGCTCTTTACTGCCCGGGAAATTCCTGCATCTTCGACTTCTGCCTTATTTACACGAATTTCACGACACATCTTAAGGGATTGTGCCTGGTCAGCTTTCGAAAAAGAACGCGATTTTCGGGAATTTTTGTGGAATATTTACTCTATATTTTTTTACAACTATTCGTCTTAAAAACTGACGTAATCCAATTTCAAGGTGTGATTCTTGGTTGTTACATCCGTAGTTTTTCGCTTTTGAACCTTTAAAAACTAAAATTAAAACAGAATTATTAAGTCGGTGGCCGAAAACGGCGATTATTTTAAGAAAAATAATTTTAATTTTTTTTATGAAAACACCAGTAGTCGACCACTTTCAGAAAAACATGAAAAATAAGGTTTTTGGAAGTGACGATCTTTTGAACAAAGTTCTCTAACTGCACTGATCGTCACTTCTAAAAACCTTATTTTTCATGTTTTTCTGAAAACTCACCACAAATGAATGCTTGTTAAAAAAATTAATCAATTTTGCAATATAACTTTTTATTATTTAAAGATGAAACGTATTTCTAGTCACAACGCACGAGTATTAAACGGATTTTCAGCCTTGATTTCCTCGAAAGCAAAGCCTTCGTCAAAAAACTTATCCTACGATTTTAACTTACTTTTCTACAGAGATTTATTTCAACCATGTTTACCTATCTTTTCGTTTAGAATTACTGCCCTTTCTGTCGCACCACCCATTACATTGTGTATAACATTTCTATTTAAACACTGAATTATTGTGAGAGAATCGTAATAAAAGTCGCGGAAATTTTTCCATCCCTGTTAACCGTCCGACAGGCGAGTACTACCATCGTTATGGTTAATGTCAGCCTTCGAAAAATAAACGTATATTTACGTAACTGGCTTCGCCCGTCACTTCGATAGGAACTTAAACAGCTCCCGTAGGAATATAAATTCAAATTGAAATGCGCCCAGATGTCAGCGTAGAGGACGTGCAGTCGTGCACACATCCAAAGTGCACAATGTTAACCACGCTCTAACGCGTACATACAGGTAGGTAGCGCACGATTGATAGAAATGCCGGTAGTTTACTTATCGCCATCGCATTGAAACATTATCGAATTGCTGGCACCGAGCACAATTTACATAACTGTATTCTAACGTGGTCATACGTTTCATTTTCAAGAGTTTCGTTATTATTTAGATCTAAGGTAAACCTGTCTACCCGACAGCTGTACGTCAGATAGAATAGAACTGCGAAATACGCGGACCAACGAGTGAGTTTGTTTTATAACATTATTGCTCTTGAAATAATAATTTTTTATATACTACTTTTGTAATTACAAATTCAATCGCATTTTAACTTTTGTCTTTAATTAATTTCATTACTTTAGCTGTATTTAATTATTTGTTAAAGGAGTGTATAAGTTCAATATTATATGTTAAATGTAAAATACTGTTTATGATGGAAACTGAATTATTGTAATTACATTTGTTAAAGTGTTACGGGACGTTGTCTTTGTTCTTCGCAAACTTAAAAAATAAATGTTTATCTAATAAATATTAATCCATAACGAATTTCAAATATATTTGCAATTCTCTCTGCCTAAGTGACAGCTAGTTTCTCACATTCTGATAAAGATAATTAAAATAATGAAATAATAGCCATCAGATGTGTGAATTTCTGTAATATCATTTAATTAATGCCAAATATTTTTCATTGTGCCAACTCTCGACAGAAAAAAAGTATTTCAAGCGTAAGAAACAAACGTATCGTGCAGGCAATATGTAATGGAGCACGTATGTATGTAGTACATTGGATACTGCATAAAACACATGGTGCTGCAAGCAGGTGGCATGTGCTACCGAAATATCAGCGGTTGAATACTATCATATGTCGCGTGAAGTATCGATTATCGCTGACTGAACTCTACAAATTGGAAGATACCTATGTCTCACTTAATTTCCTTCATTAGTTGTATTATAATGACGCGATTAACTGTCTCCGCAAATTTTGCATAAAGTATTGTCCATTTTTATAAAAATGGCGTGCACACTGCTCGCGTTAAATTTCCACTACATACGAAAATGGGTTGTGAATTCTTTTACATTAGGAAAATTGATGCGACCAATGCTAAATAAATTATAAGTTAAAACTTTCTCGACAATTTAATGTCAAATTTAGACGGACCATTAAGAAACTTACCAGATAGTTATTCAAATTATCACTAATTTAGAATTAAAGATTATAAAAATGTGGAAGGAAGTTTTTCAATTCCTGGAAAAGAATTTTCAGATCGTATTTTAAAACGGTCTCACGCTTTTCAGAACCATTTTCTATTTATAATTCTTGATACATATTCATACAATATTACTATGACACCTAAATTAAAATTGTATAAAAATTGCACTGTATTTTATAATATTTATATTATTTTCGTGTCACCGTATTGGTTATAAAGTGTATGAAATAGCGATGGTGGAAATGGATTACATGCGAGACAATAACGGTACGCTGAATTTCCTGAATAATTCAATCCGTTTGCTAAAATTAATTAAGCACTGGAATTTAACTGTCGTGTGTATGGGACGATATGAAATTAATTCCAACTCGGTGAAATCTCCATTATTACCATAAATCGTATATTTAATAGGCACTCATTTTTCGCGGTACTTTTGATGTGATACGCGTCAGCACTGCATCACAATATTGCGGGTAGCTAGATGGAAACTGGAGCAGAATAGTAAATACTTGTTCTATACCTTATTGTAATTGCTGATTTAAGCCACGTAAATTACATAAATTTCTTTATACTCTTTTCTAATTCAAAGACCTGCAAATCTTTGTAAATCTAAACATTTATAAATATTGATACAATTCCTGGTTGGAGTCAGTATTTTCACATAGAATAATAAATAATTATGAGCACTTCTAACCAGGCAGTAAGAAAAGTTATTGAGAATTTTCTATACTATTCACAATATTCAAAATAAAAAAAACTCAGCTTCTTTCCTTCTCTAATAATTAAACAAATAATAATAAGATCTTGAGTTATGTAACAATTTTAATTTGCCAGAAAAATGAAACTAAACTGTTTTCCTTTTAGAGGAGGAGAATTTCATTACGCTGGGGTCTGAAAGGAATCAAGGAAACGCAATTTCCCGTATTTCTTTTGCACCTCACGCTTATCAACTTAAATTTAAATTTCAAGAAATAAATAGATAAACTTGAGAAAAATAACATTATAACACAAACACCATAGTATTGTTACACCACACCTATTAAAATAGTGTTAGGCACATTAGCTCTAAACGGACAAGTGAAAGAATCCAGTTTGTTAAATCGTCCGTTCAGTACGCCACTTCGAAGCCTTTTTCCAGCGAAGTAAATCGATTACCTCGCCGTGCTCTGTTCGATACAAAATACAGCATTTCCTGCACGACTAAATTGACTTTGCGAAACAAAAATAATTTTGTCAAAAGCGTAACCATTCTAGAATATATGAATGTAGAATGCGGTGAATGTAGAATGCACTGACCATGAAGGGCGTTAAACTCTAATATAATAGAAGCATATGGTGTGGCGGCAGGTGGCACTATAATATGAACGACTGCTCATGAATATCGCCACTCGTGTGACATCGAACAGGAAATCAGTTATTTGAGTTTCCAGCTGGTTCTGCTCCCTCACGGCGCTATTTCCTGGTCTAAAATATTTCGTAAGCAAAAGAAACGATCTGGCTCCCCAATACTGAAAATGCCAGCCCCATTTAACTGGCTATACGTGGAGTTTATTTTTCATTCATTCATTTTCTGTACGTTGGAATCCTTGGTAATAGATGAAACATTTGTAAGGGTAAGATAGACACTAAGTTCCCATCAATTTGGTTCAAATTTTGCATACAGTTAACTATGTATAATAATCTAATAGACAGGTAGGATGTACTACTTAAAAATTTTATGGAGAATCAGGTTCAATGATTGCCTCCTTTGGACCCTCGATATATGTACTAATAGGTAAACATGAGACTATAGAGTTTTGTGTTGGTATGTCTGCATTATTGGTTTCCATGCGAATTTGTAATTTATGGAAGGAATGAAGTGGTGTATTATTTTATTGTAAATATTTTTTGGTTTCTAAGATTTTGTTTAAGATTGTTTGTTACGGTGTAAACGATGTTTTTCTCTTAGCACATTTCACATTTTTTAAACACTTTAGCTCAAAATAATCAATAAATTCCGTGGACATCATAATTATGTTTAATTTCCTAGCAATTGTAAGAATTAGTAACAGAGACATCAGCAACATACCGAGGAGGTGTGAGATATAAATGTTTGTTCATTTTTAACACATTTATTTTCTACATATCGTCATTTTAATTAGGTATACCCATTCTCTCTGAAGCTCTAACTGTATAAACTGTGTGGCATGATGTTCTGCCACCACATAATGGTAGGAAATTGATGAATATAGAACTATGTAATTCTTATTGCAATTTGTAGCGGCCAATGTTAGTTGAGAAAGTTATTGTTCCACTGGGATTCTGTGATAGCTTCTGCTTTCCCTGACGCTACAGTCGTTTCGCTTTGAATCTTTCTTGCTTGAGATGCTTTTATATTAGCGTTAAATTACAATTTCAGAGAATACTTTATTTTGTTACATTAATAGACTTTGCGTTGCTGATTATATTCAAATGTATAGGTAGAGATTTATTTTTTAACAAGAATTGTAATTTTTCAATTAATTATGGTTCTAATATTTTATAGAACACCATGATGACACACAATTAAACAACTCGCTTCAATATCCCATTATTATTCCGTTAATCCCGAGTGTTTTACAGTAAACGGGTAGAATGTAAATAAATGATTATTTATTCGAGGACGTACCGGAGGCAAATTTGCTCCTCTTAATTAAATAGTCGACGCCTGTTCCTGCGCGACACTTTAACAAGCCAAGTATTTACATAGGTACTTCAGCCTCGCTACTATACATTCCGTTTCTAATTATGCGTAACGAGATTACAAACGTAATCTTCATTCATTAACATTCGTTCTGTTAGTTAGTCTCCGATTAACCAGAATGCAATTAATAATCCATTTATTGCCGTGCAAATTCAAATGAGAAGGTTCATTGGCCAAAGTGTTTATGAATTTTTAACTGCAATATAGTTGTTCAAAATAATGAATTGAATTTACGGTTCATCGTACTTGGTGAATGACCCTGCGTTAAACACAAGATGGGAAGAAAAAGAAGGATAAAATTCTAACAATAAGAAAGTTTACTATAGTAATAAAAAATATTTTAATCAGACAAATTACTGAAAGTATTTAATAATATTATAAGTGAAAGTATCAAGATTAGATAGTTAGGAAAAGCAAGTAATTTAGAAACCTATTTAGAAACTACCTAGAAAACTTTTTTTGTAATGCAAAAATCACGATTCCAATTTATCTGTATTGTGTGTTTGGGCATATATTATAGTTTCTACATACAAATATACGGGAAAATAGATTAGTATTTGAAGAAATTAAGAAGAAAGAGCTACACTTTTATGTATTATTTAAACAAATGGTTGTTTTTTTTACGTAATCAGGTTCGTTATCCAAAAATACACAATTTCGTTATTTAAATCGTTTTTTAACTGTTATAGTTTCCGAGATGTTCGATGAAATACGTTTTCCACCTCCACTTTGAGGGTTGTTTTTGCCCTTCCATCATAAACCTACACCCATAGAAAACAAACCTGTCACATATTATGGGGGAATTACATACCTTCTACCTATCATCAAAATCAGCAATTGTCCTTTCGAGATATTCCCTTGTTACTTCTTTCCACCTAGTAATTTCCAACGATTACTCTTACTCGACGATATTAATAGACAATTTTGGATAAGAATGGCCAGCTCGAAAAATTATTTACAATGCTAATAATTATCCCCAAAGCCTAGCACAAAAACAACTAAAAAGTACCTACTCTCTGTCCGACAATTCTCTGTTCACTGCCGAGTCCGTGGTTCGCTCGCCCTTTTGAACTTGCAAGGCACGTACGTGAACCTCCTTCGAATTTCCCGAATACTTTCATTACACGAAGGTACGGAATTCCCCATAAGACCAAGGGTCCTCTCCGAGGCGATCTAATGATAGTCGAACAGGAGCCACTCCTCGACTTTTTCTTCGACGATCCTTTTCCCGCCTCGCGAGTGTCCCATCTTACGCGAGATGCCTCGGCCCCGGTTTATATTTGGCGGCGGAGAAAAGGGAGCGAACGAGAAAAACGACGGCGAGCCGAAAGATCGTCGCCTTTTTCCTTCTATTTCGTCGAGGCCATCTCGTAAATTTTTTTTCCCTCCATCTCGTTGCTCCCCGTCGTACACGAATTTAGAGACACTTAAATTAGTGGTGAAAAGACAGCAGGGAAACGCGAGGCGCACGACGACATCAGAAACTGCAGGAAGTTTAAACAGCCAGACGCCAACGAAGACTTTGAAACGTAATCCGAGCGGCCACATCCGCATTACTTTTAACTGTACCGTGTGTCTTGCGCCCTCTCGCCTCGCATTGTGTTCGCTACGAGACTAACTACGCTTCGCTATCCTTACCCCCTATTTAATATTTTCCTTTTCTCCAATGCATTTCGTCGGTTGGGCCCCTTTCAGCCGCGTTCCAGTACTCGCTGGCTCGCTGCCTTGTTAAAATCCCATTCATTCTTCAAGCCCGTTCAGACGGAACCGCGCGGAACGAGAAAGTTTTCCGTCCACATGCTTGCATGCGCGCGCTCACGCATTCCGAGGCCCGCTGGATTTTTAAACGTTTTTTATGGGTTAGGTAGGATCGATTGAGCGAGAGAAATAATTTACAACGGTACGAATGTTCCTCCCTAAAAGTTAGGAGCATTGTGAGTGGAGCTTAACTATATACTTATTTATGTAGGTAGTTCGCAGAGTTGGACAGGAATTTTTTTTAATTAAAAATTTCGAGTAACGAGCAAAGTTAAAAGAATTATAAAGTTGAAGTCACTTTTATTTGATCCGTTATTTATATCACTTTTTATTTAGGTAAGGTCCAACTCTGCGAGTTTTTTGTTTTTTCAAAATTCGCTTCTTCCACTTTTCGTTTAGATGAATATGTAGAATGAGAATTATTATGTTTTTTAAATTGATTTTAATAATCTTGCTTATTTCTTAAGAATTTGAACGTTGTTGAATTCTGTGGGCAATTTATGTAACCCTTCGTTTGCAAATGGGAAGATTTGTTTGAAAGTAATAATTTACCATTTCCTGGTTTCTTTTGGAACTATTCGGCAAAATTGCTGTGCGTGAACCGTAAAAGGTATTCAGTTGAATTTTTCAGTCTGGTGGTTTCTTGAGAATGGATTTTATTGCTTCATTCCACAATTTAAGGTTATCAAGCATGAGATAAATATCTATGTCGTTATATTTACTTTTTCTCGCGTGTTTACAATAACGCAATAGCGTGCCACCATTAGACAAGATAGAAATTTATATTTTCAATTTTCTTGCTGTATTGTGTATGTAGATTAAGGGAGGAGCCTTGGTTTGAAAAAATATTCGACCTAAAAATTTTCGAGAAATCGATTTTCATATTTTCTTGAAGTACAACATCTTGAGAATATTCCCAGAAAGTGTCAAGTTAATCCGACCAAAATTGGCAAAGTTAGACGCGCGTAAGTAAGCAGATAGGTGTTCCACGGTGTAGCGCTCAGACCAAAAACTTTAAACGCGTTTTACTCAAAATCATGTTTCCAAAGTCGGTGGACGCACATAACTCAAAAATTAATGAACCGATTTACTCGAGGCTTTGCAGGCTTATTGAAGGGTTAAAAATCTAAGCGCAATGGGGAGCTATTCATAAACTTTTCAATACTTTTTACCAAAAAAAATACTGAAATTTATTGTTTTTTTGTTCGAGAAAAAATTCCCAAAGAAGCATCTTTTTTTATCGTTCTAGGTAGTAAAATTCAAAGAAATAACGGTGTCATAGATTACTCCTACTAAATTGTAAAAATACAATGTGCGACACTTTATAATCTTTACCCTATAATTTTTCCTTGAATTCCACCATAAAATTGTAACTAAATTAGTTATAAAATTAAACCTAAGTACTCGATAATAAAATTTTCCTTCACAATTTTGTATGTATTACATTCTAAAAAATTTGCATCTACCTATGTTAATATTTAACTGAGAAATATTGAGTGAAACTTCATTTCATTTTTCAACAAAAATTCCTGCACGTGATGGAGATACCTATAATTAAACAAAATGAGAGTGGCCGAAATTACGAATCCGGTTTCGAAATGTCACACGCGGATTTAATTAATGCCCGGAGCAAATATTCCGCAAAGGTTCGCTGGTTTATGGACCGTGAGCGAGTAATGCCACTAATCGGCGCAATATTTCGCAGTCAATTGAACAATTTAACGGCGTATTACATTTAAAGCCGTGCAACCGAACCCGAATAAAACAGAAGGATTGAACGTGAAATGGTTTCAAGTATGTAGAAGCTTTCTTTCCCGTGGAAACGGCGCCGTGAGAAGAGAAAAGAAGGCGCTCCAGTTGCGTTTAGTAGGAAGAAATTATAACGTTATAGCGAAACGGGCGCGTTCCACAATGGAGGATGACTTTTTCCTAGGGACTTTCGTGTTGGACAGTAACGAGAAGGCAAGCAACGGGATGTCCTCGATCGCGGTTAAAATATTTACATACAGCATTTTGCAGTGCTGTGTACATGAAAGGTATACAATTCCAAGATTATACAATAGAGAAATTCCATTTGTAATTTATATTTATTAATGATTTTGTCGACATTTTGAGCACTCATTGAAGCAAAAAGACTTTGAATATTTTTTTCTATATAAGAATACGTTAACTAAATCGCTAAAAAAGATTATTAGTTAATACTTTTAGGGTTTATATAAAAACCGATTTTTGAAAGAAAAAAAAACGGTTTTCAAATTCCACTATTCCCCAAAACCCGGTTTTCGAATTTTCAGAATAAAATGTAATTAAAATAGTAAATAAATACATGTATGTACTTCGTTCAAAAGTTAAAATTTTTTTTAATAGTTATGGAATTACAAAAATATAGCACAATAAAATACAGTGCAGATAAAATCAAACGAAAAAATTAAAATTGATACAGAACCAACATATTCTGCACGTGCAAGCGTAATTCAGTGTTACGAAATTCATGTTCAAAGAAAAAAAATGATAACAGTGTACCTAACCGATTAATAAACAAACAAGCACAGTTGTATTTATTAACTCTCATTTTCTGTACCGTCTTACGCATATATATATTTTTTTTTCATTTTCATATGAAAGAAGATAGGGACGACCATATACAGGAAGTAGATTTCCGAATAAATTAAGCAATTTTGTTAAATTATCGGCAATTACGAAGAGACATTGCTGCGATTAAACATCGAGCTATCGGCTTTCCGATTTACATTCATGCAAACGTTACACCCAAACAAATAATGTTTCCTGCCACCTAACGCACACGTTGCCGATTTATACGTTACAAAATTAATCGGTTACATCGTATAACCAGCAGAACGTGGGTTCCATTATAAATAAACGTTCGATTACCAACATATTTGGTTTCCTCGCGAACTGAAGGAGACGAAACGCTTACGTATGCAAACAACTTCCATGCATGCATTGCCATGTGTTCAGCAAGTTTCTGAAAACCTCAGCGCGATATATGTATACAGTGGCGGCCATATAATTACGGACACATCTTGTTTAAATTTTGAAATTTTCTCTATATCTAGAGAAAATTGGCTATGGTGTAATGGAACTTTTTAACGGAGAAGCTCAAGTATCCAACGACGAATCGAAATTTAATCGATTTGAATTCTGCGGGAGGAGTATGGAAAAAGAGCTTGATAATAAAAATTCACGAAAGCAACAGTGAAAGGTGATGACGTATTGGAGCTCGTCTAGGGTTCCATGAATATTATTATTATTATTAATCGTCTTTATTACTCTAATAGAAAAAAAAAGAAAAACAGGATTTACAAAGGCACAGAAAAGAAAAGTAAAAAGAGCATAAATGGAACAGGTTGAATTCATTATTAAATAAAAGGTATTATGGACCAATTTGAGTATTTGAGTTGAAGCTACCATTTGCAAGGAATTACATGCCGGAAGATTGGATCTACCAGGCGGATCTACAGTTAAAAAATTTTTAATTCACGAAAATATTAATTTAATGAAGTACAATCACCGGATTTAAACCAGATTGAGATGCTGTGAATTGAAATAGAGCGATATACAATAAACTTTCGCTGTAAGCGCGTTTCAACTCTACGTTGTATGCGCGTGGCGATGCCTTGGAATCCTTCGGTCGAGAGTGAGAGAACGAAAGCGTCGACGGCAACTTCGTGTCAACTGTTTCGTTCCCTCTCGCTCGCGCTTCGGAATTCTCACTCGCGGCATCGGCCGCACGGAATAGTGTCCGCATCGCGTTGTACGCCCGCCGCCAGCCCCGCTCGTCGGGTTTATAACGACGAATTACTGTAGATGAATAAATTAAATAAAGAATAATGCACCTTTATACTCGGTACACGATAACTGGGGACTTGAAGAACATTTGCTCTTTGTTACATGTGTGAGGCATTGAGAGCAACAACAGACTACCCCACATTTTTTCGAAATAGAGTTAGTAGCAATAATGTATTCCAATAGACTCTACTAACCGTATAAAATAGGGGAAAAAAGTTTCTTCAATGTGAATTAGGCCGTTGTTGCTCTCAATGCCTGTATAATGTTTAAAATCTTTCTAACTCAAAGATCTATACTATTAACTCTGAAGAAAGACGTATGTAATAAAAGTTGCACAGTATAAGTGTTAACACAGTCGAAGTTGACCTTTGCTTCTTTTAATAGAAACATACGTTTTATAGGAATAGTGAGGTATGCAAGCGGAGATTAAGAGGAGAGGGTGAAGTCTTTGGCTAACAGCCACCCAATACAGTATGCTTGAACACTAAATGGCTTGCTTCGAGTCACCATCGCTATCCCTGCAGACTAGCAATGAGCGTTGCGAAGCTCTCTTCTGACTGAACATGCGCACTGCAAACCTCACTAGTGCTTGACACACCTGAACACATTAATACTAAATTCAACCATCGTAACTTTCTTTATCCAAATTCCTGCATGTCTCTCCAGGAAGAAGAAGAAGAAAGAATATCATTCCCATAATAACAGAGCATATATGTACGTGGCTATATACGTAAATAAAACTAATCAGTAGCCTTTCTTATCTGTAATTTACCTGAAACTTAAAACAGCAAAATCTAATAATCCATGCGAACCTTTCAGGGCCAAAAGAAGATCGTCAGTGACACTGCCCTCGATTTTCATTTAATTCTAATTATCATCCTAGCCGGCAATGTTTCAGTCAGCTATCACCATTTGCATAAGTCGACTTTCTACCATGATTTATTATACAATAGATACCGTCCGTCATCGCAGCTGTAGAATGTGTCCGTAACAGCGACATTGAAACCCTGTTGTCAACGAGTATCCGCTTGTGCAACTTCGCCTCTACTTCGAGGGTCCGTTTCGTTGCGCAATATTCAGGGGCGTATTTAAAAATATCCTGGAAAGCTGGTGGCCAGCATTTTTTCACAAAGGCGTCAGTTCGCCGCGCGTATATCTATTAATATCGCGAAATAAATGTTAAACCTCGTGGCTATCGTCGTTACGTTTTAAAGGTCGCGTCACGCGTCCGCCCAGCGGGATTTCTAACAAGATAACTCTTGTTCCTGTTCCTTCTCCTGTTCCGATAATGAACACGTTATTAACCGAGTTACCGCCAAGCGGAACACTGCCCGTGCACAGGCGATAGCTCGCGATTGCGCGCGCGAATCTTAATTATACCCTTTATAATCACGTTCCGCGCGCACCACTTTTTGTATGTTAATTACTCCTGTATGATACGCGGCTTTTCTCAGTGTTTTAATTGAATACAATTATATTCGAAAGATTTACGACTGTGAAGAACGTTTGTTCCGAAGGAATAAAACGTTCGCGTACACTGCTACGGGGGTAGCAAGATACGGTCGCTATTTTCCTTTTCCCTCGAAGCTACCGGCCGGTCGTTTTGTAATTTTAAGAAACGCTGGGAAACATTTTACCTTCATAATCGCTTTGTCTACACACAAATACTATTACAGCTAAAATTACCCGCCACCTTTAGATCCTAGATAATAGCATGTTTTGTTGAGAAAAATATAGATCAAATGATCAGGACTCCCTTTTGGCCACGGTAATTGCCCGAAAAGTAAAGGTGTATTTGAAAATTTATTAAAAGCGAACTACGTAATGAATCTTTTTTAAACTTTCAGAACTTTTTATTGGATATTTAAGTCGCCTTCGGCAAGAAAGTAGCGAGAAACGATCGCTCGGAACCGTGCCCCCTCTACGTTAAATGCTCAGCACCGCTCCCGAGCCGTGAGCTGTTATCGAATAAAGATTGTACTCGCAAGCAAGTGACGTGATTTAATGAAGCAGAAAATCGAGGTGGGGATCCTTGATAACTGAACACTTTTTACCCATTTCATTGTGAATCCCCGAATTCTTGATCTCAAGCAAAACTGCCACCGTGTATTGATGACTCATATCAATATTTTCGACCCCTGACACACCTGTCTTTTGATCCCATTATTTTCGATGGTAGAACCTTAACGAAAAATGATTAAGAAGTTCTAAACGGCGAAGGATTGGGTATCTAGGGCAGGCTGGCCAGGGGATTAAAGTCTTTTAAGATTAAATTCTGAAGAGGAAGTGGCTCTCGAGGCAACGGCCATTCTCCTCCACGTGCACGTGTGTGCGTGTACGTGCTGCAAGGAAAGTGCAGGTAACAATGCGGGAAATACGTTGCTTTCCCGCAGGTAGAGGTAACGATAAAATCGCAATGGTCTCGTCACTCTACCAAGTCATAAAGCCGGAACTATAATGCCACCCGCCTATCCCACTCGTTACAAACCAGCATTTTCAATGTGAACAATGCTCTCCAGCGCACTTTATTATGCTATAATATACTGATACGCGGTTGTTATTTGCATTGCTCACAATTTTTGCGCCACGCTAAACATACAGGGTGTTTCGTAGTGGCGGGAATAATCAGAAAGATAGTATGAAAATTCTATACGGAGAAATAAGTGATCAAATGTGAAATAAGTTCCTAGGAGGCGCTCATTTCGAGAATACCAATTCTCGGAAAATAATGCGCTTGGTACAATAACTTTCTTCGAATTGGGCTTTTTTTTCTCGAGAAAATCAATTTAGAAACTCAGCTACATGTCAAAGATTTACACGCAACAAATTATTGCACCTGCAGTTGTACCAAATTTATTGATGATTTTTTGTTAGGTGTGCGTGTACCTTTCCCAAATCGATTTTCTCGAAAATTGCTTTTTGCCTGTAGAATCACTATCGCTCCAGTTATGCCACGTATTACGAAACACCGTGTACATCGTCCATATTGCATAATTTTTTCACATGCCAACTTTGTTATGCGTTTCTCACGGACGCTGACCGGTACGACTCATCACAACACTCAACATGTTTAAAACAATGCCGTTTGAAGAAATTGCAGTATGTGAAATTGTTTTTAATTTTCTGTATTTTGAGTTTCCACTTACCAGAAAGTAATGGTGGGAAAATATATTAAAACAATTTTAAGTTAAACGATTTTATATAATTTTATCAAAAATGCAGTAGGAATTAAAAAATGATTATTTTCTTGTACTACAATTACATTGATGATATGTCACATTAAATCAAATCGGTGGGGCAGGACATTTCATCGCGGTTTATCAGCTGTATTAAATTGATTCATATCCTGTTATGAAATATCCTGCCCCACGATATTATTTAAAGTGACATATTGCCATCGTAATTGCAGTACAAGAAAATAATTATTAATTTTTATTGCATTCTTGATCAAATTAAATAAAATCGGTTAACTTAAAAAATTACTTAAAAACTATACAAATTTAAGTAAAATAAAGAAGTTCCACGCGTTAAAAAGTCATGGTGTTATCGTAAGTTAGAAAAAGAGAATGAGAGACCTAACTGTTCATCAATTACAGAGATTGATGAAGATAGTAGTCAAGGTTGCAAATCGAAGTTTGAATCGATCCTGTGAATAAGATTCATTGTTCAACTATCACTTAACTGTTTTTCAGGCACATGAACAGCAATGAGTCAGCAGGAGAAACGTGAGATTTGGTATTTGTAATTCTCCTGCAAAAACAGCGCTAATGTTTATTCTTCTCAGATTACTGCATCCCTTTTCTATGAATTATACATAGAACAGATGTCTTCAAACGTTTCGCTGCGGCTAAACAGCAAGAATAGAATAGGTAATTTAACGGCATTTTAAAACTCTGTTTAACCAATACCTACTTACAAGATGATACATAATCGTTTCAGTCGCAAAGATTTTTTATATGTCCCCTTCCAAAAAAATTTCAAATTTTCTGGCTATAATCATTTGCCTACCAATTCGAATTCAGTAAATTTGAAATGAAAATCAATATGAATAGTACGAAAAAAATCAAAATCCAAAAATAAAGTTTATAACTGTATGTACTCCTATGGTTTCTTTGATTGAATCGCTGCAATTTTCAAACTTCAAAGCCGAGTCATTCTATTTGCGTTTATATATATAGTCACAATATATATAATCAGTGGAAAAATATTGATTACATTTGAAGCAATAAAATACAAGGAATATGAATATGTTCATTTAAAAAGGGCATAACACAGATACCTATGTCTTTGTATTTTATTTTGTTTCTCAAAATAGGGTCAATCACTGTCAGGTGGCCAACCATTGTAGGCACTCTTCATCCCTACCAATCGGTACCCTCTACCTAATATATCGTTCCCAACAAACAAGTTTCAGTGAAAGTAGGTACTCAAACATTGGCCATGAAAAGAAAGTTATTTACAAGTTAGGAAACTGTGTTTCTTAACGCCATTGTGTGTACCAGTCTTCTTCCTCGCGATAGGTATTATATCTCTTCAGTAAAACCTGAGGTCATCCCCTCAGTAATTCGGGAAGTATTTTGCAGATGGATAGTCTTCTGAAAATTATGGCTTGTAACCCCAGTATTGTCTCTTTGTGTGTCCATATTTAGAGGTGGGTAACATGGTTATAACGAAGCTACGAACGGTCCTCATCCGAACAATGGCCAACCGTGGGCCGTTGGCACGTGAGCGGGAAAATTATTCGGTCTGGATAATAGGTCGAAGGTAGGGAAAAAGGTGGGAGGTAGATTGCGATAGATACGACGTACTACCTATCTCCCGATGAGAAAACAGTGGAAGAGGAGGAACTTATGACTCACTGACTAGGTGTGTATGTATTCAGGAACGCATAGACAGTGAATCTGTCTGACGTGCGTATGACTCGCTCGACTTACCGTCAAGCACCCAGTTCCTGATCAGAACCCAATTCCTGATCAGTTTAGTATATAAATACCAAATAATAAGTTTATCACGATACAAATTTATTCGAAAAAATTATTAAATAATTATGAAGTATTTTTAAATTTGATAGCTCATAGTAAAATGTTTTAGGTTGATCAGAAACTGCTCCCTTTGCATCTTAAGTGATCAGGAACTGGGTCCTTGACGGTATGCCATCTAAACTTGTACCATGCTTTATTCCATTAATGAAGGGAAACATAAAACATATGGTAGGATTAATTGTTAAAATGAGGCTCTGTGAAGCTTTCTTTACTATTTGGTAACTTTCACACAACTGTATGTTCTGTTCAAATAATAGAAACTTCCAATCGTTTTTATGATAGGTTGATGTACAGGGTGGGGCACATAACTGGGGCAACTTCGATAAGTCTGTAAATATTGATTGATCGATTGACAAAAATTCATATCAACAAATATTCCACAGCTTAGAAGAGGTCACGCCATTCACTGTTACGATATCTACTTGGCAACATTTTAAGATCTTCGTCGGGGTTTTATATGAAAATCAATATTTTTACAGCGAAAGGTTTAAGTGGGATTGAGATGAATTCGATCGTATTAGGTAATACTGATCGGATAACCTTAAACTACTTCTACTTCAGTCACGCTATCTTGAATTTAATGATCCAGTTACAGCTACATTTACTTCTTTCTCGTAAATAGTTTTGGAACACAATTAAGCTTTCCTTCTTTTACACTTTGAAAATAATGTTCAAAGTGTCAAGCATGTATTATTCTTAATTCAAGAATAAAATAAATAGAATAGAACGTCGAACAAAAATAACCGAAAAGCAACAATGAAATTCCGTACGAAAGGAAACCGATGATAAGCAAAACTTAATACAAAACGTAAATATTCCTATAAGTGAAGAATATTTTTATGCATTCATAGTACAACTGCCAATATAAAAAAATAAATGTTATAAAAAGTGCGTTTGATGAAAAGAAGTCACAGACAAATAAGAGACGCTATAGAACTGGAAAAGGGAGATAAAAATGAAATACCTACAGATGATACACAAAACACACACAGATTTATAAAAATACAGATATGAATACAGAAGATTTATAGAAATATAGCAGACGAAACGCATGTGGACATGTAGATACCAAGATCATTATTGGGTCATTCGATAACCACGAGAGCCTTCATAACTCACGACACTAATATTTTATACGACAAATCCAAACCAGGAAGCAGCAATGAAACGTAGATTGTGAAAAATACAGAGCAATCATCGTTGCCGTGCGGATGCTCAAGACTTCAATCTTCCAAATTCACCGAGCGTGGTAATTCGCAGACAGAGAGAGTCCCATCACAGACACCACATTCATTCAATTTATTGGCGATATCCGCATTACTTTCCTTATTTACATGCAGTAGGCATTCGAGTGCGTGTCTTATCGAATGTATGCCACCCTGAAGCATCGATGAGATAGTATTTCCGCTTGAATTATAAATAACGTACTATACGCGGGCCCAACAGAAATAACGCGTCGCGTTCGTTTCTGTGTGGCACATTTTCGAAAAGCCGCTGGACCGAATGCGTACATAAATCACGTTCGAAGAGGGCCGTTAATTTCTTGGCAGGCCAGAAAGGGGCGAGGAGACGGTGGATAATACTGATAGGCGTAATGGCGGGGCCGGGGAATTGAGAGAAATATGGGAGAATGGACGAGTGGACGTTGAGGGCCCATGAGACAGAGAGGGGTAGGTAAGCGGAGAAATTGAGAAGCGAAGGGAGGGAACCAGAGAAGTACAAGGGAAATAAGACTTCGCCAAGAGGCATAACCGTGGTGTGCGCGTGACTCATCGAGTGGCAACCGTAGAAAACCCTCGATTGCATCGACAACGAGGAACACGAGAACGGTGAAACTGGGGAGAGGAAACTGCGCAAACTAGCAGAGTGGATGGCAGACCAAGAAGCGGGATTCAGAGGGAACGCGCGGGAGCATTCGTGTTTAGGAGAAAGTTCCCTCCAACTCGGGTGATATATGTATATCGTTGAGTTGCACAGAATCTTCGGGGAAGGTCCCCGTTTAAAGTGGACCTTCAAGTTAGTGATCCAATTTAGGCGATAGTTCGAACGACTTGAAGATTGTCTTGTCGGCAGACAATAAGAAATTCGTTAACAGTTCGACAACTGCTGCGGATACGTATAGGTATATATATGTTAGGGTGGCTCTTATTTTTGATTATTTGAATTTTCTTTGCGTTCAAAGAAGAGTTCCAAATAATAAAAAAAAATCTATGTAAAGTTTGAGCCCCATCGGATAACGGGAAAAAGTGCCCCTGGGCCCTTGAACATTTAAATAATTATTTAACAGCTCACAGAATCGATTTTATATAATATCCTCCAAGTTATTGATTACATAAAAAAATATATCAAACAAAAGTTATAGATCCTTTCAAATTTTGAAAGTTTAAATCCTTCCCGAACACTTTTTATTTATGAAACCGAAATATAAAATTGTAATTTTAATTTTAATTTTCGAGGACTATTTTTTAAACATTTAGGGGCGGGGAGTATATACCAAAAAGATAAATAAGACCACCCTAGTATATGTATACCTAACCCTACCGAATACGCTTTTTTTATAAGTAATTAGTGTTTGTTTGAAGTATGGTTGAAGTAAGATTGTAAGTCTGGTTGGCATATGCTTCTTTGTTTAAGAATATTTAATTCTACGAAATTGTATCATAAAGACCAAAAAACTCGAGAATATCAAGTTGAATAATGGGTGAGAAGAGCACCAGCAACGCCATTTTGTTGAAAACAAATACTTCCAATTTTTATACAGGTGCCATAAATGCATGTAGAATAAAGCCCTTAAGAAAGTTTCTTCATTTATTTTCTAATTGCGTCCAAAAAAATTCTGAAACTTACATATGATAACTGATTTTTAGGCCTACAGGGTGTCCTAACCCCTTAATACAAGCAACTTTGTGTTAGACCTGTCGCTAAAAATATCCTCGCATCAACCCCGTTTCTCTACAAAATATTTAGGATATAAGCTTCAGGTACCGAGCGAGTGCGTCATTAGCGGCGAAGCGAAGATAGAAGAGGGAGAGACACCCTTGACTATATCTTAGTCATATCTCTCTTCCTGGAATTTTAGGGGAGAATGCAAACGACCGTAAGGGGAGACGGGACAAAAAAGTTTCCTAGGCGAAGACCAGTAATAGACGAGTCCAACCACCCCTCCATTCGCTCCTTATACGCTGAGAAGAAAGGAAGAAGAGACTACCGGCCCCGCAAATCGATTGAACCACGGGTAGTCACGATAAGAGGCCAATTTCGTGTCTGACTCATGTATTGCCTGCAATACTGGCGCTGAATTTAACCGGGGAGCATAATACTTTGATAAAACCCGATCGAGGAAAATGGAGTCCGTGCGAAATTTAACTGAACAAATCTATCTCCAATATTGTTATTTGACTTGCTAGGGTTTTAATGAGTTCTCGCCTCTGCGAGATTTGCTTTTCTTCAGGCAGAAAAGCCTGTAAAAGCAAAATGGGGAATATCTTCAATACATTTGATTATTTTTAACTATTTAGCCAAGCTATAGTTACACAGTAGTGAGTAGTGTCTTTCATATCCGAATATGTACTCGAATATCCGAACGTTCTATACATTTCCCTGATCTCTTTAAATAAGTGAAGCTTAAAATCAGAAAAGTGAGGATTCTATTAAGGTAGGCCCTCACTATGCCTCGCCTCGGCGGAATTTGTCGAAATACATCAGAAAAGCATAGGAAGAATAAAATGAGGCGAGGCGCAGTGTGAGTCGAATTGTCAAACAACATAAAAGTGCGTATCGACTTCGCGAGGCACGCCTTTGATTTTGATTTGCAAAGCCTCGCAAAGTCGATACCCTGCTTAAGAAAAGCACGGGAAAAATAAAATGAGCCGAGACGAGGCAAGGCGTAGTGAGAGCCTGCCTTTATCCGATAATTTCCTTACTCGTACACTTATGTCTCCCTATTAGTTCGGATACCGAAGTCTCTCACTGTATTACGGAATATAAAAACAATTATCAGATATGAAAGTTACAAATTTAGGCACGTATTATGTAAATACTGTAACTCCATTACGATCCATTTTAAAATGCAAATTGCATAGCATCGTTCTTGGTACAGTTGAGAAAAAAGTAAAGCTGTTTTTTGCTGAGTGGAAATGCTTGAAGAAACGGAAGATTTCCTTAGACCCCAGAAGATTACAACAATGAGATAATACTGATTCGAGCTTATTAGTTACATCCTTCTTAATTGTACGTTAGAGGCTAGAAGGTCTTAAGTAGGAAATATGACGCATCTAATCGTAATTGCAAAGTATGTCATCTGATGTGAGAAAGAAGAGCAGCGTTAATACTTATTTCACTGCAACGGAAGCCTTATTTGCAAACATGATGAATGGAAACCTGAAGTGGAAGCCGTTGATTAAAATATTCGTCGCAAAGCAACCAATTCAACGCAAACTACACACGTTACACTCTTCATACCGGATGATTAAGAATTAGAATTGCATCCGCTTACAAACAGTGTTATTAATAATATTTATTTCGCAATGTAATAGCTGTGCTAGGTTTTATGGTTTCATTTACGAGTGTGAGACATAATGTTTCATTCGTAATCTTCAATCTCTAATACACAAGCTTATTCGAAATGGACGTTGCATCCGCCAGGCGATCGAATACCAAGCCGCCTGCCGTCCAAAGATTACAAGAAAACTTAACTTTAAGCTGGGTTTACATTAGTCCAGTCGCTGGATCCAGTGAGTAGTTTGACTGGAAATCACGTCGACGTCTACATTATTCCAGTCGCTGAATCCAGCGATTGGTTCCACTGGAAATCAGTCGATGTCTTCATTATTCCAGTCGTTTCTGAACCGTTGAAAGTGGTAGAGTGTAATAATAATGGATTCACGCAAAAGAAGGATAAAAAAACATAAAAGTAGCATCGAAAAGTAGACTTTCAATCCAGTCTAAATCTACTGGAATGAGAGCACTGTACTGGAATGAACACACTGTTTACATTATTCCAGTTCTAATCCAGTGCTGTACTGGATCACTGGACTGGACTAATGTAAACCCAGCTTTACACTCGAATCGTCCTCAATGCTGAGGCGTAGGACACATCGGTAGTAGAACAACCCCGAGTGCTATCCGTGACCGATAACGAACTACAAATGTTTTCTTTAACGAGAAAACACTCATTAGGGGAGCCGAAACGACGGCTATTTCTTTCGACGTCGACGAATTGGCAGGTCGAATGAGTTTCGAGCGGCACGGCGAGCGGAGTCTAGCTAACCGAAGAACGACGAGAGCAAACAAGAGGCCGAGGAAGAGAGAGAGGGAGAGAGAGAGAGAGAGAGAGAGAGAGAGAGAGAGGAGAATGGGAGAAGAGAAAAGGAGGGGGGACAGGGACGGGAGAAAAAAGCAAAGAGGTGGAAAGGAAAAGGTTGAACGCAAGTTGCGTATTAATAACGCAGGTCGCGAGGGCGAGATGGAAAATGGGCAGAAAGAGGGGCCTTTTTAACCCCCTACAGAACCGGGGAGTTTGCTGCATTATCCCTCGACCCTAAGCAAACTGCGTGAGTACAGATTCATCGTTCTTCCGCCCGTCTACCCTTTATTCTTCTTCTTCTTCTCTTCACCGTATCTGTACATCGAGGCTCGTCTACGCGACCACACAGACGATGGTAACGCGCGCATGTATTTACTTGTCCTATCTACGTGTGCCTCCTATTTACATGCTTTGTGCAGGTACTTCTGCAAACGCAGCTCCACGCCCCCGTTTCCCAAAGGTCTACGACTTTCTACGGACAGTCAAACACTAAATCGCGCTAGGAATAACGCGACGGCGGCGATCAGTCGGTGGATGCGGATGGCGGGACCGTCGTATGTTCTTCCATTACTTCAGGCTTTTACGGATGTTGAAAGGAGAAATATTTTTTTTGTACTGTCGAGCGAATTTGTTCCATGGAATTTGAGAGAATTGGTGAACATGCATTGTGGCATTTTTGCTATTCGGCGTTCTTATAATGTAGGCATCTTAAATATTTAAATAATTCGTTACCCGTACGAACTCACAAGGGAAGATCCCCAACCCGGAAATTCCAAAAATTTTGAAACTTTGGGAATATATTGTAGAGGATACAGTATAGGTATGCATTACGCAATTTTTTTGCTACCTAAATTCACTTTTGGGGGTGAAATTGACCCCTCAGAATCCGACTATTTTCCGATTTCGTCGAATAACTCGCGTTTCACTTTTGCCAAATGAGAGTCCTAATTGAATGACGTAACTTTTGTTTGAAAACTTTTTTCTATTTCTTACAGTTCGCGAGCTATAAGGCCAAATCGGAAAATAGCCGGACCTTCAGGGGTCAATTTTATCCCCTTACAGTGAATTTGAACAGCAAAAACACTGCGTAATACATACGTATACTATATATGTACTCTACATATCCCTAGTTTCATAATTTTTTGAATTTCCGGGTTGGGGATCCTCCCTTGTCAGATTTTCGAAATTGTTAGAAGTACGAGTTACCTTTGACGATCCACGTGGACTACTAAATACGAAGATGATTTATGGGATAAATATGAGGATGGATAAAATTCGCTAAATATCCGTTTCACCTACTAAACAGAGCTTTCTCTTCGTCGTTGTTACGGACATCGACGTTTTTCGCGGGAAACTGTACCGATGAGCGATTTCTAGTGGAGGTAGGAAACGATTTCAAATGAAAGTAACTAGGAAGAAAGTGATTGTCGGTCTTTGTTAGTTTCCTGTAGCTAGAGCATCTTTTGACTGCAAAAACACAGGGTTTGTCTTCTTGTTAATGCTTGGAATGTATTTCCATAAGAAATCAACTTGCATTTCTTTTATAGTTTCTGAATTAAAATACTCCACCACAACAGGTATCGGTTGTTTTTTAACACGTAGATAATTATTGATTATAGGAATTTCTAATTTAATTAAACTTTTGGGTATAGGTATATCGAGTTCATATAAAGGGTAAGGGGAAAAACAGGAAATGTCATAGAGCAGCTTTATCGAGAAAATTGAGTTTTAATATTTTAGCCCACCAGGAAATAAACAAGGTTCAATGAATTTATATGCATTCTTTATAGCATGAAGCTTATACCCTAATTAAGCATAGGAAAAAATAAGCAATAAAGTAATAATTGTTTTCCATTATTTTAATATTTTTCCAAGTTTGAACAGAGCAGCATACTGAAACAAAATCAGAAATTCCCATTTCTATTATTATCAAAACAAGGAAAACCATTCGACTGTTCTGTAGTTCCAGTACCCACCAACAAAATATACTATAAATCGCAACCTCGAATCTAGTCGTCACTAAATATCTCCAGAGAATCTATACTGCAGAGTGGACAGAGCCCTTATCCATCTTCTACTTGAGCATGCGCTTTGAAGCTGTCAATATTGCTCAGTACATACAGTTATAACTAGTTGTTTGATCATTAGTGACATTGTTGATACACCTAATTTGTACACCCACATTGTTGGACATCAGAGTTTGAAACACGTTTAAATCCGCGATCCTACATAATCTGTAGTGCACTATTTTTTATAGTGGATAAAAAAAAAACAGAAAAATCCATTATCCCTAAATATTTTACATTTTGTAACATTTTTATGAATTAAGGTAACTAAAAATTAAAATACATATGAAGTCGTAAGTGTGCTTAAACATAAAAAATGATCATGAACTCCGCCACTAAAATACTCCCACTTAGAAAGAGAAAAATCACTGCAGATAAAATTTGTCACTATGTAAGAAAACCAAATCACATTATGCAATAATTTTCAACTATCAAATTCTAGGTGACAAAATTTTAAAAGGCAATTTATACGTAGAATTATAGTAGACCAAAATCGTTTTCAAGAATTCAGTTGATCTCCCTGAAATTATTTTCATAGAAAATTGGGGGTTTGCGTTGATGACTTCCAGAATCTCAAATAAAAAGTTAAAGCCGTCGTTAGAGGTCAATTCGCCCGTGCATACAAGCGACACAGTACAATGGACGCGTAAATGAATCTGCAAATGTCCTCGCGAAGCTCCGCCAGAGACCCACCTACGTACTGCATATGCAAAGTCACACCCATGCGTGCAAATGCGCGTCGCCCGTACCCGTACACGAGCGGCTACCTATGGGAATTGTGGTAGGTACAAAATGACAGAAACAGGTAAGCAGACGGAAACATATGGAGAGAGTGTCTGGCAGAGAGGATATTTGTCATCGGAACACGACCCTCGGCGAAATTGGTACAGCCTCGCAAAACTAGATTGCGGAGAGCCGAGTTGAACGAATGAAAATATGGATTATAAAAATTTATTTGAAGAATAAAATCCAGTTTGCTTGCCTTTTTACGAATCCCCTTCTTTGGAGGGTGTTCGAATTTTCAAACGCTGCAAAAGGCTAAAAACAATTGCAATCTTCTTAATACAAAATTGTGTTTATTGCTAAATAATTATATTCCTTCCTTGCTTGAAAGAAAATTCAATTTCCACACAGAGTAAAAAGTTAAAGGCAAGATGACAGGCCATTTCCAAGAAAATCGTGATTAATGGAGTGTTATTGATAATTAATAATTATATAAGGGGACGTGGATGAAGCAAGCGGAACAAAATGTAAGAGAGAGAGAAAGAAGAAGAATGGAAGTGGAAATCCGAAGAGAAGAGCGATCATTGGGAAACGGAGTGAGACTGGTGAAAAGTGTAAATAAATTCTGTTGCGTAAGCAACAATACTCGTACGGGAGTGAAATATATAACTGTACTTACGAGAGCGCATTCGAGCCACGCAAGCGGTGATGTAATGGGGAGAAACAGGGCAATTATATCGCATTGGCGATATAACTCAGAGTGGGATACATCGCTCCGTGGAGATTTTAAACAGTGCCGAATATAATTGTGCCAAGAGAAAAGAGGATTGATGATCTTTCGTTCAACTGTGTTAATTGTGCGGACGATTGAGAATACGCTGATCATGCGTGATAATTAAATCCAATGTAACTACGTTGGGTGCACCATCGATCGGCAATTAATCTTATAGCTTCTCGAGTAATTAGTAATCCTGATCTCCGGTTTCTTTCGTTTTTCATGCCAAGGCTTTGCTTAATTAAGCAGCATCGAGTATGATCACTCTATCACACGCTGACAACGGTGTAACGGTTTTAATTGATCAGTAATAACAGAGACTACAAAAAGTGTTGCAGAAAAATTACACCGTGTTAAATCCTTTTCTACCATGGTGACGAATATTCGTCGCATATTGCATAGACTCTGAACCTTTTCTTCTCTGATGTAATACTGCATTTAAAACTAAGTAACTTTTATTGAAAATATTTTATTATTGGACTGGTAGTCTGATTATTTAGATAAAACACCTGGAAGGGGTATCTTACTTCTACAGGTGTTTATTAGTAGAAATAAAAATACGTTTCCAATACATTTTATATTTTATTTATGCCACTTTCGATGAAGAAAAATTCGCTATTGGAATTTTCCCATGCAATTATATTATTTCAATGTTCCTAATACTGGGTATTTGAAAATTTTCATCATATTTCATAATTGGAGTTAAGCTTTACTTCGAGGGGAACATTCGACTACTACGATATTGGAATTTCGTTCGATTCATAATCGAATACATAGACAGCTCAAATTCTCGAATAGGGAAAAATTCGACAAACAGTCGAAAAAACAAAAAGTAAATACTACCAGTCCTCAGTATTAAGACCTAATATTTTTTAAGCAATACATTTTTAAAAATACTTTTAAAAAATGTTCATATTTTTGTTACGCGATGACATATTTCTTTATTCCATCGACAAGATATATATGTGCTATTATAATTGACACAAATAATTTGTGAATGGAAGTTTATTTATTCAGTTTCCGAACAAAATTTTAAATTATTCTACTTGCAAGTTTTAAACCTGTTTAACTTGTAACATAATTTAGTATTTAAATAACTACATCCGTACACTTCCCTTTCACTCCACGTAGATTACCCGCTGCTTAATTCCTCGGGAAACGAAATGTTTTAAACGCACGAGTCCAAACCTCCACCAAAACTTTGTGAGATTCGAAGAAACATATTTATCTTTTATAATTTTCCTCTCTTTTCTATCCACAGATTGTAACTTTCGTACAAAAACAAATCACTTAAAGCAAGTCTGTATGGACATTTAATCGGTAGAGAATCTTCTTTCGCAAACTGATTGCAGTAACACAAAAACGAGTTAAGCGAACCTCGGACCATGCTCATCCTCTGTTCTCGCTAGAAAAAAGGTCTGGGTTAGAATCAAGAGTGCCTTCTGTAACTTTTTTCATGGTAGATCCGCACCAAGTAAAAAGCACAAATCGACCAAGTTCATGGAAGAAGAAATCCAATTACGTAGTGCACCGAGTTGCTTCCCCCTTTCTTGCAAAGAATCTTTATGGAGCCACTGATGGCCGCGATTACACTAATCGCGGGAATGTCTGTGTTGCATGCCTGCTCGAGTGTTAGTTTTTCGTCGTGGAAATTTATTGAATTAACGGACCGTTTTTTTACACCTCTTTATGGGATCACCGTTACGAGACTTTTCTTCCTTTTGTGATGATACTATCCAGCACTACAAGCAATTAAAAAACTCAGAAAAACAGTGTTGAATACTAATGTAGCGAAGTTGTATACAAAGTTCAATTCGATAATAATGTCCACTATAGAAGGATTTGCGAACGAAACAAAGGGATGGGTCTATTTAATAAAAATCAAGAAAGTCAGTTTATAATAGTAAAACAGAAATCAAACAAATTTGTGAAAGTAAGTAAAATAATTTTGTATATACTTTACAAAGGAATTTGATTTCTGATGCATTTAGTGCATTATATGATATAATATTCAGAATTTCCTTAGATATGTGTATTGACTTTTCATATTCTGCAATATATTTTTTCTAAAATATAAAGCAAGGATATACCGACGTATAACAATACACTTCTCAAGAATTTGTTAGCAAATCTGAAAGCCATTCTTCAAACATCTCGAAAAGCAAAGAGACTTGGATTGCTATCGCCAAACAAGACCGCGTCCCTTTCAATCAAATTTTCCGGCTCGGGGAAGCGTTCCTATCCGAGAATTTCTTAAAAAAAAATCCGCCTGAAAAAGGGCAACACGCCTTCGACATATAGAAATTCCGTGCGATGGAATCCTTCCTGGCAATCGGGGCGCGCGAGAGAAATCAAAAAGACGATTCCGCTTCAGGAGTTTGCAGAATATCTCGCGAACGAAAGGACCGGATTTCCTCTCAGCTGGATTATACGGTCGAAAAGAGAGAGAGAGAGAGGGATGGGGGAGGGGAGAAGAAACAGGAGAAAAGTCGAGGAAAAAAGGAGGTCTTCTCCCTGTCCGAGGCGCGACAGAGAAGGAGAAAGAAACAAGAGGGACGCTGTTTCCCGCGGGGATGAATAATTCAGTACGGGCGCGCATAGTTGGACGCGCCCATGTACAGTCTCTCCTCGTATATACATAAAGCAGAAGGTGTGCCAGGAATGAAATTGTTGCCGCGAACCGCGGTCATTTCCACTAACGACACCCAATCTAGGTATGCTTTGCACATGATCGAATGCCACCGGGTCGAACATCGTCCACCGTTACGAGCAGTTCTGCCCCATCACTTATAATTCACCAATCCCGGCGACCTTAAAGGTCCACGCACACATATCCGTTCCGGCGTGCCAGTGGTAAGAAGAAGAGGGGCGTAGAGGGTGTCTTCTTCTTATCACTTGCACGCCGGAACGGAACTGACATGGAACGGACAAGTGTGTCTAGACCTTTAAGCTGCAGTCACAGATATCGGTTCCGTGAGTGTTAAGGTCGATTTATATTATCCGTTCAGACACGGAACGTTTCGGTTCAGTCAAAACATTCGTATCCAATAACCCACAAGAACGTTTTGACTGAACCGAAACGTTCCGTGTCTGAACGGATAATATTGGAAAACCAAAAATTTCGATACGCCAACTAGTGACAGAAAATCAAACTACTGTGAGTAGGCCGAAATCCGTCGAAGTCCATACGATTATCAGTGTTTATATAGACATTTTGTGGAAAACGAGTGTTTTTAAATTTTTTTGAACAATAAATTTTTACTTCTTCGATTAATAAATACTTATTCGGAATGTTTGGAGGAACCCGGGCCTACTTGCAATAGTTTGCCAACTTACCACCGTAGCGCTGAAATCTAAGCCACGCCTCCACTTGGTTTCCCAATAAATCGACCTTTAGTGTGAGTAACTGAATTTTTTTTCCCCGAACTGATACGTGTGAATCCGCCTTATGAAATGAGGTTGAATTTTGAGGATTACAGAAAGCACCTCATACGATACAAATTGCGAAATCTCGGACAGCGGCCATCCAAGTGTTAAAGGATGTTAGTCCTCCGAAAAATGGATAGAATTTGAAAATTTTCTTTGAGGAAAGTGTAAAGCGCACACTCGTCCAATATGGCATATGTCTTTCTCCATAATTTAGCTATGTTCTAGAATTTTTACAACTAAGTAGAAAGTCGATATGATATCGGATCTGCTTACTTTCGCGCACAACGTGCTCATAAGAACATGGCCGCATACTCTTGCTCTTCCAAAAATACCCTGAAGCTTATTTATAATCTGTATGGATCTTCTCATCTACTGACGCTGATTTTATGAATAATAGACAGAAATTGATGAATTAACATCACTCGAAACAAAAAAAGAATCATTTTTCAACATTTTCGGAGGTTAAACAATATCTACGTATATTTTACTGTGGTTCAGTAGCTCAAAAGAGTATTTTCTTCAGTAGTATTATCGCGTACGCCATCTTCAAAGATGTAGTTCTGAGGAAAGCAAATTTAAATATTTTTGGTATAGGTATAAGCTATATTATGTCAATTTTGATCCATAATAGGATTCGACTCGGACAATTCTCAGAATAAGCTTTTACAGCAGATTTAAAACTTCTTCTGATATGAAATCTTTATTTTCTTAATCCTTTCGCGACGGAGATGCTAGCCGCCAATATTATATTTTGGAATTGTTTCGTGGACGTCGAATATATCCGACGCTAGGCATTTTGCAGTGTTCTGCGGACGACGGATATATCCGACGTTGGGCTATTTGGAATCGTTCCACGGACGTCGGATATGTCCGACGTTAGGCGTGAAATGGTTAAAGCAGTGGTGTTAATAAATGATGACTGGTATAAGTAGTACTGTGTGGATTAAACTAGATCCTGCTTTAGCCTGGCGAGGGTTAATTTCTGCCGTAAATATAATTCCCATAACATTGAACATTCTCATAATGGTTTTGAGACTTCTTCAAAAATAGACGATGCTAAATAAGCAGCAATAACGATGACCCTTAATTCGTAATACATGATGTTTCTGCTCTGAGCATTTCCCTTTATTATCTTTCCTCACAGACCTCAATTTCGTATCCATCTTTGTCTGAACATGTCCCACGCTTTCTGCACGAGGTCTGTATTTATAAAAGGGTTGTGAGGAAATGGATTAGATCTAGAAAAAATGAATTATTTATGAATCTACTCCTCATTCACAGTTTTATAAATTTCATTAATTTGATGACTTTCCCCATCAAATTTTACAGACATCTACACTCTTCATAGTTTGCGCAAATGGAATAAAATCATATATTTTCTTAGCCCCCTACAGTCCTAAACTATAGAGACCCCATTATGCACCCCTAGGACGACTTCGGTCGCGCTTCACTTTGGGAAAGGGGGCGCATCTAACACCCTTTAGTAACGTACACGGGGATCGCATGAATGTTGCGTGCTGATTTTAACGAAGCAATATTAATAGTTTATGAAGTATTGAAGACTATGAATTACCGACGATTGATAGGGTAAAGGACACAATTACTGACACCTAACCACTTAGTAGTATAAAAGAATAAATACGACTTATTATTATTATTATTATTATTACTGTCACCTTAAGCTATTTTACTTAAAATAACGAATAAATAAACTACAGTATATAATTTATAGCATAGATTATAGGTTGAATTACATCATTCTTTTTGTGTATGACTTTACAACATTTATTTATTTGTTATTTTAAGTAAAATGACAGTTATTTGTCAGGTGTCAGTAATTGGGTCCTTTACCCTATGTATCTATTTTTATCAGAGCGGCCAAGTGACAGGCATTAGCAGAAAAATATAATTTAAGGGATAAATACCGTTCGCATATTACAATAAAAATTACGTAACATTGAAGGAATTGCACCATTATAAATTTGAATGAATTTTATTGGGGATCCCAGTCTACTTGTTGTTCATGCCAAGTTCTATCAAGCAACTGTCACCTTAGGGAAATTCAGGTATTCTTTGTCTTCTACAGTCTATGCATTTCGGATCGTCGCCTTAAATCTTCTTTCGTCGTGTATCCTTTAGTATTCAAAACACTGTCACAACACATTTCCTGATCACGTAAGGGAAGTTCGCAATGTACTCTGCGTTAAAAGCTAAAGAATGCAAATGACATGCCAACGTTTCGTAACGCCAGTTTGGAAACTGACAAAAATTACTCAACCATAGATGAAACGAGCTGCGTATTTGGAGTTATACAATAGAATTCTCGTACTATTCGTAGTATACAACACCTACGGACAGAAAGAATCGATAAACTATTCACAAGTCACTTTTCCGTTTCGTGGAAACAGTGAGTTATTTTCAGATCGGAAGCGTAGATAGGCACATATGTGTTTCAGAATGCAATGTTTCTGGTTGCAGAAAATTATATTCAGGGTACCCTCCGGTAAAAACGCTTGAAGAATACGCAATTTTCATGAATTAAAAAAAAAGACACTGAACAGTATTCAGTGAAAAGCTTTTTGAACTTTATTACTTCATATTTGAAGAATAAACAAAAAAATGATTGTTTGAATTTTATCAATTTTTGTCTTGGATATACAGTATTCATTCTACCACTGTAGAAATTAGAGCTCTTGACGGACGCCACTACAAAAAGCTTAATTACGGACCGATTTTAAAAACTCTTATCGCATTCTATTCATTATTAGACTCGTTATTGCGTTATCCACAATGAGTAATTTTGGAACGCCCATTTTTTTTTTATGGACAGATTTATGAGTAGGAAAACTACTTTTTCAACATTTTGTTTAAACATGTGTTAAAAATCGCCGGATTGTTTGTTTGCAATGAAAACGGATAAGGCGATAACCATTCGCATATATTTTAAGAATATTTTTAGTTTTTTTATTTCAAACATTCCTGTCACGAGTTTTGATGGTGCCCATCGAGGGCTCTAATTTCTACAGTGGTACAATGAATGCTGAAAAATTCAAACAATAATTTTATCGTTTGTTCTTCAAATATGTAATAATATAGTCCAAAAAGCATTTTTCTGTATGTTGTTCAGTTTCTTTTTTTTTAATTCGTGAAAATCATGTATTTTTTAAGCGTTTTGACCGAAGGCTACTCTTAAGTGTTACAAGCTATAACAATCTATATGTTTGACAAATTAATATTCAGTCCAAAGTTAACGAGATGCTGAAAGATACAAGAATGCATTAGGAGTAGATTATAAAGGTAGTTTTAAGTGAATTCTTAATACTGTGAAAGCACGAGAATAGGTTAAAATTACATGCACCACAGTAGAATCATTTGTCACTTTCGATCGATGTGTTTACGAACTACGAGGTATTTGAAAAAGATATGTAGATAAAGGGTGATTGATCGATGAGAACGCTTTATCTGGAGACGCAAAAGAAAAATGATGAAAAAATTGCACATAAAATGTGCATGTTTATCGGGAAAGTGTATTTTTTAAGAAATATTATAAATTCTTTTATATTACAAAACGTCATTATTTATGTATTTGCTGACTTTATGCGAATTAACCGAATTAAGAAATTCTCCGCCGAGACAATGGACACAATGAACTCTAACGCAGAGACATTAAAAAATAGTAAATACTTGTGGTGGGACTTGGACTTATGAGATAAGAAATAACTCTGAAGAAAGGATAAGATATACGTTTCCAGGATATCTCAAAGTTAGTAAACTTTTCTAACTCTAATTATGATAAATAATCCTCTTTGGAAAGGAAAATGCATCAGTCAAATTGTCCCCCTGTTGGAAGATTCGGAAAAAGCATAACGGAAATTATTATTCCACGCGAAGGACGGTAAACTTTTTACTATTCTCGCGTGTACCGCAGAAACACGAGATCCAGATTTTCTGTACGTTTTGCAGCACGATGCTCTCGGTACGAAAGATTATAATGATTGAAATTAATAGAGCACGGGCTTAATGGAACACCGATCAATTACATCTAACACAAATTAACGAGCCTATGTTCACTAATCGCTACAGATTAATGAGCTTATCACTAAGAGGTGAATGGCATTTAGAATTATGTATCCATTAGCTGTCCAATTGATCTGTCCAATTATTGCACAGATAAGCCAGATGCGTCATAATCCGTAATACACCTACGCAGGAAAATGTACACCTTCTCCTCGAGTAAAAATTTTTGGAAATTTTATGATTTTTCTGTGGTTTGTTTCACCCAAACCACTTTACTTTTGCAATAGTGTTTTCGATAATGTATTACATCCAACAATTTAACGCCTTATTAGTAATTTCTTTAACTGAAAAATTACACTATTTGTCAAATTCAATCTCGTATATTCGATTCACTTTCCCTTAAATTGACAAATCTTCGAAATTTTGTGATTTTTCTGTGGTTTGTTTCACCCAAACCACTTTACTTCTTCAATAGTGTTTTCGATAATGTATTACACCCAACAATTTAATGCCTTATTAGTAATTTCTTTAACTGAAAAATTACACAAAGTATTTGTCAAATTCAATCTCGTATATTCGATTCACATTCCCTTAAATTCAGAAATCTCGAGTAATATGCTTCTATTCCACGATTTGAGATCATTTTGTTAAAAAAAGATCTCCATCCTTCTCCATTTGTTGGTAAAATTGACGATTTATACAATTCAAGAAGCTAAGTATTGAGAACGAGGAAGCTACTCTAACAATCAGTAAGAATGAAATGCAGCAGAGATTTCTAAAAATCTTTTCCCATGGCGAATGTATACAGTGCAGAGCGAACGAGGAGAAATCTAATGGTTTATTCGACACAGCCTAGGTGATCTAACCTAATTAATCCTATCTTCCAGCGGACGGGAATTTTTATTGTGTTTACCGTGTTGCGTTTTAGAAGGCAAGCGTGTGTATGCTCGCTGAAAAACGAGGTTAAGGTCGAAAACGAGAAATTAGTGGTTACGATCACACGAGCCCCTCGCGAACGTGGCCCACAATCGTGTTAGAATACATCAAGCTGTTTTCATGCCGCTGAATAAAACGTTCGATACGAGATTGCACGCGTGCATACGGTTTTTAAGCCAATTCAAACACGTTATCTTTCGATCCGCCTACGATAACCTTTCGTGAAGCTCTTGACGTTCATTTGAATTCCACGATAAGATCGATAATTACAGCGATGGTGTACACTATTGTCCCTGTGAAAAGAAAGCCGCACAGAGGAAATGAAGGGCTGACCAAAACAATTTCTTATCGGGGAAAACATTCCTCCATTTTATCCCACATAGGGTGGATGTACCAGTAAATGAACACGTACCAGTGAATGAACATTTTTTATTAAAATAAGTAAAATAAGTTATTAAAGTAAGCAACTAATTAATTAGAGACTTCTTTTCATTTCTTGCTTCATATCCAAACAATTTTTGCAGCACGTGGAATCAATCGCGCTGCAAACATAATTTTATAATAGTGTTCATTCATTAGCCTTAACTGTTCATTTACTGGTGCGTTTACCCTATCTTCAATACTTCTAGTATTTTTAATCTGGGGCCTTTCGATGAGAAAGGAAATTACACGAAATTTAATTTCAATTTTATTCTCTTTAGCGTATTGAAAATAAACGTAAGTGAGAATCTACAATGATCAAGGCAAAGTTCGAGAAAATGGTCCCCTTTTTGTGCAAGTAATTGCAGGAAAATAAATCTTCATATATTCATTATTTAACGGCGAATATCTTTGCATATATCGTGCACTAGCACAGTGACTGACAAAAATAGAATTGCTACACAGTGGCAATCTCACTCAATAATTACTCTGTTGCGAGGTATTTCCATTTCTCATTTATGTGCCCTACTAACTATGAGTTAAGTCTGCCAGTGCTCCGATACAACCATGAGATAACTTGTGCCTCGGCAGAAAGAAGAAGTCAAGTATAAACGCCGCGAACGTGTGAAAGTGTAATCTTAAGATTTTGAAAGTCAATTATCTCGAAAAAGAAGGGCAATATCAAAAAATTTTATTCCTTTTCCTCGACAGATTTACTCGTTCTAAGTCGAAAAGATACAGTAACTTTTTTTGATATCGCGCTTCACTTTAGAGAAAATCGACTTTAAAGTTCTCGACGTTGCGCCCAGTCGCGCCAACCTCGGCGCATCGGTTTTCTTGCCGCCGGGTGGGACCGTAGGCGCTATCGAAAACCCGATGCCCGCCTAGGAATGGATGGAGTTTTCGCTGTGTTTCGTTAGCTGGAAAGCAGACGGGCCAGCAGCTGTGCGGTATGTTTGCACCTGGCTGTCAATATGGCGGCCGAGAGCGAGGCGAACGTGTCGTTGCGACCAGCGACTTACTAAAATCTCTCTCTTCCGAAGCACCTATATGCCCCTGCACGCGGCGCCGCCGCCTTCACTTCAGGCCTTATACGTCAAAATAGGAAAAAAAAGCGAGAGAGAGAAGGAGAGCCGTAGGAACAGCTGTGCGGCCCCTTTTGCGATGTGCCTTTAAAACCAAGCTGAACCGCTACACATACGCGCGACCAGCTTTTACAGATGCCGTGCCGTCTTCCATATACGCGTTTCTAGCTTAGACAACTTTAGAGGAGTTACGTTATAACTGCGTGGCAATTATTCTTCCCTTTGAATAATATCACATTAGGAATGTAATGGAGAATAATGATTTATTGGTGCTCAGTTATTAGGATACTGAACTCTGATTCTATGGTTAACTCTCGGCTTATAGGCTCATAAAAAAGATTATTGCCTGGCGGATACAGAGTCCATTGGGACCCTTTATATGAAACAACTCGTGATACTAACTTGTTAGTTAATCTTTGAACGGTGGATAGTTTGGCAGTTAGGTACATGTCGGATACGGGTTCAATTTTAAGCCATGATAGTATTTCGTTCATACAGATCTTGGAATACGATTTTAAATTAGGTTTTGATTTTGCTGTGATGTAAAGTTTGTATTTTCTTGCAAAGCGATTCTAGCAAGTAACGAGAATCGTAAATAGTTTGATGTTGGTAAGTAAGTGGACCAAATGGACCCTGTTTCAGTGCCGTTTTAATGTGGAGGCGAAAGAGACAACCGCTTCAAAGCCCAGAGGGGCCTAAAAAAAAATAGAAAATTAAAAAAAAAATAGGATGGATAATGCTAGAAAAAAATTAGAAATGGGCTCTGCAATTGTGACGAAACGAAAATATTGAATACACAAAAATGTAGACTTTAAAATGAGGCATTCTTTTCGTGGAATGCACTCCACGTATAATATTATTTATTTGTTTTAATACTTATTCACTTGGCGTGATACCACAGCATTTTTTATTTTATTTAATTTAGAATAATTTATTGGGCCCCATGGAGCTTGCCTCAGAGCCCTCGAAAACGATAAGACGACAGTGCTCTGTATGCGCTAATTGTAAGTGAAGATTAATAGTATCATTTTTTTAAGAAGATACGAATTTACAATGTATTCCTATCAACGCGATACGATTTCATTAATATCCTATGAACGTTTTTTCAAAAGTAATAAAATTCATGAATATCTGTTTTGCATCGCTTCCACCGTTAGAAACTTTCACTTTCTCTGGGTCTTTATCTGGAGATGATGGTGATGGATGAAGGAGATTTTCATTTTACAAGTCGTTTTAGTCTTTCAGAGTTTTACTTGTGATGTAGCATGTGATGTGCGACAAAGAATATTATCACGCCTATTCACTAACTATTAAATTGAACGACTCCAATTTTGGACAGATGTGACCAGAGATAATTGAGAAAGTGATATATCTACAGTGGTTTAGTTTGTTACATTATTTCGTTTTAGTTATTTGTCACAATTGTATATAATAAACTGATATATATATATAAACAAATCTTCTTGAATAGTTTTTCATCACTTTAGTAAGATTAACCTCTTTGCTATTAGCTAATTATTAAATTCAATACACAGTTTTCTAAGCATATGATAAAGGGATCTACAAAATACAATTCTTAAAACGCATGTAAACAAATGTTAAGGCACAGACAAACGACAAGATAAGAAAGGCTTGAGCACATTAAAGGTGAGGAAATTGTACGAAGATAAAGAAATGGGGTCAGTCGCCTGAACAGGCCAAACGGCGAAATATTTTAAAGAAGCGGGTCGAGTTATAAGTTTTCCTTCACTTTTCAATTCCTTAATTATTGGGTTACCTGATTTTTTATTTACACGAAGATCTCTCTGTGTCAGGTTTTCACTTCTATATTTAGATTAATGTTCAAAATAACATAAAAACATGAATTTGACACATTCTCAAAAAATTTACAAATTTGCAGAATTTATCTAAGAAAAGCAGAAAATTTCAATAATTCATGTGAATGTTTATATCAATTGCAGGAGATACTTGAGTTTCACGTAAAATTTCAATTTAAATTTCTTATTCAATTCAATTTTGCGTGTGGTATGCATCACCGTGCAGCCAGTTTCGTTTTAGTGAAGTAGACTGCACGTAATGGAAAACGATAGTGTAGTAAAAAATGTATAAAAGGCTTGCATGCTGCTTTCTCCAAATGCATACGACTACTGCATGAACCACTGAACCCGCATTTGCAGCCGCAGAAAAAAGAAATTATCATCCCCAGTCGTACTTATGTAAGTATTACATACTTATGTTGCAACGCTTCTGGGAATTTTATGTTCAAATTATATATACCTACGCAGTCCACGATTTTAAAAAGTGCAACCCTCACAACTACAACTGCTTAACATCTTTGATTTAAAAAATCTTGTTAGCTCCATTTTATTTCTTTAAATCTCAAATAATATGTCGTGTCATTTTTCCATCTAAATTAACAGTATTCATAGATTATGAAGGACATCAATTATTGACTATAAAATTACTAACGCACATTTTACTGATCGTAGTTTTAACTCGTCTATTGACACAAATAGTCTAAAAAAATGGCTGTCAATAAATTTAAACATTCAACGAAAATTTTATTTTATTTTATTGCTCTATTTTATTTCTGCTAAAAAACAGAGAGTCGTTTAATAACGCTTCTTTTTACTGTTAAAGAAAAATGAATCGAGTATAATCATGACTGCTAGAGATTGCTGAAAATAAAGCATCGAGGTCAATATTCATCCCCTCGTCTTTTTCGAATCTATTTCAAATCCGTTTCAAATGTGGTCCAAGTCCCGCGGGGAATACTGTCATACTTATTTCGTGATCGGCAAGTCGATAAGTAGCGTGTGTATCGATACAACCAAGGACGCAGTAACGTAACCAGCGTTCTGAAATATTCGCTACACGAATTAATGTCACGATCTCACTTAATGCAATTTATGCGTTTTCAATACGAAGAAACATTACACTGAATGGTAGTAAACCGCCAGGCATTTGGAAATTTTATTGGCTAGGAAAATTTATTTTATCGATGTTGTCTAGAAAATAAATGGATATTTTCTTTATAGTATTTCAGACATAGAAATATTTTATGCACAGTTTTACTGAAAAAGAACTTTCACTTAATAGAGAAACTTATTTTACGTATGTTGGGAAACATCCCTCTTACTACACAATTAATACGAACTGGAAAAACTCGAAAATGAAAGTTAATTAACATTTTTATAGCCAGTCTCTCCCAATAAATCATACAAGTTAAAAAATTTGCGCTACTAAATCCAGTTACATCTTCTAATACCATGAATTTAGGGAAATTACAGTCGTCCCACATTCGCTAAAAAGTTTCTACTTAAAGATTAGGTACAGAAAATTTATGATAATCAATGAACTTGCTATGAAAAAATTTCTGAAACTCATTTTTCCTTTCAAATTTTGAGAAACATTAATGGGTCAGTGTATCAACACACGTTCGCAACATTTGCATCCATATTCTTCAGATTCGTTCAGTAACACCCTCGAAGAACAAAACATTAAGGCGCGAATTCACCTGACAACTTTGTGGGTTTATAGAGTGACTCAAGACAAGAACAACGGTATTGGGGCAGCAAACAAAAATTGCCTTGTAGTCAGGAGGAAATCCCCTACATATCCGCAAAGTTTCAGAATTTTTTTAATTTCCGGGTTCGGGATTTTTCCGTGTTAGTGGGCTATTAAACTTTTGTTTGAAACACGCACAGTGGTCGACAGTGTGTAACGGGCCTTAGAAGTGCACCAAAGTGGGACCCCCGACTTATTTTGTCAAGAAAGTAATGTAGACTATATAGCAGTGAGTGGAATAACTATTTTAGAATAACGTCATGAAACAATGGAATCACGGTCATTCACTTGTTATTGAGCAGTGACGTGATGACGCGTTGATTTCTATTTTTGTGATCTGTGAAATTGTTTTTACGTTCCTCCTCTCGGTACAGCTTGGCTTCTAAATTGGTAAGTATTCGTGTCTCGCTTCTAATTTATAGAAATAGAATAGAAGTAACAATCTACATCTGTATATGGTTTTATAACTGTTTCTTAGAGGTAATAATAAACAACGGCATGTTTCGAAAACAATTCCCTTTTTCTTAGTCGGATTCCTATTTTTCACTGAACATTTTCATGCAGACAAATTATCTTCGTTACTATTAAAATAATTATCAAATTAAGGATTCATGGTGGGGTGACTTGAAAAATATGAATTTTTCGATAATTATTTTTCGCAGTTTTGTAGATATAAAAAAGATGCAACTTTTATTTATTCTTCTTGTCGATATATCTCATTCTACATTTTTCCAAGAACTGATTTCGCCTCTCAAACTCGCACTATTGCACCAACAAAAAATAGGTTCATCTTACGCATGAACTACTCAACTTGTACACAAAGTTATATAATTTTTCGAGTTCCCGGGTCGCCTAACTTCCCTTGTTAGCGGCAAAACTTGCTTAGCACTGGTGAAATAAACGAAACTCGAACACCTATGTACCGTAAAAATCTACAAAAACATCTTATCAAGACAACAATCGATTTATGGAATGAATAGTGGAAAAGTTGAAACCTTCCAGTATACACAAAGTTAGAGATAACGTCTATGATACTAGTCCAACAATACTTCATTATCACCAAAGAGAACCCAACATGTGCGCCACAAAAATTTCCATTGAACATATCCTAGTAAGCAGACCCAAATTTGAAACCAAAAGGATGCAACATGATGTATCTATGAATTCACTAAACATACCAAAAGAAGGAAACTCTTGCAGGAAAGTCTTTAGATTCTCAAAAGATGTTGATTTATTCCACTTAATTTGACATACCAATTCACGAATAATATCGACGCACTGTGTATAGATAAGGTTCGATTTGTACCTTATAAATTAACTTTGAACATGTATTATGGTCACTAATAATCTACGAAGGTACATGTGACCTTAAACATTGAATAAATAAATAAATACTCCATAATATTTGTTGCGTTCAAGGAGAGCAGAATGAGTATAGAAAAATATTGAGGTCAGCGTATTCTATTGGGACTCACAGCCAACGATATACATATGTATTGATATCGTGTACGAAAGAAACTACAGTTGAAGTAAATCAACTACTAGGTAAGTAATCTTCCACAGTCAATGTCACAAGTATTTTATTTCAGGCTACTTTTGTTCCCACAAAATAAATCTATTTTCATTTAATACAGAATTTTTATTTGGTATGGAAAGATTTCTGAAATTGTGCAGGGTATTTACGTTGTTAGTGTTCAATACTTGTCTATGGGAATTACACAAAGAACCTCTAAAATCATATCATTTACCAACTCCAATTTCAGCATCTATGTATCCTTTTTTATATCTTTAATTTCTAATCCTCCAGTAGAGTTGACCGTTATTGTGTCAGACGTTGTTGAAACTGTCTTGATAATTGCTTTTATATCACAAAAAAATTAAAGCTTTCATTTGACTGGATACAAAATCGAGAATATAGAATAATATTTTATTTATAGAAGCCTCTATTTTCGAGAAACTCAAGTTTGAAAATACATCGTGTACCTACATAATATTAATTCGACTAAAAACCAGTTCCACCTTTAAATCGATTTTATCGAGAACAAGTCCCTATTTGAAGAAACTTATTTTGCAATTTCGACTTTTTTGCATACAAGGATTCACTCACAATTTTTAGTCAATTACGCATGTACCGGATATTTTTACAAATTCGACTTTCGCGAGAATGATGGTTTATATGAATGAATTTTATTCTACATTTTCGATTTGTTTTTTACAGAAGGAATCATCCCATCCGGGTTGGGGTGGTCTGGTTGTACCACCTGCCCTCGCCTACCCTGTACCTATAGAACATATGTGTAATATAGGATGAAGCAGAATAGGGTGAACACAACACAGGATGAACAGAAATATTTATTTTCCTAAAGGTAGCACATAGGGCACATTTATCGCCGTAAATACACTTCTTTTCCTACAGCAATGAACTTCTAATGTTCCTTACATTCCCGACGCGCAAAGCCGTACGGGAGCACGGCTCGTGTTGCAACAACAATTACGACGACAATATTTAATGAACTGTTGGGCAATACGAGCGTATGAATAGCGGTTTCGCAGACGTAGTGTCGGCTGCAACACGGACATTCCATCCCAGCGAACGTGCGGGCTCTAATCTTTTACCGTGCGCATGCAAATGAAGAAATTTCAACGGGCGAATCCAGTTGTGTCTATTTGTGACTCACAACTGTTTTTGCGGGGCACTGAAGGCTACTCTGGGGTTACGGGAGATGAAAGCAACGCGGAGCTTCTGAAAAGGAAATTTGAAAGTGAATGGGAACGTCGATACAAAATGCAGCTGCATAACGTCGAGGGCGTAAGGAGATAGAAGGACTCCATGGAAAATCGAATGAGCGAACGGTGGAACTACGAATTTCGCGTGCAAATTGCACTCGCGGCACTCCCAACGACTGAAACAATAAATTGCGAATTTTACGCTAAGAGAAATGCTGTTGTCTTCTTCTAAATAGAGAACTTAATGAAACACAGACGTTGCCAACATCTCTACGACAAGACGAAGCAGAAGAATCGTAAGTTTCTTTATGGAATGAATTAGTTGGACGGTGCTAACAAGCTGGAAAAATTGGGGCTGCTTCTTTGCGCACTGAGTTAAAGGAAAAACAGAGAATGCGCAATAAGACAAAGGCAGTGTGATTTAAATCGGTAATGCGTAAGCGAGGAGGAAAGATTGTTAGTTAAACTACCTACCGACAACCTATTACGTAATTATTATCGACCTCAGTGTCACTGCGAAGTGGGCAGGACCGATGAATCACGTCGAGGGAATCGATTATTTCTTATTACTCCCCAGCACGATAAAAACCAGATTGTACTTTGGTATGCAGGATTTGTTAATTTTTAGAAACAAAAGAAGTATTTCCATTATTATCAATCAGAATTCTAGTAGTATTCAAATGGTCATTAGTTAAAATCCTGCCACCGAGAATTTTTATTCAAATATTCCTGTTTTAATTAGAACAATATTAGTAAAAGGAAAGAATAATAACAAAATAACCACTCCTGTAACATGTTGTTAAAAACTGAAGAAGCTTCTCATTACTTGGTAGTTGTAGAAGACACTCATTATACCACTCGAGTTTCTAATCACGGTGTAGATTATCGTCGATGACATTAAATAAAGATATCAGGTAGGAGCCATTGATAAATGATTACCGATAGAATACTAAACTCGTGTTACAAACTAGCAGACATTTGTACCAACAAGTGTTCCTAGTAATAAGTACCTAAATACAGTAAAACACGACGGCGCGGCAAGAGCTTAAAATCCCGTTCAGTTATTAACTGCTCAACAAGAAATTCTCGCCAATCAAACTGGTTTCAAGTTCGTTCTTGTCAGAAGATCAACACATACTGTTCAATCGTCAAACAGACGTTTAATTCGCATTGAGGAATAACCTCTTTGTCGTGGTACATTGAACCTCAAGGGTTGACAGATGCATTCAAAGCTAAATTGATAAGACTTTCGAAAGGCAGATTAATACTAGGATTCCCAACATGCAGTATTGGGCATTTATTGAATCACTCGAATAAACACGTTATCACTTGTACCTCGCTTATTATTAGTACTGGGGAAATATTATTTAAAAAATGTGTAGCTCACTGTTTTGGCTGAAATGAATTGGATGCGAATCATTTTATGAATCATATTGCAATACCAATTGTCCAGGACTATATATGTCAGCCGAAAACTTTATTACATTTTTTTGTGCAATCACATTCTACGCCAACGCGATGTTCCAAAATCGTCGAAAAAGGAATAAAATTCCCCGAAGTAGAAAAATAGATTCTACCACTTTCAGTCGTATAAAAGGTACAGATAAATTTTGATAAATGCAGGTCCATCATGATTATTCACTTTCTCGATACATTTTCAAGAAAGTTCCCGTTTCTTTTTAGAGAAACTCCGGTGATATATGAAAAGTGTCTCTACATTTATATTTCATCTCTGAATGAACGTAAATTTTCTTCTGTATGGCCGGATCAAGTGAGGGAAGAACGAGTTGAATGACATCGCATGTGTTGCGCCGGTGCTTGTAATAAAAACATACTAAATGTTATGGGAGTCCATTGCCTTCAGCTAACTCGCAATCAGTCTAATTGTCAAAGAGTAACATATTGCGTATATATATACGTTGCTCTACGAAAGCACAGGGATTTGTTGATTCATCGAAAAGCAATTACATACTTACAAGATTATACTCTAGATTATATAGTGAAAATAATAACGCTGATCTTCGAACAGAGGGCACATATGTATGCAAAATAATATTTCTCGCACACTACTAAAGGGATAGTACCTACGTATTACTTTATTGACAGACTGATTGATACACGATGCTTAATTGCACATCACTGTTTCAAACGAGAAATATAGAATAAGGCCGTTCGTCCACCGGCGCAACGCAACTGCAATTTGACCAAAAAACAATTTCATGCAATGTCGCGGATACAACTCGTTAAATTTTTTTCATCAGAGTCGTGGAAAAGAAGTTGTGTTGTCGAGAAACAAAACACTGAGAGTGATAACAGAAAAATATTCTCTGGTTTCCCTTGTTACATGAATATAAACTATTTGAACTTAATTTTTTCAATTATGGCGACTAAATAAAAAAGGAGTACAGTATGTGGTAGACGATGTAGTGATTTAACACTTGTAATACAGAGAACAGAAAACTCAATTATACCTAACAGTCAACTACATGTTTCATATATTTATACAGTATTTAATAATATACCACAGATAAATTCGTAGCGTTTTTTTCATTTCCACTTTTCAGACCACTTTCTCTTAATTCGCTAGAAGCTCGAAAAATAAAGCCCCGACCTATGTATCTGTACCCGCACATTTTCTTCTCGCATTGCACTCCAGGCGGACACTTTGAAACATGTTGACGCAATTTCCCGGTGGATTTAGTTTCTCAAGAAATTACAGTGGTTTGTCCAAACGTTTATACAAATTACTTTTCTGTTACAATACCACAAACGCCACTCAACTTCTCCCAATGCCGCGTTGCATTATCCGCAACCACCGCCACAGACGAGTATACCAACGTTAAATCAACAATTATACCCACAATCCCCAATTATACCGTATCGCACGTAAACAAAAACTTTGTTTCGTATGAACGCGCACGGCTAAAACAGGTGAAACACGCGCAGTCATCCGATACGTACGATGCTCGAATTACACAGTTCGACAGCCATCTGGACTTGTAACATTCAATAGCCCTTTCATACAGGTTTCGTGCGGTGAAAACGAATCCGCAAACCGTTTGTCGCCATCATCGTCAGGTATTGAGAAATTCGATTTTGAAAAAAAAAAAAATGGAAATTTTCAAGTTTGAACATTTTTTGTGCTGAAGCAGTAATAGTTATTCAGTGGAAGTTATTCGGTTTCTAAAATTATTCTATGAACCCTCCCGAATACAATGATATAAGTTATTAGTGCATTGTGAACATTTAAATATGTTTTAACAACGATCAAAGGGAAAATGACACTCGAAATGCACCCATTTTGCAGATATATTTCAATTTATTTCCAAAACTAAGGGTCTAGGAGGAAATCTGACTACTCCACGCGATGCAGCAGACATTTTCCCTTCGGAAAGCATCAACAGAAGTGGTAACTCGCATTTCGTTTTCAATACAGAAGCGAAATAGTTTGGCAAAACGTGCGGCGCTAACAGTGGTAGTCACGCACGTTAAGCGATTGTGTTACGCTGGGCGGCAGCGGATCGCGCGCCGCCGTTGACTACCACTGTCGGCGCTGCACGTTTTGCCAAACTATTTCGCTTCTGTATTGAAAGCAAAACGTGACTTACCACTTCTGTTGATGATTTCCGAAGGAAAAATGTCTTCTGCATCCCGTGGGATGGTCAGATTTTCTCTTAGACCCTTAGTTTTGGAAATAAATTGAAAGATATCTTCAAAAATGGGTGCATTTCGGGTGTCATTTTCCGTTGATCATTGTTTAAACATATTTAAATGATCATAATGTAATAATAACTTATATCGTTGTATTCCAGAGGGTTCATAGAATAATTTGACGGACCGAGCAACCGAATAACTATTACCGTTTCGACGCAAAAGATGTTTAAAGTTGAAAATTTGCAATTTTTTTCAAAATCGATTTTCTCAAAAACTGAGGGTGATGACAACAAACGGTTTGCGGATTCGTTTTCAGCGCACGAAAACCTATATAAAAAGCGTCTATTGAATGTTACAAGTCTGAAAAAAGTGAAATTTTGTCGAACTATATTATCGCCAAAATGGAGGAGAACGAAGAACCGACTCCGTACAAGCTGACGCTTATAAGTCCTCGTTCCAAGACCTTTAAACGGGCCTTCGTTCGACAACGAGTGTAATTCTTACCAATCAGTCTCAGTTCGTCTTCGGCAGGAATTAAACTGCCTGTCCTCGAGCACGTGCTGGCGAGTCGTTAACAACGAGCCTTTAACTCGCTGGACGACCAGTGCCCTTCGAGTAATTACGCATGTGTATGGGTTTCCCAGGTGTACGTGCACACGTGCGCACGCATGTGCCAGTGGCAGCGGAGCGAGCATCTTACGTGTAGCCAGCCACTCGGCCGGTCATGAGAAAATAGGACTTTTTAAAACGTCTCGCGGCGCAGAACGATGGAGTAACGGGTTGTTAGAGGAAAATTACCACGGAGCCGATCTTTGTGGTTACAGTTACCGCGCTCGTTTCTTGGCATTGCTCCTTTCCTTTCCATCCTCCTCAGCCGCGGCCCCTTTCTTTTGTTTCGCCGCTGTTTCGTCTCCGTCTTCGCGGCGAAAAGCTCGTCGAGCTCGCGCGCAAAAAGCGTAACAACGGCGTTCCCTCTTCGGACGGCGCGGCGGCGGCGCTGCAACGGCCGACGCACGAAAACGAAATGTACGCGGAAGCGCGGAGCACGCGTAACTGTGGGACTTGAAATGGTGGACAGATCGTTGCGGGACGTGCCGAGGCAGCGATATTTGACGTGTACAGCAATAATCTATCGGTACAATTATTTAATTGCGACATGGAAGGGAAGTTGGATTATCCAATATGTATAAGATACCGATACGTTATCTCAGGTCGATTTTTATTAGCTTCCAACTGTACTTATGTTAGTCATTACTCACTAGCGCCACTACTTGAAGGAAATGCTAGTTTTAGACTATGACAAATGCCAAATCTACTATAAATGCTTGTCCTGGAAATTATGTGAACAGAACTGTATTATGGGTCAAAATGGACTCCGTAGCAGTTGATCAAGTGTTATAGGCATTCCATCGATAAGTAAAAAATTTAGAATACAATTTTTTGTTAGAACATTAATTTTTGAAAGAATCAGTTTCAAAGGTTCATTGCATACCAAACGGATCTCACGAGGAAGCTATGTTAAGCGTTAAGCCTGGATTTTAAGCCTGTATGAGTGCTTTATATGCGTGAACCAAAAAATTCGATCTTATTTCATATTTAATTACCGAGAAAACTGTACCACTGAAAGATCTTTATTGTATAGAGACAGTAAAGTTAGGAAGGTACTCGAGAATCAAAGAATAACTTCGAAATTTGAGAAACAGCAGGACCAAGCGTTTGCTCCACACGTGCTGTCATTTTAGTGTTAACAAGATTTCCTAAATAGGGAACTGAAAAATGAGCCACATTCCACTGTTTGGGTAGACACCCAATAGTTCAGGAGAAATTTAATGACAAAGATCGGGTTTTGTCCCCTGGTGAGTTAGGTACCCTTGACTTCAAAGTTCCTTCGAGTAAGGCGATAGGGTTCCTGGTTCAAGCAGTTTCATAAAAATATATCTTGTCACTGAAGCTTCATTTGAATTTCTAATTTATTGTAAAATATCATGTAAACTATTAAGTATCTATACAAATAGCTAAACAGATGTCGAATATTCTCCGATTCTCTATCTATCTATAAAGTGTCGTCAAAATTAACGCGTAACAATTCGCGCAATCCGTTTGTGTAAATAATGTAATATAAACCATTATTTTTATTCGTTTTGAATTTATGAGCATGGGGGGTCGTAACATACACGTTCTCATAATTAGCAATTCTTTACATTAAATATTTTAGTTCCAGAAATTTTTCAAATCAACAATAGGTACCTTTGAATATTGAATAGCCCAAATTTCAATCTGTTGACAATCTGCATTCACACATATTTTTCAAACGCATTTCAACCCTTTTTCATTACTGTTGTCAGCAATATTCAATATATCAATAACTCGTGTCTATTGGTAATTTGACCGTTACCACTTGAGCTACAGAAACATGGTTGCCGTGGTCGAATTTCTTGTTTATTCGTTTAAATTGCGAGAAGCTATTTCAGTCGAATCGCGTGGATTCCATGGCATTTACGCTTTATCCAACGGTATCTTGTACTCTTGCCAAACGACGAAACGTTTCGACAATTTCGCCAGATGTTCCCCGAACATTCTCGTTGGAAATTTTGAAATCTGTATCGGCGGGATAAAAACCCTTTCCTCCTATTCAGCGATTTTTTCACTTACAAGGGAAGATCTCGAAACCGGAAATTCAAAAAATTCTGAAACTTTGTGAATATGTAGGGAGATTACCTCCTGATTACAACGAAATTTTTGTTTCCTGCCCATATTCACTCGAAGGGGTGAAATTAACCCTTGAAAATTCGGTTACTTTCTGATTTTGTGTTATAACTGTAAGAAATAGAAAAAAAGTTTCAAGACAAAAGTTCCTTCTTTTAATCAGATCTATCATTTGGTAAATAAATTATTTTACCGTTCACGCGTTATAACACAAAATCGGAAAATAACCGGATATTTAGAAGTCAATTACACCATCTTAGAGTGAATTTTGGCAGAAAACAAAAAATGCGTTGTATTCAGGAGGAAATTCCCTACAATATTCACAAAGTTTCAGAATTTTTTGAATTTCCGGGTTCGTATTAAACGTTACAAAATAATTCAATTAGAAATTAACACACGAATGAACGGATCTAAGATAAAAAGATCTTAAGTGGGCATAGAATGCCCAGATTTTATTTTTCGAATTAAAGTCAATTAGTGTGAAATCTTAGAAGACGTTAGACATTTTGGAATTCCTTTCATTCGAATAGATCAAGTGGCAAAAGGGTTAAGTATCTATATTGATGGTGGATGAAATGGCGCACGCACATTTTGGATTTACCAGCGTGACTATGTTATTTAATTTTGAAGTTAGAATGTTAAAACTGAACCTTGGGTCCATATTCATTCAACAATTTCTTCTTTCAGAATATACAGTTACTCATTAAAAATGCATTGTTACCTACATTATTTTAAATAAATATGCGCAGCAGTTGCTTATACATTTTGCAAAATAAATACACTCAGCATTAATTTTCACAAAGCACGGTACAACTATCTCCCTATATGATGCAACATCCTGTCGCTATATGCAGTTTCATTTTAATGGAGCAAATTGCCAATTTCGAAATTTAATGGGCTAGAAATAAAACGTGTCCTAGTTGTTATTAATGCAAGATTGCGAACCGTTATAAATAACTCCTTAAAGGGAAATAAAAAATTTTAATTGTTAACAACGTCACTAATGCACATTTCCATTTCCTAATGAGTTATGTAGATCTCAATTTCATACAGACCAAGGGAACAGTAGTCCAATAATATTTCACGTGATGCTATGTATGGGATTTTAAATCTGACTTTGCAGTTAAAACATTTTTAAAAAATGTCTTACTATGCACGGTGTGCAAATGAATGATAATAAAGAGAACAGAAGGAAGAAAGTATCATAATTACGTATATCGAATGCAAGACTTAAATCAATTTTTTAAACTTATAATTAATTTTTAATTATTCAAAGTTACGTACTTTCTTTTCTTTAATGAAAAGCTATAACTTTTTCACAAATTGTTACTAATTGCAAAAATTTTTAGTAGTTGTACTAATGCTGGAAATTATTCTACATATAATTTTAATTGGATAATTTGAACTATCTAAGTACTACATTCGATAATAACCATTGTGCTACCTAAATATTAGACAGTGATACAACTCTTGTAATTAGGCTATAATTTATGTAACCAAATGAATAAATCATGTAATTATACTTTTATTGTAGTATTGTAGTTAAATGATATTCAGGTAATAAAAGTCTAATATTTAAAATAACATATTACTGACATTCGAATTCTCCAATTAATGTTAAATGCAGAATAATTTTGTATAAAACATATTGCTATGTATAATAACATTTTTCTGTCACACACATATATATGTCATTGATCTCATTATGACAGCCATTTCCTAAAGTATTAAAAGAAGCTTGCAATTATAAGAAATTGAAGTCTCTTTAGTTCCTGTTTTTTATTTACACACACGTCATTCGTATGAATAAATACTCTGTACCAAAGCTGCTGACGACTTCGTATTACACACTTCGCACACGTCTACTATTCATTAAAGTAAACATAAAGAAGTTAGTAAATATACGACCGAGAGCAAAACATTTCCATGTTATAAAACATTGTTTTTACGTCTTCTCTGACGACTGAAAGATATCGTATACGTATAATCGACATCGCTTCATGTTTCAGAAGAATTAAAACAACAAATTCAGAGCTGTTATTTAAAAATGAAGAAAAAACCTTGTGTTTCAACGCCTGCGCAATCCTCAGCAAAGAAATCTGCTGTGCGCAATACGGCATATCACTTTACGACAAATAAACACATCTTTATTTTATATATTTTCATACCTCTTTTCTTTTTAATATCTTGATCACTATTGCAATATATTATAAAGTTTCTGTTGTGTGATTAATCTGTGTAACTTTGTATTTCTAGCAGGGTTGGAAAGAGTTCTGGAACTTTTCAAATCGTTCTATGTGAAGCATGGACCGTGGAACTTTTTTGAAAATGTTCTCACATTATAATTTCCCATGAGAACCGACAAAGTAAAATTTCTGGAAAATAAAACTTCTAGTTGGAATGGAACTTATAAAATATAAAAATAAACAAACTTCTATAACAGGAAAAACAGATATTTTGTTCATCTCAATATTAAAAAATTTGTCAATCGTTGTAACAAATACTGAATACGATTCAACGAATAGTACTACAACAATAATAAATAATTATTACAGTTAAATTGATATTCTGAATGTGTTATTTATTTGTAAGATTTATTTACGTAGATAATTTCTACGCAGATATAGAATTTTTGTGTATTTTGGTTCAAGTAATTTAGAAAAAAAAATATTCTTTAGGTATTATTCTTGACGAGTCCTCGTTTCTGTTCAATACTTTTTATGAAACTATTAAAGTTCCTAAGGGTAACATTTCTTTCACTAAACATTCCACATGAACAGATATTTTTTGAAACGAAACATACAAGTTCTAACAGAATTTTTTTAAAAAATAAGAGTTCCAAAACTTTTTCGATCCCACATTTCTAGTTCTACCAAAAACCTGGCCAGTGCCAGTCACACGTAAAATCGATCTGAACTTCGAAGTCATCGACAAAAAAATTTCCTTCGTATTTATTATTATACGTATGTACTTAAATTACGTACAGCACATTCAAAACTAGAAAAAGCCGGTCAACCGGTTTTAAAAACTTTCACAATCGCCATCTAGTACCACGTACTGACGAACCAAATGAAAAAATCATCGCGAAGCACCATAATTTTAGTTTAAAATAATTCATACAGTCTTCTCACCCTTCACCATTCCTAAATTATGTACTCAACAAAAAAACTCGGACAAACAGTTCACTCCAAAGGAACTTTGAAATACCACTTCACGATAATATTCCCTACAAACATTTCCACGATCATAATATCTGTGTTCGTAACATTTCCATTTATAAATGGAATGTGTACGTAACATTTTCATTTATAAATGGAATATCTACCGACATGAATTTGGAGTAATTAATGCATATTAATTATTTAACACGAGCCCTCGTTTTCAATAAAATCCTGCCCCCCATTCGCGTATATTTTTCTTTCACAGTTCTACAGATATCAACAGCAAAACCAGCGTTCCCATGAATACGATCCAGACAACAACCAACACCCCTCACCCATTTACATAAAATGAAACCCCTTCTAATCCGAAACGACGAAAGCCACGAAACAGAAAAGAACGGGTAAAGCTAAGCACCCATATGTTCGTTCCGGTCGGAAACGACCGGAACTGTCGGTAAATTTTCCAGTGGCTTCACATATACACGACAAGAGGGCCAATCAGGTGGTCGGGCCACCGCGGCCACTTCCGAGAGCGCGGGAAAAACTCACCTGCGAAATAAGTTTGGGCAGTGTGTGGGTGTGCGCGTGCGCATGATTATTATTGTGCCCTGTGGAGGACCGGTCGCTGGTGGGCCGTTGTTGTTGTTGCTGTTGCTGCTGTTGTCCGGCATCCGATCTAAGATCGTGCCTCCACCTCAGTACACCCATCATAACCGTCGGATCTGTGTGTATCACTTGACGCCCGCGAGCTTCGATACTCCACCAATCGCGTATATCCTTTGAACGTCTGCACTACGGGTAAACCAGTTCGATCTCGACGCTCCGACCTAACCTAACCCGAGTGTCCTGTTGCACCCCTTACGCGACTGCACTGATCCGCGAAACGGTAGACGGACTCGCTCGCAGCGCTTGGTAAACGGGGAACCGAAACTCGACGCCGAACAGCGCAGGGTGCTCGGAGAAAAATTCAACGGAACGTACGTACGCGATACTCTTTAAGACACTCGCAGTGTTATTCCGGCCGAGGGACGCGCAGGAAAAAGAGCCGCGAACAAAGACACTTCTCGACTGTGCAGGACACGTGAATTCCTGCCTTTCTCCAAGACCTTCGGCGAATGCGACGCGATAACTCAGCGTGTCGTGCTCGCTGACATTATACGAGCTTGTAGGATCCGCGTACGAGCACACCGTAGGAGGCTAGGGTCCCATTTAATCGTGGTTTCACTTTGGGCTCGGCCGTGCGATTCTCGGAGTTAACGTTCACTGTCATTCTCGTTGTTTGGTCGCGTGATCGTGTCGGCGGTACAGGGCGCGCAAGGACCGTGCGCTTAGCGGCGTGTCACTATTTCCCTGGTCGTTCTGGGCTCCTCCATTCGTCGCCCACGTTTCGAGCGGCCGACTGAGGTCAGAATAGAAAGTGTTTACACCGTGGGCGCGTTCGGCAGAGAGGACCCGTGCACACACACGCAAACGCAACACGTAGGCTCGTGGGAGAAGGAAGAAACACGCGCATACACCTCACAACGGAGAAGTGCAGAAACGCGACTGGCATCGAGGACCGTACAGTTCGAGAGGCTTGCCTCGTCTGCCGTCCCTGTTCCCCACCACGCTCACCCGTCCCCCCCCCCCCTCACCCTTCCCTTCGCCGGCGCAGCAACCCTCCTTGCGGCGCACCTCCCGTGCCACCGCAAGATCGCTTCAACGTCCTGCTGTTCTTAAAACTTCCTCTCCACCCTGCCTTGCCCGTCGTGTCGCGAACAAACGTTGCCATGGTCGCCATCGAGCGCGTAAACTCGATTCCACGGGGAACCTCGATCATTTTTCCTTCGCGGGAATAACGATCGATTGCATTGTTCGATTTTCAAATTAACTCCGGGAGAGTGTGTGTTTAATGGGGATCAGCGACGCGCACTTAGGGCTCGTTCTGAAATTACGTGAGGATTTTTCGGGTGGGATGGAGTTCGCGAGTTTCTTACCTTTTCGTGGAGAGTCTAGTTTTAAACTCTAAAATGGGATTCGTTATTTGAATTTTATTCTTTATTCGAAATTTTATTTAATTAAAAATTTTGCCGTATTTCGAATTTTATTCTTTAGTCGAAATTTTATTTAAATAAAAATTTTGCCGTATTTCGAATTTTATTCTTTAGTCGAAATTTTATTTAAATAAAAATTTTGCCGTATTTCGAATTTTATTCTTTAGTCGAAATTTTATTTAAATAAAATTTTTGCCGTATTTCGAATTTTATTTAAAAAAAATTTTGCCGAATTTCGAATTTTATTCTTTATTCGAAATTTTATTTAAATAAAAATTTTGCCCATCTTTGGTATAATGTAATATTTTTTACCCTAATTTTCAATATGAGTAGCCTAAAAAACTATTTAAACCGAGTTAAATTTATTATACGAAACCTTTAATAACAAAAAAGCTGTGTAAAAAATATTACATAAGGACGGGGAGAGGGTTGCAATGTAAAATTTAATGAATTCTTATACTGGGGAAGGGAGGGAATCAGAAATCGCGAAAATTAGCCTTACGTAATTTAAGCACGGCAAATTTGCATTTAAGGCTAAATCTAGATGCACATTCACACGGTTCACTTTGGTTAAACAGTGAGGTTGATTCGACAAAATTCGAAGGAAACTGAATAGAGTAAATCACCATTCAATCAAAGTGACCAACCAAATTGAACATTGAAAGAAGTTGACGGAGTTTCAACTTTCGTTCAATGCGGTTGTCCATTCAAGATGATTCATCCGAATTGAACACGTGTGAACACGCATCGTGAACATTAGAAGGTTTTATTTTAGGTGCGGCGACGTATTGTTTGTAAACAGAGCTGGCTACTTTGGCCAGAAAATTGTTTTTGGAGGCGATAAGGATATTATAAATGATTTATAATACCTCTCAATTTTATAACGGTTATAAATGGAGAGAAGAGCAGATTTCAGTATTTCTCAATTTCTACAAAACCATTAATGTGTTATAATAATAATGTTCACAAATTATTGCAACACGGCACGTAGCAATTGGCTTCGACGGCATTTTTAAGCGAAGCAGTTCGGTCGATTTCATTGAAATGCGTAAATATTTGTCTTTCAATTTCATTGTTTCAATTTTGTTGAATCAACAGCATTGTTCAAGCAATGTGAACCGTGTGCCTTAAGACGCTCTGTAGACATGGCATACTGCGCTGATCAATGACGCGTTCTATTCCGCGCGGATTTCGAGCGTTAACTGTCGAACGATTTGTAGAAAGGGTCATGATTGCTCAAGTGACATTTGCCCGTCCTTGTAATTCCACGAAACCTGAACTATTCTGATTTTTTTTTCGTAGTTTTTAGGCTCTGATACATAATTGGATTTGTTTGGAAAATTTGCAAAAGTTCAAACGTAACGCGACTAAGTATCAACGCATAATGAAAATAAAATAAATATTTATATACTGTTGCCCGTCAAAATTATTGCAATTTGCAGATGGTTGAGGAACCATAAACTAGGGTTTATAGAAAAACCGACTTTTGAAAAAATCGGTTTCCGAATTCCACTATTCCCCCCAAAACCGGTTAAACGGGTTTTCGATTTTTCACAAAAAAAAATATAATTAAAATAGTAAATAAGTATTTGTACTTGCTTTCAAAAATTTATACTTTCTTTAATATTTATGGAATTACAAAAATGTACCAAAATAAAAGAACCTACATTATCTATACAAAAATAAAGAAATAAAAAAAGTTGAATCTACGAAAATTAACACAATAAAATACACTGCATACAAAATCGAATGAAAACAAAATTAACTAAAATAAATCTTTTAAAACTCATGAAGATTAAGTAGTTTTACAGTACACTATGTTAACGTTTTTAATTAAACAGTTAATTCATTTTTACATACTAAAATTCTAGTATATAAAACGGGTTTTTAAATTTAAAAACCCGGTTTTCGAATTTTACAAATTTATAAAAAGAAACCGGTTTTTAAAAACCGACAAACCCTACTATCAACCAAATTCTTTCATATTCTTGCATGAAAGGTAATGTGGACCTGCTAGAAGGGACTGAAACATGTATGACCCCAGTGTAGCATTTACGTTGCATAATTATGACTGATAATTATGACATAATTATGACCTGCGTAATTACGCAGAGATACTTTCTCGAAATCACAATGGAAACTCAGGCATTTCGCTTTATGTATATTGTATTTTATGAAGGGTAGGATTAAAAGCTTTAGAAACTCTGAGCCTTAGGCCCTAAGCATTGAACGGATTTTGAGGCCCCCTTAGACAGGGTGATCACTTCACCGCAATGTACGATTTCTTAGGCATTTCCAATAATTTGACTAAAAAGTGTTTCTAACAAAAGTCAGATTTTAAAATTCAGAAAATTTCTATGCTCCACGATTTCTATCTCCCGATGTCCTAATCACGTGTTTATTTTATTTATTGGTTGATCCAGCACTGATTTTATGGTTCGTAACTTATAAGCATACGTTCCTGGCAATTTAATCTTTGCGTTTAATAAATGACTCTATTACAAGAACTGTAATCTAATGTAAATTATTGTAGCGATATGTAGCGATAGCGTGGAATGTTTGAATCTCGCAGAGTCGTTCTAATGACTTTAACCATTAGAAGTCAGTTTTTAAATAGAAGTTTCGATAGAACAAGGGCTGAAACGATGATATCGGTATAAATACGTATCATTATTTATTGATTAATCTGATGAAATGCTTCAGATACGCGAAATTATCGATTAGATCGCAGAAAAGGAAAAGTTTAGAAAAGTTATGTTTCAAGAAGTAGAAAATGATTTCACACCGACGTTGCAATTATTCTTTAATGGCTGAGAATTGAACGGCAATTAAATAATACGATTAGGATCGACTGTGAGGAATTATTACTCGCGATCCGACTTTCGTTGCATACCTATTTGGAAATCAGCTTTGAAACGAAAACGTCGAGAATGTTGGAAAGAAATAATAATTGACGGTTGCTTTAATCAAAGTGCACTAACAATGTTTTCTCCTGCAACAATTATGTAAACCCATCAAATTATGTAAATCCATCTACTTATGCATATCCACGAGCGGTATGTATTGATAATTTATTAAGTTTCTCGGTACTCGTGATAATTTTCATAAATTTTCCAACTAATTTGCAATGATTTGCATTTGAATTTCTAATATAAGTATTCTCTACATACATTACTTTATTTTACTGCTATACAATACTACTAGGTATTTATAATAGTAGGTATTTACGCCGAAAGCTGAAGTGCTTACAACTGATAATAAATTACGAAGTTTCCTGAAAGAAAAATTCATTACACTTTTAATTGAAGAATATAATTTTACATCTTTTGTGTCAGAACTTGATAAAAATTAACTAATTATAATTCTTAAACTCGAAAACGAAGCAGTTAAACATACATTATTTTCAGGTTTAATTAGAGTAGAATTGATATGATATTCGACTTTATTGACACTGAATTCGTTTCGAGTGGAACTTTTAAGTACATTTTTAATATAATCAGTTGTTGCACCCATTTATTATTCATCAATGCCATTTATTTATTTTTGCAAGAAAAATCGTGCAATTTATAGATTCCAATTAAAAGTAATGTGATTTAATTTCATTCGAAAAGCGTGAAATCGTGGAAGCGAAGTTAAATATAACGAATGGAGAAAAATGGTGGAGACAGCACCTGTCATATTTTGAAACATCGATTATTAATTATACGCTATAATTTACGTCAGCGCTGTCTGAAGCCTTGAATTCCTCGAACGCGAAATTCCCTCCATAAGGGAAACAATCCCTCGAGGATGCCCCTTTATTCAACGACCATTCAACATGTAAGCTCAATTATTCTTCCTGCGCTTTGGGTTTTCACGTGGAGTCTACCAAAAAAGATTCGTATTGTTGGCACGACTATACAATTGCTCGCATTATTACGTGCCTCTGTTATTTATGTAATGGTAGAAAGTTACACGAATAGATGGCAAATTATCGTTAACTCAACCGTTCCTTAATTATTCGTATTACGTGCCTGCAAGTTTTCACGTGCATGTTGTTTCATACGCGAGAATAGGAGTTCGTGTGGCTGCCTTTGCATACGCGAGAAACAATCGTTTGGTTAGACAATATGGTGAACGTTACGGTTTGAAAGTTTCAAACTGCCATTTAACTTTCAATTTATAGTTTATAAATGTTTCCTTATTTAGCGTCGTAATGCAACAAATTAAAAAGATCTCTTTAATTTTTTTGTATAATATAAGAGTAGCTTAATAAGTTCCAAAAATATTTTTTTCATTATATGTTGCAATTATTGAGAAAAACATCTTTGAAAATAGAATGACCCCTCAATTCCTACTATTTTCATGCATGAAAATATTTATAAATGAAGTTGTACGCACATTTAATCTATATTGAAATTTGAAGCTTCGTAATTTGTATATTACTTACAAAATAAGTATTGACAGTACGCTTGATTCGTAATTCGAATTTTACTTGAATTTATTGGATCGGAATCTACTCGAAGCCCTCGAATTGGATTCGGCTCTTCTGTATGTATAATTGAGTAAAGCCGAGCTCGGTGCTTTCAAATATTCGGACGGCTTTCATAAAGGGCACCACTCACTCAGAGGTACGCTCCACGGTAATAAAAGAAGACACTAGAAACACTGGAATATTTCTGAAACTTATCACAACCTTGAGACTTCTTGCATTGCTTTGCGCGAAGTTCGCCATTTATAAGTGGCTAAATAGAAATAATAAGCGAAATAAAGAACTGTTCTTCACAAACAAAGAATCCTCTGTTTATTAGAAATATAAATGTGATAAAATAATAGGACAGTAATGGAATTTGAAATCAATTTATGATCAAATGTTAACGAAGCAAACAAATTGAATATCCTAAGAAAGCTTAAAAATTTATCCAAAATCAGCAACAAATTATTTCTTTCGTTATAAGTGTATAATTCATAAACTGAGTGATCTATAGTGCTTAAGTGAAAAGGAAACGAAAAGGATTGTACAGTTTGAAAAAGAAAACATCGTTTCAAAACTGTCAAAAATAATAAACAGAAGTAGGAAGTCTTAAGTAAAATTAGAGTAATGTTCGATATGTTAACTAAAGTTTATAATCCTACAATTATATTCAACGAAAGAAACTACAATTATCATTAATTTATAAACATCAGGGCAAATGAATAAAAAATCGCAAAGATCCAGAAAATTAAAGAAAATAATGGAAAATAATTCAGTTAAATGCCCTTTTTATTTATATTAATTGAAAAATGTTGTCTTTATAAATACGTTTGGAGATGAACAGTGGAAAATTAATAATTTCCAGCACCATTACAATTCATAAAAGGTTCAACTATTCATTTTGTTGATAAGAAAATGAATAGAACCAGATATTCAGGTTTTATACAGTTGGAAATAAATATTCACCAAAATTCAATATGCAATTTATACAAACGTATTTACAATAAGCTAATATCCTCTTAATTTTATTGTAAGCTTTACTCTATTAAGCATAGATTCAACTAATTTTCTGTGAAATTCGAGCTCATCTTGTACCACTCTCCTAGCAAAATTTCTATCAGCATTTCATTGACAGATGACAGTGACTAAAAATATATTAATCAAGGTTTACACCACTAATGCAAATTACAATGGGTAATTCTGAATTGTCGCGGAACGACTTCCCTGTATCATAAAGCAATTGAAACACGGACGATAATACTACTTGACGAAAAGAGTTCCCAAGCCTCAACCGATGGCGAGGTCGTGAAAGAAGAGATACCCTACACACTTTGATGGCGTTGGACGTAGACAGTCGCCCAATTGAAGGAAATTTGCAACCACGAATACACATATACAGAATCCCACATCCGAGAGCAGGATTGCACGGTCTAGCCACGCACTTCCGTTAACTCGGAGCCAAGACAAATTCTTTCGTGTCTGAAGGTAACGACAGGTGGAGGAAGGTGAAGCCAAGAGGAAACAGGCTGTCATGGCGGAGAGAGGCTAGCAGGAGAGCGGATGTCATTTCGTGGTCGACTTATTTCGCTGCCGGTAGGTAGGTATACCGAGGCTTCCCATTAATCCCATTCCTTTGTGTCCACCTCTTTCATTATTTTACCCAACTTCCTGCGCCCGAAAACGCTCCGCGACTACCAACGTCTCCCAATACGTCCCTCCACTTGCTCCCTACCTCATCCAACCCGCCACATCTTCGTTGTTCCCTGCCACACAGCTCGACTCTTTCAAGATGCCTAACCTTGTTCCACCCTTAACTACTACTCCCGAAGTCAAAGAGTGAAACAACAACAAGCGTCGAACGAACGAAATTCCGGTGTTCCTGAGGATGGGCCGAGGCTCCTTTCTTTATTCACGAGGAGCATAAAAGTTTCTGTACGGAAATAACTGGTTGGCGAGTGCGACGTGCGGCCCCTTTGCGCGCGGAAATTCTCTCTTCGTAAACGACAATGGAGTGGAGAGTGTCTTGAAAAGAGTTGCCTCTGGCTGATACGGGGGGTGCATAATGTTCGGGTCGTCGATTTGGCTAAAATTTTGCATCGTAGGCCGTCAGTCCACGGAAGGTCGCTTCATAGACGCCTATTAGACGCGACGTCGCTTGCTGTCAATGTGACACAATGCATGCCCGTCCACTGTGCGGCAGTGTCACCGCTTTCGTCGCGATCTACATACATTCGCCAGCGTACGACACTGTCGGCCGAGAAGTCTACGTTCAACAGTGTCGTGCAGGTTATTTCTCGTCGCGGTCGTCTCTACTGGTATCCGCATGTGTATGTATTTTTATTTTGTCCTTATATACAGGCTCGGCTCGCCCCTGTGGACAAAATTAGGCAGCTGCCTAGCGTGTAGAGTTGATAAGGAGTGCTAAATTGTTTTTCGTTGGTGGTATTTTTTACAATAAAGTGTTAAATGAATATTGACTAAAGTTAATCTTTTTATTCGGCGAGGTTTCCAACTTCAGCGTCGAATAAATTTTTCAACTTTAGCTTTAACTTTATTTGACGTCATAAATGATTTTTTGGCCTCAATTTCCGATCCTCGGCGGCTGGAACCCGTGCCAGAAAATTATTTGACGTCGAATAAAGTTAAAGTTAAAGTGGAAAAATTTATTCGACCCTGAAGTTGAAATGTTCTACGAATAAAAATATTAACTTTATTGGTCGAATAATTTTAATTAACTTCGGTTTCCTCTCGCTCGCTCCTGTGTTTTGTGACTCGCGCCACTGGCCGCGCGGAATAGTGTCCACAACGCGCTAAGAGCTCGCGCGCCAGCTCCATTCGTCGGGTTCATAACGAGGATTTACTGTATATTTCTTATGGAACTGATGTAATATAGGTTGTGTAGAACCGGAACCAAAACCGATATTGGCCAGAACCTTTTTCACTCGTAACTTTTTCAAAATTATTTCGGTTCTTGTAACTGTTTCGAGAATCGAAACCGATACCATAACTGTTTTCAACCCTTGAATGCGGGCCTGTTAATTTGAACTAGATACCTCAATGTCCCAAACATCACAATCAAAAGAAGAAAAAATTTCATTGGCTAGTATCAAATGGATGTCGATATTGACGTCCTCTTTGTGTTCTATACATTCATAATATAGGATGTAATTTAAATTCATGATACCAAGCAGAGCTGCGTATAGTCAGAATTATTATTGGCAAGGCGCAGAGTGTGGAATTACACGTATCTGTCGCCTGCACAGATATTCTCCCCAGAAATGATGGACCTGTACGGCCATGCTTTATTTTCTCTTTTTTTACTTGTCATAAGGTTGAAGAGAAAATGGTGACGACTCTTCTTTCGTTGAGAGCACTATTATTTTTACACTGATTGTATGCGCGTATGAGTAAACGATTATTGATGGTAAAAAAGAAATAGAGAAGTCATCAAATCATCCCTACAGTCTAAATTATATATAAGTATATACAAATATTGTACAAGTTTGCTCTAATTGTTAATTTATAATAAATAAGCTTATAAACTTCAGGAATGTTGTGCCACTGTAATTAAAACTTGTTCATTTTAAATGTGATCAGGATTAACTATATTTTGAATAAAACTAGCAATTCAATTTCAAGTTAAAAGTAGGAGCGATACTACAATTTTGCTAATTGAAATTAAAGGACAATTAATTGAACTGCGAAACATAAAATACCCCTTGTTTAATAAATATGTAGATAATAGTTCTATGATGTTTATACATATGATTAAAGACATTTGGATTCACATTTCTACCCAACTTTATCAACATTATCTCTCACAAAATATAAACCGCATTAGTAATTTACTTTAGCGCTGAGACACTCAAAAAAAGTTTGAAAGTTTCCCAAAATTATTTATTACGTATTGAGTTTTTTATACGCTCGAAAATGATGTGACCTATATTACACTGGGCGCTAAAGGGTTAATGCATCTAGTATTACGAATAATTTCATCAACGCACTGCGTAATACAGCGTTATAATACTTATAATCGTTTCACGAGGCACGACAACGATTTCGTAACGTGCTCGAAGCGTAACGATGTCAAGTTCGGCTTCTGTTTCACGCCGCGTTCGGGGTCAATCCCACGTAAACGCGAGGGGGTACAATAACCTGTTGTGCACTGTGGACGTCGCCAAACTCTGATCTCCGATCTTCACGGGCAACGAGCAGGCTAGAGATCAGAAAATCTTTCCCGGCCGTTCGGTTAAAGTCGCACCATGACGGGACCCTCGATCGTGCCGGCTCAACCGGCACTTCCGGCCCGCGTACCTGGACGGCCGGAAACGTGCTCCTCCCCCTTACATCCTGAGGATCTGCACCTTGTTTCACCAATAACGACGACCCGCATTTCCAACTTTCTTTTTATCCGGTGTCTGTGTCGCCTCCGGTAAATATTAACACTTCCAGGGGTCGCGAGCTTTGGCGAAATACCGTTTCGAATCGCTCGCTTCTGCCGAAACACTTTCGTCCAGCTCGCTACGGTTCGAACAAATGCAGACACTAATGGAAATTTAAATGCCTATGCTGTCTATTAGATTCTCGAATTCTTGAAATAATTTCGAATGGCGAATAAAAGTTGAAAAAATTACTCGTCGTGTGTCGAATAAAATTAATGGGGGTTTTAAATTATCTTTATTCGTCGAATAATCGAAAGGCAAAGTAACTTTTATTTGATCCGTTATTTAAATAATTTTTTATTCAGTTAATGCCAATGGGTGAACGAGGATCCTGCGATGCAAATTAGCTCAAATAGTTATCTATATCATTCAAACTATTTTCAATTATACGTAACTGGAATCACTTATGAATTCCGTAGATCAATTTTATTGTAGTCAATATTCGAATACTCTGAGACAATACTGTCAATGCTGTTCAGAATATATCCACGTGGAAACATTCCGAAGCCTTGCAAAGGGTGGAAATCTTTCGGTGTGGAAACACGACGACTCCGCTCAAAGTGTTAATTTCGTAATCTGCTAATTGCCTTCGGTTGACATTCTAATATTTTCTGTTTTTAATTTGCGTTTATCGTCGCAGTAACTGCTTACTGACAGGTTGTGAGCGATAGGTCCTAAAGAAGGTGTATTATTTTCTTACTTCTAAAAGCTGCAGAAAATTACAAACGTTCTCTGGAGCTTTGAAATTTTCTTTTTATTTAGATTTCACTCTACATTGGGTACGCTCATGAGCGAATCTAGGGCAATCCGGTATTATGTTTAACGGTAAAGTGTTTGTGACAGAATTCGTAAAGTGAACTAAAGAGATGTATGTATGTGGCGCCAGTGTGTCTTATGAAGATTCTAGTTAATCCTACCAGTGCTTTCCTGGAAAGTTTAATGGCTACTTTTCTATTAAAACAAATTTTCTATCATTTCTTGACTGTCTCGCGGATGATCTTTTCCATTCTTCATTCAAATTTGTTTTCGAGCATGATGTTATAGTAGTAGGCGCGTCCCTGATAGTTCACACGAAGATTTCCTTCTTAATTATCGTTTGGTTGCTTGTTAAACTGTTGAATATGCTAATTTGTTGCCATTGATATCTGTAACTGCCGCGAACCATATGAAGATAATTTTCATGTCGTCATCCTCAATTAAAATAGAAGTTAATTTCAACAAAATTTACTAAAAATTTAGCTCCTCCAACTTCAAATTTTAACCTAATGAATTAAAATGGAATTTAATTTCATCATAATTTGTGAAAAATTTAGCTCCTCCAACTTCAAATTTTAACCTAATGAATTAAAATGGAATTTAATTAATGGAAATATTTTACTATTCAGTAACGTGTACAAAAATGTAAATGACACGATTGATAGCTAAGTAAGTTTTTTACATCTTCGTCAAGTAGATACAATATTTTAATTCTACGTGTTGAAATAAATGAGAATACGGTGCTTTATTAACACTTAATTGCTCAATTTCCTTTTATGTGTCAAAATTTATTTGAACTTGAGTGAAGACAGAAAACGAAGAGAATGAAGAAAAAAAATTTTATAGTACTTCAGATTTAAAAAAAAAAAGAAAAACAGAAATTACTAGGTACTTAATATAAAACAAATATGATCCTTCATACTCTCTGACTTTTGATTCATAAAGTACATTGGTCGATAAGTGAAATAGAGATCGCAAAGTCAAATACCTGAATTTACTGCAACCAGTAAAAAAGATTTCGTACTAACCGGCATTGCCTACTGTCGGTAAGTTACCGTTAACACCCGTGTTTACTTTATCTATGTGCTCTACAGAATCCTTCTATACCGGTAAATAGTAAGTTATTAGTCTATCAAACAGACTTTCAGGAGCAGGCAACAGGGACATTCGCGAATTCAAGTTTCTCACGCTGTCGCCGCCACGTGTTGCACACGCGATTCCGAAAGTCACATTTGGATGCCAGATGAAGAACTGGCAGAAAAAGATAGGATGCACGACACATTCTGTCTTGGTATAAAAACCAGCATCTACATAACATCTTTGAGACTGCATAAATATATATGGTGTTTCAAAGAAATTGATTAAATCTTTGAATGTGAGTCGCCATATATCTACGTCGAACGAAGAAAACAAATTCAAATAAATATTAGTGGAGGGACGCTTACTTCTGAAATTATTATAAAATAACATGAGTGAGAAACTGAATTCAAGTAAGATGAAGTTAACCGCCAATGCAGAAGATCCTTCTCTGAATTTTGAACGAATAATGAAAAAATTATTCGGCACATTTTACGTATTATTATATTCTCAAACCATTGAAAATAGCGTAGAAGATTGTGTTATCCAAACACAATAAAAAGAGGGCCGACGGCCAGGCCTTAAAGTTTAGAATTCATCAATAGTTTGGATTTAAAGAATTTCTAAAAAATGGTAAGTCCTATCGAAATTTTGTTCAGATAATATTAAAAGAGCTTTCAATTTTCTACAATTACTGTAAATATAATTCTTTCGTCCTTCCAACCATTTTTTAGATAATGGCGTTTAAATATAATAAAGAGGTCCGCACTTCGCGCATTAGACAATACGTCACGCCGTACAGGTGGGACGCGGGAAGTGCGCACCACTTCATATTCAAACGCTATTATCGAAAAAATGACTGGCAGCACGAGAACCTTATATATACAGTAATTGTAGAAAATTGAATACTCTTTTAATATTATATGAACGAAATTTCGATAGGGCTTACCATTTTTGAGAAATTCTTCAAATTCAAACCATTGATGAATTCTAAACTTTAAGGCCTGCTCGACACTCTTTCCTGTCGTCGGATTATAATAATCAGTTTCAGGGACTATTTTTTTATGAAATGCAATCATATTGGGGGGTCAGAGGAAAAGAAATCGCAGGTTGAAAATAAGGGCCACCCTAATGTAGTGTACCTAAGCCCTTTATTAGCGAAGCAGATATTACAGTAGCAGTAAGCAGGCACATTTCAGTATCTTCCGATTCATTTACCCTCTATTTGCTAAGATTTCTTATAGGCAGTCAACCTTGACCTAGTATCAGAAAGAAAAGGGTAGGATAACTCGTTTATCACAGTTGGCTATCAATAGTTCTACACCCATTACCAAAATTCTTCGACCTTTGTCCTCCCATGGCGCGATGCTCCCTCTCGTCCATCAACGACCCAAAAGTACCCACCGAAAGATGGCTCTTTGGTTCTCGCGAAACCATGCCGGCTACCCGACGCGTTTGCGGTATCGGTAGCAAACAAAAAGAACCCGACAACGGTTGGTTAGTAATCGATAGCCATGACGCGAGGAGATGGTAGACGGCAGGATGAATGAATCCCGCGGCTGTTTCCGGCTACGTCGACCCTCGATTTGGAACAGTTTAGCAGCACGTGACTGGCACGATTCACCCTTCGAGGCCGGTGGACCGAACATTTTATAGACACCGCGCGGAGAGACAGACGAGCGAACAATCCTGATTGAAATTCAAGCGGTGCGTGTCCAAACGATTCGTCCTAAAGGTTTTTGCTACTCGCACCGTGGATGATGATGTTCATTTATCTTCGAGTCGTTCGCGATAGACAGATTGAGATTCCGGCTGCGTGTGGACCGCGCGGGGGCAAGTGAACGCGCAAATAGAAATCGAGCTTGCGTTCGAAACAACTTTTTAAGTTTAACTTTCAACCCACTCATAGCGAATGCAGGACCCATCCGAATTTTTCAGTTACGATAGGCATTACGCATTTGGTAATAAAATTTCAAACTGCCACGAACATCAGATTAAAAAATTTTAAGTCAACATTATCTTTAATGAGTGTTATTTCTACGCTTAAAAGTGAAAAATCATGTCAAACTCGCGCAGATTGTTAAAGGTAATCTTTGTTTATTACACTTTGCATCCTTGAAAATTTACAAAGATGAAAAACTGCACAAACTCTAAAACTCTTCTAAAACTGCATAATAATGTAAAGAAACTATTATCTGAACTGGGCATGTAAGAATGACTTCGGATAACTTAAATTTTATTTCTCTCCGTTTAATAACCAACCTTGTGCGAGGCTTTATAAAAATTATTTGAAGTTATCATCGAATTAGATTTGATATAAATAATTTAGGGCAAATATAGAGGCACAATAATCAATTATTATTAATTAGATGCTTTCATAAGGCCCTCAACTAGTGATTACGATAATTAGTAAAAATTATCTACTCGTGATGATTCTGTAAAGGGGTGTGTGACAGTATTTGGGAGCTATACGGGTGCCGGTATGGTGTTAACTCCCTAATTCCGTTACTTGTGCCCCTTAAAACTTCCAGAAAGCGTAGAGTCGATTTGATAGAGTACAACCAGAATAGTTGAACCTGTTTCTTACCTGAGAGAAGTACGGCGGCAGGACGCATCGTTGATCATCGAGACGCGAACTCTGCACCCTCTCGAGTAACTCGAATAAATCTTGCGTGGTGCTCTACAACAGAAGAACGTAGCATTGTTTTGTTGTTCAAGCTGCGCTTCGAGCTAAACAATTTACAGTTTTATTTTATAAATTCTGTCTGAATCGTTGCAAGCACAACTGTTTGAATGGAGAAGCAAAATTCAGTACACACAGTGCATGCATGTGCTACACATGATGAGTCTGCCAGAGAATTGTTGGCACAATAGCTCTAGTGAAATTGGATGGAAATATAGCGAATCTGCGGAATAATTGCAGCAAGCTAGATTTTTTAATAGGCCTTTGTTTCGTTGGAATAATACGTCAAAAGTCCTCATCGACGTAACCACCGCTAAAAAATTTATAGAGGGTCGAAGGTAAAAAAGAACGACTTTTAACAAATGGTTACTCGTAGGAAAAGAAAACTCACAGGTAGAACGTTTTTTGTAGAGAATTTGCTAAGCCACAAATTTCATAATAATTATTTTTGTCGTAACATTGATAGATGACGAGGTATTCGCGGAGAACTGTTTTCCTTTACTGTTAACCTTCTGTAAAAATTTTAACGGCGGTCTCATCGATCGGGACTTTTGACATATTGTTTAAAACAGTGTTTCCCAACCAGGGCGCTGAGGAGATTTGGAGGGAAGCTGCTGCTTCTAGGGGCATCACTTGCCTTGAAGACACAGTAATTGTTCTTAAATGGGCCCCGGGCCATTTTCTTTAATCATCCATAATTCGAAACCTAAAATATATATGTAGCACATATACACGTTCACATGACGTTTTTACTTACATTAATGTGTAGATTTTTTATTTACCCCCTCGAGTATTGACAAGCATTTATAAATCACCCTGTATAGTTCATTGCTACCCCCACCCCTTGCCATTCATTATTAGGAATTTAACTACACTATTTCCCGAAACTATTAAGACAGCTGCTAAAATGAATCATTAAATAATTTATCAATAAACAATTTAATTTTCGCAGTTACATTTTATTTATATGTATAAAAGTGTTTCTAACGCGTTGGTGAGATTTTCGTAGTGAAAATATACGAAATATTGCTTGAATAATTCCCAACGGTGTTATGAGAAAAAAATATCAAAATCCTACACTACACGCATGGCTGCGGTAACGTTCTCGGCTGGCGGTAATAGATGAGCCACGGGTCATACACTGTTATTCTATCTCCCGTCTATTCTGCTCGTCGAACAATGCGAGCGAGAACTGACACAATTGCAGGATAATTTGGGTTAATTTCCGGAATAAACACGGTGTCACATCCCATTCAAAGATTATTGCTGTTCCCGTTCCGTTATCCAACAGCGAGACATTTTCGCATTATTTCCATTATAATTACCAGAAACTATTGATAAAAAAAGCTATATGCATGCAATCTATTTATCTCAAAATCAATTTGATTCCTTAAATGAAATGCAACTCATGTATTTTTCCATAATTTTCTACGTGTAGAGCAGTTAGTTTCTTACTTTTATTTTTTCCGGGTTGGCACCTTGAACATCCTGCCTTTCATCCTCGACAGTGCTGCGTCGGGATTCAGACTCGCAGTAGACAGACTGCTCGAGCTGTTGTCTCCTGAGAAAATAAAAATTCATTATTAAATACTGTTTAATATCTTGCAATACAAAGAGCAATGTCAAAAGTACATTTAGTTATCTAAAATTGAATAATCATTCATCTGTACTTCACTTAAAATTCATAAATATGGGATAGTTACTTCATACGAATACAAAATATTTATTGTAACTGAAAGTAAACAATAGCTAAACATAAGTAGCAACGCAGCGTTTATCAATAACGAAGCCACGTTTTATAAGGTAAATTTTATAAAGTCAGATTTTTCTCAACAAGATATGTAGCTGGGTGGAAAGAAACGGAATTGCCAGATCAGATTACTGACTCAGGATTCTAATCCTCATCTTCCCTTGTCGAACAGATGTTCTATATACCCAATTGAGCTGTCGGTCATCTTCTTCTTACATGTATCATACCTATTCGACTTGGCTATCAGGTACTGTTACCAGCACAATTAAAACTTCAAAAGTAATGAATAACTTGCAAAGCCATAAGAAATTTAAATTTTAAAAGCTACAATACTCCATTAAGAAGAAACAGCAGAGAACGACTTTACGTTTCATCAGACACTAAATAATACAATAGCGATTTAAATTATCATAGATTTCATTTTACGTAGGATATTTCATATCATGATCTCAATTTTGCAAGAATTATATTTTATTTGTTCATTACGCATTTAATCTTAATATATAAAACAGAAAGCTTCTATATGTTGGGTTCGTCTGTCGCCTAAAAACTTTCGAGCGATAAACTCTGGGAACTCATTATGCCTGACTAATCCAGATGAATGTTATTTTCACCAAAAAAAATTTTTTTATAAAGTCAGAATCTAAATTTCGGGCGAAGCCGAGTAGTAAAGCTAGTATCTCGTATTCTATTCAACCTATGAACTGCATCTAACCGAGTTCTATTCTACTTTCGACGTTATTCGTCACTCGTTATCGCCATGCATCAAATGATTTAGGGAATGGACCATACTGTTAAGTGTTGGAGAGCAGATGGGCCGGAACATCGAGTTAAAGACTTTTCCGGACGGTTCTCGAAAAAGTCGTGAAGATTGCCTAATTCGAGCCTCCCCCCTACGAAGATGGGACTGTCTGACTTGTGAAACAAATGTGCATCTGGCAGCAGCTGCAGACTTTTCGGCCAACAACGATCACCGTCACATCTTGCTGTTTCACTTCTCTCTTTGCTAGATTATGATACGTAACATTTTAACTACCGACGATACATACGGGAACTATTCTGAATTTTTTAATTTGCTTCCTTTAAATTTGTTAATAAATGTCCTCTCCAAAAATTTTAAATTGAAACGTGTAAAAAACAACAGATGTATGGTACTTTGGCCTCCATAATATCAACATAATACTTTTTTTAAGTCTAGTATTTAGTTTGTCATGTTGGCCTATAAAAATGTGAGTTTAAAATTTTCTTCTGCCCACCACGATAATGCAATTTGAAATTCTTTACTTAGGTATTCCTGCTGCTTTTGTTTTTGTATGGTGTCGCTTCAAGGAAACAGAGTAAGTCAGAAACATTGTCGAATTACTTCTCTCTTTTCCTTCATATTCTTCTGCGCTTACATGTTGCTATGCACAAGCATGTATGCAGTTATTCACAATTAAATGCGAATTGCCAATTTAAATGGAGATTCAAGCCGATGTGATATTTAAATTCTACCACGATATTTTGTCACGATTCCCTCTAATGTCGACAGCACGCCAGTGCAGTCTAGATATGTAGGTAAAAGTAGAATCTATCTTTCCATAAGAGATTCCTTAGATAATTGATTGCACGTTAATTAAAATATGTAATCCGTTATTTTTACATAAAATGACTTTAAACGCAAAAGGTTTTAACAAGTACAATTTGATCTGTGCTGTAAAAGATTGCAAAGCATGCAATAAAGTGAGGAAAAAATGTCTACATCAATCATTTTTATATTCTCATATGCAGTGCATGTCAGATAGAGGGCTGTAAACTGCATACATAAGATGTAACGACAACATCCTTCTTTAATATTTTCAAACTCGCTGAAATCTTTCATACAATATGCATCAGCACTACCAGACCACATAGGTATCAACGGAGGACAAGCCTGACAACTTGCTCATTCCTTTTTAAATTGAACGTGTACAATATATAAGTATATCAATTTTATACAAATTTTTCTAATTTTTTTAATATCTTGTTCTATATTCTAATGTTTTATCTTTTACCGATTTCTCCAGGTTTTGCACAGTAAAGAATATACGACTAAAAATATTCTTTATGTGAGGTCAAATATGTATGTCAATGTTAACACATTTTGGCTTAGAAGTCATTCTTACTTTATACTTTTCAAACGATACACTTCCAGTTGTAAGGAAATATTTATTATTATAAAAGTAAAACCGATACTTTCCTCGATATTCCCATTGAGTCAGTTATAATTTCCTTATGCGAAGTTTAGAAAAACATTTTATGTGAATGTACCTACTTTCAAAAGAACTACTCGTAAAGGACGACTTGTTAGGTCACTTCACATCCTGCAGAGCTCTTACGTCTGTACAAATTACTTTTCGTTTCACTATGCATACATATATTTCAATTTGAATATTTTATATTGCTGGAGCAAATGGAGCAAATTGACACGTCTGCGCTTAAAGGTCAAGATACTTTCAGCAATTCGTTGCACCAAGTTGCACCTTTAGTGTGATTTGAACATTTTTTTATTAACAAGACAAATAGAGTTACGTGCTTTTATTGAGTTTTATAAAAAAATGTTTTATATTTCATGACATGTTCACTGAATTTAGGTACCTCTTAATAAAGAAGAATAGGAGTTATTGCTTTAAAATTTACGATATAGAATTATATATTAAAAAATATTTCAACAGGTAGGTATGCATATTATATAAAACTTGAATTTTGTGGTAAGGAATGTTTCATCTAGTTCGTTGCAGTATTTCTTGAATGTAATATGTATAACTGACAGCACGGTCCAACGGTCTGAATCGAATGCCTATTGAATGGGACTTGATAAATAACCTTACTATCCTTTTCGCCAGTAACCCTAGAATTGCACGCTATATAAACGTAAACATAAATCGTACATTGGAATTTATGTACAGTTGGGAATTTATCTATACGTAACAAACAATTTTCGTGCTTATGACTCATTTAAGAACGCGAAGAAAAAATTTTCTTACAAATATAATTTAGATTTGTACTTTCAATCTCTTTCTAAAAAATTTGACTACCTTCTTCCTGTGGCTAAATATATAATTTAATTATTACAAGAGTTTTTAACAACAGTTACTAAATATTTTTATGAACTTCTTTGGACCTTATTTCTAGTGTAACTAAGATTTCCAATGAAAGAAATAATATACAAAGTAGACAGACTGGTGTACTGGACACAATTATTGCTAATTTTAGGTTTTGAAGATAAATTAACTTTTTGTAGATCTAAATATACTATTTATTTTATAAAATACTTTGGATACTTCATAATAAACTTAGAATTTCGATAAAGGAGAAATACCTACTTATATATCTCAAAAGCATTGGTTTTATTAACAGGTAAAGCCAGGATTATTGGCCAAAAGTGATTATGATTTTTCCAAAATATTGAAAACTCATTTAATAATTAATATTTCTATAAGAAACTTTCTAGAAAAATAGAATTGTTTTCAAATGTTCACCATTCCATCAAAAATCAATATTTCTTCGGAATTATGGGTACTTCTCTAGTATTTAGCCTGTAGATGACAAAACATTTTATATTTTGATCTAGGTCCAACGTGAAAAATTCCACCGCGGAAATACTCCAATGAAAAATACGTATCGACTGTGTGACAATTGTGCCGCTATTTTTTATTTAAAAAAAAAGTTTTATTTGTTCCTATTAGAACCTTATGTAACATTTTTAATAAAATTTATAAATTTCTTTAAAATCACCTCCAAAGTTATCCTACCATTTTCGGCCTATCAGCGCGGCGCTACCCCTTAGGGAAAAATATATTAGTAATACTTTATTGCCCTTTTAGCGGAGTACAGTTTATTGCCTACCAAACGTAACAAGATTACCTCGCAGCGATTGGGGATTAAGTCTAAAGACTTTCCTGTAAGTTACGAGCCAGATGTTTTCAATTACTTTATAGCACGTAGGAAAATTCCGACAGTCATAAACCTGCAATAAACCGTGGCCCACTAACGATCCGTTCAGGGTTTAGGGCATCATGCAGATGGATTCATTGAGAACTCGCACCCGGGGAATACCGGAAGCCTGGTTGGATTTTTGTAAACATATTTCCTCATCTCTGCACCTACGACTTGCGATGGAGGAGTTTTGTCGCAATTAATTATACATATTCAAAACTGTTACACAAAATTCCATCTCCAAACGGATACGCCTTACAGCAAAACAATATATAAGTACCGCGTTCTGTGAAGCTGGGTTTACATTAGTCCAGTCGCTGGATCCAGTGAGTGGTTTGACTGGAAATCGAGTCGATATCTACATTATTCCAGTCTTAATCCAGTCGCTGGATCAAGCGAGTGATTCGACTGGAAATCAGTCGATGTCTATATTATTCCAGTCTTATGGGCCGTCTAGACGATTCCAGTAACGCTAGAATGTTCGTTACTGTGTCCATCGAAAAAGTTATGTATCGTCTTTAAAACTCCGTTTCTTAAAAAAATACAAGAAAACTGTATGGACAACTTAATTAACTACGAGTAATTTACGTGGTACGGATTCCACCGTATTTCATTTTTTAATCATCAGCTTTGTTATTAAAGTAATTTAAAAACAACTTTCATATTCCAAACTAAACATGCCCAGGTATTTAACTGGATTTTCATATATTGAGTATTTCTCCGATCTCACGAGTGAATTGTCAAATTTTATTTGCGAGCATGAAGCCGAAGGAAATTGCACTGACATATTTCAACCGAAATGTCATGTTGCAACGTCAACCCAATAGTTTGACCCACACTTGAACATAGATTTAGCGATGGCAGCAGTGTTTTATTATAATAAAATTTATTAATTTTCGCGCCTGTCACTCTGGGCAATGCAATTTCTTTCAGCACAGCACTTCGTTTCAGAGACATCCGACTGTAAAGGGGGTCAGATAAACTCTCGTTTGCTACGGCTCTTCACCATCTCGCGCGGACAGAAAGACGCGAGGAAAAAATAATCGCGTCGTATACACCCTGGATTTGTGCAACTCACCCGGCCTATCAGTTATTCAACTACAATCGATCAAACCGTCTTCCACGGATCAATCGATCCCTCTTGGACGCGTTGCCGATATTTCGCAATGCCACCGCCACGGTTAAAGGAAGACTTGTTCTCTGAACCGCGGGGAAAGAGAGACTAGGCGACGTGACAGTAATTTAAATAATCGATCTGCAAGGAGTTCTCTATCGATGTGTCCCGCGACTGTTTCTTATTTTCTTGGCGTATCAGTCGTTGCACAAAATAACTGTATCAAATAAATAAGATGCACGCGATAATCCTACTTCATTATTTCACGCTCTATCGACTGCAGAGTCTTTTCGCCGTGTTTAGATTGTTTTCTTACATTCTCTGTTAGAGTTGTTTATTACATTTTTCGCATAAACAACAATGTACGTTCAACAGTTTTTATGTTCAAATTTTTTTATAATATTTAGCTCTTTCATAGGTTGTCTTTTCCTCTCAATCGCTATATTTTAAGTACAATCTATTTTTATAAATTTGAAATTATTAATTAAAATTTCTAAAATTTAAATTCTGCACTTGGACATCTTAAGTCATTTAAATATTACTCTAAACAAAGTCATTAGGCACACTAAGCGGGAATGATTCGCATAATAAGACCAGAAATAATTTGAATAACGTTTCATTTCCATTAAAGATTAAACTATCTACCAGATTTTTTAGATTCCAACACACTGACTTGTTCCGCTTTCCATTTATTAAAATGGCATAAACGTAATATTAATTATTCAATATAAATTAAGCATTTGAATTTGTAAATTTGTAAGAATACATTTATATAAACAGAAGCAAATTCAAAAGATTCTACTATTTAAGTAACTCAACATCGATCAACCAAATTCAGTTAAACAATGTAAGTTACTTCGCAAGTATCCGTATCATTTATTTCTCCATACAAAATCAGGCAAATAAAAAGTATTATTTATGAAGTAAAAAGAATGCTAACATTATTGCACGAACTCAGTAAACTACATACAAGATGCAATATGCGAGACTGAAAAGTTGTCTGTAGTAGGTACATTTCCAATTAAGTTCAGCCTAATTTTGCCATAAGTTTAACAGCGCAAAACGGAGCACAGAAATCAGTATAACGATGCATAATTAACCTTTTCCAATTAAAATTAAAAAATCTAAGAATTCTTAACGAATTCTCAATTTTGCCTTTAGGTTCTCAGAGCATCAAATACATTCGCATACATAATACAGACACCATTTTAATTGTTAAATTTTTACCTTCCAACAAACCAAACTAGTGACAAAAAAACTTTGAAAGCAATACCGCCCAGTAAGATCGGAGGCTATATAAAAGCGTAAAAGTCCAAAGGGTTCATCGATCTACGAATTGTCCTCCTCCTCGAGTAGTTTACCAAGTACCTTCAAAGATGTTGTAACGAAGCAATTTGTGTGAAAGGTTTATTGATCAGATTTCCATGGAGGATTCCGAGATTCGATAACAACGCGGCCACGTAACTAGCGATTGGTCGTTGCGAAAGAAGATCGAACGGGCGAGAAAGTGGACAGCCAGCCGGTCTGCCTCGACAAGGCAAATCGGCGGGCTTCTAAAACGAACTGCAATCTTTCTGCGACTGGCATTTATCGTCGTATCTGTCGATAATCGCGCATTCCTCTTCGCCGTGCGCCATAAAGGACCCGATGGCGCGGCTCGAGTCGCGGGGTGTCGCTCCATAGCTGGCTCGCTTCGCGCAATCGGACGTTTCCAAAAAACAACTACGGGGAAAGTAAACGCCCCGGTAGTTATTTCGCCGCGATAGGAATACCTTTTCCCCTGTCCTCTGAGGCGAACAAGGTGCTCGGGACACGGCCACCTCTCTTATTCACGCTCGTCCTCCACTTTAATCCGCCCCGAGCGCTAAAATCTTGGACTATGGTGCAGAGAGTCTCAGGAATTCAATTTCGGGGGAAAATAGAATAGTCTCTATAAATTAAGGCTCGTATAGTTATTGCTTCTAGGATGCTCGGTTCTTGGGAAAAAGTTTCTTTTGTATTTTTGTAATAGAAACCAGTGATAAGGCTGAAGCCTAGGGCCCCGTTTAGCTGGGGGCCCCTCATTCTAAATTTTTTCTTCGAAAAATTTATCAAAAATCTTACCGAGGGTTAATGTTATATTTAGTTTTGATATTCAATGTTAATTTTGAAATTAAATTCTTATTTAGATTATACGAGTATTATGATAAAAAAAATCAAATCAGCGTTATTTTATTTTTTACATTTAACCGAGGGCCCCCCGAATATTCAGCCTAGGGCCCTTGAAAAGGTAAGTCCGGCTCTGATAGAAACGGCCAATTTTGTAGTTTTATTTATACCATCATTCGTGAAGTGAAGAAAGAGAGCGACAGGATATGAAATATGACATCAGGATGAATTTCAGTCTAACTGAAAATGTGAACGAGAGTAATTCATAACGAGGCATAATTATCCCGAGGTCGTTTATTAATAGCTATCACGCTGAGTTCTCGAAATATTCGTCACTCTACCCTGCTTTACGGCTTTATAACTGCACTTCTGAAGCTGTTGTACATTCTCACATTAAAGACCAAAAGAAATTATTGGAATATCTACAATTTGAGTTACCAATAATAAATTTATACCGGGAAAAATGATTTTTTTCATCATTCCAGAAGTGTTAATATTAAGTGATCTTGAATAAATATAGTCTCGATATTTAACCGTATCTTGTATTGCAATGCATACGTTCTGGTAAATATAAAATCAGACTCTAACTTTATCACTCGATGCAATCCTCTGAATTTTTCCTCATAGGACTTGTCACAATAATAAAAAATTTCTAAACGATCAGATATGCTGACGCATCAAAAATAAAAAATGCCCAAAGAATCTTTGACAGGGAGTGCCAGTTTCATTCAATGATATATAAATAGTTATGTTAAACAAATGTAAACATCTAGGGGTAACTTGTAACATAGAATATTATAATTAACATTATAACACAGGTGTTTCCAATAGAAATTATTTGAACTGTTGACATAACGAAAATCGCGAACGAAAATTGTTGACTTTTCCTTTACTTTAAAAGTCACTTGAATATTTTTACCCTTATAGGTGATACACGTTGCGAATTACGCATACAATTTCTTTTCCTACTTGGATTACCTATAGCTACATGCTCCATTAGTTGCTCCCTTGAAAGCGGACGCAATCTTGTGCGAAAATAAAGATAAAGGATAATAAAAATATTCCATGCTGTTAATGATAACCTTCCGTTTTCACGCGACATGCGAGGTGCACAAGAAAATAAGAAATAAGACACAAGAAAATAAGACTAATCGCAGTCCATTTTCAGAGTCGATATTCAGCTCTACGTTCATACAAAACAATTCAGCTTTTCATTTTAGTGAGCACCGTATAACTCAAAGTTCTCAAACACTTTTCCAACTACGCGTATAAAATGCTCTTCTCGTAAATTTTCTTTTCCCCCCAGAACCAGTAGAAGTTGGGTGCTCGTTACTTGTTAGCCAACTGTCCCATCGCTTATTGTTCACTTACAGCAACGGCTATTAATTGGGAAGCGTGAGCACTTAAGGAAATTGGTATGAGATTGTACAGAAAGACATCGGTATCAATCTTGTTCCGCCAAAGCAAACGGCGATGTTTGCGAAATGTCGGAATCAATTTCCTGGAAATGATGATCAGTCTCCACGTGATAAGTTTTCGAGTCTGTATTATCACGTATGTAAATACAGAAGAAGTTTTCGAGAAAGGGTTTCGAAGTTCAGCTGTTACTGCTCGTCCAGACGAGTGCAAAAATCCATTCGCCTACAAAGAAGGCCTCCAAGCTTCCTACGTCTCGAGAAAAGGTAGAAACAGAGAAAAGAGAAGCTTTCGCTCTTGTACGCGATGATGACTTAATTTCTGGAATTATACCGATTATAACGGGCGCGCGATACGCATCGGCACATAATGCTCGCATCTTATCGATGCAGAAGAGCTGTCGGCAATTAGCTTGGAATTACCGTGCGCCACTTATGCGAGATGGATGAACGGCAATAATCGCGTTTTCGATGTATGTAGCTCGGCCAACTCGTTGCCAGCGACATCGATCAGGACAAGCAGCAGTAATAACAGTCGTTAGCTGGATAGTGAAACTAATCAAAACGAGACGCGGGGTACAGTTACTCATCGTACTTATCGATCTATACAGCCACTCGGGATCATTGATATATCCAACTCAATTATCCACGCATTGTGTGCACAAAGCCAGGAGAAGTTTCCATTTTTAGTACCAAGTTCAGTCTGGTTAGAAAAATTCCATCGCTGGTCAGCTGCGGCAAAGCATACGGAGAACGGATAAACACAATCGCTGACCTAAATAGCTATGATTTTTGTAAATTCGACAGTCGCTCGGGAACTCGAACTTGATTGATTATGATGATTTCTTTGGAGCGTGCACACACTTAGGCAGTGTTGGATAACGATTTTATCTGTTTTTCAATTTCTATGATATTAAATGATATATTTTATTGTAAATGGTACGATTAATTTATTAGGTTTCTTCTTGGAAAAAGGTTTTATGAGAGTTTAGGTTATCACAATTTTTAGGAATTTCTTGAATCCAAGGATACCTACTGTGCGTTTATGGTCGAGCAACGTCAATATTGACCATTTCCATTGCAATTTCAGAGAAATCGTTTCTACTTGCGGCGCAGTGGAGAAAGAAGAAAACTCTAGGGAAGGTGGCCGCAGGTCAATGTGCAACTTGCGCTCGTAAAGCTTTTTCCCTCTCTTTACACTAGCTGATCCATTAGATATAGGCCACCTTTATATCCTCTGTGGATTATTATGATAAAAAAAAAATACATATGATTACGAAAGAATTCAAACCAAACGCGTAGTAGCAAAAGTTTCCCTTTGAAATCGGTCTCTTGATGTGATCAAGAGTATGAACTTCTTTTTAGTGGAATTATATTTTAATGATTTTATAAATATAGTAACATTCTGACGTAATTAGTGAAAATGATAGCATTGGGTAATAGTGTTTGATACCAAGGCAATTATCTGCATTTAAAGTGTGAAATTTTTTTCACAAAGTAACTCCTTAGCCTACTATTTTAACCTTTTGTTGTTTGCTGATTTGCGAATAAAATTGGTTTCTAATGAAATCGCAATTAGAATATAATGAATATTTTAATTAGCAACGATGTGTAGTTGATTCATTTACTAATTTATTAGGTAGGTATTCATACTTATTTAATATTTAAAAAAAGAAATTGAAAAATTTGAAAATGGATTTTATACACAATCTGAATACTACATACAATGCTAAACTTCGAATCTATATAATATAAAATTATCATGTGTGTTTACTTTTTAAAATATTTCTCGTTTTTAAGTATATTCACTCAAACTAATTTACATTTCAATGAAATATAGAAGAAGTTGGTATCAAGATTCTCAGCTAATCAATATATATTGGTTAGTAATGTCGAAACACCTTGTGCACACAAAAGACTGGAATAATTGACACATTTTGTTCGCGTGAAAGTAATTTGTTTATATCCAAATGAGCCGGAATCTCAAGGAGCCTGCGCGCTATCGTACTGACTATCGATAATCGCACATTCCTTTTAGTCGGCTACCGTAAAAGATCAGCGTGCCTGGGCACCCAGGTATTTCGTGGCATGTTACTACGCTATGCGGTTGTAAATTAAATTATACTAGGCCAAATACTGAATCTTATCTTAGAACGATTTTCAGCTGGGTAAGGCGCGTTCTTTTGTTGTCTTGATATACATACATTCATGCGTGAAGTTTAAACATTCTTTTGCTTTTGTCACGTCAATTATTTTTCTTTACTTTTCCATGGACTGATAGAAAAACAGTTAAAATTCAATATAAATAAAATTGAATATTATTCGCGACAAGTTTTGCTATTTTCTAAAAGTTGTGAAAATTTGTAATTTAAAAATTCAATCATAAATTTATATCGACAGTGTTTGCTTATGGAATACTGAATTGTACTGTAATACTTAAATAGTGTAGTAAACATAGTAAGGATATACCCTTACTATGTTTACTATAACTTAAAACTGAAGTTGAGTTCACTGTAATATTGATGTTTCTTTTAAACTTTGTGATATTGTAATTATCTTTGATTTATTTCATCGTTCCATCATCCGTTTCGTTTCTGCGAGAAATGGCTGATTTAGTTGCAAATGAGCCCAGAATTACAACCGCGATATAGAACGGTCAACAACTCATGTCTACCTGCATTAAGGGGGGATTCTCGTGTAACAGCCCTCGAAATTAATGAATTTTTTTCTTCAAAAAACTATTCTTAATATTGCATTCAACTCTTTTGGGATATAAAGAGGCATCTCTAAACTTGTAAAATTTTTGTTTTCATGTCGAACCTTATTATTATTTATTAATTATTATTGTGGAATCGTGTTAACCTCTGCGACGATATTGGAGTCAGATGAAGCACCTGTCATAGTCATCTGATTGCAAAAAGAAGAAAATTTTCTTAAAGTTAAATAATTTACGCTGGACCTAAAATTTTAATTTTAGTTTTATTTATAACACTTCTTTCGTTGATATAAAGAATAATAGGAAAAACTTCTTCAAATAGTATTTTTGATGAATTTTCGATGTGACTTTTAATTTCAATTATGCAAAGTAACATTTAATATTAAGTAACACTAACAACATAAACATTCGAAGAATTTCTTTCCCGTTCCTTGTCACTAAAACTCCCTAATTACGACGAGCTAATAAATGTAAACTACACCTTAAATGAAAGGATACAATCTACATACACGACAATTCAAAAAGCATGTCCTCCTATTAGTGCGCGTTCTCGGATTTCTGAAGAAGTTGGACACAATGCTAATGAAACGTTGGAGCGGTTTTCCGAAAAGCCATGGTTTAGAGACAAAGCTTGCAACCTCGGCTTTAATTATACCCAAAGCAGCGGAGAAGAAGGAGGACCTACGAGACACGACGAAACTACGAGACGACACCCGTTCCCATAGGAATCGGGTTTCCGCGGGAGCTGCACGTGCACCCGTCTCGTGAAATAAAAGGACGGGTCCAATTAAACGGGTTAATTTAATAAGCGTTTCGTGACGAGGCGGACAAGCCGAGTGGACCGTCCGGAACGAATAAAAAGAAAATTAACGCCCGCCAGCCTGACAATCAGCCTCCTAATAGATTTCTCATTTTCAAGCGCGTTCTGAAAACAATTGGAGCGGTACGGAACGCCATCGCCAACGGTTCGTTACGATTCTATAAATCGATCGCTGCCTCGAACAAGTATTTTATCTCGTGAAAGTTATCGCACGACCGTTTAAATTTACATGAACGCCACCAGTTTTATCAGTTTCGAGAAAATTCCTTTTTCCAGCGGTCGTGTCGAAAGTATGAAAACCAGTCGCGGGGTTTCGAGTTTCAATTAAAAAACCTGTCCTCTGCCGTTCCCTGTATAGTCCAAACACAATCGAGACTCTCGATTTTCTAACAAACGGCTTTGATACACGAAACCATTTGGTGCAGCTAGTGTAGTACCTCCTCTGTATTTTCTTCCCTGGAATTTATGCTATTCTGTAGTTTAATTATCCTCGGACGTCAAGTGTTAACGTCATTGTAAAGGTTTAGGCACCCTTTTAGGTGGCAAACATTTTAAGCTTTTACACAAAAATCTGTGACAGAAAAACGTGTATTTCAATCACTTTTAAGAAACATTTAGTAAACTTTTACACAACATTTCTAAGACACCTATAAGATTAAATTTATTATGAAAAGATGAAGCAGATTTTTATTAGAAAGAAAATTAAATTTATTCATCTTGTTAATAAATTATGTTAAGAGAATGTTGATAATGCGCGTGGCAATTTTATTTTCGCAACTAACATCGGAGTGCGATCGAATTTGTTGATAATTAAAGAGTTAACTGTAACATTCAAATCATTCTTTAATAGCTGAGAAAATTAGATTTGATCACATTTAAAACACCACTCTCATGCACATGATCCACCAGTAACTTTGCACAGATATTCTCCGTCTCTTAGAAATCGTATATCTGAAGACATGAAAGTAAAACGTGCAGGCTGAATTCTTAGAAGAGAATCAATGACAGGCACACATTTATTGGATCTGAATCCATTAATATTCCTCGTTTCCTGACATTTCAAGCGTTTGCAGGTTTTGTAGTACGCTAACGTGACGTGCAAAGTACTCCACTTCACCTAAAGAAGTTTCAATTCCTAAGAAGTCTTTCAGACTTGGTAGATTTCGATGCTTCCAGATGTAGTAAACCATGCTTGGAAAGATTATTCTGTCGTTTCGCCAGTATTGCAGCTAGTTTCGTCAGAGGTCTCAAGACGCATTGAGACTCACTGATCAGTGAAAGGATGCACTGATACTCACTGATCAGTGAATGGAGACACTAATGCTCAGTGATCAGTGAAAAGATACACTGATATTCCGTAATTAGTATCTAGCGTGTGCTCACATCTCTGGCGAGGGTAATTATTTATGCCAGAATTGAAATGTGGTTACGTCCTTTCAAAAAGAACCGGTTTACACCCTGAGGCATTCCACAATATTGACCGTACAAATTTCCATGTCTTATTTCTTATAATATAGGACACATAGAACGGATTATGATTATAGACCCTCCACTATCCGAATATCTACCTAACTATATCATAACCTAAAATCATATTTCCTGCTATGCCCATTACTATCGAAACAAATACGAACGTAGTATGTACTTCATCTGTTAGATCATCCGCTCATATGACATATCCTTGCTACCTTTACTCCTCACCTCCTTTACTTTACTTCTACTTTATTTTTAGTTCTACTCTTAGATTTAAATTTAGTTTAGTTTGTGTTGTCTCTAGTCTTAGTTTACTTTATTCAATTATGTCTTGGTCTGTTACGCTATTACGAGGTTAGGCCTAATAACAGCTTTAGCTGAGCCTCGCCTTTTCATCATTCTGTGTATTAATTTGGTGAAATAAAGACGGAAAATAAAAAATAAAATGAAAAAATACTTTCAGTCTCCTATAATGGTAAAATTGAAACCAAATTATCCGAGCTTACTTTAAATATGTGGCGTGAGTATCTTTGGTTTTCGAGCGGAGCAGAAGGCCGCCAGGCATGGGGTCGTAAAGTTGAACCGAAGGTTTCGTGGCCTTGGCGCGTGAAACTTCCCCTTTTTCGTGACTCCGGGGTTTTCCCCGTTTTGCACACGATACGCGTTTCCTTCGGAATCGGAAGGAATGCGACCGTTGACCTGACTTTGGGTTGAGAGTGATCGACTCGAGCGGTGTTTTTGTCCGTTTGCTACTCTAACGTAGAATGTTGCATCTTCTCTAATAAATATTATCTTGTTGAGTTTACTTAGACGTCGATTTTATTATCGCGATGAGATTTTACATGAGACTTTTCCGTCATGAGATAAAAAAACCTCAGCAACAACTAAATGTAAATAATGGATACTGTCCCGAGAGATTAGATTTTTGAAAATATATCATGAAATTTATCTCGTGAGAGTCTAATTTCATGAAATTACTAACAAATTAATAAAATAATGAAATAATTGTCTCACGAGATTCAAGTCCTACGTGAGACACGATATTCTTCTCTCATCGTGGATTTGCACCGTTTAATATTTAAACTTACATTATTTCTCTAAGTAGTTCAGTCTCGGTATTTAAACGTTCTAATTTCTTAGCTATCTAAAATAAGTTTCTATACGAGTTCTGTTTGTCTCTTTCTCATTTTTATATCCATTCCTTTCCCCCTGTGCGGCATATACTAGTAAGTTTTCATATTTTAACTATTATTCCAAATATAATATTTTTAAATAGTACATCCAATTTCAAAATGAATGAAATCCTCGTACTCTACTTATCTGCTGCATTATACAATAACACCAGAATGCGATGAGCGTGCACGTTCTAATTGTTAACGGAACCGTGCCAGGAAGAAAGTGGACGATCGAAAACACAAGCCAACAAATTGGATGAGTTTCATGCAACAGTTGCTTTATCACGGAAGTCGATTCGAGAAGACATTCCTCGTTTATTCAGTATTCTGTTCTACTTTTGAATTTTGCATCTAATGCAAGCGACAAATAGGGATAGAACGCGAGGGGTGGGGGCTTCAACGATGAGATTGACGTAACAGACAGATGCGTCCAGAGAGCACGCGTCCTAGCAATGTCGCACATGAATATGTTAATCTTCTAATGTAATATCTCGTCCGTTAGTGATCTGTCTGCAGGCCACCTTGATGATGGATTACAAAGCTTCCACGCGCTTTCTCTTCCTCCGTTCTCCTCATTTTTAACCGACTTCAAAAAGGAGGAGGTTACAGATTCGACGCGCATGTATGTTTTATGTTTGTCCGCGTATAATTCCTCAGCATATGGACCGATTTTGATGATTTTTTTTTAATTCGAAATAGGGCGATGTTTCGGTGGTCTTAATTCAAACTTCGCCTCTTTATATAATTTTTATTTCGTGTATTCTCGTATTTTACAGTATTTCCGCGCGTTGAGTTGTAAACCCCATATAACGATTTTCAGACATACTGATTTTCAGTTTTTCAAGTCGCTTATTTTTGGAATCTTCCGTTTCTAGCAAACGGTTCTTTTTTTTTTAGGAGCAGCTCTTTTTGTAGGACTACCCATTTTTTCAAATAAATACAGTTATATAACTTGAATGACAAAAAAGTAAAAAATATTTTTTTCTTTATTTAATCTAGAAATTTAATTGTTTTATGTCGTTTCCTCATCATTTGCACTGTGTAAATGTGGCGCCGAATTAAAAAAATCGAGAGTCGTAGGTTAAATAAGGAAAAAAATTATTTTTTACTTTTTAGTGCACTTTTATTTTTTTGAAGTCGGTTTTAATTTTTCATCATCCTTTCCCCATACTTTTCCTCGTTCCCTACTTTGCCACGAGAACAGCTACGACACGAGGACACGCTTGGTTCGTATTGTCGGATCCGATCACGAGATTTCACGCGGTCCATCTATCGATCGATCATCGCGTCTCAAACACCGTAATACAGTCGACGTAGTCATTGATGATTAATGCATAGATGCACAGCCTGTCGTGTACGATGACTTTATTATGGTCATCGCAGTGCCCATATATACGTGAGTAAAGTAGAAAATCTGACTGACCCACATTTTTTTTTCGAAATTGAGTTAGTAGCAATATCATATTCCAATAGGCTCTACTAATCATATAAAATAGGAAAAACTTTTTTTTTAATGTTGATTAGCCCGTTGCCCTGTCACTGCCTCATATATTAAGAAGAAGAAGAATTGAATTTATGACTTAAACTCTTTATTTGCCTAAAGAAGTAGCACTAATAGGCAATTAGTAACGTAAGTGTTGTTGAATGGATCAAAATAGATCCTGCGTCCATTGGACGTCCACTAGATCTCGTTGAAGGAAAAATATCCCGTTTTCCTTTTATCATTAAAAGTGGTCTGAATGTTTATACTTTTATATAATTGTTTGCTCTTTTTTATACAGAATAAAATGCATAAACCAAATTAATATAGGGTTCAGGTAGGTCCACCATCTTTAAATGAATAAAACTAGATACTCTAAATATGTACTACGTAATCTGATGCAAACTGCGAATTTCGAAACAGCAGAGAAGAGGAATGTATCATATATTTATGATACCTCGGGCGCTAAAAGGTTAATTATGCAAAGAAATCGACTCACTAAAGGTCGCAGAGGTGTAAAGCTCCGAGCGGCTCTTTGTACACACCTCTGCGTTAGAGCATCGATTAAAAAGAGAACACGGCATATATACCTTCGCGAGGCCGCGAAATTATTAGTGAGTTTGGACTTTGTGTAAAAGGAGCGGATCAAGAATAGAAAGTTTGATTACAAAGCGAAACGACAGCTGCGCCACAGTACCTTTTAGTTCCCTCGTGCTTTGAAACACTTTTCGTGATTTTGTGCCGCTATTAATTAACGATATTCCAGAATTTCACTTCTCCTTCGATTTCATTTCCTGCTTTCCTTTCCTTCAAACACGTTTTCTGAAATCTCTGAATTTGCGTACTCTGAATGTAGGTACTCGGGCTGGGACGGAATTTGAACAAAATTCTTTTGCAATCAAAGTAATAAAATTAGTGGATGGTAGAGAAATTTCGTATATGTAAATGGTTAGGAAGCAATATTAACTGTAAAAGGGCGGAAGATATTTGAACCAACTCGATACTTAAGATGCCTGCTTCAAAAGTAACTTATTACCTTATTAGAATGTTATTTCAAATAACGAATCAATTTTTATCTATTTAAATAGTGATTAATAGTTTGATTTTAAAAATATTAGCCACATTCTTCAGATAATATAAAATGGTTTAAGACTTTGATTAAGCAAATATAAAATTATTCTTGGTTTCGTTAAAAACAAACTCTTAACGATTATATAAAATTACAAGCATTTGGTGTACAGAAATTGTTAAAGTCTGTTAAAAGGAATTTTCCTGTATTTATGGAAGACTTGAACTATATACCAACATATTTTTAATTTTGAGATATTTGGACTCTTGAATTATATTTAAAAAAGAGAGCGATACAAATTTTTCAAAATTTTGTATTCAGCCCCACTTCCATAGACACTAGTACAAATATCAGCTGAGCAAAACCAATCACGGGTATTCGGAGAAGCAGGATCAGCCGGCAGAGTAAGCGCCGAATATTCAGCGAATAATCAATTTCATCGTGTGCAGTCGCAACACGTATCCCAAGATCGATATTCATCCGTGTTCGATTCGGCGTGCAAATATTTGCTCCTCCGCGAAACGTTAGCGGCATTGATCAATCACCGAAACACGGTACACCCTTATAAACTACACCGATCGTTTCCTTCTCCCTTGCTCGATCGTAACAACTTCATCGGGATGCATGGAAAATTGACGAATGTATAGGGCGATGCATCAACGCCAACAGGCGTTTCCCACTGTGATTTATAGAAATGCAAGTCGGCTGATATTAACGATACTGTTTCTGCAGCGGGGGACTTCTGAATGGGCCCCAGTGGTCCGCGCACCTCGGTGACCCCAGGGGCGATCGGACAATCGAAACGGCGCGATTGTCCCCTGAAAACCGCATGCGTCTCTTGCGTAATTTCCTCGACGCCCACGTGCCCGACATCGAGAAGGCTCGTCAAAACACGCCCAGCTCGAGTACGCGCTACTTACTCTTTTGCATTTACTAGTACGCGACCAGTCCTCGAATAAACACGCAAATATATTGACTGGTACACGGGACATTCTGACGACGCGCAAGATGGGCGTCCGTTGCTCCTCGGCCTTCCCTTGGCTCCAGATGCACGCACACCGTGCGATTATATTTCTAATGTAGGTATTCGAATTCCATAGTGCGGCGCGTCAAATATGCACGCGAGGAGACTCGCCTCTACGAACTACAAAAGTGGAAGGAACTGAGAAGACGGGTTTATTTTCTGAAAGTAGACATTCACTTATAGGGAATGGAGTTTCCCGATTTGGAATATATTTTTTTAATGTACTCGTAGGGACTAAGAAATTCTGAATATTATATATGCAATGGATCTATTTTATTCATGTTATTGAGGCTGATTAAAATCCTTTTATTGAAGAATAATTGGACAAAACCTGGCATTTGTACGTTTTTTGAGGTGCTGAATTCGAAAAAAGTATTTAAAAGGTTCTCGAGCCTTTCCTTTTTGAGTTACCTACTAAAAGTAAATAAATCGAGTATAATTAATACCATTTTCAAAATTTAATTTAATTGAATCTCCTCTTCTCGCGATTAACTGTTTGATGGCCGCTGTCATGTGCGCGTGATTTTACCATTTCGACTGCCACTTTATTATTCACTTAAATTAACTCACGTTTATTTAAGTATTGATTTTATATTAAATATGCATTATAACGTCGGCATTTATATTTCTTCATAATAATATTTCTAGTATCTTCATATGTTTCATATTTCTTTGCAACAACTAATCAGTTTAGAAAAGTATAATCAAATTCGTCAAATATTATACTTAGGTATACAAACAGTGTTTAGATCAGGTATATAAATTCACAAATTCCCTGTGTGTTTCAATCGATGTTTGCTATCATTGATGAATTAGAACCGATGATGTCTAGAATCATTTACTGTAAATTCATGACTGATTAGAATACTAATAATTTTTTTCTAAGAATCTTGCAATATTTGTTTTCTTAGAACTGTTATTCTTCCTTCATAGTTTTGTTACATTTTGACTATCACTATTTACTATTAATAAATATTAACATTTACCTAAATTTGTTAAAATAGTAATGATTGCTCATATTCCACCAGGCTACTTCGCGCATTCCAAAAATACATTGCTTACCACCAAATGCAAATAACGTAGTGCGTACTTCTAAACCTTAATACCATACAAAAAAAAAGTTTTGTATCGCAATTTTAATACACAAATAATATAATACATGTGTCCACAAATTAGTCAAATTAATCGACAATTAAATACCCAATCCTTATGAAAACATGATTCCATAATTTTTTTAGCAGTGTGTAAGTTATTTCATTTAAAGAAATATACATATGTCAACCTATTCCGTTACCCTCGTAGCCTCCAAACCAAACACTAACATTTTTTTCTTTCGCGCCCTCTGCAGTATAATGCATAAATCGCAACACCCAACAAACATTGTTCGATGTCTAATGCGAGGTGGTCACATATTTATTTAGCGTTAACAAAGCGCAATTACTCATTCGTACACGAGCGATGCGATTAAATCCCTCGGAACGGGCACACGTGGCACGGTAGCAAAAAAGAGATATCAGACAAACGAGTCTTCACACGCTGGACTGCGCAATTTATTTACCTTCAAGTAATTAAACAAAAATGAACATCCACCCGCGAAAACATCGCATCGGAATGTATGTATATGTATCGACACGTCGCGCGCCGTATGTTTGGACAGAGGGTACCGCGGCGGAGGAAAGTGAAATAATAAACAGTGGCCCTCGTAATTTCGGGGGTTCGCCAGCTTGAGGGGTTGACAACGACGTGATATATGCGCAACAACCCCGCCATGGAGCATATGTCGCCTGTACGTATAGCCGCGTGCCTTTAATCTACACGAGAAAAATATGAGAGAATCTCTCTCTCTCTCTCTCTCCCTCTCTCTCTTACACTCTCTCCCTATCCCCCTCCCCCTGTTTTCCCTTCTCTCGTTCGACCTCTCTATACGCCTCGCTGTCCTGTCTCTTCGAGCTCGTCCTTGCATTTGCATAGCCCATATTTCTTCCTTCATTACCATTATTATGAGTATTTCGGCATTGTGCACTGAGCATAATGCGGCCCGTCGGTGTCCCGTTGACATTTGCATTCCGACAAAGAGAGCATTCACGCCTCTCGATAGCACCCTCGAAATTCTCTGCTCGAGAGACTTGTGGGTCCTCCGTATCGGTCCTCGTTGGGCTACATTATCAGACGTTTCCGCGATACGTTTGTCTGGCCTACTGTGACCCGGTGGCGCATGCGCGCAGAAGATGCGTGTGCTACTGGAAACCTAACAGAATCGACAGATTCTGCCTATATAGCGCAACACTGTTGCCGTTTTGTATTTCAGACACCTAGGTAGTGAGTTTGTACGGGGTGATAGAGGACACCTTTTGAACAGTCCGTGAGAAAAAACTCACAGATCGAATTCATTGGAAAAAAGGTTTGGGAAAAAGATACAGACGTTGAAAATTTTTAGAGATTTACATCGTTGTGCTTGAAAGCGTTTTGCATTGTTGCTTGGTATACTATACAAATGTGGTCAAAACAGTTACTCTTTTTCTGTGTAGAAGTGTCAGCTTTTGCTTAACCTACTTCCTCCACTCTTTGAGGGGTTGGTGTGATAAAAATCTTCGTTATTCGATATAATAAAGAAAATAATTATTGGAGGAAACTTACTTATAAAGCAATCATGCTGTGTGCAGATTTAACAGGGCGGCCGATGAGCAGTTGCCACCTGGGCCCCTGCTCACAAGGCCCACCCAGGGCCTCATTCTTAAAAAAAATTATGATTTTATCGAAAGTATATTTTTTTCTGTATTAGTACACTGAGCCTGTTTTTAGTAAAATACCGCTTTATTATGCCGAAAAATGGGCCCCCGCTCAGAAGCCCCCCTAGGGCCCTGCCTTTAAAAAGAAATTATGATTTTATCTAGCATTATTTTTTCCTATACTTTTCTGTACACTTTCCCCCTTTTAGTAAACTACCTCTACATTTTCCCCAAAAAGGGGCCCCTCTGAACGTTTGCCACCTGGGCCCTTTTTCTTCAATCCGCCACTGGCTGTGTTTACCAAATATTTCAGATGTAAAATAATTCGGAAATAATAAGAGGAACTAAAATTCATGATTTTTGAGTTGTTGATGCAGCAAATGAGCTATATATCTGAAATACCAGTTGTGGACCATAGAAGTGTCTCGTATGAATAGGCCTTTATTTTCACTCTCGCTATAATGTTAAATAGGTGCAAATATATTCCTGTTACTATTCTTTTAGAGTCAATTGTATCTACATATTATAAAACCAATTGTGTCCTTTCATTTTATAAAAATTGTTCTTTAATATTCCAATCTCATCTGACCCAAATATCGTAATTTTCTTTTTCCTTTATTGTGTAACTAAATTTAGCAAGAAAAGCCATAAACCACGTCTGAACGAATACTAGACAGAATGCTCGCTTACCTTGCAACGCGTCCACGTTTGAACGTTCCAATGACAGCATTGCAAACATTTGTTACTTCAGACGTGAGTTAAGCGTTCTACAACAAAACAGCTACGTCATGCCATACATGTCGATGGCCATTCATACACATTCCCCGCGATATTCTTGACTTTCTAACCACCTGACCATAGAAACAACACTTATACACACCTTCTTGATCTAACACAGAATAATATCAAAATAATCGTTTTTCTGCCTACCTTAAACTACAACCTCCCTCTTATAAGAGTAGAAACACTGTAAGCCGTCATACATCGAAATGGTTCCTCCTACGAAAAAACTCATAAAATCTTTTTTGTAGAGAATTGGTTAAGCTACAAATTTCATAATAACTATTCTAATCGTAAAACTGCTAGATAACGAGATATTTGCGAAAAACTGTCATATTTCAGGACTAGTGTCATCGAATTTCGTATGCCCTCCATTACGAATCTTATTACGAAGAATGATCATCCGTTTGCTACGATTTCTCTTTGCAACGCTTATGGTGACCCAATGCTGTGAAAGTTAGGATTTAAAACTCCAAAAGGGGAGAATAGCGAAGGCCTAATTACAGTTGAACACCGCGGGAGAGGAACGATTCCACGTGACGGAGGTGCGCGCGTGTGCAAACCTTATGACAGCCGTGGAAAACAGAAGGAACCGCTGCTGCATTTACATACGTGCAACTCAGAGCGGCGACGCGTCGGGATTACGCTATGTCGGACCGAAATCTTATTAGGCGAGTCTCGAAAGCACATGACGGTCAACTCACGAAGCGAAGCTACGCGCCGATGGCATACGGTGTGGATTACGTATCTCCGTTCTCTATCGAGATAGAATCGTTGGCTCGTGTCGTGTCCAGTCGTCTGTACGTACACACCCATTGCCGATGCACGAGGCACACAGGCCCACGTGCTCGAGGGCCTTGGCCGGCGTTTCCATTCGGCCAGCACAACAACCACACGCGATTATTGCGAACGCTTCAACACGCTCCTCGATCGCCTGGCGCACAGGCAACGAGCTCTGCAACGGAACGTCCATATGTCGAGACTATGATTCAACTTAGAATATATTATTACACTCGCAGGAATTTCATGTAGCGATAGTGAGTCTGATACTGTGTTGCGCCGTGTCCCGCCGGTAATTACCCTGTATCGCTTGTAAGGCCAATAAGCGATCGGCGTGACCTTGAAGCCATCGAACGTCATTGAGTTGGAACGATCGTTTATACTTATTTGGCTTTGCTGAAGTGGCTTTGCTAGGTTTTCTATTTTTGTTTTAACCTCTGATCACTCTGATCACAATAAAATTTGGCAAATTGGTACAAATTCTGATTGCAAAATAATATTTTTGTTTTTGAAGAATTTTACATACATGAATTCGGCACGTGTTTTAAAAGTAGAAATCGTTGACAATTTCCTTAATCCTGAAGTGAATTTCTTAACAAATTAAATTATTTTAAGCTCTTTGAAGAATTATTTCAATAATCCACCAATTTTTCCGCGACATCCATCGTCACACACTTTTAATTTGTCAATTTCCCTGTCATGTTTCTGTATTTAACATATGTTCATAAGTCAAAGGGATGGTAATAAAATACAAACGATAAAATAAAGCAAATAACATTTTATTACCCAACGTTGTATGTGTAAAGCGCATATTACGAATACATGGAGCATGTTCGGTATAACGATGAACGCGAATTATCATGTCGTTAATTATTGCGAGGGCAGAAAAAGTCGGGATTCGACTTGCGCCAAAGGGGTGGGTTTAATATCGCATCGTTCTCGTTCCTACACGCGAAGGGAAGGGCACGCGGCGGAATTCCTCGATGCATGATGATTCAACGCGTGCAACTCATTATTCCGGGCGGCGTTAAGCTCGTTTACGTTGCGCGTTGCCGCGATAGTTACTTGATTCGTTTTATTGGTGGAGGACGTTTCGCCAGGCGTGTCCGATTGACACGCGAAAATTCTCTGTTGCTCTCGGCTCAACAGAGTCAGCCGTGGCTGTTATTAGCGGATACTACGCGTGTAATCCGCAGTTATTTACACCTCGTCACGTCCCCATATGTTAGATTACAATATCAGTTTACCGACTGGTGTTTTATAAATACAATGGGACACGCGCGCGGCAATTTGGGGTAACTCCGTAATTCGACGACTAAATTTAGGATGCTAATATCCAGCTTATGTTAATTAACGAATACATCTAGGTTCCAGATGTACCGTATACGTGTATCTACCACTTATTGTTGTATAATGTTGCCATCGTATAATTAATATAACGAGATCTGTTAATATGCTTAAAATGGGTAAAATTCAAATAAGTAATTATGCGTAAAGTAATGGTCGTTAGGAGGAATAAATATAGGTATCGTTGGGTAGTAGACTGATGTAAAATATTTCATCAGAATATAGAAATTAATTGGAAATGGAGATACAGGAAGGAGAATATTTTGTTCACATATATAGGGGCTACAAGAATAATTGTGGATAATTTGAGAATAAAATACATATAGCTTACGATTAGTAAGAGAAGCTAGGGAATGTTTACAGGTAGCAGGAAAATACAGGATGAGTCACATAACTTGTATATCCCGAATAACTTCTAAAGTATGAAATTTGAAAGACTATTGAATTTTTAATAAGTAAGTATCTATTAAGCTTTATTTCTCCTGAGCCTAATAATAGTAATAGTTGCGTTGATGTCAACGGGCATCACTTTGGGGACCTACGGTAAGTAAAGTGAGTAGTGAGACCATGCCCTTTTAAATTTTGATACAGAAAGGGACGCATTCCATTTAAAGTATTCAAAGGCACTGTGATATCTCGTAAACAAATAGGTTATTTGGAGAAAACGTTTCAGCATCATATGTTCCCTTCGATACCATACAATTTCTATCTAAAACACATTTTTGTTAGAGCGCATACTTTAGAAGTTATTGTTAGGCATATACAGTTGTGGAAGTATTTATTGCATCACTCTCAACATTATGTAGTTCTCACAATTTTTATTGTAATTTAATTGATAATACGATATCTACGGACACAAATTATTGTCGCCAAAATGGTGAGCTACACATTTTTGCAATAAATAAATTTTGCAACGATAGTTACTTAGTTCGAATAATAAAAGAAGTATTTACAGTGATAACGTCTTTATGCTAGTGATGCAATAAATATTTCCAGTATTGTAAATAAAGAAGGAAAGGAGACATAGAAAAACAACGGAGGTAAAAACAAGCGAGATTATGACGAAGGGTGGAAGTGAAGTTATAGGTCAGAGAAGAAAATTGAAAAAGAGGTAATAAGGAAATTAACAGGAGAGGGTGGAAGGGCGTACAGGAAAGGACGTTATTAAAAGGAAGTGAATAGTAGAGAAGAATTTGCAAAGAGAAAGATGGAAGATCCACAAAAGTAAAGCCAAGGGGACTCAAGGATTCTTGGAATGAAAGAAAACTACAAATACCAGAGTATGCATATTCCATCTTAAAGGACATAATAAATCCCAATGTGAAGAATGACATGAAAAAATAAAAAATATATATAAATTATTAATTTTTCTTGTTTCTTTTAGTTTCAATTGGTGGAACACTTGTTTTAAATTTACCAATTATATACATTGGATTTCTGTAAATATTCAGTCGGGCCCTAAAGGGAATGCAAACTCAAACCGAAACGTTGAATTAGGAAATATTGTAACCAACTTTTCTCAGTGAGTTTATTTAAGTACTTACTTGTGCAACAATTTTGTAGGAACTCATATTATTTAAGTATTGAAACCTATAATGTATAATGATTTTGAAATCTAGCCTATAAGATTTTAATTGAGTTTCTTAAAGGTTTATAAACCATTTTTCGTTCTTTTGTTTCAAAAGTGTTGTCCAATTCTGGAGGCTGTCATTTTTATCTTACTTCTCTTATCGTAATTAGATCAAATACATAGGTATTGCATTTTCCATATCTGCTGTTCCAATTCTATTTTTCGCGTGACCTCTCTCCGATTTAACAGGACAATATGAATTCCAATTTTGTCGGTTGAAACTTCCAATTATAAACAGAATGTTCTGTATAAATATAACGCTTCGGGGGGAGGGGTTGTCGTCGTCTCGATTTATTGCCAAACAATATGACTGCAACCGTTTGGTTTCTGTGACGAAATTAAAATACATTTTGCTCTCATACTAGTTTCTGCAGGAATAAATCAACAATGAAGCACTGAATGATATACGTTTCAGAAATTAATTATTTAAATCATACGCAATCGTTTGTGATTAATATAAGACTAGATAGGTATATTAATGCTGATTTATATTATATTATTTATGTTATGAAAACATTTTCATTAACAGAAGCAAATGTTATAGCAAATACCAATGATATCACGTTAATCATTTAATACAATACGGAGGACGGTATTATTTCTCCAAATATATAATACTTTACTTTGAAAAAACTGTTTCACACGTATTATTATATATATTTCTATAGACCCTGATGTCGTTTCGAAAGTATCATTTTTTAATATGGATCATGTAGCACGTATGTAGGTACTTTTTTGATTGTTACCTAAACAGGTAAGAGAAATCAAAATAAGGAAATATAGAAATAGAAAGTTCCCTATATTTAATGTTTTTTTAAATATCTTGTAAAGCATACAGTCAAATTTTCTTAGAATTTCCCATAGTCTATATCGTTTCGATAAACTATTTCATTGGACCAATGACTAAAAAAAATTTAGTAAAAATTAGGGCCAAATTATGAAACAGGCACTATGGAGATAGTGCCAATTTTTTATTTAAGCTTTGTATTGGAAATGTGTAGGTAGAAGTAGTTAAAAGATATCATATCAATCGATGTAATTCATTATCAATTCATCTTCACCTCCTTTTTGCACATAGAGAAGGGAATGTCTCTGGGGCCTACGACAACCATAATTCGGACCTAGCAAAAATCGCGCCTGTGTAAAATTCGCGTTGAGTTTACGGTACGCAAGGCGAACACACATGTCATTACTCACTTTTAATTACACGTCGATACAAGAGGCACCTACGATCAAGAAATTCCTCGGTCAGAAGGGTAAATAACGCGCCTGCAACGTCAAACATCTGTTATGCATCGCTGCGTAACTACGGGCGAACGTTTGGCGCGTTTTTTTACGATTGCCAGCGGAAGATTAATCCCGCGCGTGGCTTTCGATATTATCAGCGAAACCATCGGTAACGCACCGCTGCCTCATCGTAACCCCAGCTTATAATAAAGTCTGGTTATTATTATCTACGGTACTCTGTTATTTCGCTGTAACGTACACCAACAATCTAATATCAGCAATAATCTTCTGATCCTACCGCTCACCAAACTTTCTTTTGCAATTCACTCCTAGCTACACGAATGTACATGGTGTAGCAGAAACAGATAACCGAATTTTAAGAACATATTCCACTCACCGTTGAGAGTGGAAAAAGTCATAAGAGCATGGCCCCAAAAGCGCTACCTTTTCGAGTTTCAAGTTCCAATTTTAGTCCAGAAAAATGTTAAAAAATTCTTTAACAAGGAAATATTCCCAATCCCAAAATTCTGATTTTAATGTAACTTTGTGTGAATGTAGAACATATTGAAGTACGCAAAAAGCAATTTTTTCTTTCAACAGAAATTCTCTTTGAAAGCCTTAAAGTTAGCGCGTTTTTTGTTTTGTTTTTAATATAACTTTGTAATGCTGAGAGATACAACAAAACTTTTAGTTTGAGAATTTTTTAGTTTCTTATGACCTATCACACTACCAAAAGTCATAATATTAAAAATGCAAAAAATCGTGATAACTTCCGCGACAATTCATAATTATGTAATGACATCGTAATTTGCATTAGTGGTATAAACCTTGATTAATATATTTTTAGTTAGTAGATACCATTTACCAAAGAAATACTGAAATAAATTTTGCTGGGAGAATTTAACAAGATAATCCTGTGTTTTGCAGAAAATTAGTTGAATATAAGCAAAATAGATTGATGCTTATAATAAAATCACGTTACAAAATGACAAAAAGATTTCGGTCTACAACTTGGGGTCTTCGCATAAGGTTTTGAGAAGCTCGTTTAATTCCGTTTTGAATTGACAGGATTATATTATTTTTGCTGAAAATATTGATATGGCGTTTGCTAAAATGGTTCTTCCTATTAAATACATAAAATTAAGTTTATGTTGATAATCCTAATTTATACAGGAGCTCCCACCATTTGTATAGTGTTTAGTTCCAATAGACTAGGTGGTTAATCAATTATGGGCGCAAACTGCGAGAAATGAGGGTAAGAAACATGAAAAAATGAATTGTATAAACTGAATTGTCGGCGACGATGATCGCTGGGGGTTGTTGCAGCGGATGATGCATGACTCACAAAGTGCTCACTGTGCTGTACACCCCGCCGATTATCATTACTGTATGACTACAATGGGTCCAGTGACCAGTTTCAACCCGTTCGTTGCGTAATGGAACTCATATTTCACGTTCGTAAACGTAATAACGTAAATAAATCAGAACCGTTTTACAGAATACCGATATCTCCAGACAACGTGCCCACTGTGTATTCTTAATTAAAACTGATACTGGGCTCGATTCGAACTTTCACAGAAATATTGTAAACAGCCCTAAACCGTAAGTTACATATTCGAAAACATATTTGTCTTGCATGCGATAAAAGCACAGAAATACTGTATTTAGCAGTCACCTTCCAAATATTATATCAGAATTTTAAAACCATCACTTACCTGCAATTACAAATATTAAAGCCTTCGATTTGCTACCACCTTTCGCTCAATACCCCTTTGAACGCAGGATTTCCTTCGTCGCAAGAAGGTTAAAAAAACGTTTGGTATAATAAAAAAAGAACACACTAGTGCCAGTAGTGACACAACAATAATGCGCATACAAACAGTAGCCATTCGATTTGAATGTACGTACCTCGAACCCTGCACCCAACGCAATCTTCACATCTCTCCGGAACTATTCGACAGAAGCGAAACGAACGAGATAAGAACGAGAAGAAAATGAAACCATTCTGCGGTAGAGACTGCCAGCGTGATATCGTGATGGGTATTTGAATAACAATCGGTCACTCTCGAGCGTACGAAAAAGTGAGTAGAAAAAAAAATGGAAGTGGAAAAAGTTCGATGGTCAGTCTAGGAGAGGAAAGTAGCGATGGCTCGCGGCAGGGGTCGTCGATGATGATCTCAAGAGGGGTGCACCAGTGGATGATGCGTGACTCACAAAGTGCCCACTGTCCCGCACACCCTACCGATTACACCATTGTGAAAGCTCGTGGCGCGGTAGGGGTGGGAGGGGGGAGGGCGCACGGGGCCCATTCGGCCTCCCTTTGGAGGCATTATGCTCGCGCTTCCGTACGCAACGGAATTGCGGTTACGGTGTACGACTCCATTCAGGAAGATTACGTGCTCGATAACGGCTGTTTTGTGCAAACATGACTCTCTGGGCCCGACATAATCGGATTGATTTAATAAAGCGTACGGCATGGGACAGGCTGGACACATTAACGCGGTTACGTTTGCGACTTTAAGGCGTCCCTGCAGTAGCGTCCTGTCGCGCGGTGACCAACACGGACAGTTGCCGTGCATAATTGCTCCGGGAATAATGAATTGTCAGCTTTAGCGTAGTAGGCCAGCGGCGTTCGATTATACCTTGGGTCAACAATATTTTACTTTTGAAAGATGAACGTGCGTTCCATTCAACTCCTGCTGCAAATACAGCACGCTTATTAGCTTTGGTGATCCTTGTGACAAATCTGTTCCAATGTATCACTTTGCCTCAATTTTAATACCCGAGGCGGTTCAAAATCCAAATGTTAGTAAAGTATATCTGTGCTTTTGCAAAAATTAGTTGTAGTAATTAATTTTATTTAATTAACACCCGATGTTCATTTGCAACAGGTGAGTTCAACTCGTGGCTCAGAGTGGGTGGAAATACCTATTGAACGTATGACACGCCTCGCTGAAGTTATCCTAGAGATTAATTCTGGCCGTTTTATTCAGAGCTTCTTCACACGATTCGCACCAACCGATCTGTCTATCTAATCCAACTTGTTTATCTATCTTGGTTAGATTGCACGTACATGGAAATTCTCGGAATGAATTTCTCCGTAATTCCATGGGATCAAACAGTGTTATCATTCAGCTGGTAGCTATTAGTTCTGTTCCAGTGACCTATCTAAATTCTGTTGATTTTGGGGAATTGCAATCATGCCTGCTTAATGCCTTGATGAGTGAAGTGTAAATTATGTCGTACGTCTTATTGTTAGTGACGTTTGCAATGTAATAATTTATTAATAGTGATATGTACATGACTCCTATAATTTTGATATTGCAGATTGCCAGAGGCCTATTCCATCTTTCTTCAATAGACGAGGACACGGCAATGCCGACTGTAATTTATGGCCTGATGCTGTCACGTGCCCTCGCACTCGCCATGGTAGAGAGCAAATGCAAGGCGAATAGACTACCCGCCTTGAAAAGAGCTCGCGCCCGATCTGGAGGTGCGGGTTCTTTTCAAGACAAAGCTGTATTTTGGTTTTAGAAGCAACGTTTCACCAACATTTATTCAAACAACCATATATTTAGTAATTCTTATTAAAATATTGTATAAAAGTGTCTTTAATAGTGAAACATTTTTAAGATTATTGAGCTGAAACAAATGCTCTGTTGGTTGTGTTTCTCAATTTAAAATGCACCATGTCAGTACAAATAACAAGAATTCAATTGAATAAGAGAGTAACACGTTCCATGTCACATGGGACACTACAGTATCTCTCGATATTCCATGAAAAGGAAAAATATATCCTTTGAATCGAAGTTGACATAAAACTCAGGAAAGTAGAAGCTTATACTACAAAGTATTTAACGCAGCATTTACCTTCCCATAATTAAATATTGTAATCGAATTTTTTTATCAGTTTCTAAACTTCTATCGAGGACCTGAAATAGTGCTCGATGTATTAAGTAGCTATACAGGGTGAATCTTAACTCCAATAGTTCTTAATAGCGAATAGGGATGGTGTAACTGATTCTACTAAATGTTTGTATAACTCTTTCTAATTGGACTTGTTTCTCGTAAGCAATCAATTGTGTGAAGTATTAAAAGAAGTTCTACTTGATGTCGTACATACATCGCCAAATTTCAATCACATTTATTAAATTTTTTTAGACACATCTGCCACACGACGACCGGAGGCTTCTAGTCAAGGCGAAGATGGACAACCAATTTCGAACACTTCATATAAAAGTAAGGAATTGCACAGTACTGGAGTACAAAAATGGTTACAACTCGGGAACAAACTCAAATAGTGCCAGAGTTGGGAAAAATGTAATCTAATTACAAATTACGATTAAAATGTAATTGTGTAATTGATTACACATTATTTTCTGTAATCGATAATTTAGGTAGTTGACGATGTCCACAGAAAATTCAACACAATTACATTTCAATCGTAATTTGTAATTAGATTACACTTTACCCAACTCTGAATAGGTCACATGTTTCTATCAGCTTTCTCCATCGTTATTGTGTCCCCCGTCCACCATTGAAGTGGGTTAAGATACACCCCGTATAATTTTGACCTCCTGTACTTTTCCACGAATTTCCCAATCCCACAGTCACCGGAGTTTGGCGGCTGGAAATGAGAGAGTGCAGCTAATTAGCTTATCAAAGGCCAGCAGATCATGCTCAATCGGATATATTCCCTTTGACTACCCGGTATCGCATGCAACCCTGCACAAACGAGATTTGCGTGTCAGATGTCAGATTACTAACTACGGCAGTCAACGGGTCAAATGCAATTTACAAATCGAAATTCTAATCGTTTCGTACCTATCCTAATACAAGTACCCACGTCCCACCAGCGTGTTGAAAATATTCAGGTTTCCTAATGGCGCTATGTTTTATGTATACAAACCTACGCGTTTGCTGCACTTAAACGTGACACGAGAAACGCAAGTGCGCGCCGCCGTGGCAAGCATAAAGTCAGCGGTGAAAAGATTTATCATTGACGCTGGGCGAAGGGAAAAGAAAACGAGAAAGAAACGCCGTTGCCGCACACGAAGCCGTATAACCAATAAACGACCCTCGGAAATTCGAAACCAGGACAGGAAAATCTGTTATCTCGGCTAGGGTATCTGCGGGGTAAATCAATTTTACACATTTTCGATTATTCGGTTTCTCCCCGCGAACAGTGCGAACTAAATCACCCAGTTTATTGCGGTGGCCCGAGTCCACGGGCATAGCCGAGGTCGGCACTTATGGCATTCCAATCACGATCGCTTTACACAGAGCACACCATGGTCTCGTGCCGATTCGTGAGCGAGTTTACGACCTTCTATCCCTCTCCTTTTCTCCTTCACTTTCGTTCTCTTTCTCTCGGCTACCCCCCGGCAGCATCAGACGGCGCTGTCTCGTATGTTGCTTCTTCTCTTGTGCGAGATAAGCTCGCTATGGCCACTTAATTGCTCGTTTCCTGTCCAGAAGCGAAGCCAACTGAACGCCTCCTCTCCGGCAGAGTCGGAACTACGTGTCTGGGCACCCCCGACTAGCTTCGCCAAACACGTGCCAATTAGCGGGGACACTGTTCACTGCCTAACGATAATATTTCTGACACTTCTGCGATTGGGGCGAGATTACAACCGCGTTTCACCCGGGAAGACAGAATTTTTGGAAAAGCGTGTTTTGGGAAATTTATACGAAGTCTGACAGTGATCGAGCACTTAAAAAATGATTTTTATACAGACTGGAACATTATTTTGACGGGAAATTTAAAGGTGTTAAATTTCTGTTCCATTTTCGTTCAGCATTTAAAATGTATTTTAATGAAGAAATATATTCCACCCCGGTACAGTGGCGGACTTGTGAAACCGAACACATTTTAATTTGCTAGATTTGAATTTGATAAGTTCGGAGAAAGAAAGATTAAACGTGAGCAAGAAAAAGTACATTGGAAATTAATTATATTCCATTAAGCCCAGCCTGTGTGCCTCATTTAATCTCCAACACGCAAGCAAACATACAGATTCTACGTTACTACCTACTTCAAATTTTCATAGGCCATTATTAACACATTATTCGAGTTTTAAGCTCTAGTCGCGATTATATTCTTGTTCAACAGCTGTCAAGGGCGTCACATAGTAATGAAGAATACTCGTTTCACCGAGATTCGACCAAGCCTCGCACAAAGTGTTGAAGTGTACAGCGCCTGAATAATATGAATATTAAGCAGCGTATGTATTAATTATAATTACTGATATCCATAATTAATGTCACTAGACTTTCTCGACAGTCCAATGAACCCATTTTCGTACAGTGACCCAGCGGAAACCAAAATTCATGAGAAATTACATCGAACAGACTGACAAGGGAACCCGCACTCACCGATTGGAACGCAACTTTGTGGATTCATAGAGTGACTCAAGACAGGATCAACGGTATATTTCACTCGAGGCCAATCGCCCTTTAATTGTATGAAAACTAACCTCAAAGTCAAATAGGCACTCTAACTTTTTCGCTTGTAGCTCCTAAAGTACAAGGGACAGAGAAAAATGTTTCTAACAGAAGTTGAATTGTGTAATAAGTACTGCAAAGTTGGGTTAACAAAATTTTGAAAAAAAAATTTTCGTCAGGTATTTTTTTGTTTAAACTCTTTTCAAAATTTTGTCAACCCAAGTTTGCAGCGCTAATTGTACCATTAAACTTTTGTTTGAAATATTTTGTTCTGTCTCTTGTACTTTAGGAGTTATACGCGAAAAAGTGAGAATGTCTACTTGACTTTGAGGTTAGTTTTCACACAATTAAAGGGAGCTTGGGCACGAATGAAACATACCGTTGTTCTTGTCTTGAGTGACTTTATAAACCCACAAAACTTCGTTGCAATCGGTCAATGTGGGTTTGCGGTGTTTCCTTGTGAGGTTAGGTTAACAGGGAAACGCATCAACTCGCCGAAGACAAATTTTAGAATCAGGAAATTTCATGAATTTATTTATCTGCCGAGAAATAAAGTCTTTTAGGAGAACGAGGCTATTTAATTTCGGCCCTGCTTCCTCGTGTCTGAGAAAACGGAGGCGTCTTCGCCCTTCGCCCGATGCATCTTTGACCCGTCTTCATTCCAGCGGCGCGCAGGCTTTCTCCGCTCGTAGATTACTCGCGTGCAATGCAGCCAGCTCCGATGTCGCGCGGGCATCATCAAGGGCCAGCTAGGCGAAGGGAGTATAAGTACACTGGTGGATACGCATTCCTTTCGTTTTCACACTCGGCGACAGGTCGTTTCACTTTTCTACTTTTCATTGCTTTACAGTGCGGCGAGCAATTCGTGCCCGTGGTCGAATCAGGGACAACGCATGGCACATTCAACTGTGCCGGTGGCTCTAGAATACTTATCGTTCGACTTGACGAAGAAATTCTTTTAGCCTTCGCATCCCTTTTCCATGTTCCATAGACGATAGGTAGTTTTAAACTTTATCGTTTTTACGACTTTCAAGTATAATTTATATTACTGCTCCCAGAAAAATTCCATTTTTCATGAGCGATGTGTAGACGTCCAAAATATTAGTGGATAGAAAATGGAATCGATGAAGTGGGGAGTATGAACGGAAATTCCAATGACAGCCTATTCGTCATCGAGTTGCACAATTTTCAATGAGTAGTGCCGTATTAATGCTTCTCATTTCCTAGCCTAGCCCCTCCCCCTGCATTCTTTCAAGGTTTTGCACGCGAAACGTCTAACTTCGATGGAACTCACAGAGCATTAGTGTTCCGAGGGAGGAAGCAGATGCTTAATTAATTCCACGCTGCTCTTAATGGTAAGCTACGTTTCGTCTGATCAGGCAAGTGGTGACGCAATGCTTTGAACAACATTCTTTTTCCCCGCGATCAACGAGCAACTATCTCCCTGGATCTTTGACCCGCCTTAATTCTGTCCAATTTTCAGACGCGTTCCACATTCCTGTCCGATCGTGTCACTTCTTCCGGTCTAAGTCACGCGCGATGACATGACGAAGTAGCAGGAAGGAAATTTTTGCTCTTCCATGGATATATGTGCTAATGAAATTTCTGCGTAGGTATACGTCTGTGGTTATTCCCATTTCAACAGCTAAATGGTGTTCAATGCTAATGGAATAAAATGTAAAACAGTATCGTTTCTGAACAAATATTAAGGATAATATCTGCATTTAATAATGGACGTCTTAATTTAATTTCTCTATAATTCGTTTCAATTACACTATTATCTAAAGAAGGTTCTTCATTTCGACATTGTACAAAATGCAGAATTGTTTCAAAAATTAATTTTTTGACAAGAGTGTGAATGCAAAGGATTATGTTGTGATTACAATACGATGGGAGCTAATGTGATAATTAGCTTCCATTAGTTTCTGCTATGATGTGCCGACAAATTTAACCAATCAGCAAAAAGTTCAAGCATGTGGACGAAAATGGCAGCGGACATACATAATTCGAGGGCAAAGAACGCGAAACAGAACATATGTTTTCTTCCACCCGGCAATTTTCCGAAATTGCCCATGAAATTCGGGATGGTCCGCCGAAAGTCCCCTGTAATTCCCGTAACCAGAACGGCACGACTAAATGCAAACCGAATATTAGCTTCGCACGATTGCACCCGATTCATTTCGCCCGCACACGACAAATGCATGGAAAATATAAAATGCCATAATTGACATTTTCTATCTCGCAGTTTTTCCTCAACTAAAATTCAAAATTACTAAAGTTGCAACTTATCGAGCAGAATACACGATATAAACGAGCCATTTAACCTTATTATCGTCGCCAAAGTTAATAAATTGAAAAGTGAGAGCTTCATCGATCAAAAGATATAATTTACTTCATTAATTCACGAACTTCAGACTTTAAGGGCTTCGACGTAATAATGTACCATTACCTGCTCCTATTAATTGCTACTGTTATTAAATTACGCCAACAAGGTGTAAAATAAATTTAAGTAGGTGCCACTCTACTAGAAATCAACTGTGACATTATAAATGAAGCGAGGCGTTGTCATTGTTGGCAATCGTGGATTAATCGAGAACTTGAAAAATGAATAAACACGCGGTGGCTAAATGCGCTAGGGCGTAATTCGAGCGAGCAGTATCAGGATGTACGAGTGCCAAAAGTGAAGTGCATATATTAGAATGTGCCGTCGTGAATCCGGTGGACGCGCAGCCGGCTCATGAAAATGACACGTCCGTTCATAATACCGGGGCTTCGTCACCCCAGAGCGTCGACCTTAAGCCGGTGGTAAGCCTCCCTCGTGATCCGGATTTTCGAATCGGGGGTCGATCAGCAGGCAGATCCTAACGCAGACACGGACTTTTGGTCGATGGATGATTTAGTGGTAGCCCGCATTCAGGAGGGAGACGTAGGTACGATTTCGCACCACGTGGGCGGGGACCAGTGGGATTAATGCCACCACGCACGTGCCTCTTTTGCATTCTACCGCACCTACACTATTCTGCGGATGCGGTTTAAAACAATTAAGAGATCACCTTTCTGAGGTCAGGAATAAGACGAGCAACGAGAAAACACATATTCTATTGAATAGTGACATTGAGAAATCTTTCAGATAAAAGTTCAACAGTTTCGTGAAGATATTAGACACTTCTGTATAGGTGGATGTGCTTCGGACAGTTAAATGTCAATTTTTTTTAAATGGGATCGTGTAGATACCTTTTTTTACGTAATATGGCAGTGTCAGTGTTCTTAGAGTAATATTAAAATAAAATACTTCAACCATTTACCTTACACTTGGAAATATTACTTCTAGTTAGGTTTTGGAGCAAATTCTCCACTGTGCGGTGGCTCGAACGCGTGCCAAAAAATTATTTGACCTTGAAAAAAGTTAAAAGTTAAAGTTAAAAAATTTATTCGACACTAAAATTGAAACGTCCGACGAATAAAAAATCAACTTTAATCGTCAAATAATTGATTCGACCCGTTAATTAAATAATTTTGTATTTACTTAATATTCAACTCTGGATGCAACCATATTCACCTGTTATCTTGTTTTACTATGTTTTCTTCACCTTCATCTAACAATAGCGCTATCATTGCTAAATCCACATGGAACAGTTTTTAAACATGGCTGTACTTTTAAATATAAAACGAGAACACAACAGACTGTGAACTGATATCCGCGTACTTCATCAAATAGTTGAGCGTACTGTGCATGGCATACGAGGGTGAACATATAGGATGACCGTCACTTGAGCGTCGCGTCCCTTGAACGTCACTGGGAATCCTCCCTTATAGGAAACACGTGCTTATGTGTAAAAATAAAATTATACAACTCTTTCATCAAAAACGATATGGAGCAGTCGTTGTCAACGTTAGAAATCAATCTTTTGTACGCAACTTGACGTTTTAGATCGTGCTATTCCTATACTACAAAACTATTACTCACTGCTGCTGTATAATCCTACTCCAGGCTGGAAATCACATAATTCATTGGTTTCACAGTTCTGGGAATCGCACGCGAAGAATCGTCACTGTTATTACACAATGGACCATTCTATTCCATTATTCCTGTTCCGCGAAAACCTCGCAGAGATAAGCATATCGTTGCGATGCAATATACATAGTTAAGAACGGGGCGCCTGTACGCCTGCCTCGAATTAATGAATGTAAAATAGGCCAACGATCCAGACACGTCTTCCGGTTTTTATGCAAAATCACAGGTCGCCGGAGGAAAATCTTTTCGTCGCGATATTTCGGTCATTTTTCTATACATAAACACTTTCGTAGGGAGAAAACGGAAAATATATCAAGATTGCTAATATAATTAATTGATAAAGTACTGTAAATATTCATTTTTAAAATAATGAAATACGGATTACGTAGTTCCACTCTTCGTTATTCATTTGGCAATTATATCTTAGATTACATCAATTTTTATTTATTTAACTATTTTATATAGCCACCAACAACAGGTGTAGAGAAATTAAAAGAATATAAATTTTTATTTATTTACTTATATTGCCGAAGTTTTTCAAAGAACGTGTTTAAGTTTAAACAGGGAAGACTTCGAAGTTCAAATGACTGCAAAATCGCCTCGAATGACAAAGCAAGAAGGCTGACGCTGATAAGAGATAAGTAGTGACCGCGTTTGAAACTTGTTTCTTATCGCCTATTGCAACTAGGGAAGTTTTACTGCTAAGACTTAAACGAAAGCCTAAGAAAGTTATAGATTTTTGTTCTTTGAATATTACCTTTATGAAATGAATAAAATTAAATATTACCTTTATCAAAAGAATTTAATCAATGCCAACCATATACTTCTTACATAGTTACATTAGAATATTTAACAATGAAGGGAAATTATTTGTTCTGAGCATGATTTTCGAAGTATAAAATATTTCGTAATGGGGGTGAGGCATCCGTTCGATTTACCTACATCAACGAAACTCTTAAAAACGAATTAGGTCGTGTTATGCAGGTATATAAAACACCCGCAGATTTATGCATTTTAGTATTCAGTTATGGAAAAATAGGCGGTGGCAAGGGTTAGTTTTTGCATAAATTTGCCGATCAACAATGGGTTAAATTGGCTTCTTCTGAAAGTACAGAGTGCACTTATTTTTCTCTCTTTCTATTTCCCAGAACTGTTGTCTAGTACGAGAATTTATTAAAGGTTACATATTTTCAAATATGAAAAATCTTTGATACTAAGAAAAAAGGTCGCAAAGACTACTCCAAATGCTCGAGTTGATTCTATTACGCGGCACCAACCCACCTTTTATGTTGACTCGAATAAAAAAGATCTTACGCCATTGCATCTTTTATTCAGGTTCATCGTTATCTTTGAGGAAAGTTTAATTTCAAACTTTCTGATACCTTGAAAATTGATATAATCCTTAGTAATGAATCATTTTCTCTGTTACTCGCAAGGCCACTATAAAGATATGTGATAACGCAATGGACAAAGAATTCAATTATGTCGCTATCCTGTCTTAGCTTGAACGAGTATAAAATATAAACCTAATTAAAGAACCCGAGTAGAAAAACACTGTCAGTACCAAAAATCAAATTCCCCATAAAATTTATTTTCTTAATTTTGGCACTGGCCGAGGAAGATTACATTTGTCCAGAAGTAGTTGAAATAATACCTTATTCAATCAAATATTCCCCAACTGGTCAACAACTATGTCTTTGTTTAAGTAACAACAACTATCTATGTATAAGAGTGGGACTATGATTGACAGTATTGGTGGAGAACTATCGATGGTACTTACGATAGTTATCGATGGTTCTTCAATACCAATAATTATCGATAGTGAAAATAAGCCATCTGTAGTTTTCGATAGTGAGAACCATCGGTACTTACAAATAGTTATCGATGGTTCTCACTATCGAAATTTGTAATAATATTACAAATTAAATTTGGGATTCTGAATTTCAGCTGTTATTATTTTTCAATTGACTAACCTACGATTTTCAATACCGATAATTATCGATAGTGAAAATAAGCCATCTATAGTTTTCGATAGTGAAAATAAGCCATCTATAGTTTTAGAATCGATGGTTCTCACTATCGAAATTTGTAATAATATTACAAATTAAATTTGGGATTCTGAATTTCAGCTGTTATTATTTTTCAATTGACTAACCTACGATTTTCAATACCGATAATTATCGATAGTGAAAATAAGCCATCTATAGTTTTCGATAGTGAAAATAAGCCATCTATAGTTTTCGATAGTGAAAATAAGCCATCTATAGTTTTCGATAGTGAAAATAAGCCATCTATAGTTTTAGAATCGATGGTTCTCACTATCGAAATTTGTAATAATATTACAAATTAAATTTGGGATTCTGAATTTCAGCTGGTATTATTATTTAATTGACTAACCTTCGATTTTCAATAATAATTATCGATAGTGAAAATAAGCCATCTATAGTTGTCGATAGTGAGAACCATCGATAGTTCTCCACCACTAATTGACAGCCAAAGAAAAGCACCGCTGTACCGAATGCCCCAGCCAGCCCCAATAAGCTCTGATAAATGTAACGTCCTTCAATTTAATATCATAATCCAACTATCGCATGCAATGTAGTTAAATAGAACGACCACGTAAAGTATACGTTTTACGACGGCCGTATTATGAACTCCAAGGCAGTTCCGAATCAGCGGGTTTAATGACACAGTTTCCTTCCTCGTGATTGCTCGTACGATCGAAAATCCGCTGGATGCTGTACGATCCACAGAGGTTCGATTCATTGCAGGGGGTGAAGGCGGGGGCGGCCAGGGCGGAGAAACGATGTAGACTTGGAGTGAGACGGGAAAAAGGAACGACAGGCTAAGACGGAACTGTGGCAGCTGCAGCTCGCGCCAACGCGGCCGGAGAGACAGAGAAGGACTGGGTGGAGCGGTGAAGATATCACGAACATACGGTCACTTGTTCCCGACTTACATGTTAATTTATATGTGTGTTTCGGCCTCCGAGGCTTGTACCATGGAACTGTGTACTTACTTAACAGATATTCTAGCGACCGATCTCGAATATATAAAAATATTTAACATTTTCTTCAGCCGACTGTCTCCTCGACTGCGCAAGGTGTAAATCATCCATTGTTGTCGGGCTACGCGCGTTTCAATATCTCGCGAGATATCTTTCACGCGGTGGTAAAAATATGTCTATTGAACTTATTCAAGTGCTTGCTCATCGTATGTACATAGAATGCCAGTTTCCAGTGTCGCCTGGCATGTTTACCTACTTGTTTCTTAGACAGTTTGTGTCGTTGTATTGAAAAGGGTGTAGGGTGTATTAAAAAATGTACAAGAATTTCAGAATATAGTAGCTCGACAGAAGCGAGTAAACAAATGTATGCATGTGCAATCGAGTTCAGTAAGAAACTTAGAATTAGATGGTCTGCATTAACCCTTAACTGGTATCCTGACTCCAAGCAGGCAAGGTTCGCTGCAAAATATTTGGTGGTCTAAGTTTGTAAACTGAATTTCTAATTAATTCGATAATAATAATTTAACTTTCTACATTTCTATTCTTTTATACATTACCTAAGAACAAAATATTCATAGAGCTTGATCTAATGTCGACTTTACAAGTTTCTGTGTCCTTTTTTGTTTGGGGAGGCTACCTTAAACTTCAAGCGGCATATTTAGAAGTATTTACATCACTGCTGTCTTATCAAATTCCAACGATCAATTTCTATACCCATCAATCACTCCTTCACGCGACATAATTTCATCTCGAATGAGACTACACATTTTGGCTGTGTGACCAGCCAATAACCGGGCAACCAATTATGTACCCGTAGCACAATTTTTCGGACGTAGATGAGTCGTATTAAGTCTTTTACTTCGGCGAACTAACATTTCAAACAAGATCCTCGTGATATCGTGGGCGCCTGACCAACCAATAGATCTCCGCTGACGATAAAACTAGTTGCGGGTTTGTAAGATGAAAACGATGATGAAACCTAATAAAGCGATCTTAATAACAACGATGATATCAGCGTGTCTAGCCATAACGGAGCACTTGCGAGAATCGAAAGGATAATAAGACGTTACGAGACACAAGGTGAAAAAACTTCTCGATTAAATTTACAGCATAATTAAAGAAACTGTCAATAATACGTAGCAGCTTTTCTCTAGATGTGGCGTTTAAACATACATATGTAAATGTATATAGGTACATCAAAACTGTAACAGCGTTCCCATTTTAAGCTTTGATAGTTATCTGTGAATTATGGATTACATATTTCGTGGAATTACGTTTGGTAGATGTATCCAAATATTTCAAATTAAATGCATATTTGTTCACTCTATGGTGGAATATTCCACAGGATTTCCTATTCCGGAAACCACCATACATAACATCATAGAGTAATTTTAGGTTATCTATAACAGCAACGAAGCTGTGGCTTGCCTTTATACCACGCACATTCCTATACAGGGTGTTCCAGTATAGATGGTGCAATAGAGGAGGGGTGATTCTTCATGAAAAGATAAGTCGAAAATATAGAATAATTTCTTTTTCTATTGCGGCTTGGTTTTGAGAATATCGACTTAACGCGTTTACAAAAATTCACAAGGTCTATCTCTGACTGTTTAGAGTAGGTTTATAAATGAAAATAAGACCAAGTCTAAAAAAAATATAGTCCTCGAATGAAAAAATTTTATTCTACATTTTCGACCTATTTTTTCATGTAGAATCACCCTCTCCTCGGTTGTTCCATCAACAGTGGGACACCTTGTATATTCTGGTTTATTTCCCCTTTCCCAAATGGTGTAATAAAGACGTTATTATTACAAAATTGATAAAGCAGTAGGTGTAGATATTTAGAAAGAAGAATTATCCTATTTAATGTAGATATATATACATAAGTGAATAAAACAGTAAATACTTGTGATCGCGATAGCTTTGTATTTGCACATTGAATGAATTGATAGAATTGAACGAATCGATATCTACTTCTCTGTAATTGCCTTTTAATATACTCGGTTTCCTACGGAGTATTTGCGAGTGCATATATGTATTCACTAGAGGAGACGTTAAGCAACGATAAACAAGGCGTGGTTCGTGAACACAGTTACCTACAAAATCCTCTGTTGGAGTTGGAAGCTTAATAAACGTTGGCATGCAACGTAGCTACAGCATAAAATTCGATAAAGTCTCACTTTGTACTCGACACTCCACTAAAGTTCCATTCTGCCTTCGCTGCTAAACTCACAATTTCTCGTTTTGTGCGCGGGATAATTTAACCGAGTTATAAAAATCACAATATCAGTATTTAAGATAACTTGCGTTATTTTTACTAAGCTAATCAAGACTATATTTTCATTTAATAGTATACTCTATAAAATAAACGAAAAATGAAATTAGTAATTATGGCTGATCTGTTTGCTTGGTATAAATTTCTTGATTCATAAAGTTGTGTTTTACTGGGCGACAGTAATATCACAAAAATATTAGCATTAATTACTATTAATTCTCGTTACTAATGTCCACATTTTTCAAAATGACATTGCCATTTTCTGTAATGAAATTTGACCCAGCAAAACCCAATTACAAAAAAAATTAAAGCGTAGAAAGGATAAGGAAAGACTTAAAACATACAGAGTGACTCGATGTTGTATATTTTCTGATACTACTTAATGTTGTGAGCTTAAAACCTTAGTTTAAATACTTAAGTACGTATTTAAGCCGAGCTTAACTCTATTTTAGGCGCCTATGCTTAGATAACTCTAATAGAATCATTAATCATCATTGATGTAAATAAACAATGCCCTCATAACTTTAAAAGACCATAGAGACTCACTTATAAGTAAAACATCAACATACATGTTCCTTCTCTCTTAGCCTCACGAAAATAGACAATATATTAAAAAATACCGTTTCATAGAAAATCGAAATAGGCTACAAATATGAAATACTATTAGAACACGCAATAAAAAATGAATTATATGAAAGAGATGAATAAAATACCATACCTCGTGAACGCTCGAATCGTTACAACCCTTGTTGGTTCGTCGCGATATACGTGATAAATAATTTTCCGGGGTTGAAGTCTAAATGTCTTCGTAATATATTACTAACGGTATGCACATATGTAGCTACGTGACATCTCGCGTTAAATGAAACATCAAAGGGCACTCGCGCCATCCCTGTGCGTTTGGTATGTAGAAAAGGAAAGGGCTGAGAATTTATTGGCTCACCGTCGACTTAACGTTGTCCAGCTTAACCGAGTTTTGAATGAGCAGACACGCGTTACCAGAAGGAACATTTAAAAGGGGTGAAACGGCCCGTGTTTGCCTTTATACCTGCATGCTCGATCACCCCTTTCCTCATCTGTTCGACTAAATCAGTATTAATGGCGATAATTCCCGGGGCCCAACGTGCGCGCGTGCGCGATACGATGTCATAATTCTCGTGACGGCGCAACGGTGTCGGTCAATTTGCCCTGTCGATGCATTTCCCTTGTACATACTTGGATCAAAAGGAAATTCGAGTCATCGAGTAGATTATCGCGTTCGCGTGTAATCCGATAGAACAGTTCGTCACGCGAAGGGTGCTTGCTGCTAACACATATTGCCTCCGATGGTTGTTAATCTTGCGGACATGGATATGGCAATTTCAATAATGCCGAGTCATTTGACAACGCTCGTTGTACGAGTTAATTGGGGTGTATGATATTTTAGAAAAGTGAGTTTATGTGTTGATGCTCATGTGATTGGGTAATATAGTACAAATAGGAAAGGCAATGTAAAAAAGGAAGATAAAGTATTTTACTTTATATTTATGTGTTATCTAGTAAGTTTATAGACTGGCTTTATACGTGGTTTGTGCTTCCCACCACTTTCATGCGGAAATCGTTTAAAATATAGGAGTCGATGACAGTACACAAATCCTATAATGATAACTGCTAATGAACTAAATAAGATTTTTATTTAAAAAATATGGATACCAAGAATAAATATTAAAAGACGTCTGCCCGACTTTGTCGCAATAAGTTCCAAGAGGCACAATAGCCGAAAAGAACACGACATTTTGAGTTAACTATGAGACTTTTTTCGAGTCTCTAGTGATGCAGAGCAATTCAGGTAAGTATTCATATGTATTCCTATGACCACCAACCCTTTTGTCACGCAATCGCTATCAAGTAGGGCTGGGACTATTTGTCGAATTTTTCGCTATTCGAATATTCGAATACTTCCGTTGCTCCATTATTTGGCGAATATAATTCGAATATCCAAGTATTCGAATACTGATGTATTCGAATAGTATGGTTAGAAGTATAAATCAAGTTCATTTGTCAGGGTGAAATCTTGTAAGCTAATTTTGACCCACTTCACACCATACTATTCGAATAATAACATTCGAATACTGAAATATTCGAATAATAACATTCGAATACTGAAATATTCGAATAATAACATTCGAGTACTGAAATATTCGAATAATAACATTGGAATACTGAAATATTCGAATAATAACATTCGAATACTGAAATATTCGAAGTTTATTCGTAGCATTCGAATACTTGTAAAATATTCGAATATTAAATTATTCGAATAGTCCCAGCCCTACTATCAAGGGATTAAAAGAAGTATGATTTAGAAACAACCTGCTTACGTATTAATATTTAAGAATTACTACGCGTTCCATTCGTTAGGGAATATACAGAACGTACATATATTCCACGCTCCACATCCAAATATATGTAGGTATTAATACGCAATCGCGGGGCGGACCACAAATAACTCCCATTTAATATCCACCGAGCCGCGCGTAATTAATTACGCTACAAATACCTGATGTCATTTGTTTCATACGCAACCCAGCTGATTCATTCGCCGTACGTCGCAATATTTCCCCCGTCGCCGTGAAAGAGATCCCCGAGTCATCAAGGCGGTTTATCGTATTCAGTCGTAATCGGATACGAAAAATTATCACGAAGGGCCGCCTGGAATTCTCATTTCGCTCGCATCCACGTCTATGTAAACAGTTTAAGTACTGTGCATCCGGATGAATATTTATGGCGACGGTAGGCAGAATACTCTTCTCCCTTGAATTAGCATAATTCTGTTTGCATAATTGTCATAGCCATATATCACCATTTAGGGGGAGGGGGGGGGGGGGGGGGTATAACGCCTTGTGAGTTTGCGACGTGAACACAATTTGCCGTGTTGTAGGTCTAGGTTAAAGACACATTTCCACCCGACCTATTCTTGTTAATAATAATTACCCTGTTCTTATATCTATACAGTGAAAACGAAATCCCACTATAATTGGCAGGGTTTACGTAACACGGTTTAGTTGGCACAATTTATCGCGAACGAATTATTCTTTTGGGTGCTCACAGGGACAGGTTATTACGTAACTGGAAGATTAGTAGAGGGACAGTAGATATATACGTAGATAGGACGAGAGTAGGGTCGGGCACGAACACATTACGTCAATGTTTTCCCCCCGGACTCGTTTTTTTTTTTTTATTTTAATTTTAGTGCCTCCATGTACCTATGGATGAACTACAGATCTCTGTGCTTGACTTGGGCCGTTTTGGTTGATGGATGTGTAATAAAAGACGCTGTGTATTTGTGGGAAAGATGGTTAATCCTGACAGGCCCATGTGAACATTTGAATAAATATAAAAAAGGAACCTTTTAAATAAATTGTACACCTTATGTAGCTTTCTGTAAATCTGTTCTCATGATATTGAAAAAGATTTAGATAACGATGACCCGTAGTGTGAAAGAGATATTTGTTCAGTATTCCATTTTGTAATAAATATTTTTTTTAATAAAGATTGACTGCAATAGAGTACCCCCAGTCTAAAAATGTGATTTTCCTCGAAACGAATGTCCATGCATTTCTAGATTTGGAAATACAGGGGACGAAGTTTCTATAAAAACACTATGATTTACTCACAAAAAGTAATGCATCCCATACATTTTTACTAGTTGTACATCTGGAACCTTACGAACATTACAATGTCTTTATTATGGAACGATTTGTGTAAACTAAGTCGCAAATCTTCTGGTGTTATGTATAGAATACGCAACTTCTATGAGAACGGAAACATTTGAAATAGTCAGTGTTATCAGTATATAATATTGTAATTGTTAAATATATACAGTAGTACTTTAAATAATTTTATTTCAAATGGAAGAAAATTCAACAAACAGTCGCAGCGCAATCCTGATTCCAATTTTATTCTTCACAAAATAGTAGAGAAACATCGTGAAGCATACGAAAGACCAGTTGCAGTTCCGGGTGAATTGTAAATGAGTATTAATTAACGTTCAATATGCATCGGAAACATCCGTTTTCATTTCCATTTTCGAGATCGTCAAATGACTTTCGTTCGGAATCCAGCGAAGTCGCGTATAAAATCGTGATTGCAGCGAAGAAAGGAGGTGAGCGTCAAGACAAAAAAAACGGGGAGTCGATCAAACCCGTAATCACAATTTACGAACGAAATATTTATGGACTGTCATTTCGTAAATTACCGCGAGATTACCGCTCGTTCCGTGGCTTCATGCAAAGTTGACGGTGCTCGTGTGCTCCTGACCAGGATATAACGGACATAGTCTAAACTCTTAACGACATGCACCGTAGGAGAAGAATATCTGCACAGCACCCTAATTTGAATTACGTATCCCCTGTACTGACAAACTAATTGAACTACTACCCTAAACATCGCACGTTGATATTTTTAGAACACTGAGATATCATCAAGGAAGATATCTCATGATGATTGTTGTCCCGCTTCGTTTTAAAATTAATAGTCATTGGATAATTCAAAGAAAATATGCTTTCTATCACAAGTCCAACAAATTACGTGTGCCATTTAAGTTGTTAACTGAGGCTTTGGTTGGCCGAAAACGCCTCTAATATTAAAAGTATATTATATAATATTATACATATGTCGATATTAAATGTTGCACACGAGTTAAAATATTATTCACTCCTTTTGTAGAAATGGAGTTAATATTAGTCGCAGTTTCTTCTGCTATACAATCATTTGCATTCATAAAACGAAGATAGCCTACTTTAATGTAGATACCTATTATTTATCACTGGCCTGTTTATAATGTAAACATTTGTTTCCCTGTGTACGTTAGAAACAATAAAAAGATAGAATTCATGGTATTCAGAAATATGAGCAAGAGGTTATATCTACCTAGACGTCCAAAAAAAGACACGAGTTCAGGAATTCTTTTAGAAAAAGGTCCATGTGAAAATCATATAAATTTTTACTAAAAGCTGTAATAAAATAAAGGAGAAAACATGAAATTTCCATTGTAGTTATCAAAAAATTAAAATTGAAATTTTAGAAAGTGGGAACGTCAGAGGCCTCTTTTTCCAATCTATTTTTAAAATCCCTTCGAGTTTTCGTATTCAGACATACTGTTTAGGCTGGAAATCACAAGTCTCCTATCAGCAACGATAACTCTGTTATTCATAATCAATTTTCAACGGGGGTCGAATAAAATTAGTAAAGCCTAATTACTAAATACTAATTTTTTTAATAACAAAAATGTGTTATTATTTGCTACCTGTTCCTAAAAAAAAAGAAATCCTGAGTCTTTTGTTCGAGCCTGTGGGTAGACTACATACAACCCCTTAACACAGTCCAGTCACCTAACTACTGATCAGGAAAAAAAATCTCATAAGTTACCGTTTCTTGGAGAGTAGAGTGTACGACTCTTTGGAGCCGGTGCAAAGCCTCATCCGCATTTTGCGAGCGGTCCTGTCGACACCTCGCTTTTTAGCTACACCGCCTTCCAAAACTGGCATCCAGGCGTGTTCGACGCGCGTCGATCGACAACGAAAACCGGGGACAATCCTGCGATCATTGAACACCGCCCACGATCACGAAGCACAGCACTCCCACGTACTTTAAGCTTTCGCTCTCTTGCCTGTGAAAACGTCGAATCCACGGGCCCCGGCCGTGAATAATCGAACCGACGATTAATCGTCTTCCAGCCCGGTGTGCACGGTAATTATTTTGTAGATGGTTTTTCCTAGCCACCAGTAATACTTGTAATTTACTGCCGGCAATTCTTGTCCGTTGCGAGTCTTATCGGGGAGAGGATAGAGCTCGCCCTCCACCCACGATTCTCTCTACCCATAAACGTCAAACACCCCCTTACCCCTCTCGCCGATCCTTCTCTACCGTCCGGCTCTTCTCGGCAACTATTACAGCGATAAGCGAGCACGGCCTTTGGCCAAAAGCGTTCTTCACGATGGGGCACACACTCGTGACACGTTCCTGCTCTCGCCGCGACCCCCTGCGCGGAATCGATTTCCAGATCGCGGTTAATGCACAGCGCGAATCCTATCTAAGCGATGGTTAGATGGCCCCCGGCTGAACACGCTGGAAAAAGGGCGCGCGGTCTTATAAGTGGCCTTTTTACTTCTTGTTCGGAGCGGAACCACCCGGCAGATAAGCGTAAGTGCAGTGGCAAGAAATCACGCTCTCTGGTAGCCGATATCAAAGAGCAGCCTTGACAGCAACGTGCTCTCCAGCGTTGCTCCGGCTCGATAGGATGCTATGGCCCCTGTGGTGGCCTCGAATTCAAATCCACCGCGTGCTGCTCGAACGAGGGGCACAAAGCGTCGTTTGTATCGCGTTCCTTACGCCATGAATCTTCCTTATTCTTCCGGAGTGAATTTTTCCTGGCTCAGTGTCTCTGCTCGATCTCCCTGAATCGTTGCACCGGAGTGAATGAATAACTTAGTCCTCGAGAAACTTTCGCCTCTAGGGAAACAAACGGTGCCGCCAAAAAGGACTCTACGAATGTTCGAGAACGCTTCTTCCACGGGTCGTCGCTTCTTTCCTCGCGATTGAGGAATAAACGGAACGAACGGTACGCCGAAGTATGAAATACTAATTCATCATCCGTCCCCCGGCACACAGAACCGGCACGTTTTATCACTCGACGAGGATATCCTCGCGTTGGCGATTAAGGACGATCCACGACAAATGGCGCTGCACTTATTTCCGAGTGACCCAACGATAACGAAGAAGACGGTCGTTCCTCGCTGCTTATCGCTCGAGAGGCGCTCCGGTCAACTTGCAATTTGTGAATGGAAAGTCGACGACCCTACGGGCACTCGAGATCGTCAATTCCAGTCTAATTGTAACACACTGCTGTAGAACGAGGCCACCACAGCTCTGCGAGTGTTGAGCATCGATCCTTCAAGAAGCTTTTCAACAACTGCCTCTGAAGATTCACCGAGAAACGAGTCACTGATTCATCGCCGACAGATCTTGTAACAGGAAGTCCAGTTGGGAGAAGTTCCATAAGGCACTCACAGAAGCGGAGAATTTCTGGAACGTTACTTTGAAACGGGATCACTCTCCTCTCGACGCTGGTAATTAAAGGTATATCCCCTCAAAGCCTCCAGCGGAGGAACTTGATGAATTTTTAACACAATTGCCACAAACTTCCTTTTGCCTCTATTCTGTTCCTCTCCCAGGTAAAGGGATACTCCGAACAGCTAATTTCACGTCCGAATAGCTGCCTGCCCTCTAAGTTGGAGGCTGGCCGTGTTTGTGGATGGAGAGCAGCGCGTTCAATTTTCAATGGAATCACAACGACCGACAACGACGCGAGCGCGAGGCTTGCGTCGCTCTGTGCGAGCAGAGTGTGCCGAACTGCCGATTGTCAGACGCGCGAACGTAGTAACGTCAGCGATAGGAGGGGAGCAGAGGGCCCTCCAGGACTCCGCTGGTAAAAGTCAACAAGAGCTCTCGTCGCGGTCGCAGAAAAAGTTCGAGACTCGGATAGACACTACCGAGTTCCCGCGTCGACTGATACGCGTGTAAATATTGCGTGGATATCAGCAAGACGTTCCCTATGACGTCACGCACCGCTATAATACAGCCCAAGAAATTTCTGAGGCTTACTTACTGAGCACCTTCACTAGCGAGATGCAAACGCGCAAATTACAATGTCTGCGAAGCACAATTCGCCCGTATGTCCCCACTCGAACACGAAATACTGTTCGCACGTGTGCACACGAAACGATGCGAACGTAGAAAGAGAAGGGTCCTACGAGACGACGTGTCAACTGTATCACAAAGTAGACGAAATACTCGAGAAAATTTTCGAAACAAAAATAAACAAAGAGCACTCGGTAGAACAGCGGGAGAAGAACACTTTTCAAACTTTTTCTACGGATATGTTCGATTCCTGCGGCCTGGAGTCCTTCATAATTGCCACTCGGATATTTTCACTCGCGATGAAACTTTTTCCTGTGTAATTATCGATTACGAGGAAACCGCCACGGTGGTGAAACACAACGGGGGAAGAAGAAACGAATCGAGGATCGTGTTCTGTATCGTTCGCGTAAACTGTAATGTAACTTCTCGCGAAACGCGCGCTTGAGGTATGGGATTCCCGCACGTACAAACTGAATGGGCCTCGCTGAGGAACGCACGTGCGTGCGCGCAGCTCGACGAAGCGAGTATGAAACAAGAAGGCATGCGTCACGCGCCCGTAAGGCCCCGATCCTAGTGCCGCAACTGCACCGGAGGGGGTAGGGCGTTGGGTAGGGCGTTGAGGGGAAAGGAAAATCGACGAGTGGGCCTCCAGGGTAGAAATATCTTTCCCCTCTTCACGGTCTCCTTTTCTCTATTCGTTCACTCCGATACTGCCTCGCAATCTTCCCCTCTCGTTCACTCGTCTATTTCGTGTATGCGTTCCTTCTCGTTCTACCATTTTTCTTTCGATTGAATCGCCACTTTGTTTGCTATCTCATTTCCGCCCTCATGATTTTTCTTCCCATCGAACTCTCGTTATTCTTAATTTCTCGTCGTACTTCTCTTTACTATCTGTTTCTATTGGCCAAGCTTCAACGTGCTTCCTCATTCATCTGTTACTCGATCTGTGGAGTATCTGGCACCCGTTCTGTCTATTTCTGTCTTTATCGCCGTATTTCTGCCTGTGCCTTCGATCCCATCCGCTTCTTCGAGTCTCTGTTTCTCTCCGCCTTCAGTCAGCCAGCGTCTCCTTTCATCTGTTACTTTCCGTAGGTTCACCCCATGTCACGTAACGAGCGCTCGGTGTGCCGTTATGTGTTAAATATGTGCAATGTGCATGCATATGTTTTCTGTGATTGTTGGCCAGCGAGAAGGTTCAGTACCGTAGGTGGTAAACGTCGATCATGCAAATCAAGCAGACTTTTCACCACGCACAACCCGTTTTGCCATCACAATACGGCAGTGATGTGTTTCGCTAATTTTGGATAAGATTGCGCAACAAAGATCGCTGCGTTTGCTTCTGCAAAAATTGTGGGCAATGCGTTTCCTATATTTTGTACTTTTAAATCCCTGAAAATTGATCGCGACCTTTTACCATTTTTTAATATAAATAATGGTTGTCGATTGTTTTTTTTCAATGCATGAATGTTTTCGAATATGTAAAATACTAATATAAATTAGAAGTCAACGCCCCTCGCATCTGTAATCAATTGTTTTGCATTCATCATTGTTGGAGATTTGTTTAATTGCCATTCTCCTGAGGTAAATGGTAGACCGGTTAAGACCTCATAATAGTAAAGTTATAATAAAATTTTCAATCACTATTTCAAAATTTCAAAATAATTCGTGAATTTTGCTTCGAGATGGCTGATAATACCAACAAAGCAGATTAAATTAACTCCAAGAGGATTATACTTCACCGTTATTAAATACAGAAATATTAATGTAACGAAAATAATTTATAACTCAAACTGAGTACATGATTGGTAAAATCTGTTCGCAAATATTTAGTTTTTATTAGCAGGCTTATTTTATGTTAACACATTATAGTGATAAATATTCCTTGCATGGGCAGTTACAGTTATAAACAGTCATATAACCTGCCAACGATTTGTTATTTAAATCATGTCCCAATATTAATTATAATAAACTCAAAAATACGTGAACGCTGACAACCTTTCGATCACTGTGTAATAGGATACTCTACAATCTGTTCCAATAAAAAACTATAATAGCCAACAATAAAAAAGGAGTTTAACGATATTCGTCACAGTATAAACGACACTTTTTATCGCTCGTAAAAGTTTGTTAAATAGCGTTTCAAGTAACAGCACTAGTAGCTGCTGCGTGGCGTAAATCATAACTGTAGGTATATCATAGACTTCGATGCTAATAACCAGCCATTTAATTCCCTTTCGGTGCCTGTCACTACGGCTAATAAAATGTCAGGAGACTCGGAAACGGGGTCATTTTAATTATAGCAAGTCAACAGAAGCACATCGAAGGAAGCACGCGTCTTGATCAATTATCCTAACAAATTTCCATTTATGTAAATGACGGGTAGGAACAAGGACGGCGTTATGTTAAACGCTGGCAAGTTTTACGGATTCAAAAATTGACGCGTTTCAGCGTACGTATAAACTAAAGCTAAAGGTAAGCTGCAGAATCTATGATTTCTAAATTTGAAAATTTGAATAATCTTGATACGACTTAAATATTTATGGCACAATAATATAAAAATTGTTCAATAACATCATCTGACTATATTAAATAATTTCTTGTCAATCATGATTAACGTCGATATGCATTCAGCTGAATAAACAAAACTTATGTTCCTTCATGTATACACGTTCAAATGCTACAGTTGCATAGTTAATCGTGTGTGAACACATGTATTTATACAAACGAAAGTATGTAATAATACATACACGTAGACATCAAATCTAGCCGTCACACAGTGGTCGGAAGCTGGAAAAAACCCTAAATTATGAAAGTCAGATTTTTAAGTATCGATTATTATTTTTTTATAGGCAATGAACCAATGTATTTTGCTATGAAAGTGGATATATTTTTCTCTAATACGCGAGAAAAATGCATCTGTAGAAGACCTTTCGTATTCTAGCTGTATTCGTATAGTTTTCAAATCCTGCAGAACCGAAAGAGGGCACTCTACACGGCCTTCTACAAACATGCACAGTTTCAAAACAAGCGGAATGTTCGGGTAACTCAACCTCCCTTGTTAGCGAACCAGCACAATAATGGATAAAATAGTATCGTATTTATGGGTTTCGTAAATATTTTAAAGAAACATAGCTTGTTGTATATAAAGTAATGTATAATTTACGTATGTTAAAATATTACTTTATAACACTATCAATAATATTACAATAGGTATAAAAAGAATCATATTAAATTATTTCTTTAATATTGTATTAAGTTCGATGTTTAAGAAGTAATATAAAATAAATGTTATTCAAAAAAATCGATAAATGCTGAAGTTATGAGTCTTTTACACTTCTTCCCAATGAGTCCGACCACTGTGCGTCGTTTCCTCAGATTCTCAGTTTCGGTTGTTTTATTTATTTATTAATTTTACATATCTACTTCCATGTATTCTATAGTGGAAGTTACACGTTCTTTCACCGCATAGATACTGCAATTCGAATATTTGGAATCATGCGAATAATTTGCACAAAAACATTTGAACATTTAATTATTCAAATTATCCAGATATTTTGCGATTCAGATTTTTAGACCTTCGGTACAGACCGTGGATAAAATCATCGGTGACGGCCGCAGGGGAGAATGCTACTGCGGGCACGCACATTTTTCCGCTGGCACGGAATTCAATGACCTGGAGGGTACACCCCATTATTCGCAGACCATAAACTTCCACGTAAGTGGAAAAACGCGCTCGCGAACCCCTTTCAACAAAGGTGACAATTTTCGAGGGTCCTGCTCGACGGCACGCGACATATGCGCCCCGACACTCGATCCCGCCAATTTCTGACGGAATTGTCGGGAAAGCTCATAGCCCAGCCGCAAAACCAATGAAGGCGGCGGAGAGGTGGGGGGGAGTGAAAATTAAACGCTCGCCCATTGTTGCCCGATAATCGACGATGCGTCGATCCGTGAGTGATTTCGATTCGAGCCCACCGGACGTTTCGGTCAGAAATCATTATGCGACAATGGGCCTAATTCGCTGCCAAATCGAACCGTTGGCGTTGTTCCCGCGTGCAATTACCTATTCGAGTGCGTCCTACCCGCGGCATTCGCTAATTCCATCCTTCCTACTGGCCGTTCATTTTCGAGGTCGCGATAAGCGGAATTTGGTTCCGAAGGTCAGAACCAATGTTCTCTGCTCGTTCTCTTAATTTTGTATGGTTTTTTTTTTTTAATGTAAATTGTACTGGAATGATGAGTGGTAAGTTAAGGTAATATGTGAACGAGAGGAAATTGGGTTCCCCAGTATCGGTGTTTACTTTATTTTTAAACTGGATTGATTTATTTATTACACTTGACACTTCTAAGAGTTTATACTTTTTTTATTTATATTTTTGAATGTGATTTGTATTTTTGTTGTGTATTAGAAATTCATTGAGTATTAAATATTATAGCAGTTGTGAATATTAAATCTTTTCCCAGGCTTATCTGATCAAACAGTTTGAAGATAGGATTTACAAACACATAGTAGAGTTAATGTTATAAATTTTTTAATTTCCTTTCCTTTCGATATGATGGGTATTCGGCATCTAATAATTGAACGAAAATAAAATTGACTTTGTTCCACGGCAACCAAAAAAACAATAAATGTTACATTTTAGAGATACGTAAATATCTACCTATAGAAAGCTGTGAAAAAGTCGATGCTTGAAAATATAGGAAAGGAAGCGAATTGTCGGAACCAATGATACGGTAGTGATTTAGTTTCTTTTATAGCTAAAGTCGAGTAGTATCTCAATGGCAATAACATACCGGGTGACGCCAGAGCATATGTGCGGTACTCATAAACTACACGAGCACAATGCTAGGCTCTTCGGTCTGAATGCTATTGTTCCAAACATGTGCGCGCAGAAAGAAAGTCGACGATCCTACAACACTTGACTGTAATACCACAAGAATATTGTTTGCACTCGAAATCCATCGTGAAGCACACTTTTGTAATTCACAGTTTCTCTTTCGTGAATTGAATCATTCAAGTGCATCGTAAGTTGTTGCAATGGCAGTCCTTGAAGTTTAAAAAAGACTTAATACTTGATACTTCACCGTCTTAAGTTTATCGATATTATAATGCTTTATTATGCAGAAATATAATTTGTTCCTTGAGTTTAGAACGAGATATTTGATATTAACAAAGTTTACAAATTTATATTAGCACATTAATGGGTTTATATTGATATTAATTTATAATAACTTTCTAATGTTATAATTCTCATTTTATGACTTTAATTTTAATATAATTTGTATTGAATTATAATTTCATGTGTAACGAAATTCAAAGATCAATTTTTTAATAAATGATGTCCGCAGTAGTATAAATAATTATATTAAATATTACAGCGATATAAACTATTTGCATTGGAAACAGCATTTTATTTAGAATAACATCTAAAATATTTTTTTCTCTCGATATCAAATCTCAGCTTCTTAAACATACAATTTCATTCTTTGACACCCACAAACCCAATTCACACCGTATGATATAAAATGGCATTATATAATCAACTATCGATGCCGCTGATTTGGCATTATTCCCACAACTAACGTCACGTAGGTACTTGCAAGGAAAACAAACGCATTGTCACGTGAAGATTAAGTAAATATCCAGACGCGTCTGGTTTGCTGGCGAACAAATCAAAGGAATTTCTTTGTAAACTGATAATAACTGATATTAGTGCCACGGCTATCTATTATTCCCATCGGTAGCCGCATCCTGCGCATTCATTTAAAATCACCGATCCAGCACACGTGCGTCAGTGTGCACACGCGTTCCCTCTACCTACACGTAGGCAGTAGCTTGCCCCAGGTATCTGCCTACCTACCTACCTACTCACCTACTCGCACCTATCCATTCACCTAACCTGTCCCATTTCCGCACTGCTTTGCTCTCGCTTAATGCGAGCAAAACTATACTGCGACTGCAGTCCACGCGCTAAACGGGCAAAAGGCTTAAAGGTGGCGCACACACCGACGTCACTACCGATCGCACTATTAAATGCTGGCGAAAGTTCTGCGACTGTGCAGGAAGCTTTGACAGCAGTGACTCGGACTGCTCTTATTGGAGGATTACTCATGCTACCGACTTTATCAATTACGAGAAGCGTGCGCAAGGTTTATATCGCTGATTCGGCTCTAATTAAACATACACAGTTGTTCCCGGTTAACTTGATACATTTATCTCGGTCAGGTCGCTACGAAATCATTCTCAGTACCATTTTTTGGAAGGAACAAAGATATCGCTAGCAATTAAGGAGTCATTCTGATTAGACGGGTTGAAAAAATCGATTTTTTAAAAATAGTTCTCGAAAGTAAATATACTCAAGAATGTACTGTTAAATATTCATGGAACAATTCCGATTATTTTAGCTTCTATACAGGCATTTCTTCGGCCTCTATAGATGAAAATATTGAACGCGTTTTTCTCGAAACGTCATTTTTTCACATTGTGAAGATAAAATCTCAAAATCTACAGAGGAATAGCAAAAGAAAAAACCGAAAAATATTTTTTTTGCATTTTGCCCGCCCATTTTGCTAATTTTGAAGATAAGTTAGAAAATATAGTCCGAGTGATAGTGACAGTCATAGTGATCAAGAATCTGTTTGGATTTTTGGATTTAGATAAGTCTAACAGCTGAAATCGCCTTCACGAGCGAGGCATGAATTTTTAAACATATCGTCAAGGCCGCTTTCAAAAGCATTTGAAAAGCAATAATTGTATTACTTTTATATTTTTTATTTACTGTACAAATGTTGTTTAATAAATGGAAAAAGTGTTATTCCATTACTATAATTATTTTCGTCGCAATAAATTCTTGAAAATCGCCGAATTTATCAGCGCGCTAACCTGAAATGACCGCTTAAGTAGTCAAAATGAAAATGTCAAGTTTCGCATTTCCCATCGGATGTTCATGAAAGTGGCATCAATCGATTATCCACGATTCCCCGATTAAAAGACATCGAATACTGTGTAAATCGGACTATAAATAACGAAATTTTATGAAAAATTAATTTACAGAATTTACAGCCGGTTTCGTTAAATATAGTCCGATTTACACGGCATTTTGTGTCTTTTAATCGCGAGTATGCCAGAAATCGATTGGTGTCACTTTCGTCTAGATCCGACAAGAAATGAGAAACTTGACAGTTTCACTTCTTAATGACTAGCGTTATCCTTGTTTCATGATTCTTCCTGTCCCCCATTCTCGAGCCCCGAAAGCCATAAAACTCATTGCCAGTGGAGCGTGAAATCGGAGGTGTGAAATCCGCCTACCTGCCCGAATAAAAGATATCCTCCGGACCCTGAGATTAACCAGGAACAAACTGTGTGTACAGTAGCACGTTAATTGAATGCATAAGTCGTGCTATTTAAATACGACAATGAAATAGGAATTGCTATATTCGGGTCGTGGCGCTATCGAAGGGGGCGTGCATGCTCTTACTTTCCCGTTGCTGTGGAAAAAGTTGCAGTGCACTGTGCTGCGCGGGATATGTGGCAGATTTCGTAAACAACAAGATTAGAAGTCGGTGCACGAATGTGCGGAATATAAAGATAAATGAAGAGGCGTGAATATAACTACGCTGCCTCGCAGCGATAACGTAGATGCCGTAGGCGATAACCTGTATTATGAATCACAATGCTCATTAATATGAAAATGATATTCGTTATTTCACTGCGATTCGCTTATCTTGCGCGTGTACGGGCGCAAGAAAGGACAATGCACTCGGGGGACCTGTGCGCGGGAAACGCGTTTGTCCCGCTAAAGAAAAAAAAAAAAAAACAATAAGGGATGTTACGCAACGCGTCGGGTGCATTGTGATATGTATGTACACCAGATGTGTAATGAGAAAAAACAGGGACACATAAAGTACCTACGTGAAATGTAATAAAGAAACTGATTAACATATGAGACCCTCAGAAGTTGAACTGGGCTTTGTGTAAGTTTCTTAATGTTAGTACTTACTTAAGCGTATAATATGTGGTTAAGTTAAAAACTTTCTCTACTCTTCCTGTCATAAAGTTAATCAGTTTATCTTGCGAGAGGTTTATATAATAGACAAGGTATTATGGATCTACCTCCGGATTTCCATTTTATGCGGGCCCCAACGGGCGGAATTAGCGTGAACAAAGGTTTATAATAGTTGAGTTGAAACAATAGTAACGTAATAGCTTCATTGATATGACAAACTGTTATATTATGTCTGCTAAACTTATAATTAAGAGAATTCGTGATAGGCATCTTTCAAGGATGAATGTCAGGCTTAATGAGACTATTTTGTAGATGGCGGTGTAAAGATAGTATTGCAATGCAGAGCTTACTCTATTCATCTGATAAATTTATGATTCTTTAGTGAATCGTGACATACTTTTACAGAATAATAATTCCTATGGATTATACAGGGTAAGTCACCTAAATGTAGTCACCTAAATATCTCTTTCATTTGTTATGATACAAAAATATTTTTTATATGAAATTTGAATGGTGTCAAAGAAGCAATATGCTCCAAAGAATATTTCTGTCCCAAGGTCATTTTTTTGAGTTTTCAAAGACATTAATATTTGTTTGTATGTACGTATATATTTTCTCACCTTGTATATTCTATTTAAAATCAGCTTGTAGCTGACATTAAAATTGACTGAATGATCTTGGACTTCATTGTGATTACACTGCAATACATATAACTTATAAACAGGGAAGAGATCATGTATTGCTCAGCATTAATGTATTCCTACGTAGTATAACTTTGGATAAAGGAATTTCATTTCTATATGATCTTACGTAATGTTTAGAAAGAACCCCAAAAGAATCGCGTTTTTACAAACTTTTATCTATTTTTCATTTTTAGAAATAATTAATTGCAGGACGATGTAAAAAAAGAATCAAAGAATTTTGGGTTGCACAGGACTCACGAAAATAGACAAAGAATGCTCAGTTAATATAGGACCACAAATCAACGAAGATAAGACGAGATAAATGCGGATGTTTATTCCAAGACAGATTATTATTTCAGTTTGCCTAGGAAAGATGGTCTACCTTCTGTTCCAACATACATAAATACATATGCATGGGGTCTTCGTACTGCTGCTGCATTTTCTCTATACATTATCCCATCACGGAAAAATTTCAGTAATTTTTAAACTATTTCTAAACTAAAAATAGTTTCAGACATTTTGGGATAGCCCCTAATTTTTTTTGCGTTTTGTAAAACTTTTGGAACATGTCGATTATGTTTTATTTTCTTTCAAATCTGTTTTGGAAGCTGTGTACGGTTTCTAAAAATTCAAAAGAATTTCAAACATTGCAGAAATCTAGTTCAAATGATGCTAATAACGTAACCATTTTTTGTTGCGGCAATGAAGTGGTTCTAGAAGTGGAAACATCCGCTCAAAGAAATTGAAAGTTTTCATATTACATATCGCAGTATTTGCGAAACTGTGAAAGATATTGAAAAAAGGTTAATCCAAAGTTTTATGGTTTTTGATATTTTACGCTATAGTGATACCTCAAGAATTTTTGAAAAAGTTAATTTTCTCCTTTATACCCATCACCCTTTTTCGAGAATTCTTCATCACCACATTGTAGGTAGGATACCAAAGACTGGGTGTGTTTTCACCTTTCATTGCCGAAACAAAAAATGGTTATATTATTAGCATTAGTCGAATTTGAACTAGGTACATTTCTACAAAGTTTGAAATTTTTTCAAATGTTAGAGTTGCAATACATTCCTTGCAAGCTGTTTCTATTCCAATATAATTTTAAAATTACGTTCCATTCCAATAATCTGTTATACAGTACACAGCAACAGATGTAAGTATCAGGGCATACCAACAGTTTTTACGTAGCTATATTTGTAGAAATTCGATTACCAAACCAAACACACGAAGAAATAAATTGAATTATTAATTTAATTCCCCTCTTTTTCAATAAAGTATTCCCATCGTAAATTGGTATAATGTTGTACTTGCATGAAATACGACAAGACTTTAAAAAAAGTTCAGATATTTTAGGATTAATAATAGAAGCAACCATATTCTACTCACCAAAATAAAATGTAAAATTTCCATCGACTGTAAACATTTTTGCCCTGCAGTTTACAGCAACGGCGTGCCAAAATCTCGCGCATATTGTGCTAACCGAGGACCAGAAGGGAATCAAATACAGAGTGACGCCAATCCATCGATCGAACAGGAGTTCGTTCGACCTTCTCCCCCGGAGAACGACATGGGGAGGGAACGAGGGTGATAGTGAAAAGTAAGAAAAGAACGAAAAAAGTGGAACGACGCTCGAGAAGCGCGAAAACAAAAGGGAGGGTGGAAGGGGTAGTAAGCCCCCTTTCGACGGGTGCGTTGCCGTTTTGACAGGCCTTGACGAATTTTGACAGGAGCCACCACACGGCTGCTCGAATTCGAAAAGCCGCACGAATGGAATCCGGCCGTGGAAGGAGGGAGGCACGCACCGTGGCGAACGAACAATCGAAATAATAATGTAACTCGCACTCGATCGTTCTCGCTTCGCTGTTGCGTCGCCACGTTGCAACGGAAACAGCATTAACAGGACGGATGGTTTTGTGAAGTTGCACGGTCGCGATCGTGTTTGGATAGGCGATACACCACGCGCCGTTGTACAAATTCATGGTTCTGTACGGAATCGGAGCTGGCAAAACATTATCAAATTTTCCGAGCAGCTGGATGGGAGGACGCGGAAAGGTTGGAAGAATGCGAGAGGCGAGACAGTCTGGGTATTAAGATCGATTATATTTGAGGCATTCAGATAAAAAACGGACTAATCCACAATGGAAAAAAATTAATTTTTCCCATTTTATATGACTAGTACCGCCCATTGTAATACATTATTGCTTCTAACTCAATTTCGCAAAAAATGTGGGTTAGCCCTGCCTCACGTCAGTATTAGGGCTGGGACTATTTGTCGAATCTTCGGTATTCGAATTCGAATACTTCAGTTGCTGAATTATTTGGCGAATATAATTCGAATATCCAAGTATTCGAATACTATTCGAACATTAATTCGAATACTATTCGAATATTAAAGTATTCGAATACTGATGTATTCGAATAGTATGGTGTGAATTATAAATCAAGTTCTTTAGGTTCATTTGTCAGGATGAAATCTTGTAAGCTAATTTTGACCCACTTCACACCATACTATTCGAATACATCAGTATTCGAATAATAACATTCGAATACTGAAATATTCGAAGTTTATTCGTAGCATTCGAATACTTGTAAAATATTCGAATATTAAATTATTCGAATAGTCCCAGCCCTAGTCAGTATAGATAAACATTGATTGATACATTTTTAGTTAGTACTATAGCTACCACAGAACTAGCCAAACGAATTTTATCGAAATAATTCTCGATTTGTTCATTTGTAAAATACCGCTTCCGCATAAGTTTGTGTTTATAAATCGTATCTCTCGGAAGAAAATTCTGAAGTAACAATCACCGATTTTGATAAAATTTACGTAGAATGTAGTTGTCAAAAAAATATTTGACACGTATCTCTTTTATCAGCCATCATTCATGTTGAACGGGTGAAAACAACCCTCAAAGTTGAGGGTAAGAAACACATTTGCTCCAATACCTCGGAAACGACTAAAGCTAGAGGAACGTAAGTGTCAAAGTGATGTATTTTTTAATAAGTACTCCATCACTGACTTCATTTGTCTAAATGGAGTCTGTGATATCCCGTACTTGGCATTGCAATGGCCCCTTTACCTTTCCAACACAGTAACCCAACACTTTCAGGTAAAAAAATAAAACTATTACTACTCTCAGAAACGAATTATTCGATTAATTCAAGGGATTAAAGTTGTTTTAAAACCTGTCACTGCATATCCAATATATACGCATTCGTAAACCGGATACAGAGATGACATCGCGTGCATTTCCATGCAGCGTAAATGACACGCGTCCGCACAGTATCCGAGGAGGGAAGCAGAACGATTGGAACGCGATTGCTTTGGAAATAGGGTCAAAGCCGAGGGGAAGACAGGGCAGAGCGGCTGAGCTGAAGGCGAAGGGTGCCCCATGGAAACCTGCTACCAACGGGGGTATCTAATTCTGTGCTTTTATCTGGTCGACTGACGCGTACGAACGGGGCTAGACCGGCGCGACGTGTAGAGGACAGTCGGGCGAAATGATGCGCGTGCGACAGACAAACGTATTGCGTTAATAATGACAGCGAAGGGTCAGTTGAGGCCGAACAAAACCTTCCAAGCGAGAAATGCACCTCCACCCCTCTCTCCTTCTGTCGCCGCGCGTCCGCGCCCCATGCTGCGTGTCAGAGTTCATTTTTTCGCGAAATCGTTTCCATGCTTGGCAATTCGGAATCTGGGCGTTTCCCCGCCACCAAGGGTCTCTGCAATTTACCGTATTTCTGTATCTACTGCGATTTCAGCGTTACCACCGAAGCCCCAATCACCGTGCCCGGCCGTACAAAGTATGAATGGTAATTCGTTTCGTTCAACGTTACGAAATGACAGTTCATTAATTTAACGCAACCCGGAGCATATGCACGTGAGGATATGATTCTGCGGACGTTAGCATCTTTTAAATGGTACATATTATTAATTATTAAGGTGTGAATAATTTATACAACTGTAGTTTACAGTCTGTAATTTATAATTTATTAATAGATTTAATAACAACGCCCGTCTCTGCTAAATTTTTTACATCACTGTCTTCAGCCTTGTGTTAAAATCTTCCATTTCTCTTATTCTATTCTGCTATTTTTTTCATGTTTATAGAGGGTGCTCGGCAACAGGTAGTAGAGTATAAAATAGATGAGTCTACGTGACAAAATAAGACGAAAATCCAGATTAACGTAATTGCAGTGGGGGCTTCGCTTTTTAATAATTAATTTTGGAAAATACGGACCAGAAACGCCTGAAGCACAGCAATTTGGCGATCAACGCCTCGTGTCGCGTAGATTAATAGTGTTTATAATTCAGGGTGTTTATAAAAATGTGGGAGATTCTTTCAGTTGTTGTCTGGGACAACATTTCTTTCATTTTGTCACTTTGGTAATTTTCTCATTCACTTTTTATATATAGGTACCTATACACATTTTTGTAATACGAAAGATAATTGTTAAACAAATATACACGCTTTATAAGGTATAAATAAATTTTTTGAAAGTAGTCGGTTATAAATACTTAAAAATCTGCACGCTATAAAGTTATAAAGCTGAATTAATAATTCCAGCTTCTACGTATATACGTTTCTGTCATTTGCACAGATTTTGTACTTAAAAAAGAATGGACTTGGCAATATATCGTGGTCCTAATGAGTTACAGAAAATACTTTAACTCTTTTCCATTCAGGATCACATGACATGCTTCATCTGCTCCTACGACAGGCAGATGTTGAATCAATGTAACGAAAGTTTTATGCTCGGTACCCTGAGAGGTAGGTAGATACTAATTGTAATTACACCCTCGGCGTACAGATAATTCATTATACAATCGCAAAGCACATACTGCCGTCTCTCGCTTGTAATTGCAAATTTTCTGGACGGATTAATTAATGGGTACTAAGCAATAATAGAGGGCGTAAAATGTAGCCGTTTTTGATGAAGATTGTAGCCTTGATTGCGTTGCACAAAAAATTTATACCTCGTTGCACAACCGTTGTTCGCAATTCTTTTTGGGCATTTATGTTGCACGAAATAAAAGTTGTCAACGGTGCCAGCAAAGATACATTATCATACAATGACGTTTGAATTTTGTAAGGAAATGAATACAGTACCTACGTAAACATAGTTACTCATGGAACTTTCAAACTTGTCCTATCAAGTAGCAACTATGAAGGATGGCGCTGAAAATTTTACGATTTTCAGAGTTTCTGTTATTCAAGCAGTTGGACTACTTTTGTACACCAGACAGGACACAATAAGTTACATGCAGGGTGACTCAGAAGAAAATACAAGTATGTGCTCCGCGAATGAATTCTACAGTTAATTCGAAATTATAAATAATTAAAAAGTTTAATTTGTCAAGGTCAATTGTCAATGTAATTTGAAATGGTACACTGTTAAGTGTGGTAATGATACCAGCAATTTATTCCATATAAGAATATATATTTAGATATGGTATTTGTTTATGACATTTCAAATGTCACATTTTAATGTCAACAAAGGATAATAGCAAAAAGCCAAATTTAAGGTTCTTTGGATATCTAAAAATTTAATAAGAGTAAATTCTGTAAGTCGCAAGGAATTGTAACAGCATAATTTCTTGCAATTAACAAATTGACAAATTTGTATTTTGACTGTAAATAATCGTAACTTCCAAGCAAATGCATGAAATGCAAAAATTCGAATGCTATTTTGCGGACCAAAGTCGAAACATTTATTTTATATAAAAAGAATTAATTAACAACCATTGAAAGCGATAAATTAACGATGCAGGTATTCAGGAAAAAGAATTAACCACTTGTTAACCACTGTGTTTTGATTCTCTTTCAAACAACTACTAGGGCTCGACCATGGAAACCTATGAGACGCCTAAAAAGGTTTCATTTAATCTATTTTATACCCCTTTTAATATCGTGTAACTTTAGTTTAATTTATTTTTTCTAAGTGTAATAATGTTATTGAAGTAAATGAGTGTGATAATTTCAATAACCCAGCAATTCCAACAACATCACTGTCATTTGAATCACGTTTCACGATCAGACATTTCCCTCATTCACATTTCCGGTATACAATTTCCGGGAAATTAAATCTTCGCTAGCGTGCGCATCAAGATCTTCGAGCACTTCGAAATTCTCTTCCTGCCTAACGCGAAGGGCGCACGTGTCGAAGAACGGAAGCGGAAACAATTTTCTAGATTTGGTATTAAGCTTCTTCACGACACTTTATTTATTGGGTCACATCCCCATGCTCCAAAGCGAGCGACCTTGTGTCTGAAAATTATTACATACCTACCTACCTTCTTTAAAGCAAACGAAACGATTTCTAGTGGCAAAGAAATGAAGCGAAAAGGCAAATTAAAATTCCATTATAGCGGTGACATAACTCCATGACTTTATGAATTCTTGTAGGTATCTGTTTCCGAATTTTTGTTATTTTTAAAGCGATAATAGTTAGTTAATTAGTATCAAGTATGAGAAAAGATATTTTAGAAGGAATTGATAATGGTGATAATTATAATTATTATCGATAATTCTTAATGATAATGATAATTAATAATTAGTGATACTCGCATAATTGTTATATACAATTATACTACTATTTAAGAATAATCAAATTCTTCAAATTATTAGTGACGTATTTCAGATATAATTATATTTTCTTGTAAACTGCATAAATCATTGTTGAAGCTGTTTTATTAGTATTGTAAAGATGGAAGAAATATTGTGAAAATGAGGATGCCATAAGAGAAATTCTCTTGCAACAGGAGCATCTGAATCTAACAGGTATTCTTCCCGTCCAAGTTCTTAGTACTTTCGACCAAGTTAACCAACAATGGGCTAAAGTTCCGTTAAATATAACCTATGTCAGACAAGCAACTGCAACGGGAAATTACTATTCAGTTCAAAGTTCAAACTAACTTTAGTTTGTAATGTAATTTGCAGTTTCAGAACTTCAGTTGTTCTGAAATGTTGTAATATAACCACTGCTTTAAGTTGTTATTCTGTCTTCCAGTTGAGTGTTGAAACATTTAAAAAAAATATAGGCACTTCTACCCAAATATTTAGTTTCAAGATTAAAAATACAACTTCGTGAATTTTTTAGTTCAGAATTCATGCATTACACTTTAAGTATGTTACAGAAGTAATGATATTGCTTTGACGATGCTTTTTAAAACATGCAACAAATATTTATTAAATTGGGACATTCTTTATCAAAGAATGAGTAAATAATAAGTTCTCCATTTTGTGTGTACAGAATACGTATATTATACTTTCCTCTGCATACTTTTAATTTAAATACTTACGCTTCAAAATTATACGGTAAATGTATTTTACAATAATTGTGTTAATTTGGGACTGAAATAATTTTTCATCGACATTGTATACAATTAATTTAGCAATCAAATTCATTTAGCTACCAAGTTTGAGAATAATATGAACAACATTGTCTACTGCTTAACAAAATTGTATAAACAAATTGTACCCCTTTCTCATTTGGTCTACAAAATAACTTAACTTTTTTCATATTCTTCCTCAATTCCAGAAGCATACGTGGTGATTAATTTTTCACGAGAAGCTTTTTATTCAGAACAGGCAAATAAAAGCACTTAATTAAGACAAATTTACGACTTGTTTTTATTATATCAGGAAAAGCTGATCACAAGTTTTATGCCATGTTATCAATTATCGTTTAGAGCTCCATCAATCCTTTTAAGACCCTCCTCAAAAATATAAGACAGAGTGACACGCGGTTAGAAGGGCTGTGTGAACGGCGCATTATTTTCCGCCTTCGCTCACACTCGTGGATAAAACGAACGAGTATACTTGATCCTGGATGGAAATCCTTCTTCCTGTCAGCGGATCGTAAATCGACCTGACGTTCGTTTTCTCCGAGACAGTGACTAACGAGGTGTAAAGACACCCGGTGGAGGCGCAAGGAAGTTGGATGTGATGGAATGGAACTTGAATCAGAATTGAAGAATCACGTTGACGCCGATACTCTTATTTGCCCTTTTCCTTCTCATCCCCTAATATACAGATTCGTATTATCCTCATAGAAGCCTTTAGTACAGAAATTTGTCTATTTTTCTATAAACATAATTTGTGACTGCGCACGTGTTTTATCAGTACTTGTTCAAACACTTTGTGAAATGATGCTTTTATTAAATCTTCTCTGTCCCAACGCATCCACACATTTCCACCAGTTTCATTTATCTTCTCTTCGTTCTTCCTCAGAGTGAGATAATGTCAAGACGGAAAACTAAGGTGTCGGCATGATATATAGGGTAGGACAGGACGGGTGGTACAACTGAGCATATGGAAATTCCTTGGATAGAAGTAAATCGAAAATGTGGAATAAATTGTTTTATACGAGCCTCCATTTTCGAAAAAATCGATTTTGTGAATTTGTAAGATAGGTAAGGAATTTATCAGTAAATATGGTACAACTGCGAGGGAAACAAATTCTATAATTACATTTCTTCGTGTGAGGGTTCGTTTCCGAGACAATAATTGATTCGACGGTGGAGCTTAATTTTTAGCCAAGTGTAGGCACTTTTCCTAAACTAGATTTTCTCGAAAACAAAACCCAGTTCGAAGAAGAATTCTTTTACACTTTCGACATATTTCTGCATGAGGATTTATTTCACTTGCAGTTGTACCACATTTACTAATAAATTCTGCCGATTTGAGATCAGGTGCGCGCATACCTAATTTACAAAATCGATTTTCTCGAAAACGGAGGCCCATACAAAAAAAATGTATTCTACTTTTTCGATTTATTTTTGTCCAAGAAATTATCATATGCCTAGTTGTATATACCACCCGTCTTGATCCACCTTTTATACATATGTACCTATATACATAAAAACTTTTGAGAGCCTGAAGATGTCCAACGGCATATCAAAGTGGGATCCTAAATTGATTTTCAGGTTAGGTTGGGTGTCTCAGTGGTCGAAATCTTTCGCCTCTGGTATAGTTGAGATTTGTCATGAAAGGAACTTGCCATAAATCTAAGAAAAAGTCGCATGTGCGTGTGCCTCTGCGTTCTGCAACTACACTATCTTTCCTAGATCATAACACAGAGCTCTGTTGAGAGACGTGACAACGATCGGAGAACAGATGCATCGTTGTTCGAGAAAAATCGTAGAATGTAACGCGCAGGAACACCTGTTGCACGCTTGCTGACAGTAAATCAATCGTGGTGGCAGTAATGCATTTTGTGGCAAAGCAGTAAAAGCCACAGTTACGCCTGGGATTTTCTTTCGTTCGATCATTGCTCGTTATGTCAGAACGTTTCGCGTAATGCAACCTACCTCGTTATGCATAACAATTGTCACTATCAAGCGATACCGAAATGTAGTGCTTTACCCTTCAAACTCTTATCAACTGTATCCGGTTTACCACAGATAAATCGTTTTCACTCCTAAACTTACATCTGACCTTTGTCCAGCGCAGTAAGGTTTCCTCACAAGCATATGTTTAGAGTGCACATAGGGTGTATGTACCAGTAAATGAACACGTACCAGTGAATAAACATTTTTTATTAAAATGAGTAAAATACGTTATTAAAGTAAGCGACTAATTAATTAGAGACTTCTTTTCATTTCTTGCTTCATATCCAAACAATTTTTGCAGCACGTGGAATCAATCGCGCTGCAAACATAATTTTATAATAGTGTTCATTCATTAGCCTTAATTGTTCATTTACTGGTGCGTTTACCCTACGTGAATTATTATAAATTGGGAAATAATTCTTCAAAAGGTATTTTCAAAACACATTTCATTCTATACTCTTTGTTGATTATGCCACCAATTACGGCCCATCTTGTATATTGGAAGTTCTGAAAGCAAAATCTCCAAAAATGAAATTGCTTTCCTTCTTCCACAGTGTCTATCACCCAAACGAGTGTCACAAAACTTCAAAGCATGTAAATGTCGGAGTCAGGCGTCACAGGGGGTGCATTTTAAAATGAAACAAAGGAAACTAGGATCCCTTTCGTTGCTTCCTTCCATGAAAGCACTGTGCCTATTTGCATCACGCTGCTTCTGCATACGTGTGCACATTGCACGTCCACGCAGAGACTTCTGAGTACGTTTTCGGATCCGATGGTCATTTCTGCGCGCAGGGGAAAGCGAATTCTTGAAGCAGCCTCGTATAGGCCTGGATATAATATGCCGTGCATATAGGTACAGATATGCGTGCCTCTATACGTGTATGCACAACGGTTTGCCCATGTATAGAGATGGCCGACGTTCTCGTTGCGGGCGTCAAGGGATTATTGCTCGAACTCACGAGCACGTCGGGTCACTGTACACTTCATAGGTATAGCCTCATTCACAAGAGGCTGCTCACTTGTTAGTGGCTTTGTTCGAGAGTCGCGGCCTGTACGTAGTGTGTTTGCAGTTGCGTCTCGTAGTAAGGGCTTAACGATATCGCGTGGTGCAAAAGGAAAGGTGCTTCCTTGCTGGATAAGGCATCTATGAGTCGTCTTCTTGTACCCACAATGAAAATTAACTACATCGTTGTACAAATTGGCTTTTGATTCACGTTGAAATACTTGGCTTAATGTGCAACGAACATTAACGTACAGTTACTGACAAAAGTATCCGTATATTCTAAACATATTTTAGATATCAAAGTAAGAATCTGAAATTCTAATTCTTATTGATAGAGAGATGGACAAAGTTTTTGTTTAAATAAAATTAGGGATGATGAATAAAAGTTAAAAAAATTATTCGTTGTGTATTGAATAAAGTTAATTCTTTTATTCGTCGAATAAATTCTTGAATTAACTCTATGAATTCTCGAATTAACTCTCTAAATTCTCGAATTAATTCTATAAATTCTATGAATAAACTTCATTCGTCGTTTTGAAAAATTGTACACAGTTTCTTTGAAAAAGTATTATTATCCACAGAATTAAAAAAGACCTTGCAAAAAAATTCAATATTTAATTTATACAAACGTTATTTACATTAAGTTAATATTCTTGTAATATTTCTGCGATTTTATTATACCGTATGGCGTGGAACGATACTTTTGTGAGTAACTGTATTTATCTATAATTTCTCCCACGTAGAATTCGGTTCTACAATGCACATTGTGATCCAATATATTAATTTCTTAAGTCACTTTTTCTATGTGAAAATTAGGCGACTTTTATTCGACGAACTATTGCGGTTGATCATCGCTATTGGAACTTTTTTAATTTAGTCAGCTTTAAATGGCGCGTAAAAGCGAGTATGTAACCAGTTAAAACGAGATTTTAATTGTATGGACAATGATGGTCTAAAATATGTGTATCGTATAAGCTATAAAAAAATTCTAAAAATAATTCACTATTTAAAATATTACTATTCATTTTATATTTCAAGTGATTTTTGCCTCGAGTCTGCGACGTACGAGCATGTTCCTGATAGAAATAATTTTTGCGAAAAAGTTCGAAGGATAAAATTGGCTCCTACGTTATTGCTCAACTCCGTTGATTCCCATTCCTTCAATACAGGGCGCGCAAGGCAAAAAGGAAACGAACGATTTGCCTCGATGAATAAATTACTCCTTGCACGGAACTGAAACCCGATCGCTGGCTCGTTGTACTTTTCAGAAAGGAGAAACGATACGAAAGTGACACTGGGAAAAATGACGCGGCGAAATCGCTGGGACGGATTATCTAATTCTATCTTATCTAGCTGTTACTTTCAGTCGCGACTGGTTCCGCGCCTAGGCGAACGGTGCCGCACGGCTTGAATCGCGTCCACTGCCGTAATTATCTTGACACGGTCCAAGTATACAATCATTCGCAGCTTTTCTGCTTTCAATTGCGCCTGTACGCTTAAGCGTGACTCCAAATTATTATCTTTTGCCTCGTGGATCTGTAACGCGGTAAGAAAATATGAGAGCAGAATTTTGCTTTGAGAGTAAAGTTGTAAAGAGTACATAACTGAGGATCAATTATGATGAAATATCAAGACACTTGTAAAACTGATATTATGTTGGACATTGTGGCACAGTTACGTCATTTTCTATATAAAAAAATTGTTTAATAAAAGAATCTGTTATCTAGATAAAGTATCTCTCAAAGAGACCATGTGTAATTAAAAATTCCTCGAATGAAGAATGAAGGGTCCTTCGAAAAAAAATATATTTAGTTAAAAAAATTATTTAACCAATGGAATTTCATTTTTTAGACAAGAGACTCTTCATTCTGTATTTGGGGAGTTTCAATTAAACGTATTATGTTTATTCAACGAATATCAGAGAAATCAATTTAATCAACCAGCGGAAGTACTTTTTTTATTTGAGGAAGTTTCTTCTATCTTTACTTTTGAAGAAGCCTTATATTTTTAATATAAAAGCCTTACTCTGCAATAAACATAGGATGACTCTTAAATAAAAAAGTACCTCCTAGTAATCTTTGAATACATTTACTTCTTCTTTTCACCCTTAATCGACTTTTTTTTACCTATTATACTATATTAAGTTGTTCCATTGAATAGAAATATTGACTTTCTGTAATCTACATAATATGTGATATGATATTCTGCAACACGCATAAATTAGTTCTATTTTCCTGCTATGGTGCAAACATCTTCATTAAAACTGCAATTTATTACGAAATTTATGTGATAATGTTTGTAAGAAGCTATTTTCTTAGCGCAATCATCAATTACATAGCTTGGATGGTAAATAAGTTACAACATGTTTAAATAGAGGTACAACTTGCGTCCACTGCGATTCTTTAAAACTTCGGAGACTGAATAAGCAATTCGTCTACGCCACATCACACCATTTCGTAGATTTATCTTCCGTTCAGACACGTGGATTTATAGAACAAACTACTGTTTTCTGAATGTACTTGAGAAACCCTTTTAGAGTTTGTAACACCTGCGGTAACAAAATCTTATTCGAGTAAAATAGAATTCGTTCGTAGAAGTGTTGTTGTTTCAATTTTAGAAAATGGAAATAAAACCTGTTTCAATTGAATAAAATTCATATGACAATAAAAAAAAAGAAAGCGTCATTGTGATTAGAAGTACCTACAAGAAATATAAATTGATCATTTGTACACTGCAAATATATTTCCACCACCAGTTATATCTTTCAACATTTGTAATTTGTAGGTACTAATATGTTTGACGCAGAATATATCAAATATAATTAATCTTAATTTCAAAGGTAGGTCAAAAATTTATTTCAGAGATGTTATCGACTGCACATGCTGTAAGCAAGATTCATTCGTAGCATAATAAACCTGAAAAGCTAATGAATGTGTTGATTTTGGTTTCGCACAGCTTTCCAATTTGTACTAAATTCGCGAAATCAGATTTCGTTTTATCCAATTGAACGAGATTCTCATCTATACCTTGTCACGCAATAATCGCGTTCAGCCAGCCATTAACTGTGAATTATTGCACCTTGCCCATTGGCGACAAGTGAAACTTGTTCACAAATTGTGGCATAACTGGATTTCGAAACCGAAAAAAAGCGTTTCCGAGACAAGCAGTCTTGATAAAAATTACATCTCGATGATAAGAGAATGTGAAACAAATCCTGTTTCTTACTTGGATTTACTACCTAATTACAATTAGTACTGCAACTGCTTTTGCCATATCATTTTGTGCACATTAACTTTCTATTATGTTATGTCAGAAACTTGAATCTCGTGAAGAATTCGGTTTGATATATTGCGCTCTTTAAGAAGATAATTCCGAAATTTTGCATGCGTTAATGAAAATTCCTCCCTTCGCTGGTACACATACATATAGCTGTGCTTAAAATTCTTCTGAAAAATACAGATTTAAATTACCACTACGCAAAATACCTATAAGGACTAAGTAAATGGATTAATTAAAATGGAACAAACGACATCAAAAGGAAGAAAAATGATTTGAATTACTCATTCAACAGCGGACAATGCTACAATTAGTGAAGCTGCTATGCTTTATTCTAAATAATGAAGTGTAGCAATTAAAAAGTTAAGCTCCAATTCCGATATGAAAATTTCAGCTTCCTTTTTGATTCCTTCATCCACACTACTAATTCAAATTCAAGGCTCATATATATTTGTCGTGTTTAAAAATAATGTGAATAGAGTCCTTTGTTCCAAAGGACATAAGGTATCCCAAAATACAAACCGAAATAAAATAGTATCTTTTGAGGATTTGTTATTATATTGTAATACTAAATGTACCTATGCCTAATTTATATATATGTCGCTAATAACTTGTAGCAGTTGATGGGACAATAATAAGTCAATAAATAATAATAATTTGTCTGTATAGATTTTCCATTTTGAGAAAATTAATTTTGGAGCGAGAATGTAAGCAACGTTTTGGAATACCTAGTGTCAAACGTCACGTGATCTATCCTGTTGAAAATGACGAAAATTTTCTAGGACATTATAGTGTTCCTTTAATTTTGGCCAGCAGTGTATTAACGAGATGTGCAAAATGATGAAGCCGTAACAATGCGTTTCGAAATAACCCCAAGCTTTTCAAAAGGCTCCTTTAGTGTATGAGACTGGGCTGCCGGATATGTACGCCCCGTTGCTCGTTGCAACTTCCTTTTATCGAGCAAGGATTGCATGCACAAAGAATGGCAGGTTTAGCAGGTAGAGAGGGCCCAGCTTATTCCCGGTTTCGTCGCTGTCTACGATCCAGGAGATGTATTAGATTAAAGCGAGTACCTGGCGCACACGCGGATATACCATTTCGTGTGGCCCGTTTCGACGAGTGGCCTCTTTTCACAAGGATGTAAGACGAGAAGAGCGTAAAAATAAAGTGGGCGTGCATAAAAATATCGTTGGGACTCGCCGCTTTTGCGCGACAGGAACACGGTGCGCGCTCTTTAATATTCGAGAGGTGGAGAACTTTTTACTGCCAGCTGAGTGACGGTTGAACAGATTTCGCATCCCCAGGCACGTCATTCCGGGGCACAATGTAATACAGTTGCGTCAAAAAAATTCGCGACAAGCTTATTAAACGCGATAATATCTCTGGTGTGAGGATATCAACTGTTTGATCACTCTTCCCTCCAAGTGTACGCCTGCCACGCGTGTTTAACACCAGAATTGGCCATTATTTTAATAATTTCATATGAACATTTATGGAAGACTATTATCTATATTATTTATTCAGAAATCAATTATTTCTTATTCATGGTCAACAATTTCGTACACATTGTTTGAATTATAGGTGTATTTGATATTTGACTAACTTTGTCGAGTTTGACTAATAATATCGAAAATATTATGTCGTAAAATTTGCCACTCTACAGTTGTGGTGTGGGGTAATGGCTTTTGGAGTGCTGCATTGTAGAATGGGTTTACTGGGGATAACTGATGACAGCGAAGCTACTCCCCTAGCGTTTTCATATATTTTCAGGAATGGGATTTTCTTGACTGTTGCGGATAATTTATGTTAAATTACTAACTGAGGCTCCTAGACATTTCATACAAGGGTTTATCTTTTGCTGATGCATATAGGTAGTAAACTTTTATGCATTACTGACGAATTAAAAGTTATTCGTTATTGTCATTCACGAATCATCAGCCAAATAGAATACTTAATACTGTTCAATAAAAAGTGTACGAAATGTGCTATGAATTTGTGTCACAGGCTTTCGTCAACTGTATTATGTAAAATTGATGAACTTTCAACTGTGGAAAATGATTTGAAAATTACATGTATCAAATTTTTATATCAATTAACATACCTATCTGTAGATCGGCTCGTTTCTAACAATTCAAAAACATAGTCAATTTTCACTGTACAATTATTATTTTTAAAGTTTGTAATAGAAATTTTTTAATTATATTGCAATAGTATTTGGGATATGGGTAATTAAATTAATTGGAATGGTATTACAAGAAAATATATAAATGAGACATTGTTTTGAAAAGAGGATGGAATACTTTTTTTAAATTATCACGGTCAGAAAAGTTTCTTTTGTAAAGAGAGGAGCGTATAATAATTGAGTAATAAATTGAATATTGTATTATAATATCGGATTAATACGAACATTACCGATCAACCTAATTTATATCGATTGAAATGCTATCTAATAAATCTTTTTCCCTGCTGTAAAACCAGAGATATAAAGTTATGCTACTATTAATGTAAATGCTATTAAGCTTTATCTCGAGGATATTTATGTGCGTGATCGGGTTCGTTATATTGTGCAGCGATATAAATTCATTCGCGCACCATCTGATTTCGTTAATATTTTGCATAATATCGTAATTGTTCTGCTTTCAGTTGCAATAATTTAGCAATATTTCAACTCTGAATCTGGCTGAGTGACGGTTAAATTGAAATCTCGTCTTTGCGCACTCGCTGCGTAAAGGATTTACATATGTAGTAGTTGCACCACGCAGAGGGATCATGCTGAGAAAATTACATCGAGGTTATTAATAAGCACAATATTGAAGACAGAAAGCCGTTGATTTTTAACGTTTCTTCTAAATATTCCCGTGCAGGTGTATCGCGGGCAATAAATTTTACGAAAACGCAAAAAGTGTTAGCTTACATCCGTATTTTAAGAATACAAGTATTTAATACTGTACGCCGTATTAATCGCTGTCAAGAAAGATTAAAACCTATTGGAATTATTTTATAGGCACTAAATTGCAACTAATCTAAATTCCAAGATTTTGGGCCACGCTAATCTTTCCAATAAATTCACACATTCTCTATCTATTATCAAAATATTACCATTCTCTCCACGAAATCAACATATCCAAAATATGCATTCATGAATCAGATAAGTGTTGTACGTGAAAAAGACCTTATACCTATGATAGAACTGGGGTAAAGGACCCAATTACTGTCACCTTAAGCTATTTTACTTAAAATAACAAATAAATAAACGTTGTAAAGTCATACATAAAAAGAATTATGTAGTTCAACCTATAATCTATGCTATAAACTATACATACTATAGTTTATTTATTTGCTATTTTAAGTAAAATAGCTTAAGGTGACAGTAATTAGTTAGGTGTTAGTAATTGGGTGCTTTACCCTGAGTATATACCATTGATGACTTTTTGTTTGCGCAAACGTAGTCTGATAAAAAACAAAGCAAACGAACTGAATTCAGACATTCAGACCAATATCGTATCTACTACTACCCAGGAAGTAGGCAGGAAAGAACTATTGAACGAACACAGAAACTTCATATACGAACTGTTTATCCCCATCCGTCGCTCATATTGCGAAATTGCGCATTCGAGGAGCTTGCAACGAGGTTATTAAAGAGGATAATATCGGGACAACATCGGGTTCTGCTTCGTGCATGAAATTCCATTCGAGAACGCATCTCGGCCGGAAGCAAACGGTGATCCAAAGTACCGAGGTACCAAGTACATACGTAGCTAGGAAATGAATCTGTGAATTGATTTAGCCAGGTGGCCGCGCATCGCATAACGATTCTTGGATACTTCTTAGTAGAGGGAGCCCTTGCAGACGCATGAGTGACTGCCGATCAGATTTCGCGCCTCTCCGTGCCGGTCGCCCGAAACATCCACCACCATACGATTACACGTGCGAAAAGATTGCAACAAGGTTATTAAGAACGATAACATCAAGGGTGTTATGTCATTTGCATACCTTTAGGGTTACACAGTTTCGCCGCTCACACGCTCCGAGAGTATTATTTGCGTTCCTTAACAGCGTATGCACAGTATATTACTATGTAGGTACGTGTAATAAAATTTCAGATTATTGTAGATAATGTGAAACATATTTATTGTGTAAAATTATTTTGGTAATATTTCGCTGTAACGTTAAATAAATCAACAAATTAACTGAATTTTGTATTTCGTTTCGCACTTTTAGTTTGAATTTGCTGGAATGATGCAAAACTTTTCTTGTCATAAAAAATTGCAGCATTTTAATGTGTACCTATATTTAATTGAGCTTTTAAGAAACTAAACGTGGGAACTTTCAGATATAAAATTATCGAATTAAAGCGACGAGATGCGTGTACATAAATGCATTGTATTAACGCCCCCGTTTCGTAAAAAAGTAATCAGTGCAGGTTTCAAAGATTTACTGGGATTGGACGTGTGTAAAGTTTTCCAGTTCGTAAATGGAGAACGTTCAGACCTTCATCTTTAATATCCGCCAGAAGAAGAGTTACAAGTGATTAAGCTAACGGTTAAACAGATTTTGCATCTGCCCGTCACTTGCATTGTGAAGTATGTATTATACAGTCGCGTACAAGCTGAAATTAACGTGGACCGTAAATGATAATGTTCAGTCAAAAGGGTTGAAATTTATTTCATGCGCAGAACGGTCTTCGAAGTTGCTTCGTGAAGTGGTGCAAGAAATCTGTCAAATATCTACATAATGCCACACAAAATATTCCAGATTTATAGCGGCCCGATATTAAACGATGTTCGAGCGAGAAACGAAGATATCCTCGTGTGATCATTGGTGTTAACTTTATAAATTATTGGAGGTACGTGTAACGAATACATCTGAAACACTTTCACCTACTTTTGGTGTATTAAATAACACATACTACCTACTATTTCCTTTTCTTTAAATTCATAAATTTTTGTTTATGTTTCAACCGAGTTTTTTCGAAAGTTGGCTATTTCTGATCATTCATCTTTAATTTACCATACATTTTTTGGTTAAAAAGTTCCTGTTAATGTACTTCGAAATGTTTCTTTTAAAAAGATGCTATTAAGAACTTTTGCATGCCACGCAATTTTATTTAAGGTTAGTAAAAAAATAATTGAAATTTCTTTAAGACTCTTTTTCTTCGTCTTAAGACTTCATAAGACATCCGAATTATAATGTATTATCAGATACTAAGGTAATATCTTGTCATTTTGTGCACCTCTTGTCTTTTGATTCAAATGAAGTTTTATGAACAAACGATTCATTTTTGCTTCATTTCAAATTGACAAATGTTAACAAAATATCAGAATAAACGTCAACTTTCTAAATCGTTTTACTCTCAATCTGAATATTTTATTTGCAAAATTGTTGTATTATGTGAACAGAACATAAAGTAGATATGAACTTATAAAATCACGATAAAACTCGTGGCAACTTTAATTACAATTTTCCGAACAGAATATTGGAAGCTACATATATTTAAAATCATTTTACTGGAATACGCAGAAGAATATGAAGTATCAGATAAGACAGAGAATGGGGAATTAATTTGTACAGCAAACCAGTCATCAGTATAATTTTTAGTTTAAGAAATTCAAAGAATAATTTTAAGTCTTAAAGAAATTTCAGAATTCAATTAATGTTTTATGAAAGTTGCACATTTATGCGTTGTTAAGAGAAGAAGAAAAAATAATCACATAAATCATGTTCTGTTTTTCACTGTTGATGCTCTTCATACAGACGTGTTTCTTCCTTGACAGGTAATTTGCTACACCATAATTTTCAGCGTTACATTTTTTACTTTGACTTCACATCAGACAGCATGATATACATGGTGTCCCAGGTTTTTTCGGTCAAACAGTGGCAGCGTGTTCTCTCGTTAAAAATAAGGAGAAAAAGTTAAACGAACATACAGCTGTGAATGTTTTATGAAACAGTTGTAATAAAAATTTGAAATAGGTAGTAACAGACTGGTTTTTCAGCGTGAGAATAAGTTGACGATATTTAATTAACCTAAGTAATCACATGTTAACTACTTGAATTTGTTGAAGATGATAAACAATATTTGCACTAAGGGTTATTATACAGGGTGTCCGCGGGAAAGGTGTACAGCTGGATATCTCCTAAAGTATTGTGGCTAAAAATCTGAAAAAATTAGGGAACGCATGGTTCGAGGGGGCCAATTTATTAGCCCGAACGAATTTTTTTTATTATTATTATTTTAAAAGATACGATGGTCAAGTTCGGTTTTTCAAATGGAACTATTTTTTCTGAAGACCTGAGTTGATAGTGCGTTAAAAGACAAAATCAATAAGCTATAATGTATACACTTTATTTCCACTGGTTTTTTTACTATTGCGCTTGCAAATTTACTGATTTTCACTGGGAAAAACGCCTCTGGAACAGCAAGGACCGGGGTCGGTCTTACTGGCGCTACGGGTGGCACTGCCTGTTGAAATAGATACTTACCTGCCAAAGGTCTACGCCAGGAAAGGCTGGACAATTCTTTTCCGTCAAAAATGCTACTTAGGTAGGTACATCTGCGGTATCGAGAAGCGCACCGTTACTTTTATTTCGCACTTGCTTCTACGCTTGGATGACCGGTTCTTTTGGGAAGGATGCTCGTTCGATTGATTAGGTTAGATGGTGTGAAAGTTGCTAGACTAAATATCAACCATAGGGAGCAGATTGTATCAGAACCAATCGGATTTGCATCCCTCACAAACGATTGCTCTCTCGAAGAGGCCCTCTTCACAGCAATACTACCTCCCCAATGCCCACCTTCTCTCGCACGGAATACCTCAACGCATGCTTTCATTTTGATATCGAAGCTCGAATTTATACTCGGGAGGACCACGCGTGGACAGCGAGCTACCCCTTTTCTTCCTGTGTCTCCCCACGAGGAGTATTGAAGGTGGATTGTAGGAGCGTAGATATCCGGATGCCAGTTATTGAATTCAGGAGAGGATAGAAACACTTTATTACAAACACACATGTACTATAATTAAAGTAAATCGTATTCCTCTCGGGCAGGAGTCGCCCGACGCTCGTCGAAGAGATGCGGCCTGGTACCCCGTGGCAAGGGCTACCCTTCGCAGGGCCTCACTCGATTTTTATGGCTTTTTCCGGAAAAAGGTACGAATCCTGGGTCGAGCGTAACGAATTAGGGTCGAACCTCGGCAGTCGAGGGTGTCACATCCTTTACAGCGTATCAAGAAATTCTTTCCTTCATCGTATCGAAAGGGAAATGACGCCAATGGATTCCTTATGTTTTTCTGATGAAAATCATACTAAATATCATGCAAATCGGACTACTTTGACACAAGCTATTTGTATTCCTTATATAAAAGTTGTCCGATTTACACGACATTTGGCATGATTTTCATCGGAAAACCTCAAGGAATCCATCGGCGACACTTCCATATCCATACGATAAAGTATAAGGAATTATTTTATTTCTTAAACAGATACAGAGTAATTCTGGAGCAACGCCCGTCAAGGAGATGCGGCCCCTGGTACCCCGTGGCGGGGACAGTCCTTCGCAGGGCCTCACTCGATTTTTATGGCTTTTTCCGGAAAAAGGTACGAATCCTGGGTCGAGCGTAGCGAATTAGGGTCGAACCCCGGCAGTCGAGGGTGTCACATCCCTTACAGCGTATTAAAAAATTATTTTCTTCGTCGTATCAAAAGGAAAGTGCCGCCGATGGATTCCTTATGTTTTTCTGATGAAAATCATACCAAATATCTTGTAAATCGGACAACTTTTTTATAGAGAACACAAATAGGTTGTCTAAAAGTAGTCCGATCTGCACGATATTTGGCATGATTTTCATCGGAAAACCCCAAGGAATTCATCGGCGACACTTCCATATCCATACGATAAAGAATAAAGAATTATTTTATTTTATAAAAAGATACAGGGTAATTCTCTAGCTACGCCTGTCATCCCGTGGCGAGGACAACACCCCGCAGTGCCCATCGAATTTTATGGCTTTCGGTCCTCGAAGGGTTTGGAATATCATTAACACGAGAGATTTTTATGACTTTTTCCGGAAAAAGGTACGAATCCTGGGTCGAGCGTAGCGAATTAGGGTCGAACCCCGGCAGTCGAGGGTGAAATATTCATTACAGCGTATTAAAAAATTATTTTCTTCGTCGTATCGAAAGGAAAGTGTCGCCGATGGATTCCTTATGTTTTTCCGATGAAAATCATACCAAATATCATGCAGATCGGACTACTTTGACACAACCTATTTGTATTCTCTATGTAAAAGTTGTCCGATTTACAAGATATTTGGTATGATTTTCATCAGAAAAACATAAGGAATCCTTCGGTGCCACTTTCCTTTCGATATGATGAAGAAAATAATTTTTTAATACGCTGTAATGAATATTTTACGGTCGACTGCGGGGGCTCAACCCCAATTCGTTACGTTGGGCCCGGGATTCGTACCTTTTTCCGGAAAAAGCCATAAAAATCTCACTTGTTAATGATATTCCAAACCCTTCGAGGGTCGAAAGTCATAAAATTCGATGGGCACTGCGGGGTGACGGGCGTATCTGGAGAATTACCCTGTATCTTTTTATAAAATAAAATAATTCCTTATACTTTATCGTATGGATATGGAAGTGTCGCCGATGGATTCCTTGGGGTTTTCCGATGAAAATCATACCAAATGTCGTGCAAATCGGACAACTTTTACATAAGGAATACAAGTAGCTTGTGTCAAAGTAGTCCGATTTGCATGATATTTGGCATGATTTTCATCAGAAAAACATAAGGAATCCATTGGCGTCATTCCCCTTTCGATACGATGAAGAAAAGAATTTCTTAATACGGTGTAATGGATATTACACCCTCGACTGCCGAGGTTCGACCCTAATTCGTTACGCTCGACCCAGGATTCGTACCTTTTTCCGGAAAAAGCCATAAAAATCGAGTGAGGCCCTGCGAAGGACTGTCCCCGCCACGGGGTACCAGGGGCCCCATCTCCTTGACGGACGATGCTCCAGAATCACCCTGCATCATTTATGTAGTGTGTGACACGACTACCCTCCGCGTAATCGGTCCGCGCGAAGCGGGGCGCAAGTTCGATCATATTCGGTACTTCTGCCGGAGAAGAATACGATTTACTTTAGTTATAAGACATGTGTGTTTTTTAATGAAATGTTTCTATCCTCTCCTGAATTCAATAACTGGCATCCAGACATCTACGCTCCTACAATCCACCGTCAATACTCCTCGTGGGGAGACACAGGAAGAAAAGGGGTTGCCCGCTGTCCACGCGTGGTCCTCTCGAGTATAAATTCGAGCTTCGATATCAAAATGAAAGCATGCGTTGAGGTATTCCGTGCGAGAGAAGGTGGGCATTGGGGAGGTAGTATTGCTGTGAAGAGGGCCTCTTCGAGAGAGCAATCGTTTGTGAGGGATGCAAATCCGATTGGTTCTGATACAATCTGCTCCCCATGGTTGATATTTAGTCTAGCAACTTTCACACCTTCTAACCTAATCAATCGAACGTGCATCCCTCCCAAAAAAACCCGTCATCCGAGCGTAGAAGCAAGTGCGAAATAAAAGTAACGGTGCGCTTCTCGATACTGAAGATGTACCTACCTAAGTGTCATTTTTGACGGAAAAGAATTGTCCAGCCTTTCCTGGCGTAGACCTTTGGCAGGTAAGTATCTATTTCAACAGGCAGTGCCACCCGTAGCGCCAGTAAGACCGACCCCGGTCCTTGCTGTTCCAGAGGCGTTTTTCCCAGTGAAAATCAGTAAATTTGCAAGCGCAATAGTAAAAAAACCAGTGGAAATAAAGTGTATACATTATAGCTTATTGATTTTGTCTTTTAACGCACTATCAACTCAGGTCTTCAGAAAAAATAGTTCCATTTGAAAAACCGAACTTGACCATCGTATCTTTTAAAATAATAATAATAAAAAAAATTCGTTCTGGCTAATAAATTGGCCCCCTTGAACCATGCGTTCCCTAATTTTTTCAGATTTTTAGCCACAATACTTTAGGAGATATCCAGCTGTACACCTTTCCCGCGGACACCCTGTATAGTAAGTTGTATATACAACTTTGGTATTGAGATGCTGTGAATAGGTAATTATTATTTAGATGTATTGACAGGAACGGCCGACATCTTGAAATGGAATAATAATAGCAAGTATTAAATACAGTTGGCGTAAACAGATTAGATAACATCGTCAATTTATTTTCATGCTATATTGTATCACATGAAAAACAAATCCGTTATTATTTCTAATTTTTATTATAACTTTGCAATAAGTCATTTCTGACTCTATATTTATATACGTTTTTTGTTTATTATTTTTAATTGTAGAACAGACAGCCACAGTTTGATGGGGAAAATCTGGGACACCCTGTATACAAGGAAATGAATTGTGGTATAAACTTTCAGCAAAAATAGGCTCTTCTCCCCAAAGGATGACATTTTATTACGTGCCTACTGAATATTAAAAATCGGTTGGAGAACAGTCAAGGAAGCGAAAGGCAAGAATTTTAGAATATGACATTATATGATTATATAGATTATAGAATATGGAATAAAGCAGTAATGAAGAAATGCAATATAATAGAAAAGGAGATCAATGTCTCTGAAAAAGTACCTAAATCAAAATTATGAAAGGAATCTTATTATACGAGGCATTATTAACGAGTAAATTGAATTTATACACATCCCTCTGTGCTCATTGATCCCTCGAAGGATAATCCCTATTATTAAGAAAAATATGTCTTCGTAAAAATAACCTGTATACTAATAGAACTTTTTTTCTTAACTGGCAAAAGTAATTCTGATTATAATAATTTAATGTGAAATTCATAGTGTACCTACCCATTTACATAGAATAATGGATTTAAAGCGGGAGCGTGCAATGCTAACTATGGGAACACAATATGATATATGTAATTAAAAAAATTGGAAAGTGGCGAGAGTTCTGGAAAAAAGTAAAAGTATGTGCACGTAACAGCCTACGATTACGGATATTAAAAATGTCTTTATTGAAAAATTTCAATGCACCCATGATATTAAAATATTTCTGTTATTTTGTTTGAGTGTCTTATTATCAACAAAAGTACCTACTAAAGATTATCTATTTATTACTCCTTAAATAAACAGTCATCTCTCCCTATTGTATCGACTAATGAAGAGTCTACTCTACTTGTCTGCGATATAATAAAACTTCTTTCGATAACTTCTATCAGTTCCCTTTGAGCTTTGGTCCGTGTAACGTATTATTAAGAATATTATGATGGATTCCTGGAGAAGCCTGCAAAGTGATGCTCTTTTGAAGTAATAAGAAACTTGGATTAATACTTGAAGTATTAAAACGTATAATGTTCACTATTTATAACAAATCTGCACACCCAGTAATATTTACTTATTGTTATTAAGTAGTACTTATATACTATATAATAACATGTGTATTCTACCCAAAGAATGTCAATTATTGGAGCACTTATATATAAATTTAGCAATTCCATGAGTTTTAAATATTATATTATTTATTAAAAAAATACATTTTTAATAAGTTCGAAAATTTTAACGTTACGTTCAATACTGGTGTACTATATCGTCAAGTTTTTAATTAGATAATCAAACTACGGATACTGGCAAAAGTATCATTAATTTAATGTGTGCACATCTTTAGTTATGAGGACCGAATATTATGAATAAACTGTAAAAATGTGTAGCGTACCTACTTTGTAATCATATCATCATCAATTTTAACGAATTATAGAGAACAGATGGGCGTATATCACGAATTTTGAAAATTGTTATTCTTCTCTTTCTAATCAACAACTTTGTATGTTCCATATTGCTAAAAAAAAATATTAAAGTTCTTGTTGTAGGTATTTGTTTAAACGAAGGAAATAAAATATTATAAATCCAGTAAACAACCACCCATGAAAATTTCCTCATAAAATTACATTCTTTTATTTTCAGTATGATCGTGTGCCATGGTAAACATTCTAGGTATTAAAGGACTGCAAATACCTGGACATTTTGAAAAAGTCGATTTTCCTTAAATTATGAAGTCTGTAAAATATGTTCCCGAAGTATACATATTTTTAGTGTCCAATGACACAGGACCGCTCCAAAAGTCAAGAGTCATTAGTTCTGACAGAAATGTAAGGCTATTATGTCCTGTGAATAGTTCCCACTTTCGGTGCTATTAAACGTACACTTCTCTAGGATGTTTTTGACCAGGAATCGGTGACCAACTTAAAATAGAGTATAATTGTCCTACGCCAGAAGTCCGACGATATCCTACATCTCCTACTTGATTTATAATCGCAATTTTCTCAAAGCCGTATTTTTCAAGCCAGTGAACACGATATCTCGAGAAATATTTGACCCATTTATTCGAAATTTTCTGTGAAATTAACCGGAGTTAGCTACGTTCGAGTTCTTTTTACCAACTGTCTTCTCTTATTTTAATCGGGAAACCGATTACAAGATATGTAAAATTTGTTATGTAAGATTTTGAACATTGACGTGTTGTTTTAGGGAGAAAAATTCAACTTCTTCGTGCTTAACTGTAAAAATTTGTTTGTTCCAGTTTCACTTCAATGATTTAACCAACAAGGTGTCAGTGTTATGGATAAAGTAATTTCGCATACATTTTTATATAGTAGTAGCATAAGTCAAAGTTAGCTGCCACATAGAATGTTTGCCAATGAATGACTGGCAGCTAGAAAGTCTTTCTAATTATCCATGTCGAAATGTTTATGAAAAGTGTTTTCTTCATATTTCTAAAATTGACACTCTGAACTCTCGCAGTCATTACAAACGTAGTTTCCAAAGTAAAGAGTTGTGAATTTTTTTATAACTCTCCAGTGTCTTATCAGTCAGTGAAATGTAACATATAATTCTAAAATATTTTGTACAATACCTTGCATCTTACTCATCGCCCATGAAAAATAGGGAACTGTTATTAAAGTACCACGTCTTAGTTTGAGTTTCAAAATGAGGGTAGGTTGACAGTATTTTTCACCAGAGAACTAAGACTTTCCTAAGATGGACTATTCCATCTTCTCCACACTCACATGTCATCATCGTACTTCAAAGACTACTGATTTGATGGATAGTCATTTCTTTGAACATCGTTTTTAATTTTCTCCAAGCTTTAAGCCTCTGTTACTGCGTCGTTTTTATTCTGGGCCATAATAATTAAAAACTGTGGGAATCGGAACAGAAAGGGTATCAAGGGTTGCACAACTCAGTGGATAGGAAAAAGAATGATGAATATAATTAGAAAAAAACAAATAGAATATTACAGTCCGCTATCGCACGTGTTCTCGTCACTCTCTCGTTACGACGACGACTGATTCCCGCGAGCCGCGCTACCTGATGGGCCTCTCCTAACGTATGCGTACATAAACATTATAGGTCAGACAATACACACACACACACACACATACAGTTCGACTCTAGCCGGATTCCGCGTCACTACAAAACAGTTCTTCGTTAAATGCAAAATCCGTAAGATAGAGAAATGTAACATTGCTTCTTCAAAATCTGTTTAAGGAATGGTCTGAGAAAATTTTAAGCAAATCATTTTGAACCTTGTTACAAAAAATTTGAAGATACGAAAAAAAAATTATGTCAAACATATGCTTTGTAGATATCGCTATCGAGGCATCTTGTTACTGGGTCAAAAATATTTTCTTTAAACTTGTGAGGGTGATTTAAAGAAATCTGTTCAACCAATCGCCTTGCCCTTGCACATGCAACTAGATAATTCCAAATTATTCTCGATGAACCTCTAGAATTATACATAAAATTATTTTTAATAATTCAATGTTGCATAAATAGATCAAATCATCTCCTCAAAAATCGTACTTTTTCTCCTAAGCTCTACAATTTCGTAAATTCTCGACTTTTTTTATTGCTTTTTAGATTCATCGATGATATAATTTTGATAAATAATAAGAATATTTCGTGTATTCTAGATAGGAATTGAAGGCACTAGAACCCCCATTGTTTTGCAACTTCGATGACGAGGCTGTAATAATTATGCAATGCATATTTTTCACTTACAATTTTTTTTTCGTATCTTCAAATTTTAAATATAAAACCATAAAAAGGTTTAAAATGATATGCTTCATAATTTCTCCAAAAAAAGTTCCCAAAGATCGGTCTGTTTTAGCGTTGCGTAAAGTATAATCCCCCTTAACTAATTACTCATCTCACTTTTCAGGGAATATCGTTAAAAATTCTTGACATGGATGCTTTTATTAATACGGACTAAAATGATTTATTGGATATTTACACATACACATAGTGATTAAGACTTTTGAATGAAATACATACGGGATACGTGAAATCTAGACTTTGGGTTTCAAAGTACATGTAGGAACAGTGAGTTAAGTCTGTTTGGTTTTTAACATGAATTACTGTATTAAAACTTTGAAATACCTGTACCGTGAAAACAGATTACTAATACAAAATATTTATGGTACACTAATATTTATTTGACATTCATCTTTTGCGTCTAAAAATTTCAATAAATTCAAGTAAATTAAGTTAAATTTTTATTAATAAATAGGAACACGTGAGCTCCTACTTTGAACATACAGAGAGTTTTTTTAGCTGAAAAAACAATTTTAAAGAACAATAGGGTTGGACTAAAATTTTCTTCCCAAAACCAGTTTTACCGGGCGATTAAATACCGTTAAACTACTTTTACAAAGTAGTAAAAGTAACAGATAATTCCATTGTAACATGGACAAAGATAAATTCAGCTCTACTACATCAGAACGTGATCTCTAATTTAGAAAAATATAATTAAATAAGATAACTTAACATTTGAAATGTTAATAATTAATAATTGTCTGTCATTTACATTTTACATTTACAAAACGATTTATAGTATAATAACAAGTACAAATTTTTGCATCAGATACGTCACATAGCTTTTTTAGTTAGATTTACTTACTCATTGGAAGAATCTTATCTTTGCAATTTTGGAGCTCGGATATTTTTCCATCCAGAAGATAAATTATAAGCCATAAGAGCTCCTTACCTATAACATAAAGAAATAAGTGTTAACATTTCATAGCACAATTTATAAGTTATTGCATGTTAGAAGGAAACAAAGTTATTCTATATTTCCAATTAGTTGTAAATTCATAAGGACATGTATAACATGTAGAAGATCATGAATAATTAAGTTTATATATATTACCTAAACCCCCTATGTATACTTATACATATATTTAGTGTATCTATGTCATGAGACACAGAAGTTGATAAATAATTTAACTGAATTTGGCGATACAAAGAATGAGAGCGTCCAACATCGCTATAAAAAGAATTAATCGATAGTTTTTCTATAGATTTATAAAATAGCATTCGGAGTTCAATTTAGAAGTTTCATTCGGGGTAGAAATTTCCGGCCACTCGCCAAACTGTGGTTTAAAAGTGGCAAAAGAAATTTAATTTCTTCTCCTTTAAATGTACACGCTTATACGGATCAACTACGGAGACAAATATGTCACAGTTTTCTCATAGTTTCGGTAGTTAAATTATTCCAAACTCACACAGTGGTATAGCACATCCGTCATTTGAATAGAAACGTCGGAATGTGAGGATACGTGTCGCACGCATATAACGTTTCACCTCGTATTCTACTTTTCTGTGAAATGCGAAACGGAAAATACATTCAAAGCGGTTAAAATTCGTTCGAATTATCTGAATAATTTAAACGTTAAATGCATTAAACGGTGTTTAAACGAATAATCGTTAGTTAACATATTAAATAGCCGACGATAAATATTTCCGTTTTTGTAAAGTAACACTTTTTTCTAAACTATTAACATTTACTACCAAAGTATTTGTAATGCTGACGTGTTCAGAAAGAGAATTCTACATATTTTCCTCCATTTTCTTTGATTTTATTACACACCTATCTTTCGTTGCAAAGGTATTAGAAAATATCATTTGGATCCTACACGTTCGTGTCCATAGTGTTGCATTGAAAAACAATGTGAGAATTATTGCTATAAGGAAGCGCAATTCTGATAGCGTCATGTAATCCAATAGATATATTATTTTAGGAATTCTTTATTTATTTATTTGGGCTTTATAAATTAACAGAGGAAAAGAAAAATTCGGGACAAAAGAGTGACCCTAGAAATCGTCTGTTTTTGGTCCCACGATGAGACATCAATCATACGAAATTTTCAAATTGAGGTGACGATTGGTTTCTGTGATATGGAAGGTGAAAGAAGTGAAAATTCATACTAATTTAAATTAATACTGTAATACTGTACAACTTTCGTATTTTTTTCATGCTTTTTTTTGCTGTTCAAAGCTATCCGTTCAATATGCTTTCAAAAGTTTGCTGTTTTCAGGATATAGCATTGAATTAAGAGAAAGCGCGGTGCATACATAAAGCAATTAATGCTTAGCGGTAATGTCTTCGTACTATAATATATGGCAGGCGCTAAATAGATAAAGGGTATGAAATTTGATATAATGGTTACCAACTACAAATAGTGATAATCGTGAGTTCATTTATCACGATAGATATACAATTTCACAGTCGTAGAACACCACTAGAAATCACAGAAACAGAGGGGAAGAGATTTATGAAAGTTTAATGCACCCAAGAGTAAAAGAAGCACGGGAATAAAATTCTTAATTAAAAAGAAAAGTAGATTGCTGCAGGGGCAAGCAGCGTATTGTATTAATCCTTAATTGCTGCTGCTACCAACCACTGAATTTATTTAATTTATGTACATATATTTAATACTGTTCTATGTACCAAAACTAACAAGACATTAAAGTGTTCTGTAGACATTCACAGTTAGCGCGAATTTCTACAGTTTGCTTTACACGAGTGGGTTTCTCACATTACATCAATTTTAACATTTTGTATTGTTAAATTTTCCAAAAAATGCAGAAAAATCTCATATGAAACTTGCATATGGGGTATAAACTATAACTAATATCTCGGCAAGTGCATAGCTAAGTAACAAAATCAATCGGCAACAGTGCAAGATATTTCGTTAAAAACAAAGGATAATAATATTCTCATTTGAACGTCAGTTGGAAGTCTGTTCTTGAATGCGAAGTTGATTATTGTTTATGAAAGCGTATACATTTTTTTGAAAGGTGAGTTAGAATTAAATTTTTTAGTTATGGTAAGTTAAAAAATATTGCTTTTGCATGATTTATATATAATTATTATTTTTCTGTCGAAATACGTATTAACCCAATATGGAACACCTTGAATGTACGTAATAGGGAACATGTATTATATTAGGTGCATGTTACTTGTTAATATTATATTCTACTATATTATATGTATTATTGTACTACAATATATTACATAGTTTTTTGTTTTCGTAAAGTCAACGAGAGAACGAGAAATTTTAATGATAAAGCTATCTATGTAGTAGTGTACGAAAAAATCGCTTCCAAAAGATAGACAAGAAGTGTTGAGTGCACGTAAACATGATGAAGTTTGTAATTCGACTTCCCCATAATACAATTTTATTTAAAAAAAATGATTTCGAATTATTTTTACTCGAGGACTTAATTCATTCAGAATTTTACTGTATGTACTGATAAATTTTGCTAGTTTTAAATCAGAGCGCGTGTACCAAGCTACTATTCCAAGTCGATTGATTTGAAAACGAAAACCCATATCAAGATATTTTATTTTACATTATCGAGTAGATAGTTGCCAGATATAAATGTTTCGAATGTAATATCATAATGTTGTAATAAAATAATTTTACTTTCATTTTTTACTTTTATTATTACACACCTATATTTACATGAAAATAGAATATCATTAGGCTTTCCTAATATTTGAGGCATATAACCGTATACCTTCTATAGGATATAATATGAGATAGAATTTCATGCTGTATCTGTACTCTCGTTTTGAAACGTTCTGTATACCTATACGCATGTAAATGTAAGTACTACCTAACGCACTTATCCGAACTGGACAGCCTTGTCAGCAAAGTATCGTTTCCACAAATACCAACGTATTCGTATGTCTACAGCCTTCGAGTGATACCTTCTACGAATTAGTCCGTGTTCAATAATTTTTTGAAATTGAAAATTCAATGTACTGATTCACTTATATTCGTAACAGAAATTTACTGCAAATTTTTATGCGTTGGAAGCGATAATATTAACTTTTGCTTTTAACATATAGGAAACAAAATTTATACAGGGACCTAACACATGATGAAAGGTTTCACAGGAACACAATATTTAAAATAGTTACAAACTGTGCAGTTTACCCTTAAACTCCAAATTAATTTCTCGTCGATCGATCAGGCATTTCTCGCTCAATATTGTACTTATTAATTGTGTAATTTCAGGATAGAAAAAAATATAGTATTTGTGTTACCAAAATTTCACATTTACATGGTTTAATAATATCAATAGGTGAGTTTAATTTAAACCTTTGCGCCTGGCAGGCATATTTGGAATGGGGTAACACGGGTCTGCAATTCAAATTTATTCGAACAATAATGTAAATGGGAGGTATATATACCTTCATTGAACAAAGGAACCCTATTCGAAATCGACCGAACTTTTTTTTTAAATTTTACACATTAATAGGTCCACAAGTGAGAGGTCTATTCTACGTGTTAATTTTAAAATGACGGGGGATAAAGTGGGAGTGTTACGAAATACATCGGTGGTCATAACTGTGTAACAAAAAAGGTATCCAAGCGTAACACGTATCAAAAATCACAAAAAGTCTAACTTTCAAACAATAAAGTACCTATAATTTTAAACACTTTAATTTTTTTATATAAGGTTCACATGTTTTTCGAGTTTTCGTAGGTCGAAAATTTTTAGAAAAAATGTAATTTCCCAAAAAAGTATTTTCTGATTTTGACAAAAAACTCTGTAGAGGTATGTAATTTATTCTATGCACTGTGACATGGTAAATGCTAAACTTTTGGGAGATTTCTCATTTTTGAGTTATGCCGCATGAATGGGCGACAGTTTGAGTGACAATCGCCGATTTCGACGAAGTTTATGTAAAACTGTAGTTCTCACAAAAATATTGTACACACGGTCTTTTCTTCTCTCCATTTATACCCCATTTTAAAAACCGAGAGGTACCACAAATTATTTATAATATTTTTATTTCCTCCGAAACAATTTTCTGGAACAAAACAGCAAGCTTTGCTTACAAACTATACATCGACGCAACTGAAATAAAACTTTTCAATTGTTCAAGATGCATATTTACGCTGGTGCAATTTGGATGAATGATCCTGAATGGGCAACCGCATTGAACGAAAGTAGAAACTCTGCCAACTTCTTTCAATGTTCAATTTGGTCGATCACTATGATTGAAGGGTAATTTGCACTAGGTATTTAGTTTTCTTTCAATTTTGTTGAATCAACCGCATTGTTCAAGCAAAGTAAATTCGCCTTTAGAATTCGCCCTGAAAAGACCTTGCATGGTACGTCGATAAAGTTAAACTCTGTCCATGTATAGTTCGAACGGTTGTCGGAATAAGTAATGAATATGTGAATATGTAATGGTAGAATTAGTAATCATGAATACACCTTAATTATATTTCAAAAAGTGACTCACTCGATACACAACGGCGAATATAGTAAGAGACCCACCTACGCGTCGCGAACGTAGTCTCGTTATTAAAATAAGGCTGCGACTGTTATCTCAACTGCTGTGCATGTTAACAACTAATAGCTTTATGTATTTCGTTCGCGATTGGAAGCTTGTCTGACTGATTCAATCTGACATACATACATTTCAGACATTTCTTATAGTCGCATAATTAGCTAAAAAAATTCACGTAATTTTTCATTAACTTTCTACCGTTTTGTTACTAATAAACCGGAGCTACTTTTTGAAACCCACTTGTACCAACTGTTGCGTAAAAAATTTTGAAAAAATTTTACAAATTACAATATTAGAAGCTAACAATCTACAGAGCTGTTGTTCAGATATAATATTTTGAGGAAAAAACTAGTTTGTAAGTCGACTTTGAAAAAGGGGTATTTATTTTGCCTATGGAAGGTAGGCTATTTCGGTAATTGAGAAAACAAAGATATTCCACAAATATCCACGATATTCTACGTACCTGTTAGAAAAGGTACACAGTTAATGGGTGCGTCACAACCAGAGTGTCTACGAAGGGTTAAATCAGATGAAAAGGAATATCTTTAGTGACAATGTAATAAAATAAAAAGATTTTATTTTATTGTTAGATAGAATCCAACTCAATTCTTATTGTTTACTTGCAAAATAACGCAAGTAAAATTAATGAAGATACACCGCAGAAATTCCACCACATAGTGAATCAATCATAATGAAGTAATCCATGTACGTAAACTACTGTAAACAGTCTTCTAACGTAAGAATTTTGGAACGTTCTGAATTTGTGTACCATATTGCTGACGCATTTACTATAAGCTAAAACAGAGCTTTGAGCAATACTGTATTTTCAGTAGCGTAATAATAAATTAGCTCTATTACCCTTGTTACTCTTGCGACTATGCTACATCATTTTCTCCAGACACGAATTATACACTGTCATATCTCATCCCGCAAATTGCTGCAGGATGTCACAGAGCTCTGGTATCCACTGCGACAAAATCCACGAGGATTTAGGATCAAATTTTTCAGCTTCGGCTTATAACTGTCAAACACAGTTAACGCAAAGAGAATATATCCGCAAACCCGCAATTTAAAAGCCGGTAGCCGCTTGATTGAAAATCCAACAGAACAAAGTGCTTGTCGAAATGCGAAATTTTCATGTGGCGATAGTCACGTGAACGAAACCAACGACGTGTAACAACGGAACGTGCACATTGCGAGAAACGTTTCATTCTCCCTCGCATTTTTTTTGTTTTCAGAAATAGATTTTGTGGCAACTTCGTGCGACGTTTATGCTGCAGTTTAACAAAATAATTTCTCAATGGGATCCATTAATTGCAAAAAATATAGATTTGAGGAAGCTACTAAATAATCTGATAAAATAAATTTCTAAAACCAGTCTTTTAATTGTGTGACAGACACTTTCAATGGTTACGGGAAAGTCAGCTTATCGTCGTTAAACTGAATTGAAAGTTTCTGTATAGAATCTGTTCTGTACGCTATTCTCGCGCGACCATAAAAGTAATCTACTTCATTAAAACGGAACACCGGATGTAACGTTTAGGAACACTTTCTGAATATAATTTTCATCGAAGAAACGAGCACTTTACTTGAGTGCACTTACGACCACTTACTTACAATTTGTAGAATTTTCAGCGAGAAAAATATCTCAAGATACTGAATGCAATACTACGTAATTTTCATATCTTCAAAGGAAGTTAAGCAAGTATGACATTTCTGGCACAAGTATTGTGCTTCACTTCAAATATACCTAACAGGAATGAATTTTAAATTTTTTTTTCATTTTGTCAGATTTCTGAAACTATTTTATATTTATCATCATACTTTCTACGAAATAGAATAAATATAAAATGTAATTTTTCAAGATTATTTTGACCTTTCTAGTTCTACAATTCCCATTCTTTATTAGCACATTATGCTTACAATTCTTTGTACTATATTTGATACAAATATTTTTACAACTTCGTGTTGATGTTAATATTGTTCACAATTTTCATATTAAACTGTGTATAACCTATGCAAATGGAACGAAATATTTCACTGAAATTGTGTAATTACCATAAGGTAGGTATTACGAAATTACTGTTTCAGATTTCTATTCTAAATAGTAGCATAGGTACGTATTCATTTAAAAGTATGATTTCAGTTATATTACATTACACACATTAAACTTTACCGAACTGTATTTATCGCATACAACAAACTTAAATAGGTGCTTGTGCGAACAAACTTAATTTTTCTTCGACTTTTTTCTATTACTATATATAGACACGTTCTTTATGTGTATATTTTATAAAAAAAAATAGTCATAATCATTTTGATTACTAGTTCCATGTTTTAAATGTATATGGGGAAATAAAAAAACATTATTTCTTGTAGTTACGTCAAAAGATTTACGCCTGCCTTGTACAGTAGAATGCGGATTTAAAGATACAGTTGTATGTCACCCGTACTCCCATGCTTGGTGCTCAGAAAAATTTCACCGGGTGAAACCTTGTGACACCTCTGTGTGCCTTCCTGTCCGAGCACCGACGACCTGGTTAGATCAATTTGCCAACGTTTTCCTCCCACAAACCGCCCGTTATTACATCGCAGATAAATTGACGGTGTGGGTCGCGATGAATAAACAGGAAATTAGAAAGGTATTCCCGTGGCTTGAGGCTTGAACTATTCCATTGGGTTCCATTGGAAAATTGCGCCTACAAATTCGCTCAATAGAGTGAGCGATAATTGATTTCAAACTTGCATGGGGACATACTGTTTGAAATATAGAATATGTACCTACATAAGAAATTCTATGTATTTCTGCGGAGTTCGAGCACATCAACTAAAAAGGAGTTGCAAAATATAATATTGCATTTAATACATGAATATTTGAATTGAAAATTTAATTTTTTAACTATATAAAGAAAAACGTATTACCTTCACCAAAATAAATGAAAAACAGATTTAAGAATTGCTCTTATTGTTGAAATGTACGATTATTATATTTACGTAAAACGTGAATAAAACAGATGGCATTATTTTCATTTTTCTTTGTATAACTATTGCTGCATAACATAATTTTTTTTACTTTTCAATTATACGTATATAGTACCTACTGTCACAAATAAGCAGCCATTAGTAAACAATAGTTAAGCGCAATATTTGAAAAATGATCCCAAATACGATCTCAATCGCACTATTTTTTAAATTCTATAAAATTATTTAATATATAATTTCCTTAATTATAGCCCGAATTCTGTCGAGTTTGGCATCATTTTCATCGGAAAAACACAAGGAGTCGATTGCCGCCACTTTCGCGAATATTGGACGAGAACCGCGGAACTTGACATTTTTCATTTCTAAATTCTTAATGGCTAGTGCTATATTGTCTACCTGGCTCCCTATTCTCGAGCGTCGAAGCGTAGAAAATTCAGTGACGCGTGAAATCGGAGGTGTGAAATTTGCCTACCACCCCGAATAAAATTAAACTTGGAACTTGGAATTGTCAACTTTACCGGGCACAACTGTATACACAGATGGCGCACTCAGGGGCGGTGGCAAGGGGCCCTGGCACCCCCAAAGAAATAGAAACGAGGAGATTAATGTAACCGCGACTGATGTAATTCAGGACCTTTGTTAAAGGAAAAGAACTGGAATTTATTCTTTAAATAAATTTTATAATCACCTAATGAACTTTATTGAACTTACATTAAAAATATTTTTATCCCTTCGCCTCGGCTCCCCCCAAGATTAAATCCTGAGTGAGATACTGCAGATGAACTATATTCACGTGGAGTACATTTATACAGGTACCTACTATGTAATAAGAGAAATTCACAATTCCTTATAGCCACTTATTTCAAAGTTATAAAGAACTGTTCACGTATGTACTTATGCAAATACAAATTCAAACGTGCAAAGGCTACGACAAAATTTTACGTAGCCCAGGAATCTACGATTCGTCGAAAGAAAAACTTACCCGACCACCAACCGTACGCGTGATTTAAAGAGCTGACATTTCGTCGGTAATGGGGCATAAGAACATTTTAAGTAGCGTGTACGAACCGTAAATTTTGTTAGATTTAAGGTTACCTGCTGGGCGAAGCTCTTGACGAAATGGGGCCTGGGCTCGTTCTAATTCCGCCTTAAATTTTATCTACGTTAAGTGCGCTCGAGAGCCGTCATTATAGCCCGAGAGAAAAAGAAATATCGGCCTTGTTCTCGAGCGTGTTCATTAGTATTCTGGCCGATGCATTTCTAGTGGTCGACTGAGAGACGAGTAAAATGGGTCCCCCAATCATAATTTCATTCCAGATGCAAATACCCGGGCTGTTCTTAAAAGCTCGCCACAACGAAAAAAGAAGAAGCATATAGCACTCTGGAAATTAAAGCACCGGAGTGTGCAACCTTTTACCCGTCGCACTGTGGAGTATTTGGCCCTAAAAGCTGGCCAAAATTCGATTTCAAAAATTTTGTCCAAACTGAAATTTTTTTTTTTCCTGATATAGTTGAATGTATGAAGAACAATGTAGCAATATTGTTTTTTTCATTTATTCACTCGTAAAGAGTTATTATTTGTTAGAAGTGAAGAGTTTTCCTAGTACACGTTTCTCTCTTGATCAGTCTCTGAAACACCGTTCGCTAAACAGTCATTTTTGTATGTCGTAAACAAATTATGTCAATTTTTTTCTTACAGAAGCCGTTCATGTACGTATGTACTATACTTTCAGATGATATTTACTTTCTTACTACCTATCGTTTTGTGATTATTGATGTTTGAAAATGACGAATAATTCAGTGAGGTATATTACAGTTTGAACATTTCATTAACGATTTTGTTATATTTAGGTGTGCGATCGAGTGCTTCTCTTGGTGTCATTAAATTGAGTAAAGGTTTCTCTTTACAATAGAAAAAAGATTGGCTGCCTATTCGTGCCATTTTGGTTTTCCCAGCATTTTCTTTGTCGCAACGCACTGAGCAATCAAATGGCATGTCGCGTTGCGTTCGCCTTGTCCACTGCTAACTGTACTTTTACACCAGTTTATTATTACTATACGCACTGGTCGTTGTTGATGGTTTACTGATCATTTGTAGTGTCAGAACGATAATACATTTTATAAATATTTTATGCATCTGCTTATGTACTAACACCCATAAACGTCTGCAAATCCCAGAACCTTACAGTAAGGCACGTAATGCCAATAAACGTATAAAACCAACAGATGTGACATAAAGTCAAACATTTTGGATACACATTATTACCTTTCTAACCTTAGCGGCAACGCGACTCATGGCTCCACGGGCTTCGGGATTTTTTATGACTTTATTGCTTATACCACCCGTCAACTGAACTTACCATGCACCGCGCTGCCTTATACCTTTACCCCTACTTAAAGTTAATTGCACCAAGCACGTTTTTTGCATATATATGATTTTACCTGTTTTCTACCAATCATAGCCATTAACAAAACACGCCTTCTTGACACACCTCCTCTTCTAATTCCAAATAAATAGACGTTTTCCCTCCACAAGAAGCAGTATTAGTAAGCACGCTAAAGATCACGCAGTTCGCAAGGTTTATAGTTCACAGGTTTAAGTTATATGTGTCATTATGGAATCTTCTGAAGCAGGTTTGTACTACACTTTTCAAAGTTTTGGAGCTCAATTCGTGTGTGTTCTTGAAGTAAATTATTACGCAAAGTGATAGAAGTGATTATGAGAAGTTACTATTGTGTTCAATTAAGTTTATACTAGTGGTATGTTTGTTTATTATTAGGGACATCTGGAATCAAATTAATGACAAGGAGACAATTGTATGAAATCATGCAACAACGCACGAACGATGATATCAATGGAAGATTTACATATTTAGAATCTTTTTTGCTGAACCTAGGTAATTACTCAGAAGAAGAAAGTAAAGCTGTGAAACGTACATTAACCTATTTAAAAACGGAGTTTAAACGCAGATGGTCATCTTCGAGAAGGACAGATAATATTTTTACAAAAAAATATGAAAATTGGCTTAATGGTTCAGTTGAGTTGCCTGCAGAAAGAAGAGGAAATGTAGGTCGGCCAACGAAAGGTTTTGAAGAATTGAGTGACAGAAGCAAGCGCCGAAGAACAGAATATTTAAGAGAAAATACTTGTGCCGATGAGTTATCTTATGCAGCTCACATGAACCACCGAGCTGAAGGAAATGTGAATGTTTCGACAATAATAAGAAGCATATCCAAAACGCCAACAAGAGCGGCTAAGTATCGCAAAGCATTTAAAGGCTCAAAAACAAGTGTCGCAATTGAGAGACACACATCGTCACAGGCGTTAGCCATGTTCGTCGAGGCAAATCTTACGAGAAAACAATACGAAGTCATTCAGGCTGCTAATAAAAAAATATATCCTTGCTACTCCATTTTAAAAAATACTAAGAAGGAGTGTTATCCGAAAGCAGAATCCATACGCATCACAGAGTGTTCTGCTGAAATTATTTTACAGGATCTGTTAGATCACACCTCTCAAAGATTGTGTCAATATTTGGACGAGGTACTGGATAAATTATCAGCACAAGAGAAATGTAATTTGGAACTATTATCCAAATGGGGTTGTGATGGTTCCCAACAAGCCCAGTTTAAGCAGAAATTTCATAACGAACTGGATGCATCTGACAAGAATATTTTTCAAAGTTCCTTTGTCCCTCTAAGATTGAGAACCAATATCAATGGAGTAAAACACATTGTATGGCAAAATCCAGTGCCCTCATCTCCAAGATATTGCAGACCGATCCGAATACGTTTTGTTCGTGAAACGAACGATATTACAAATGAGGAAATTGAATATGTAGAAAACCAGATAAAAACACTTAAGAAAACTGAAGTGCCGACATCCAGTGGGGTCCTCCATATTAAACATTTCATGTCACCAACTATGGTAGACGCTAAAGTTTGCAATGCTGCAACGAGTACCTCTTCTACCATGAGGTGTTACATATGTAGGGAAACGATCACAAAGTTTAATAATTTGAGCCTGGGAAAGGAAGAAAATCCTGAGAGTCTGAAATTTGGGCTGTCAATTCTTCATGCAAGAATCAGATTGTTTGAGTCACTTCTGCATTTATCGTATAAATTACCAATTTCAAAATGGCAGGCCAGAAGTGATGCGGATAAAGAAATTGTATCTGAAAGAAAAAAGGTAATACAACAATCTTTCAAGGAAGAAATGGGTCTCTTAGTGGATATACCAAAAGCAGGGTTTGGCAATACAAATGACGGCAACACGTCACGAAGATTTTTTGCCGATATAGAAACTTCTGCTCGAATTACTGGATTAGATATCGATCTGATCCACAACTTAAAAGTAATTATAGAAGCGATATCAAGTGGCTACACAATTGACATGGACAAGTTTTCAATGTATGCAATGGAGACAGCTAGGCTCTATGTAAAACTGTATGGCTGGCAGCCAATGTCACCGACAATGCATAAAATTTTGATACACGGAAAAACAATAATTTCACATGCGATGCTACCGATTGGCCAGTTGTCAGAGGAAGCTGCTGAAGCCAGGAATAAACACTTCCGTTTATACAGGCAGAATTTTGCAAGGAAATTTTCAAGAGAAGCCTGCAACAGAGATATATTAAACCGGTTATTATTAACTTCGGACCCATTAATAACTAGCTCCCGACCTAAAATACAAAAAAAAACCAAGCCATTTTCAGCTGAAGCGTTGCTGCTTTTAATTTCAGAGTAAGTCGAGACAGATGAGAGATTTTCGTAAAGGTTTATTTTTTGTTATGTTTTATTGTTAACTGTATTAAACGATCACACTATTTCCTCACATGACACCATTGTATTTCTTGACACATATGTAACTCAGAATACGAAAATCTGAATACAAGGAATGACACAATAAAATAAATCTTGTAAATAAATCAACTTATTTGTAAATTTTTTTACGTCCTGGGCATGTTTTTGTAAAATTCTATGAAATAATTATATTGCGTCACTTATAACTACATTTGGCTGCATTTAAACGAAACAAATAATTTTCCCCAGCTTTTAGGGCCAAATACTCCACGGCTAGCCGTGGACATCATCATCTGATTGATCTCGAATTATTTTATTGTGACACAAATATATTTTTTGAGACCAATAAAGTATTTCTGTTTTTCATTAAACAACAAAAAATAATTTTGGCCAATTTTCTGCAATTATTGACGCCATATTGGAGCTATCATTTTGAATTTTGATGTTTTGACATCAGATTCAAAATCAGCGACCCTAAAAACCCCTATATACCAAGTTTGAACAAATTCTAAAGCATCTAGAATTTTGGCCAGCTTTTCAGGCCAAATACTCCACTGTGCGTCGCCTATGTAATTGTTCGAAGGTTAAGTAAATCACGCGCCCGCGCGAATATAATAATTGCGGAACGGTGGGAGGGAGAAGATATTCTATGGAAGAAACGACAGACATTAATGACGCATTGATTGTTCAGATTCCACTATTTTCCAGTCGATTTTATCTCACGTGCCACCAGTCCGCGTATCTATAAAAATTAATGAAGCAGATTTCACTTCTGGCAGCTTCGAATTACTTTTATAATGCGTATCTTCCAAATTCTAAATCGTTCAGTAAAATCGCACACAATGCCTCTCTAGTATTCGAAATTTTCGACGAAACAGGGAATTGCATTTTTTTCTTATCTTTAGTTACCTCCTTACTTCTCTTTTCACTAACTGGGTATATTAATCGCAAACAAAAATCTCCCCTTACTTTAAACGATCGTGTCGCAAACTGAATCCTGTATAGTTTAAAATTAATCTTAATGGTAGAATACTCTGCGAAGTGAATAAAAACATTTTTACTTTATATCTCGATAACGATTAACCCTTTGACTACTATGGAATTGACTACTACAGATGTGTTTGAGAAAAGCTATCGGTTTGGAGTGCTTCGCAATCAAAGGGTTTTAACTTTGGAGTGATTTGCAGTCAATGGGTTAACATATGAAGTTGTGTGAAGTTCATGTTTATTTTAATGAGTGACACAGTTTGTGTGTGAATTTTTAAACAGCCTGTGTAATTTAATTATAGTATCAAATTAAGTAAATCCCTTTTTTTATAATCCTTTGCCATCTCTTTTATTTTGTTAAGAGTCACAATCGAAGTCCTATAAACAAAACTAGTTGTACATGAAAAACGTTTTGCTCGGAGTTATCAGTGTCACTGGTAACCAACGTGACACGAATGAAGGATGTGCTGTCGACCACTAGTGACCGACATAGCAGTGGACGTGTTAAAAATTGATAATGCTCAAACGAACCCGAAGCGCTGTTCCATCCTACAGTTTTGTTTTTATTTATATTAAAATGTCCTATGACGTCGAGCGATGCCCATTAAAATCCACGGAATAACTAAGCGACGCAATGGGCGTAGTCAATATTGTGTCTCGTATAAAGCTGCCCAGAAATTACAAATTCAATTTAGACCGAATATCGGTCATCTCTATTAGCATAAAATAATTACTTGCACGTGCAAACGAACGTTATTGCGCATGCTAATCGACCTAAAATGAAGAATCTACGCTTCAGCTGGTCATTTCGCGAGTGGACTTTGAATGAAAAGCTTTACACGTTTATGAAGCGAAACGAACGTTGAAACAACGTCATTTTAAATGCATAAATAAACTGTTTGACGTTATTGTACAATAAAGAGAAACAGATTGAAATTTCTTTGAACAAAACGCTTGCTATACCTGTTTATTTAATACTATTATTTAAATAATAATTGACGTTTATTATACATTAACCGTTTCGTAACCATGGACCAGATATTTCGCAACACAATATTGTTCGTACGAAGCCACGGACGAGTTATCCCGCGGTATAATATTGTTCGTAGTATGCCACGGGCGAGTTGCCACCACGACATAAGATCGTTCGTACAATACCAGAGACGAGATATCTCGCGTGTTTGTTCATTAGGGCGAGAGTTTTATTTCGACGTAAATTTTTGTGACATAAGAGAGGATATAATTTCAGGATTTCTACAAATATACAGTGGCGGAAGAAAGAAAGTTTACACCATTTAAAATCGCGTAACTTTTTTAGAATTGGCCCAAACGATTTAAGATTTTTTTTAGAAGCTGAAAGGATTAGTTTGCTAAGCGTCGTGTTTCGCCGTTTTGAAAATAAATTGCAATTGGTCGGAATAGCAAAAAAAAAGTACAGATTGCTTTTTAAATTTTTTTTGCCGAGCCTGTAATGAAAATTCGAAAATTCCGTTTATAAATTTAAATACGCTGAAAATTTCGTCAAAATCGGTTAACGTTGCTGTAAGTCAGGGTTGACTAACTGGTGGCTCACGAGCCACCGGGGGCCCTTTCGCCTTGCTGTCACGCTGAACGGCCCCCTCCATACCTATCAGACTCTGACGATCGCAGTCGGAAAGAGAAGGAAAGAAGTAGCGTAGCAGCAAGGTCGGAGGGCCCCCGGTGGCTCGCGAGCCACCAGTCAGTCAACCCTGCTGTAAGCTATAAACGCTTAAAGATCGCAGAATAAGGTCGAAAATCGCGAAATTCCATAAATCAGCGATTTTCATTACAGGCTCAGAAAAAAGTTAGAAAACGACCTTTACTATTTGTTTGCTGTTCCGACCAATTGCAATTTCTTTCAAAACGATGAAACACGACACTTAGCAAACCAATCCTCCAGCAAACCAGTTGTGCCAATTCTAAACAAGTTATGCGATTTTAAAAGGTGTAAATTTTATTTCGTCCGTCAGTGTATCAAAACAAAACAAAAATTTGTCTGCGGAAGAAACTTACTTTTTCTTTCAAACGATATAACTGTTTCAATTTTTCATTTTTTTCTTCTTAAAAGTGGCCCAATCCCAGTGTAAACTATCTAAGTTTAAGAAACTTCTTTTTTTTGGAATCAGATGACTGTCATACATAGATGCTACACATACCGCCAACAGGAGTTACATCCCCGTAGAGGTGGACAAGATTCCACAATAATAAATAAATAATAAAAAGGATGGACATAAAAAAAATATTTTCTGCAAGTTTAAACATGCCTCCTTATATCCTAAAAGAGCTACATCCAATATGACCAACAGTTTTATAAACAAAAATCTTAAATATCAGTTACTTTTGGGGCTGTTAGACGAGAATCCCCTTTAAGAGGCTTTCGAAAAAACTGATCTGAATTCACATAATAACAACAGCTGAAGGGTAAAGGGAAAAACGTGGCATGTCCATTTTTCGTGATTTATAATATATAATATAATTATAATAAATATCTTTATGTATATTTAATATACCTATGCATTAAGATAATTAAATATTATTAAGTTACAATTCTAATCTGAAATACCTATTTTTAATGTGTTTTAAAGGGAATTATAAAAGGGGGTCGCGACAGAAATAAGTTTCGCAAACACTGTCCTAGTGAGAGCACAGAATTAAGGATTCTTCGCAGCCTTCAGCCAGCTGTTAAGATTGAAATTCGGTTACGCGTTAAAGCGTGAAAGACAGTGGAATCGCGCCGTGTGGTAACACTCACCCAGCGTCCCCGATGTAATCCAGCATGCGTATCTTCAGCATCTCTGCGGGATCACGTGCACCGTCACATACGGGGAGACCTCTGAAGAGAGCCGGCGGCTGGTGCCCCGTGGGAATCGCGATATAGTGGAGCTCGCGTGGCGAGTAGCGTGGAACGGCGAAGATGTCCGATATCGGTGGAGTCTAACGCGACGAAACAAACGGTACCACGTCCCCGATGCGTCGAATCGAAAACCCGCGTACGTGACTCCAAGGCCCGAAAGGACGCGTGTATGCGCTCCGAGGATGTTTCAATCGCGTTATCGGCAACGCGGCGCAGCATTCAGCGGGTCGAAAAGCCCTTGGCCGTGGATCCTTTGCGGTACCCGAGCCTTCCGGCGTTATATCCTTCTCCCTTTCCCCTCGATCACTTCGCACACGCTTCCATCTGAAAGCGCGGCCAGCACGAAGCCACGCGCTAGCAAATTATTTATCTCCGCGGCTTCTCTCGCGTATATATTTATACGCGCTGCATCCGACGATCACGTATTCTCGCCGGTATTTCACGGCTCACTCGCAGTGTTTGCGTTCGATGATTAATTTCAAATCTCGGGCATGGACGCCGAAGGCGGTGCGCAGATGCGTGTTCTTCCGAGCGGCGTTTAATTATCCAGCATATTCGTGTTAAACCAGCGTAAGATCGTTCCAACAGTACGATTTTCCTTATTCTTTCTTTTTTCTTCACAGTTTCGTTAGGCTAGCCTTGCGTAATCTCCGTTCGATCAGCGTTCTCCTCGTGTTTCATCTCAGTCCTGTCGAAGGATATAAAAGAAGCATACTGGCTCAGAATATTTCTGTCGACCATCCACCGCAACGAATCAACGTTACCCTCGCTTTTGAAATTCAAATTCGGATCGTGAAACTTTAATGAGGTTTTTACTTGTTTATTCTTTCTGGTCCAAGTGTCGGATGTAAGATACTGCACAGGGAATTTTAGAATCGTGGGTAAAGGTTTAACTGGCTTGGTGAGCTCGCAAAACAACGAGAGAAGTCATTATAAACATAGGTCTGCAAGGTAATCGCTTTGGAGATATGCAAGTTTTTGTTTTGTACTTAAGCTTTTTGGAGCATTACACTAAAAATTATCCCTCAATTATGTACCGTCGCTTTATCGACATTTTTTCTTGCAACATCTTGTATTTTGTTGCAGCTTAATCATCGATTTCTGATCAGATAATTCTAAAACACTATGTATATAGTAGCAAAGGAGAGGAGGCTATCCCGAGAACATAATAGAATTTGAAATTCTGCCAGAACTGTTGACTATTAACCTGCCGGACGAAGGGAGTGTTGTGCGCTCGTGTTCTCGATAGTTGGTTCGATCCAAATTCCGTAACTTCGTTAATTATGTAGATTTCAGCGAGATACCTTGGTGACGTGTTTCCAAGAATTCATATTTTCAAACAAAATGAAAATCAATAAATGCTTTTCCAAAGGATCAGACGTGTCAAAACTAATATAATATAATGATTTATTAATCAACAAAAATACCGATGTTAAAAATCATGTTCCTGAGAATTTACTATAAAAACGAATTCTTCAATCTTTATGAAATCTACAAATGTACTTACTAGAAAGGATGAAAAATTCGTGAACAAAATATACAGAATGGTTCGAAAATCTTGTAGGATAATTTATAGAGATATTCTATATTTTAAAACTAAAAAGAATTTTCTAATAAATGTGGGTCTATTTAAGTATAAACCTTTTGTTTTTGAGATACAGTCACTTTAGGATTTAGGTATGTCATCAGAACCAGGGGCAATTGAAACTGTTAAAATTTCCAATTAATTATGAAATAACTGTAATTTCATAACAATTATGTTTTCTGCTCCGAGAAAACTGTTATAAAATGCAGTGTATTAATTGAAACTTTTATTACATACCTACATTTTTGTGTAAATAAGAAACTTTTACTTTCTTGAAAGTAGAAAAATGTTCTAAGTTAAATAGGAACATTTATTCTGCGCTGAAATAATTAAAGTTGAAACGTTAAGCCGTTCCATGAAAATAGTTATATAAAAATCGCAATGTACTTTCCCCTCTATATTTATCCTGTTTCCACTTCCTTAAATAATACTAATTTAAAGCATATTCCTAACTTTTATACTGTACCCTTAAATATATGTTCAAAAGTATATAATCCTCCAGAACTTTTATAAAATATCTGTTAAAACTGAACACTTACAACAGAGTTAAAGTGTTAATGTGCAAAGTTAACTTAAAACAGAAAATAAATAATTTAACTAAAACAATTAGAAATAAAACAACTTTTATTTGTAAAAATTAACAGTTTCATTCGACCCCTGGTTAAAACGAACCTGAACATGACTCCTACTAGCCGCAAAAATTTGCGTCTCGTGCGAACTCCTTCATATAAAAATCTATGATCCAAACTCCCTCGTCTGTATCAGGCTTGATTGAAGCTCGAAATGTCTACCATTGGAAACCACGCTCGCGTTGAAAGCGTCTAAAAGGATTGTATGGACTGTCGCACGAGGTCGATCAGTCCCAGCTGATTTCCAACTGAATTGCAAGCATTAATTATTCATCCCTGCAATTCATGAAGAGTCTGCTTTGGAACAAAATACATGAAGGATTTCGTTCTAATAATTTGTATGCCTATCTCACAATAGCCTGGCGTCATTCATGCTATAACTTAAAATATGTAGTTGTATCTTCGAAATAAAAGGTCTGCGAACCCACGTTCATTATAACGTTTCTCTTCGTTCTGAGGCGCAGAAGAAACTTGTAAATTGTCCGATAGCAGTTTCGAATCGGCCTGTATACCTCTGATTAGACATTGTTTGGGCAAACGTGATATGTATGACCTGTCGCTTCGCTGAAATGCCGGAACGAACTTACTTCTGTCAATACATTTCACAGTGTTTCGTCTGTTTGTCGCGTTCAGGGTGTTTCGTTGCATTCAAACAGTCTCACAGTGTTTCGAATAGTGCATTTTAACTGGACAAAACTGAAAATGGATTTTGCCAAAAAATTGTTCCCTACATCTAAGTAACTAACAAGGGAAAATAGTGAACCAGAAAATTAAAAAAATTCTGAAACTTTGTGCAAATGTAGGAGATTTCCTTCTGATTACAACGCAATTTTTGTTTACTCGGGCATTTAACTAAAAATGGGTTCCTTTCAATTTTCTCGAAAACAGAGGACCATTCGAGGAAAATTCCTTTATAATTTCGACTTTTATCTGCACAACCATTCATTTTACTTGCGTTTGTACCATACTTACTGGAAAGATTCTCCCAATTTTAAAGTGCTCACGTACAAGATAAGTTTTCAAACTCGATTTTCTTGAAAATGAAACACTTTATTTCTACATTTTCCACTTATTTCTGCAAAAATAATCACCCTGTGCCCGACTTCACCACCCATTCTTGTTCACCCTGTACACTGTCCGAACGGACATATGACTTGCGTAAATCCTTGACGGTGAACTTGTAATTGACTTTGGAGCGCAGATAAAAGCGCGCGCATCGAGAAAACGTTTCGCTTACATTATCAGAAAGCGAAGGCTGCTTCGGCAACCGTAGTCGTTTAAAGGGAGAGAAGCCTTTACAGCTCGAGCCCCGTGAAACATTTCTATTGCAACATTTACATTTAACGAATGATCCACTTAAAGGAGTCGATCGACCGGCCGTGATTTATGCGAGAACGTCCCGAGAAACACGGCTCCAAGACATTTCAATTACGTTATCGCCAAACAGAAACTGATGCTTCAGACAGTGGCAGTCAACTGACGACAGAAATTCTTGCCCTTCGAAAAGTTTCTTGAACTTCTGTCATGGTGCTCGTTTGTTAGTCAAGGATCACCTCCAACGAATCGAGCGATAAAAAGAATCTTGTGATTTATGCTGAAGTGTTTCGACGAGCACGCGCTTTTCAGTTAGGTACTTGAGCGCCATATTTCAAGTGCTTCGATTACCTTGTCGATACTGCAAGGTAACTATGCATTAAAACTTTTTTACAACGTCCTTGAACGATTTGCGCTCCCTGTGTCTCTTGCATCCGACACCGACATATCGACAGTCAGATGCGTCCTGACTTTATTGTCCATTAAAAGTAATTCAGTGGATCATTGATGTAAGAACTACCAGTTATAAGTTTGAGATCACTTTAACTGATATATTATTTTGCAGGGTTCGGAAGAGTTCTGGAACTTTTCAATAGGTTCTATCTCAAACATGGACCGTGGAACTTTTTTAAAAATGTTGTCACATTATAAGTTCCCATGAGAACTGATAAAGTAAAAGTTCTTGAAAATAAAACTTCTAGTTGGAATGGAACTTATGAAATATAAAAATAAAAATTGCTCTGTAACAGGGACAGATATTTTGTTCAGCACTATTAAAAAAGTTCTCAATCGTTGTAACGAATACAGAATACTATTCAATGAATATTACTACAACAATAATAAATAATTATTACAGTTAAGTTGATATTCTCAATGTGTTATTTATTAGTAATATTTACCTACGTATATAACTGTTTCCATGGAACTTTTATTATACAGGTTCTAAAATATCTGTTCTATGAGAACACTTTCTAAAGAAGTTCTTGAGGGTAATATTTCTTTCAATAAAAAATCCACACGAACAGATATTTTCCTAAACGAAACATATATAAGTCCTGACAGATTTCTTTTTAAAAATAAGTGTCCCAGAACTTTTTCAATCCCTGGTATTTTGTAATATAGGTAATAAGCCAGTGTTTCCCAACCTTGTTTGAGTTGCGATTCCCTTTTATAATTCTAAACTAACTTGCCCCCCCCCCCTTCCGTATAAGATAAGGTACATTCAATTAGGTAAAGAAAACACTTTGAAAATAGGAATTTCAGAATATAATTCTAGCTTAATAATTAACAGAAATAAGTGCTAAAAATCGCCAACTAAAAATAACTACGCCCCCCTCCCCCAGAAAAAAACTCGCGACCCACAGGTTGGGAATCACTGAAATAAACAATTATAAGCAGCATTTAAATATTAAACCCCCCTGTAATTACCTTCCGCCTGTATGTATAATTATACTTTAATATTATGCTTTCAATTACACGAAATTCTTTAGTTGTACATTTTATCCAAGTTAACTAATAAAAATGGGTAATAAAATAAAGGGAATAACATATAGCTTGTTGGTCACGTAAAAATATGGGTTTCGTAGACTGCTTGTTGTCAAAAATTGGTCACGTAAAAATGAAACGATATCTTATAATTATTTTGTAAATGCGTACAGGGTATTTCCCCTCTCAACAGAATAAAACTATTGTTACTATACGTCGGCCCCTACAAAACTATGTAACTTTTGTAGGACACATTTTTATGAAATTATAAATGTAGCACAAATATTTCAGGTGATAGAATTAACTGAAACACCCTGTACAATATAGATGACTTTATAATGAAAATCTATAATAATGAAAAATCTCATCCCCTTGCTTAGTCACTTTTCTATACAATATAAGGTTTCATAATTGTGATAGAATGTTATAAATAATATTTAAAAAGAAGATCAAGCCTTAGCACTGGATACGCATGACACGCAATTAGATGGCAGTTAGTAGTGCGCAACGTTTGATAGTTTTCCGGGTGTTCTCAAAAGCACTTTATTTTTCTCAGATAGATGTTTCTAAAGATGATTTCTCACATCTGTAGGGATCATCAATTGACAGACAGTTTGCGAAACATACATATTTTTATATTCCCGATACGAAATATATTAAAAAAAATATTTAAAGCAACGCACATTGTTATAAAAATTAGTGATGCTTATTTCTATCAAAATATAGTTGCACGAATAAAAACGCAATGACATCTCCCCCAAAATAAAAAAAAAGAAATAATACATTGAAGCTGCGTAAAAAATATTGCAATCTACTGATTTTCCATAAAAAAAATGTTGCTTGGATCACTAGCGGTGTTCTCAAATTTATATTTAGTATGTAGTTAGCTATGTAAATAGACAACAGTATTTTGCTTCTTAAAGTTTCACAAGAATGTTTAACACTTTCGCGTCCATTTGTTCTAATAAGAAAGATATCTGTGAATAATTAATTTCATGACTACATATCCATCCTTATATCATGCAGTAATTAACACGATGTAAACTTAAAATGTAAGCCATCAAACAATACAAAGTGTATAATGATGCGAAACTTGAAAATTCAGAACAGAATATCTTGAAAGTGGTTAAAAAAATTGGTATGCTTCAACTGTATATTAAAATTTTATTCTTCTTCGGTTTTATTTGTGTCGGTGAGTTTTATCAACCGATTTTTATATTATACTTACAAAACTGAAATATTCTAAGCATTAACTAACAAAAACTGTAAAGTATTCTACATTTTTTCTAAATTTTTTTAAGGGCCAAATAGTAAAAAGTTCTCAATTTCGTAAAATTTATAAAATAATAATTCCTGGATACTGTATATATGTATTTAATTGTAAACACGTTTCGAGTTAGTTATTATAAAAAGGATGTATAATTAACTACATAGATAAATAAATAATAGAGTAAGGCCAACGTAGTAGATAACCATTTAATTAACTGATTCATAGCCAATGCATGGTTACGAAAGTGTTAAGAATTTCACTAATCACGAATGCCTCATAATATTTCACACTAATTACCTTTTTTATAACTGTACGCTGTTGTTAAACAATGCACACGTACGTTGCCCATTGGATTTTTAATGTTTGGAGCACTGGATGATGAGCACAGTGCTCTCATTTAAATTTAATCAACGCTCTGCTCGGTCTACTTTAAAACGAGATTATATATCGCGCCTTGTTCTCAATCTTCTTCTAGGAATGACACAATTCCGATCAAAGCGTCCCGCCTTTTTCTCCCGTCTGGCAATGAATCCGTTACTAAAGCTCGCTAAAATTATATCGCTGACACAAGAATCCAATATTGGAAGAAACAAACAATTTTCAGTCACTTCTCTCCACAGAAGTAGACTTCCATAAAACACCTGTTCATATTTTATAGATTTTCCTAACAAAAGCTTCACGTTCCGAAGAAGTCGAGCTCTGGCTCAACAGAACTAATGTATGTCAATATATGCACGTCCCGTTCGCTTTTCTTTCTTTAGCCTGAATTTAAGTAGCGATTCATCTTGGACTCTCGTTCGAAACTCGCTTGGCCACTGAATATCTCCTTGATCCTTCGCCCAGAATAAACTCCAGCTGAAAAGATCTTCACGCCGAAGGTCCATTCAAATTAAGCCCTCTAGAAGAATACAGCTTAATTGCGCGGGAGATACAAACACCCATTAGCCGCGATAACTTCCAGGCCCCAATTTAGATAACTATTAAATTCACTTCTCCCGTCGACGAAATTTCAGTGAAACTCCCTTTCTTTCACAGTTGTACAAAAATGCATGAGAAACCAAGACGATTGTTATTAGACCCGGTTCAATTCACTTAAAAGACACACTGCAAAATTCACATAACTAGATTCTTCAGATCCGTCGAACAATACACACTGTCGATTCGCGAATTCTTTAAGACAGGTGTTGCTCCGAAACGTTGCAATTAAAATTCTTCTTCGCAAGCTCGCCACCGTGAATTTCATTGCAGCGGCTCGTCAACATGGTTTAAGCGGCAGGAAGTGCTGAGTAGCGGCTGAGAGACGTCACTGGTCTGAAAGTCGGGATGTCGTACAATCACGTTTGATGGCATCGAATCATGTTGCAAGAGTTTTTGCTGGTTACTTGGCCCGATGAAAGAAGCGGAGTGTCTTTCGAGGCGGAGGCTCGTTACCAGAGCACAATCTAGGGGGTAACTTTACCGTTCAACGTGGCCGGAGTTGCTCGTTACGTGTTTCGCCGAATCACGTATCCGCGATTACACGTCCCAAGATACATCAAGATCCCGTTATCGTTTGCGATCGATTAACTCCCCTGATGCGTTTCTTCGCCGGCGCAGCGGACCGAGCGATCGCGGACACGGAAGGAACTTTCTTATTCTTGCTTCCTTTTTCTGAGCTCGGCAGTCTAGTGGGCAGTTGTTACCGTCTGGTGGGATCAGTCAAGAGCAGTAGGGGAGAGGCATTCAGCTCGGGAAGCACGCGATGACACTTGCTCCGATCTTCTTACTTCCTCAACCAGTGTTTATGTACCCGCCTCTCTCCGCGCTTCACCTTCTTGCTTCCTAAACGGACACGCTAAACAACCACGTCTACGTTCGAACACCGTCGGAAGTCCGTACGAAAGGCACGGCTCGTCTTCAGCGATATGAAAGTGCGATACGTCTGCACGAAAGGTTCCCCGTATTTTTCAACATTGCCACTCTCCGAAACCTAATACCACATTTTCTTCCCCGTTCATTTCGCACGAAACGCACCATCGCGGAAACGACATTTTCCCCGCAGTCGATTGCCAACCCGTGTTATTCATTCCCTTCCTATTTGTGCAACACTGGCACTTCGCGGAAACGATTGCCGTTCGCCGCACTGATAGCCCCCTCTCTCTCTCTCTGATAATTCTTGGGGAACGGCGATAAAAAGTCGCGATAAACAGAAATTAATAATCCACGGGACGTTGCGTTCGGTCGTTAGAAAGCAGACAGGTGATTCGAAGCGTACGTTACTTTACACCTTAGGAATTAGCACGCGGACAGACCAAGAGCGACTACAGTTAGGGCTGCGGTAATTGCTGCGAGCCAAGTAACTCGTTATGGCCGCGTGAAATGCGAATCTGCCAATATGGAGCAGCCTTTGCAGATCCGCTCGACTATCTTGCCATTGAAAAGATTAACCCAGTAACGCTACATCAGGCGGCGCTAATTAGTTGTCGTTCTACCAATTACGAACAACTGGGGAGATAACATTGTTTACCAGCTGGTGCATTGCTCCGCGGCAATTGCCTCGACAGTTCACTTTCGCGGTCGCTTTGCACGAGCAGTATCCCTCATTAAAACTCGATGCTCCCTCGTTGATCAGCTCTATCGATCAACCAAATATCAAAGCTCTCCTACTCATAGAATGACGATGGTGCCACATTTATGTTGATCCTAATTTGCGAGATGCTCCTTGAAACTTGTCCGCGCGATGCACAACACCGATGACCCGATCGATTCTCGAATTTACCGCCGTTCCCAGAATCTTGGTGAAACCTTTTCGCGACGGGCGTACCGACGCATGGTTCGGGTTGCGTTTGAACGAGTCGCTGAGGATCGACCAGCCACGAGGAGGACTTTTACGCGCGCACTGTGCACCTGAGGATAGAAAACGCGATGGTATCGCGGACTTTCGTCGATCGACGATCCAAGAGGAACTGTCTGCACGGTCGGCACGCGCTACGCGACCTGACAACGGATCGAAGTGCCGGAGGACTGTTTTAGTGGCTGCTCAATGCAACGCACGCCAGTGGCAGTCACTCCCTTCTCTCGATCTCCGACATCATTCTGTTCCCTCTTTTCCCTCTTGCTGGTGTACGCCACTCCACCTCCGCAACCACCTCCCAGTCTCAACTGGAGCCTTATGAGGGGCCAATGGAGGGAACGCCGTGCGAAATGCGGATCGCTTCAGTTGCTCGTAAAGTCCTGCTGTGTGATATGTACACCCATCCTCCGATTTACGCGCTAGTTTTTACATGGTTTTTTTTTACGTGGCAAATAATCCCTCCGTCTACGCAGTAGTTTTTATACCTGGTCTCAGTTTTAGGCAGTCAGAGATTTATCTTGCTATCCGAAAGCTCGATGTCGCAGCTGCCACCACCGAAAGCCAACCTTGCCACTGCAGTCGCGATTTCGTAATTTTGAGAAAAATTTTCCGGGAATAGGCACGCTGATAATGAGACTGAAGTAGAAATGCTATGTAAATATTTCTAGTAATGAAGACAGCAACTTCGAACCAATTAAAAAAAAAAGGTTCACTGTTTTTAAGTACAGTAGGTACCTACTGACACCGGCAAGGAATATTTAAATTTGTTTTTCTGAACTTCCATTATTATCGCTTCTGTGTAAATACGTGAAATATATATTTTTATAACATACTTACACGGGCTTCTTACGTATTTTTTTTTTGTACTGGCAGACTCCATTTGTGCGATTTTCAATCGCAAAAGGAAAAATCACGTGGAACGAATAGATATTCCGCGTAAATCGAGGGACGAGTGTATCTACTACTTTTTGCGAAATATATCGACGAGAAGTGAAGTTTTGAACTACTTTAAAGAAAATCCAGAAAATATTTGTGAAATTTTGAAAGTTGGCTATTGCTTTCCTAATTTTCGCTATAAATTATACATTTAATAAGCGAGCGTTATGCTTTCTGTATTTATTCATGCGGAAGTAGAGATTTCTAACATTATACCTACTCCTTGTACTACTTTATTTTAAACGAAAACTAAATACAGAATAATATTGACGAAAAGTCGCTCAAATAGAAGTGTCTTTTAATCATGATAGATAACAATACGTGATAATAATAAGCGTCCCTCCATATTCACCTGCCTTATTTTTTTAAAAAATATTCCACTTTCAACTTCCGCCAACCCATTTCGTCAATTCCGTTTCTCTATTCTGCTCCGTCCCATAGCGTCACCTGCACTTTCATTTTCATCCCGAAGAAAATGTTCGCGACACGAGTAAGAGAACTGGCCAACGCAGGCATGAAATAGAGACTGCACGCGAGGCGGGTTCAATGGCGGCACGGAGTTTATTCCGCATTATTCTGCATCTTCAGCATGGAAAAACTGGTACTTCTCATTTCCCTGAAAATGCCGGCGAGCGCGCTCCGTATGAATGCCATTCTTTCTACATACTTACAGTTCCCTAGACGCTGAAAGAGGCCGCAGCAAAAAATTCTGTTTGGAAGTTGGCGAAGTTGTTATACATTCGTCTGGTTCTATCATACATAATATCTGCGTTCTTCTATCCTTAATCCAGCATTTCAAAATTAACTGGATTATATAAGAACAATTTAAAATAATTTTCAAAGTGCACAGTTAAAATGGCTTTCGTTGAATTTCATTGTGTAACAGTACCTTCACTTGGTAATTTAACGTTTATGTCGCTGTTCAAAGGAAAATGTTACAACAAGAAACGAGAAAAAAACTCTGTTCACGAACCTTTTATACGTGGCATGTGCATGCAGCCGAAAGACGGATGTTTCTAGAAATTCTGCGCTGTTCAACCTACAAAATTACGGAGAACGGTTTCGTACGCTTTTTTCACGTGAAAAGTAGTGCACCTTGTGTAACATTCAGATTATGCCTTCTTTACGCAGTAATCGGCTACTTGGTAAATACACTTGTCCGTTATCCACACGCAAAAGGAATCATCCGCTGATAAAGAGTATATTTTACATTTTTATTGCACATATTCATGCGCATATGTATATGTATATTCTCCTTGTTTAAAGTGTAAAAATATAATTTAAGGGGTAATGCCAGTGTAGAGCGCCGAACGGCAACCTCATTTTGAGAATTTTTTATGCGAGTATAGTGAATGGAATACAAAATCTGTTTGAAAGCCTTTATTCTACATATCTTGAATTATGATCACAATTTTTTTTTTAATTTTTTTATACAAAATGGCGGCGCCACAGCTCAACAAAAGAAGCTTTTTTTGAAAAACCATGTTCCGCAGTGGGAAAGATTTTTCTTTCAATTTTTTACCTAGAACAAAAAACTGAAAATTTTCGAGTTCTATATAAAATTATCTCGGGATGTACACGAGGAAAATAAAAAATACTGCTTTTTATAAGAATGGTGCGTGATTGAACAAAGCATTTCGACAATTTTTCACGTCACTTTTTACCTCAAAATGAAACGTTTTGTTCAAACACGCACCATTCTTACAAGAAACAGTATTTTTTAATTTCCTCATGTACTTCCCGAGATACTTTTATACAGAACTCAAAAATTTTGGGTCTTTTGTTCTAGCTAAAAAATTAATGGAGAAATCTTTCCGGCCGCGGAACATTGTTTTTCAGAAGAAGCTTCTTTTGTTGAGCTGTGGCGCTGCCATTTTGTATTAAAAAAATTTTAAAAAAATTGTAATCATACTTCTAAACAGGTTTTATATTCCATTCACTATACTCGCATGAAAAGATCTCAAAATCGGGCTGCCTTTCCGAGCTCTACAGTAGCATTACTCCTTTAATGAACGTATATTTCTGTATTAAGAAATCTTTTTTAAATTTTTGCTTACAGCTTTTTAAATACCGTTTGAATAATTGAATCAAAATGTTGTCGAGTTCGTCTGTTGTTCACGGAAAGACAAGATTCATTCGAAGAGAAATGCATTCTTTGGCAGTAGCGACGAAGGTTTACCATCTGAGGAAATTGTTAACCCTTCACACGTTCGCGACCGCAGACTAATTAATCCGAGATTTTTGGCTTTCGTTGGATTCGTCACCAGTGGCAACGGTTCTCTCTCCGTTCAGCTGCCACGAGCTGCCTCGCTACTCTTTAGCCCTCCTCTTTTTCCCTGTTTTTTTCATTCTCGTTTTTGGAGGAGCTTGTGAGACTGAAGCAGAGGCTCGGTAGCATGCATGCGTGTACACCAGTGCGCGCGGGGACTGCAGGGAGGTATCGCATATTTATGGTGAACACAGGGCCCATACGGCTAACTGCGGAATCTGTACTAACCACGTCAACGTCCACTGAATATAAGTGGCCTGCTCTGACCGATTAACCATAGGATACTCTGCACTCCGCTTGATTTCATGGCGAGTGGACGATGGCATTCCAGCTTTCAGGAATTTATTCGCTGTCGACCTTCGGTAGTCATTTTCTAAGTCCACAGTGAACAGTTACTCAAGATAGTAATAACACTAAAATAATTACTGTTATATAGTGGAATCTCGATTAAATAAAATGATCGTGTAACAGATCTTTCGAGTGACAAAATTTTTCGTATAGTCGAACAATGTTGTTCTAATGCAAGAATTAATATTTATTACATAATATTCGTAGGCGCATGATGAACAGAAAATAAATTATTCCACTCGGTTCCTATTTTGCTGTAGTAGTAAGAAACTTTAGTAAGTACAATATGTACAGTTTCTGCTAAGTAACTTCTTCTTAATATCGCAATTTCGACGGGATTACCTTCTCTCCGTACTTCATTCCACCTCAAAATTATTTGCGAAGTAGTGAATGTTTCAGGATAAGTATATATTAGTTATTTTTTAATTAAACTTGTAAATTATTCGTTTGCTCCGCAAAATATGGGATGCTGTCAGACACTTTGAAAGCAGCGTGTCTACCTATATAAATTTTAATGCTTAAAATGCTTTTGTGCTTTTTTAATGCGTAGGTAAAGTGATTGTGAGATGAGTATAAAATTGTTGCCATTCATATTTCAATTTTATTTGTTATTGTATCTGTCCATATATATTACGTTCATTTTATGAAATATTTCAAAAAAAAAATATGAATGTTTTTAGAAAAAATATGAATGTTTTTAGAAAAATGGTGAAAGTTGACAGACTTCAAAACTGTTTGAAAGTCAAAAAAGAATTATAATAACAATTGATTAATAATTGCAAGAGAAAATAAGATTAAAGCTAAATAATGTTTCCATCTCGCTTTCCCAGGAGAGCGTTAACGAGAAGAAGTGATATGACTGATATGTTATTGACGGTCAATTGCGTTGATGAAAAATAATAAGTATACATTAATCAGCCATTTTTGTGTCCAGCTTTAGTCACATCTTAAGTGGCTTGCTTATTTAAACGCTTAACTTGAAGGTATCTAGCGCATTTATTCGCAGTAAATTTGTGCAATTGATTCGACAGTTCGTCAAATTTGAAGACCAAAGATAGTGTGCACAACTTTTCACGTACTTTCTCTAAAAATTTCGCATAACATAATTAAATATCGGTGAACACCTTTCTACCTGTCCTAAAAATTTTCTGTGTTATAAAAAGTGTAGATACTAAGTACATGTACGTGATCTTTTCTCGTAATATTTCTACATTTCAGTAAAATTGCCAGCTTGGTAAAAGGTAGCTACGAGAAAATTTTTGCAAACAGGAGTGTATTATAAGTAAACTTTCACAACAACATGAACCTTTCCCCGTTACCAGCTTTCTAAGAGAACAGTTGAGCTATCTTCAAGTTTCCACCGAAGGAACCATATCTTCTGTTTAATTAACGTCGAAGGTGTACGATGAAATTAGTTTGTAAAACTTCAAAGCTCCTGACAAACTGTATACAAAAGTTTCAGCGGATAAAGTGGAATCCCATTCAGCTCGCAATCTCTCGTAAATCTACCACGGAAAAACGAAATATTGAGGCATTTATCCGACTTTGCGAAATTGCAAAGATAGTAATTACCAGGTAGGGCATAAAACTAAAGAATGAACTAGATCAAGAGTATTCACCAAAAATTATTCTACTTATTTAAAATTCCTTGTTTTTCCTATTTGAATTATAACGAATCGAATGTAGTAAGGCATTATTGAAATAACAGATTGTTAAATCAGAGTTCTATTTGCGAAGAAAATTTATTAACACATAATTTGAAAAAAAAAAATTGTCACTTCCCCTCATAAAAGATTTATTCAATTTCAAACACAATAATATTTTCGTAGTATAAAAAGGAACGTATAAGTGATAACGTGTTTATTCGAGTGTTGCAATAAATATTTTCAGTCCTGTATGTACATAACTCCGCCGTCGTCACATTGCGACGTGCTGGTGGATAGCCGAGGATTCTCGCGTGACGATTGCATGTTTTTCATAGTTGTCCAGGTCACGCTATTATATTGATAGACCTATGATGATTTTTTAGTCATATAATACCACAGGTAAGAGACTGGGTAGACTGTGGAACCAAGAATCCCTGGTACTGTTCGAGTACTCGAATATTCGAGTAGCTTGAAGTTCGAACTGAGCCGAGACTCGGTTTCCGAGCCGAGCCGAGTACCCGTAAAAACCGAGTAGCTCGATAAATCCGAGTGGCTCGAATTTTTTCGAGCGGCTCGAATATACTCGAAGTTCGAATTTTTTCGAGCGGCTCGAATATACTCGAAGTTCGAATTTTTTCGAGCGGCTCGAATATACTCGAAGTTCGAATTTTTTCGAGCGGCTCGAATATACTCGAAGCTTGAAGCTTGAACGTTTCGGGCAATACGAATTTTTCGAATATTTTAGGTTACGTTTATCTACTGGAATGTAAATAATGGCCGCTCGAAAAAATTCCAGCTACTCGAAAAAATTCTAGCTACTCGGATTTATCGAACTACTCGGTTTTTACGGGTACTCGGCTCGGCTCGAAAAACCGAGCGAGCTCGGCTCGCTTTTTCCGAGTACTCGAACAGCCTAGTAACCATTGCCAATGATGCGCTTGGTTGTTTGACACTAAAGTAGAAGATAGCTCAACTTGACTACATGAACTTTACAGCTTGCAGTCAATTCAGTTCTACAGCTTTCCGAATGGTAGTCGTAACTGTCGTAACACACACTGTTAAGGTGAGTATTCACTTGATACGTATCCTCATATAGTATCGCCGTTGCGTGTCATCCAGTGATCCGATACGGTGCAAAGTTGTGCGACTTTTTCCCGTATCATCGCTGATGCTGTTGCATATCTTCGCATCAAATTTTGATACGTAACAAGTAGATACCCACCTTTACGTTGCGGTCATGCGATCCTAAAGGTTGAGGTATGATTTCAGTTGCCAACGCAAGGCAACATGTCGCATGCGATGAAATATTTTGATAGAACTAGATTTTGAGAAACACTGATTTGGACCTTTGCAAACACAATTTTTATTTGAAATGTTCAAATTATTATGGCCCCCGGCTCGTTTAAGTTATTTAAATGAATTTTTCTGCAAAACATCCGGTGAATATGCATTTCACTTTATGTATATAGAATTTTATTTAATACAGGGTGTCCCAAAGCTAAACTATTAACCTTCACCAGTATTTTCTATGAGTAGAAATAAGTTTTGAAACAAAAAATTCGAGAAGATTCTTAATCTGTGTGAGTGGCGCTATCGCCCGTAACTCGATTAACAATTTTTGTTCAAAAGTAACAAAATAGCGTCGGTTGAAAAAAAATTGTACTACAATTATTACCACATGTAGTTTTCGAAATTCTTATAGCTTCGTTAAGTATTAGAATTCTAAGTTATTAGTATCTGTGCATAAAAGGAAAAATGTCGAACAGATTTTCAACATAAGTATAAAAATCGATGCATTTGTTAGCAATGAAGTCGTTCGAGTACTCAGAAAAACGAGTACAGCTTTACTCTGCTCGAATATACGAGCCAAGTAGGGTGCTCGAAAGTTTCGAGTACCTACATAGTTCGCAACAACTCGAGTCCAAACAACTACAATTGGATTATTCAAGTAGCTCGAAAACATTCGAGTACTAGGCACTGCTGTCAGCAGCATTAGGTTTAAAAGAATCGTGGGCAAGTTTTTTAATTTCGAAAGGACACGGTGTAATCGTGTAGGTATAATCTAATCGCATAATCGTGGTGTACTCGACAAAAATAAGGGAATCAGAAAAAACAAACTAACGGCGTTTCGAAACATAGTACGTTCTTCGTTTTTCGAATCTTTGAGTCTGCGCAAACGAAGATACGAGGATTGTTTGCGGTAGATTTTCTCGGGAGGACAACGACAGATAACGGCCCCAGGAAGTTCCAGTAACCATATACAGACCGTATTTTGTTTAGGAGCAGATAAACTAACAATGCTGCGGAAATTCTAGTAAATCACAATAGCTCTTTTTTGGACACTGCATACAATAATATACATCATATATGTGTATTTATAAAAAAAAACATCGTGTCTTAATAGATATTTGCGCATGGAAATTTATTCATTATGTACAGAAAGATTGTTCCTATCCTTTTCTTTTTACTGATTACACTAATGCACATATGGAAGCCTTTGCGGAGGCGTATTGCGTTTATATGACGAAAGCACAAAGTGGGAAGTTGGATGACAGTATGACACTAAAATAAAGGGGAAAAATTCATCCACTGTAATAACATTCTGCAAACAATGTTTCTAAATAGCAAAGATGGGTAAAAAAGAATATTCTTAGGCGTGTGGACTCTAAATCTAAAATTATAGCTTCGGGCATAAATTCGAATAAATTCTCGCCGAATAAAAAGATTAACTTTAGTCGTCAAATAATCTAAAGTTAATGCAACTTTTATTTGATCCGTTATTTAAATAACTTTTGATTTAGTTACTTCCGAAATGTGCCAAATAGTGTACTTCAAAACATTTTTACTACCCTAATGTGAACTTTTGTGTTTCGTGTCTTGTGAAAAATCGAAGTAGTCAAGTAAACAAGAAAATATGCCTATTTTTTATTTGTTTGTAATGTAAAGCGATTTGAGTATAGTGGTTTTAAGTAGAAGTCACTAATTTCTGTCATAAATTCTGTGAATCACAAAATCTCCAAACGGGACACGGGTGGAGGGAGCCAAAGCGAGCGAAGAACCCCTCTTGTTCCTCTGACATTTCGACCGACTTCTTTTCATCGGGGCACAGTACTTGGACAGCAATGAGGTTAAACAATGCGGAAATCTCGTTACTACGATATTAATACAAATATAATCATATTTACACACTTAAATTTTATTCTCTACAATTTCAAAGTTCTCTTAATTTCTCTAAACACTCTGTAGCTTTTGGCTCTTTAAAGACTATCTACTACCTCTTTAAGGACTAAACTGTAAGGACACAGTTTCGTCACGCATTCACCATCCTTAACAAACACACACACAGAGGTGCCTATCAATCATTCCAAACAACACAGTGACATCTGTTCTCTCAAAACTATCACTCCAACAGTATTATCTAGGGAAACCTCAAATGGTTACCTCCTACCTCGCGGAAATCTGTCCATTTAACCCTATTTCTGGTTTGTGCAACATAGTGAATAGGGATTTTTCCAACGTGCCACGAGTTACCCTCGTGGGTTCACGTCACTTTCCACTCGCAGACATCGTGATCCCGATTCGTGTATCGGAAATGCAAATTTGTATCATTAAAAGGACTTGCAATGCCATTTTTGTATGACATTTTACAGTGTTACAACGTGATAATCGATTCATAAAACCCAAGAATATAATTATTCAATTTCTAGTCTTTTATCAGACCTTTTATTTACAGTCTTATGTCTTGAATTGTGTCACAAGGGAAGTTAGACAACTAAAAAATTCAGAAAATTATGCCACTTTGTGTGAAGTAGAGTAGTTCATTCGTAACACAAATCTATTTTTGGTTAGTGCCATAGTGCGGTTTTAGGGGATGAAATTAACCCTTAAAAAATGCAGAATTTTGAAGCCAAGGACGCTGCTATGAACGCTGATATCTCGGATCAGAATGAGTTTCATGGCCAGAATCAAACCCCCAGCACCCCTTCCGTGTAAACCATAGAACAGAATCCTTTTCAGCGATTCAATTACTGCAACAGGAGCAAAGGTAGTAGTATTATATGTTGTAGGGTTCGAGAGGGAAAGAGCAGGGTGTAGTAGGATGCGCATTTCGGGGTGCACTCCGACTAGAATAGTCAATTACGGGCACGGCGCGCGTGCTCTTTTTGCGACCAATCTCCCGCTATTGTGAAGACCAAATTTAGCGGAATTATCTTTCTACCTTCACCCTTTCCCGCTTCGTCGTCCCGATCATTAATCCTTGTCAGAACTTGTAAGCGTCCTTGAACCATGTGCCCCGGTACGATCATTAACTCTCGATCAAAAAATCGGCAGTTGCAAAATGCAGGAGAACCATATCGATTCCGAGGGACGTTGATTTACTGTTTTCGGGGAGGGCAGATTAAAGTAGAAGTGGATAGTCTAGTTACTGCGTAGGATCACATAACGAGATCAATGGGATAGCGACAGTGCACATTGTGTTCGATACATTCACTAGAAAATGGGATATCCTTTTGTATATCCTTAATTTTTTTACTTCTTGGTCGCATTAGATCAAAAGAAAATTACGCAGTGAAAAATACCAAAAATAAGTTCGATGAAGTAACTAATGATTTATTGAATAATAACAACTCCTACAGCTCGAATGTTATTATCACAAATTCAGAGGATTAATTCATTTCATGTAACAACTGTGTGTACTAAATAATAATAATGCAATGACAACGTAATGCGACATAAACGCGCCCGAATGAAGACGAGTTGCTATCAAGTATTAAACTAATTGTGAGTAACGAGTTTGTTCAGATTTCAAAAGTGTACCTATACGTTCCTAAATTTATTATTCTTGCACATTGTTTTACGTTTAAAATCTCTCTAAATTTAAATAAACTCAATACTCGTTTTTATCGTACAGAAAATAATTCATGATGCACAACACTAAACACTATTAAAATATTAAATATTTGGCAGAAATCAGCTTTCCCATTCAAAAAGAAGTTTAGAACGATAAACAAATATTAGGTATCTACCTTTTTCGCAAATATGAATACGATGCTTCACGTAACAGGGAATTTAACGAGCAAGAAATGTTCGCTCAATTTGTTAAAAAAAATGCTCGTTACTAACGCACGTTTCTAAATATCGGTTACGACTGGACATCTGGACGACCTAATTTCTCTGGAATGGAAATTTAACATTTAATCGAAGTGCCTTGCACGACCCGCACCACCTAGGTGTGTTAAATCCCCATTTCAACTGGTGCAGTATAATTTTACTTCCAATAGCCGAGTTACCATAATGGAAGCTCTAATTAAAATTCTTAAAATGCCCACGATAATGGATTCGATTTCATCAGCGGAAGGCTAAGGGAATTCGGATATTAATCCGATAAATTTAATTTGATTACTCAAGATCCATAATACATATATTAATTGTAAAGGCCGAGGCCGTCGCGACGGCTGGGCTGTACCGTCGTTTCTTTCGTTCGAAATGAAATTCCCGAGAAACTACTTCCTGATTCGGTTCGCTACGCGATCTAGGAAGCGAAATCTCGGAGCTGAAACGATCCTCCTTGGGATCCTCCGGACGATTCCACGAGCATGCAATTCCTGAAAGAGAGAAGGCGAGATCTGCTGGGCAGAATCACGGTATCTACTTTGAGGCGCAAGAGTGGACGGCAGCGAGACAGAGAGAGGCAGGAAACGGCAAATGGACAAGCGTATTTACCTATGTAGAAGATCAAAGGTGTCACAGCGTACACGTGCAATCTGCTGACGTTACTCCCAGCGGAATCGAGTTCTTCTCACCAAGAAGCCGAAAGAAACGCGACCGGAATCGAATTCCGAATTATCTTTTAATCGCAACGAGCTATGAAATGATAGGCCTCCAGCTAGTATTTCCTTGTGACCCATTTCAAAATTCGAAAGGAAAATATTTGCCCGTTGAACGCGCCCGAAACGTCCCCATGGCGGACGTAAGATAAATGCCTCTCATGGAAACTTGCTTTCCAACGACTTGTTTAACTTTGGAATTTGCGGGAATTTCACCGCTTCATGTCCGTGCATTTTCGTAGTGGACGAAGATGAATTGTTTCAGTTACTTTGAATTACTCCGAATCGAATTGTACCATACACTTTCGCGATTCGATTTAAATAAATATGTAGTTATTAGGTCTGTTTTCAAGGCTTCAGAACATCATACTTTTTATTTAAAAGAACGCAATATTTAGAATTTTGTAACGAAAGTGACATTTTTCATTGTTAAACTTGGTATATGAAATTGGGTACATTTAATAAAAAAAATTTGGACTATTAAAAAATTTTGTACAAAGTGATCTGAAGTAAAAACACTTTTGAAATGATATTTATTCATTTTGTTAGAACTAACTGCAATCTTACTTAATTAAAAATTGTATTGTATGTACTACTATATTATAATTATAGGAATTGTGTTACTACAAATCAAAAATTAAACTCAAAGTGAAGTTTGTAATAAAATAATTCGAACACATATATTATATTCAATGTATTAAACATTTCTACACTTTTGGTCGTAAACAGAATGGCCAAAACAAGCTATAAAACCGGTTTATTTGATTGATACTATGAAACTGAATATTAAAGTACTAAATTGTGATTTTATTGCATAGTAGACATTGTTCCTCTGAATTTAAAAGGATTTGCAAAATTCCAGTTCACTATGCTATAAATATGTTGCACACTCCCGAGAGCAAAAAATTGGAGGACGGCGGGTCGTTAAATTTATTATTCATACTGAAATCTGAATTCCATTATTTCGAATTTCGGTGACTGAACAAACATTCACATACAACATAATTCTCTTATTGTACTTAGTTAACTTTTTAATATTTTCCGTCTGCAGAAATTATATTTTTCATTGATAAAATTACTCATATAAACATGTCATGCAATAACGTATCTATGAATCTAAACATAAATGTAGAGATATGATATGATATAGAAGCAATATTCGCCATAAATAAGATATGAAAAATAAATTTCATAAAAATAAAAATAAATTGTATTTTTTTAAATGTTTTCCTATATTTTATTGTAGTATTTTAGTTACTTAATTCAAACATTCGTGATACGAACCACGAAATAGAATTCAATGACTCGAAATAATATGTGTAGTACCTATGTGTAAAAGGAAGTGTAATCCTGGCATCATTCAGTTCTCGTCTGACGAGCAATTACACCGTGAGCAATTCCACGGAACCGTACAATTACTTTAACTATTACCTTTCAATGCCACGACGATTGAACTTGTTTATAAGACCAAATTCAACGGTAATAAATTATAGACTTACTAGATTTGTGCATGACTATGACATACCTACTGTAAACTGGGGGAACATTGGCAGTAGGGGGTAACATCAGCAGTTACTTAACATGTATTAAAGAAGGAAAAGGATACAAAATTTTATGCATTTTGACACTTGTAGTACATTCACAAAAGATGTAATATTATGATAGGATTCTTAAACTCAATGCAGAAATGTTAATTTTTATATTATATAGAAATATGTTAAAAAAGTATGCCAATGTTCTCCCAGTTTACGGTATCCTAATTGTATAAAACAGAAAGTGTTTGTGTGCTTGTCTATCGCCTACAAAACTTTCAAATGGTAAAACTCTGGGGTCACGAAATCTGTCCCAGCTCATTATGCCTAGCTAATCCAGATAAATGTGACTATTTTCACAAAAATAAGTAAATAAATAAAAAAAATTATTTTTTAAAAATCAAAATGTAAATGTCGCGCGAAAGCGAATAATAAAGCTAGTATTATATATTATACATATATTGTTGCCATAGTATGAATAAAATCATATAGTGTTGCATTTAAAAGAATTAAGGTGCTCATGAGAGCCTCCCCATTTTTCAACCTGAAGAGAAACTATCTACATATGTATATACCACATAATGACCCCCTTCATATCAAGTAACTTTCGTAAGAACAATTTTTTAATACCTTCAGTCCTTTAGGAGATATTCCACCATTTCCAGTTAAAACGGACAAACTATATGTACCTATTTAACTGAAGAGGTTTGAGAGAGAAAAGTCGCGAAAACTGAATCATAAGTTGGACGAATGTTCTGAAAGCATACAGAAAGAGAAAAGAGAAAAGTTCCGTTTCCAACATTTCCGGACCCTGCTGAAGGTCATCTCCGTTCTTCCATCAGATTGCCCTACTTGTTGGCAACGATTGCATAACCTCCCGTGTTACCTACTGGTAAAACTAATTTATTACTCAACGATCATCTCCGCTCGTCCGATCGACTATCGTGGGTGGAATGAGGATGTCCTCTATACCCTCCCCTAGCGTTTCGCAATAAACACGACCCTCTTAGTTATATAAAAGACTGGCCTATGTCCTATAATATACTAAATCGTATATGTATACTAAAATAAGGGTAATCAATAGTAGTACACTACTACTAATATTACTACCACTAGCAGCAGTAGTAGGCACCACTCATGCGGAGTGGTAATCTTCTCTCCACCTGGTTAATGGTGGGACATCAAGACGCTGAACACATCAAGAATACGATGTTTTGATACAGTTTGAGACTGCCTTGCAATTAAAACCAGACATCATAACTGTTATAAGACAAATTTTAAAAGTTATGGTAGAAATCTTTAATTACATAAATGATTTTGATTGAGTAAGCATTATGAATGATTAAACTGTTTTGGATTACCAGTAATTATTATCGATGGTGGAAATTTAATTTTGTGTACCATTAGTAAATATAAATGTCGGGAATTGTTATTGGTTACCGCTAACCAATATATATGAAAAATTACTTATGGTTGCACGTGCTGAAATTATTATTTAACCGACCAACAATTATAATTACATGTATCCTGCGAGGTAATTAACCGTAGCATTTTGAATATTATTTAAATGGAATTAAATCAATACTGATTGAAATTAATTATGATTGGGAAGATTAAATTATCATGTAGCGCACGAATCTCAGTTACATATTATGAGTTTACAATCTATGTTACGTACATTATATTTTCTTTTACAAATATTAATTGCCATTAGATATTCAGAATTCGAATTTCGCGATTGTTTTAATCAATATTTCATATTTAACTTCATTAAATTAATAAGTTACATTTTATCATATTTGTTACAATAATGTTTACTCTACATTCATTATTTAAATTCGATTGATTTCCAATAAATATTGCAGGTCACAGATGACCCATGCAACATTAAATGGAAATATTTACACATTATCTGTAAATAATGGAAGCCATTCACGCGCGTGATTAGCTCATTATATTGACAATAGCACCTAACAATATATCTTAGTAATCTACTTAACCAGCTTTCAACAAGATAATCAGAAATTATAAAGATCAAACTGCACTAGAGTTATGTGAACAGTTCAGTATTGTTTAGAACTTAGAAGCTGTCATTATTCAATTCATTCATCAATTAGAAAATACCTGTAGAGATACGAATACCACAATGCTAATCAAATTTTCATATATTTTCCATAATTTTACAGTCAAAACATGACTCATGTCATTTCCCTTTATCCTATTAAAAATAGATTAAAAGAAACAATTGCTATAATCTCACAAAATTAAGTGAAATTTCATATGTGATAGCTTCTGGGGGAAAGCCATGTCTTTTTGGAAAAATATTTCGATCTTTTTCTACCATTGCATTCAGCTTCACCACAAGCTCAGATGCTTATTGGCACTGCCAGAGCCACAATTTCCCCCCGAAAATGTATGGGTCTTACTTTTTCGTGATTGCTACATAGAATTTTCAAGAGTTCCTTAAACACATCAACAATTCTCGGGAAAACGATGTCTCGCGCGCAAAAAAAAAATGGGAAAATGTATTAACCCAGTAGAATACTTTTTTTGCTTACTCCTTGATTTGCACGAGTAATTTATATTGCATTCCTCAGACGCAGTGAAACGTATTGTTAGAACCAGAATTCAATCCGTTAAAGAAATACCGGGAAACAGGTACCGTTCGTTCGACCAAACGAGGGTGGTACAGAATTGCCATTTTGGATACCACTTGGAAAAGAAAGATTCTGATAGAACATTATTTAAGAGTACGGCCTGAGACTTCAAGAATTCATTAAAAATGTTTATGGGAAAGTTAGAAGAAACTAGTGTAAACGTGAAAATTTGATAATAATTAAACTAACGCGTGGATTATGTTTTATTCTCATTTTCTTCGGATAATAATTAATTTCGAAAATAATTAGAGAGAAAATGTGGAGGTAAATCAGTCAAAGATTCGTATCAAGCAAAACTGATGTGAAGTATCATATGATTAATGCTACGTGAGAGCAGCAACCTTCGACGGGTTGCATCCGCATAGCTGTCTACGGAGTTTTAATGACCAAATGGTATTCCTTGAAAAGTAGAATTGATATAGAATAAATGTATTTGAAACATATAGTGACAAACTATGCATTATCTGATTAAGGAGTGCAATAAGATAAAATATTAAACATAACGTTTTCGTTTAAATAGGTACTGTTACTTAAGTATTTTTTTATAATCTGAAATATTTCGTGTAGGTATATATTAGTGTACAAAGGCAAAACCTGACTTAAAGTCCTTATTGGACATGTCGGTTATTGCTCTCACGTAGTAACAATCTTATGATACTTTGATGTTGCTTGATACCAATCTTTGATTGACTTACATGCACATTATCTAACTATTTTGAAGATATCATTATCTGTAGAAAGTGAGGATGAAACGTAACACCTATGTAGGTACATATATGAATTTAATAATTCTTACGTTTTCACATTTGCATTCTTCTTTTATAACTTTCCAATCATGTTTTGAATAAATAATCATGCTTTCCTAACTTCTTAGTAGATGCTCTTAAGGCCACTCGCCCTTCAAATCACTTAAAAAATAGGATATTTTTAGGATTTTATTTAAAAAAAATTAACATTATTTTATTTAAAAAAAAATTATTTGAAATCAACTAACCAAGACAATTCTTAAAGTCTATAGGATTCTCTATGGGAGTATTTACGATCATAACTTTTCGGGAGTATCTACAATCATAACGTAAAATTTCCCGTTTTATTTAAGATTGTGGTTCAAACCCCTGCAAAAACATGAGATTACAATATTTTGCTATGGCCATAGATGATTCCATGAACAATCTTATAAACTTTAAGAATTTTTTGGTTTGTTGATTTCAAATAGGTAATAATTCCACGTTATAAATTCCACAGATTTTTTGTACTACCACGACAGTCACAGTCATCAACAGACAGCAATGTAAGATAAAATATACAAAAAAAAAAATATTATCTTCCATGATGTACAAATACAGTCTAAAAAGTTTTTTAACACCATGACGTTTACTATTTTTAAAATAAAATCCGAAAAATTACCTATTGTTGGAGTGATTGAATTTTATTTTTGTCTTACCTCCCTAAAATGTGACACTTGGTGAAAAAATGATATGTACAAAATGTCAAAGTGATTGGACAACGGGAACCCGTGACGCATTTACCCACCAAGTCTCATATTTTAGGAGGGTAAGACAAAAAATCGGAAGTTGAAAAATAAGGACCACCCTAGACTCTAAAGGGTACTCTTAAATGTCCTATAAGAATTTTTCTTTACCAGGATATTTCTGCCACCCTCCATTGCTCGTCCAATCCGATTATTTAAAATTGTTTTCGTACCAGGTGTTGTCGTATAAAAAATTCCCATATAAAAGTAAATGTTGAAACAAGTCAAATTCAAAGGATTCAAAGAATTGTGTAGGATTCTGTGTAATCGGGATTTATAATTCTAAAATATCTGTATAATCGTTATTCGGGTAACCAGCGTTCCACCGCTACCAAAAGTCAATAGAATATGGTAGGGATTGAGAAATATATCGGCTATTCTTATCGAAGTTTTAATAAACGAGAGCATTCAGCGGTCTCCAGTTACTCTCCCTATCGTCGTTATCAATTCGTTCAAATACGTTCGATGCGCGAGCATACAAAAGAATTGAAAAAAAATCCTCACCGTCCGACCGAATGTTACAATATAGGAACGAACCAACTCAATGCGAAAGGCACCTGGCGCAACTGAAACCTTTTCGCACCTTTATTGAAAAAGCTGAATAAAAAGGGTTTTTCATCACGAAGTCGCACTAAACCAGTTTTTTTATTCCTTTACAGACACTCGTGCCAAGAAAAGCAACAGCGAAGTTCCCGCTCCTTCTGTTTCGTCTCATATTTATTCAACAGGTTAGACGAAACGACCATAGTAGTGCAAACACTTGTTGAATAACAGACAAGATTAGTGTAGCTTCCACTTTTCTTCTTTTACTTTTTCTTTTGAAAACTGTCAAAGTCGTGCTTGACTTGGCGGTTATTGAAAATAAAATATCACAAAGGAAAATTAGACGCTTTCAGGCTGGTTTCTTACTATAAAACGAAAACAACCGGGGAGAAAGTGTGGACATGCGTATCAAACGAAGATAACGCTGTATTCTCGCCAAATGTTCCGGTCGTTTAATTAAATTCCATATGGCCGTCAAATTCTGAGAGAAAGTATTGAATATCAGAGTGATTCCATTATAAGGCGAGAAATAACTAGAATTAAATATCACCCTCCGCAAAAGGTAATCACTATATTTTTGAAAACAAAAAACGAATTACAAAAAAATAGTACGAGGAATAATATTTGAAAAATAATGTAATGAATAAACATGTTTCATGATTTCGTACGCATTTACTTGTAAAATTCTTGTATTAAAATATGTCGCGTCACATTATTGCCTCACTTGTGTAAGGACCCTAAATGTTTATGACAGATATCACATGGAATGCTGAAAAGAACGATTAGTTTCTTGGAAGGTGACAGACTTCTATTGCAAATTGTATTTCCTACAAAATATTCTAGGGAATATCGATTACAATCACGAAAAAGACTGCTAAAAGACTGCTCTTTTAAATACACATCTTCCTTCATTTATTAATTCAAATGTCAGAGACAATTTGAATTTTAATTTGGCACCATCGTTTGTTGAAAAATCAATCCCTGAAACATTAACCCACTTACTAATACATGATGGTAAATCTCTTTCATCATTTCTCCATTCATTTTGAGGAAAAACAACACCAAGTTATTTCCTCTACTGCGTTGAATACTGAGATACCGTGCACGTTTCAAATATTCACTGAATTACTTTATGGAGAAAGAATGTTAACCTTTAAAGATGAAACACCTCAAAGAGGAACTCACTGATTCATGGCACCAACATTTGATCTTCTCCTCTTTAACTTTCATATTTTTTCGTCCGAAGTAGTTTTTGTGCTTTACCTGCGCGAAAATATTTTCTGCCAAACCTAATTTTCTTGAAGCATTTAGCACAGTTAAATAGAGGTGCCGGTGTAAAATTTATGAACGGCATTATGCGTGGCGTTTCTCACAGGATGAAAATTTTATTTTGCTTCCGTAGGACGTCTAACGTAGCATATGCAGATTTCCGACACCGAGTACGTCTTGAAGTCAAAAAGGATTGTTTTCGCAGCAGAGTTGTCTGTGACCTATTTTACCCAAAACTGTTTACCACGCTTATTCGTGCTACGAGCAGGAACATGGAACAAACTTCGACCACGACCCTGGTACTATCGTGGATACGTACATATATGTGCTCTGGAGACACGTTACTTTCGAGGAACGATTCTGATCGCGATTGCGACAATTTGACGACGTGGAAAACATTTCTGTGACACTGTTAGTACCCGGCAAATGTATCTCGAGGGCTAAACGTCATTTGGAAAATGCACCTTCGGGTGCACAGCACAGAAGGATGTGGGTCAACGAAATATAGGACATAGCTTAATCCATCTACATAAACATATGCCTAATGAAATACCTATTCTTGTTTTCACTGACTTTTAATAGTACATGTATTGTTCCATATATATACGTGTTCAAAAATTTGTAAATAGTTTGCAGAGCTATAGGGAACATATTTTCTCACGAACACATTTTAGTTCAAAATCGGTTCTAAACGGATTGAAATGATTCTCAGATTACAGGAGTAATATAGAATATTATTTAAAAAAGACATTTAAGCAGAAATGCTATTCAGTTAATTAACCAAAGTGTCTTTCATTTAGAAAATGTATACTAAATTTGCTTCTGTAAAATGTGCTAGTAAAAGATTAATTTTGCGTGAAATCCGATTTGGAATAAAATATTGCGAATAAGAAGACGTTGCATGATTTATATGGTTTTATAATATACCTACAATCAATAATGGTCGAAAGTGTTCTTCGGAGAACCAAATACTTATACCTAGTCACAAAGACTAATAATAATTTCTTTTTCAGTAAAACCAGTTTTTACCGTAAAAATATTTAAATTCATAAATGTTTCTTTTTCACGAGGATTACGAAAACTCATTTCTATGTATCATACAGCGAAAAAATATTATGACGCAACGTGCACAGAGAATTATATTTTTTACAAAATCTAAGATTATCATTTTTTTAATTATGTAAAATAACTTGTTTCTTTGTTTAATTCTTACATCATCCTTCTATTTTATTGGAAACAATAAAAAAAGTACGAAACCTCCGATTCGCCAGTACTATTAACAGTTAAGAGATAATAAGAGTGTCTTTAATATTTCCTGTATCAGATTTTTTCGGATTTGTAAAATCATTACAAGAACGCGGTCACAAAACTTTTCACAAAAAGTTGCGGCTTCGATAATGTTAAGTTTTAGGGTTACCGATTAAATTCGTATATGGTGAGGAAACAATAATAAAATCACAAATTAATAGCCTCTTATAGAGAAATACCTTTTACAAAGGCCAAACCATTTGTAAACATATATTTCTTGTACATTCCTGTACACATATTAATTTTTAAAATGATATCCTCGGGCTCAAAGTCTCAGAGAAAATCGTGAAAAACTTGCATCCACCATTTTGACCTTCCTTATTTAGAAAAGAAGGAAACAGAAAAGAAACTTCATGTGAGGGCATTGCAGCAAGAGGAGTGCAGCTCCGTTTTTGACAGTTTTTGAGTTATGACGTGCAATATATATGTAAAAAAAAACTACATCGTTTGGTGCACGGTTGATGCAAATCCGACAAAAAACGAGCGATTTATTGCAATTTTTGAAACTGCAACCATTACCCTGCTGCAAGACAGGGGCAGCTCCAAATTTAAAAAATTCGCCAAAAATAGAAATAAAAACGTGTGAAAATATATATTTTTCAATTGCTACCTCTTTTCAATGTTAAGTCTTTTTACTTGAAGCTGGTAAAAATGGAGCTGCACCCCTGTTGCGGCAAGGTCCTCATTTGTAGTCGTATTTTCGATCTATTAAACCCGACAAAATTACCAAGAAACGAAGAAAGGTTTGCGAAATTGTATACTCAAGAAGAAAGAGCGCGATTCTTACTTTGTCAGACATAACGCGGTTGAAAGCAGTGCGCGAGCGCGGTTACCCGGAATGAGCCTCCGAAGGATGCACTGACCCGGACAATTTCGGAGCTAGCCTCCCCCTGCCGGCAGCGAGCACGGCTGACAGACAGATCGAAATGGGCCTACCTGTGGATCGTGATTCGTGACTCCGGTGACGTGGTGGTTTGTCCCCGACATCCGAGGGCTGTGGGCACCTTGAGGAAGTCGCAGGACGACAGGTGATGCCCATACTCACGACAGTTCCAGGTGTAACCAACACGGTCATCTTCTTTCATGGATTGCTGCCTCCTGGCGCTGGCAGGGGCCTTGTCACCTGTATTGCCACCACCCTCAGAGAGATGCCGAATCAAAGGACGTCGCATGTCATTGAAGGAACTACTTCACCGGCACATTCGAAACACCAACACACGATTTATACGAAGCCTCGCGCAATCTGCCTGTATCGAAATAAATCCGACCTGCACCGGGGTGTTCAGATGAACTGCGGACCTAATTTGATCGATAAATCGGCAAAACGAAGAAATTCCTGGTGACAATTCGCGGTTGACGTTTCAAGATTACACGACGGTTATAAGTGATGATCGACTACCCAACATCAATCTCGTTCGAATCCCGGAACGACGTAATCGCGGCACGACTCCACGCGAGACTATGTACCACGTACTCCTTGCGCGAGTATTTATCACTGTGCACCCTCTGCCCACTCACACCGTCCCACCCTATCAGCATGTGTCCTATCTGCCACCCACAGCTTCAAGTCGCACTGACGTTGAGCACCGGTGGTTTGTCGATAAAACAGGTAGCTTCGCAGCATTAAAAAGCGCGATCTGTTTTATCGACCATTTGATTTTCTGTTTGCAGAAGTCAATTCACCGATTGAACCGTCGTAAGATTTCTTTTACGCTAATGTTAAGGACACTTGTACAAGAATATGATAATCCACAATCATGTTTTGCACTATTATAATCAATGGTGTAAATACAGACGAAGTATAGGATGGACTTTACGTCTTATATGAGTTTGTGTCACCGCAGACGAGGTATAGAATAGACCAGAGATGGGCGAAAGTTTTATTTAAATAAAAATTTCGAATAAAGAATAAAATTAAAAAAATTATTGTGGAATGAAAAAATTTACTTTCTTCATTAAATAATCAAAAGTTACAGTAACTTTTATTTGATCCGTTATTTAAATCAATTTTTATTTAGTTAATGCCCAACTGGAATTGACCGAGCACCTTATCGACTTTCATGGTTCCACTTTGACTGCCTTACCGATCGAGAAATTTGAGACTAATATTTGTAGTGACCTCTGCTCATGAACGACGGTCAGTTTAAGAAATATTCCCCGAAGTAGTCGGTGAAAAAGGGATAGAGTCACGTGGAAATGTATGTCCGCAACGTTTCGGTAGAAAAACCATTCACGCTAATTCGGTCGTGTTTTGTGCTCGAGTTAGGGATTAACTAGATTGCCAAGGATTTTAATCAAATTGTCCCCCCTGGAATGAATGGGACGGTTTAAATGGAGATTTTGCAGGTTTCAAATTTGTTTAAAAATACAGCATGTGAAAATAGCTTTGCCTACTTTCGCTAATTGTAAAACAGACTGTATAAATGAATTTTTGACGTAGGACTACGTCTAACAATTTGGGAAGTGGTATGGGCCGAGTTAGGGCCCCCTCCACATGAATATCATTTCAATTCCATATTTTCTGTCCTGCTGCTTTGTTAAAAGTGTTCATCAGACAAAACATTTTATTTAGAGTATAGATAATCCTTTTAAAGGAACTGGAGCTGAAGGGCGAAAGAGACGAAAGTTGGAGGCAAATGAAGCCGAAAACTGCAGCAAGGTTTTTTCGAAGCTTCTCTAAAGAGGCATGCGAAACACACGAATAAGAAGCGTAAACTACTTAACATTAACCATCCAAATAAATTTATTCAAGAAACACTATTTCTTTTGGCTTTTTTGCGCCCGTCGGCATTGGCGCCGAGGGCACGAGCCCTACTTGTCTCACCCTAGATACGCCACTGATGTCGGCATGGATGTAGCAACCGATCCCACGCAGAGCATCACGTTGCGTAATCCGTGTATCGATCTTCTTTATGTCCGCAATGTAGTATTATTTATAAAAATTGTGTAAGCTACATTTCATATCATAAACTTGTGTTGGTTATAAGTTGGCGACAGAACTGCAGATTCGTCACTGCTTAGTGTGCAACCTTGTATGGCCCTCTGGTTTCGAGCGTCTCCTTGTCATGCGTAATGCGACTCGCTGAGTTTCCTGGGAATCCCCTGGTGTTCTGGTCTCAAGGGAAAAGTTTCGGGTGTGGGGGGTGTACCTTTTGGTACTTATACTGCCTGCGTAAGTCACCCTGGCCGGTTGCCCAATCTCCGCGTTAGTCGGCTTGAGTCAAATCACACCTAGTGTGCTCCTGACAGGTTGCTCGGAGCAACAGGAATCCCCTCGGGGCCGTGAGCGCTTTTCCCTTTCGATTCAGCAGGGTGGTAGGAGCTGCGCCATCCAATACTCGTTGCATGCTTAATTAGTCTTTAGTTCTTTCTAGATTCTATATCTAAACAGAAGAGATCGATGGAACATTGTTTCCATCTTTCTCTTTGGTTTGATAGGCTAAGGTTCTCATGTACAGGGAGATCGATGGATCTTTGATTCCACAGTCAAATATTCTACTTAGTTGGATATAAGTGTTTCTTTAATATTCAATATTTTTGTAGAATGTAAGAATAAATGTTTTTGACAATTTTCAAAGTCCTCTCTGCTTCAGCACCTTATTGAAATATACCAAGTTTCAATTCCTTGGTGAGGTATTCCACATTACATCACCAAACCATGTCTTCCACAAATAATGTATTTATATAAGTGTTTATGTTAAATAAATTTATTTTGCGTTAATTAAACCCGAATAGGACAGCATGGTTAAAATGTTAAAGGGCGTATGTGTTCTTGTTTTATTGTGATCCTTCTTTCTCTGTCGTTGAACGGAATACGTTGATAAAACGATCTTTAAATTGTTACTCGAACAGAATCACTTGTAAATCGCGGGTTTCAAATGACCTAGTTTTACCCGTGTTGAATTCGAATTCCTACCACGCGTAGCGTTACAATCTGTTTCGAGACTTCACCGGTAACGTTGAATGTGACACTAAAATGGTAAGGAGTCATAGAGCAATGTTACTCAAAACTTTTCAGGCCAAAACCTCCTTAGTTCTGTAAAATTATTGCAAATGCCCCCTGGTATATACAGGGTGTCTCGTTCTAATCATCTGATGCGAATATCTCCTAAAGTTTAGGATCGCATTGCCGCAACGCAATGTTGTGTGCTGACAGTTACAACTATTCCGATCATTTTAATGTTGCAGTCCGTCGAATATTATTTATATAATTCATATACAGAATATTCTATTGATATAAGAAAGTCTGCATATGGATGTACAATTTTCCACACTTACCTAATGAACGTTGTCGGATAATCATATGCAACCTGAAGTTATTAAAATCCTAATGGTTACAATTTCCGCCACCATGCCGCGCCCATAAATGCCTAATGCCCCCCTAGATAATTCAAACGCCCCCAAGGGGGGCGCAAACGCCTGCTTTGGGAAACACTACTCTACGTAAAACCCCCGATCTGTGTGGCAGCAATTTACATTGGACGTAAAGTGTATTCAATACTTCATCTGTGGTGGAATTGATGCAGACGGACCGTGCCCAAGACGCTTGACAGTTAGCATGATGAGAGGTATTTGGAACTTGTGCACGGAGTTCACTTGATTCTCGAAGACCAACTCGGCCCCAATATTGAATTTAGTATCGAGAATCAACAGAAATGTCATATAAATATATCTCCCATTTTATTTTGTTGCCGCATTTCCAACACTTATTTGTTGGAATTGTTATGAATCTACTATAAGAATAGTACAACTAATAGGGGTGTTTATAAAAAAGTGGGACATTTTTTCTGGATCGGTCTTACTCATTAAAATAATAAAAAAATATTGATTTATGCCTACATCCAATAATGCTGAAGTAGTTTTGCAATTATAAACATCTCTTTACTCCATAAAGCACGAGTCTGGATTGCCTATTAAAGTGGCATTTAATGAAGCCCAGCTGTTTCCGCGGATCGATATATTGATTATCGTTTCGCCATTGTTTTGTAACGGCGAGAAGCAAAGGATATGAATGAAAATACGATACAGGTACCTATTTGGCCAACTGACGAACGGGCCTGTCAGCCGGTTGCCCTTTAATAGGCGCCCTGGCCTGGTGTTTTACGGAATATAAAAATGCTTATTACTGCAAAACTAAGCATTATCGGATGCATGCGTATACCAACTCTTTTTATTGTTTTGGTGAGTAGAACCGATCCTGAAAAAATTTCCCACATTTTTATAAACACCCCGTATATTATACTTGTGATATAACATAAATAAATAAGAATACATATATTAAATACAGAAGTATATATGATACATGTGTATATTTGAACACCTATAAATGCGTTTTGTTATTTTTCTGTAGTTTTCGAGGAATTCATCTTAATATATAAAGAAAGCTTCTATATGTTTGTGCGTTTGTCTGTCGCCTAAAAACTTTCGAACAATAAACTCTGGGATCACGAAATATGCGTCAGGTCATTATGCCTGACTAATCCAGATGAATGTGACACTTTTAACAACAAAATATTTTTTTTATAAACTCAGAATCTAAATTTCGGGCGAACCCGAGTAGTAAAGCTAGTATAGCATAAGCATAGCTCAACATAGATGCTCATAATGTTCTTTCCTTGAAATGTGCTTGACACCTCCACCTACAAGTATTTCTTCTGGAAATTCTAATGATTTGATTGACCTTCCTCAACCATCGTACATTCAATTTAATCAACTTAGCGCACTTCTTGAGGTATATCCATCTACACACGAAAATAGGACATCCTGTACGTACATATAGGTATACTAAATAAGAAAAATAGACATCGATCCTTTTTCGTAAGAGTAGTGAATTTTACTTGAATGTTAAATCACGGACATATAAATATGAAAAGATGAAGAATAAATATTACATACAAATTTATTAAAAATGGTAGGGAGAGAGCTCTTCGTTTATTTGAATATGTTACGTAAAGAAAATGATCCTTGAGAACAGACAACTGAGATCACTGACATACATAGCCATCAAGGCTTCAATTATGGCCGTATACTATGTATTAACGACATCAATGATTCATATGTATTTGGAAAAGTATCACGTACCAAGTTATGTCAAATTAAAAAAATTTATCAGCTCGCTAACAAACATTAATTTAAACTAACAACTATTATATTCTGCAAACAATCCATGCTACTGTATACGATGTGACACGATCTCTGTAAAGGATTATATACGTCTATTCTTAGCCCACACACTATGACTCATTTTCGTTTATGATTTTTCTGCCTCCGTACGTTCTACAAACGGTTCTTACTTGATACTCGACATTACTACTCGCTCACACTGCACACGTTCCTTCAATAATTTAATGTGGAGGTCACTAGAGGGAAGACAAAGATTTTACTTATTAGAACTCTACAAATCACCAAAAACTGTTTTCAAATAAAAAGAGAAGATTGAATCCAACAGCAACGTTTTCATGTATGCCCGAACAGTGTTCTATATTATTGGACGGATGTCAATAAACATTATACTTCTTTCAGAACAATGTTTTATTACTCAAAGATAAATGTACTTCTAAAAACGCTGGTCGCAGTTCCACCACAGTTTCACAGTAACGGAGGTTTCCTTGGGATATCTGTAGGATTTGGCGCATAAAACAATGAATCGCGCGTTAAAGCAAATATTGAATTTATTTGTTGTTTTGCGGAGTCATAAAATATACCGATCGATATTAATACCACTGACAGATCTTCGTGCCGATCGCACATAAGGTAGGGAGTAAAATTGGATGTAAATTCATGATCGTAGATAGGGTACCTGAAGCGCGCGCTATATTGTATGCCTCGGTCAGATTGTTATAGGTGAAACAAGTGTGAAACAGTCGTACATTTTACAATGCATGTTTCAGTCCTTTCATGGAATGAGAAAAGAAGAAGAGAAGACATCTAATAAGTTGATTCACAACGAAAATCTTGGTAAAATTACGGTTATTTGTTTTCGTAAAAAAATAGTCGATAGTCGATACTCGCCATTACCGAATGTGTGGGTCAAATAGAAACGAATCGATACGGGGTGAAGAAAGCTGTAGAGAGGAAGGGAAGCGAATAAGGAAACAGAAACAAAGGGATTAAGGGACAAGCTAAAGTAAAGGAGTGAAACAAATTACGATAGTCAAGGAATGTTTTGAACATAGCACCACGTTATATCCTTATCACTATTCATATTATCACGTTACAAGCTAAAAAACCGTATTACTATGGCAGGCAATTGTACACACGTGCGCAGATAATCCGTCACGAGGAGTGTAACCGAAAGAAAAGAAGATCCTTGGAGGATGAATGAATGGGTATATCACCACCGTTGCGACGAGCTCCCTCCAATTTCGAGGCTTACGCGCTAATTAATGGTTCGCAAACGACCAATCGATCAACTGGAACCCGGGACTGCGCTCTATGTAACAATGCACACGCGTGTATACGCACTTACGGATATATACATACGCGTTTACCAGCATGCACGTATACGAAGAACACGCGTACATGTAACGTTGTCTCTACATGGTAGGCGTGAACGTATCCAGTACGACGCCCGTGGCTGTTAACACAGTAATTGCGTAACGCACTATAATTGAGCTACTGTTGGCCGTCCCTACGATTACGAGCCGACCACCCTATGTGTACGTAAATCACGACCAAAAGAACAGGGTCGTCGGATGTACCTGTACACGTGCGACGACGGTGCATGCAGTATGCATAGAACACGGTTGCATAAGTGCAGGCGCAAGGGGGCGCGTGCGATGCACACGTGTACGGTTCTTTTAATTGTAATTTGTTAAATACATCTATGAAAGCGGCACGAGACGCTCTGTGTGTACTTGGCTCTAGCAGCCGACTTGCTGGAGCATAGAGGCGAGCCGGAACACACGCATCCAGGCGAACATTCCTGTCGACGGTGAACGACAAGTCGCGCTCCTCGCCGACGAAATCGACGAGTTCTTGTAGTCGGTCGACGCCGAGTGACGACGCGCTCCCCGTTTCGGTGTCGCGTCGATCGAGCAAACGTCGCTCTCCGACTTCCTTTCCTTCTGTTGGTGCTGCTGCGGCGAGTACTTCATCACTGAATAATCATCGGAACAATTAATCAGTTTCCGTATCATTTCCTCTCTTAATTTGGCAAGACGGATATAACTATGGGAATCGTGCTCTCATGCAGGAATCTTCTACGACGCGGAAATACCGACCAGGAAAATCTTTCACTCTGTCCTTTGTGTGAAACGACGGGAAATTATTCGTGGCAACTACCGTAACGTTCGTTCACTGTTTTTAAGGTTTTAGAGGTAAATTCATCAACCCTCGCGAGTGTGCTTTTTATTCACTTAATCCTATGTGTTTATTTTCCATATCAGAAATAACTCGTGTATCTATGTACAAGTTCTAGCTTTCAATTCGATAAAATAAATAAATGAAGAAAACACAAAACTATGCAATTTATTTGATTATATATAAATACATTTACTATGTGAGAAAAGACAAGTATTTGTACAAAACAAAACATACCAATGTGTTCCAAAATCCAGGATAGTTTTTAGTACAGATAAATAAACAACTTACATCGCAGAGAAGAAGTTAAACTTTGTTAGAATAAAGATTTTTACACAATTCGCATATATGTGTTGGACAGGTAGGTTGGTAACTCTTTTAAATGAATTTAGCTAATTGAATATATATTATTTAAAGCTGGATAAAGCATGCTCGTTAAAATAAAGGTTAAAGTTGAAACTAGACTAACGATTTTATGACTGCAGGATGTAAGTCAGTATAGTGTGGTTAAGTAATGAGATTTCCGTATGTCACTGCACTACTTTTTTTCTCACGGTTAATGGTGAAATTCCTTTCACCAGCAAATCCTCTTTTGTTTAAGAGTCTCTAAGCCGTTTTACGCAACGGGAGAGAGTATCGCGGCCATATGAATGACATGCATGCGCAAAAGTGAAAACATTAACAGCTTCCTTCCTCTCCAACTATTAAAGGCCACGGATATTTGGAAGCAGTGAAATTTGCAGTCTAAAAAGCCAGCTATATTTTACGCAGATGTCACGGCAGCCTTGACTATGTTTATCCCAGATAAACGCTCACTCGGTCATGGTCGAAGATCCATTACGTGTGCATTGCAAAGTGCGCTGATATAACCACGGCACGGTACGCGTACCGGAGGAAACTTTTACATTTCGATGAAAAACAGGCAAGTTTTTAAGTAACTAAATAAAATAACAAAGTCTATATAGATGATAGAAGACTATCGTCATTATCGCGAACCCTTGCGGTTTAGATTAAAATACTTTATCACTTTTCGCTTTGTTTACACTATATTTATACGTATAATATTTTTACACACATTGTATAGTGTAAGCTGTCATATAAATCAAACATGCATGACCTATATTTCTAAGTATAATACGTTATCAATATTCATGTATGTAGGTGAACATATGTGTAAGTGCAGATATTGATTAAATGAAAAAAATTTCGTGCATTTATCAGTGCCCGCATTTCGAGGATTCCTCTTTTCCGGGATTCCGAGAGTAGGTAGGCGTGCGTATATGTAGTGGGCGTTTTAAATGTGTCCTGCTTTTAGTGAAGCGCACGCGCCTCTTTCGGTCAGCTGATTCCCTAGACCTACTTTTTGCCCGATGATGCAGGCTACAAATAGGTATAGTCACGAATACGCGTGTGGGTAAATGGGACATATGTATTCGCCGAGTTACAGTGTACGTGTGTATGCCTACATACGTTTGGAAGCTCTGTGCCCTAAATCATGCTCTTTGTCCGAGACCATTCTTAGTCGCTTAGCAGATTGGTTTTCAAAATGCGAGTTAGGAGAAAATTGCTCCGAATTATACTTGTTCGAAAAGTACCGAAGAAACAATTTTGTGTGTAAAAAAATAAATGCTAGGTAAAAAGTTTAATAATTTAGAGAAATAAAGTACATCAGACTTTACAGAAACAATATGACTGTCAGTCATATTTTAAAAATAAGCAGAATACAAAGTTTCAATTGAGTCCTTAATAGGAAATTTATAGATGAAAGTTATAATTCACACCATGCATAAGATACGAATAATAGGTACGTTAAGAAGAATATTAAACGTAGACGCATTGCTTGTACTGTGCGGGCTCGTAAAACGAATAAATTACAAATCACAATGGGCTTTCGTCACGGTATTTGAAAGGAACCGTTACATGAATGTGCATGTTGTCTGGAGCTTTTCTAAAACTTTGCGTAGTTTTCAGAAAGGAGTCTTGAATTAATCTAAATTTATATGAAAGCACGGCAAAATAAGTACAGACATGTATATCGACATCTTTCTACAATGCTTGCGATGTGGAAGAGTCCAAGCGTTTCGAAGGACCATGCTTGCAGGAGCCCCGTCCAGGCGCGCGCGATTATTTGGTATATATATCAATTCTCAAGGAAGGACCGTCGTGTCACACACACAAAAGCGCGACGATATTACTTATACTGTCATCTGTCACATTTGTCATTTGTGTTTACAATAGTATAACTGCTCAATGCAAAGCACCAAAAATAATTATATTCAAGCGAAAGAATCGATGAATAAATAAGGCAACGCATAATCAGCAGATGTTCTTGATACATACCTGTGTGGATTTTATTCAATTCCTAATTCCTCGCGAAGAGGCAAACGCGAAACAGCTCTATTTTGCTGCAAACCGTTCTATACTGGCTCGAGGCGCTTCGTGTAGTGTTCTGCGGAGCACGACGAGGTGCATTCGTGCGACAAGGGACAGAGGTGAGAAGTAAGATAGAAACAGAAAGATGGAGGGAGAGAAGCGGAGGGGCTCCCTTCTCACTCTGTTCTAAGCGCTGGATGGAGAAGTGGGTACACATCGACGCAATCGTTTGGACGACGAAGAGAGTTAGTGGGGGTATACTGGTCTTCTCCGTTACATTCCGCAGCGCCGGCGCTGCATCGACCCATCAGCTCTTCACTCTTCGCCGCCGATGTGTTCGCTTCAATGTACCTTCAAAGTATCTATCTATATTTTTCTGCTTTTACGATTAATGTTCGTATAGATTACTTCGCCGCTCACTTGTCAAAGGCTACTTCACTTTCATCCATTTCATACCTATCCACGTACATATGAAGATTACAATGTCGTTTTGTAAAGCACTTTTGACACGTGGCTCCGCATCAAAGAATATTTCGAAATACGTCAGCTATGTGCCTCAATGACGAAGAACGGGGAAAAATTATATTGTAAAGGTCGTTACCAAAGCTGCGAGATGTTTTACATCGTACAAGTCAGACGTTTACAACGTTGTTTTAAACAAATTCGTTCGTGTTTAGTATTACGCGTTGAGTGTTGACATTGCAAAGTGTAAAAACTTACCTTTCGTTGGTATACCATATCGAGCTTTGTGGAGTGAACGAACTTCTCAGCGAATTCGAAGGACTCGTACTTGGAGATTTCAAAGATGAGATAGAAACACCACTGTCCAGGGAATTTGGTATATGACACTCCTTACTGTATGAAGGTGATTGCCATGAATATCTGGCTTTTGCAAATGGACTTCTGTGGATAGGGCTTGAACTTTGAGAACTCGAAACACTCGATGATTTTTTCGGACTCTTCAGAGTTCCAGAACTAAAAGCTCGAACTAATCGAAGTTTCAAAGACTGTTTATTTCGCACTGTATTGCTACTACTATCACATAATATTTCCTGATCTTCGAAATAATCGGAATTACTGGCCATTTCGAACTGAAAATGTAATTGGAGCTTTTATAAAACGAAGACGTTTCCACGGTCTCCCGACTTCAAATGCGACTGTTTTTATTCAAAGATTGAATAAAAGCTCACACGTCGCGTTACTTCCTGCCATTTTTAACCGCATCCTTCCTTGTATTTATCACAATCGCCTTTAAATAGTTCTTCAGGATGAAACGATTCTACACGTTAATTTTATTACTTAAATATCACGATTGATATTAAGTTTTTCACACTTTCATTACGAATAATGAACTGTTCGGTTTTATCTAAGTAATGCATAGTGCTATTTCATCATTTAATTGTGTACATACAGATAAAATTGACGCAGCTCTACTTATTGCCCATTGTGTACTTTGCTCATTTCTTAATCCTTTTCAATTCGCTGTTGGTTGGTGTAGAAGAAAAATGAGATCATTATATATTCATTGTCGAATCTGTATTTCCAGGTTGTTGTGTTACAGATTAACAATCTGTTGTACCAATGTACACAGTGTACAATCACAAATAAATACAGTGCACCGTTTACGCATGGCTCAGCCACGATAACAGAGCACCAGAATATCTTTAATGACGAAGGAGCAGAGCCAGTTCTAGTCAGTTCTAGCCTGACTCTTGTCAATGTACATAATTACAATATAATATGCCTACTTACAATCGATAACAACAATTTGTCACTATACAGACTTCGCAAACGCTTGAGTACCAGATAGGGGAGTCAATGGATGAATTGAGTGAGATTTAGCGAGATGTCCATGAGGTTTGAAATGAGAATAGTACTAGTTTCCTCTACGACACCCGCTGGACACGTCTAGCGTGCTTTGTCATCTTTAACAAGTGTCTATCTTACTTTGAAGCTTGTTCAATGTATGCAATCAGATCAGCTCGTTCTTGTGGCTTTTTCAAACCGGCAAACACCATTTTGGTACCAGGGATATACTTCTTTGGATTTTCCAGGTATTCGAATAATGTGTCCTTATTCCAAGTGATGCCTAAAATAATAGAAAGTTCGATAAAATTTCACAAATATAGTCGGAGTATTAAAATGTGTTTTAATGAAGAATAAAGGATACCTTTCGCTTTGTTGGCATCCGTGTAACTGTAACCTGGGGCCTGCCCAGTTTTCCTACCAATTATTCCATGTAGATTGGGTCCTACCTTGTGTTTGCCACCAGCCTCAATAGTGTGGCATTGAGCACACCTTTGCACAAAGAGCTAACAGAAAGAATTACTTTAAGTACAACTAGTTACTCAGTGTAATAAAAACATAATAAATTGTAAATGCAAATTTTTCATTTTTGCTTTAAGTATACCGCGGAAATTGCGTTATTGGTTATCACTGCTCAGAAAAGAGTTCAGATCGAATAGTATTACTGACGTTATCACGGAAGTGATAAATTATGACGTTTCGTTCCGCGTATTACGTATCTACGTACATGTGATCCGCGCGTCACGAGATTGGAATTTCGTGCGCCGTTATCGGTTAATTATTTTAAATGATAAAACTTTCAAATAAAATCAAACTCAAATACAAAAAATAAAACCTATTTTTACCTTCTTTCCTTTCTCCGTGTCGCCGGCGGGTACACCCATTGTAGCTTAGTCTAAAACAAAATTGAAAATACAAATGTATAATACCTTCATAGTACACATAGAGCAAGGTTTTCTTTGTCCTATCGAATTTGGACGTATATCAATTTCCCACAATCTTGATTTATGCTTCTTTTGTTACGCAAGCACGAGCACGTGTACAAACGTCTCACGTAATATCATTGCACAAGAAATTTACAGGAACGTATTTAAGTATGTATGACAAATGCAGTTGTCAAATAAAAAATGTGTAAGGTCAATAAATCGGAAGAAATATTGCACTGATACTAAAAATATTTCAATTTCTCAATCTGCACGTGACGGAATGTGCAATGTGCACGCGTGACGATAAAACGCCAAGATAAAGGACGACTAATATTCGATTTATGAGTTAAATGCAAGGAAGTGTGAAATGACCTAATGAATGTCATGTTTTTTGTTGAGTAAAGCCAAATGGCTTTAAAAGCTGCTGCGACGACATTGACGTAATTAGCATTTGTTTGAAGGTCAAATAAGCTCACTTGTCGCGTGCAGTGGTAAGGTGCTGCCCATTCTCATCTAATCTAATCTAGCAAAAGAATTTTACAGATCGACGCCTGCGCTACACCCTTATGTTTTAGCATTCGCGCGATATTGACGGCATGCACATGCTGTCGTCATAAAGGATAATGGGGCAACTACTAACGCAAGTACTCAGAAGTAGCAAAAAAGCATCGATGAAATCGAATGGGAGGAAACTGCATTAAAAATTAAAATCGAAATCTAGTATTCCAATTAAATAGATTGACGTCAAAGTATATGCTTATTTAACATTCTAAAATCATGCAACATTTCGTCATAATTTGAAAAAAATATATAATAGTATCCAAAGACGAAAATGGTCTATGCCCGCACAGTTGAGTCGACAAGCCATTAACATTAAGGTTCCATTTTCGCATTCAGATTGTATTTGATATACGCGAGGGAATTAATTTGGTATAAAAATTTGGATTTCACCAACGATATAATAATAGAGCACTGGCTCAAGGATAGTCGTATTACGTAACCCTTATCGCGTTGTACTTGAATAAAGCAGGTAAAGTGTTTAATGGGAATACGATAATACATTATTTAATGCCGTTAGCTATGGGTTCCCAAGGAACGTGACTCAGTTGCACGTGTTGGAAATGCCATGTTCGCGAAAATTCCTACTGTTCAATTAAAAGATTCACACAAATTTGCAAAATTTGGATTAAAAACGGGCGTTAATTTAAAGACAATGAATACGATGATCGACGTTTTCGAACGTTTTGGGGAAAAAAGAGAAATTCGACCTTACCTTGTGTGATTGGCACTCACGCGAGCAGAGTATTATCGAAGATGTCTGTAGCTCGACCGAGAATAGATGCTTCGATCGATGTGTAACCACTGGCTTCCTCTGAGCTTGAATTCGCAGTATTTCAATGGCTGACGCAACAGTTCATCGAGCGCCATGAAACACTTTGCCAGATGGCGTTCAAGTAAAGGACGGTTGGAGATCGTCCTATGATTGGTGTAATAATTCCCGCGAAATCTAAATCTGGTTAAAAATAACTGCCACTTCCATGTTTTTTAATGAAATGCGAATAACAGATATTTATAAATAACAGGCATTTGACATATTATAATATAAATTAATTTTTTCTATTTTTTACAACGTAGTCAAATTTTGTTTTGTCTTTATAAGCGCGTGTGTGTATGTATGTAGTTTAGAACTCATTGTCAGAGTAGTACATATTTACAACATTTGCACCTTGCAACGCATTCAATTGATCATTAATGAGAGGAAGGGGACGTCGATCTTTTATTATTCTCTAATTCAATTTGCGATAGTCTACGCGAAGTCTATTTATTGTTAGTCGCGTTATACATTGCTGAACAAAATACTTGACCACCCCACTCCTGCCTCCCGAGACACGATACGGAAAATGGCATTCCCATCTGTGATACGAGGTTCTGTGACCGTTCTGTCAGTAATCGACTCGTTTGAATTTCTGATTTCTCTAATCTAGCAAAACTTCCTCGATTTTTACGCTTATAATAATGCTAATGTGAAAACAATATTACGCACAATAATCAATAACTACAAATAAATAGCGCTACGCAATTCCATTTTTCAACACGCAGAATGTGTTGCATAATCTGTTTTCGATAGTGTATATACGTGTGTAACGTAAAATATGTTTAAATTTATGCGCAAAATACTAACAATAGATAAATGTCTAAAAATAATATATGTAAATGTTTACCAAAAAGTGTGGAAAATATATGAAGAACGAACTAATTTTCTTTTAGTCCATTTTTTCGTTATTTTATTCTACAGAAATTGCCTTTGTATTTAATACATCTGCTATCGAACATATTGTATAAGGACCTTGTATATATACCTTGCGAAATTATGTCTGTATAACTATTTGATATTGAGAAAAACTATTTTCATTATTGCGATAAAAAAACGAATGCGTGCTGAAAAATATAGTTTATGAATATTTTTCATAATATTTTATTCGCATTAGTATAACTTCCGCATTAGCATTATTATCAGGATAAAAGTCGAAGAAATTTTGTTACAACAATAGTCAGAAATTGAAACGAGTCGAATACTTCCAGAACGGCCACAAGCGTCTGGCGCTGTGGTCTGCGCCATAGAACAGCGTATCATAGATGGGAATTCCCCGCCTCGTGCCTCTTTCACTGTATCAGTGCCAGCTGTTCGAGATTGATCTTTGCCCGATGTACATACACGGGTACAAGCAATTCTCGTCCACCAGCCACACTCACACAGTGAAAGAGCCAATGAAAGTGAACCGTGTAAGCTCGCCTGTAGCGGGCGCTCCCGTAACTTTGGTTGGCTCCAGGGATCGGTGGACTCGGGCTGTCCCCAGACACCTACAGGAGCAGTGGCAATGTGTGCGTGAATCAGCGTGGACTCGCTGCTAGCGTAGCTTTGTCTAGCTTCGTCAGACTCGAGCTACGCGTAGCCGGAGTCCACTGCAGCGTCCGCAGCTATTGGTCAGAGGCTTGGCTTGGCGCTGGCATCGGTATATTCGAGACGTCACATTCGCTTCCCGTTGTCGCCACTTGGCTGGCTTGGCGCTGGCGTCAATTCATGCACACAACCACCGCTCCTGTAGGTGTCTAGGGACAGCCCGAATCCACCGATCCCTGGTTGGCTCTGTCACTACGGGTGGGGTGCGGCTGGTGGACGAGAATTGTACACACATACATGTTATATTAGTAGCGCCTCTACAGATAAGTAGTGAGCACCAAACTGAATTAACAACGTTCCAAATCATATCAACTTCCTTATCTATAGAATAACTTAAGCACATAAAGTTAGTGACGTATGTCGACGCATGCAATGCATGTATGATAAGGTACCGAGTATTACACGAGTTTTATTTTTCCTCTCAAACCGAAAGTATAACGAGGAAAGTCATGGTAAATGTCACAAAAGGTATACTGGTTGAATGGTAAGTACAATAAGTACAAATGAATTATTTCTTTATTCTATATAATCTAAATCATCACGAATGTGAAATTGTTTATTAAGAGACTCTTTGGAAATGTCAAACTTGTTTTTGCACCAACTCTGAATGGCAAAAATATTGTCTGTCCATAAATTAGTGGCATCTTTATGTTTCTAAAAAACAGAATATATGTAGATTTGATGAATGTAAATTTCACTTTTAATAATCATATACCTACCTGTGCTTTTTCTGCAACCTGAGCTATAGCTACTGGGTCAACATCACTGAATTTAGCAACTTGTTTCTTTAACTGATCTTCTTTCGCCTTCAATTCTTCCAATTCTTGCAATAAAATTTGTCGTTCTTCTGTATTTTCCTTCCCAACCTTGGTATTTGATTTTATGTAAGAATAGTATTTTATGCACGAATAAAACATAAACTCTTGATGAAACAAGGCTTATATTGCTTTATTTTATTACCTTCTCTTTCTCGCAAATTTCCTTCAATTTTTGAAGTTTAAATTCTGCCTCCACTATTTTTTTAGATGCTTCGGATATTCGTTGTTCAATCGCAGTAATGTTTTCACTATGTAATACATTTATTCATTATTTATTTGCTGAAATTATATTACTGGCATATTTTTATAGAAATTATATCTTTTATTTTTACCCTGGGAAAGTCCAGAAGTACACAGAGGTACCAATTTTCTCTGTCCTGACTAATCCATCGTCTACTAGGGCTTGAAGAACATCTTTCACCGATTGTGCGACAATGCCTTTTTCTTTTGGTGCAACTTTTTCTAATTCTTTTAATGTAAAAAATTCTTTCTTCTCATAAAATATTTGAAGCATCCTTGCACGTTTTTCATCAAGGGACACTCCTTTTCTCTTCGACATTTTACGTATGCAGTTGTAATAAGTTAGTAAATGTAAAAGAACCTCTTGTATATTATGTTTATAGCGATGCGGCTATGAAGCAGTTCCTTTTACATCTAGATGAGACTTTTGCTTTAGGACGAAAATTTATAATCCAAGACCTGGATGAAAGACATTTGTTTATTTCTGCTGACATTTTAGAGACATTGCAAGCAAAAGTAGATGATCTTATGGACCAAATATCGTTCCCTTTGGCAGAAAAAGGAATATAAATACAGCCAACGAAGGACACGCTTCTTCTACATGAGTATCTATAATTTGTTATGAGAGAATTAAACATGGCTGCAAGAGAATCCGGCAGAATAAAAGATGCGTACCAAAAGAGAATGCTCGATGATGCTGCTCGCAAGCGTAGGCAGAAAAAAGCGTTGGAAGCTTTGGAGCAAGATAACTTTCATGATGATCCACATGCAGATTTAGGTATGTTTATAAGTAAACATTTACCTATTTCAAGTTAATTTTCTGAACAATTCGGAAGTTCTTTCTTTGTGAATACATATAGCAATATTTCATTTCCCAGTTTACATTATATTATTGTTTGCAATGTCGTGAATATTTCAGTAATGAGCAAGAAAGTTCCAAAGTTTCAAGAGAGCTTGGATAATAGGGGTGGCAGGAAGAAGAAAACTAGATCCGCTGAATATTATAAGCAACGTTTTCGCAAGACTTTTTCACAATTAGTGGAAGAAGATCTTAACGTTAGCCCAAATCCACCCAACTATGCTTCTGCTCAAGCACCACCGTCGCGCTTTCCCGAAAGACAGTTTTGTGCAGTTTGTGGCTTCCCGAGTAATTATACGTGTATTCCTTGTGGTGCTAGATATTGTAGCATGAAGTGTTTAGGTACACATCTTGACACGAGATGTTTAAAATGGACAGCTTAACAAGTCATTACTTTTTTAATATAAATCAAGTGCTGCAAAAGTTTTATGTGTGATTCACGATCATGGATACATTTTTCGTGTAACTGAATAACTTTAAAATGTTTTTTCAACTTGCAATGTTAATGATAAAGTCATTAATCGTATTTGCATTAGAAAATATATTGTTTTCATTGTAAATATAGTAGTACTGATACAAATAAGGAAAAATATGTTCGTACCGAATAAATTTAATTATTTTTATACTAGTAATTTGTTTTATTTCCCTGTACATCAAGTATTTTTCTAATAAAAGTGCATTAATAATGATAAAATCTTTAAAGAAGTATTAGTAACACTTCTTTCGTGCTTGCAATATTATCACAAATTATTGTAATAAATGACACTAACTGAGGGCAGAGTACGTACAGTGACGGACAAAAGAAGGTTTCCATCCTTTAAAATTGCATAACTTTTTTAGAATTGGTCCAAACAACTTGAGTTTTTTTGAGAAGCTAGAAGGATTAGTTTGCTAAGTGACGTGTTTCCTCGATTTGAAAAAAATTGCAATTGTTCGGAATAGCAAACAAAAGTACAGGTCGATTTTTCAACTTCTTTTTGCTGAGCTTGTAATGAAAATTCAAAAAACCTGTTTATAGATTTAAGTAAGTTGTATATATGCTGAAAATATCATCAAAATCGAGTATCGTTGCTCTGAGCTATAAACGCTTAAAGATCGCAGAATAATGTCGAAAATCGTTGATTTCGGAAATTTCGCGATTTTCGAAAAAATTCGTTAAGCGTTTATAGCTCCGAGCAACGTTAACGGATTTTGATGCAATTTTCAACATGTATACAATTTTACTTAAATCCAGAAACGAGATTTTTGAATTTTCATTCCAGACTCAGCAAAAAGTTGGAAAAACGACGTTTACTATTTCTTCTGCTATTCAGACTAATCGCAATTGTTTTTAAAACGACGATCACATCACTTAGCAAACTAATCCTTCTAGCTTCTAAAAAAACTCAAGTCGTTTGGACCAATTCTAAAAAAGTTATGCGATTTTAAAGGATGTAAATTTTCTTTAATCTGTCACTCGTATAACCAAACACAATAATTCCTTTATATTAAGAAAATATTGCATGTTATCAAACACCTATTATGACATTGAATCGTTAAAAAATGAATCTTTAATACGACATAAGTAAAATGTCACTGGATAGTTTTCGTTACATTGTTCGTTGTTTCATAATCATAATGGCAACGTAAATCCTTGCGAAAATGTATATAAAAAAACTGTATTGTTGTACGTACCATGGCGTCACTAAAGCATTTCCTAATCTAGTCACACAGGTTATGATGTAATTTAACGGGAAAACAGCGTATAAAAATATTGGAGAGAAACTTTCTGTCAAAACGTAGGTACGTGCTGTACTAAATCTCCGGCACCGTACGGTGTGCACTACGCAGAAGAGTCTAAGAACGTGGCGGGAACGATTTTCATTTGACAAAAACAATACCGGCCCTCTGGTGGAACATACGAGAGTCCTCAGTAGTGTGACGAAAAAAACAGCAATAGAAAGACTTCTGGTGGAAGGACGTGTGATTGCTCAGAATTATGTGAAGTTCGTAATCGTGAACGTAATCATTTTTTCCGCCTAATGTACGGACGTATTCGAACGACATTATTAACGTGAAAGTGTTACGCGCTCGAACACATTACGCGGTGTTGCTCTGAAAGGACTGGTTATCGTATAGGTTATAATAATATCATAGGCATGTAAAATGTCATAGATGTAACAATTGTAAAAGAAGAGTGGCTAATAAATTGTTCACCTGTTATTTCCAATAAATGTACGTATACCTGGTACGAGTTGCATTTTATGATTTTTTTCGATTACTTAAAAAATCGATTCCTAAAAATGTTACGAGCTTTCTCGTATTCATTAATGAACGTACGGTGTTAGTACCTCGTAGCTGTAGCTAATCAGGTAGAGAATTGTATGAATTCGATTTAATTATACGAGCACTGTCCTTGCTAATAATGCATTTTTAAGAGACCAACGAATGATAGAATTTGTAGGTAAAAGCGCGAATTTAGAATATTCAATTTCCACAAACACATTCTGCCCTCTACCGGGATAAACGAGTATTTCCATGTGATTATTTAAAATATCCGCGGGAAATGTTCGTAATTTCTTGTACGTTTCGATTATATAAAAGTGAATCGAGAACTTGCATCAATAAATTATTCAGTGCGATGTGAATTTACCTGTGATACAATGAATGCAATGTTAAAGAATGCGGATGTACGAGCGGAAAGGAATAATCGAAGGTAACATCTTTCTTACCGATGAAGTTTTCGAAATAGTAATATTATCGTCACCTTTCAATTTTTTCTGATAAATAATTACACGATATATTACAATTGCCATGAACAATGCATTCGTGCATTAGCTAACAATGACAAAAATAAATCATTGAAATATTCATGACTTCATGCCAACTAAATAAAAAGCTTATACTTTCTTAATTACAATCTCTTTTGAAGCGCATACGAATTTGGGCATTACGACAGAAAATAAAATCTGCACAAATCACGGTTTATTTATTTAATATTTAAAACGATCTGTCACTTTCTTGCAACATTTCAGGATCTTCTATCTTTATAATGTTTTAGAATTTACTTATGATTTTCATAAATGAATATAATTAATGGAATGACATTTAATACAACGATAAAAACTTTTCAAACTCTGTGTTATAAATATTCTATTCGATTAGTAAAGTATCGCCAAGTTTCCCGTGCATTATGATATGTATAAAAATTGCTAATCTTATCATTATTTAACACAGGGCCGGATTAAGAGAGGGCTAGGGGGGGGGGGACTATAGCCCCGGGCCCCAATTTCCGGGGGCCATAACCCCGGGCCCCACTTTCCGGGGGGGCCCCGTTCTAAGCGATTTTAACAATTGGATCCGAATTATTAAGATCTGTCGATTGTGAAGACTTAATACAAGAATTTGCAAAATTAAAGATAAGAAAACAACATTGTAACTAAAACTTAATTGTACAATATATTTTTTACCCCCCCCCCCCCCCCCCGAAGGCTTGATAGCCCCGGGCCCCAAAATGTTAATCCGCCCCTGATTTAACATCGTTGTAAATTACTTATAATATATGCGAATATATTTTTAACCGACCGAAATTTGCTTGTTTTTTTAGGCGGAAATAAAACAACCCAGGATAATTAGAGTAAGGTTCCATATGTAACCGTTGGCGGCAGAGGTGGCATTCGCGGCGAAGATAAGATCTTTGTGAACCGTGCAACTCTTTAATTGCAGAAGTTAATTACTGCGTGCCACTCAGTGCAATAACGATGACGACCGTAGACTCGCAAGCCGACAAAAGTTTATGTCATCTCGATAAGGTGCCGAGCACTGAGCTGGCAGAAGTTCCGTTCGATTGTGGATTACATGGTGGAATTACTACACTGGAATCTCAGGTATCCGGGCATTCGATCGACGAGAAACGGCACACGATTGGTAAGCATTCGATTAAGTTAAACGCTTCCGGGTGAGCCCATTGAAAATCGATTTCAATGGAACGTTACCACATTTTATAGTTCGATCGAAACCATAGCAATACGAGATACTGCCACTTCCGCGCTTCCTGTCTGAAAACATCGGTTTTAATTTTTTCTCTTTAGCTTATTCTAATAATCAGTCAAGTTTTTTTTAATATAAGTTTCGTTTGGACACATTTTATTTGTAAATCTTATCAATATTATTATCAGATTTACAGGGTGTTCAAAATATTTATTACACTTTAACAAGATGTGATTGAACAAGCCTTCGGCTTTTAGAACCTTGGCAGTGAAACTGTGCGGCGTACTTACGCGCGCACTACATTTACTTCAGTGGTTCTCATTATACTTGTTTGTCGCGGTTTTATGAAATATATAAAAGTAGCAATTTATAACCGGAAAGTCAAAGAGTTGTAAATCGATATTGTGGTAGCAAAGGCTCGCATATTCTCCATTTACTAGTATATATTTTATTAATAGTTTATTAATTGAGGAAATACAAAAGGAACAATACTTATTAAAAAATGAAACAATATTCACATGCAACTTTGTGCGCTGTGTTAATCAAATATATGCGGGTTGAAGGTATTCTGCAAAATCGTTTGTGTTGAAAACGAAGGTTCAAACAGAAAACAAAATATAAAAAAAAAGAATTTTGTGTTTTCGGTTTGTACTGATTATCTTGAGATACCCAGTTTTCAAGGCCTTTTACACTTTAAACAAATTTTCGTTCGCAGCTTTTTGCGTTTATACTCATTTTATCCAACGATATTGTATTGTGACAATAGGGTGGTCCTTATTTATACGTACGAATTCTTTTTCTCGAATTTCTTTGCTCTCACCCCCTAGAACCCCTCCATTTGATAAAAAAAATAATCCTTGAAAAAGTTTAATTTAAAGAAAAAATGTAGAATTCATCAATAACTTGGATTTAAAGAATTTCTCAAAAAACGGTAAGCCTTATCGAAATTTTTTTCCAATAATTTTAAAAGAGCATTCAATTCGCTACAGTTACTGTATACATAATTTTCTCGTGCTTCCAACCATTTATTACATAATAGCGTTTGAATATAGAGAGGTCCGCACTACGCACGTATACAAGACAACACGTCACACCGTACAAGTAGAAAATTGAGTGCCCTTTTAATATTATTTCAACAAAATTTTGATAAAGCTTAGCATTTTTGAGAAATTCTTCAAATTCAAACCATTGATGAATCCTAAACTTTAGCCTGGCCGACACCCTTTTTCCTGTTGTTCGATTGCAATAATCTTTTTCCGGGACTATTTTGTTATGAAATGGAACCATATTAGGGGGTGAGAGATGAAATCGCAGGTTGAAAATGTGGGTCACCCTAATCTGACAAGGTAGCAACTTGGGAATCGTAGTTAGGCCGCTAGCATTAGTTGAATTGCGATAATTATTTTTAATGTATTGCAAAAATTAACTATTCGTTAGTAACCATTACTTCGAGCTGTAGATACTTTAGTCGCTTATAGGTTTTAATTTGTTGCGCGTAATGGCAACGATATATTTCTTTTTCTTTAAGTTCTGCATAAATTGATGGGTATGGACACTTGTCGATATGAACATAAATCCCTTATCATTGCTTATTCATCAATGTACAGAGTATACACTATCTCCCGGTAACCTGCAATATTCCGTAGAATATTTTATTTAATTTTCATAAATTATTTAGTTTTGAAGTACGAAAGCAAGCTCTTGTTTATCACCCCTTATATAAAATTTGATCGTATTTAAAACAAATTTTTACCAAGTTTGTTAATAATATTTCGTCTTTTTTAAATGAAATGTTACATTTTTGCTTTTGTAACCTGAAGGTATGAAAGTAAACAAATCCAATAGAAAAAAGAATATTCAATATTCAAAAGAAAATCTTGAAAAAAGAAAGAGGCAGTTTAAAGGGAGTATAAGCCTGTTGAATTTGTTTTTGTTTCTTAAATTTAAACTAAAATTAGACCGTTTCGTTTAAAAAGTAGAATGTATCCTTTAAAGGACCTTGACGAATTTAAAAACAAAGTTTTCTTTAATATTGGCAAATTTTTCATAAAAAATGATAGAGTAAAGTCCTCTTACATTTGTTTTATATTTTTTACTGATTGGCAATTATTTTATATAGTACCTACTTACATGTATGTACTACTTGAGGCACATTGAGGAGTATTGATAGCATAAAATATGCTTTGTAAGATAAGCTATCATTAACTAATGCGTCTATTTGAACTGGTGAATGAGTGGTTAGTGACAATTTTATTGAGAGCCAGATACGTGCGTGTTAGAGTTGGTTGTGATCGGTAAAGAATTACGTACATATATGATCATACTGTGCCAATATATTTTAAGTAGAAATGCGGAAAAACGTGTTTAAAAATGTTTCGTCAACCTACATATTATATAATATGTACACACTCTGTCTAAAAAATAACGGGACTGACAACATATCAATTTAAACATATTTTATTCAAAGCATGTATGGTCCTTTGGCATTATTATGTACAAGGTTTGGTCAACCAATGCATGGATAGATTTCTGGAGATGCGTTTTCGTACGCGAATTTTTGGCCAAAGAAAAATACCAGTACTTGCTTGGCTCCCTGTAATTATTTCTTATTTCCAAAACTGAACATTCCAATGAAAGGAATTCGCTACAATGGCATTCCAACCATTCATGCAGCTGTGATAAAAGTATTCAAGGTGATTCTCAAAGCAGATCTCCAGAATTACATTCATTTATTGGGTGTTCAGCGTTGTATCGATGCCGAAAGAACATACCTGCTTTGACTAAAATGAACGATTTTTATAAATATGATCAGTGTTTGAATTAATATATATATTAGCTATCCCGATATTTTTCAGACAGGCTGTCTATTATATATAATGATGGGAGTTTTTTTAGTATGCAGTTATGAGAATCAATTCAGTATCCGTTCCGTCCTTAGACCGAATTTTGTGTCTGGCGCCTGGAGTCAAATGGGTACCTATATAGGTATTATATTTGAAGGCGTCAGTATTCTAAAGCAAAGCACGATTTTTCATAGCTGAGGCGCCAGTTTTCCTGGTCCGTGAGCTAATGTTCAAAAGCCTCATTGTGCTCGGTCGGCGAGAACCTGCTGGGCCCGATGATGGGTCAGAGGTCCTCGACGGACGCCCGCCTCCCACGTTGTCTATTTCCTGCGACGATTTTTCCCTTTCTCTGATTACTTGTGGAAGGTCTTCGCTTGACGTCCTAGGTGGGAGGGTTATGTCGGATTGCACCAGTAAAACCACCGAATTGAATTTAACAAACTGAGCTCCACCCACGCAGAGCCTATGTTGTCTCTAGTTCCGAGGCCCTCATGAGTAGTTGTCTTTCAACTCTCGTAGAGTCGTTTTCTAATTCTCGATCAGCCAACCTCTAAACTACTGTGCAATATATCCGCGTTTACGTTAGTGTTCTTGTAGTTTTATTAATAAACTAGTGCTAGGAGATACAGTTCTTTCAAATTCACCTAGCCAATTAAAAGTTCCCACCGCCATTAAATTGCTGCTAGAAACGTGATTTGATACCTACAATAGTATCATACGCGTACCTACGTTTGTTAATTGTTTAGCGATGTATAGTCGAAACAGTACCTAAACTTCATATTCATATAGTTTTAAGAATTATTCATATAGTGTGTAAACATATTACATACATCATGTTCTAATACTATGTACTTGTATACTTGAACCCATTATTATTCATAGATGATCGGCCTTATTATACATGTAGTGCTGTTTGAGTACTCAAACTCCAAATCATACGGACTCATCTTATTTAGACCGAGTCGGTTGTTTTATTTTTAAAATAATTTTTCGAATAGCTCGATGATTTGAATATTTCACTATATTTGAATATTTCAAGTAAGCTTAGTGTCTATCGTCTTTTCCAACTACATACCGTGCGCTATCCTATACGTGTACCTATATGACACTGCAACTGGTGACGAATAGTAAACAGCTCGATTTAACGAAGTTAGATAAATATTTTCCAGTCTAGTACATCAATGGCAAGTCCGTACTGCTTTCTCATGCACTATGTTTCTACTACAACGGTTCAATAAAATGTTTATATAACTTTCGGATCTCCGTTTATATAACTTTTCTTGCTCATAAAATACATTAGCACAGTTTGATTATTTGGTCCGCGGGCATTCTGTACATGCAATGACTCATAGATCTGTTCAAAGAAGACTAATACGCTTACGCATCCTCACTATCTAACCTGTTTCACATTAGAGCAATTTTCATTTTGCTAGTAGAGCTTCTTGGTTTTGGAACAAGTACGTAGAATTTATGAACAACTTTGAATAATTAGGAATTTCTGAGCTATAATTTCTAAAGTTTTGAAGTCGATCCTAAAAAATATTTTCGTACTTTTCCTCCAAAACACACCGTATACTTATAATTTCCGTGTTACGATAATTATTGTTCGTATAAATAAATTTTAAAAATCTACTGTCCGGATTTAGCTCCTCCACTTATGCTCCTAATTGAATACCTTGACAATATAACAGAAAAACGAAGGTAATATAATAATTGTTATAACTAGTTATGTTGAACAATAAATCTATGAGCCATTGTATTTCTGTCTGATAGTACTGATAATATAAAAGGTTGGTCGCTTAAATGTCGTAGGTATGTTACGTAGACAGGACGGTCGAGTACTTAAACCTGTCGTTAAACCATTGCTTGGCAAAAGGGAAATTGCGTTCTATGAAAGTCTACAAGCATCTGAAGACCCGGTCATGTTACAGTTGAAGAATTATGTTCCGAGATATTACGGCACGACAGAATTACCAATTTTTGGCAGACGTAAGATTTCAAGAACATCGATTTTTCGTCTTGGTTCCATACGATTCACATTTTTCCATCCTTTTCTGTGTCTCCCTTTTTTCCTGTAGTTCTAGAAACATATGTTATTATATTTTGAAAATTCCTTTATGTAAACTATATTTACCAAGCATATGTATAATACTATACAGAGTGATTCACAAAAATGGAATACTTAATTGCGTCCTCCGTTAAGAGCATGCAATAGTGCCCAAGTTGAACGTATTCGTAGGAAAAATGAGGTAAGAGGATAAGGAACAATTTTTCGTCTATGAAGTTATTTCTGACCTAAAAACGTGCTGCCAGTGTTGTACAGTATTGAAAAGCTTTGATCAATAGGAATTGAATGATTCCATGTTTATCCCCATAAGCAGATTAGAACATGTGAGAAAAGAACAGATTTAAAGTTACAATTTTCAGGTTGCCGACAAAGGAAATCGTAGGCGAAATGCACGCAGAACAGAATAGCGAGCGGTGTGACGCATGATATGGCAGTCGCGCTACCACACACAAAGCAAATGCATATAAATGAATGTAACATTCTGTTTAATTGCATACACTGCCTAGCCATTCGCTACACAACACGCCATTCCAATCCTGTGCGCATATTGCCTTAGGAAAGTTACACGTGGTATATCAACGATATCCCCGAAGGTTAAACTATCAAATATACCTATGCTTTACCACTTATTAGAGGAGTGCAGTAGCAAACGCAGCACGCTTTTTGGTTACACATCATTTTATAGACGGAGCATTGTAATTTTTCCAAAAGTAAAGTAATCAGAGACAGCAATAGGTACTTGTTCCCGTTCAGGAGGGAATCCTATTCTTTGGGCTAAAAACATAGCAAAATTTTTTTTTAAAAATCCAGCGTTTCGATTCATCTGAAATTTGGACCATGTTTTGATGCATCTTTGAAGAAGTTGCAGTTTTTTTTTTATTAAATTTTAACCATAAATATAATAGTTATGCATGATCGACCATCACGCAGCGCAAAATCCGTTGGTGTGCATGATATTTATCTACCAGGTAATCTGAAACAGAAAAATGAAACAGCGTTTTGTTTTATACATATGTAGCTTGAAATTGACGAACCAGCAAAAAACAAAAAAATTATTTAGCGGTGTGGAGAGTTTTCAAACTGAAAAGTTTGAATCTTTCATTTGTGCGATCCAGTTTTGCGCCAATTTTCTTATGTAACAAAAAAGTATATAACGTAGCGGTATTCTGGTTCATCAAATTGAAACTACGTTTGTACAAAGTTACAGATTACTGTAAGGTAAATATCATGCATACCAGCGGACGACGAGTTTTGCGCGGCGTGATGCATAATTCCTATATTTATTATTAACAATGATTAAAAAAACCCTGCAACTTCTTCAAGCATGCATAAAAACATGGTACAAATCTCAGATGAATCGAAATATTAATTTTCTAAAAAAAATTCCTAAATGTTGCCATGTTTTAGCCCATAAAATAGGATTCCCCCCTTAAATCATACCTATCTGATACTTTTCACGTCTAAATAGTTATGTATATTTTCTAATAAAATGATGTCCTTTTCCTATATAATAACTGCAGATTTATGACAGATACTTTCAATATCCTACGATACATAAATATTCTGTTATTAATTGATACATCATATTTTACAGCTATATTACTAATTAATGGGTAATTAACCATAAAAAAACTGTGCATCGTAGGGCATTGAATTCACATTTAAAAAAAGTCTCCAATCTTATGCAGAAAAGAAAATGCATATACATTTGAGATAATATTAACGTTCACTTTTCAAGCAACTATCTTGAATCTTTTCGTATGTTTTGGTATAAGGAATAATTAAATGTTTCGTTTCTGGTGGATCATCCTGTGTATATACATACGTCAGAATTCGAGTAACTTATTTATTGTAAATAATGTAGTGTGTAGATAAATGCAATTGCTTAATTGATGTTCCATATTACACTATTTCTCACAACGTCACTAATCATTTGCATAAAATATTAGCAGTAACATTCCTTACGCTGAAAGACATTACCGATGGTATGGCAGAACCATGTGTGATGGACATAAAGATAGGTAGACGAACGTGGGATCCCTTAGCCACTCCGCAAAAGAAGGCAACGGAAGAATTAAAATATGCCGAATCTAAACGCACTTATGGATTTTGCATAACTGGCTTTCAAGTTTATTGTCTCTCTTCCGGGCAGTTAAAAAAGTTTGGCAAACATTATGGCAAGACACTCGACGCCAAGGGTGTCGTGGAAGGTATATTATAAACTTCAACCATTTTAAAAGCGTATTTACAATTACGGACATACTTGTAGTTTACAAAAATGTATAACAAGGGGTGTGAGGGTACTTGGAAATGTCGAGTTCAGTAGTATCGATATTTTTATCGGGAACGGACCATCTCGCCAAGACAAATCGAATAATACCATTTTTAATTTCGAAGTCAGGTGGGATTATCTTGAAAAATGGTCTCGATTTGTAGTTTCGAGCTTTTGAACCAAAGAATTTCGGTTGGCACTTGAGGGAAACTCTAGTGATGTAAGCGATACTTCTGTAGATCAAGATGCCAGGTGTGTCTTTAAAAGGTGGGACCACATTTGTTACCGCACCGCGTTCCGTTATCGCGACCTGTTACCTATCTAACGATGTTCTGTTACTGTACACTGTTTAAGCCGGGTCCACATTTGTTACCGTACCGCGCTCCGTTACCGCGACCTGTTACCTATCTGAATGGTCGTGGTAACAAATGTAGACGATGTTCTGTACTGCATAGTGTGATTCGATACTTGTTTTGGCCGTTCCGATGAACGTGGAACGCGATGAAGTAACGCTGGACAATAATTGGTGCAGGTAACAGGAAACAGATTCACAAACGGATTCCGCACCGAACCTCGTTACTGCTAAATGAAATAACGCGGTGCGGTAACAAACGTGTACCCGGCTTAGCTGGTTCGGCCGTTCTGGTGAATGTCCCGGAATCGTCCGACATCGTCAGACATCATCTACACTTGTTACCACGACTGGTCAGATAGGTGACAAATAGAATATGTTCCTTTACAAGGAACATCACCTAAGTGTCACACGCCGATTTTTGTGAACTTCCGCATACAAGTGGAGTAGCTAAAAATGTTAGACACATTTTTGTTTAGTGGCAGAAATTCATGTTTCAGGGGGTGAAATTACTCTTCAAAGTTGGAGGTTTGAAAATTGTTGAATAACTTGAAAATGACCCGCATTTAAGAAAATTACGAAAATTAAGGGCATTTTTCAAAATGATTCCAATTTGATATTGAAGTTAAAAATGGTATCATCTGATTCGTTTTCACGAGACCTTTCCAACGCTATATAGACAACGTGTCACGTTATAATAAATCACTCTACAGATTTAACATTGTCCTGTTTTGCAACTTAAACAAACATTCAAATGTTCGTGGAAATTCTTCAAGAATCTAGAAATTTCAGATATTTCCACGCCTCTGTTTAACATTCAAATGTTAAGTTAGGCTCTCACTACGCCTCGCGTCCGCTCATTTTATTCTTCCTATGGTTTTCTTATGTATATTGACAATTTGACTCACTCTGCGCCCCGCCTCGCACAGCGCCACTGCGAGCCGCGGATTCTTCCTCGAGGTTATTTTGGAGAAGAGAGGCGAGCCGAGGCGAGGCGTAGTGTGAGTGGATGCAATGCCACAGCTTTCGGTGATCGCTAAAAGAGCAAGGAAGAGGTTCTCTGAGCAACTGACCAAACACATGAACCGAGGCAAGCTCAGATAAGTTCAGGTACGGAAAACCCGAGGCGACGCGAGCCTAGATGTAAGTGCGAAAAGAAATTGCACCGAGGCGAAGCATAGTGAGAGCCTACCTTTAGCCTGAACCAAAAATTTCGTTAATTATGTGCATATAATTATCTCATTAATATATCGGTTAGATCAGTACACGAGGCGATTGTAAATTTAGTACTGGAAGAACACTTTAAATATCTTGCTTGTTTCAATTACTTCGAATAGTCCGTTTTGTTTTCCACGCAGCGCTGAAAATGTTCCTGAACATAAGTCCGGAAAGACCGCCCTGTCGTCACTTGATTGTGCAGCTTCTCTCTTTCCTGTGGAAGATCTTACTATTCTTTCGTATCCAGCGGCTGTTCCGCTTTTATTCTAGTTCTCTGTTGGTGGCGTACGATGCGAAAAGACTGCGGCACTATATTCGTCTGAACAACACGAGAACCGATAGCTCCTCCAGCCTCGTAGACAGATCACGGTCACCTACGAATAATCACGCAGCCATATCGAATGTGTCCAAAGACGTAAACGACGCCACGAGTAACTCGGGAACCGCCGAGGTGAACAGAAACCGGACAACGGAAAGGGTACATTTCGTTAAAAGAAGCATCAGTCTGAGCAGTGAATGCGATCTACCAGGAAAGGAAAAGACTTTAAATAGGCGTGGATCTTGCGGTCCAGATTTCAGAGTAGATCGACTGTGTCGTACGCATTCTCACGTGAACAACGTAGACGGTGACGTTAAGAGGATGAAGGACGATTATGACGCACTGCTAAACGAGCTCACTAGTTTCTCGGAAGAGAAGCAGAGCTGGGTTAGAATAAACATGATCGACTTCACGCACGTCTTCCCAGCAGATGATCCGAATACCTTGGACTTAAATTATTTGGAAGGGATTGAAAACTTGATCAAACTCGTGGAGAGGTTCTTGGTCTCCAAGGATAACGCTGCATAAACTGTATTTATTGTATGTAACGTAGAGGTTGATGTTACACGTTTCCTTCAAAAGTACCACACGATGTGTCGTATGAAACTGTATTTTATATTCTGTAAAAAATTTAGATTTTTTCATATTAGGAATAGACAGAACTGCATGTAGGAGGTTGTCATTTTTAATGACGTATGTTGTTACTACGTGAGCAGGGCACCGAGGTCGGAAACGTTCCAGGAAAGCTTATAGAGTGCAACTCACTCGAAGGGAAAATACATGTTCATCGTTATTTTGGAGCTTTCACGTGACGTTTCTGTTACCTGTAGTCAATTTCATAACAGAAGCACTGAGAACTAACGATGTTAATTGTCTCGTACCAGGTATTCATAACATTCACGTCCCTTCGCTGCACTTCACTTAACGTGACCGCGCATTACTGAAAATTGTGTTCATAGATGTCACTAAAACAAACGTCAGCACACGCATTTGATATTTACTAAACACTTATTGTCATCGATTTTTCGTATCGTTTGTTTCCTACGTTGTTATCATGCAAACAAAAATGTCGCACATACCAAATATAAAAAAATTGTTATGCTAATATAATAAATAAAATAAAAGAGTTAATGTAATATTGAGTATCTTCGATTTATTTTTACGAAAAGAATCGATCCTTTTTCGACTTTTCGACAAATTCCTCCCCTCGCTCCCTTCTTCTATAATGATTTTTGCTGAGTGTAATCGGCTGTATGGTTTGCTGTGGAGTTGAATATTTATAAGATCTTGGATTCTATGGTGAATATTGCTTTGATGTTTTTCCGACAATACCTACTGCTTAAAAATTGTCTGTTCATCTATTTATGCATGTGGAAAAAAATAGTCAAGTTCTATCTTAATAGCGATCAGAAGGAATACACGAAAGAACGATAGTTTTAACCCCTTTCATTTTTCAACGTATTGGTTGGCTACATTTACTCTCCTCCATTTAATAATTTAATTTGGTTGCTGCCCGTAGTTTACAATAGTCTTCTGTTAAGTTTTCAAAGGGGCACCTTTTTCAAGAGAAACGAATAACAATTAGGTTTCTCGATTTTACTAAAACTCAACACCTAAAGAATTAAACAAAAAAAATATATTATACAAACGCGGTGGTTTCCAAGCTTTCGTATCATGAACCTGTAGTACTAATCCCTTTTGTGTATTGTTTTTAACTTTAATTACAATACTACAACAATATAACGTTTATAATATATCATAAGGCAGCTAGTACACAGGCAGCTAATTGTCACGAAATGTATAAATATGTACACTCCACGAGCTCTCGCTTAGGACTCTGCAATTTAGATACTGCAATTCTTTCATTTCGCTACCCACACAGCAAACGAATATTCGTTAGTGACATGGATTGCTCATAGATGTCACTATCAAGACACTTTGCGCGTAAATGCATTCAGCAAACTATACTATTGAACAACTCTAACAAATACGTATAATAAATAAATCCAGTGTACTACTTTGCTTGGTTTATTTTCGAGCTTTTTAAGTACAGAATATAAAATACGTAGGATAATATTAAGCCTGTAGGACAATTTGGGTCGCAAAAACGTAATACAATTACTTTACACCTTTGGGAAGCTCTGGCTGATACTAGTAGTATCATACTACTAGAGTGGTACAACTTTTATTATGAAAATTAGATGTGGATACTCAATGTAGGTATGCATTGTGAAGCAAAATTTTTGTTTGGTATTTACTTTGTCCTTGTTTTAATTTTGAGAATTGCTATTATTGTTTCAGCTGGAGTTCTGTGGGAAACACGCTACTTCATTCAATACAATCCTAGCTTATAACATATATGCATACAAATGGTTAGCCCATCTTACATTTGGAATTAATGTCATCAAACCACTTTGGGGAATTCATGAGAGATAGGAATACAATCGTGACCATTAAGTCGTGTCTCCTGACTATAATTTGTAGATTATTTTAATTGTTTTTTATCACGTTTGTAACTTGGCTTTTAATCCTTTACAGTCCACGGCGAAATACATAGTACCTATACATGAAATAAATGTATAATAAAATTAATTGATTTAATTTATAATAAACTTTAATAATAAATTTATTTTTATTAATTTATTAATGTTTATGAATGAAATATTTATTCATAAATGAAAAAAGTTACTGAAAGGTAAATTATAAAGATTAACAATTTCGTTTTGAAGGAATTTTACGAGCCGTGGCCGGAGGCAGCGCGAGAGGCCAGTGAGAAGGGGTATTTCCCAAAGAATATGGTTTATCAGTTTGCTTATTAGGGGCGCGGGCGAAGCTCACGTAAAGTCAGGGAGCCAGTAGGATTATTGTAAACGAGGACGAACCTGATGTAAAATCAAGGAGCATCTAGTAATGAACACAAATATGTACGAACCTGATTTAATAATCATGGAACCGTAGGGGAGTGAAACTTCGTGAATGAACTCGATGCGAAATGAGGATGCTGGCATGAAATTTGCAGACGAATTTAGCGTATAGGCGAGAAGCTACTACGAGGTTGAAGAATTCACAAACGAACCTGGTCTCAAATCGGGGAGCTGCAGCAAGGAATGTGAAAATTTTACAGACGAACCTGGTGGAAGATCTGGAAGCTGTTGGATACGGACGACCCTGACGCGAAATCAGAGAGCCGCAGGTAGGTGAAGTTTCGTGGACGAATTCAATGCGAAATCAGGGAGCCACTGGGTTGGAGTTTCATCTAACTAAATGATTATTTATGAAATATATTATTTTATGGGATTTCAAGTTCTTTTCAAATACCCATGCATTATACTATTTGAAGAAGCAAATGATTTCCCATTGAATTATATCGTTTATTGATCGCTAATCAAATGACATTTTATTTTATTTTGTATTTGAATAAACCGTCTTCAGAAATAATTTCGCAAATAGCTTCGGATAAATTTAAAAACAATTTTGTTTCTAAATTTCAATATTGTATTTTGCGCTATTTGTTCACAATATTATACTTTTGTTTTATACACATTCGGAACACAATTTTTCAAACTCAAGATGATTCGTTATTTTATTTGGAACAGTTAATAAAAATAAAAAATTATTTTCAAATTATTTATTTGCTGTTGGCACAAAATAAGATTAGTTTTCTATTGTATTTTTGTCTTTCCGTGTACATAGTACTTGGAATAAATAATGTTTCCATATCATGTCATTAGTTTTAACTCTCAATTCAGTTAGCAAATATTCGTGCTGAATAGTGCTTAGGAAAATAGTATGAAAAAGTTATTTTACAATAATATGTAATTATAACGTAACCTTTTATGTATATGAATTTTAAATGAAAGTTATATAACTTAAGATTGTACTCATCGGAAATTTTTCAAGGTACCATTTCTACAAAAAATGAATCACATATTTTAAATCTTTATAAAGTACTTTCTTTAATTACTTCTGCTATATTTGAACTAAATTGCATTAGGATTCTACAACCAAGTTTCCCTGTATTATGTATCACGATACAATCGCAGATGACACGTCTGTGACAAAATTATGTTTACAGAGGAGGGAATAATAAGCATTGTCTTAAAACTATATTTTTAACCAAACTAATTCGTCTATGAACATATTACATTAAACATTTTCGCAGAACAAAGTTACTGACTCCTTGTTCACTCTACATTTTGCCACTATTCATTTATAATAAATTTACGCGTTTTGGTTTATTTATAAAAATCATGCCTAACGTTGTCTACATACGCGCATGCAAATCAATACAAAATTGATCTTTTCTTATCAGTATGTGAATATTTCTGGGAAATTTATGGTCACACACACAGAATTCTGCATTTACATAAGACGGATTATACACTCGCAGTTTCTGTTCTCTGATTTATTCGGCGGCAAATAATTTATTTCATCACATTCGTTTGCTCTCAGTCAGAATTTCACTCAACCTACATCTATGATTAATGACAAGATAATTTTTACATTATTTTGGTAACGAAAATTTGCACGCAGTCCTTTAAAAATACAAGCAAATAACATATCACATTCTTTACTAATCTCATTTCGTAATGCTTTGTTAATAGAACCAAATCAAATTTATTAAAATCTTCCAAAAGTATATAATGTTAAATTGTATTGAATAATACAATATGTATACCCTACAATTTTACCAAACTCAGTAAGTAAATAACATGTGACAAGTAAACAAATACTTTCTTCACGAATTTTTCAATGTGCTAAAGTGCAGTATGAAATATTCAATGATAGAGAAAAATGTATTGAAATGTAATTAATGTCAAATGCTGTCTTGGTGGGAAACAATAGTAAGCTTATTGATATATTTTGCGTTATGTTTACAAGTACTGTAACCATTGTAACTGAATTACAGTTAGTACCTATACATATAATAAATTTAGCTACCTTGCTATCCGTATGTACAAATTTTACAATGAATTCCGTCAACGACGAGCAAATCGTTTATTCAAAGACAAGTCTTTTACATAAAACCAGTGTTTCCACTTTTGATAATTTCGATCAAAATTTTTTCCATAGATACAAAATTAATACTCAACCTTTTGATTGGTTTTACATGAGGTGTAAAAGCCATAGATGAGTTCTTTGTTCCCTTACAGCGACGATTTTAATATACCTACTACATATTCGCTTGTACAATACATTTAATTCAATGTTTTATTGATTTTGTACATGAAAAATCGATTCTCCATCCAAATGTTCTGCACTATACGTATAATTGTTTTTGTCGTTGACGAATTCAATTGTTAACAGAATTTATAATGCACGATCCTACTATACATATAAGAGATACAAGTGCACATAGTATATTTACATCCCAATAATCATTGGCAATCATGGAATAAGTAGTTTAATAATGAATTCATTAATTCCTCGGGAAAATGTGAAAACAAGACACGAAGTTAAAAATTTCGTAATTAAAGTGTTTACGTGTAATACATATAATGTCTTCGTATTTCTTATAGAATTAATAAATTCTTTAAATATATGTATTTGTACAACTCGTGCACAAAAAATATAATGTAACAAGTCCAAGTAGAATAATTCTTTACTTTATGCACGAATGCAAATCAATATAGTATATATACAAATTTACTCTTATTAACTAATTAGCACAGATACACTGTAATACTTTTGAGTTTTAATATTCGTGTTATATTTACAGATATATGCAAACAATTCTCCCTATGAGGAGGGGGGATTTACACGTAGCGTTCCTTTTTCGGTATTACACATTGTTTTCAATTTTTACGTCCATATTTCTCGACCACGAAGCTCAGCAACTGACACATTTAAACCTTTCGAACACTCAACAGAAGAACTTCTCCTAATACAACATGTTGTGTATGTCAATATGCGCGTTAATTATACAAAATTGTTTAATCGTTATGATTTATGCCGCCCCTAAGGACGTTGATACGGAGACAAATGGTTATCGGTTTACAGTATTCTTCCCGTTTTTCGTAATCTCTAACAATAAGTAATATTGCACAGTAACTATACACTATGGTATGCATATACATGCATATGTAGCATATGATGCTACACTGATTTAATTAGACATCAATTAGGCCGAATATGCTTAAACTTATTGAACGGTTCGTGTAACTGATAAGTCTAAAACGTGTACAAGGTAGCATGCATGTTTAATAACGTTGTAAAACGAAATTTATTAATTAATGTGTAAGAACTAATTTATCCATTAATCGAGGACAAGTTTGTTATAGGCCAGTAATGCTAACTGTTTTCTTTCTTCCTTAATCAACGATATATTGTAGGAATTGAAACACGAAAGTATAAAGCATGGAACTTTGATAATTACAAGTAAGAAACGTTCTGTGAAACAATCGAACAAAAGTGCACTAGTGGAGTTCTATCATTTCCGCTTCTGGAACTGATGGAGATGAAAGGATCTCATTTGGCTAACGACGCGTATGATTTCAAAGCTTTTCACCTGTAGAACAAAGGAAGAAACGAGAGAAATCGATAATATCGGACGAAACAGACAAAGAGAACGACCGTTAAGTTGGAGTACTTGGTGAGAGTGGAATGTGAAATAGTTATGTAGTTAGAATTTTTTTAACGCCATCTTTGTCTAGAGCAGTGTTAATTTCATTTCCTTTTTGGGGGGCAATTTATTGCTTCGAAGATTCATTTATGATAAAATAATATAATGAAGTGGTACATGATATGAAAGTAAATTATCTTGATTCAAGAAAGAAGCAAGCGAAATGCTAACACAGTTTGAAAATAATATAACGTATCCTAATCTATAAATAATTATTTGATATAAACAAAAAAATTTAATACAATTTTAACAAATATTTTAACCAATGTATATAATTTTGGAATTTCGTACTCTGCATATGACAAAATACAAATAAGTGTTATTAAGGAAAATTTGTTCGTCTATATTTTGAGGGATGAGTCTAGAGGTCGAATTATGATAGTATTCTGTAGAATATTTCGCGTCAATGTGTATTTTCTTCTAAACAATTAATAATACTTATATACCAAGAATCTAGAAATTAAAAGTGTTTACAAGGAAGTGTGTGATTTTATACGTAGATTTTGCTACAAATATTTCCTACTCACTTATCACACGTCACAACACCTAATTTTAAGCCCGCAATGTACACCCAAAACCAACTCTCCGACCCAACTGCATCTCCCGGATTGACCCCAGTCGTGTTGCCGTGCCCGAACGTTGTTGACCGGTCACGAATATACTCGTGTAGCCGTACCCGAACGTTGGTGACCGCTCACGAATATACTCGTGTAGGCGTGTCCGCACGTAGACTGACCCATAACGAGTATACTCGTGTTGCTGACCGGTCACAAATTATCTCGTTCGGAAGCGCCGGCCGCACGGAACAGTTTTGGCTCGAAAGCGCCGGTCAGCAAGGTATTAGAAAGGAATCATCTAAAACACTGCTCCAGAGTAAGAGTAACTATTAATTTCGTAAATGTTGTTTTACTCTATGACGTTTTAGCTGCTTAAAAGGGAGCTAAAAAAATAACCACGTTAATTGACAACATATTTAATTAACTCTTCAAGCAGTTGGATGTTTGTACTACAACTTTCACACAAGATTACTCTAAATTACTTGGTCAAACTGTATCAGTGTACGTTAATAATTATAATGATAAAAAAATATCATTCAAATATGGATCTGTAATTATCGCCGCTGTCAGTTGTAGCCTTCTAAAGTTGCTAGTTCGAAGGTGTTCTAAAATGATTCCCTATGCAAGGATGCTTCATGGACTCATATCATTGATTGTCGTTTCATTTGAACCTGGCTCGGTTTCCATTATTGTAAGCAAATGAAGAAGATTTATAGTACAAGGTATATAAAAATTATAGGTATGTCAAGTCCACCGTAGCGGGATTCTCCACCTCTGGATCGATGGAGATCCGTTAAAAAAGTTGTCGCAGTACTGACCTTGATCCAGTTTTTCACGGTCAATTTTTTTTTATTGTGGCATGTTCTACTCGTCAAGAGGATACGAAGTATGAAAGGAACCCTAGGTTGCAACTCAACCGTTCTCTCAAAAAAGGATGTTAAAGTTTTTCGATTATTCCTCACTGAATAATGATATATTTCCCTAAGTAGGTAAACTTTAATTTTCTACAGCTGCGGCAATAGCACGTTATTTATTCTATATGCAATTGTAAAATATAAAAGCAACATAAATAAAGTGATTGTAAGAATTATCAAAACATTGGTTTTTAAGAGAATGATTTATGGTTCAGTTGACATTTTTCATCCTCTAGACGAGTAGAACATGTCACAATAAAAAATATTCATCTTGAAAAACTGGATCGAGGACAATATTGCGGTCTACTTTTTTGACACATCTCCATCGATCCAGCGGTGGAGAATTCCGCTACGGCGATCCTGACATATAATTTGTGTACACACTGAACCTATGAATTGCTGCAACTGTGGCTTGACTGGACAACGTCGCATCGGTGTGGAAGATTTTATCGATAGGCGCTCTGCTTCTCTACTAAATATATCTATTCGTTCGGACATACGTGAGGTGCATATCTGTCACTTCACCATGATATTACGATTTTATGAAAAATTGCAGATGAAAGTGCTACTACAGTGTTTCGCAACCTTTTTTGAGTCGCAACCCTCTTTTAAAATATTCACATAACCTGCCCCCTCCCCCTGTCCATATAAGGTGAGGTAAATATTTCCTTCTTTTCATTTATGAAAAATCAGTGTTACATTATTAACAGGTTATGACAATGTAACCATGATATTAAAATAAATAAGTGCTAAAAATCGTCAACCAATAATAACCGCGGCGACCGCCCAGAAAATACTTCGCGACCCACTTCGTTGGGAATCACTGTGCCACACAGTTATAAAATCTGCAGAAATTGCAGATAAAAGTGCTGCTACTACTGTTCTACCGTCGACACAATTTAAAAATCAATACTGTCTTTCTTATTTTTATTCGAGATCTGACTATCATTACATTTCGCTATTATATCAGAACAAATAATATTTACATGTTTCACAGTTCATTTGACTGTTGCACATTTCCGATTCGGAAACGAAGCATTTGTAGATCTATTTTTGTATGATATTTTTTTATCAATATAATTAGTAGAGGGTGCTGGAATGTTGTAACCAAGCAATTTAGGTATATCCTGTTTTTTAATTACAGTTTAAATATTTGAGTTCTCTTAAACGAAATTGTTGGATTAATCATTTACTTCTGATAGTTCAATATGTAAAGAAAGTACATTATGAATAAGTATACCTACGTACTTGCTTTTTTTTTTTTACGTAATATGTAGTAATAAACTTACACGATTGTAATAAGTTAATAGAAGTAGAAAATTGAGAGAATTGTGTGATTTAATTGCAGAAGGAAATTTTGTTTGCATTAAGTGAACTGGGACCAAATTTCTAGTAATAATATACGTACAACTGTGTTTTTATTTCACAGTATATGCGAGAAATAGCGATATATTTTTTGAAAATATATTGTTACTATGATTTAAAGTTATACATTTAAAATAATCAGATATCTGACATGAGGAAATAGAAAAATACGTATCTCTGTTTAGTAATTGTTTGGCCATTAAAAAGTCGTGCTTTTATGAATTTCCCTCGTTAACTATGTGTTAGTAGAAAACGTATTCTACGATCGGGATATATTCCCGGCGATGTATCATGAACTTCTTGTTTCCCTAACACGTTTACTTCCGTAAGAACATCCAAGTACCTATCCTAATGCATTAACCTTTTTTTATACACGTTACTTCCCACTATACAAAATACATAATTCTTACGAGTTATACAGTGTGGCCCACGTAAAGAGTTACAGCTATTTTCTTAAAAGCTATTAAATTATAGGAAGATACTTTCTTCTCGATATTTTCGAAATCTTCATCACTTCTTTCAAATAATTAACAAAATTGCTTCTTAATGTTTTCTGAACTTATAACATTTGTATCTTAATTTGTTCCATTTTACCTTAATAATTATTTACTAAGTATTATTTTTTTAGACATTTCATGAAATACAGAAAACATATAATTAAGTGACTGTGAAAAGCAATATAGTCAGTAGAAATTATTTCTTATAATAGTATGCAAATGAAAGATGACCCAATAACAATATCATGTACATATGACGTATGCCCTTTCAATTGATCTCAGAGCACTGTATAAAAAGAAAAGAATTTTCATTGTTTCTCAAAAAGCTCTTCTTAACGCTTTATGTGGTCCGTCCTGTATACATGTTCTTGACTAAAGTGTAAATAAAAAAAACGCGGTATCGGAAAATGGAATATAATTTCAAAAATCTGTAGAAAATATTTATCAGCAACATTTTTGGAAGAAATAATAATACTTAAGAATAAATTACGAGTAATTTGGAACGATTATATACATTAAATAAACTGTTTCTCTTGTAATAATTTAGAAGTTGCTTTTGTTAGCAGCGGGTAGAATAAAGTTAACGTATTGTTATATTGGATGAGAAAAACGACGATGATAGGTGGGGATCTACATCTTCAAAGGCTTAAGTATCAGCTGCAGTATTAGTAGACGTGAAAATGGCAAAGTAATAATTCATAACAAATAAATTAGTAATAAAGTGAATAAATGTATAACTACACTTTTCTTTGAATTCTTCATTCGCTATACATGGAAAATGAGCCGTCCATCTTTCCTTATTGTAAGGCCTAGTTAACTCTTTTATAATCAAGCAAATGTTTAAAAAATCGATCTATCGCACTAATAAACTTTAAATGCGAATCAGTTACGTAAGCATTTATATTTATACTTTCTAATCAATTCAAAACTCTACGAATTTCAATGAATCCTACAAACGAATTCCATTTGCGATTGAAAATAAATTCAAAGTTCCCAGAGGGGGCTTAATAATTCATGTGGTAAAATGATAAATCGGATATAAATGGCTCATATTTGCTCATAATAAATAAAGAGAAATAACCATTGATTAATTAAATGTACGAAAGCTAATTAAACGTATTTCATAATTTGTTGAACAACCAGCAGCTGCTGCCAATGTTTCGTCCACGCAAACGTGCAGGTGGCGCCGTCGAGTTAATGGTGAAGATTTTTGAATCCAACGTTGAATTTGACATATTGCCTAATTCGTCATGTTTATCACAAAATTTGTGGGGGGGGGGGGGGGCAAATTCAGTTCCGTTGATCGCAGTTACAACAGTCACGGCAGTAATGGCTGTCGTTAAATTTCTGCCGTCGATGCACACCCATTAATTGATCCCTTTCGTGGATGAGATAAATGACGATGAACAGGACGAATCTTGATCCCCGAAGGATTTTCCTCGAATAACCGTTCTTTTCGCTGGTAGACACTGACATGACTACGACAGGGCAGATAGCAGGATTATGCAGATGGCCGTTTTAGATTGCGCCAGAAAATTCGGGCTAGTACCCCTGGATGACATCGATTGCGCCGTGTTGTCGATTCTTCGTGGTCGTACCTCGCTGTCGATGCTGTTTCGTCCTTTTGTTGCTACATCGTTTTCAGCGTCGTTGTAACTACCGCTGCTTGCTCTGCCATGAAGCCGTATATCTGGGGAAAAAAGTGATTGATATATTAGAGACGAGAGCTCCAGATAAAATTGTTTCATATGGAGGAAGAATTTTTCAGTCGTGCCAGCTGATTTACAATATAAAATCGTAGGTTTTCTATTTCATGCTATTCCATTTTCCACGTGCACCTCTTAGTTATTTATTAAAACTTATACAAAATTTTTCAAGTTTCGTTATTTTAATTTAATAAAATTAAAGTAAGGTTGAATAATTTAGAAGTAAATTATGTTCGCTGTATGATGTGATATTACCGATATTATATTCGAAAAGTTCTATGTAATTATTTCGTATTCAAAATTGGAAAAGAGAGCTTTTTGAAGTTTGACGAATGCGTCTGTGCATGAGGAGGAATACCTACTTATGTGAGGGGTGGACAATGCATGATCGAATCGTATCGTTTAATTTTAATTTCGAGAGAGCATTCGGAGAATTCATAAAATGTTGATAGAAGTTTAGTGACTCTACATGGTAAGGTTTATGTTTATATAATACGTATTAATGTAATTATCACGTTAGGTAATATTTTCTCTGCATTGAAAGTGCCTCATTCCATGTTCCATTCTGATCTAGAACCTTTATACGTAAATAGGGATTAGGAATAGCATTTTCTACAAAATATAAGATAAATTTGAATTATTAAAAAATTAGTAGGGATCGTAAATTCTAGTAATGTATATGGACACAGAAAACATAGAATCTTGGACAGGGATGCTAAAGACTACTTATTATTCTTCTTCTCTCGTCGAGTTTTCTTTCTTTTAATACTTTTTCTTCCTCTGCATTCTCCATTTTATGCATACCACTTATCGTTCGTTATTCAAGCGTATTTTTGGATTAGAGAAACGCCACTTTAATGCATCATTCATTGCGATTTCTTCGTGTACCTACTTGCTTTTAAGAACGGTGGGACAGAAACCATTACGTTAGTATTATAATTTATGTATATAAAAATGGGCACGATGCGAATACAATTTTAGTTATGAAGAAACATTGCTGCAATGTTAATTAAATTTAACACATTTCCGGCTGTTGTTGAAGTAGAAATAAATATTTATTAAATATTTGATTAACTGCAGTCCTTACTATTAATTTCATTCATACTTTTATGTTTGTATATTTTGTTTACAATTTTTAATTGTTGTAGTCTTTATCCACTGTATTTAGGAATGTTGGTTGTATTTGCATGTAACTTAATGTTTTAGTATTACGAATTTAACGCAAAAAGATACGTACTAGGAAACGTTAATAGTATCCTATATAATAAGACGATTAAGGTGTCTGTTCTTTGTTAGCAAACTCTCTCCAAAAGTTTTTTTCGTATTCCCGATGACCTAAAAGCTTCAAATTCAGTATGAAGTTTCCTGGGCGTCCGAAGATGCCATAAAAATTACCAAAACCTGGGAAATTTGAAAATCGATAGTACCTATGGTTTAAAACAAATATTCTGTTTATCTCATGGGCCCTAAAGGTTTTAAGCACTGCTGTACAGTGAGTTTTGGTAAGTTTTTTTTCTTTTCTTTGCGGAAAAGTACCCGAAAGTTGAAATAATCGGTATTTCGTTTCTAGGAGTGTTTCAATAGCACGTATGCGACTTAGGTCCCTCGAAATGCCCTTCATGTGACCAATTAGAAAGATACCCGTTCGGTTAAATTTGGTTAAAATTGTTTCTAGGGAGGATTCCAACAAAAATAACTTAGGTGTCTTATTATACAGAACAGTAATGCCTGGCGAAGACAGGCTAAGAAACTAGTACAATATATTTTCGATGGTAAAATATCACGAAATAAAAGTAGGTATGAAGGAATACGTAACGACGAATATCCTAGTGCCTTCACTCCTGACGGGATATTATAATCGAAAAGAGCATGAGATGTCGAGGAAATCTGTAAGAAAGTTCTGGAAACGAAAGATCAGATAACTCTCCATAGTTGACGCGACGTAGTGGTTCATAAACCGCATGGGATTTCATCAAAATCCCGTTGAGAACGCGGCGTTTGTCGCCTTAGGGAAGATCTACGGCATTGTGCCACGTTGCTGAAAGTTCGCGGGTAAATTTCACGCCCTCTCTCGAACTTTCCCTTCAAAAAGTTTCTCACCCCGCTGTGCGTAAGTTCTCGTATTACGCCGTGGCGATGATTTAAAAGGAAGTTCTTCGGAATTTCTAAGCCAGATAACGTATGTACGTATATATGTGTGCACGTTAAAATACCCTAGCTGTTCCTACTTTTCGTCCGTTTTAAAGCATCTGATCCAATTCCATAATTAAATTCAGGAAGTGCAGCTCAGTTTAAATGCAGACAGTTTAGGTGATAAATCTGAGAAAAGTTCAATTGTGAACATTATCCTATCAACTCGCTTATAACGTATTCTACGTTTAAAAATAAAGTCGCGAGGACGATTTGAAAGACTTTAATATCACTGCTGGGAGAAGCGACGAACGAGGCGAGAATCTCACAATTAGTACGCCCCCCTAACAGAATGCTGCAAGTTTAATTCGATTTTTGTTTGGCAAGTTTCGCAACGTGTAAGCGCGACTGCAGGCGTTTGAATATTCAATCTTGTTTCGACAACACTGCAACTGGTGCTGGAATATGCAATTGCACGAATGAAACGAAAGGTAGAATTGTTGGCAATGATATCTGGAGACATTTAGCGTGAAAGCAAAACAGAGGATAAGAGTATGAAATGGGCAATTGAAATGATTTAAAAGAGGAATACATGCAACCTGTATGGTTTGATTTTACATCTGTTGATGGACTGCATGGATGATATACATTGTTATTCGATGATACAAATTTATAAAACAGAATTCTAGTTTTTAATTATACGTAACATACACCATTTTACATTAAAATTTAATAGAAGGTATGCAATGTCTATTTATGTGTGTGTAAAATTTCCTTTTAAACATTTTAATAAGTTTGTTATGAAATCTTTAACGGGATAATTAAGTTACGTGGTTCAGATTAATTCGTTTATTTTTGCAAAAATTTGGGAGCACCTTCAGCATGCGATCATTTTTATATACATTAAAAGCACTCATATGCACTATACAGAAAAATTGTTGTATGCATATTAAAATTCTCAATCTTCCTGATGAAGTAGAGCTTTTATGAAAAGCTTTTCTCCGAATATGATAATACAATCTTTTTTTAAGCCCAATGGAAACATTTGCATATGACACGAAAATTTTCGGAACAAGAAAATAACAACAACAAAAAAGTCCCAACGCCTTCCTGTAAATTATTGAAAATATGTATGATGTCAATCTGCTTACAGTTATATAAACGTAGGGAAGACCGGGGTAAAGTAAAAATAGAATATTTGAGGGTGAAGTGACGGGGGTAAACTGATTGCGAGATACAAAGAAAAGATGTACAATCAGTGTTTCCCAACTGTTTCTGAGACCTTATAAATTTAAGGTGCAGTAAATTTTTTAAGGTACAGAAAACACATTAAAACTAGATATTTCAGAATATAATTCTAACTTAATAATATAAAGAAAAAAAAACGTGACGACACCCCAGGAAACACTTCGCGATCCACCGGTTGGGAATCACTGTCCCAAGCTGTCAGCTGGCTAGGAAACCACGCCGCGCGGCGTGGTGAAACAGAAACTAACTCCCCCAAAAAATGAAAAATCTGCTACTTTTTGACAACCACGATGCAACAAAGCTAGAAGCTGACGTGCTACATGCGCGATTACAGCGCAAGGGGTTAATAATTACCTACATCCTTAATTAAAGTTCTTATTTTATTTCAGCCCCATGTGTGTGGGGCAATTTTATTTTTGCTCCTATTCATGGGGTAAAGTGATTCTTTTTACATCTCTTCTTTCAAGTTGTATTTTAATATACTCTAAGTTTGTTTTGAGTATTGCTACTCGTAATTTGTCAATAATAATGTTTAAATTGTATTATAAATTTATTTCTCCACATTTTTATCGAAAGGAAAGAATTTTATTCTACTTCAAACTTTGTTAGGCTTACTTTACCCCGGTCTCCCCTAGTATTTTCATCCAGGATCAAAAGGACGACTTCTGTCGATTTATTATAACATTTAAAGATAGGCTACTCTTTTGCATCAATATTCTCTTTTGTCCTCTCTTTTTTTTTATGAAAAAAATGACAATAATTCTAATTATCTGTAACAAAATTTTAATTTCTCCTTTTTTTAGTGTTTTATCTTTATGTTATTTGATGTCAGATGAAGTTGATAAGTTAGAATGAGGGATATTGTTATCATATTTATATTAGTGTTTAAGACAGTAAATAATTAATCATAATTAGAATTACTTACCCTCGTTTCTATCGATATTTGGCAGTGACGAATCCGTTATTTCGTTGGGGCTGGGCTCAGGGCTGGGTGGTGGCCTCTGTCTCGAATTCTGAATATTTTCAACTAAAAATCAAATTCAGTTAGTGGAAACATTAGCAGTATGTCATACAATTCTTATGTCATATTAGCGTTTCTTAGAATATCGAAGATCGGAGTATAGCTCGTAATTCTTTTGTTTACATCTCTGATTATATTTTATAATTTGCCAGTGTACACAGGTAAATTGTTATAATTGTATAAAATAGAACGTATTATGTAAAGAATGTTAAATGATGTGAAAGTTAAGTGCAGTAGGTCAGTCAGAACGCACTTTTGAATTAACGCACCACATCTCAGCAGTGTGAAACTCTGTGCATTGAAATGCGGTCTAGTCGATGAGAATCCATTTGGGAGCTTGGCTCTAGAGGATATTGGGATCATCGGGTTTGGGAGTGTGGCACAAGTACTTTTTGGACTTTCATGTGAGTTACCACCGACTATATTCAAGGACCCGGTGTGGTGGGAGTGTTAACTCTAAGCTCTAAAGGCATTTATTGCGTGAATCTGAGGACTCGTATTCAATGTAGTTCGATCAATAATTTCGATCATCGTTAGCAACACTTTGCACAATATTCTACATAAAATTCAACTGTTTTATCCACCTTGAGTACAGATATTATAACTTCTCTATAACATAAATAATTATTGCGTAATAAAAACTATGAAAGTAAGGGTGTTACAAATATGTGATTATACCCGAAGTGCAGCCAAAACCTCAAGAGAATTTTAAATGATTCGTAGATACTGAAGTGGAAAAGAACACAAACGAAGGGAAATTTTTTGTTAGTATGCAAAACCAGTTTGATGCTGCATATCATATTTTTTAAGTAGATGCTGCTACAAAAAAAACCGCAAACAGTCGAAACATTTCAAAACGAAAAGTGTATGACGGATATACATATATGTATATCGAGTTTTACGAGTTCAACTTAACTCAAGGAGTTAAAAAAAGGGTTTAATACTGTGGATAATAGTATTTACTAGGAGGAATAAAACATGTTTAAACAACATAGGTCTCAAGATCAATTCTTTCGATTTCGTTCTCGAGATATTAACAGTTGAATATTAGCTGTGGAACTTCCGGGCCGCGCAGTTTAAAGCCGAGTCAGCTGAGCGCGCGGTAGTGTACGCTCGCACGCACACACAGTAGAGCTTTTCACGGTTTGAACCAGCGCGGTAGACTCTACTGTGTGTCTGTATCTACGCGTGCCTCCTGCGTGTGCTGCGAGTGGTCGCTGCTCCACGCTCAACTGTTTCGGCTTTAAACTACGTGGCCCGGGAGTTGCATCGCTAATATTAAACTGTTAATATCTCGAGAACGAAGCCTCGGATTTCAAAACGGTAAAGGACTTTTCGATGTATTTTTGCATGAGAATATTGCATGTTCCGGATTTTGTGACTTCCTGTATCTATACGCAAAGATAGTGGTTACTTTTTACCAATTACTAAATAGTATAGCAGTACATATTAAACTGCAATGTGTATCAATAAAATTTGAAAACTTATATTGATGATATCTGCTTGTAAATTTACCTTCTTCGATTGTGGGAACTGGGGTAGTGGTCGTCGTTCTCATTCGTGTTGTTGGTGTTGGAATATCTGGAAAACGCATAATTTTAGGAAAACAGTTAGTGATTTTTCAAATTATCCAAAAATAGTTTTTAATTATTAGCATTATTGTTATCGCCGTATTTACAATTACAACTTGACTAGGAGTCTACTTGACGAATTTTAGGTAAATTTTGACCAATGTTATATCTTTATTTGTGTTTATTTTTGTAAACGTGAAAATAACGACATAGATTTGTGTGTTTTATATATACAAGAACTTAATAATTCAGTTTTCTCGAAACTACCATCAGCTTCGGAAGAAAAGATTTTATTTGACACTTTTGATTTATTTTTGCATAAGGTAATCACTTCCTGCTGTCTTGTACATATATACCATAATTTCGGCCGCACCGTGCTTAAAGTTAACAGCTCAGGGATGTTAACTAGCATAGTGTTTAAGTTTAGATGCCAGTACATATGACCCACTTCTCAAGTGGTGTCTAACGTGATATCCTTGAGGGTACTAACCACCAAATGCGTTCTTTGTCACTTGTTACGCGGTTGCACTTGCTTTGTCTCATTTCTGCATAACCCAGGGCCTCAAGATATATACATTTACTTTACTAGTGCTAAAAAAGGCATGCTGAATACGCCCCTGCGCTCTTCATTTGTCGGCAAAACACTCAGGGGCGGATTTTAGGCTAACAATAAGTAGGTTGCAGGCTAGGGCGGCAAATTTGGGAACCGACAAATTTTGGGAAGTGGCAAATTTTGGGCAGCGATAAATTTTGGGGGTCGCAAAATTTGGTGGAGCCGAAAATTCGAGGAAGCGAATAACTAAATCACTGTGAACGCTTAGAAACACAAATGCAGAATGATATATATTTGAAAAATTTTCCATCAGAATTTTATGACAAATGAAACTTCATATGAGAAACCTTTAGTCCTCATTTCTAACTGATCTTTGCTTCAGATTCAATTTCCTGTTCAACTGTATTTAAGACAACTATATACCATTTAATGTATGACTTATATATATTTACGTTCAAAATCATTCAAAAGTTACTTTATGGTATGTACGCATCAGTACGTTGTAAAATTTATGCCTGTTAAAATATTTAGTAGACATATACCTCTGATGTTTAATTCTTGTAGACAGTAAGATTGGAATTAGCAAATTTGTGGATTCCTCTTTCGTTTCGATTACTCTCAACATCCTATTAAGGATCCAGTTTAATATGCAAATGAGCCTTAAGTCGCGGCCGCAGCTAAGCTGGTATTCAAGTGGCTTTTCTATAATCCATCGAGTCGGTAGCAGATTAAAGTACATACAAAGCCAAGGAGTTCGATTTATGAGTAGACCAATGGTGAATCGACAATTACTGTTTGATAGATACCCGATTACCCGTGGCTTCTTTTCATTGTAAAATAGAGCGACCGCCAGAGTTATTACTTATTACTTAGTGATAGACAGTTTGCAGTATTTTTCAATAAATACAATGCTTCCGAGGACAGAAAAGTCTGCTATATCGAGACAAGAAATTTCTATTTCACATCTCAAAGATGCTCAAAGAACAAGTGTCAGTTTCAATTTGTTTCTTTGTAATTAATTGAAACAGAAATGCTTCATTTTAGATAGGAACGACTGCCTAGTACCCTTAAGGTAAAAGGAATAAAGGGAACGCATCACGTAATGCACATATATCCATAAGAAATATGTGTCAGCATTGCTTGCATCATCGGCATTGCATCCATGTCGATACGTAGTCCATAAAACTTGCTATAAATAGAGTAGAAGGTTTTTCAACATAAGATTTATTACGTCATGAAGCGCACTTTTAATTTTGATACATAGGGTAATACAGGTGTCCCTGCATTAATATCTGGAAATGATCTCGTGATTTAAATTTCCTGCAAATTTTCAAGGTGCTTTCAAATTATAGAATAATTAATAATAATTTAAAAACTTATGGCAAGTATGTAAAGCTGCACATAAAATAGAGGAGAACAATTTCCTGCCCTTTTTTGCACAGATTGCATAAACGTCTGATTCACAGCAAAAGTGTCTTTACGTTTCTCTAAATGACTTTTACGACGAATTTAGAATCAAAAACAATATTTAGTATAAAGCCTTTTTATCGAAAAAATTTTAAGGAACCTAGAAGGGGTGAGTCGTAAGTTCTTATCCAGTTTACAATGTCTTGTTTTATTGGCTGATTATTCTAGTTAAATAGCATTATTAATGTCGTTTAATAACGTTATATGTATATGTTATGGACAAGGCAAAAAGAAACTTTATCAGTTAGTATAGAATAAAAAAATGTTGTACGTAAACTGGGAGAAAACTTATCATTCACCGTCTGAATTTGGAGCGGGATATGTCTTCAATTTTTTTGAGCAATTAGAAATAAATGTTAGTTTGTATTTTGTAAATGCAATAATAAACATACTTACGATACATCCTAATACTGCCATCAGTTTCTCCAAGTGAATTCTTTGATATGCATTTGTATGTTCCGTAATCGGACGTTGCCACCGACAGTATTGTAAGTTTCATGTAGACTTTATATGCATCATCCGAAAGGGATTGTTCATACTTATCTCCTGCAAATAAAAGGTGCAGTTAAAAATTGACAAACCACAAGTAATTCTCTTTTCATAAATTTGTGCTGCATTTAGAATCCACGACAATGGCGAATTCAAAACATTATATTCAATAATAGTTTCAGCTTCGTAAAGTGTCAACGTTCGAATATTTATATTGCAACGTCATTATAAATTAAGAGTGAATTTAAATACTCCAGTTATAGAGTATCAGCAATTCAATAAAAAATATAGTACCGGACACTGATAATTATTTATAATTACACAGAATTTCATCTGCAGCATCAGAAGTAAGAGCCGTTAAAAGCAAACGTGTGCAGTTCCGTTTAAGAAATTATATATTCTCGTAAGAACATGGAAGAAAATGTTGGATAAGTAAAAACCTCTCGCGCACATTTCGTGAAAGTTTTTTTAAAATGTGCTTTGAAGTATGTAATTGATATACAATTTTACAAGTAACAACATATCATATCTTTAGTACGTATTGAATTTCAATTTCTAAAAAAAATTGAAAATGATATTAGTGGATATTTATTAGACGCGCGAGGTGATGCAAGTCAAACTCGCTGACAAATTAAAAAAATTATCATCTTAAACGGTCCTCACGAATTAGGTGTACTTTTCGCAATGCCTGTTGACTGGATTTATGTGTTTGTTTGCGGAGAAGAAGAAAGGAAATTGTTTAGTTGTTAAAGTTACTCTTCTCATTTTGGTTACTCATCATCTATTTATATGCGGTGTATTAGCTGTATTATATTTATCTTTGGATGAAAGGAAGCCGTGTATTATCTGTGATCTAGAGTCTCCAATCTAATACTAAAAATATTCATGGCGTGCATTTATGAATTTAAATAATATTTTGAATAGAATATATTAAGCTTATAATTTGAATAGTGTTAACACAGTCTTGTAACGTTTATATAATTCTTTAATTATTTATTTTCGACAATGGGGATATTTTCTAATAACTGCTTCGTAGAATTATTAACAATGAAATTCATTGTAATAATTTCTATACGACTTGTTATTACACGTATGATTCATGACAGTAAATATTCTCGTTCTCGTAGTAACGTGTAGCTTATGTTTAAAAAATAGTTAGAAATTATGATTGTAATATGTTTCACCAACAGTGTTTAAAAATAACTAAATACAATATGCAAATAAAATGATACCGTTATTAACTTGGGTACATGTATAAAATTGGTTAAATAATATTGTTTTGTTTTAGTTATAAAAGTGAGATATTTTTTAAGCGAGTCTCACTAAGTAATTATAAATTATTAAAATAATGCGTATGATTTCGTTCGAGAAACTTTCTATCGATTGATTCCAGCTGCAGCTACGTACATCCTTACCATCACTATCTAAGGAAACTACCAGAGTCATTTTTAACACAGGAGAAGTAGTACGCTTAAATGGTTTAGTGACTGATTATTTATTGGATAATGAAACGTAAGAGTATTTCGAAATGTATTTGCCAATATTATTTGACCGTTTCATTCAATTTCTATAGTGCATTTTACACTCGATGGACCATAAAAACAGGCATTAAGGTTTCTCACATGAGCGCGTATCCATCATGGAAACTAGGGCTTTCTTCGTTGACTTGGTAAATCGGCCTAACTCTGTATTTCCTATTCCTTCATACATTTGTCGCTGATTGTTGAAGCGTCAAATTTTGAATATTTTACGCATGGTTTTCAAGTCAGTATGGCAGGCAATTTTGTAACTACAGTGGACGACTGTGTGCCGAATGCCGCGACCTGAACCTAAGCCCAAAATGTTGAATTTTTGTCGAGTGTTGCGCGGCGCAGACAATTTCCAGACCCGTGGTTCGGAGTGAGGACATTTTTCCCTCCGACAAGGTAATTTCCCACGACTAAGTAGTTCCTTCGCTCCTGTTTAAATTAGCCAATAGCAATGTTCAACTAAGGCACCACATTTCTGTAAACCAGTGCTCCGCAAACTTTTCTCACCCTCGGCATACCTAAGTTCTTCCCAGAATTCCGCGGTACTCCACAAGGAAAAATAAGCGAACCATATACAAGTTACAAAGTGTATATATAGATATGTGACATTTATTTATTTATTCTTCCTAACTCAGGCCCTTCAAGTACGACCGCTTATCATTTTTTATTAAACCTAGAACTGAAAAACTTCGTTAATATAAAAACTTGTGCTATGTTTTTTATTTGATAAATTTAATTGGCCAATGCCCTTCAAGCACGACCGCTTATCATTTTTTATTAAAACTAGAATTGAAAAACTTTATTAACAAAAAAACTTGTTCTTTCTCTCCTCTTGGAGGCATTGTGCAGCGGTACATTTAGCATAGTTTCGCGGCATATCGGTTACGGAGCATTGCTGTAAACGACAATTCACCTAGCGTTTTCCTTTAAGAAATATCAGCACTAATAACCGCAGAACAGCCAGGAATCATTTTACCCCGAGGGATTGTTTTAGACACGTCTCCCCTACGTCATTTGTTACACTTATATATCTCACACAAAATTGAGTGAGCGTGTGAGGTACGTATACTGTTCAGCAATTCAAGTTCGAGCATATATATAGGTACATACGCAACCCTCATTCAGTTTGTAAATGTGTAAAAGTGCTTCATGTTGTACAAGTATGTTTATATAATTGAAGCATAGTAATGTAACTAAAATTTTAAAGTAATTCCTATTTTAATTATTCAATTTCTTGATATTTATGCCAAAATTATATCTACCTATGTCAAAAGTTCAACAAACTAACAATAAGATTACTATATAAGTTATTAAGACTATTGTAATAAAGTATTGTGAGAATTAAATTATAATAATGAAGAAATCTGAAGCTTGATTTAAAACATTTTTTGTGTGGTAAGTTTTCTAGAAATTGTGGAAATAGTTTATAATTAAAGCAGAATTTTAAAAAATAGCTATAGCAGTTACTTCGTATGTCAGTAAAGGTAAAATCCCACTGGTTTATGAAAAGCAACGACTATTAATTTTAATTCAATGTACCTTTCAATTATCGCTGCTTCCTCTCCAGCTTCTGCATATTCATGCGCTCGTTACATATACGTAGCATCTAGATCGAAAAAGCTTTGCACCACATTTTAGCAAAAGTGAAAGAATGAGAGCTTTCAGTACTATTATGGATGTTGATCACGCTATACGCTCATTACTGCGGCGCGAGACGTCGGAACGGCATCAAAGTATTATATAGAATCATGGGATTAATTTAGGATAGTGAGTAACTATAACCAGTAACTGGAAATATTTTTCAAATTAAACTGGCTGACACTCGATTTCATTATGCATAGCATAATGGAAAACTCTTTAACTGTGTATCCGGTGATCATAAAATAGACCACGTAATTTATGGGCATACAGGTAGTACCTATTTAATAAAATTAACAAAAATGATCCGGGCAACATTTGATTGCAAATCAATCTTGAACGAGATGTAGGCACTTCCTTTTATTTGTTAAGGGATCTTTCCACTGCAAGGCCCTAGGGATTTTCCGTTCTTTGGTAATGTTTTTTGTCACTAAAGAATGGTTTTGCTGTGTTGAGATTTTTTCTATTTGTTAAATCGTGTTTTAGGAATGCAAAGGGATTTGTGTCATATTTGTTTAATGCTTTCTTTCGCCAGAGTGGGTGAGTGGGTTTCCTTTGAGGGAAAAAGCGCCTCGATCGCGCGATCGGTTTTGGAGAAACCGTGTATTTGGCTTGGAAGAATCAGGGAGGTTTGTAATGAGTATGACTGTCGCTATGGTCTGAACTAGAATTACACTATTTTGTTGTTTCTTTCTTATCTTTTGTGCTGCAAAATTATTAAAAAGTTTAGCTAAGCAATTTCGATATTTCAAAGTTGGACGTCCGCCCATTTCGTTAATTCTTGATTAAACTAATTAAATCTAAATTCGCGATATAGCGACGGTCATACTGATTACAAATATTTTTCGTTTTATGTTTTGCATGTATCTTCTAATCGCTTTACTAAAAAATCCTGAAAATCCGTTTTGATTATTACGATGAACACACTGTATAGGCGGCAGAAATTTCTATCCAGGAAGAAAAAAAATAACGGGGGTGGCACTAATATAAAGGTAAAAAAACGGAAAGTAGTAAGATAAGGAAAGTTTTTTTGCGATTAAGAATTCGAGTTCGTGTGAGGATGGGACAAGAGTGAAATCTGTAGGTCTAATGATCCGCGGTAATGCAGAGAAGGATTTTCTCGGCCGGGAGGAAACTAGCTAAGGAATAAAAGCAGAGAAATGGAAGACAGGGGACGGAAGGTATGTACTGTAGGAATGTGGAATGCATACAGAAGAACTTTCACCGGCCTTGAGTTCGAAAAGCAGAAGAAAAAGTTTAACAGTGTTGAACTGTATTTTGGATACATCTGTATTATATCGCTAGATATTCAATGGATTTTTTTAAATAAAGCTGCTTTTACCGTGAAGGTACACCTATACTATACATATAATACGCATTTTTTCCTTTTTAGGTATCATCTTACGTATTTTTGAACTGATGAACCAGAATAACAATAAGTTATATACTTTTTTTGTTACACAAGAAAATTGGCGCAAAATTGGATAGCAAAAATTAAAGATTCGGACCTTCCAGTTTAAAAACTCACCACTCTCCTCAACAAATTTTTTGTTTTATTCTGGTTCATCAAACTGAAACTACATATGCATAAAGTAAAACGCCGTTTCATTTTTCTGTTTGAGATTACCTGGAAGATAAATATCATGCACACCAGCGGACGATGAATTTGGCGGAGCGTGTTGGTGGATCATGCATAACTCCTATATTTAATATTAGAAATTAATAAAAAATAAATTGCAACTTCTTCAAAGATGCATAAAAACATAGTCCAAGTTTGAGGTGGATTGAATCGCTAGTTTCGTAATAAAAATTCCCAAATTTTACTGGGTTTTTAGCTAAAAAAATAGGATTCCCCGTTAAAAATAATCCACAATATATCTAGAAATCCAATTTGTTTAAAATCATTCATATTTTAAAGTGATCATGATTTATTCACGCATTGGCTTAAAAAATATATCATTAAATAAATACATTTTTGAGCTATCTTAGGAACATTATTGGAAAGAAAATCGTCGAAATCGAAACATTAAATTCGAAGTCGAAAGCTTGGTTTCTAACACAGTTATTTGCATAAATAGTAATTAATATTTTTCATATACCTACTTCGCTGCAACATTTGTGCGGCTTCAAAGGAAATGCAAGTAGAACCGTATCGACATATTGTGCTTGATTTTGCGAAATGTCAATATTTAATACATATCTTAATTTCAACCAAATCCGAGATTAAAATTTTCCAGTTACATACTTCCTATTAATAAATCCTACGGGTTGACAAAAAGTCAGTAGCTATGCTATCAAATCCAGTACGGTTTGACGTGGAATAAATCGAACATGAAATGTCGATCGTACAAAAATGTTTTATTCAAATCTGGAAACGTCGATTACACAGAAAATATTGGTTGCGAATCGTTGCACATCCAATATAAATCATTAAACAGTGATTGACGGTGTTTATATTCCAAAATAGAGGCAAACATAGAAACATGTAGAATTTTTTTTCCCAGTGATCGATGTAACTGATTTTCAATAGTAGCGTAGTCGAACAAAGAAATTTATTAAGATAGCTTATTCCATAAGAAAAAAAAAACATAAAAGTTAAACATAAAAAAAAAACTTTTCAACATCAATGGAATTTTTAACCTTGTTTTTAGAATAACACGGTTGACCAGAAAATAGTAGTTTACATAATTTTAAACCAATGTAATCCACATTATAAATACAGTATTAATATTTGAATTTATTGTCAATATTAGACATATTTGTCTAAAATTGTTGTATAGAAATTTAAACAGAATGCATGTATCACATTGTTGTAATAGTTACACGTTTTTACAGAGATATTTTTCCTTAAGATTTGTCAGAAATGATTACGACATAAAAATTTGTTTCTTAACTGAAAAAGGAATAGAAATTTTACTTCTTTCAATGTGGATTGTTAGAAAGTGGCATGCATATGTCTTCCAGTATTACAAGTTTTTTCACGAAGAATCGTATTTTACATATTATTATATTATTCGATTGATATGAACTAATAAAATTCAACATTTTTCCCTTCCTTTCGTAATAAAGTATCGTTATGTTCAGTTATTATTCGTTGAAAATTTGTCAAAAAAAATCACTTTAAACGATTTATATAATTCATTTTGCTCTATGTTAAAGTCAGTAATATAGTATCTACTACTTTTCAAAATGCAATAAAAAGGTAAATTAATCATTTTACAACCCCTGAAAAATATTTTAACTTTTCGTCAATGCTAGAGTACACAAACTTGGAAGTACTTTACGTATACAAACAATTGAGTCATCGGCATCTGGGAATAAATGTGAACTCGCAAAGTGGCAGATCCACAACTATAAAAAAAAATGAAAACCCCACATCGAAATTCGAACCAGGAGCATTTCGAGGTTGAAATTACATGAAAGAATCACAGTATTTCAAGAATCCAGGGAAATTTTGGTTCACGACATCCAGGAGAGATTCGTTAGCTAAAAGTTTCAGCCGGGAATTAATAACACAGCAGACATCGTTTTCCCTGGGTAAACCGCACGTTACCAGCGAAAAGGACGGCGCAAAGAGCAGAAGTCATGACAATCACGAGTCATTAAAGTTGTACACATGGTCCGACGAACCCAGAAAACGTCTGGTTGGAAATGGTCGTGGAGGGTGCAAGTCGTTGTGATGCAGAGAGGACGGGTTAGGATAGTGCAGTGGCAGAGAGAGGAGGGTGAAAGGACAGTAATGGCATTGGTAAGTAGCTTGAGGCACGACACTCTCGTACAGAGGTTGCTCGAGCACCGCGTTGCTTTCCTTTAGCATTGTTCGCGCGGTACTTGACGCTATCCAATAACAATCTAAGATTGCACCGTTGCACGGATAAACGAAAACGCGCCCAATTGTTGAGAAATAGGGAAACCGAAGAGTCCGTCGTTTTCTTCTTTTAACGGGTCGACCGCTCTTATGACGTTTCTCTGCGAATTTCTCTTCCCTCGTTCCCTTTAATTGTTTAATACTTATACGTTAATCATGATTCATTTCATAGGAATGTATTGTCAATTTGATGTGTGACCCAAAGGGATGCAATTAATAAGAACCTTTTTAATATCTAAGAAGTAATAAATTTCTTGTAAGCAATAAATAATTGAGGTATAGCAGTCTCCAAAATTTATAGGAAATCGAAACTGTTCGGTCAATAATTCTAAGTTGGTTGGAATAATGGCCGGTACGTGCACATTATTAGAATTGGAGATAGAAACGCTAAATGGTAGAATTATATTGTATATCGTAATAATAGCATGTGTATAGTTTGTTAAAAAAAAGGATCCAAGACAATAGGGGTTTATAATACTCATTAATTATGATTAGTAGCTCTTAAAACGTGAGTGAATCTCTTTGCAGCACATTGAATATAAAGGGGAAAATCGTTCAGAAGGATATTAGAATGGCAGGCACAAAGTATTATAACATTTTAATGAATGATTTACTCGAACTGGTGGATGGTGATTCGAGAGGTTATGCATATGGTTTTTGACATGATGGGGCTTGAAGTGAGACAATATTTAAATCGAACCTGTGGCGGATGGTGGATATGGCCAGAGCTCCAATAGAATGGACTCTTCGATCACCTTACTTGAATCCACTGGATTTCTTTTTGTAGGGATACTTAAAGAATTAAGTGTTCAATCAACAATAAATAGTGTGGTCGATTTAGGGTTCATACGTTACCATATGAGGAAGGGTAGAAATATTTGGAAATGTTCTTACGTCGATCTGTGCTCCACACAGGGGAGAGAATGTTGTACTTAAATTTTAATGGGAGGAATACTTATCGAACTTATTATTTGAATGTCAGAACAAATTTTTGTATTTTACACCGAAAGAATAAACTTTAGAATTTATTTTGATCATTTATTTCTTTTATTGAATTCTATATTGAAGCTACAATACTGTTACGTTATTTGTCCCGTAGCAGATATGCTTTAGAGAATTTTGTATTTTACTAACTTTAATTACCTTTTCAATGTGCGAAATTATTTCCGTTGCGCGTGTTCAAGAAACATCGAGAATATCAAGCACAGTTCACTTTAAAGTAAGATTATAAAAATATGAAAAGTTCACTTGTTTATGGAGTTTCCTTTCGCAAAAAGGGGCAAAAATTGCAATCTTTGATGACGTGTAATTTTGAAACATTTATTTTATTTATTAAAAGTAGTGTAAGATGTACACTTTCGAATACATAAAAGTCTGATTAAAAAAGGCTTCAAGTTTTTCCCCCAAAAATTCCCGAATACACAAGTTTTTTAGACCTCACAGGTAGTTTTTAATACCCTTTAATACCATTTAATGTTTGAACTTTATGTGACAATTATTTCTGCATTTATTAGGTGTGAACCAAAGTTTTTGAATCTTTTTATTTTATATCATCGACAGCTATATGCTGTGACAATGTTTAACATGCTGGCTATTTTTTAGACGAGTGTTTGTATTTCCAACCTTTCATCTTACCTAAACATGCTTCGCAAAGAGAAACTGGGTCATAGCAGGTAAACATTCGAAACGTTTCTATTTATCTTCTCAAATATACGACAATATATTTGCATCCAACTGTATTATTCCAGTATATTTGTTTATGGAGAAATCAAGGCAATTGAAACAGCCGGAGGAATTTACTCAGCCAAAAATGATTAAGAAATTTCAAGGGTCGGTGTCATCAGAGAGAATATGTACAGTCTTCCGATTGTGAGAAGCCTTTGGGCTGGAATTATCGGGAAAGACCTACCCACCCTACTGTTTTGCTTTCTCGATGGGAGCCAGGACTCACATTTTTTTATAAGTGTTGATAAAAGTATTAGCGATCGATTCCTCATGTCTTCCCGATGAAAATGGCCCCAAAACTGATATAATTCGAACCATAATTAAGGAAATTAGGTGAAAATTTTGTTTGCAGAATTGGAAATCCGTTCCGTTAAAAGTAGACCAATTTAAATTATTTTATTTCCAATTAAACGGGAGAATACCACGATTCCATTGGTGTCACTTTCATATTGATACGATGAAAAGTAAACAAATTCAGATTCTGTAGAATCGATGACACATCGCCGAGCAACGGCGACCGCGCGCGTATATATAAAGATACAATAAAAGCTGAAACATTATTCGAAACCCCAGAGGAAAGTCCTTCGAATAAACGAAGCATGTACCTTTCGCCGTCGGAGCAATTCCCGTTGAATAATCTGCTTCATCTGTGCCGCTTCAAATAAACATAACTCGGGTGGCTTTCATTCGACGACGGATAAAAATTAAGTTTCTATATTTGAAAAGTTATTTCAATCATTTTTTATCTAGTTAATGCCCATCTCTGGGTTCTACCATCGAGTACCGTACAATTTCACTGGTAACCACCATCGTCAGATAATTGCCACTACTTTTCACTACCTTGGTGTTACGATAGGCACGTTTTCTCAATCGTGTGTTGACACGCTATAAGAAATGAATAATGCATATAAATAGGAAACAAGTATAGTAGCGGTTATTAAACAGCAGTCTTGTCGAATGTTGTGTATTGTTCTTCGAAGTCTTGAGAATCTCCAGTAATATTGAAAATCGCTGGACGTTGCCAAGCACCTCAATGCACTAGAAATTTCTTTAAGCTGTGGCAGTCGTACAGCTTTAGATCAATATTGAGTTGAAAAATATATTTACGCATAAGGAAATGTAATGCGGTGTACTGTGATCTGTATATGTATATGTGCATATATTTTTGACAGATTATTTTTTAAAATTGTAAACATTTGTGATCAGCTCTTTGGCCTATTAATACTCGCAAGATCTATAAAGCTACGAGCTATCAATACCTACTTTTAAGATACTTTAGGTTCCAACACTATTTGAAGTAATTCGAAACATGACAATGACTGGATTCACTGAAAATTTGCAAGAGATAGGATTGAACGCCAGTCACTATCAAACCAGCAGACTCATAAATGACAAAGCCCAGATCACATAAGCAGAAGCTCTTGCTGATATTGTATGCGCATACATGATACAATGAATAACTTTCACCAACTGGGTAAGCAATAATACCAGCATTCTATAAAACAGAGATTGAACAAGCACTTGCTCAAAAGCAACTTGCATTGATGAACTGAGAGGCTCTCGCTTTCCTTCAGAATTACATATCTCAATCGTGACAGAATTATTTTACGAATTTACGACTCTGAAATAAAAAGCATTTAAAAGGCGAGTTGAGAAGCTTTTCTAATTCGAAATGGTGAAGCGTGAGTTTAATATTTGGAGGACTATAAAAGCCACAGAATTACTTAAACGCGTCTCGTTTTACGTGGGTCTGTGACGAATCACGATATTTATCAGAAATGTTCATCGATATACCAGCGTGTGTTTTAATTCGATAGTAAAATCGAAGAAGGGGTAAACGAAGCTAAAATTATGACGAATTGAACATAAGTGATACCTTTTTATATTCGAATATCATAATTTAATTTTTTGTTGTGATTCAAATTTGCTTCCTAGGCACACACCTAACTAGATTTACGTTAAGCATCGATTACTTTACATTTGGCTACGGACTCGCCATCTGGTGTAAACATGAATAAGTATCCAAATTGTTCCAATGTACTTTAACATTTTGCGTAAAAATGCTAATTTTTCAAAATCTTCGCATGACACGCCTGTCATGAAAAGGATTAATTTGCTAGGAAAAATCTGGATTTTCATGTTGCCACGAAACGTGTTAATTGTTGGCGACAATTATAAGCAAGGATACTTGAACAGCCACATATTATGTGCAACGAGAAGAAACGACTGTAAATCTCCCTTGCCGTTACTTTCCACAGGCAATGTTTAGAAATCTCATGACAATATATCCTGGGAAAATTGAGAAACTTTTTCTTACTATAGAAACTCAGTTCGTTTTCCACACACCCAAGAAATTTTAATGGAATCAATAACGGTGATTATGGCCAGCTCTACATGTTCGAAAATTATTAATAAATTTATTAACCATTTCTTTTATGCCTATGATACGTTAATTTTTTAAACAGTGTTCATATCTACATAACTTGCATTCTTGTGCATCATATCAGATGACTGTAGAGCACCGTCATATAAGTACATGTATAATATAATTTTTTTTACAGTTTATAGTATTAATAAATATTATCCAGCAGTACTAGTCACAATTTGTAATCATCTCTTTATAATTAAGTCGCAAAAAATACTTGATCTTCGAGCGATTTGAGCACCTATTTCCTGTACAGTAGCACGATTAACTTCATCTTTAAACAGCAATTAATCGCACAGAACTAATTGGGGCGTGCGAAGTTCGCGAACAAAGTTCAACGATGTGTTTCTAGCATTCCACGTACGCAAAATTAAAAAATCTGAGTTTTATAACAGTCACACTAACAAGCTCGTCTTCTGTTTGCAAATGATAATTAGGAAGCTGAAGAAGATTCTCCGTGGTAGTTTTTTAAAGTAATAAAATATTAACCATAAAGCTTGTTACGTCGAATATTTAGTCTTATTATTACAGTATTGTGGTATAGCATTTATCTTGTGAAGTGTAGCTTACACTCGTGTAAATTGCTAATTATCGCGTTTTCTCATTATTACCTGGCGCATGTTATTAGTGAAATTGCTTACCGGCGCGAATCAGTGATGTAAACGCATGATTTTGAACTGGGCAGTAATTATAAGGTGTATGGATTTCGTGCGAATGTGATGACCTAATTAAACATACGGGCAGAACAATGCTAGGAATAAATGAAGTCACTAGGAGTTAGGACCATCAGATCGAAATGTAGGTTTTAACGTTATGTGAGAAAAAATGATTATTCGCTTTTAAGGGGAGAAATTCCTCAAGAAACTACTGTAATTTAAATGTTTCAATGTTAACTTAGGAAATGAGATGCTCATTAATTTTTATTAAACATGTAATGCTATTTATATAGTGTTTACACTAAATTGTTTCTCTAGATAGTCACAGTGTTTATACATGTAGATATTATATAGGGTGTCACCGAATTGGTGGCACAATACGAAATAAATAAATAGAAAATATAGAATAACATTTTTTTAAACTAAAAACTTCTGTTTTACGTGTGCATTTGACCAGAAATTGGAAGATTATAACCATCAGCAGTGTGCAAATTGAGGTGGAATGAAGCCTTGTCTAGAAATAAGTCGAAATTGTGGAATAAGTTTTGTATGGAATGAGGCTTTGCTTTCCAAAAAATCAAGTTAGAAAACCCTTTCAGAATGCGTTGGCTAACAAAAGAATTATCATAGATTTTCATGAAAACAATGCCTCAGTCGAAAACAAACTGTTTCACAATATTTCAATTTATTTTTCCAGAGTGTTTAATGTAATTTACAGTTGTACTATATTTATTGTTGTCAAATATATGCGTACAAATATGTAATCGCAAATAACAAGTAGCAAATGTACATCGACGTTAACAAATATTGCCTCGCAAATAGCAAATTAACAAATATTCAATGTGACTTTTCTTGATCCCGAAGATCCAAATCAACAAACCGTTTCCTACGTTTTCGATTATATTTTATACCGCTTACTTTTGGATAAAGTGTCGCAGAATCGTGTGTCGTAAATTTCGTAGCAGCTTATCTGATTGTGAGGCGAGGGACCCCGTGCGACAGTGGCGGTAGTTGACCACCACTGCTCTAGAATCACCCCTTAAATTTTCTCCCACGTGTAGCGGAACACCCTGTATATTCATGCATAATCACATACTTTCGGATTCTACTACCAGTACGGTGTCACCCATTATAGAGAAATCCGAATGGTATGTAGAGAAACCAGATTTTCCGCATCTCCTTATCAAAATAGTCGCAGTCAATTTTGTATCGTGATACAGTCGAACCTCGAAAATTTGAATCTCAAGGGAAGAGAAAAGATGTGGAAGAGGAAGAGCAAGACTGACTTGATATGTAACGTGTACGTACTTATTAGAGTCTTCGCCACAAATATGAACGGCAGCAATAATTGAAAGCTGATAAAATATAATAAACTTCAATACACACACATCGTTGATTAAATGAATAAATCCGTATAAGTTATTTCGGTTGATATTTTTTCTCTTATGGATTACGTATGCACCATAAATGTGCAATTGGAATCGTTGAATTCGGAATGAAATAAATATGCATGAATTTTTTTCACTATCAGTTTGATTCGGTACTAAAACATGAAATATTTGCACAGATAATAAGCAGCAATTCAGCTGTAAAACATGCTTCGTTACGCGTCGTCCTTCAATATAAAATTTGCATGTGCATGTACAGTCTGTCCGCGATAACGTATTACACGATACTTATTTCACGTTTGATCATATTCGATTTTTCACATAATATCCTTTGCTGAAACGTCTTCAACAGTGATAAATAAAATTATATAATCATTAGCAATGAAATAGTCATTGTATATTCTACGAGTTATGTAAATTAGCTCAATGGGTGACGTTTGCATGATGAAGTCGATCATTTGTGATGTAACGTAAACCAACACAAAATTTCTTCTTCTGTAATTTATCGTTGAAGCAGTTTATCAGCGAAAAATTGTAAATACATACCCTAATCTGGTAGATTTATTGATAACAAAGCTAGAAATCGTGTATCTGAGATTGGGGGAAAAATAATATGTCAACAAAGTAATGCATTGTTTATATTCGGTGACATCCCAATTCATCTTGAATACTAGTGGGTGTCAGCTGCCAATTTTTCGATTTTTAATATTCCACCATACGATGTTTCAGTCCTTCATTTTTTGTGAGGTACTTCATTATTTATATCAATTTCCTTGTAAATCCTCAATTATAACATAGAAATATCACTTTTGCTACGGTTTACTATTTCTATTAAATACCTATTAAGTTGCCTACAAATTAATTAGGTATCTCTTCTCGCTACGGGAAGCAAAACTACTCCATAAAGTACTCCATCATTTTCAAAATGGATGAAATCAGTTTTAGTTGTAATAATTTAATATCCTATGAATATTGATTTTGAGTATCTACATGGTATGATAAGCAAATAAGTCAGACAAAATCTGGATTACTGACTGCGATTTTAAAAGTTGGTCATTATATGGGTAAAGAAATTGGAAAATAATAAAAGTAAAATGGAAGTGGTAAAAAAATGATTTCAGTAAATCAAAAAATACCTGCAAGTATTCAGAATTAAAAACTGCACCGAAACAGTTAAAATCCTGAACAAAGAGTTTGAAACACAGAAAGAGATTAATATTGTACATACATTGTTTAAGTATTCTCATAACTTTGACACTAAAACTGTAATTTTTAAAATTTTGTAAAGTTCGAAATAAATTCGTTGAGTTAGAGAATCCAAGTAGTTCAGATTCAAAATTCAAATACTTCCCGGTGTAAGTTCAAAACTTATTAATTCACCTACTTTTAACGTCCAAAAATTCAATCCCAGGAATTCGAAACGGATCTAATTGAACAAGTTAATATCATGCTGGTGTTAGATGACTAACCGACTGCTACTTCCGAATCACTAAAGGGTTTATGCCATACATGCCGTTTAGCAGCCACGAGCAAAACAAATTAATCATCACTGTACATATTCGCTTCCTTCTCGAAGGTTCAAATTTATGCAGGATCTAACTTATTCATCCATTAAGCTCTAACGTCATCGTTTCCTCATCAAACACTTCTGCATACTGTATGTACTGCATGTCTATTACTGTTTCGTAATAGGTGCTACAATCCGACTAGTAGTGATATTACACGAAATAGTAAATAGGAAGTGTGGAATTTAAAATTTTTCCTCCTCGAGAAAATTTATTTGAAAAACTCGCCACTCACGCGGGCTGTTGATTAAAAATCAGCAGAATTTATTAGTAAAATTGACAGAACTGGGAATGAAATAAATCTTTGTACAGAAATACGTTGATATTGTAGAATAATTTATTTATTCGGGATTATTTTGCGAGAGTACTGTGTAGCAAACAGGGAGTGTATAGGTATGTATATGTTATGATGTAACAGGCGAGAAAGCAAACCTGTAATTTTTACTTTGTACGATACTTCATAATAAATGCGAATGCATAATGGACTGATAATGTAAAATAAAGTGAACTTTCAGGTGATATATTACATCCTATTAAAAAACATTAGTATGTTTTTGATTTTTTCTATACGAAATTTGCATTTTGAAAAGATACCTACACTAATTTTGAAAAAATTACCATTGCACACTGAAGAGTTGCAGGTCTTATATCTTGTAATTAGTTAACCAGTATCTTTAACAGTGTTGTGCTCAAGAAATGCACAATTTGTAGTCAATGATTCAGGTAAAATTGTACGTAATAGGGAAATATCTTTTATCATAATTTTTTACGCAGTACAATTTCTGTTATGAATATATAATTTTCAGGTTTTCCATTATTCAAATTAAAAATGTCTGAAATCACGATATCAATAGCATGCTCGAGCGTGCTGTAGGTATTAATATCAGTAGTAAAAATCGTGCTCGGACATTTCCTGTATTAATTAAATTTGAAGTATTATTGAAACCAGACTGATAATAAAATTAATAAATTCTAAAAGAACGGACGAGTGAAAACAAATGTCTTATAAACACACATTTTTTGTTTCTTTTACCTTTTTATTTTATTGTTTGATATGTTTAAAGAATTTATTCAAGATACTGTGAACAGAATTTATGTAATAAAGTCTTATGGAAACTAATGCGCAAAATTGATATCCATTCCGTGCACACCATTGATCAGAAGGGACAAAACACAGTTCTCCTCCGAATTCTATGCAAATAGCAGTCGAAATTAACTTAATTATTTGTGCGATTAGTAACTGCCCATACCTACAGAGATTATATAGCATCTTCATCGTTATGCTTCTTACTCCATCCTAAATTCCCAAGTCGCATGCAGCCGAATGCATTTAGATACAGGAGTGTCATAAAATAAGGGATACCCTTCTGTTTCACCGTCATTTCCACTTTTCGGAATAACATTTTGGATGTTGGTGAAACTCGGATATGTTGTAGTCTTTGGTGATATATAAACGCGTTTCGAAGGATCTTTCAAAATTTTAAATATTGTGGGTCTCACAGCTCTTTGAAATATAGAGTTGACCTTTCTTCAATAAATTATAACTGTTGAACTAAGAAATTTATAAAAGCAAGCTTTTGAGAGCTTATAGTGTAGGGGAGAATGAGGCAATCGCGGTCAGTTGGCAATGGCGGTCAGTATTGTTATTATAAAACGGTATGTCCGAAATGTACAATTTCTTTTCCTTACGTTCCACGACATCATTCGCTATATTGTCGAACGATTTCGCCTTCGTCGTTGCTAAGCAACCAAGGAAAACTAGCCTTTTTGTATTTTCAACATCGTCGATGTAATATTTCGTGTACACAACGTAAGAGGTAAGTACTAATTCTGAAGCTTATTTTACATTTCAAGATTACGTAAATATAGATATTCTATCAAGGAAAAGGATTACAAAGTTAAATTAAATATATTTATATCAAATTTCATTCTAATCTTCAATCTTATCAATGAACACGTATGCGGGCAATGATGGTCACTTGACTGTTAGTGCCCGTAACGCGATTATCATTATTCACTAGTGTAAAATAAACAAAACTAGAAGAAAATAAACGGAAACACAAAAATAAAAGAAAAATTTGTAAAAAAATTAAGCTGGAGAAGGAAAACGACGAAAATAAGTGCATTATTTGCTTTCAATTTGGCCATGACAATGAGATGTGTGTTAAGATGTATCTCTTGTGGCCTCTGGGCCCATTCTGAATCCTCTGGATGGGACTCAGCGGATGGATACATTTGCAAAAAATGTAGCAGCCCCTAGACCGCAATTGCCCACAGCGTGACTGCTATTACCCGTAGGTGTAGACGATGGCGGAAAATCACATATTTTTTGTTTTTTGTAATTTCATTGAATAAATCAATATAAAATTAATTATTTTCGTATCCTACGTATAGGTTGATAGTTTAAGTTTACAAAAAAATCATTTTCAAGAAATATTGCACCTCACATCTTTGTTTTATTACAATTATTGCTTAAGTGACCGCCATTACACATTCTCCCCTACCTTAGACATAAGAGTACCTAATAAAAAAAAATTTCACAGGAGAAGAACAAATTTTCAACCATTTATTCTGCAATTGTTACCTTTTAAAAAAATTTCATATTTGAAAACATGACGATATAACTCGGATTGTCCTTTTTATGGACACATTTTAAAAACTGTGGACACTTTAAAATTGGTGAATTGAAACTTTTTTTTCTATCGTTAACAGATTGCAAGTTGCAAAATAAAATCGTTACATCATTTCAAGCTAATTTCGTTAAAATTGTCCGAATTACTTGACACTTGGTACGTGTGCAATTGTCAACCAAATTCTGCTTACCATTCGAGATGAAAACACCATTGCTCCCGAATAATTTCTGAGTGGAAAATATTTCTACGTAACTTCGTCCTGAGCATAAGTAAAGTTATTTCCGAATCATTATTGCAGCCCGCTTTATAGAATAATATATATTGTTACGTACACAAGTGGAATGCTGAAATGCTCTGCAAATAATCCCCGCGCGTGAAAAGTTTAGCGCCGAAGTCTCATTATACGAAGTAATTATGGCTCCATGCATTTCCGCGTATCCGACTGCGACGTTGTTAGACCGTTCCAGTAATGTACGGTACATATGTGCCGGGTTCTGTGCGTGCACTCGTTAATAAAACAGCGTTAACTATGTTGGCCAGTACGGTTCAATCGCTCTTCAGTGAATTAGCAGCCCAGGAACACGTCCATTACAAACGTGCAAACCCGAAAGTATGCCTGTGTCCGTGTGTGTCCCCCGAACAATACACGGGCAAACTTTTCACTTCGTTCCATCAAATCGATACTAAATATATATCTATGTAAGCTACTTTAAGTTAATAAATAAACATTGGTGATTACGGTATGAGAGACAGAATTTTATTCGCAAATATGATTTCGCCTTTTTTTTTGTAAAAACTATCAAGCTTGGAGAGGATAAAGAAGTGGGGCAAAATTTTTTCGATTATTACACAGTTCGACAGCTAGACAGCCATCTGGACTTGTAACATTTAATAGCCGTTTCTCACAGGTTTTGGTGCGTTGAAAACGAATTCGCAAACCGTTTTTCATCACCCTCCGTTTTTGAGAAATTCGATTTTGAAAAAAATGCAAATTTTCATATAGAAGAGCCAAGTAACATATTTATTATAAACTGCTTCATTCATTTTCAACATCGAAAAGAAGTTACCACGAGAAACTTTTCCTTTTCTGTCCATTAGAAGTGAAATAATGGTTACCGGTCGGCTATAAGCCTTGCTCTCCGCTTTCGTTTTAAAAGTTAACTATTTTACCATCACCCGGCGAGAATTTTTGAAACTTCGTTAGTCACCGCGGGAAAGTTCGATATCAATGCGCCGCAATTTTCAACTCTTTCAAGTAACTTTCAGGCAAGCAAAGAAATGTAAATTTTCCAAGTACCTCCTTTATTTATGAAAATGTATTAATATAAATGAGTACTAAAGTGTTCTGAATAATACAAGACATTAAATATGTCTGAAAATTTCGAACACAAAATTGTTACTCATTTATTAAATATCAAATATACACATAATTTTCAAAATAATCCGAAAACAGAAAATCACTAAACATGCATATTAAAAACATATGATTTTGCATTAAAGACTTAATCATACAAGCAATGTTGTCTATAGCTGTATTCAGTACGACATATTTTTTGTTCAATGTTCTTCGTTATCAGCAGATTTTAATAGTTCTAGTTTGTTTATCATCACGAGATCATAACTTATGCAATGTTCATCGAACATGTTGGTGCATGTTTTACAGGACTTGAATAGCATCGTCATGCATTGTCGATTATGCACCAAGTTAATCAATCTCTCGGTACTGTGAATTTTGCTCTGTCATACTTTATTCGACTCAAAGAAGCCATTAATTTTATTACTTCTGTATGAATTTATTTTGTGTAATAAAGTGAATTTTTCTTGCATGTGTAAATAAGTCTTTAATTAACTGAGAAAAGAAAGTAGTTTATTTTAAGTAAAGATATACAAAATATAATTTTAATTACCAGTTTTTATAATTTCGTCGTTCTCCTTCGTCCAGTAATTGATAGACTTCGGGAAGGCTTCGGAATTACATTCTAGAGTCATCTCCTGTCCTTCCTGTGCTCCCACTAACTGATTTTGTATCGAAATCATTGGAGAAACTGCAAATTAACAAAGAGAATAGCAAATTTAAGATTTCATTTGAATCCAATTAAACTTTAATTTAAGCTAAACAAAATGGAATACTTATATGTATACGTGACGAATACTCACATTGTACTATGAGCATTATTCTTTTACTGACAGTAGGTGGCACTCCGTTAGAAGCGATGCACAGATACGCGCCCATCTGTAATCGATTTACCTTCGTGATATTGAAGACTGAACCTTCTACATTTCTCACTGAAACAATATCGAATATTCATTAACGGCATGACAGAGGAACTTATAAAAGGCAAATTTATCGAAATAATTGAATATTCAGATGAATTGGACGAAACGAAATACTTGAAGCAATATATTATACATGCATATATATCGCAGGCGTTACGTGTATATCAAGTATCATTTTATGTATAGGATTAGAATGTTTGGTCCTTATTTACACTCTGCAAAATTTACGCTGTCGTGAAGATATTCGTTGAAGATATAGACGCAAAGATTAATCTAATAGCCTCTTAGATTAATTTGTATACATAATATAAAATGTATATAGGTACATAAGTTGACGAAGAATTTAATAACGTTAGTAATTAAATAAGGGCTAAGCAAGCGGTTGTACTATATCGATTTTTTGATAAAATGCATCAAATACATCGAAATAAACGATATTATTATTAATACTACGAAATATATTGAAATTATTAAATAATAATAATTCAATGAAATAAACAATTTCTAATGATAAATATTTTTAGATTGAAGTATGTCTTGATTAATTTAAGCAAAATATGGTATATATATAGTTTGTTCGTAGTAGTATTTATCGGATTGATAATTATTTGCGAAACAGTAGCGTTGATTTTACATTACAAGAAGCGCGTAATAGCGAGTTCGAGATTAATGTTAACCGACCGAGTCGCTCTTTGCTCCTACACCATCGATAGTGCGAGCGTTCCTGGCTTTTTGTTATGTCCTCTGTTTAATCCGAGTAAGCATTCGATGCTGTAAATGCGTTGGTGAATTGCATTGTGGTCGTAATGCTTGTTGGGAGATTTCTTGCTAACCATGGCTTACTCGGAGAACGCGTGATTATGTACTGTTATATCGTTCACGGTCTGATTATTTTCAGCCAGTCACACTATGAAACGCAAATGCAGATTGAACAAGAAAAATGTGAATTTTCCCATGCATTTGTTTCATCTTGCTGTTTCTTTCAACAAAACTCGGTTCACAGGCGTTTCTAAATAAATTCTACACACGTGGACATGTGTAAACATTTCGACTTCTGATAAAAAGAGTGGTGTATAAAAACATTATGTAAAATTAAGGTCAGGTAGTATCGAAAGATTTAGTCAACAAAGAATAATTTATTCTTCTTCGTCATTTTCTGTCTACATAGATATTTAGAAGTATGTAAGTCCTTTGTTTATTCGTATGTGCTTCGTGATCTGATAAAATATGATATGTATATATCATTGCAGAAAGGATCAGAGGACAACTATAGTTTATATTATTAAAATAAATACCTTCCCTTTATTTAGAATCGCCCGACGTCGTCGGACATCGTCTACATTTGTTATCATGACCGGTTAACTAGGGAGTTGGGCATTAAATAAATAAAAAATTATTTAAATAAGGACCAAATAAAAGTACCTTTTACTTTAGATTATTCGACGAATAAAGTTAAATTTTTTATTCGATGATAATTTATTCAACGATCAAAGTTAATTTTTTTATTCGTCGGTAGTTTCAACTTCAGCGACATAAATTTTTCAACATTAACTGTAAAGGGGACTCCACAGGCTGATTGCCAATTTCATGACGAAGAATTTCTTAACTTTTATTCGTTATTCGAAATTTTATTTAAATAGAATTTTTGCCCATCTCTGGCTAGGTAACAGGTCGCGGTAATAGAGCGAGGTGCGGTAACAAATGTGGATCCGGCTTTATGGGCCCCGTATACGTTGAGTTCTGTATCGATACATGTTGCAAGTATCAGTATCGCTGTACAAATATCAACGTGTATTTGAGGGCGCGTTTCAGTTACGCCAAAATCGCCCGCAACGTCCGTAATTTTCATTACATATTGCGACCGCGCGTGCTATTTGGGCGTAAGTAGAATTCGTCCTGACGGTATCGATGTATCGATATCAGCTGGTAGCGTGGTCTGTATCAATGTCCTCAAACGTCGATACCTCGAGCGTCCATACTGATACGAATATCAACAATTTCTAACAGTGGCTATCGATGTTATAAAATCAGGAACGGTAACAAATGCGGCAATGAATCTACTACCATCGATAGCCACATTCATACAGATTAAGAATCTCTTTTCGTTTTTGTGTTTCAGATTATCCTTAGTGTATTTTCCGTCAACGCCAGGACCACCCGATTTTTTTCAACGCCTCAAGTCAGCGCTCTGTATCAACCACACTTTCTTTTTACCGTCACATAAAAATTTACAACTATAGCTCAAGATACAATAAAACAGCCTGTCAAACCTCAAATTAATTTGTCAAACCGTTTTTGTACAAAAAATTCACAAAGAATTACGTATATTTCGGCCCAACAAGGTACAATCCCCCCTTAACCTTTCACTCGGCAGTACAAAGTAACATTGATTGACCACGATATGGAAAAATCATTCTTAAGACTCAAACAATGTAGATCTAAGCGAACATACTATACGGCAAAAATGTTAATAAACACACAATTATTTTTATTAATTTTATTTTTAAATATACTGAATGCAAACAATGCATCTGGAAGCTGGACTGAGTGTTAACCCCATTGATAAAGAAACAACAGACGGCGATAAGTAGGTCCAGCAGACCACCACCTGTGCACTGCCAGTTTAAGGGGTGTTTCCACCCTAAAGAATCGACAATGGGCACAATCGAAAAATTGTCTGATACTTCTATTGAGGCCCTCTATAAACCTGCACAGCTTACAAAATAATCGGAATTCCCTGTCAGTCTTGCCGTGGCTATCGTTCAGGCTAGGGCTGTAACGCATATTTGAATAATCTAAGTATTCGAAGATTCAAATACCAGAGAATTCAAAATTGGGATTCGAATATTCGAAGAAATTATTCATATTTGAAATTATTCGAATAATTACAGCTCCAGTTCGGACTACAAGATTTCCGTGACAGTCAGCATTCGTGCTGCACCCTTTTTCGTCTTAGTTATCTTTCGACCATTTCAATTTTGTTAAATTCGTCGTTCGGAGCCACCAGTTCCGTCATTATTTGAAAAAACCTACTTAAAATTAATCTGGCGAGTGGGAGCGTGTCAGTAAACCGCGGCACGTGCATTAAGTACGGCTCAAATTTGAAGATTATGCCTCTAAAATTACCTACTCTTTTTGCAGCATTGAAGGCTACAGTAGTAACCACATATAAAGCACAGACCCTCGTGGAACGTAAATCTTGCGGTGGAAAGCTAAAAGGCGGTTACGGCGGTCGATCCTAGTTGAATTTTCGATTCATTGAGCTCTGACTTTGTTCACCTAAGCGCTTAATCTCTGCACAAAGCAATTTGTGTCATTGAAACGCCTGTCGACTCTGACCGTAATCACTTGCATACGAGATAAACTGTAAACCACTAACCAAATCAGTCAATACAGTCCGTTTACCCTCTTTAATTAATCACTGCAACCGATACTACTTTGCCAGTCGGTGCTCCATTATCAGTTTGCATTATGTTTATTACTATTTTTTCAATCTCGCTATTTCATAAGTTAATACATTCTGCATGACCATTTTGACTGCAAAATTACTCTACATTTACTGTGTGTATTTGCATTTCATTCTGGATATTATGACCTGATCATCAGTATTTTAAAAACTATGACATTGTGTTTTTATAATTTTGTACATGGAAATTGAATCTTTTTTGGTGGCGGAATGAATACCATAACTACCGGGTGTTCAAAATGAAGATTTACTTCCATTGCCTATAATTTCTAAAATAAATTAGAATACTAGATTCTTTTTTTACTTATTTATTGAATTATGATAAATTATAATGAATTAGGGGTGAAGAACACTTTTTATAGCATTGTGCATGACATTTTCAATAAATAATTACAGAAAAAGAATCTTGTTTCTTCATTTATTTTAGAAGTTACAGTCTATGGAATTAGTAAACCTTCATTTTGACCACCCTGTATCTCATAAAATGTTGCAATATGTTTTTAGTACATTTCACAGAGAGTCACTCGAAACAACTCATTTTTCGGCTTAACAAAAAAGCCAAAAACCCAGCACGAAATGCGGTGCTGAATAATGTAACATTATTATAAAAAATTTTGCTTTTGAAAAAGTAGTTCAATATATTTATGTAATGTTTTCCAATTTACATGTGGACTACTTTTCCTTGTCGAATTCAAATTGGACAAAATTATGTTCAGCATTTGGAAAATACTTTATGGTACATATTTCTAGGGACAAAAAATTCATGACAGATTTTGCAAGGTGTTTAAAATACATAATGGTATCGGCTAACTGGAACGCAATACAATGCTTGAATTTAGCATATTATGTAGGTACCAAAAGATTCTATACATATTCTACTATGTACATATAAAGTAGGAAGCTTTTATATGCTGTGTGTTTGTCTGTCGCCTAAAAACTTTCGAACAATAAACCCTGGGATCACGAAATGTGCCTCAACTCATTATGCCCGACTAATCCAGATGAATGTCACCATTTTCACAGGAAAAAACTAAAAAAATTTTTTTTAAATCAGAGTCTAAATTTCGGGTGAAGCCGAGTAGTAAAGCTAGTGCTACCATAAAATATACTATTATACTAATGTATATACTACATAAAATAAATGCGACTTTGCATTAAAATTCAATTTCAAATCTCTGGACCGTTTCCATGCTAACAGCCATCATTTAATGCACTTTACATTTTACAAAATGATACAACTTTTATCTGACCTATTTTCTTTCTTAACGATAATGATAATGACACAAATCGCGATAGTAATTGTCAGTGTCTTATTTTGTGTGGAGATGTTGAAAATGTGAGGGGCATTTTTGTTCTCATAGATTCAGCAAGGTCCTGCAGAGCAGAATGGCGGGAATAACATTCGGGCGCGAATAAAGACAAAAGGGTGATAAATCGTTATCGCATCTCGGTGTATACGAATAAGAACGTTGATGTCATTTGGTGTTATTGTGCGAAACGTGGGGCGCGTATATTTCATTCTGACGTCATTCGACATGCCAACAATATAGGTGCAACGACAGATTCGCATGCACCCTCTGCATCACGCGTCGCACTCGCTAAATAAGTTTGAAAGCCGCCGGTGATAAATTTTCATTGTACGTTCATCGTATATCATATATTCCTTAACTCTCTATTGCGCTCGTATAAACGTGAATCAGAAGCATGTTTTTTTTTCAACCGTCTACACTGTGCACCTAACGCCGCGGACTACAGAATGATTCATCGACCATGGAATTGGAAATTTAGAATGGCCAGCGAGAAGCACGAATTCAATTGAAAGTCTATGGTCCATTCTTGGTTTAAATCCAGTTCCCAATAAGGCTTTACTAAGAATTCAATAGAAGAATTATTTACACTTGCGGAACATGAAAAGTTTGACAGAACTGGCATTGCTTGCACTCGAAATAAAATAAGTAATGTCATAACGAAGGTTTAAAGATTACTGTAAAATAGTCGACCAATTGGAATTGTTCTCAGCATTTCTTGAGCAACTTCCTAAAAAACTTATTTGACACTAGATGTTTTTCTTTGATTCAGTTAATTTTCTGCACATTATCATCATTTTGTAGTAATTGAACATTTATAAGAAATATTAAATGTTTTAGATACGCTGTTCCTAATTTTCATTCAACACTTTCAGTGGTGTCAGCATGTTTTCACGTCCGGAGGATTTTTACTTTGTATATTATTTCGACGTGTTTTCACGTCAACATTTTCCGAGAAGCGTGGAAATTATTATATAATGCCCGAATTTTTGCTTTGAGAACAAACTGAGGTTGGAGTTCGCTTTGTGTTTAGTCGCCTCAACAACCCTTTCATTCGCTCGACAATGCAGCTTTCGACTATATAATCACTTGCTAATAAGAATTTAAGCTTCTATATTTTCTATTAAATTTTCATGCTAATATCACCAAGAGATTCCCGAGATTCTCCACACGCAAATATTTTCAGTCAAGTGGCATACAGGTGGTCTAAGAAATTCAGAAGTTGTTTGTACCATTTCTGGTAAATCATATCGTATTTCGGATTTTGGATATATTATCGGGTTTAATAGAAAATATTGAAATTGAAATATTTATTAGTGTCAGTTTATGCTTAAAGCTCGGGGCAAGTGGGACAAAATCAAAATTTTTCTGTTTTAACACTTTTAAGCCACCCTTGGGAAAGGTCTTGACTGATTTCACACGGTATTTCGTCAAACCTTGCACCACTTAAAGTATTAATTACACATCTCAATAAACTATTCCTTACCTTCCTGGCCATTGCTCAGAAATATACTTTCTCCACTTTCTCGTCTCCATGTGATATTTGGCGCCGGGGATCCCGTAGCGGCACACTGTAATGTGACGTTGCTACCTTCTCTAACGACCATATCCGTGCTTGTTGAATGATCTAAAATATCGGGCGGAACTGTAAACAGAAAAAATTATTTGCATGAATAACTGTCGACTTAAAAGTATCACATCAGTGTTCCGTGAACAACATTGCTGGATTAACTCATAAGTAAAATAAGCACGTGCTTAGGGCAACAGGAGAAACAGGGGCACAATAAATTTTATTTGAATTTTAATATCTAACTTTTGTTAGAAACACTTTTTAGTCAAATTATTGGAAATGTCTAAGAAGTCGTATATTGCGTTGAAGTGATCAAAATCTTGTTAGAGCTCAGGGCATCTAAAGGTCTTAATTCGGCCCTGGTGAACAAGGTGTTATTTAATGGGGTGAAACTATGCGTTAACTGAAATCTGTACGTAAAATGAGAAGAGAATTTTTTCGATAATTCAGCACATCTCAGAATTGTACACCTTCGTCATGATGTTTAATTTGCGTGTAATGTTTTTAACCAACCTACAACCTCCAGATATCCAGTTTGACTCTTCATTGGGTCGGTGTTTATCTGGCACATATAAGCACCTCGGTCAGATTCACGTATATCACGTATGTGTAGGTGCCACGTTTTGTGCTCTGTATGTGTCACTCCGATTCTGTGATTCTTGGTAATCACATGGTTGGCTATTGTCAAGATTGTTTGTGTATCCACCCGTAGCCATGCCACCTGTGGAAAATAGAAACAGGAAAAAATGTAGTTAAGTACGCCTTTATCCACTTAATGGCATCTGTTTCAGATAATTTGGTAATTATATAGAACCTCGCCGATTTTTATGACCTTGAAATATGTTGTATTCTTTACAAAGTTATTAATTATTGAATATAGAACACAGAAAACACTCGATCTACTCCTCAGATTTTCCACAAATGTATATTCCGTTTGGGTTAATTTGCAGCCAATTTGAACCGTCTCAAGTCGAAACTCGTCTATTGTTTTGGTGTAGGGGTTGCCGCCGTCCCGCAATGCTTGTAACTGCAGTTTCACTTTCAGCATCCCTAAACTCACATCGGGTCGCTGGCATGCTTTACGCGCCCCCTCCACTTCGAATACTTGGATATTCGAATTATATTCGAATACTTGGATATTCCAATTATATTCGAATACTTGGATATTCGAATTATATTCGATTACTTGGATATTCCAATTATATTCGAATACTTGGATATTCCAATTATATTCGAATACTTGGATATTCCAATTATATTCGAATACTTGGATATTCCAATTATATTCGAATACTTGGATATTCGAATTATATTCGAATACTTGGATATTCGAATTATATTCGAATACTTGGATATTCGAATTATATTCGAATACTTGGATATTCGAATTATATTCGCCAAATAATTGAGCAACTGAAGTATTCGAATATTCGAATTCTGAAAAATTCGACAAATAGTCCCAGCCGTACTACCTAGTACTCTTAAGGGTAGCCGAGCTGGCCAGACCTGAAACCAAGGGCCATAACGACGATGGAAGTTCGTCAGCAACCTCGCCTTCTTCACAAGTGGCACGCAAATGTGGACACTTGAAGAAGACACGGTAAGATAGTACTACTCTTTCGTTGCATCTTGGCGGGATGCAGAGTTATCCTGGAGGGGTGCGGATCGATGTGGGACATCGAACCCGACGCAACTAGATGCAGGGAATGCTCTCGAGCCAACTTTGCGAATGAGAACACTGGATTGTCACGTGCAAAGAGTTTTTGCAGTATCGCTATTCAAGAGCATTGGAAACGTATCTTATACAACTCCAATCGGGGCATATCGATTAGTTCGAAATATGTACATATGTGTGGGAAAACGACTTGCGTTATGTCTGACAAAGTGTACAACAATACAGTTCAAAACATTGCCCTGAGAAATCAGCATCGTATACCAAAGCATGGTGTACATTGTTGCTATTCAAACTGTACCAGTAAGGGCAAGTTATTGTCAAGCATAGCACAATTGGTAAATGCTTCTTTGTTCCATTGTACTGTGAGAGCATGGTATACCTAAAAGATTTCTGTTTCTTGATGACATAATAACGCTTAATAGCGTATAAATATGCGCTGGAAGTTCGTAAGTGCTTTTAACGTGATGCATAAGTTTGCATTTATTAATTAAAGTGATAGGTAAATGAAGTATTTCTCACGCTGGAAGAGTTACAATGACATCGTACTGTGAATTAAAAGCAACTTTAGATATTTTTTAATGATTTATTACAAGCAGCGGTGTTCTGTAGACGTATCGGAAAATGATTTAACTACCTCAAGTTCTGAATGGAAACAGAGTTTGTCAATCAATAAAATATTTTTTCTTTGTGAGGGATTATTATACTTAACGATGTACAACTTTTTAATTACAATACCAAATTGCTTTATTTTATTTGTGACTTATGAGAGCAATTGTAATTTTGATGCGTGATATCTTTAGGTTAAGTTGAAAAACAGTCTCTGACTAAACTTCGTCTTTGCTTTTGTCCTTTCTTTGCAAATTCATAATATTCCATACTTTTTTCCAGATCTTCGGTCTGTTCCATTCTTATTTCTAAGCAACATTTTGCATTTTTTATATTTTTTATTACCATTAGTCTATATCCCCCTATTAAATTATTGAATATTTACTAATCTTGAAACAGCATCGCCATCGTTAGGATTGTAGAACACGTTATATCTATTTCAGGATTTTGAAGTCTCATTTAACATGTACGTTTGAACAATGGGCATCATAATGTATAGCATCAATGCAATGCTGTTCTGACCAATCCTAATTTATTGGTCGCATTTATCGTTCAGTCCGGGTTGCCGCACTGTAGCTGTAAGAATTTATTCCTTCCTCGGAAACATCTTCCTCGCGGAGAGTAAAGTGAATAACCGCGCTATTTTTGAAACTCTCTTCTTCAATCATTTCCATTTATGTTATTTTCCCCTTGACGTCAGCCCTTCTTCATCTATTTGTCCCATTACTCGTGTCTTTCGCCCATATTTGTCACACTCTCTATTTCATTGATCCTTCACAATTTATTTACTTCGATGCCTAAACCTAATCTGGTCTTCTAATTATTTAATGTTGGAATTATGTAATTAGAATTCATAAACGAACACTTGTGGTAGAGCACGTAATTAATTCTGTGTCTGACAATGATTTTATAAATTTCCTCTAATAACCTTGAAGAAATCAGCAGGAATATTTGTATTTCTTCCAATATGAGTATATCTAAGTCTTTTCAGTAGTTTGTGTAAGTAAAATGTATTGAAACAAACAATGTATTAAATATATATAATTCATTATATTCGATATAGAAAATAACCTCCCCGAAAATACACCAAATAAATATATCTTTAATATTAAAATTTTATTAAAATTAACTAATATAAAAAAATATTTATTATAAATCAAATTTGTAATAAAAATTATGAACTCTTTTTCTGTTGTGAAACAAATCTGTTATTTAAAACTTAAGTAGTATTCTCTGTTCCTTTAGGTATTAGTACGTTCATCATAATTTCATTGGAATTGTGACAATAATTACACTGGTACGGGAAATGTGTTTCGAGATTCCTATGTCGAATAAAGGGCAAAATCTCATTTGTATTTAACGGTTTTATGTATTTAACCGTAGATCTTCCATAGCATTGCGAGGCATTGAAAGGACGCGGTATCTGAACAGTAATCGCGGTAATGCGTTCGTTATATTTAATCAAGCGTCAAACAATCGTGCGTGTTGGGTTAACAGAGCGTCACACCCAGCGAATCGTTTTGCGTTCATGTTCTATGTGAACACGAGACTGGATAAAATGGTTACCGTTTGAGAGGTATCTTTTGTCTCTAGCAAATGGTCCTTTGTCTCGTTCAATGTCCATCACAATACTGTCGCGCAAGCAACCCTCAAACGGTTTCAAATTGCTACTCACTCTTCTAACGCAATAAAATTCATCCTTTATTGTTACCGCGTTTTTTTCTTTCGTGAGTTACTATTACTACAAGAAGTATGACTTTTAAAGATCATAAAAGTGATTTTATAGGATCTAATTGTATTTATCAAAATTGACATTTATGGTATGGTATTTCATGGCGAGCAACACACGGGAAGATTCAATAAAAAAACAGGTAGGGGTTTAACCACCTTGGCCAGTTCAAGAAATACCGCATCTTCGCGAATTTATTTCAAAGTGACCAAAATACTTTTTCGGAATAACATTTTTCAATAAAGATAGAAACATCTTTAAATAAAATTTTGTACCTTTTGCAAGTTTCTTTAGAAACAAATTTTCGAAAAAAGAGTTGCGGGGATGGATTTTGAAAAAATTAATATTTTTAAATTTCCGAAATGCCGAGCAATCCTTGTTAATAAAAGTCCTAACCAGGGAATACGGAATAAATTGAATGTTTTTGTTGTCTTGTAAGATTTATAATGCATTATTCACATATATAAAATATGAAATAAAGTATATGCTGACTGTTATGGAGGTGACGGGTTGTAAATGTTGCAATGCTGTCCAACACTCGGTTATCTTTATTTCAAATTAACAAAATAAACCCATGTTGAATGCGAAAGACCTGGGTGTTTTTCTAAAATCGGTAGAGTCTCATAATCAATGAAACCGTGGATGTTTCTCAGGAAAAATCCGGAGTTGCTCGTGACATAGCAGGCTGACTAAAGATACGACTTTACTACTAGTTCTCAATCGGCACCTTGGACTTGCGATGTAACAGTATTTAAATAGTATATAGTTAGTACTATTACTTTAAAACTTTTAAATACTTCACAATTTTTTTCAAGATTATCAAAGTCTAAAAAGTGTCCTCTGAATTTCAGCGATAAATGAGTGTACCTATATAAAAAATAAACCCTGAGTTGTAGCTGCATTTAGGTTGTTATTTTTTGTTAACTAGTTATGACTGTGTATTTATTGATGGATTTTATCATTCACTAATATTATTTTGAATTTACCAAAAAACGTAACAAATTTTACCTTCAATTTTAGTAATGTTTTGGAACGCCTCAAAGTTTATTGAAGAGCATGAACTGTGTGAAAACTTATTAGATCTTCAGAAATTAATAACAAAAATTATGTTATTATTCTTCGAAATGTTTAAATAAATTATATATATTTGTCTGAATAAATATTCTATATTTGTACACTTGAAATATCGACAGTTGCGTTAGAATATTTTCATTTTTTTCTATAACACTTTGTTTCTGCTTCGTTTTCCTTCAGAGTTGTTCGGCATTGAAATGCAAAATTCGGTAACGATCGATCGCATCCACCGGGTGCGCAATGAATTTATTAATTCTAACACAATAACTAAACGGACTGCGTATGTATGGTTTTTTTTTGTGCATCGAGTTTTGGGAAATGTTTACCCTCGAATATTTCTTGCATTTCAATTTCCGAAATTGATTTGCATATATCCAATACAACTATTGATTAGATATATGTACTCTACGCAGGCAATGCTATCTATAAAAAGAATATGTTCCTATTAAATGAAAAATAAAGATCTCTTTCAAGTCTGCAAATTATTTCTACCTGGAAAGATTTCGTTTGACTCTACGTCGCAAAACAGTGTTCCGTGGTCGGATAGATTTCTCCTTCAATTTTTGACCTAGAACAAAAAAACGGAAAATTTTTTAGTTCTATATAAGATTATCTCTGAAAGTACACGAGGAAATAAAAAATACTGATTTTTGTCAGAAGAGTGCGTGATTGAACAAAACACGGAATTGTTGAAACGTTTTATTCACACACGCACCATTCTTACAAAAATTAGTATTTTTTAATTTCCTTGTGTATTTCCTGAGATAATCTTATATAGAACTAAAAAAAAAAATCGGATTTTTGTTCTAGGTCAAAAATTGAAGAGAAAAACATCTTTCCGGCCGCGGAATACTGTTTTGAGAAGAAACTTCATTTCTTGAGCTGTTGGGCCGCCAATTTGCGTTAAAAAAAAATTTCAAAAATTGTGATCATAGTTCAGGTATAAACAATAAAGGCCTTCAAACAGATTTTGTATTCCATTCACTATTCTCGCATAAAAAATGGTCAAAATTCAGGCTTTTCCGGGCTCTACTGTGTCATTACCCCTTAAGTCGAAAATGTAAAAATGCGGTTCATCCACAAATGTCATTAGTTAACAGATTAGTAGCGGCTAGTATCTACGGTGTTACTAATTAGATTCCGTTAGTAGTTTACTAACGTATTAGATACTTCGGTATTCCAAATTACCAACCGTATTCCAAATATGCTGCACATCCTCTACGCCTCATATTACAAAGTAAATTAATACTATGTTATACAAGCATCTTCGTTCCATTGTGTATGCATCTTCAGAAACTAAGGAGATGCATACGTTCGCAAACAAAAGCGTAAAATGCCTCGTTGCTTTTGATGTTCCTCAGATTGAATTTATTGATAATTATGGATGATATTATTATTTTAGATGTGTATAAACTAATGTAATTTACCCATTTATTATGAAATACATACTATTAAGTATTCAGTAATGCACGTCGTAAATTTGGGTTTTATTTGACACTGTTAATAACATCTACAATAATAGTGATGGAGACGTTCTATATTATTATGATTCATTAAAGGTTCTTTGACCCTCGGATTAATGTTGTATAATAAGATTACATTCAGTAATAATATTATCATTAATATGAACTGGGTATAATTACATTATAATATAACATCACCGTTCTCGCTGTAATTATTAATACAACGTAATTCCATTTAAAGTGCTAAGTAGTTTATTCAAAGCTTACAATAAAATTAATTTTGTTGCGGTTTCTCGATTATAAATCGATGTGACGTTTCATTGTAGCGGTAATATATCCAAAAACGATAGATTTAAACATGAAATTACTCATAAATAAACATGAAGGTATATATTGGAATCTTTAAACTTGGAATAAAGTCAGGCGTCGATATTCAGCACAATAAATGAAGTTTCCAGAACTTCCGATAGGTATGATCGATTTGTGAATTTTTGGAAAAGTGAGAATAGGGATGTTTCAAATTCGTTATATGGGGTCTACCACTCATCGCGCTGAAATACTCTAAAATGCGAGAATACATGAAATACAAAGGAGGCGAAGTTTGAATTAACCAGTACTGGCAGCGCATTGAGCCAATATTGTTGCAGTGTAAAATGGGACCACTGGGGCATCGAATAAAAAAAAGATGATCAAAATCGGTCTATATGCTGAGCAGTTATGGACGAACAAACATAAAAAAAATACATGCGCGTCGAAACTATATCTTCCTTCTTTTTGAAGTCGGTTAAAAACTGTGAACATCTAAATATAAGAAAACTGAAAATTACACATATTTTTGTACCATAATGTATTCAGAACACTTTTCCAGAATTGCGTCCTCTATGTCAGATACCCATGCGAAAGTAAATCCTTAGTTAACCACACATAGTAGGTAGAAGAGATATAACGGGCTCGTAAAAGCAGTGGAGATGGAAAAAGAGGAAAAAAGGAAATATACTTGAATCTCAGGAGTTTAAAAGTTACAAACGAAGTTTTAATGCTTTTTGCATACTACAAGTTAAAACAAGATCAACTACCAAGGGCTGAACTCATCCATGCCCAGTTGTACATTTAGACTTTCAGAAGTATAATCTTGTGGTGAGTACTTTTAACTCAATAGAAACATATATTTTGTGAAACAGTGCTATCTTTTTTAAGCAGTAGTATACATAGACATAGATACGTAAAATCTTTTGAAGTGAAATATTTTTTAGCATGTCCACATTACAGATATCCATAAAAGTCCGCGCATTATGAAAGCTTACAGAAGACTTAGAGAAGAATATTGCAGAACCGATCGAAAAATAAAACATAAACCGTTTCGTTTCAGTATCTGGAAAATAGGTTACGCCCGTTACAGTACACGGTGGCTAGAAGAAGACCGTTTGGACGGACGGTCTGTGGACTTTTATTATAGTGAACTCGTATCTTTCGCGGATTATGATAGGTACGTGGAATGCAGCCGCCATTACCAGCGTGTGGAAATGTGCTAAGAACGTTGGCGAGCTACGATAATTCGGTTACGTACAGCCATCTTACCTCTTTCCCCCCCTTTTTTCCGTTCCCCGTTATTTTTCATAGTGGCCTTTTTCTTACTCAGCACGTGCACCGTTGCTACGAAATAATGAGAAGATTGGAAAATAAGAGATTGATAGGGGGTAGGAGAATGCAAACAAGTGAGGTAAATGTCGAGGAATGAAATGAGAATTTCAGCGCAGTAATAGAAAACAGGGAGGAGAAATAATAACGTGGTATTTCTTCTACAAGCTTTGATTCTTATAGAAAACATGTTTTCAGATAAGGAATCTAAGTGTATGTAGGTATATATGAGTGCAATTAACATAATGTAATTCATCTGTCACATCCTTAAGGGTCCCTTCTATTTTTCCGGTCGAACAAGAAGCCTATGTTCATGAATTTTTTGTTCGGGAACTATTCTACGGATTTTAATGTTCTTTTTTCTTAAATATTTATTATTCCGTGTTGTAAAGAATTGTATTTTTCATATTCCCAAAATATAATTACAAATGTGTGGATTTAAGTCACAATGCTTGTGCCTCTGTGAGAACGCAGGCACTCAGCGGAAGTACTCTGATGTTGGTTTTTAGGCATTTGTGTGGGTAACCTTTGTCGGTGAATACCAAGTTGATATATAATCAGGCCTCAGAGATATTAAGGAGTCCGAGAAAATAGGACCCTTTTTCACCATCTTGGGAAATGGAATTTCAAAAAATCACTTCTTATTGAGCACCTACGTCGTAAAAGGAATACATTCTCCGAATTTCGTGTTTCTAGGTTCAGCGGCTTGGGCTGGGTGTTGATGAATCAGTGAGTGGTACAATAATTTTATATGTATATAAAATCAAATAATATAAAGATGATAATCCAATAAGAATTAAGTAACTCCAGTATGCGAATGGAATTAATATAAGTGTTACTTACATTATTAAAAAATTTGTGTACATTCGTACTTGACTGTAAATATGTATACATTATATCTACAGACATAACAAGTTAAATTCGCTGTTTTATTTGTATCCACAGTTTTTATTTTATTTACTTTGTTTTATATTTACTTACGCGGCTTGAGATAATTTCATTATATTGCAAAATTGTTTATGTTGAATGTATCCATTATCCTGTACCCATTGCTTCATTACGCTGAAATAATGTTCTCAGTTTATTTACGTGAAATTCGCAGCTTTATCTGCAAGTTTATTTTATGTTCAACAATGAGATTGAAACAAAACAATGTCGGTAACATTGTTAGCCGGCGGCATTGTAGCAACGAAATATAAAGCATAATTGATATAATGAGAATTACTACTTTATTTAGGAAAAACGAGATTATAAAACAGCCCTAATAAAGTCTTTATTCTGTAAATATAACTAAGTAAGGTTAAATAAAAATGTACCGTAGACAAATCTTCATGTTTTGAACTTAGAGAAAAAGAATGGGAGGCTGATGCCTTTAATGAAAAATTGACAGCAGAAATAGGACAAAGAGTAAAAAAAAAACAGGGAAAGTTTTCACAACAGAGTCAAAACGATATGCTACAAGATATGAAATTTGAAAAGGTAAAAATATTTTTGCAAATTGAAAATAGTAATTTACCCAATTTATAAACATACAGTTTATTTTCCTGTGTGCAAGTGTACTCTTACTCTCTGATAGCTAGTTTGTCATTCGAAAAAAAAAAAAACAGTTAAAAGCGCGTGCATAATAGACAGAAATGTTTAAATAAAAATGTGGAGAGCTGTAAGACCCACCTACCGAGGAATTCACATTATGTAATGCGTTCGTAGCGTATACTGGACCAGATGGTATAGTGTGTCACTTTACGTTTTGCAAATTCTGGTCCTCGTCTAATTAAAAGCATTTGTTGCCAGTAAAGCCGGTTTATCCCCTCTGCGCATACTGCTTTTTGTTTAAACGTTATAGATACTCCTTGGCTGACACGCTTCATTCTCCTCGTCGGCGTATAAAAATGTACAAAACGTGAGGAAATGTCTATTTTCATTGAACGTTCAAAAGGAATTCCATTGAAATTTAGTTAAGACACGATTGATTCGCCGATAATTGTACGTTCGTTCATTTTACACGTTTCATACTGTAAGATTTCCCAGAGATTACACGATTTCTATTACGTGATTCCTGCTTCGTCTGCTTATTCTCTTTTGTAGTCGGAGACAAAGGGAGTTAATACCTTAAGCTCCGTTTCGTATTTTCATGCTCACGTCACAAGTGATTATCCGTAGCTTTTGCAGAGAACTTGCTAAAGGCGACGGTGACTCGGATCTCTTAGCAGTAATGGTGATGTATTGCTTACACGTGGTGCTCTTTCTTTGTACACATGAGTTCGCGTTGGCCAAATAAAATCAGTGTTTTTAAAGTACACACGATCAGGAGCGGATTTGTATATAGGCGGCAAAATTTTGGGCGAAAGAAATTGAAAAAGGTAGTATCGGAATGTTTTTGCTGGTAACTTTTTTATTTTTCATCGACAATAATGACATAGATTTCCGTTCTAAAATAAAATGCCTATCTATTTCCTCTAACACCGAAAGAGTGTTTTAACTTCCTGTAAAAAGTGAAACATTTCTGTTTCAATTAATTACGAAGAAACAAATTGAAACTGAGATTTGTTCTTTGGCATGAAGTTTATTAGCATCATAAGCTTTAAAAAATATGTTTGTTTAGTCAAAAATATGCATTATATATGACGCTAGAAATGGATCCTTAAAGAGACTTTTTACAAACACTTTCTTTTGATTTACAGTGATAACTCAAAAACAGAGGTTTTCAAACGATTTAAAACAACTGCGAGCATTTTCAGAAAATATATAGTTTCGGACCGGAACTAAATTGAAGTTAATGAAAACTCTTATTCTTTATGAAAAGAAACGTAGACCGCATCTTTTGGGGCTTAGGAGAGTGTAAAACCTGATCAATGGGGTCTTAGTTTCTTTTCATAAAGAATAAGAGTTTTCATTAACTTCAATTTAAGTCCGGTCCGAGATTACACATTTTGTGAACATGCTCCAATTTAATAAGAATCAATTGGAACCTCCGGTTTTGTGTTGTCACTACCAAACAAAAGAAACATTTTTTATAAAACTCTTTAATGATCCATTTCTAGCGTCATATATAATGCATATTTTTGACTAAACAAACATATTTTTAAAGCTTAGGATGTTAACAAACTTCGTGCCAAAGAACAAGTCTCAGTTTCAATTTGTTCCTTTGTAATTAACTGAAATAGAAATGCTTCACTTTAGGCAGGAAATACAACCCAGTACCCTTAATCGCAGAGGCTTGAGGCAATTTTAAAAACAATACACTCTTTGCATGTAGCAAATTAGCAATATGAGTTATATATGAGTTGTTATATTGAATTAATTTTAATGTGTTTCAACTGTTTTACCTTAAAATATTTGATGATATTTCGCGAAAGCGCGGTAAACGCTTGTTATGCTCGGGGCGGCAAATTTCCAAATCCGCCCTTGCACACGATTAATAATATTATTGCTGAAACAAGTGGTCATGTATTTGTGACATGTCATTACTATAATGGAATCGTACCACTGTTTCTATTCATAACTCGATACAATTATATGGAAGTGTTGCTGTTAATTTATGTTTCTTTAATTTTTTACACTTTTTGTTGTTTCAACAACACTTTTAATTTTAATGTTATTATAAATATCAAAATGCATGTTCTGATCTTCTTATAAAGAATTTAAATATTTTTTAGTTCATTATACCATTTATAAAAAAAATTTGTAGTTACACTTCCTGCTTCTTACATACAAAATTTGGAATCTATTGATTTCATGCTTCTTTTTCTTCCATGCTTATAAAGAAATATTATAAATATATATAACTGATAAGAGAGTGTATCGAAAACAATTTTATGTTTTTCGATTAGGAAGCCAATATAAATGGCCATAAATTGAAAATAGATATCTACTCTCTTACAATCAATTCCGTTATCGTAAGGAAAAATGGGTATTATAGTAATACAAGCTTAACAGTTCATAATCATTCATGCACAAATTTAAAATAATAAATCAATAATATTTAACTTTTCCCTACAATACTTGCCACTTGGGATCAAGGGTGTTTTAAAATAATAATCGTTTTGTTTCCTAACTGCCCATTTTTACTCCTTTCATTTCAAGTCGAGTAATGCTACAAATTTAAAATGTCACAGATACGAATCTGTTCCATTTTTAACGTTTTTTTCTTCGCTTAAACTCACCTGTATTTTAGAACAGAAAGAAGACGAAGAAGAAAGGAACACACGTAAACCTGTTGATACCGGACATTTATCTTTCCGATTTCTCATTTTCGAGACGCGCACTTTTATATGGAACGAAGGTACAATACTCATTGTCAGATACGTTACTGTAAGTAAGAATGAATTGCCGCGACGTAAAAGCGCATTGCTGTACCGTGGCGAGCAATGGGAAGAAAAAATTACTGCCGGACAAAAGTGGAAGATTTCGCCCCATAATGCGAAGCGAGAAAGAATTGTGCTTCGTCATGTTAGCGATTAATAAACGGGGAGAAGTTCCTTCCCCCGTTGCCCCCTTTGCCATTAATATTTCCAATTCTCTCGAGAAGAAGTGGTCGGAGCCATTGTGCAACATGTCACGACATGGTAAAAAATAACCAGGAGTGATGTGAAATAACTTCAGGGGTGGTTCTGTTTCTTCGTTGCCTACGTAAGTAATAGTAAGTAATATAAATTTCGCAGCAAATTTCATAATTTACATGTAATCATAACTAATCATTTAAATACCTAACTATTTGCTAATCATTACTGTCTGTCTCGGAAAACACTTAAAAAAACACTTCTAATATGCGTGCATGGGATAAAGACAAAAAACATTTTTATCAATGATCATAAAAAAATTCACCATTCATTGATCTGAATGATTCGTTTATCTTTTTTGTATTCATATTTGAGCAAAACTATTTAAACCTATACGATACGATACTTGTGAATTTCGAACTGATAGCATGTTTAGGTAGCCTTTACTATTTACGTACATATCGGAACCATTTGTAATTAAATCATCGTTGAAACGTTCAAACACTGCTATTGTTGACATATATTTTGCTGTTGTGGAAATAACATTGATCGTTTGCTATACAGTATACACGCAATTGATTCTACGACCTTGGTGGGAGTTCACAGGTGCAGAGTACAGCAATGGTGAGAAAATAGGGTCGGTTATATTATGATGGGAGAGTAAATGTACATTCCTATTTAATGACCGAGGAAGCCTGCCTGTTTCTGGTTATATGTTACTAGTTACAAGAAAAAATAAATGAAAAAAAAATAGATACATATACCTCCCATTTCATATTTCTTAAGGGCGGATTGCGCCTTGTTGGGCCGAAAAATAGGTAATTCTTTGTGATTTTTCTGTACAAAAACGGTTCGACAAATTAATTTGAGGTTTGGCAGGCTGCTTTATTGTAACTTGGACTATTGTTCCGAATTTTTGTGTGACAATGACAAAGAAAACATGTCAGATACAGAGAGTGCGTTGACAAATAATCGGGTGGTCCTGGCGTTGACGAAAAGTACTGTTAGCGTTATGCGAAACACAAAAAGGAAAGGGGATTCTTAAACTATATGAATGTGGCTATGGGTGGTAGTAGATGCATTAAGAAAAATAAAAAAATGTTAAAATGGCAGCGTTTTGAAGAACATGAAGCGCCCTGATTTAAGTCTGAGAAAGATTTTGCCTCAAAATCCGGAAAACTTTTTTAAATAAATAAGGAACGGTAACAGGTACGGTAATAAATCTACTACCACCCATAGCCACATTCATATTGTTTAAGAATCTCTTTTTCTTTTTGTGTTTCGGATAACCCTTACAGTACTTTTCGTCAACGCCAGGGCCACCCGATTATTTTTCTACGCTCTCTCTGCATCTGCCATGTTTTTTCACTGTCACACAAAAATTCAGGACAATAGTTCAGGATACAGTAAAGCAGTCTGTCACATCTCAAATTAATTTGTCGAATCGTTTTTGTACAGAAAAATCACAAAGAATTACCTATTTTTCAGCCCAACAAGGCGCAATCCCCCCTTAAGTAAGAGAATCAAGATTCTATGGACGATAAAGGGAACATAAAGACAATCAACCCTCTTGCAGGAATATTGTATTGACAAAGAAATACAAGGAAAACGTTGGCCCCAAATAAAACTTTCAAGAACAAATTTTCATTACTTCCACAAGATTCGCGTTTGGCTGGCGGCATTCCAAGAAAATAATAATGTAACATTTCACTTCGAAGCGATCGACTTCTCGATTCCGTATGAGGATTCTTTGGAAGTTACTGCAGTTGATATCGCAATAAGCATTCAATCTTTTGGGGGAAGGCGTAAGTTTGAAATGTGACCGAGAAGGGGGAACAAAAGGAAATAAAGTATTGAATAGGAGGAAACAATAATACGGTGTTGACAGACAAAAAAAGAACAAAAAGAGAACGGTGCAATTACATTTATTTACTGGTAAAGAATATTCATTTCGAATTTAGAAAGTTGGTAAAAGAATTGTAGATACTGTAACAAAATTCTACGTGCAAATTTTTAACAAATTAGTACGACACCTCAGACATTCAACGCTGACGAACGCCAGAATTTAATTAGAATTTAATTGATCGCCGTATGTACTTACATACTTACACTAGAGCTGTTCAAGTATACCAGGAAAAAGCAAGCCGAGCCTAGCTTGGCTTCAACGACCGAGCAGAGCCAGGCACCTACCCGAAAGAACCGAGCGGCTTGGTATAGAACCAAGTAGCTTGATTTTTTCCAGCAGCCCGAAAAAAACCGGGAAGCTTGAATAGAATCAAGCGGTCCGAAAGAACCGGGCAGCTTGGCTAGATCTAAGCGGATTCAATTATTCGAGCGGCCCTAAAGAGCCGAGTGGCCCGAAAGAACCGAGCGGCCCAGAAGAACCGAGCAAGTCGATTGTACTTACTTCGTGCAAATCGAAATTTTCGGGCAGTCCGACTGTGTCCATGTATGAAGTATTTATCTGGTGGAATATAAATAATAATGCTTCATAATAATGTGAATAATTAAAACATAAACTGCAAATGGAAATATATTGTGACTATTGAAAACAAGTACTAAATTCAAATCTGTGTGTTTCCATCTTTTCAGTTTCTATATGATATTTCTGTCGCATCACTCTTAATGAAGGGTATTGCCCGGTTATGTATAAATAAGTATACATGAATAAATAAAGAAATAGGTATAATGTAGACTGCGGAAATTAATGAAAATTGATTAAGTAAGTGGAACTTCGAGCGAACTGTGTTTTATTATTAGGAGGTTTTTAAATTATATAGATATTTTTGATTTCTTGCATATAACGAGTTTGTTTACAAAGTAGCTCGACTAATTGTTAGAAGCCTACCGCCTACTGGAGAACAATGGTTTTGATATAATGTTTGTTACAGGTTGATAAATTTTATTTGTCCACTATGTACATCCCAACATAAAAAATAAAATATTTTAGAAATCCTATTTCTATATTTTTGTACTAAAAATAAAATCGAAGATTGTTAAAAAAGACATTTATAGAACAAGAAATAATAGAAGTACATCCCAACAATTGTTTTATAGTTACTATAGTTTTCAAGATATATAGGATAATAGGAAAACACATTAACCTTTAAGTGGTGTTTTCACGCTGAAGAACCAAAAAATAGCAGAAAAAAATTGTCCGAAACTTCTACCGAGGTCCTCCACAAACCTACAAAGTTTCAGAAAAATTGGAATTCTCAGGTTACCGAAGTACATACCTTTGTCAGTTGTACCACGATTTACCAGACCTTACATTTATTTTACCACACTTTGTTGTGCTTCACAAAAATTTATTAGTCGAATGGAGTAGGTTACTCCGTCCACGTTTTTGCATAGTGGCTCGTTGCAGGCAGCATATCAGAACAAAAGGAACCCCGTATCGGGCGGCTGCTGTAATACTGCAAATATCGGAAAGTTGGTAGTGAAGCATAACATCATCGCCACGTTGAACGCGTGCCAACGAGTGCATTATACGTCCCTATTCCCTTCTCAGCCCACTGAATTCTTTTCACTGGTTATTTGTGCGAGAAGCAAAAATTATACGAATAATTAAGGAGTGTACTGGCAGCACGTCGAATCGAGCTACCGGCAATGTATGAATTATTTAAATTGTGAACACAACTGTTAAATGGTGGACGTATATTTACCGGCAACGGGCTGTGCAAAAACAATCAGGAAAATGGAAAACCCGCGAGCGATTTTCTCCATTATCGGGGACGTACAATATTACTTGTCGAGTTCCACGCGCAACATTGCATTTCATTCTGGCGACCGGCGGCCCTATTTAATTTGTGACACCATTGTTCGACATCGAACTTTTCCGAAATTGAGTTCCCTTTGCGCGACGCTACCGCCCAATATTTCCAAGTGACTCTTGTTATTTTCTCTAACCATTGACAGTGACAGTCCTCGTTCCGGTTTTAATAAATTTACACCCCTTGGTTTCGTACAAGGCAGTCGAAACTTTCAATTCGTTTAACGGTTACAAAAAAATGCGGGATTGAACTTTTCCGATTGTTCTTTCCACGTCGGGCTCGTTTGCACTGGTACAAAGCAAACGAGATTAAACTATGTACGTTTCGAAAACAGCCGTTGTAACAGTTGGATGCAAACGCATTGATCAATTCATTTAAAGTTGTACAACATTGATCGATACTTCTCGTTTGGAGTTCCAATTGTTTTTATCGTTGCCTTTTTTTTTGTACTCGTACTCCGTCTTAAATGTTACATTTATTTATGAAATATATTAACAGTTCCTGCTGTTTCGTTTCCGTTGTAAATTACGTTTTATTTTAGTTCGGTGGTTGAATACTATGGTTGCTTCGAAATGACTTCTACGTTTTTATATTTGCCTCGTATAATTGCTTGCTGATGTAATTCTTTAATTACGGGAATGGATCTAAATCCACTTCAGAGGCGGGCAGTGTATGGTATAAAATTGTATGTTGAACTAGTAATATCGCCACCAATCTACTAATGGCGCAATGATACGTAGTTGTGTCTTCTCTCGCAGAAAAATGAGAAAGCACGTTTCTGCAACTGCTAACGCGGCAACGTAACTACGGATGTACTAGTTGAATCGTGGGGGTGGGATATTGCAAAACTATGTAAGTATATGTAGGATATGCATATACCCTAGTGCTCGTAAATATTCGATGGACTGCGGAATTTAAAAAGTAACATGTTACTCTTGGGAAAGGTAATATGTGTGGACGAAAAATATTATGCATGGTAAGGTTGTAGATTAGGTGACAACATGATAGTATTTGGTCGGCAAATTATTTATTAATTTCTATATAAATGGTGTTCATCGATATAACGATTCGCCATTTGCTTCGATTAATATTTTAAACATTTCTGGCATTTTTAAGTCTGTAGAATGATTTGCGACTCGAGTGTGTGGTGTATTTCCTATACCTACATTGTTAAAAGGGGCTAGTTATGAGTTAAGACGAATCAAATGATACCATTTTTAATTCGAAATTAAATGGGATCTCTTTGAAAACTGGCCTTAAATCAGAGATAGGCCAAAATTTTTATTTAAATAAATTTCCATTAACGAATAAAAGTTAAAAACATTCCTCATGTGTTGAATAAATTCTTGATACATAAATAAAAAAAATTAAATTTCCCGTCGAATAAAAAAAAATTATTCGTCAAATTATCTAAAGTTAAAGTAACTTTTATTTGATTCGTTATTTAAATGATTTTTTATTTAGTTAATTCTCAACTCTGCTTTAAAGTTTGTGAACTCGAACTTTCGAAAAAAAGAAACCCTTAACAAGATTGCATATTTTTATAATTAAAAATGGTCCGAATGATGTCGTGTTTGGACACATTTTTATTATCATTAGTGGTAGTGCTCTTGCGAAGATATATCTAATAGAAAATATAGAAATTTAAATTTTTAGTAGTGTTAGTATATATTCCCCAGTAGGTAGATGTGATCGATCGAAAGGGCCTGACTGAATTGAAATGGTATTTCGCCAAACTTTGCGCGATTCTAAGTTTTACTGAATAATATATGTATAATGCGTGAGTGTAATAAAGAAAAAATTAATTAGCTCGTATTAATTAATATTCTGTTGTACAGATATGAGATGTACTCGCAGTAGGTGTTAGAAGCGGGGGCGACAATGCGTGTAATAGGCAAAGTGCGGACTCTCTTCCAGCATGAATTTGTTCTGCAAGCATGAATCTCGGCGCGCTGCCAACATCCTAATTATTCTTGCTCCGTTTAGCCCGTTTAACACATCGATTTGGCAATTCTTGTTACTTTTTTTTATATGCACAACTTGCATAGGTACATACGTTCACTGGAATATGTTTCATGTGTTTCGCCTTGATTAGCATTAAATGATGCCAATTAGTTAATAATTCAAATTATACTGCAAAAATTATGGTTGCAATATGCAATAACTTTTATTTATATTGTAGCTTCCATTTTTTCACTAAACCTTACGTAAAGTGTCAGCTAAATTTAGCTCTAGAAAGTGCGCTATAAAATGGGGATATTATAAATAATACAGATATGTGTTCGGTGACCTCCTTTTCGTAATTTATACAGATTTAATGGAATACTGTTCGAATTTAAAATTCATGTTGTGTTTTAAAATTAAAAACTGAAACATCACGGAAGTCATAGCTTTCAATCGATTATGTCACGATTTATGAAACGTTTTAACTGGAGGTTAGATATAAAAGGGTTTGGTGCCCTTCTTTTCTACATTTGTCCAGGTTTAATGGAATACTGGTCGAATTTTAAATTCATGATTGTTCGAATTTTAAATTTATGTTGTATTTTAAAATAATAACCAAAAAATCGTGGAAATTATTGTTTTTAATCGACACGTTCTTTGTAACGCTTTAAAATCGGATTATTGTAAATCATAAAGATGTGGTAAAGATTACAGTTAGCTCTGGGTTAATTAGGTTTTTTTTATATAATTGTTATTTTTTCCCATAGTCTTAGCTTTTGCTATAACTATTAATATATCTCGAGGACACAGTTTTGATCACGTTGGAATATATAACAGACCTTTTTTCAGCCATGGACTGAATAAAACATTATTATTCAGAATGTTTTGGATGTAAATGTTGAAAGCAATTTTATTTTTAACGGCTAATTTGTTATCGTTAATTAATCATTTGCATCTATTTTCACTGAGTAACTAGAAATTCTGACGAAATTTTCGTGTCTAAACTTAGAAGGAAAGCAATTTTCCAACTTCCTGTGCTATTCAGAATTGACTCATTAAATTTAAATGAATGCTCATTTCCGATACCATTCAAAAGATAGAAAATCTAATTTGGTACGCTTATCCAAATGTGAAGATAACTCGGCTAACGAACTGTTATAAGTGCAACAAATCCTACATAGCTGAGAGTTCGGTAGGGCTTCAAGTTTCCGTAATTGCAGTCTGTGGTTCGAGCTGCCGAGCTAATCCCCGCCAAGATCAAAAGTAATATTCTGCCCGTAACATGTTATTGTAATTAAAGATGACTATCGAAATGTAAATTAATATGAATCAAATTCTCGGTGTTTAAATATACGCAAAAGTAGGTATTCAGTTTAAATGTTCAATACTTCAATTCGTTTAGAATTCTCTAAAAAATCACACATGAAATTTTTCATTTATGTTAGTGAAAAGCAGGAAAGTACTATTACTGAAGTTAGATGGAATTTACTCTAATTGGGGAAAAAAACTTCGTTCGTTACAGTGCAGTGGTGTACAATACAACATGTTTAATTGAAAGTAAAATAATTGTTATTGTCCTTTATTTTTCATTCCGAAATTGTTTCTAGTGAGCGGTTCTTTTGAGTTTAAAATTCGTTGTATTTCGTTAAAGGCTAAGCGTAAATTCGTTTTGAAGATTTCGAATATCTTTTAGTATTTTTAAATTTGGGTTAAATAAATTCAATAAAAATGTATGTTCAACTGTATATTAGCATAAAATGAAAAACAAGTCCACCCCCTTCACCATCTGAGGCCAGTAGCGGAACACTGGCACTGCTATGGAAAAAACGTTATCGTTATTGAAGACACTGTACTTAATTATTCGAGCAAACTTTCTAATGAAATGTAGCAGTGTCTTTGAAATTGTCGATGCTATGACACATTTGTTTTTGAAAGTTTTTACTGACTTCTTGGAATGACGAATGCTCGATATATAACTCATGGTCGATTCTGCTACACTTTTATATTTGGTCAGCATGTAATAGGTCTGCAGAGATGATAAGTTGCCAAATGAATCGCCGAGGGTACAGTAAAAACTGTCCCTATTTCCACAGCTGAGGATGGCAGGGATAACTTCCGGTCTGACTTCCGACCGCGGTGGAAAGGAGACGTATATTTCTTCGTGGCATAGGCGGATAGATCAACCGGCTATCAGATAATTAAATTCCTTGTGCACCAGAACATTTTGAATATTTAATCTATCTGTGCCTTGTGATTTTTTTGTGGGTCGTGGGAAAGAATGCGTCCTTCAATTAAAATACCGTAAAAATCGATAGTTAGTGATCCCTTTATTTTGCACTCTAAAAATTTATAAAGTCTGTTTAAAAAGTTACAAAACACAAATCCAATTTAACTGTTAGGTTGACGTATAGCTTGACTGCAAATCTAATGCGTAATCCATTTTGGCCCATTTCATTCATATACATTAATCTCAGAATAAACTTTTATATTAGGGTTCGAACTTGTCATGATTTAAAATTCGTGTATCTTCCTCAGCAAATAGTACCAAGAATAAATAACACAAGTAGATTGACAGTTAAGAAGGATTAAAATCAACCCTGTATCCGCTGGTGAGGATTTCATTACAAGTGACTTTGTTATTTGAAGAACTGTGACCTACTTTGAGAACAAATTTTCTTAAAGTTGTTTGAAATAGATAGAACAATAGATATATTTTAAATTCTCTTTTCGTACGTTCTCAATATTTATGTAGAATTGCTTCATCAGTCTATTACTCGAAATACATTTTTTATACATAATAAGTACACATATGTATATATATCGTGAATTTTTCTAAATTATGTCCTATTAATGAATTACGTTATACTTTAAATAAAAAAGCTTTAAATTGCAGTACACCACTTTTTGACATACAATGAACAAGAAGATAAAAAATTAATGTATGTACATTTTTTCCATCGTATTCAAAATATGGTGTTTCAGTGCAATAAGAGGGATCAACTAGAATACTTTGTGAAGAGTTCTCACGAACTTTTATTGCTGAAGATTGTAATAATCTTCTCAGGCAAGCACAGGAGAAGAATTTCATACAGCAGTTCGTAGAAGGTTACAAGGGATGACTAAACTTTCAAAACTTCTGGTTTCTCGTCAGGGGAGTAGATAGCACACAGTTTGTAATGCTGGTAGAAGATTCACTTAAATGCCACTCTGTAATACTTACATAACTACACTGCTGGTCAAAATTAAATTTTGGTCATTTTGAAATGGCTGTATCTCCGCGAAAAATGGTTGCAAAAATATTTAAAAAAGCATTTTAACGCTTGAAGTTTCTGGTTTTTTAAATTAAATACTCGACATATTTTTAATCCATTATGATACTGTTTTATCAAGATGAAGAACAGGAAATGAAGTTTCAAATTTCTTTGACTAGTTTGAACTTGATATAACTTTCTGCACTGATATAGAAGTGATATAATTTTCTGCAATCACTTCTGTCGTTATAAGTATGATTGTTCGTTATACTTCGGTGTTGAGTCATACTTATCCGAACGTTACCTTAGTATTCATTTTTAAAAAGTAGCAAAGTCTTTTAGCACAGAATTTACTAAAAATAGTTATTAAAAATAATTATTATTATTATTCTGCGCCTCTATTATATCATATACAGCATCAAAAATGTATGCACATGCAAACATGATGAATGGGTGAGGTTCAGCAACAGGTGCTTTTAAGAAGCATTAATGCACACCTTTTACAAATAACGTTTTTGCGAGCGAATTAAATTTGTTTTGCGTTAAATAAACTCGAACAGAACAGCAAGGTTAAAGGGTAGGTATATGTGTTTTTGTTTGTTGTGCGCCTCCTTTCTCTTCCGGTGGACGGAATCCGTTCATAAGACGATCTTTAAATTATTACTCTTACATAATTATTTGGAGATTCATAGTGGTGTAAGTCACTCGCATAGTATTTCTCGTTAAATAACATTTTGCGTTTCCTGTTATAACAAACTCTACATATATATTGCAGTTGTGGGAACACATCTAAAGCTCAAAATACTGGCATGTCTAATAAATATGTAATATTTAAAAATTTAAATAAAAATGGTGTTTTTAATTATCAGCACAATACATGAACTGCATCCAATAAGCATTAGCACATTCGTTATATTAATTTATTACTGTAATTTATTACTCCTTGTATTTCATTATTTGTAACGCTTTTAAAAGTAATACACTGTTATAAAAACTGGTAGGTACCTTTGCGTAGATTAAATTAACAATAAGCAATATAAATATGTTCCTTCCATTTATGAGAATAAAAGAAATTTATTCAATTCAGGAAGAAAATATCATTCGTTGCACGTATTACTTCTGAGAAACTTAAGAATTTATTTCAGCAATCAGAGAAACGCTGTATCAGATGTTCAGGCAATGCGGAGATTTAACACCGTGCGAGTAAAAGCTTGATATTTTTCTTTTTATTTACGTAACTTTAACGAATGCAGTATACACAGAGAGTAAAATTATTTTGCAACTCGACATGCATACAACTTGTTGAATCAAGTTTTTACAGGCAAACATGGTATTGTCGAGTTATAGGGGTGTTTTCATACATTACACAATATATTCCTCGAAGCAAAATGACGCGACATGAAATATTTGTTTCACCGATGAGTGAATACAGTCTACAGTTTTTATCTCGTGTATAAAGCGATTATATCCTGAATTTGTCTATGTTTTTACTGACTGCAAGTAAAAAATTATTGTTCCCATTTTTTTTCGTAAATAATACTAATAACAAGGTCACTTTTTATTCTCTGTTATTTCATTACGTGCAACTACTTACAAGGGGAGGACGGGGTGTGGTAGACATTGATTTTGATGAGCCTTGGCACGATGGATCTATGTCGAAAATAAGTAAATAGGTGTTCGAGCGTTTAAACTTTAAACCAATAGGCCTTAATAATAGAGATATTTACATGTAAATTATTAAACATTTCACAGAGACCCTGGGGTTTTAGTGGGTAAAACCCTCATACTACCCTGTCTCCCCCAGAGGATTCCCTTCTGGAGACGTCTGGATGCTTTTTGAAGATCTCGCCACGTTAAAAAAAATATAAAAAAAATTTAGTAATTTATTAATTTTCCATCGTGCCAATGTGACGTCCCACGATTTTTCGCGCGTTTCTTATTCCATAAACCTCAAATTCACTCTATCAAACTCAACTCCTACACCATCTCCTCAATAGCCGATCACCTTGATGTTGCACCTTAGCGGTCAACAACACGAGATGATCAACACAAACCTCCACCTCGCTGATGTACCTTAGCGGTCCCCATCACGAGATGGTCGTTTCAAAACCCTCTTCGCCTATTCGTCCTGCAAGGCACGAATCATTCCCTCTAAAAACGAATTCAAACAAGTCCCTCATTATAAATCCCTCTTAAATCGAGACCACGTCTCAATCCCCTCTCTACGTCACAACAGAGTCCAAGCACTCTAACCCCTTTCCTATCAAACACCTAAAATCCAATCGAAGAGTTGAGTATCTCCAATACCGTTCATAAAAACCCTAGAAGCCTAATTACGACGCATTTGGCGTACGTGACAAAATATGGCTATTAATAGCCATACCGTTTACAAAAACCCCGGAAATCATACTACGTCTTATTCCGAAATGTGTCAAGGTCTTTACCGCGCGTACCCCCGCAATACTCCTGTGAAAATACATAAATACGAGGTCCTGCGAGGCCTCGTCCTCTTTCATCGCTCTTTCATCGCAGAATCTATGACAAAGTGTCATCAAAAGTATTCGTTAACGGTGTTAAAGATTTATATTGTTCAATTCAGTGCTACGACAACCATTGTAAGTCATTTTAATTACCATTATTAAGGAATATCACCCTCATTATATTTCTCTATATAAATAACGCTTATTACTTTTCTATATTATAAATTTTACTTATTACTTTATATATAATAACGTTTATGTCATTCTAAAGCTTATTGCTATTCATTTATTATTCTGTATTATCATCTTAATGCTTATTTTGTTTATATTTGTCTTATAATCGCTTATTACACATATCATTTTCTTGAGTTAACGCTTATTGCATTTCATATATTATACTTTACTAAAGCTTATTATATTTCATATATTATCATCGATCTATTCTCATGTATTTCATGTTCATATGCTCGTATTGTTAATAACTGCCTTTTATATAAATGTTATCCGTTAATGCTAAGAATATCAAACATTATCATTAACAAACGTTTCGATAAAACAATTAAACCTATTTGTTTTCAACTACGTCTCGAATTATTGTGTGTGCTCGAGTCATAAACCTTCCCAACGAAACCAAGCTGCCGCAACAGCTGATTCGCGAGAGCGCTCCCAGTGTTTATAAACACACCGCTGCATGAGCCGTGCAATATACAAAAGAACTGAACGTGGTTTCTTTTACACTAATGCAACAGTAAATCCTGTTTCGTAAACCAAAACAAATACGAAGTCCCCTAACGGGTGTTCTCTAAATACACGTTTACCTTCCCTGGTCGATTAGAGTGACGGATTAAATATTCGCGCCTCATCACCTCCAGAAATTCTAAGTGTGACGGATTCAATATTCGCGCCTAATTCCTTTCCTTAAAACCTCTCAGCGTGACGGATTTAATATTCGCGCCTGAGTCCCTCAAATCCTAGTGTGACGGATTCAATATTCGCGCCTAAGTTCCTCTCAAAAATCTCAGTGTGACGGATTAAATATTCGCGCCTGAGTCCCTCAAACCCTAGCGTGACGGATTTAATATTCGCGCCTAAGTTCCTCTCAAAAATCTCAGTGTGACGGATTTAATATTCGCGCCTGAGTCCCTCTCAAAAATCTCAGTGTGACGGATTTAATATTCGCGCCTGAGTCCCTCTCAAAACCCCTCAGTGTGACGGATTTAATATTCGCGCCTGAGTCCCTCAAAACCACAAGGTGCTGGATTCCAGATTCGCGCCTGTATTCTTCCTTCCCCATTGTCCACGTCCCCAAAGACCTCACCCGGGACGTGACATATTTTTGGTGACAGCGGTGGGATCTTCGTATACCGTTGATAGGAAATAGATTCTCAGACGCGGTACCCACAAGGTCCCAATATTTAAAATGTGCATTGAACACCCTAGTCGGTGTCAACCATCTTACCGCAGCCGCAGATTACAAAGTTTGACGGCATATTTAAATGAGCTAACCTGCATTTCGGGAGGCGTAGCTACAACTATTGACGGCAGCGAGATTTGCTTAAAATGCTCTAGCCTAGCGCCCGCAGATACCGTAGAGATGTATTGGACTCATTATTATTTTACGTATAGAACCCCAGTCTACTGCCCTCGATGCAGAAACTCGCTAATTCCAGAACGCCCAATAAGAAACTGCATCGAGTGCTTTGAAAGTTATTTGCTCTCGAATAAGAGCTATAGAAGGTTTGATAATTATCAACACTAAGTAATTTTCGACCGGACGCCGAAAATAATAAATTTTAAAATAAACATGTCCTTGTACGGCGATACCGAGAACTCTCGCATAATGGATCGAGACGCGGGCCCTTCCACTGACGCTATAGAAATCGCAACCGCCGAAATAATGGAACGGGTGCAATTATTACGGCAAAACCGAGCTGAAATAGAAAGCTTGCACGCGAAAATCGTTGTAAATAAAGAACCCAATACGCATTCGGGCGTAGACACCGGATCATTCGACCCCACGTTTAAAGGCCTTTTTGATAAAATAAAAAATATCGAAGCAACGATGGAAAAACTTCTTTCACCCCCGCCATCTGCGAATAATTTTGCTACTCCAGGTTCCTCCAGTTTCGATAGGAAACAAATATTTAATCATAATAATGTTCCGGACCAGAATCCATCGCCCCAGATCAAATTAAAGGACGCTATAGAAACAGTCCCAAATTTTAACGGTTACAACATATCCGTTTTGCAATTCGCGAGAGCCTGCAATAGGGCTAAGGCTCTGATTCCCTCGCAAACCGAACCCCAGCTAGCGAGGTTGTTGACAAATAAACTGCAAGACCATGCGTACTTGGCCGTTGAGGATAGGGTTTTTGACTCCGTAAGTGATTTAATAAAACAACTCAAACGAACATTCTCCCCCGCGAAAACATCAAATCACTATCGAGGAGAACTTGCAAACATTATCAAAGGATCCAACGAGCACATATTGGACTACATTTCGCGCGTCAAAGATCTCCGGTCCACCATTTTAGAAGAAGATAGTGAATATTACCGCGACTCCGCGCGAAATCACCCTCAGGATCTGGATCGCCTAGCCCTAGATTCATTTGTCGATGGTCTTCCACCCTACATTAGGATGAGATTATTACAACGCAACTTCGGAACGCTCGACGAAGCGTTCGATCAGGCAATTCTCGTGGACAACGAGATTGACAGGGACCGTCTCCGATTCCCCGAACAAAAAGCTCCTACATTAGTATGCCAACTTTGCAATAAGACAGGACACGATGCAAGGTCCTGTTGGAACAATCAAAATTCAGCCTCCCAACTTTCCGAAGGACACCCTCTAAACCGCGTTGTGGAATATGGGTACCAAACACCCAAACCCCAAGTTTCCTACTGGGACAAAAACCGACCTACCCCTTCGAGACCTACAAAGCTCCGAATCTGCGATTATTGCAAGAAACCCGGACACGTAACTTCAGAATGCAGAAAACGTATCATGTTCGTCCACAAGGACCCTAGAACTTTGTGGGAAATAGAGTCAAGAAATACCCCGTCGGGCACCGACGGATACGAACAGTGGAGTAGGCCAAACATGAGCGTACACACTTACGAAAAAGCCGAAAATACTAGCAATACCGTAAGAACCGGTAGCATTCAAATAAACACGGTTGGTCAGGCCCCGTCTGTGAGAATTCATTCATCAGAATTTCGGAAAACACCCGAATTCATAATCAATACCAGTACCGACGTAAATGTGCCAAAATTTCAGGACATCAATCCGACGCAAGTGCTATTAAGTGGCACCTCTCTGGACCCAGTTTCCACCCTTGGAACAATAAGGGTACTGCCAAAAGAGATTAAGACGTCTAAATGCGTCACTCCTATCCCAGTCCCAACAAAAAACAAGTCCCTCTTGCCCCAGGATCCGTCGATCCGATATCTCGAGGCACCCGAGAAGGTGTACTCACTCTCACCCCCTGCGCACGACGCAAAATTAACCCTTCCCATAACCTCCCATGAGTCTCTCGCGGTTACACTAAAACCAGATCGACAGAAAGTCCAAACCGTCCTGAACTACTCAGCACCTTGTACACCCAAAAAGGTTACAAATTACCTCGAACTGACCGGATATTACATAACGTTTATCCCGGAATTCTCTAAAACGGCTCGGCCTTTGACCTCAATACAGAAAAAGGACACTCCATTTGACTGGAGATCGTCCCAAAAAACCGCTCCTGACCACTTAAAGTCGGCATTGCAGAAGGAACCAATCCTGCAATATCCGAACTTTGAGCTGGAATATCGGGCCTCTGAAAATGCTATAGGAGGGATATTAAGCCAGGCAGTTGTTAAAAAGAACCTGCCAATCGCTTACACTCCCTGTATCCCGAATAACGAGAGAATTTTACAAAAATCAATCTCCGAAAATCACCCGAATCCCGGGCAAAGCGATAAAGTCGCTGAAGATTCTCCAAGTAAACCCCCTGCAAGCGGAAAATGCTCCAAGCGACCGCGTGAAGAATCTGACGATGACTTGGAAGACAAGTCCAAACATAAGCCGAGCAGCTCCAAAAGACCTCGGTTCTCCAGTTCTCCGATCCATGTGGCGACGAGTGGAAGCAACACCGTCGACCCTGCAATTCCCACATCCAACGCTCACTTAGGAGGAAAGTGCAAAAAGATTCAACAACACAGAAAGATGCGCCGGAAAAGATCACTTCTAGAAATTCCACTACAAATCTCCCCAGAAAACATACGTAAACCACTACCTAATACAAAAGCAGACAATACGTATAAATTACCCATCCAGAACTTATTCATAAAATATTTTGTGTGCGTGCTTCTCAGCCTATTAACATTAATCAAAACCGTTGACGTATTCATTAAAAATTCCATTTATCACTTCGGAACTCTTAGAGCCATTTTCAACGACCAAGTGGCAAATACTCGCAATTTCACGAAAGCAGTATCACGGGAATGTAAAATGCAACAATTCCGAACCAAAGACTTTCACCCACAGACTAACGGCTCTTTAGAAAAATTGCATCTCGTTGTGACCGAATGCTTAAAATTGTTAATCGGTAAATACAGTGACTGGTACGAATGGATTTACTTGTCTGCGTTCTCGTATAATACCAGTGTCCACAAAGGCGCTGGATACACAAAGCATGAACTATTTTTCGCGAAATTTGCAATACCCCGCCGGACCCCGGTTCTTGAAAATAATGAAAACGAATCATATCTTGGTTGCCTATCGAAACTGAGTAGGAAACTGCGGCACAAAAGACATTATGATTGTCCTGCCCCCGTGTGCGAGAGTCCCGGTTGACCCCAAGTCAACAAACAAGTAAAATACTTTAACCATTTTTCTATCATAGATAGTTGCTACTGCAACATTTATTGTAATCACCATTCAAAAAGAGGAAAGGAAGGAAAATCACAACCCTTCTACCTAAAGTCATCTCAATCATCATTACCACAGGGAAGCGCCTCCGGAGACAGTCATCAACAAACATGACTGCCCCGCTCCGACATCAGTCAACTGAGAGCAGCTCCAGGATGCCACTGCCCCTTCGCCCCGTATAGACCCCTTTTACAACTTAAATAATTCCACACCCTAACCCTGTGTTAAGAAACGCTACGCATTTCTTCATATAGGGGGGGAGGTGTGACGTCCCACGATTTTTCGCGCGTTTCTTATTCCATAAACCTCAAATTCACTCTATCAAACTCAACTCCTACACCATCTCCTCAATAGCCGATCACCTTGATGTTGCACCTTAGCGGTCAACAACACGAGATGATCAACACAAACCTCCACCTCGCTGATGTACCTTAGCGGTCCCCATCACGAGATGGTCGTTTCAAAACCCTCTTCGCCTATTCGTCCTGCAAGGCACGAATCATTCCCTCTAAAAACGAATTCAAACAAGTCCCTCATTATAAATCCCTCTTAAATCGAGACCACGTCTCAATCCCCTCTCTACGTCACAACAGAGTCCAAGCACTCTAACCCCTTTCCTATCAAACACCTAAAATCCAATCGAAGAGTTGAGTATCTCCAATACCGTTCATAAAAACCCTAGAAGCCTAATTACGACGCATTTGGCGTACGTGACAAAATATGGCTATTAATAGCCATACCGTTTACAAAAACCCCGGAAATCATACTACGTCTTATTCCGAAATGTGTCAAGGTCTTTACCGCGCGTACCCCCGCAATACTCCTGTGAAAATACATAAATACGAGGTCCTGCGAGGCCTCGTCCTCTTTCATCGCTCTTTCATCGCAGAATCTATGACAAAGTGTCATCAAAAGTATTCGTTAACGGTGTTAAAGATTTATATTGTTCAATTCAGTGCTACGACAACCATTGTAAGTCATTTTAATTACCATTATTAAGGAATATCACCCTCATTATATTTCTCTATATAAATAACGCTTATTACTTTTCTATATTATAAATTTTACTTATTACTTTATATATAATAACGTTTATGTCATTCTAAAGCTTATTGCTATTCATTTATTATTCTGTATTATCATCTTAATGCTTATTTTGTTTATATTTGTCTTATAATCGCTTATTACACATATCATTTTCTTGAGTTAACGCTTATTGCATTTCATATATTATACTTTACTAAAGCTTATTATATTTCATATATTATCATCGATCTATTCTCATGTATTTCATGTTCATATGCTCGTATTGTTAATAACTGCCTTTTATATAAATGTTATCCGTTAATGCTAAGAATATCAAACATTATCATTAACAAACGTTTCGATAAAACAATTAAACCTATTTGTTTTCAACTACGTCTCGAATTATTGTGTGTGCTCGAGTCATAAACCTTCCCAACGAAACCAAGCTGCCGCAACAGCTGATTCGCGAGAGCGCTCCCAGTGTTTATAAACACACCGCTGCATGAGCCGTGCAATATACAAAAGAACTGAACGTGGTTTCTTTTACACTAATGCAACAGTAAATCCTGTTTCGTAAACCAAAACAAATACGAAGTCCCCTAACGGGTGTTCTCTAAATACACGTTTACCTTCCCTGGTCGATTAGAGTGACGGATTAAATATTCGCGCCTCATCACCTCCAGAAATTCTAAGTGTGACGGATTCAATATTCGCGCCTAATTCCTTTCCTTAAAACCTCTCAGCGTGACGGATTTAATATTCGCGCCTGAGTCCCTCAAATCCTAGTGTGACGGATTCAATATTCGCGCCTAAGTTCCTCTCAAAAATCTCAGTGTGACGGATTAAATATTCGCGCCTGAGTCCCTCAAACCCTAGCGTGACGGATTTAATATTCGCGCCTAAGTTCCTCTCAAAAATCTCAGTGTGACGGATTTAATATTCGCGCCTGAGTCCCTCTCAAAAATCTCAGTGTGACGGATTTAATATTCGCGCCTGAGTCCCTCTCAAAACCCCTCAGTGTGACGGATTTAATATTCGCGCCTGAGTCCCTCAAAACCACAAGGTGCTGGATTCCAGATTCGCGCCTGTATTCTTCCTTCCCCATTGTCCACGTCCCCAAAGACCTCACCCGGGACGTGACACCAAGGCTCATCAAAATCGATGTCTACTATCGATAACTAATCGATGTTAGTGTCTTTAATTCTTGTCGCTGAATATCATTAAATATCATGAAACCACACGATTTTTGATTCGTTATAATTATTATTATCAGCTACATATATTAAATCTAGTAAGTACCTATATAAGATTCATTATTTGGGACTTTGTTTTCGTAAACAGTGACATCCATAGTATCCATATTAAGTATGCACTCGCCTTATCATGAATTAGTAGGATGCTAATTAGTAGACTAATTTTTTTTCGAACGGAGCTTTCCTCCCGAAAAAATTAATATTGAAGATCCACCTAGTTCTTTGTGAGCAGATGAATATTCTATCTGCGAAAACAACATTGAAAATGATATAAGGATGAATTCAACTTATTAATGACGGATTTGATTGCATAGAGGTCATTTCTATCATAGTGCTTTCGAGAGTACTTCTGTTTCAAAGCTGGAATTGTACTGAGAATGTGTTCAAATAGTCTCGCACATATGTTGCAACCAATCATTTATCAAACTAGTAGCAGGTACGACAAGTTTTATAGCAGCATCGTACTATCATCCAACACGTCGTGCGACAGTTTATACAGTAGCCCCATATATTTCAGAATTATCGTTCAAACAGTCGTAGCAACCATAATTGTACAACTTATCGTGTGACAAATCGTTACGTCTGCATGCTCTGAATAACTGACACGAGTCCGATTCTACGATTATTTACATCTGAACTACTGATGTGTCAAAATCTTTACAATCACATAAAGGAAGGCTATGATGTATATTTTATTCTGATAGCACTACAATAGTTTCACTATTTAGGTACCTAATTTGGCGATAAATAAATTGCAGAATAAAACTTCGACGATATTTTTTAATGTACAGTTTTTAAAACGGTAATTTATTGGTTAGTTTAAAATAATTCGAATCTGACACATCAATTAATTTAGAAATTTTTAATTTTCGATAGATAGAGTTGAAACTGATTCGACGTTTTGTACTTTTTTCACGAGTTTCATTTCGTTTGTTCTTGTGAATCCCAACGAGACGCACGATGCAACTACATATATGTGAGGAAGAAATAGCGGTGTTCAGAAAATTTTGTCACGGGTTGATCATTTTCCCAACCCCGTGACCAAAACTTTCCCGAAACCGTTTACGATCTGGCATGGTTACAGAAGCTCATTCCCTTGGAAGCTATAAAGCGAAGGTCAGGTTTTAAAAAAAAGGAAAAAATTGGCTGCACTTATGGTGGAAATCGGAGGAAATGCAGTGAATGACAAAATATGAGGGCAGATGTAGGTATAACGACCTCTTACAGTTTTATGAATTTTGTGTTACGTTACAACAGTCATTATTATGTATCTATAGTTTTATTCATCATTTTTCTCATTTCGAATTCCGTTAACTTCGATGTTTGCAAATCTATCGATTCTGATGCGTCCTTAAATCCCCCATTAGTTTGCTAAAATCTATTGAGATTCCTAAATGTCCCAGGGGAATGGAACGATCTTCATTCTGAATTACTTTAGATAGGGTCCAGTGTAGGCAGGATTCGAGAGACAGAGACTTTATGATGTTAAATATGACACCACAATTTTTAAATTTTCGATGACAATGTACATGTATCGATACAGATCTCAACGTGTATGGGGTTTTTATAAAGTGACTATACAAGACGCAAAACATTTTTAATTGAATTTCTATTGATTATGTGTTTCCACATGTAAACATTATGTCGTTTATTACGATTCGTATTGCAAATAAATTCACTAATGATAATCTACTTTGTTGATGAATATAATAATATTGTTTTAAACTATATTATTGTTACTTGCATATTATTTGTTACTTACTATATGTTCATTCACAGCCATCGAAGACAAACTAATTTCACATGTTTGTTAATTTCATAAACGACTTCGTGGACAAAGCTTAAACAACAGAACAAGTTTTACTAGATTCCCTAAAACTATATTCAATAATAAGTTCTGAAAGGCAACATAAGCAATTTATTGTGCATACATTATGTTTTTCACAGAAAAACTATCAAAAGTCAATTAGCAATGACCAAATGCTTTCAAAATATGGGAATATCAACAACAATTTAAACATTTATTATTTTTTTTATATCGAAATGCTAAAACCACGTTTTCAAGTAATATTAGATTTTTTGTGTAGGCCAGAAGAAGGGATCCTCGAGCGACGGGACTCGAGGGAACCCATGATCTTTGGATCCGCTGCATTCTGATTCCCCAACGCCAACTTCCCGAGATTACCCTCTTCCGAACTTTACTTAACGAGGCGCCACCTATAAGCCAAATCACACCATTGGCCGTTCCCCAAACGTCGGGGGCCTACATTTGAAACACTGATTCCTTCGAAAAAATGTAGAGCAAGAAAATTGAAACTGTTAACACTGGAAGAAAAAATCTCCCATTCATACGAATCGTAATTATCGGGAAGGATGGAACGCAAGTGACAAGGAAACCAATTAGTCTAACTGTATTTATCTACCTCATTTCATACCTATATAATCGAAATTTATAATTGATATTGATTGACATTTTATTAGGTACGGATATGTAATTTTCACGTGTCGATTAATCGACGCATTTTGTGATATTAAAATTAGATAGTATCGTTAAATTGGACACTTCGGTTGAAGCAGGATGTGCCGAGATTAATTCATTCTCCACCATGTTATCTTGGAATATCTAAATCTGCGCACGCACTCACTAAGGGAATCTCATTAATTATTCACGAGCAAATATCCGTGATGTGAAAGCAATCACCCTGTCGTTCCTATCGTTTAACATTGTAGCTAGTGCTCGCGCAGAAAATCAGTGGTAAATATTAGACAACATTGATTACTAAACTTGTTCTGCGGTGCAGTTTTCTGTTGTACTTATTTAACGTTACACCTAAAAGTTTGGTATAACAAGCTATAAAATGCTAGTTCATGCACTTGTATTATACATACGACTAATTGTAAGTAATTGATTCACCGTTTCTTACACACCCATATATTCATCTGTTATTTCTCATAATTAATCTGCTTTTTTTCCAAACCTAGATACTTTGACCTAATTAATTCTTACAAGATATGATAATTACAATTTTAAATTGTTTTGTGAAGTATCACTTATAAAGTGCATATTGAAATTCCTATTATAAAATTTTAAATACATAATATTCCTATGATGTTCACTAATTTTATCATCGTTTAATCAATAAAACGTACGTTTTAGTGAATAACTGACATTCAATTTATAATTATTATTATTATTATTATTATTTAATATTGTTCTAATAACCTTATTATAATTGTTATTATACTCTTATTATCATATTATCCTGAATATTTGCGAAACCTTAAAAGATATCTAAAAAAAGTTTCATTCAAAGTTTTATGATTTATGATATCCCATAAATTTTGGAAAAAATTGACTTTTTTAGAAATTTTCTTATCACCATACCGTATGATTCCAAAAACCATAAGACTTTGAATTAAACATTTCGATATCGTTTACGGTTTTGCAGATATTTACGATAATATGAAATTCTCACAATATGTCGCATTGCCAAAACAAAAAATATTTCCGTTATATCAATAATTGCGCGGTTAGCTGCAATTATTTGGCACAGCTGAATTCGACCAAAATAGCCGTGCCATGAGTGAAGTGGCTCCAATTGGCCAAACTTGGTCCATAAGTAGCGGGAGAAAGATAACAAGTCGGATGTCGGCCAATGCTGGCTAACAGACACTTGATTTCTATCTTCTCGTTTCGTGCCAGAAACAATTATTTTTAACGATTCAGATCCGGTAAGTACAGAAAACTTATTCGTTATTCCATATTAAAAGATATGTTTATTGTGTACCTATCTCGTTAATTTCCAATGGCTTCGTAATAGCACTTTGAAAATTTAATCCGCTCAACTTCTCAGCGTTATAATAGGAAAACTTTCACGTAATTCGATGATATAGGCTGTACCTCTTTAAGACCGCTTTACGAACCATGTACCCTACGTGTCATCATTAAATCGAACACCATTTCTTAACTATTACGTTCAAAAATTTCTTTCAAACTAGTGTAGAAATATTGAGAAGTAGTGCAACGTGTCTATCTGTTTTTTCGTATTCAGGACAGTTATTATTTTTGCATTTGTATGTGTACAAAAAGAAGAGATCGTTTATGTTTCAACTTGACTGTAGGTTTATAAAATATAGTACGGAATGGGAGGATTCCTTTCGCCGAAGAAAATGCAGAAGGTTCCCATTCTAAGCGGAAAGTCGTTGTCTCATTATTCCTTTCGCGGAACATTTAACTGTAAAGGTTTCCACGATCGTTACTTCCCTGAAAGGATCGGCAGACCCGGGTACATTGAATCTCGATCTCATTTCACCGCCTTTTCGACTCCTATTACTTTCGCCGACCGAAGAACAATAGAGAGACAAAAAACTGTTCTCGGCTGCGATAGCAATGAATTTCGATACAGCTTAAACGTCAATCTATAGAACGGCTCAAAGGAAGTAAAAAGGATTTCTCAGACCTCGTCGATGCTCGTAGTACAAAAGACCTCTCTACTATTGCAAAAGTAAAGATCCTTCCTCATTATGTTTTTGCTGTGCTACGTTAACAATGGAAGGGGCCATTTAAAAGTTTGAAATAATACCACATTTTTTTATCACTCCAATTCCACTTAAGTATGTTTCTATTTTAACAGTTCGAAACTTTCTGGGTACCGCAAGAAGTTTTGTATTTTCGGTAATATGAACATTTTTTATCACATTTCTTGATAGCAAGGTATTTCTTTATAATTACACAATATTTACTGTACCAATGAGATAAATATTTTACATGTATTCTCGAATAATGGTAATATAAATAATTTTTTCAAATATTACATATATCCTCTTACATTGCAGTTTTTATACCGTGCCTTTAATATTTCCAAACACACACACACACACACACACACCAAAATGCTTCGATAAATGACAGTCAAGCGCTCGGAATAATTAAAAGTTAACCGTTTGCAAATTTAACAAAGTATAATTCGTTTAGAGTAATTTGGAGCGATTTCATGTTAAGTAATTACGTATATCCAAGCAAAATGAAGTAAAAGGTGTGTAACAAACATGCTGCAAAATACAATATGCGGTACGTAACGTATTTCTACCGTGAGATCGGTTTCAGGATGTTAAACATTCGAATAAATCTGAATTTGTTTACGCCGTATGAACAGATCGTTGTGGGGCGATCGCATGTGCGGTGCACATAGGAGCAACGAAGTTTCATTACGTTTGGATGAAGCAAGAAAAAATGAAGATGGATGGCCTCACTGATTTATGAAGTGCAAACCTAAACGTTGAGACTCGCGTATGCATATCTCTGTGACGTTTATACATATGTATGTACACGTATGCGCCTATAGATACATTTATGTATATATATATAAAATATAGAAGACAGAGAAATGATAGATTAAGAATAATGTTTGTGTCGACTTGCTAGTCGACTACCGAATGCAACTGTAGGACGTGAAAATGCACTTTTCTCGGAATAAAGCTATTACAGCTGCCAGTCATCATATTCAGTGGTGTAAGTTATGTATTTTTTGTTTCGAGATATTTAGACTGTTGCGTTTGAGTTTATTGAAAAATATTATTCCATTATTGAACAAAACGTTTCGCAACATATATGCTCTTCTAATGTCAAATTTATCATTGTAAAATTTTATGAGTAACTTGTAGGAAAATGTATTTTTTAAACCATTGAATGTCTCCCAAATACGAAAAGAGCTCAAATGTAGCTTTTCGATCATCACAATTTAATAAATTCAAATATTATTCGACCAATGAAGTTTTTATGTTCAAATACTTTGCCATTAGCAACCAGTTTTGGTAATGTATGTATTCCTTACTTTATTTATCATAACAAAATATACGAGTTTGTACTAGGTATATTGTAATTTAGGAATAAACGGTGAATTATATGTATAATATACCTAATTATATTTGCATCCCTACTTTGACATATTTAAATATTTTCGGCTACTCTCACTACTCTTTTACATTTCGTATATGATACATCATTGCAGCGGTGTTAAATCATATTGCAATATCTTCAAAATTTATCAACTTAATCATTTTTTTTCATTAAGTTTTACGTTTACATTTGTTCAACAAAATCAAGTTAACGTCACAGATTTCGATCGGAATGAATTTTAAAATCGCAAATTATATGGAAGAAGTTAATATTTCAGGGAGCAGCTCCCAAGAACTCGGTAGATTCATGGAATCATTCGCGCTCTAGCTAAATTAGTGCGGCCGTTCCATTACGCGCGATGAATATTTTAATAGCCACGTTCTTCTTCGTGTAATTTTCTGGGCTAGCAGTCCCTGCGTCGTTGTCCATCATAAGATCTTGGTAACACGTTCGTACGATCCGTGTTCGGGATATAAACTTATCCCAACGTGATGGCTGCCAGGCAAATCCGGAAGTAAGCTCGTTCGATTTTAAGACCGTCGTGAAAACGTCTCCAACTCGCGACGCTTTTCTCTGGCCGGTCCAACTACATTCCCGTATTTTTAACGTGGAAGGGATTTAACTCTTTTAAATAATATTATGCCTATTCGCTTTCCAAACTAGCTGACGACGCAGTCATAAATTATACCGAAGAAAGTTACTTTATAAGGTATGCCAGGAGGTGATTCCATATGCAAAAATAAATCAAAAGACTAGAATAAAATTTTTTTATTCGAGGCTTACTGTTCGGAAACTGAGAATCCTAAGAACTTTAGAATGCATATGAATTAAACATTTTTTATTCTTCTTGGTGAGTAACTATAAACCCTTACAGTGGCGCACCCAGAGGGAGGCAAGAAGCTCAAAGAAGGAGCTTTGTAAAAAGAAAAGAAAACTGGATTTTATTCTTTAAATAAATTTTTATAATCACCTAATGAATTTCATTGAATTCGCATTAAATGAAATTGCATTGAATAAATTTTTCTTAAAAATATTTTTATTCGTTCAACTCGGATCCTCCCAAGATTAAATCCTGAGTGTGCTACTGAACCCTTAAAGTTTGAAATGATCCTTGTATCCGCCAGGTGAGGGTTAATGGAGAAGTATTCCATGAAGGTATTTTATATACACTACATTATTCCAAATCAATTTGTAAGTTAAAGTAATTTGATTGGTATTCAAACGAACCTACATTACTGTCATGACTTTTACGGAGAGTCATTAAGTCTATGTATAGACACTTATTTTATATACGTAGTGCATTTAAATATGTTTTTGTCGAGATGCTTTTGTACTACTACACTCACGACAAGCTCGATGAATTATTCATTCAAGTAAACTGTTATACAATAACGTAAAAACATTATTTATTTAGAGGAAGTTATGTTGACGAGAACGCCCGTTGAGTGTTTAAAGCGGAAGTAACAACTTCTGTACAAACTTCATGCAATATGCATGTTACAAATTAAGCTTCCGATTTGTTGGAAACTTAATATAAAGTTTCATCATGCATACGTAACGTGATTCTTGTTTAACAATAAGCAATGACACTCGTTACATTTCTACTAAGGAGTGGCATATTAATTTTTTTGTTCCATAATTCTTATAAAATTATCTCATTATAATTCTACTATTCAATTTTACTTATTATAATAGGTTTATTTCAGTCCAGGATTAAAATTTTTCAGAAATTTTAATAAAGCCTTGCTTAAGCACATGGAATCCGTTTTATAGCTTTGGTTTAATTGGTTTAGAGTTTAGAGTTTTAGTGAGTCGTAAAGACGGATTGTACTCTCCATTCCTCTGATACGTAGTAAGCTTCCTCACATATATCTATCGGTTTCGACGGGAAGCTGGGCGTATTAAGAGAAGTTATTAGAGGTTTCGCCGAGACTCCTCGGAATGGTTAATGTCCAAAGCACAAGTCAAATCCAAGTCAATGTGAGCTGGTCCAATGACACGAATGAGTTTGGAATTAAACGCTGGCATTGCGCTGTTGGCAGTAAAAGGAAATAGAGAAAATTAAAATGGTTATATCTCAATAAGTCGGCTTCAATTTTAATTGAATCAACAGCACATTATATGTGCTAAAGTGAGAAATGTGTATCCATAGCAATGGCAAAAGAATATATAGTCACATAAGAATGAAATTTAAATTACACTGTCCTCGCCTCAGAAACATGAATTTATTTTCTGACATACTATAAATTCATGAATATAAATCATGGAAACGACTTTTGAATATTATAATTACAATTTCATTATTGCAAAATTGTTTCAAGTATCAATCAGTTTTTACATACGTACATACATTCTCCACTGTATAATTTTATCATTACTTCAGAAAATTTTGCAATAGGAAAGACTGGATATTGCACACCTTTCAACAAAAGAATAGACACCTAATTCAGCAGAATAAAATTATTCTCCACTTACAAATGTTCAAAAGAGTTAATTTTCGACTGATAAAACACCATTAAATAGGAGATTTCAAAGTCCCAAAGCTGCTAGCACGGGGAGCATAATTTGCAACAAAATTAGTAATTATACTCTTCCGTCGGATATGCTCCCTGTATTAATTAATCTTTACACAAATTCTGAGGTCTCATTATCCCACGTTCTGGCGGTCTATTTACATAAAACCATGGTCCGCGTAATGTCCATCTGCTTGTTATAAGCTTTAATAGTAAAATCAACGCGCGTGATTTAACCGAGTTGAAAATCAGTGATTAGCATAAGCCGCATAATTAATAACATACCGACGGAACGTAGTAAGGCTGTGAGTGATAGCGGTGTTGTTTCGTTGCGTTGTTACAATTACGTTGCTGTTAAATCGATATTTACCGTGGGTCGAAGTGCAAATGCGGTAATAATCCCGGACGCAATATATAATTATGCCTTACGTGGCACGTTATTACAGATATAGGCCTTGCACGCGACTCTTGCGCCCAAGTTGGTGGAACCGGGGCCGGGGCCGGGGCATTCTCTCCAGAGGCCGTTATCTTCTCCTCTCGGTGCATGTGCTCGGCTACCGAGTAATGCGAGCCTCATATGTAAATCCCATTCTGATTAACATCCACGCGTACCAACACAGAAAGCCCTTACATCACCGTCGGTATCCTTCTCCATTCCTGCTTGCCCCTAAACCCTCTTAACTGCCGTGTCACCTGAATGGTCCCTCTATGTATAAGTTCGTTGCTGTCGCGTCTGCCAATATTAACTTTGCTGGCCCGCTGGCGTTCGCATTTGCGCCGTAACACGTAAAAGTCTGTTAAAGGACAAATTCTCCACGATATGTAGATGATATAATCTCCCGTGGAACGACGAAATTGCTGCTGTCATATGGAACTGTTATTAACTGTAGCGTTATTCCTGTTCGCCATACGTAATAGCCTCCGCGTTCTGAAAGCCTTTTGGTGTTTACGAGGCGTTAGTTCAGTGATATTCAAAGAGATTACATTTCGAATATTCCGATAGAAAGGACGATGTACAATACTGTAATCGGCGAATGATAACAAATTCATTATTCATTTGAATACTTCGTTCAAAAAGTACCTGGGGTAAATCAACCAGTAATTGACCGTATACCAGTGAATGACCATTAGGCAAAGAAATGTCAATTATAAATTTGAAAATTACTATTTGTTTATAAATAGAGTGTAGTTGCACTTTTAATATCCCATATTTTTAGTTTTTGCGTATTAAACAAACATTAATAAGTAGGTACAATTCTTAATAAAAGTATGCGGTCATTTACTGGGCATCTCATTCAACAATTCGGTCATTTACTGGTTTGTTTACCCTACTAGTCTACGTGATATTCATGAAAATTATATTTCGAAGGGGAATTATTCTCTTCTCAGCCGTTTATGATTTCGAACTTAGATTTCGTGATCTCTCGTATTTCTGAGATCGATTCTGTATCTCTATGATTTAGTAATCTTTCCAGCGCTAGTGTTAATGCTGAGTTTATACCTGACGAGTGTTCGGCTGAGTGAGCCGAACACTCGCCCAGTCTGAACGCATCTTTTAGTACTCGGTCGAGTAATCCGACGGGCAAATCGGCCGAGTAGCAGACGGAGTCACGCGTCAGGTGTAAACCCAGCTTAAGGATGGAATCCTATTTTATGGGCTAAAAACATAGTAAAATTTAGGAATTTTTTTTTAAGAAACTAGCATTTCGATTCATCTGAAATTTGGAGCATGTTTTTATGCATCCTTGAAGGAGTTGCAGTTTTCTTTTTATTCATTTTTAATAATAAATATAGGAGTTATTACATCACGCCGCCCAAAACTCGTCGTTCACTGGTGTGCATGATATTTACCTTTCAGGTAATCTGAAACAGAAAAATGAAACGGCGTTTTACTTTGTACATATGTAGCTTCAATTTGATGAACCAGAATACCGCTAAGTTCTATACTTTTTTTTGTCACATAAGAAAATTGGTACAAAATTGGGTCGCAACCATTAAAGTTTCAGACCTTTCAGTTTGAAAACTCTGCACACCGCTCAATAATTTTTTTGTTTTTTGCTGGTTCATCATTTTCAAGCTACATATATATAAAATAAAACGCCGTTTCAGTTTTCTCTTTCAGATTACCTGGTAGAAAAATATACACACCAACGGTTGACGAATTTTGCTGTGTGTGATGGTCGATCTTGCATAAATACTATATTTGTGGTTAAAAATTAATAAAAAAAACAGCACCTTCTTCAAGGATGCATCAAAACATGATTCAAATTTCAGACGAATCGGATCGCTAGGTTCTTAAAAAAAAAATCCGAAATTTTGCTATGTTTTTAGCCCGAAGAATAGGATTCCCCCCTTAACTCATCTTACAATTAGTTGTGCGTTTACATTGACATTTTATGATTCACATATTCTAGAGAACAGGATAATCTGCAAGATGAATGACTAATTTTTATTTATTAGAACGATGTACGAAGTATCATATATTAGCATGAAAATACCATTTTGTATTGTGCAGACTGCACAGTCATGTGGGAATGTAATACACGAAAATTCTGTTGTGACCACACCTGCGCGAAGATGGAAAGACGGGAAACTTCTATATTGGAAAGCTAGTCTTAATACTCTTAATGCAATTTCCAGTGGATATTTGATGTGTAGCTACCTTCTAACGTGAATGGGGTCTCTAATACCTATGGTATTTTGCTGCTGACTGACATGACTTCCCAATATCATCACAGAAGGTATTACCGTCCCCTTTTCTTATCAAAGACCCTGTGAGCAGTAATTATAGTATCAAGGTTGAAAGGAAACTTACTATGTATAATTAAACAATGACGAAATTTCAATTTCAGAAAGTTCAAGAAATTAACGGTTGTGAGATTGAAATTCCCTGGTTTAACGTTACGTTTATAATTTAGATTATAGCCTGCAAACAGATATAATAAATATTTAATTGCAGCTATCTCTAAGTAATTGATATTTATCCGCATCTAACAACCGATGTAGAATATTATTAAATTCTTCGACAGTGTATTGTATTATTGTATAATAGAGAGAATGTTATGTACATACATTCGTGAACAAGTAAAATATAATAGAAATTGTTATAGAAGATAATGGAGTTCCCGTATAAGAATACGGCACAAAGGGTATTGCAATAAAATAAGTAATGCATCATCATTATATAAACAGAGAGGCAGTGTTGTACGTCTGACATGAACTGATGAAACACTTGCAGAATAAAAGGATCGATACTCTACTTATTTCTTAATTCTTTCTGAAAAAGATTTATGCATAAATGTTAAATCATATTTTAAACTCCAATACAGGTGTAAATTTCCATATAATACTATAACATCATTTCTAAGTTGCTCCTTGCAGTAATTGCAATTTTAGATATAAGGCTTGGCAGCAGGAATTCGTCGACGACGTGAATAACGTAACCTGCTGAAGCAGTTGCTTCGCAAGCAAAAGGTTTAATTGCAAATCCTAGCTATGCAATCTACTTAGCTGATCCTCATTTTCTTATGTCAATCAAATTAATTAAAAATATTTAATATTCGTTTCTGTGTGTACAAAGATGCAATGGCAAGCAATGTCAAGCGTGTAATTATGCTTGCCCTTTTAGAAGTGAAAGCACGTAGCGGTGTGTTTCCATAAAACGTCCATTCTGAACGATACATTGATATAAATAGGCTTTGCTGCTACGACCTATTCTATTTAATCCCTTGCAACTAGCCACGATCTAATTGAACATGTTGGATTAATAAAATCAAAGAATTATTTCATTTCACGTAACTTCGTTCGGATATTTTGTAAATTTTGTATGCATTTAGTAGAATTTTTTTATTATTGTTAAGAAGTTAATTAGAACACATTCTTAATACACGATACATTTAGAAACATTGGAAATAAAGTTTATGAGAAATGTAGTTTCGCCAAAGACATAAGAGGGGGCTATATGTTTCCAGTCCTTTTTCATGTGCTTTCATGTGCAAAGCACGCTGTTTCCGTTACTCTTTTAAACCACAGTTTTCTTTTACTCTTAATGTAGTTATCTATAAGTGCTATTAAAGTCTTAGTTTAGTTCGTAGTAAAGTGCCTTTTATCTACTCAACCTTGCCCCAATTACATTTTATTGAATTCTGAAGGCGTTACAAATATAAATTGTTGTAAATTTCATTGTTGCATTTTAAGTATCTATTTTTACTTAAGAAACATATTAAAGCACCGGAGTGAAGTGACACTTAGTACTCAATACTAATTAAAAAGTTGCTCCCATGTTGATTTGATTTTTTGTGGCTCATGAATTCCTTTACAAATATATGATAAATATAATTATGATTATTAGTTATTATGGTATGTTCGACAGTTTTCAGACAGTTTTTACTAAACTTTGTAATATTTTGTATGGTTATAAAAACAACACAATACCTACCTTCCTTCAACTACTATTTAATTCAGTTACACATTTTTCGTTGAAATTAATAAAACTCAAATTATGTTTTGAAACCAACACTGAAGAAGGATACGAAACAAAAAACTTATGAAATTTTCTTTCCGTTATTGGACAAATCAGAAAGATGTTAGAAAAGACTAATAGGTAAATTCTGCGAAGTAAATGGGGTAATTGAATCTTTCATGAATTGAGTGTAATTACAAAAATTACAAAATTTAAATCTTAACATTTTTCTCTTAAATCCTTTTTGTGAAACATATGCTGCAATTATATTATATACAATATATAGTATCAATCCAGTTTAACTTGCTCTTTCCAAGTACTTACTCGAATTCAGAATATTGGAGAAAATAGCGGCACTTCTTGTAACGGTATTGTGATGATTTCGTTGAAAAAAAAAACAAAAGAAAATAAGAAAAATGGTGCGAAATGATTTTAAAAGAATGTGTTAATACGTGATGCTGATATGTGGAGTAAATGATCTAAAAAAATTTCCTATGTACGCCTAAAACTACACTGAGACCTCGATGATCACTGGTAAATAAGCAGAGCTCAAACAGATTCAAAATATTGGTTTGCGAAGCTGAAATCATACTAGCAATATTGCAATATTGGAAATATTTCCAATTAGATGTTGAATGAACAAATACGTCGTACTATATTGTTTATGAAATGAATCGTGCGAAGGGTCTTTTGGTGGATGAATACTGATTAATACTGATTTTAATGAAACTTTCAGGAAATCCAATCGATTTTCCGAGAGGATCGAGAAAATTCTGATTTTAATGAAACTTCGGGTGAATGTAGAACATATTGAACTATGCAAGGAGCATTGCGACCCTCTGTGCCGGGGTGATTTCAGGTGTTAATTTATCGCGTTTTTTCGTTTTTTAATATAACGTTCTAACGGTGCGCTATAAAACAAAATTTTAAATATAACAATTTTTCAGGTATTTATTCTCTAGCACACTACTAAAGAAGAATAAAGTTATATTAAAAACCGGAAAAACGCGATAAGTGTAAGGGCTAAAGAAGATTGTTCCTGACATACAAACAATCAGAATTCCTTAAAATCAGAATTTTCGGGTTGGGAACCTTTCCTTGTAAGTCTAATATCAGTTTATAGCTATACTATTTCTTATGTAAATACATCTACCTTTTTTATAAATATCTTTATCTTTATCTTCTTTATATTTTATAACAGTTTATTTATAACTGACCTCCTACGAGTCAATTAACAAATTTGAGGTATGCAACTTGAGTTACGTGACGGTGACAACTTCTGGTGTTCCTTTTTTTAGTAAAAATGTGATAGGCGTGATAAAGCCTTCTGAAATAAAATTTGTATCTGCATACTTGGAATGAAACACGTAAATAATTGTACACAGTTCCTTTCTTCCCACATGAACGTGAAGTTTAGTTGAACGCCAACGTACACTACATACCTGAATTTGTCCAAAGGAGAATATGTCGATTCGTGTAAAAATAAAATCTACAAACATGAAGTCTCGAAAAATATAACAGTAAAAAAATTGTTGCTCATCAGAATATGTGTTTCTTTGAGACGAAAAAGCTCCTTCGACTTGAATACTATTCAGACTACTTTAGGATACAATTAACATTGCAAGCGTTAACATCTAATAAAGAATGTCTGGCAACAGGTGTCAGAAACTTTAAAGTATGAGCTATGTACTAAAAGAAGACGAAAATCGAGAATGACGAAATTGCGTTTGAGGCTTCGTTCCCGAGCTATTAATTCTTGCAAAAAAAGCGTCTGACGTGAAGGACGTAGGACGGCGCGCTTTGACAGATCAGGCATGGCGGGGGCAGTGCCGTAACCATGTAGAAAGACCCACTTGCAACGTGGCGTCGTATGTCCCCACTTCGACTGCGAGGTAAGTGGGTCTTTCTAGGTAGTTACGGCACTGCTCCCACCGTGTCTGACCTGGCTAGCTATCTACTACTGCGCGCCGGCAGTAGTATAAGTCAGTGGCGTCACACGCGTTCAACGATAATTAATAACTCGGAAACGAAGTCTCAAAGGCAATTTCGTCATTCTTGATTTTGGTCTTATTTTGGTATGGAGAATCACTCCTTATAGTTTCTAACACCTGTTGCAGTATATTTGATACAGATTGTAATGATATCAAAGAGGAAACGTGGAGTATTAACTCTTATAACGACACAGGAGATACTTCAGAGGCTAGAAAATAGTGAACATGTTGCAAAATTATTAAGAATATATGTACAACGTTAGAAGATCTGTGATCTATGATTGTGCGTTCATGTTACTTTCATTTTTAATATTGTTACTTGTATGATTCTTTCTGAAATAACTACAGCATAATCACTATTAAGAATGTGGGTGTTCCACTGTCTGAAAATTTCCTTATTCAAATGATCATGTCTCCCTATTAATTCGAATACTGGATGTTCTACTGTATTTCGATACTGAATAAAAATAGAATACTTTAAATACAAACTTAAATTTTTTACTTTCAGTACATTGCATGACTATGTATAGCAAATATTATTCAAATTTTTAGGGAATTTCCCTTCTCTCTCTTCTTCTTCATCACTGTCTTTATGTCTGTCGCACATTTGGATAAGTTTCGGGACATGCCACACGTTTTCAGTTCACTGACATTGTCATGTTCAGTTCATTACACGCTTCATTAAGGAAGCCCGAAATGTAAATAATAAATAGTACACTAAAGGCACAGTTGATAACAAAGATTAGTGATTTGTAAGAATACCTATACTGTAGGCCAGTGTTTCGCAACATTTTTTAAGCCGCGATCCCCTTTTATAATGTTCAAATAACCTGTAAATTTAGTAAAATAAGGAAGACGCAATAAAAATAGGTATTTCAGAATATAATTCTTAATAATATTAAAAAAAAACGTGGCGACCCTCGAAAATACAATTCGCGATCCACGGGTTGGGAATCACTGCTGTATGAATTCGTTAGCCATTCTCAGAACACGCTGGTCGGATAATCGAACATTCGGTAAATCATTGTTCCGATAATTGAGGTTTTATTTTATTATACACATAATTATATGATACACTTCCACAATACTCGGGAAGTAAGAGTTCAGTATGATTCTGCAATTATCATACTGTTGGAGGTGTTAAACCGCCAGAAAGAAGGAGGGTCTGAATGACGCATTCTCGTACGTCCGAGAATCCTTTTGGGAATGTGGCTCATATTTTTCCAAATGAATTTCGCTTGTCACGGAAGAAATACCTTTCCTATTTGAAGCGGTTCGTGAACGAGGTTACCTTAGTCCGGCCGAGAGAATGGGATGGTGCGAAAATGTGCGAACGAACTGGGGACTGAAGAGAAAACGCGTTCACCGCGGGCAGTAAAGTTCGGCGTGTGCTGTTCTTTAAAGCGTCGCAAATCTCCTGCAGACTCTCTCGTGTATTCACGCCGCTCGCGAGTCCTTGTCGAAAATAAACTTACTCTATTGATACCGTCGCGCCAGATTGCAGGTGGTTTGATAGGTATCGGCAAATACATTAAAACTGCACGTATCTCTCGGAGATTGAATTGGAATGTATCAATGCGACAGAATTCATTCTAAGAATTTCTAAGAGGATGGAATTAATTCGAAACCAGCAAAATCATGAGTTAAACTTAAGGGAGGACTCCAGCCTGAAACCACTAACAAAAGACAAAATTAGGGATTTTTTGTTTGTATAAATAAAAATGTAGGGCTTCGATTTTTTATATGGTTTTAAAGCAATCTTTATTTTGCTAGAAAATTTTTTTTGACGAGTATTGTAGATGTCATTTAAAATTTCATTTCGACAGTGATAAATTTAAAATGAAAATTTATTTACATATTATTCCAAACATAAGGAAAGATGTAAACAATATTAATATTAAATTATGCCTTGCGATGCTATGATTATTATTAGTATGACACACTGTTGTTAATATTCAGTCGCCATAAATCCGCGTTATATGATATCTTTTATTATACATATAGGTACATATGAATGCATTTCAAGCGGAGCGTTAATTTATGTGTTGAGCTTAACTCGACCGCTAAGCCCCGTTGATAAATTGTCTACAACGGTTCCACAGTATGTAGTCATTCGTACACGATGTATCAGTAACCTGTATTATTTGATTAACTACGAATGTAATTTGCAAGTTTTCGACTTGATTGAATTTCAATAAATGCAAGAAGTTTGATATGCAGTTGAACATATCAAGCTATTACCAACTAATTCAAAGCAGTAATGCAATACGTTACAACACCCAATCGTAATTGAAATGTTTAATCGTATTAAAACAGTTGCAGCAGTACGGGTATATTTATGGTAATTGCAGAAATAATTTTATTATGTTACTTGTATAATGTATATTATACCTACATAAACATGCATGTGTATATGCGTATACATATAATTACACCTAGACTTCGATAACAAATTTCTTAAATTAAAAGTGATTTATAAAATATAAATAAACGCAAGCTTTTAGTTTTAACTACCTTTTTTACAAATTGTAGAATGTATAAATTCAAAGAATAGAAATTGGGAACTTATTATAATCATAAATTTTAAAGTATGTCTTTAGATGTACGCAACGTAAGATACAGGTATGTATATAAAAATTTATGAAGATAGGAATATTCAGTATGAAAAAAAGATTCAGGTTTTTTACTATTGTTAAGATAAAAACACAATTTGTCACATAAAATGAAGTAATGTAAAATATATGTAAATATGTGTGATGTACGAGTAACGTTTACATTTATAATGTGAGTTATAACACGTACTGTTTAATATCAGAAATACAAGATTTAATTATCATTAATGTACATCTATCCAAAGTACAATTATTCACTTCACGTACGCACATTTTGCAATATCACACAACGCAGAATGATACTGCTACACTTAGTCGCCTGCAATTCGATCGACTTGGAGGTCTGAAGTATTCGCACGCAAAGTGTACACAGCCTGCACTTTCTTCCTGAGTTCCTTTTCATGCGAAATTTTAGTCACGCAAGGAACAGTGACTTGAGGTAATTATTTCACAATCGATTACGTTATGTAAATATTACTACGCAATCCAATATAAATTGGACTTTATCTCAGACTTACCACATTCACATTTAACTGAAATACTTTATATTATCAAATTACTTAACTTAATTCAAAATTTTTGAGGGGTACTTGTGGGGTTGAGTCTGTAAAAAATCTTTTTCTTTTCTATGTATAAATCGACACTATAACATCTAAAAGATTGTTCAGTTAAAATTTCATAAAGAAATTTCAAATATTTTCGAAGTTATCGTGCGATCTACGCTCGCTATTCGGGGGAAATAAAATACTGTTAACGCGATTTTTCGAAAAACCGTTTCTCAAATTGGCGGGTGCGATTAAAAGAAAACTAAATGTCATTTTGTGAGAATTTTCTTCTGCGTTATTTTTATATGACTTCAATCTAGTGGACTTCCTACAAATACTTAATACTTATCGACTGTTTTGTTTTTAATTGCAGAAAATAGGTGTTAAATTAGGCGCAAATTGGAACTTTTTACTCAAACACGCGCCTTTTAATATTTTGGGGGGAGGCCACTAGTTTTAAGCCTAAACTGTAAAAAAATATTCGATTTTTCGATTTGTGATGATTCAACGAGCAAACACCTACCTTGTAAGGAGGTAACTTATTGTAACCTTCCTTCACTCTCTACAAAAACAACATAATTTATTTCTATGGCAATATAAAAAAGGGAAATTATAATGTAAACGCAGATTAATAAAATGTAAAATGTTTCATCAAGATATCTTGTATAGTTATTTATAAAAAAATTCCTAAACATTGTAGCATTTTTAGGCGTCAAACGTTGCAAATACCCCTCAGTCTAGTACATACCTACGATTAAATGAATATCGATTAAATAGTTATGCCCTATGAAGATGGCACGTAACACCATTCTGTAGCACGAGCACATTCCAAGAGGATCTTCATGCCATTCGTATAGGAAGACCTTTATTCACACCTCACTGAGTATTATTAAAATTGAAGACGGTTCTCACTCAAACTATTTTTGTATAAGTGAGGAAAAGTGATCTCTAACCTACTAAAGTATAATAAACGATAGAAAGAAAGGGAGTAAAATTAGGGCAAACTAGAAGGATTATAACAAATATATTATTTAACTGCAAAATGAAGCTCTGTAAAAACTACTTATGACTGTAACTTTGTCCTTTAGAATCTTATAATTACAAGACTGTAAATTTTTTCTACGAGTCCCACCAACACACAAATTAAGTAGAGACGTTTGCACTTAATTGGACAAGTGATAATTTTCGGAATGTTACGAGTAATTTCTCGTCGTAGCTTGATAAGAAAAAATTCATGCAACTAGTTAACAATAACCCTGTGAAACAAACACAAGTGTATAAAAATGTTTACTCAGAAGTTCTTATAATATTAAATAATTCTGACGAAACTTAGCAAGCATAATAAATAAATTAAAACAATGAATACCGTAATGTACGGAATTGCTCTGCACCTGTAATGCTGCATTAATTCGGGTAACGTAATTTTTGACTAATTAAAGCAGGATTCTCGACATTCTAGCATTTACTGAAGTGAGAAGGTGGAATGCGATAGGAACAGCTTCCGTCCGCCAGGAGTCGTAATTGCGCAATATCCTCGCTTAATCTGACGTAGTTAAGGTAAGTCTTCTCTAAGTCCGTCAAACAAACGGGTATTCAAATTTGTGAATTTCATACATGGTTGTTCTACTCTCTGGAAGATTTGTTTCAAATTCTTTACAATATCGTTGAATTACTAAACTTTATGTGCTTTACGTGCAGTTTTGAAAATGTTAACATTCCGGAAGCGAACGGTTTAATGTGATCTTCATTGAATTCGTAAAATTAAGCGAGGATCTCATTATTGTAGGTATATAAATTTAATGTTTCTTCATTCCTATAACATTTGAACTACTTATTAATATCCAAAGTATCAGGTGAAATAATATTTAATTTCATTGAAATTTCCTCGCAGAGAGTGAATTTATATTACATTTATCTACCTATATAAACAATAATGGATCCAATAATGTATGTAGACATGATCCTGTTCCGTAATTGATAAATATTTACAGTCACGAAACATAACACGTCACCCTTGCGCTGACTCTCGAAATTCGATTCTGACCCGTTATGTATAGTGAATATAGCTGACAAGGGCGTCCGCGCAGATTTTTTTCCAGTGGGAGAGGCCACTTTGAAAAACTGTCAAGTTGACAGCCGACGATTGGTTGCCTGTTTGAACCCAATTTGTACGCCAATTTAATTAAAAACGAAAAATATTCTCTGTTTTAGTATAATGAAGTTTGGTTTTTAAAAAGATGCGTTTCTTTCATGATAGCTTAAATATCAGAACACTAGATCCACTTTGAAATCATCGTTAACTATCCTTGTAATAAGCACACTTCACGTGTACAACTTCATTGCTGCCTCTATTAAATGAGACATTCAAAGCAAAAATAGACTAACCCACTTCGAAAAAAAATTAATTTTCTCTATTTTGTATGATTAGTATTGGAATACATTATTGCTACTAATTTAATTTCGCAAAATTTGTGGGTTAGTCCGTTTTTGTTCTGAATGCCTCAAATGTAATTTCACTGTAGATTCCAATGGCAAAACAAACATTGAGGGACTCTCGAACAATACTTTCCAGAAAATATCGACGTGCAAACATGCCAAAGTCATTGATCGGCGCGAATCCTACAGCGTGAAAACATGCCAATGCCAATTGAAGTGCCAATCCTAATACATCTTCTGTGTTGCTCTTCATCTTTTATACTGAAGTTGGCATCTCTAAATTTCTTTCAGCTCTTTCAAAAATTGTAAATTAACATTTCTCTTAGTATCGAAGTACATTCTTTCTTCTTAGAAGTGAGGACTACATAAATTTTTACTGTTATGCGATACCTCATTAATGACACTTTTATCCATTTTGAAACGACACTTAGTTCACGTTTACTATTCTCTGCTCTACTGCCGAAGAATTTCTCCCGCTAACTTCAATGTTTCTTAACAATAATGTTTGCAGATATGCTCGCTTGAGAAGTTCATCCGGTAATAATTTTCCCGTGCGCGCAGCGAGATACTGAAATAACAAGGGAAATAACGAAAATGCGAGCACCTTCCCATTTCGTGTAAAGTGTTCTTGGACTACGGGAGCATTTTGACGGTAACTTGGAACGAAGAGGAAACGTACAGGGGTGACAGGAAGCGTCTTCGCTCGCTGTGAACCTTTATTCCGCAATACCAAGGCTTAAACTGACGCACTTAAGCTAAGTCTACGTCTGCTGGCGGGCTCATTTCGGGACGCGCTATACTCATTTTAACCCTCTACTACCTGACACTTTGCCTTTCTCTTTTCTCACCACTCGCTCCACTCTTCTGCTTACGTTGACTCGTTCCTAAACTCGCGATAATTAGAGAGATTCCTATTCTCCGAATGGTTGCATCGAATCCGATTGTCCCTGAAGCGCGCGATTCGCAGCAATCCCGCACTGCCTCGTTTAAATAAATTTAAATTTATTTAAATAGAAATTATACCACGCCGCCGGTAGTTTTTAGTGCGCCTGTAGGTTTTTCTCTTTAGTTTCGGCTTCTATTTAAATTTTATGCCCTCCGCCGTGCGTGTTTCAAACGAATACGTAAGTATGTTTGAGATAAAAAGCTAATTCGTTCAAATTAGCCAGAATGTATTTAAGTGAAGTTTTACAAACATGGTTCAAACTGAACACGATGACTACGCAATTTTAGAATAAATGATGTTTTAAGACGCATGTGTATAAATTAAAATTGCAGTGTTCTTAATTGTACTTGTAATTTGTATTTATATATATTATGTCTTTTATGATTTAAAGATTTATATTTAAATGGACTTGTTTCAATTCTTTATAACTCAGAAGCCATATTTAATCAATGTTAAGCGTTGAATTACCAATTCGAATTCATGTCAGTATAAATCTTAATTAATATACTTTTAATTAGTGCAATCTACCCAAGACATCCTCACATAAATTTTACTAAATATTAGAAAGGATAAGCATATGAGCGTGAAGTTTACGAAAAATTTGTTCTACTTTTGCGAAATAAATTAAAACTTATAATAACATCGCGAGGATAACGGAGAAATATTACTTTAATATAATTAAGTTTCTATAAAATAAATATGCAATTCTATTTCTATGTTATTTCTGCAGATAACATATTGTACAATAAACTGAATACAACAGTTTCTTAAATACAGTGCTCAGTAAACTTAAGATTTTTTTGGTGTAGTGAGATATGATAATTTTCAAGTGTTCCATCAATTAGGTTGAATAAACTATAATTCAGTAATAAGAAGGGCTGAACCGAAATTGAATGTTTACGTAATAAAATTTTAAATTAATACCGACGTGGAATTTTAGGCGTTCAAATTGGGCACTTAATTACATTAAACAATAATTATATGACAATTCCAACTAAAATAGGTGGAACAAATAATGTAAAGAAATACTATGGTGTCTCTCAAAAATGGTGACCAATTAAGATAGCTAAGAGAATAGGGGCAATTAAATAAAGAAAAGCTTAATGTTCTAGATCTAGACTTTAATGTATTGGTACATACTATACAGCATGCTGTAACTGGTAGACCAAATTTATAAGAAGCGTATAACGAGCTATCTCTCTTAATGCCTTCCATTAAGTTGCTTTAAACTCTGAACATTACAGTGAGTAACTTAAGAACAGAAGTTTAGAAAAAAAAATATAACGAGGAAATTATTTTACGATATATTTGTATAAGAATAAAATAAAGTATAACATTGGTAAATTGTATTATCTATCACGATGATATTGTATAGGTAAAAGTGTGTATTATAATTTAAAGGAGTATGTAATACTTCAAAAAAATAAATTCAGTTAAAGAAATTAGAAGAAATGCCTACACATTAAATTTATTCTTGATTTCTCATTTCCTCAATATTTAAATCTCATTTCTTTGTAACACGTTTGTACAAAAATCATATAAGTAAATATTATTATGAATTGAAATACATCAAAGTATTTATGTTCATAATAAAATCTCCATTTTCGACAGACAGTCGAAATGAAATTTTTATGTTATTGTCAATTTGTTTCGGACAAACGACTTTTTGCCGCAGCAGTGCGCGATTACTTGATCGCGAATTAACGAAATTTGTTTACGCCCCAGTTTTTCGATGCACAGCGTTCGTTCATTGCTCGTGCGGGAATTGTATTCTTGCGTTTTACGTTTTCGAGGTGTCGCAGTAGGTTTAGGGATCGATGAGGGGAAGCAAGACCTACGTATATTAATCTTTAATCGGACATTCATTGCGGACCATTATTATTCAATTAGGATTTATAATGCCGTAATTAGAGTTCTATCATACACTGTTGCCTTTTCGTATATAATTCTGGATGTTAGGTATGTGTTCCTAAATGTGATATGTACTGACTTTGAATTTCCGGATAATGAGACTGTAGAAACTTGTTTCCCAATGTACTTTGTTCTAATTGGACACAATTTAAGACTACATCCAATACACCTAATTAATAAGAAATAGACATATGATGTATAATAACATGTTTGGTGGCAGACATCATGTACACCCTTTATATGGCAAGCAATGGAAACTATACTATTCGGTCATAAATATTTGTGTATCTACTAATCTACGTATACAAGAATTATATATGATTATAACAAGTCTACATATAATATTTTACAGAGCAAAATTTTTTTAATTTATTTGAAGAAAACTTTCAGCAATCGACGCGTTGTAAAAATTACTATTTGTTTATGTTGATGTCTGTGTTTTCGACGATAGAAAAGTATATTTTTTTTAAAACGATTTCTTTATTGTTTGTCATTTATGTCAAAGAAAAATTTGCAAATTATCAGGATAGGTACATATATTGAAACGAAAGTTATACAAGACCACAATTTATAATATTTTTTATCGTCGATTGTTTTCTAGTTTTCTACATATTTAACCCTTCGTTGACTCTTCTCTTTTTTCGACTAAGTTTGACATAGCTGGGTGGCTCACACCCAGAGCAATTTTTGAACGACTGCCATTCTCATCTCAATGCATGAAGTATAGTCTAATTCAGAAACAACCCATGTTTACGTAGAATACATTATTATTAGGTAATTTCACGATGGAAGCTGATTATTCTCAACCACAAAATATTCACGGCTTTAACCGAAAAGAGTCGAAAACTGCCTCCAACATGAATACAAAACACCCTTTAATTATCAACACGATAACTCCATAATCACCGATCAAAAGCCAGGTTGTCACGAACAATGCTATCTAATTGCTTATACAGTTTTTGGGAAATGTTTGACAAAATTAAGTACAAGTTTCAACTACGATTATTTCAATCATTATAAACGGAACTATTACTGTTCTTACAAAACATTTAACAACTCCCATTGCTAATATCTTGGAAAAGATGGAGTGATATCACAAATACAAGGCACTTATAAGACATTTATTAAAAATTAAGTTCAGCAAAAAAAAAGAAGATTCATCGTGTCACTTAACGACAAACATGGAGCTTCATTTCACCTCAAATGGGAAACTGGCAGAGAAAATAAACCACTTTAACTAACTCATAAGGGAAGTTAGGTAACCCGGAAATTCAGAAAATTATGCAACTTCGTGTGCAAGTAGAGTAGTTCATGCGTAAGACAAACCTATTTTTTGTTGGTGCCATAATGCAGTTTTCGGTGGTGAAACCACCCCTTGAAAAAAGTGCAGAATTTTCTTGTTCGTGGAATATCTCGAGAACCGTGGGTGATATTGGGAAGTAGTTTAAACAAAAGTTTCACCTTTTTTATATCTACAAAACTGCGTAGAAGCAATTATCGAATTAAGGATTGGTGGTGGGGGTAACTTGAAAAGTATGTTTTGACCACCAAAACGATACCTATAAAATCAACACTGTGACAGTTTTTCTCATCAACAGTTTTATAAAAACGGAATATACAAGCTTGTGCCGCGTTGTGAAAAGGTTATCGAATGTAATAGTGATTACTTAAACGATTAAAACGATTAAGATAATATTAAAAAATGTCGTCGTTTCAATGCTACGAAAACCACACGAATTTTCTGGGGCACCGAATATTTCAAAGTTGACAATACATTTTACATTAAACACTTAAGTAGCTCTAAATATTTCAAGAAACAAAAAACCCAGAAACCCCCGAAATATTTAAGGCGTCGCGTCGTCGGTCATAGTCTTAATTATATAATTGTTAAGGGATTATGGACACATTGAAGAAAACTAATTTCTCGCATTTTGTATTTTCTTAAAGCTTCATATTTTTAAACAAACCGACAACCGAAATCACGAGCGCAAGACACTTTTCGTCTCATAAAGTGTAACCCCATCACTCCCCTGGAGACACGGCAACTACTGAACCTTAAAGCGTTAAAAAAATTTATCTTCAATTTCTAATAATTTTCAAAAAAATACCATATAACGCATATTGTTGCTCACCACCGTATAACCACGATTTTCTCAAAACCATATTTTTCAAGTTGGTACCTACGATGTTCAAATTACCAATTTACTTGGAGCTTTACTGAAAATATTCCGTAGCACTGTTTGCAGTTATCGATATTCGAGATCTTTTATGTAACAGCTTTTATTTCTGCTTTTAAATCGGAAAACCAACAAGAAATTCCCGAACCTCAATTTTGACGATTTCAAAGGCCGCCTTTTCATTCTAACTAAAAAATTGAAACCTTTTCCCACGTAGCGAACCAACTACTCGATTGCACTTCAAAAATTCGTTTGCCTTTTTTACTGCAGGTCTATCGTTTGGACAGTGCTGCGTCTACCGCAAATCAACCGACGAAAATACTTTCAACCGAGATAGTCACATTTCTGACGTTTTATGAAATTTGTATTTTTAACCAAAAGTAAGTCGAGCAATAAACATTGCTCATTTTCAACAGTCCAAATAAATATCACCCCATATTAAAGGAAACGTTTATCTTTCGACGCATTCTATTTTACAATATCAAATAACTTTCGAAGGATAAAACGCACCACGGACAAATCACTACAATTTCATAATATTATAAAATTTGTCCTACATTTAAACTATCGTCGTATTACCAAAATTCTAAATTAAGATCTAAACACGATAAAGAACCTAATAGTGGCAACTAAGGTTATTCTTTGCATAAAAATACATTCATACTGAATGACGAGGACTAATTCAAGTTTATACTCTTGATGATATTTGTCCAATTTTTATTTCAACTTGAAATGACATGTAACAAATGTAATTTCAATAAGTGCAAAACGGAGTGTGCAAACATGCTAACCGCCACAGACTTGGTGTAAAATTCTAGTCCTTCCAAAACCTCTCCATATTTATAAGACCAACTACCTTCTCGCAGGTAATGCAACACTGGCGCAATCACAACTTACATGGATTGATGTTTCATTTGTCACTGCACCACCCATCCACCAGCGAAGACAATGCATTTGTTTCTCACTTGAAGGATGAAGCATTCAACTACAATTCTATGCCCGCGGGCATGAACGCCACGAAACGACATCTCGAGATCGATAAACTACGCGTGCGAAATGACTCACCAGCTGATGAAAATTAAAGATTTTATAGCTTGGATTAGACTTTCATAAGAATATTATGAACGAATTGGCGAGATTTTTTCCCCCGGAAATGAAACAAAAGAGGATCTAATTTACATTTATACGTAATTTGAATCACTTTTGAATTCTATAAATCAACCTGGTATTACGGACAGTAAATTGAAGATAATCGTATTTAAGAAATTATCATTCTTTTCCGAATCATAAAAAGTATTAGGACGAAAAAAATGTTTTTTGAAGCACAATATTTGCTGTTCAAAAATAAATACTTTCTTCCTCAGATATTGATCCATATTGTCAAAAGAAATTGAGATTTTTTGGTAATAACATTAATACATAGCAGCACAAATAGTAGACCATAAATGTCTCTTAAAAAAATTCAGAAACGGAAACCTACGATAAATATAAGGCATATGTGTTTATATATAACAATTTTTATCACATAAAATTGCATACTTAAATAAAGCACTGCGTAAGTAAATTACATAAATAAAGAGTTGTCATAAATTACATTTTTCAGGCGATGTCTACCTTGATATTTCGTTTCTGCTAGCTTTGTGTTTCCCTTTTCAAGTGACTATATAAAATTAAGGCTAACAAAATTATTTCAAATATAAAAATTAAAAAAAGTTTTTATAAATCTCTGTATAGAAAATGAGCTCGACGTATAAACTTCTTTATACATTATACAGTTTTAAATGAATCTTCAGCTGTACACTTACATTAATTTTAGGTATTAAGGCAACATCCGTGCTTTCACATACTTTTCTCGATTTTCAAACACTTTCAGTGCAATTTGCGAATTCATCACTACATCCACGTGTGACCGCTTTTTACCTTAATCCCACCATTTCTCTCTGTATGTGAGTGACAGGTGGTTCGTTAATACGTCACGTAGCAGATTGGAAAAAATTATTATTCCATGACGAAGAAACTTTAATTTACCCAAGTTTGCACCGTCACGATGGAATGAGTTCGTTATACCGCAAAATCCATTTAGAATCGTTTAGAATCTGCAGCGTGCCAGCGAATGCATTCCGGACAATGGAGTTCATATTTACTTCAATCGATAAACCTAGGAATTAAGTTAACTCTTCTATCACACGTCAAGAAAATTATGCAGGCTATTTTTTTCTCATTAATCTTCTCGTTAATTTACCGTCAGGCTTTCATAGATTGAGTGAGGAGAGTATATATCGCTTCTGGCTGACGCGAAAATTATTTAGGTGCCTACTGTTAACTTATAATACATTTTTTCTAATATACATGCCTGAACGCTCTTAACTATTTGCCCATTTATAAAATCATTGCCTATCGTTCTAAAAAATCATTAGAAACACGTTTGTAGTCAGATATTTATGAGTGGTAGTATATGTGGCAATTTTGTACCTGTTCGCAAAATCTTCAATGGCAAAATCTTCAAACGTTATGACAGGAACGGCAATAGTTGCCAAATTTACAAGTACCATTTTAAGGACGTTTGTAAAAACATTATTAGTCTATTTTCCTACGATGTTAAAAAAGGAATCAGATGTTTTAGAGACGCGCGAAATGCACTATAGATTGTCCAAAGATCCTAAATAAAAGTCCACTGGACGATTTCATGCACCCACCAACCCCTAGAAATCATAATGCAGTGAATAATGACAAGCTAGTTTAAAATTAACATTGCATAAGAAATTGTATCAATTTCGTTATATTACAGACTACCTAGAGATTAAAGTCTAAGAAATACACATAGTTTATAGTTTATACAAGGCGTGAAATTAGGACTGTTACAGGTAAATAGGTATTAGAAAAATTAAACGAAATATATATTGTTTGTTTTTTAGGTATTGTTTCAACCCGTGGAGAACGTTACTTTTTTTTTATAAAAGTAAGTAGATTATGTCAAGGTCACCGCCATTTTTTAAAATCATAATATATGTATGTATGTTCTTAAATAGATAAACATTTAGTTGATGTTTTTAGAAGAGAATGAGTGACAAAGAAATAGCGAATAAAGTGCGAGATATGTTGAATCCTTACAGAAAAAGGAAACAATAAAATATCGCAGCAATAAATTTTTAATTTGATGTTCAATGTTAAACTAGTCTATTTATTAGTGGCATATTTACAATCCCGTTTAGAATATAATTCTAGATGCGTGCACGACGTGATAAACACTTATCTGTACTACTACTGTACTTACCTGTACTACTACTTATCTGTGTCGGATTGCATATTGAGCATTTCTACTTGCTGAATTTGCAGGGTGAGGAAAGTGTCCACGAAAAAAGACGAGGAAGAAATTTTTGTTTTAATACATACTATTTACTTTTCCTTTATGACCGTGCTGTGTCTTTCATACGATCTTCACGATAAGAAGTAACCTTCATTATGTACTCCCTAAGATATTGATTACAAACGATTGTAGGTATTTAAAAATAAATATTACCATCTGCAAAAATCAACGATCTTATTTGTCAGTAAAATATTATTTACGGGTTCTATTTAGAAAAAAGTTTTTTGTTTCCATGAATGCCTCCATTGAAACCAAGCTAATCTTCAGAAATGAAAAATTTTACATTTCGCTGAATTTCAGATACAGATATTAGATTGTAGCGATTTCAATTCCGCACCCTGCATGGTACCAGATGTTTTTGGCCGGAACTATGTAATGTAATTTTGTTAGGGAAAGAAAATGTGGAAGAGAGTGTGAGATTAGGAAACATCGTTACTGGAGAATTTACCTTGTACGTAGAAAGGTTCGCGACGACGCAAGCTAGCACAGCTTCCCTGCCCATTGATACCGTCACGTTTGTTATTGGCACAGTGAAGCTCGGTCCCTCTGAAATACAAGAGTTTCATTTTCGAAACTAAACTAACTAAAGTTTGCACAAATGTTGTGTGTATATTTTACTACATGGTACATACTGCTTCGTGATAATTACAAATACGTTTTCTATTATATGAAATCGAAACTGTTGGTAATATTGTATAAGGAAAAATCACTGAAAGTTTTCCCTCGATGAAATTGTTTCCCGTTTTGTAGATGTATTAATTTTTCACACCACATGCATAATCTGCACGTTAAGGAAACTTATTTATTTAGAAAAAGGCATCACTTTGTTCATAATTCATATAATGGAATTAGAATAATTTTTATGTAGCAGCGCATTAATTAATCGAAATTTGTACAGACTGTTAAATACTTATGCCTCTTGCTACTTAATTCTTATTAGTTGCTTCCCAGTTGTAACTTCGATTCTCGTCGATATATTTAATGATAGGAGAAATAAAATCCGAATTTTAATCCTGTGCTCGCTTCTGGGAATAGAACGATTTCTAATTAATCTGCGCATATCCCTTACACTCTGATTGTTCAGCTTCGATTCTTCTCGCATACCGTTCTAATTAAATAACGAATAAAAAGTTTCAAGTTTGGGATATTTATTAGAACGATTGTATCGATCGGGGAGATTCAATAAAAGAACGTGTCCAGTCGAAATACGGAGTAAAGTTTCTATGGAACACATCGTTTCCACTACAAACACGTGACGCCTCGTGTTCTCCAAGCAACTCATACCCCGCATTCTGCTGGATCGACATAGCGTTGAGAATTTACTGTCACGAAACGGTTTGATTTTGTACGACGTATAGTATGCGACAGAATGCAGACGCGTGCAACCTGAAACATGTGTGGTTAAATGCGACTCCGTGCGTGGCACTTTGCGCTGTTCGTTACAATCGAATAGGTAGTTAAGATAAACTGATATTCTTTATCAAATACCCATTGTATGTAATTATTTCCGACCATTATGTATGCCTTTTCTCTGTAAGAAAACGCGTTTATTTTTTTGGACTCGTAGGCACTGTGTGCGACTGTATAAACCTGCAGTAGGATGTTAATGAATTCCATGCCGAATCGATCAATTGCTGCGGTCAGTTTTAGGGATGTGGATGAAATTGAAATATGATGTGGTCCACGTGAATTTACGGGAAATTTAAGTTATCATTTTATTGATTTCAAATTTATATGTATAAACACTGTAACGTATACAGAGCGTTATTAATAGAGTTGTTATTAATAGTAGAATCGTGGAGGGGATGATTATTTATGCAAAAATAAGTAGTACCTAAGTGTCTGTGATGTTGTTACGAATTCTGTGTCACGATTTTCATGTAGATTGTAGAATCATAGCTAAGCAACTCCACCCTGATCAAATTATCGCGCTTGCGCAAGCGGGAGCTGGGGAAATCTGTCTTCTCCTCTCATGAGGAATTCTGCTGAACAGGGATTCTCACAATCACGGCCGCTTAACGCACAATAGATTAAAATTCATCGGAAATGGAGGGAACCGATTCCCCTGGTTCCCGTTTGCGTCAGCCCCCTGATGTAATTCAGTTGGAGTTTTTTAACAATACACCCCCTTCGATTTGACCATTAATAACAGGGCGAGGCATCAAAACAGGCCATTTGAATAACTCGTTATTTTTAGTAATAAGAAAAAATGTTTTAGTTTCATGGGGGACATAATTTAGTGATTATAGAATCTGTTTAAGTGGAGGTGTAAAGGAGATTTGAAGAAATTCGATTTTTAAATGAAATAAAATTGTATGTCTTCTAATCAGAGTTGGGCATTAACTCAATAAAAATTATTTAAATAACGAATCAAATAAAACTTACTTTAACTGTAGATTATTTGACGAATAAAGTTAATTTTTTTATTCGTCGAGCGTTTTAACTTCAGCGTCGAATAGATTTTTCAACTTCAACTTTAACTGTAAACTCAGATTAACTTTAGTCAACACATGACGAATAATTTTTTTTAACTTTTATTCGTTGCTCGAAAGTTTAATTTAAATAAAAATTTTCTGTTTCAAAGTGAATGAAGGTCAACTTTGACAGAAAATAGTTTACTTTAACGAATTATCATCAAAAGTACTAATCTGTATTACTCAGATGGTCCATTTTAAGCGTTACTGGTTTTGGTGGTTATGATAAATTTCATTCGTTTCTATGGGAGCTTTTTACGCCAGCAAGCATCTAATATTTGTTATCAGTGGAGATGTTAAGAAATATTTATTTTTCGTTCAGAAGAAAATTTCGAAAGAGGATTGAATTAATTTCTGTAAAATGGAAGAAGACAGTTTGAAAATCCATCACCTCTAAGTTAATGTAGGTACGCATCCCCAAATATTAAATTTATTACTTCCCTGCTTCCACATTATTAATGTCAAATTTGAATTTGTAAAATTTCTTTTAACCGACCAAATCATGCACGTTCTGAAATAGGGAATGTTGAATTATAAACGTATGCTCGTATATGAATAGGAGCACGGTTTCTCATTGGTAGAGTTATTAATAATTTATAATTACATATTTCTCTGCACACGTTACCGCGATGTAAACTGTACACTTTAGAGCAGCGGCATTTAATGTGTGTCAACTTAATAACGTATAACACGCAAAAAGCATGAAGTAAGTGGATGCAAGAAAAATTTCAGGCTGGAGAATGTTTTTCATGTTATAGGAAAATGCAAACAGCGAAGCTGCTACTTGATCTTATTTTAAACGAAAATCTATGCGTATTCGTACATTTTATATAATTCCCATAAAACAGCTAACCTGTCTCTGAAATACTGTACAGTAGGGAAGTTGGGGGATAAGCAAACGCATGGTGCAATCAATAATTTATTCGGCTTCATTTATCATGAACTCAAATAATATAAGCTTACATTTCGCGTTTCCAAATATCGGATTTCAGATATTGGAAGTAACATCTGTTAAAGGGTTGCAAATATTTATGCGTACATACACATTATTCTCAACATATTATTTTCTTTTAAAACAGAATATTTTTTACTATACTTCAATAAATAGTACATACAATACAAGCGAAATTAATTAATTTAAATTCTGGGGATTAAAATATCGCTCGGTGAAATTACATTTGCCAAATGAAAGATTTTTAGGATATAAAAACATTTTAAAAAAATAGAATGTGCCATTGAAATTGCAAATGAAATATGTACAATCGATATTTTAGTAAATAGAAAAGAATTTTACTCCATTGTTATAATTATTTTGGTCGCAATAAATTCCTAAAAATCGCTGAATTTATCGGCGCGCTAACCGAATGACCCCTTAAATTCTTGCATTTGATGTGGAAACCCTCAAAGAAATGCTACCAGTTTAAAGCTACATTTTATTCGAGTATTTACATTTTTATATTCTCTACAGAAAACATCTAATTACTGAATTGCGAATATGTTCACATTCTACCACGATGATTTTAGAATTTTTTAAACACATTGAACAAAAGTATTGGGATTCTTAATATTTGAATTTTTTTCACTATCATTGCAATTTTATTTTCTTCCACGAGAAGAAAGACACTGTCATAATATTATGAAGCGTGTGAAGTGTAAATCTCCTTTCCATCGAAAGCATTATCTCTTCTTATGTTCCCCGACAGTTTTATCCCGGGTCCATATCAAAACTGAGGCGAACATCGTTAGGAAACATTTTACGCATGAATGCAAAATACATAACACTGTTCGCTAGCAAATTACCCTACTACATAGTAAAAAAAATTGTTGATATTATAGTAACTCTAACTTATTATACTCTAACCTATCCGAATTGTGTCGTGTTTGGTTTCATTTTTATCAGGAAAATCTCGCTAATACCTTAGAAATATTTTCATCGAGGTAGAACGAAAAAGATACAAATTTTCTATTACTCAAAAGTGAATATATATTAGCTTCTGCCTCGCGTATCATCCCTGTGCAGTACCTACCAGTGGGTGGTCGTAAAGGGTCGCTTGCTTTCGATTTGTCCCAGAAATGGAAGGGATGCAAACAACCAGATATCGATAGAAAAATACCAGATAATATAACCCGCTGTGCATTCGTACCGAAGCGAGCATCCTAGAGAACGTTTTTACGCTGAGTTATGTTTGTGCACGCCTCAGTGTGGACACAGAGAGAACGTTTTTACGCTGTGTTTTTGTTCGTGTTTGCCTCGGTATGGACCCGGGGTAAGGCTCACTGGAGAGACCTAATTTCCCCTTGATCACTGCTCGCGAAACCGCCCACGGCGCGTTTAGGAAGCCAAACGAATACCCGTTTGCCTTCCGTTTGGTCTAAACACACCGTCGCCAATAATTGTGATCTCCACCATAATTCATCTTTGTTAGATAACCATGTGTTTTAAAGTTCCACGCTCGGCAGATCGAAAGATATGATAATTATTGACGAAGTTCATATTCCGACTGCGAAGAGTATATAAAACTTACAATTTCATACTGGTTTCCTTTAGTGGCATAGATCATGTAAATAATTTAAATATAAAATATAACGACAAATGGTGAAACTGTGTTCACATTGAATTATTATCCCCTTTTAACGACTTGTCGGTGTTCAAAACGCTTTGAGGTTGTTCCGCTAAGTAGGCAAGTAGGCATGTACGAATTGCATAAAGGCGATGGGAAGGTAAAACGGGGATGTTGGCAAGAGGGTTGAAACCCGGTGTGCGCCAACAGATAAGCACTGATCCCAATTACACGTTGGGTAAACCGGTTCCCAGGCTGAACGGATCATGGATTATTGACTCCATCTTGATTACTTGGCTCCCGTCAATACAATTGAACGATCGATACACTTTGAATTCCCTATACTTTGTCGGTACACGTACTACGTTACATTTATGCTTATGGACTATTTACTTCTTTCCTTTACAACATGTCACCATTGGGAATGTTTAGATATCCTTTAACGCATTTCGAAAGTAATTTCTCAAGGGGTCTTCCTAGCGTGACGAATGAAAAAAACATAATTTTTCAGGAATTAAAAAAAGGAATAAGTATTGCACGTATCACTTTGCACGTCTGTAGCTTTTTTCCATCACCTTTTAAGTCTAAGGGCGGTATTCACAGTCCCTACTTATTCTTAAGATCATCTCAAGTATTCGGCATCCTTTACTAATGTATTAGAGTAGTATAATAAATTTTTTGCAAGTAAAAACATCCATTTATAGCGGAATAGGAGTATCGTGAAGAGAAAAATATCCTTCCGGATGCCAGACCTGTTTACAGTCATTTTGCGCAGCAGATGCCACTAGTTTTTTCTTCTGTAAAATGGCCAGCTGATTTTGAAAATAAGGTAAAAAAAAATTCTATGGATACGTTTTCGAGATATCGACAGGTGAATTTTTTACCTGTCTGTTAAAAAGGACCCACTTAATTGCGAATATTTCGTATTGCGAATCACCGATATGGTCGAACATGATATTAAATTAAAGATAATTGAATCACCAATGAATGTACCTCACAAAAATTTTAAATCGGTTTAGTAATTCGGGTGAAATCGATGGAAATATATGTAAAAAGTATTTTTTTTTACTGAAATTGAGATCGACAATTCATTTAATCATCTGGAAAAAATAGAAATCGCAAAAATAGGGCCAGTTTCTCATTTCTTACGTTGAGTTTGTACTTTTACGAAGAAAGCAAGCTGCCACTGAAGAAAATCTATAAGTAAACACCGAATCTAGAGACAATTATATAAAAACACTGTTCTTTACATTAAACTTAAAATCTCAGTTAGTGTGTAAAATTGATATAATCGGATTAGATATTATAGACGTAATAAACGGTAGATTGGAATCCACTGGTTAAGATTATGGACGCGGACGCCAAGTTTTAAGCATTGAATCCGCTTCGCTTTCGGTTAGGTTAATTGATTAGATGAACGGGTCTCATCATCGACCAAATCCAATTACAACATGGAACTGGATTTTAGATTGCGATTCACCGGTATTACACCATTTCCATCTGAGGAACGTAGCTATTTTTGTTATGTTAAAAGTCATAAAATATAGTAAAGGAATTACCGAGCAAGAGCAGTTAACAGGATCAAGAAACAAGGACGTACGTATATTATAAATAAAAGCACGTATAACTTCATTTAACTAATGGTATCATTGTACTTATTGTTATTTTAATATTAAACCACTCTGTTGTGATGTTATAAATTGCAAATTAATTTAACAACCATAATAGTAAATTCAATCAGTAGATTCAAGAATTTTATAACTGGTTGTTTTTTGATAGTAAGTGTACTCTTAATTAATCTTATAACTATCAGATTAATTTATAAAAATGTTAATTTTAAAAGCAAAGCTGTTGAAAGTGCATTATGAGAAAGAAGACTGGAAAAATTGGTTTGCTATATTTAGAAGGAAATTTTGTATTTATTACACACTTTTTAATTTTGCATGACCCACCAATTTTTCTATAATCTTGCATTATTTGCGTTCTTTATTCTTTTCAATAGCTTAATTTCTTTACACTTCTTGCCAAGTTCAACAACGCCTGCTTTAGCAGAATAAAATTTTAGGATACAATATAAATTATTGTTATGTACAACAATCTACCTCATATTTGACTACTATTTATTTATTATCAGTTTCATCAACATCTTTTATAATTGACGTATGTGAACTGTAACTTTCGACACGTATGCCAATGCTAGCTACAACATTGTGCATGTAAAAAACGTAACTTGGAATTTGCAGGATAAGCACAAATGACAAAAATACGCCGAGTCAGCGTTTCTAGTTTGTGAGATTTTATTTCAGGTCCTCCCCTGCACTTTCCACTTGCGTTCTCGCTCATTTCTGGCGTACATACCTCGCTTGGGAAATAGCTGCCCCGCGCTTCTCGGTATCCTATTCTACTCAGGAACCAGTTTTGAGATTTGGAACACCACAGTGAAAATGTATTTCTATATTGTGAACGTAATTTGAATCGAACATTATATCAAGATTTATATCATTATAGGTATCAAGCATTCAATAAACTGTAAACACACGTCCTCGACGCATTTTGAAAATCGACTTTCTTCGAAAAGATGCTTCGCAACAATAAATGCTATTCTATATATTCTACTAATTTGTTTATGTACAATCATTACCCCTTTTGGTTCTACTAGCTGTTACGAAACACTCTGTATATTTAGAAGGAATTTAAATTAATTGTAAGTATTGATAGAGGGTCATCAACGACATTGTGTTCTTCTCGATCAAAATTAAAAAAACAACTAACTTCGCCCGATTGATATTTTTGGAAATAAAAATTCAGTTATATCGCCTGCCTTCGCAAAATAGGCAAAATTTTAAAATTTTGACGACGTCTACTTTGCTAACAAATTCGGAATTAGCAAAATGATGAATCAAAGCTCCTTTAATTTCACGTGTACCTACTGTACCATATTTCAATTTCACCAGAATCCCTGATGTCAATCGCAAAAACTGAAAGATGTGGCATGGAGTGGTCCATAAATCTTTGAATTTGCTTATAGAGGATTTTGGGCTAACTATTTTTCAATAAAGTAAGGGTATTTCCATTTCCTCTTATTATACTTTCAAATCCATCTCTAAGCATCTACGCAAGTTTAGTTAGCGAATATTTCTATTCCTGTCGTTCTTGCTAATAATTGCGTTAATTGAGAATTAAGGTTCATTAAGGGGGTAAGCAGTCATGACGAACGATCCATCAGTGACTATAATCCATTACATGTGCTATCCGTTCGTGCAGATTCAAGGAAATTGAATTAAGCAAGGAGACCGGATCGTCGATCAAATGCATGTAGTGTGTAGTCAGACGTACTGACATGTGGGAATAGTAACATTACCTGGAACTGAGGTCTCACCAGTCGCTAATTTTGTAGTTCGTAAAATACTTTTCAAGATATGTCAGAAATATATTCAACATAACTGTAGTCCTGGTTTAAACAAACTGACATGGAATGTATTAAAATAACAATGGGATTCAAAATTAGGTCGTTAGGTAACCTTGTTAATTGATTAAACGCGAATTAGCTCGTTTTAACAACAGAAAATATTTCATACGTTTCACTAAAATATTCTGTCCCTTCGCAGGTCTCTGACGATTTAGTTTTAATCATCATTCTCGGTTAAAAGATTTAAGTGGTTTCTCATTCCGTCAAAAGTCAACATTGTTTCGAGATCTTGGGTACTTGTTTAGTATTTAGTGTGTAGATTAGAAAACTTTTTATCTTTTGAATGACTCAAATGGAAAATACCTTAGTCTTAACTATTGACTTTTAATGAATGTAAAATAAACCAATTTATTAGGTAGGTATTACCTTCTGCAAGATCGGACTTTTGAAAATATGGTGGCACCATGCAATCTCAACAGTGGGTAGTAGCAAAGTCATCCTTTCAACATCGAATAAAAATAGAGCAGCACAATATGCTCACGTGAACGCATTCCTAGTCGATCAAAAAAAAAAAAAAAAAAAACAATACGATGAATCGATGAAAACGCAAGGCCTTTTCAATGGTTTCACCTTAATTTACTTTCCTATGCCTGAATGAATCTCACAGGACTGTTTCTCCTTTGAAAAATATATTTGAATCGACGGCGTAGTAATTGCTTTATTTTCGTTCGATAAAAGGCAACTGCTGGACCGAATTTAGGAGTAGATTCAGTCGTAGGTACTAACTATGGCCTCTGACTTCTGTTAAGTTTATAGTTATGTAGTTAAATAACTTTTCCGTCACGAACTTTGAAGGGTAGTGTCACCATCTTAACACGAATATGAGTCGTTGCAAAAAATACGAGTAAGACGTAAAACGAAAAATGAAATTTTGGAAATGTTTCTCTGCTACTACAGTTAAATATACGAGGCGATTAAAAACACAGTTGGAAAAATGTAGAGACCTATAGTTTTCATAAAATAAACAAAAAATGCATAATTATCAAATGCTTATTCGTAGACTAAATCTGTATTGCGAAATATAAAATAACCACTGACTGTGGTCGCAAATAACCACGGAGTTGATGCGATCTTAAAACAAAAAATCAATAACCATCGAAATGTTATACATATTTTATAGATACTGAAATATAATTAACCCAAACACAACATCATATCCTCCATGCACTAATCAATAACGCACCTCGCAAACAAGGTGTATTTACCTTATTAATTTGCAGTAAATAAGAAAGCAGTTCGTTTGGACAATTTTACGCTACATTTACAACATAGCAACTGACTACAGTTAATTAGATACCTACTTTTTAGGTAAACGATACTTTTTAGTTTTCTTTAGCGAGAATTTTTAAATTCAATCCAATTCTCACTCAATATAATTATTGTGTTTTATTTATTCAGACACATATGGCCTGAGCCTGTACTCTATTTGTTTTCTACACTTGAATAATATACCTACCAAGCAGAGTTTAAACGAGGAAAGTATAAGTAAATGGTATACAAAACTTTTGACGTGAATTACAACTACATATTGTGAAATAGGTCCGCGCCAATTCGACATTCACCCGTAAGAAAAAAGAATCCCGAGAAACGTGCCAGCACTATTCATGAGGCACACAAGTTTTACTCTATACCAACTGAAGCAACAACTTTAATCCTACGTTTCGCGGATTTCGCAAACTATGAGCATTCACTTTGACGCAAATGTCAGCCGCATGTTCAATTTCGAAATGCGTTTAATTCTTTTTCAGAAGTGGCTCTTCACCCTGAAAGAGCATGTACTTTCAAAACAAATTGAACGATTGTATCGAATAAAACACAGTCTTTTACTGAAACAACATTTAACTTCTGCACTCGTTTTAATTTATTTTTTTGTAAATCGTCTAGAGATCTTATGTTTAATGTTGCAGTTGTTAAACATAGAATTTTGGAGTGGATGAAATATGGTATAATGGTTTTAATGTTAATAGAATTAAAAATTCTTCCACTCCAATAAGCTGGTGCCAATTAGAAATATTAAGCCTGAGAGGCATATTTTGGAAGCAAAGGGTACAGTTTTTGCAAAAGCACTATAGAAGGGTAAATACTTTCTAAACAACACCGTGGAGTTTTTTTTTAAATCGATATTGTCTTAACTGGTCGAATGTTTTTATGGGAGAATATGACTCCACTTCTGTTTAATGAGTGTAAACCTTTTATTCTTGGAAGCAATACTTATTGAATTTGTCTAATTACTGTTAGCTCTCGGAATCCGAAGTACCCTCCTCAAAATAATTTTACTATAGTAGATCCCTTGTATCATTCAATAAATAGACTATAACTTTTATTTGTCGTAAAGCCTAAGTTTGCAAGTACTAATGTCGATATTTCCCATAGTTTATGCATTTACTTAAAAATTATTGTACAGCATTTAGTTTTCTTCTTCATTAACTAATCAATGAATAAACTGTTTTAAAATCTGTAAGTTTTATAGCAAATAAAAGGTGATGCAGAAATTCCTATTTTAATTATATTATTTTCCAATAATTAGTGGGGAATTCACATGCTGCGCTTTAAAAGAAACTGATGCGTTATCAAACAGTATTGTACAATGCATTCTACCAACCAAAACGTGGATCATATTCGACTCCAATTACTACACTGGATATTTGTGAATTGCCTGTGGCACGTGCAGATAATTATATCCTCTCCGAAAACAATGTTCAAACTTTTGTCAGTTATTACCAAGTCAATGATTACATATGCATTATTTCTGACGTGTGTAATACACAGCACTGATTTGCTTTAATTCTGTTTAAAATAAACACACATAGGTACACTTGAACAAGTATTGATTTTATTTCATTTTGCAATAATACTTATGCATCCATCAAAGTTTGTTAATGTATCCATCATTACAGTTATTCCATCATTGTCTTTATTTCTCGATCTCCGGATTTTTTCAACCTCGCCACCCAGAACCAGGGAATCGAACCCTAACCCCTACCCGGTTCGGTATGCCGTATCGTCGACTAACTCACCTTAACGGGGAACAGAATTCATCTGTAACCCGAGTAATCCGGTTAACCGGGTTAATGCGGTTACAGTAATATGGTGACAACCATTCTATGGTGATGCATGCACGTGAGAGTAATAAATATGCGAGGTCAAAGAGTAACTTGGCCACATCGAATTCACGAGCGTTTGCCGACGCACAGTGTAAGATTTTGGACAAAAATCGGTCGAGAGCGCAAATCTTGACCGATTTCAATACTTTTTTTTAAGATACTCGTAAAGGACTCGGCAATAACGGAGCACTGCAATAAAATCAGTATCTGTTGGTCTAATCTATAGAAAATACTATTTAGCATATTCATAAAATTTCTTATATGCAATATATGTATATTATTTTTTTATAGATTGGAACCATTTTAGAGGATGAGACCAAACATATTTGACAAGAAGTCTATAGTGAAGGACCACACCTAATTATCATAATATTTTCAAACATGTCACAAATATTATATTTGTTAGACAAGTTACACCATATGCGTCTCTTTAAGGGGATATTCCGGTTAGCGCGTCGATAAATTCAACGATTTTCTGGAATTTATTGCGACGAAAATAATTATAGTAATGGAATAAGTAGTTTTTTTATAATTTTTTCTATTTATTAAACTACATTTCTAATGTAAATAAAACATATAACAGTACTAATATTATTGCTTTTGAAAGCGGTCTTGATGATATGTTTAAAAATTCATGCCTCGATCGTGAAGGCGATTTCAGGTGTTAGACTTATCTGAACCCAAAAATCCAATCAGATTCTTCATCAGTATAATTAGTGATTTATCTTCAAAATTAGCAAAATGGCGAGAAAAATGCAGGAAAAATGTATAGTTAATTTTAAAAGTAGGTTAGACTGAATGAAAATACTTGGTTGTAGTCCCTGCGAAAGTAATAGGCATGCAGAATAAGCAGTAAAATTTATAAAGCAATCGGATCGATAGATTTTGAGATTTTATCTTCACGATGTGAAAAAATGACGTATCGAGAAAAACACGTTCAAAGTTTTCCCTATAAAATGCATCTGGAGAAGCTAAAATAATCGGAATTTTTCCATGGAAATTTAACAGCACTTTCTCGAGGATATGTACTTTCAAAACGAATGAATTTTGGTTGTATTATATGCATAAGTAATTCTTGTGAAAATGTTAGAAACATTGGGTGTAAAATTGTCTTAATGACTACTTACTACAATTATTTTTATTGCGAACACAGCGAATTTCTGCGAATTGCCGACTGTGTACTTAACTCCTCAATTTCCTCGGTGCGGAATATTCTACCGATAATAATATCAGCTTAGCATCATGCTGAAAGGATAATCGAAGCTACTTAGTTGTTCAAAAGGTTTCCTTAAATTCATTTCACTACATTGCGAATGTATGCCTTTGAATAATAGTGTAACGTGTTCCAACTGTTCAATTTGTATTGTGCACCAGTCTACATAGAGAATAAATTGAATCCTTATGCTTAGTTACCCGGCGAAAAAACCGGAATATTCGGGAATTTCTTGTGGAATATCTACTGTGTATTTTTTACAACTATTCGCTTATTTTAAAAGTACATATATGCTGCAACTCTCGGTAATTTTGTTATAGAAAAACATTAACAAAAGAACGAATAAGTTTTGATAAATGGCGCTGTGCGGTGAGCACGATTTCTCTGAGCCGGAGAAATTAAAAATTCAAAAGGATTCTGTTCATATATGATTGTATTCAACAAACGAACGGGGGATTTTTTATTTCAAAAAACTCTTATTTTTAATTAACGAAAAACGAACAGACATTCAACATTTCACACATCGAAAAATCATGGTTTTCCGTCAAACGGCCGCCAGTTTGTCAAAGATCAAGTTTTTGAAAAACACTTCGTTCACCTACCGCATTCAACTATATAGTAAAAGAATCTTTTTGAATTTTTAATTCTAGATGATCCGCCGAGAATAGCTTCCGCGAGAATGGCTGCTACCTATTTGTTTATTTTTTCATGTTTCTCAATAACAAAATTACTGAAAATTCGTGCATATATGTACTTTTAAAATAAGCGAATAGTTGTAAAAAAAATATACTGTACATATTCCACGGAAACTATCGAAAATTGCGTTTTTTTGCCAGCTAATTAGGTATAACCGCGTTATTCTTCAAATGAATACATTTCATAAATTTCTTTGCCGAATTTCTGTCTGCAACAAAAACCTCGCCAAAAAAGATTACTTGCCAAAGACTTCGCGAAAAAATATTCTGCTCCCTCGAATATATAAATGAATTTTCATAATCTGTTGTATGATTATCAAAAATCTTAAGTATTAAATTTCATTATACTTATGTAGGTACTCACTTACTTCCACATGAAATATCTGTTATTGCTTAGAAAACAGCAAACAAAAAGTTGTTTTCAAGTTAATATGAAAATGCTAATGGAAATCATATTAAATCGATTGTGTTGCTAATGTTGAGTTAATAAAATACATCGTCATTTTGAGTATCCCCCAAATTCAGGAGTGGAGTTTTCTGGCATTGATCTGAAGCACTGGTAAATGGGCATTTCTTTTTGCACGTTTCTTTAAAATAAAAAACTATTGACAATAGACATTTCCATCCCGAAGACATACATCCACCAAGAAAATATACTTTCTTCACTTAAAGAAATATTAATTCACTGAAGAGATACGTTGATTATAAAGCTTCGTTTGATCGGATACGAATAAATCGCAAATGTTCGTGTGTAGTACGAGTACAGCTATCGTTGAAATTACAACGAAAGAAAAATACTGCAGAATTTTAAAATCACTTTAAACTGAAGTGAGCAAATATTACAGACAAAAAGTGCAATATTTTCCCAAAGAGGAACACGCGGTCACAGATACCTATCATGCTGGTTACAGTCGTTGCAGAGAAATGTCGAGGTAAATATTTTCATTATACGTTAAATTATTCAACAGAAGGAGAGAGGTTTTGTTTCAATTAGGAGTGAAGAACACCTTGTTGCACGTCAAGAGATTGAACACGACGTGTTTGCCTCTGAGAGTGTTACCGCATAAAGTTTCAGCAGTTAACTGAAACCAGAAGACTTAATGAAAGATTCTTCCATGTCTCTTGGTCGGGTAATCCACGCCTGACTCTACATTTGACACTCACTGCGTAAGATTCATCTGGCACTGATGTACACAACAATGGACTACATCTACGAAAAGAGATACTATATATACATATAATAATAGTAATAATAATACGGCTTTATTGCAGCACAATAAAAATGAGAAAAAGTACCTTGAAATACTGGTGAAAAGCAGAAACGAAAGTAAACAATTTTATCCAAATTTCTTGAAGCAAAACAGTTATCGAATTCATGCGAGGAACAAGACTGCCAAAGGAATCTTAAAAATATGTAACTGTTTTTTACCCGATAGTAGATTAATCGTAGATTATCATAGAGACTATGTGTTTTGTACATGTCTCGCAGATAATCCGACGCTATTCCGTCTCCAGAGGGTTTATGGTTGATTGTGAGTCAGTACCAGGTTAGGTCCTAACATGAGCCGTACATCCTCGTGGGTGCATATCAGATGATGGCTAAGTGATTCCAAGTCACGTTGTGATTTGGTATTGTTTAGATTGAAAGAGAACTTGGGAATAGCTCTCTAATCGATGCGTACTGCTGAAGAATAAGCACTTTGTTCCTGATAGACGGTGCCTTCAAGTAATAAAACTAATGAACCATACCATAACTTACTCCAGAATATCAGAACCGAGACGCATTCTTTCTTCAAAAACTGTCTTTCCAGGAATCGAACTTAACAAATGTTAGACACAAGATTAAAAAAAATTTTATTCTAATATCGCCGTTTATTATTTGTCATATCTTTAAATCGTAATAACTCTTTCTATATTTTATAAGTTTTAGTATACTCGCTTGTGAAATTTGATATATTATTTCAATACCTATACATAGTATTAAACACAATTTCTTGTATTATTTCCTTTCTGACAAGGAATAACTTTTCAATTAATTTCTGTTTGTAATTAAAATCTTTATTTTGTCATGATCAATTCTGGACTCTTTTAGTACAAGGTACTGCGAGTGATATCTAAGTTCTGAAGTCATCCTGTCGAATACATATTTCCATGAACGTGGAATAATACTTCACAGAGTAAGTTACAAAAAAAGCAAAAAAGCGAAACGAGTAAAAAATGGTAAACAATTAATAAAGCATATAGGGATCATTATCTCTATGATATAGAAAATTAAAATGAATGCTCCATTTGCAAATATTGAATAATAGAACGTAGAACAATTTTGTGTGAAAAGTATAACAAAGTTTTAACAAGGTAGATATCAATGAATGAAAGTAACATTTGAAAGGGAATTTTAATAAATGCTGTACCAGTACTCCTATATTTAATGTCAGAGGTAATTGCTTGGAAAATCAAGCGTTTCAGTAATATAAAAGGTCGTTACGAAGAACTTCCTTTGACTCTCTAATGTAATTCGTTTCCAATGCCGCTTCAATTTCCACGTACAGTTCCGTCGAGTATCATCTCTCTACACTAAATATGTGGGACTTTGAATCTTATTACAGATGGCGAACCATAAATACACTTCAATAATTCAGTGTAATTTTACAATGTAGATATATTAAAAAAGGTTCGAGATATAAAGGATTAAACGGAATACTAGTGTTTTATTTTAACATTGAAATTTCTGATGACTGAAACATAACAATTGTCATTTAGATAATTTTTAAATAATTTCATACTTCTTCTTGCAGTATATTAACCTTTAGGGAACTGAAAAAGCCCTTTTTGGGGCTTTGAGTAAGCATACTACTTAAAAATGATTTGAAGTATAAATACGTATGTGTGTTAGTGTTCGACTATAAATTCGTTCTGTTTAAAAGAACAAAAAAAATACGACAAAATAAAATCATTTTTGAAACAACACAAACATACTACAAATAATAATAAAAACATGGAAAAAAGAAAAAAGAGAAGATGATACAAAAAGGTTCTATTTCTACGTCGTTAGCTCTGGGTAACGCTAAAAGAAAGTTCTCTGAATTTTGGTATATGTTCATTCATTTAGGTCAGTGAAACTGCCATGTAGGTCAACCATTTTTACAATCCGACTACAGATTCATAATTAGCAGTTTCAAAAACCCTCCAATATGCCGTGTTTTTGAAACTGAGAAATGTTAAAATATATTTTCCGGGAACAGTTAAAAGTAAAATTTTATCTATTCCAATACGATTCTAAATTTAAAATTGTAAGATATTTCGCGCAGTATCCCGATCGCACTGACAACCGTGGAGATACAACTGGCGTCAATCGTCGCCTGAACATCCAACTGATACGGTTTTTTTTATTTGAGCTCAAAGGATCTTTCAAGAGAAAGTTTTACATGGATTTTTACAGTTTTTTAATCAAAAACTGTAAATGGTAGGTATGTTTTCTCAAAATAACATTTTTCGATTCGAAAAATAGTTTGGATTTAATTATAGGAAGACTACATATTTTAGTTGCTCAATATTTGGAGAAATGTTTCACATAACAAAAACAAGGAAACACGTGTTTAATATTTCTTAATGCTCTATCAAGTGTTTGTTTACATAACGGAAAATGTTCTCTGGCTGTGCTCTGAGATTAGTGCTACTATTTTCATGTTTCGTCACTAAAAATTAAAATAGTTAAACTTAATGTGTCCATGTACCCAGTTTCAAATTATTCCATAGCATTTTCAATTTCTTTTATTTTAATTGTCATTATTATGCTAATGCTATCTTCTCAGAAAAATAGACAAGCTTTGTGAATTAAAACATGTTTCGCGGTATTCAAATATGTATACACAAGTGAGTATACTGTTTGTAATACAATATATTAACGTCCGGGACAATAATAATTACAGGACGGACGCTACTAAAAGATCTACAAAATTAATTAATTGAATCATTTGATGCTTGAACGTGTGCGAAACAGTAGGTTTCCTGACCATATTCACGTATGCTTGATGGCACTTTAATTAGTTTAGTAGCGACGTTTCAACCAGCCAGTTCTGCGTTTCCCTTGAGGGTCACAGGAATCGCATATTACAAAGCTATTATTCAAGGAAACGTAGAACTTGTCGAATCGAAGAGAGGAACTGATTAAAACTTGTAAGTCTACTAATTATTCGACAGATTGCAGAGACAGAAAAGCGAACTTTAGGCGATAACGCAACCCGCGCCCCCTGGCAAAGTTTTCAATTAAGTATTAAAGACATTAGTCTAATTAAATTTTCACGAAAATAGTGTTCCGCTCAGTTGTGATTAGAGTCTTTACTACAGATGGATAAAATTTCGGTTTCCACAGAATTCCAAGCGATACACGTTTTGAATACCTGCAACGAATTATATGTACAAATCGTTTGGAGTATAAAGGCGTAGCTCTAAATTAGAATTCAATATTCACGTGGCGCTAATAAAATAATTTCTTTAAGAAAATTACCTTTTTAGAATCATAAATAAAAGTAACATTTCAGAAAGTGTTCTTACAAAAGAAACTAATGAGAAGCATTAGACGATAGCGCTACGATAATAAAGTAATATTGACGTTCTGAAAAATAATACACATTGCAACAATAAATATTTAAAAACCACTAAAATGAATAAAATTTCAATAAAACCAGGTTGCATAGTACTGAAATAATTAACAAATAATTTGCTACAACATATATATATATGGATATGAGTTCCTGCACTTCCATCTATATTAAACATAACTGAAAATATATTTTATTGTTTGATGTTCAAAAGGGACAAAGTACACCAGAATATTCGCTTAACTCTGGATTGCTCGACAGTCGAAAACGGATACGAGGTCCATTTTGACTCATCATAAAGTTTTGTTCATGTAATTAACAGACTACTTAAGTTGTTGTAGTAGATTTTAAACATTTTGTCGTTCAAAATTCTTTTTTTTTTTTAAAGTGACATTAATAAGTAATGAATAATATAAATTGTTTCGATCGGGTATAAATGCACAGTGTATCCGTTGGGCTAGGGGTTAAAATATAACTGAAACATACTCGGTTATTCAATTGACTACAAACAACGAATTCAATCACCCAAGTTGTTATACGCAATGAGAAAAGTTTCGCCGTTAAATCTGTAGGCATGTTCGTTTTAATTAACGCTGGCAACTCCCAGTTGGATTAGTTTTATAAACCCGATAATACATGATAAATCAATTATCGAATTATCGGATTATTGCTGAGCGTCGGGTCCCGACGATTTGCTCGTTTACACGAGTGTTAATATCGGCAATGTTTGCGGATGCATAAATCGATAATAACGTTCGTGAAATATTTGTCGCGAAGCATTCTTGGTACATGCGTGATCTCGCAAATCAATAATTTTTAGGAATGTAAGCGTTTATCTGCGTTCCACAGGGCTTTTAACAATAATAAACAATCAATTTAAAGAAAGACTGCTATTTTCAAAAATCCAGTAGGTAACGTTATATTCAATACAGTATTATAAAGCACATTCTGCTGCCTTTAGCCCGTCAAAAATTAAAGTGGGACCTAAAGCCAGGTGTTTTATAATAAAGGTGTTCTTTAATATGGACGTTATATTCGTGAAAAACACGGACATGAAGGTCCGTGAGAAATGAAATGAAATATTTCAAAGAATGTATTAAGAATAGAAGAGGAGAGCATTCTACTTTCTTTTTAGTTTTTTTACTAGAATAGCATCTACATAATATGTACATTCTGTAACAGCTCTTTGAGATAGGTATATTGTCGCTGTCATTTAAATAACTGCCCCCCCCCCCCCCAACTTAGTTTAGTAGGTACTAATATGGTGCATGGATTTATAAGTGTCCTTACATATTAGGAAATTCTTGCTGCACCAAGCATCATGCAATATTTTCGTTATATAAAGTATGTACCCAGCTTTGCCACGAGTAAAACTGCGATCATCACGGGGTGTAAAAAAGATTTTATGGTAGCCTATATTTTCCGCAGGGTTCTAGAGAATAATTATGCAAAATTTGGTTCAGATCGGTTAAAAAAATAAGAGTCAAAAGTATCCGTTGCGTAGTTGCGACGTGATTGAGTAACAAACATCCAAACATCTAAACATTAAAACACACTTGTGCATTTATTATATTATATATTATATTATTATATTATTATATTATTATATTATTATATTATTATATTATTATGTTAGTGGGAAGTAGGATTATTTTATAGAATACTAATTCGATAGTAGGAATTCGTAAAATCGTATTAGTATATACTATAGCAATATACTATACTTGCATCCAGGGTGAGGCATGTAAAGCGTGGCAACTGAATATTTTTGAAAATATTAGGGACAAGCCAGTGTTTCAGACAAGTTGAGTGACATGCCAGCAGAAGTCGAACCATATTTCGACATTTTGCAATCTGAGGCTCCATTTAGAGGATATGAGTAATTAAACTTTCGAGAGCCAACTTGCAGCACATCTAGTTTAAATGTTAAGCTGTCAAAACCATGCATTTTATCCATACCAGTAAATGTTCTGTCGGGCTTTCAAGATTTCCAATGCTTATTTGCGCATATCTTAGCAATGTAGGTATCATCTAGTAAAACTGTACACTCCTTCGACTCGTGATAGGTACTTTACTCACATTTATTATGCATCACGTAAAATGTTCCTATTTCCGCCTGCGGGACAAATATATTTTATTCTATGTGATTTCTGATAAAGTAAGAGTTCCTACTTACGTACCAGTGATTCGTAATGTTTATACTAGTAGAATTAAATTTATTCAGAAAGATGGCACGAAAAAAATTTATTCTATTTATTCAGTCGTTTATATGTGAATATTTGTTGCTGTATTCAAAAACCTTTAAAGGCAACAAGTTCCAGAAATTATTCATCAAAGCTCGGCGTTCGTGATGGTTGCCGATATTAACAATCGTGTAAATTATGAAAATGTTGGTGCCCGATATTATGCAATAATTCAATAATTTGACAATTGATTTATTCCGTATTATCGGGTTTATAAAATTGAGTCTACTGGGAATTGCTTGTCTTAATTAAACCAGACGTACGTCCAGGTTTAATAGCGGAGCTTTTCTCATCGTGTCCAATCAACTGACCGATTGATTGTCATGTTCATAGGTACATAGATAATTGAGTTGCAAGTACCTTTTAATTACTTTTAACCAACAGATAAAGCGTTCTTTCTTCTCACTGAATCCTGAATAATGAGTATCTAAATATAGTAATGAATTCAGTTATGTACAGATTCTAAAACAATTCATTCGTGTAGGTATGTAATATATATAAAGTTAACATATTTTGTATTACTTCCTTGTTTAAAACGTTGATCCACTTTCGTGTAACTTTGTCCATGTAAATTAAAAAAAGCGAAACATGAAGTAGAATCATTTTGGAATTTGGAATTTTTGCATTGTAATAATAATTAGTTTTATAGAATGATTGTATTACTAATAGGCTGATCTAATAATTCTAACGAAACCATACTGTTGTCAACACCTTCATCATTATTTATGGTAACAATATATATAGTGTATTATTATTGTTAATAGTAGTCACCGAAGCATTTAAATAATTCAGAGTTATTGTACATTTTCCTATAGTAAACGTAGTGGCTTGACAAATTTCAGTAACACTTATCAAATTTTAATAAATCCAAAATTGCCAATAACCATCTCAACATTTTAGTGTGTACATAGTGCACATATCTGTGATATAACACAGGAAGGCTCTATTCATCGATTTTAGGATAATGCTGTAAGCTACTTTAATGGTTCTATATATGGCATACTAACTCAAGAATTCTTGATATTAAGTTCCAACGATCATAAATATGACGGACTACAGGATTTTCGCATACGTCTTTTGCGGCCACGCATACGTGTTACGTGGTTCACAGGAACCGGGAATATGGATTACCGAGTGGAATGCCTATGTTTTCAAGATATGGAATGAAATCTAACCGCACCACTGCGAACAATGGTTGTCGTATCAGTACCAATTACTCGAACGGATCATTTCCATCCATGCGATGTTTCATTCCCTGAGGATTACTCTAGTCAGTTGATAATGTTTCAGCTGTAAGCCGAATTGCACAGTGACACAATCTTAACTCAACAGTAGAATTTGATTATCAATAAAATGATACATCATAGAGATTAAGGGGTACACGGGTATTAAACGGCTAAAACGAACGGTTTCTTTTGGGTTGGATTGAAGGATGACTAATAGTTCATAACATTCGCACGTTTTACAATACATTATTGTGGATATAACACGCATTTTAGGACCAGGAAACCTAAAAAATATTAGAAATTAAAGAAATTACAAAGCGTCAAAGTGGGCGCTGCACAATGCACGCGTTAAAACGGTGAACATCATAAGTCGAGAACCGATGAATATTTTTAGTTGAAATTTTAAGTGAACCTACAAAACACTCTTCTCCGCGATGTGGAGCTCGGTCGACAAATTTGAATAAAAATTCACGGAGTTATACAACAAATATCAACTTTGAAGGATTTTACTGAAGTAATCCTGTGATGAATGGTGCCTTAAATATTGTTAAAATTATCCGATCTTATTGAGCGAGTTCCACATTATGGAGAAAAGTGTTTTGTAAGTTCAGTTAAAATTTCAACAAAAAATATCGATCTGTTCTCGAGTTACGATCTTCACCGTAGAGTAGACATCCGTGCAGCTGGTCTGGTGCGTTTAAACGCTAATAAACACCATACATTCAAATAATAATAAATTTATGAATCGTGTACTGAGGACAGCTCGAAAAGTAACAGAATGAGCCTTCGAGGCTTCTTCGCCAGAGGCGTTGATGATATATTCGAGCCACGTAGCACCAGCATTGGTTCAAATCCAAGCTAGCCGATAACTCCAGAAAAGACATAGTTGCCTACAAGTATACTGTTGATTGATAGGAAACCGGCAGAGAAAGCGCTGTACGCGAATCACGTGTTTCAGATCCGTTGGAGCTGCGCAAATCGGTCGCAAATCGGTAGGGTTTTTGGTAGGTCTACTCTTAGGTGGAATGGTATATAGAGTACCCCTTACTAAATTAATTTATAAATGTATCCACTGTCATGGTATCTTTAGAATTGAATGTCGCAAAACAAAGTAACCATAAGCGTTATATTATATTTTGAAAATGCAGAAGATTGTGCAAGTTCTAGGGCTTATTTCCAAATCGTTTCATACAAAAGGGCTTATTTTGTATAGTTTCCACCAAAAACATTACCGCTATTGGGTAGAAGAATAAAATGTACGTGTACTAATAAGAAAAGAAATGCTTTTTTTTAATAAACGTAAGTATCACAGTTTTTTGCGGTTATTACAAATTTTTCTTATGTGGAAATGTGCCCCTTTGAAAAATCACTCCTCAATATATAGTGCTACAAGATGTGATACTATACCTACGGTTTACTTCCGTAAGTGGATGATGCCTGTGCAGGATAGACCAGGAATTCATCTTCTGTCATACGAAAATATTAAAGCGTATATAAAAATGGAAACAGAAAACTCACGAAGGTATTTCTCGATTATTTTTGAAGCAGGCAATTTGTATTTATATGAATTTCTTTCAGGGAATGAAGGAAAAAGGGAATAAATGAAACCACGTTAATGTAGCCTTCGTGCTGGCGTTAATGTCATTCCTGCCAGTTGTTTTTATTCGATAGTGCGTGCCGCTGTTCATTTTAAAAATATAACGTCTAAAGCAAGTAAGTGTGATTAAAATTTAAAACACTTGTAGCATATTTAACTAAATATTAAAGATTAAATTTAACTCATTAAGCAAAATTTGCGTGATAAAGTTTTATTTATTCATTGTTAGGTTTTTGCAGGGAACGTAGAAACAACTACAATAGGCGACGTAATAATAAAGGTTTATTGTATAACAGAAAATAATATATGATAAGCGAAGGAGTCTTCGATATAACAGCATGAACTTTAACGCTTCCACGCTTAGCACACACCAAACGCCAACCTCACTCTGCATGTGTAAATTAGCTATAGAGGGTGCGCTGATTATGCCGCGGGAAATTTAATGTTCTAACATTAATAACAAGCAAAGTTTAGTGTATACATCTAGAATTGTTTTACGAATTATGTTGTGTTTATGAAAACCTATATTCTACTGTAAATATTCCTGTATTGAAAATTTTCTTTACTAGAACAACAACTAAAATTTATTAACACTCTAAAGGAATGGTTAATTTAAAGTAAAGAGTGAATTTGAATTAAATGGTCAGTACATACGATTCACTATTAAATATATTAATCAGGGATCAAATGAAACTGTTAAAATGTTCAATTAATTATGAAATAACTCTAATTTTACGACTATTATTTTTTCTGAAACTTTTATTCCGTACATTTTTCTGTAAATAAGAAACTTTTATTTTCATGAAAGTAGAAAGAAGTTCTAATTAAACAGGAACACTTATTGTGCTCTGAATAAATTAAAGTTGTGACAAGCAGATTTCCTGAAAATGTTGTGGTGTAGATAGGTCTGACGTTGAAACCTTAAACTGTTCGGTGAAAATAATTATATGAAAAATTACAATGTGCTTTCCCTTTTATATTGATCCTGCTTCCAATTCCTTAAATAATACTAATTGAAAAAAGTATTCCTAACCTTTATATTTTACCCTTAAATATCTGTTCAAAATTATATAATCCTCTAGAACTTTTATTGATCGAACATAAAATAACTGTTAAAACTGAACTCTTACAACAGAATTAAGGTGTTAACGTACAAAGTTAACTTAAAACAGAAAATAAATGATTTAGAAGTTAAAACTTCGATAAATAACTTTTATCTATAAAAATTAACATTTTCATTCGACCCCTGATATTTACACTTCTGGAAAATATAAACAACTTTTTTTAATCCTTCTCTGACGTTTATCGCAAACAATAACTATAATACTCACATTGTTTACTATTACCACATTAATATTATGCCACTCACATGTTACTTCGAAATGATTCGCATTTCTAACTGCCGTAGTAATTATCTTTTATTTGCTGTCGCCGTGAGAAATTCAGGGTGAAGACGCCAAAAGCGTAAATAGGATTAATTCCAAGTAAATTTAATTCCGGGCTAAAGTTGCTCTGTTCGTATATCCTATTAACAGCTTTGAGCTGTTGATTAAAGACTTAGAACGGCAGCAATAGGCGTTAAAGGTACGAGCAAATATAGATCAAAGGTGACGACATTCATAAGTCTCGGCTCACGAATTAGGGGCACTTGGCACGATCGTTGCCAAATCGGAGTGTAAACAGCACACAGTTTGGCGACGCCAATCATGACAATTTGATAAAAGACGTTTGAAGATGCAATATACGCTTTTGAATGTTGCATTGATTTAACTTCAACAAGATTTTCCTGCGAAAGACGTGGCCGAATTCGTTGGCCAGCCGGGGAAGGTGATTCCTTATTCAAAAATAAGTTGAAAGCGCAGAATCATATTTTTTTCTACGAAGTTCCGGTGTCGACAAAGTCAGTTTTGAAAATTCCCTGATTACACATCCTCTCCTTGTTCAACATACTGACATCTGTTGCTGTATACATATTTAATAAGGTTTTTGTGCCTTTTTTTACAATTTCTCAAACAAAAGACACCAAAATCTCTTATCTGTTAAATTGACATCCATTCTACTTTTTTATTCTAACTTACTTCTCAAGCTTATCCTAACTTCCTTTTTCTCTCTCCTTTACTTCCGCTTTACCAACCTTCTGCCTACCTTCTAGTTAACCTAGTTTTTCTTATTTATGCCGTTCTTTCTACATCTATTCAGCTGCGAAGTGTACGTGTACTCCGCGAATTCTCAAAACTGTTTTTCTCGGAACCGAAGTCTCGTAGAAAAAATTTTATTCCACATTTTGAATTTATTTTCGCAGTTAATAATACTACGTTACATCACAGTTATATCACGAATTTAGCTGCACTCTATATATAATATTTAATATTACTTAGTAATGAAGTTTAATTTACTGCACAATGAGAGCTCATGATTAAATGTGAATAAAACATTTTTTAACATGATGAACTATTTGATGAACAATGTGCATTGTGCGAAGTTCATTTTGGGAAATAATATTCATTTGAACTTAAATTATGTTAACTTGAATTTGCGCACTGGTAGGTTGAACAGTGATAACGGAACGAAGCAAGTTAGTGAATATATTCGCCATGTTCTTTGTCAGAAATATTATAACATAATGAAATGAAATATACTTTCCTCTGAAAATGAGCTGCATATCACTGAAATGGTTGTAGATTGAAAAATAGTTACAAGACAAGATTAAACTTTAAATGGCTTTGGTTGATCCATTTTCCAACATTACCACTATAAATTTATATATCTGTGTGCATACAGTTGCAAATGGTAATTCCATCTTTCTTTTTAATGAAACTTCATACTTTTTAATATACTAATCAATGCAGTCTTCCATTCTGCAAAGGAAAGTTCAATTACGATGCTCTTGCGCAATAGCTACAAGCTCGTAAGTATTTTAACCTTAAACTGGTAAAGTACATTTAAAGCCGTATCCAGTTGGAGAAGTCGTCAGCGACTGTACATCAATTTGCAATTTATAATACTGGTTTATATGAGCTTCTTATATCGTTAACGTTGAGAGTTTTTACGGAAAGCAGCATTTGTAGGAATTATTCATACTTCGTTTCGTATATCCTCTTAAATGTATTTTTACAAGCAGATAAGATACTTTTTTTTATCAAAGACTGGAGAAATATCCCAATAATCCAATTATAAATTATAGGCATATTGCAATAGTCTAAATAGTTCGGTTTTGCAAGTATCTCTTGCAAACGGTAAATATGAAAACCACCAGAAACCCGTCAGGAAAATCCTATTGGCTTTCTTTCTGTGCTATATATATGTACATACACACTCGTAATTTTTTGAGAATGTATGATTATATTACCAATGTGGTCAATTCAGCTTGTTATTGTATAAAATATTAACTATTCAATTTTACGACGTTAGTTATATTATTACTGACTATATTTATCGGAAAACAAATCAGGGAATATTAAAATCTAGCATTGCGGAAGGAATAACGTGAATTTAATTATGATAGGGAGTTTAAAGCTGTCTACCATAAGATGATGAAGAAATTATCATGGAAACGTGATATGAGCGTTTTATGCGGCAGCGTAATAAAGACGCAGTATATTATAACATAAGGTACAGTTCATAGCAACAGACTTAAGTTTTGTAGCACAGCTTGATGACAGTGTGTTACTAAAGGCGGTACGAATGTCGTAGCTTTGAAAGCCTTTGAAGTTGCCAGCTCGATAAAAAAGCTGATGTTGGGACTGAAAGAGCAGTTTCTTTTAGTATCCAGCTGGAAAGTGGCATTCATTGAGTGTGTACTGTTCGAGCAACATGTCTTTCAATGGCCACTTTTCTTCTAGGTCGAGCGGCAGGGAAGAAAAATACCTAGCTGGCCGACGAGTCGCAACTCACTACTGAACGATTCGTCTTCTTTCAAATATTCAACTATACCTATCAATCAGAGAACTCAAAACAAACCGATTTATTCGAAGAAAGTTACTACAAAGTAAACACACTAGTCACGTACATATATTATAAGTTTATAAATTGGCACATTGAAGAATATATATCGTTGGCTTGTTAGTAAAACTAACCAAGACCACTTTTTTTTTTCAAAAATAAGATTTTGGTCTTTACTAAAAAATAATGCACTTGGCATTTGCTAAAAACCGAAATCTTATCAGGGAACACATATCAGTTCCGTGTTAGTTCCGAGTCCATTCCGTGTCCACTGATTTCACTGACAACTTTTCACGGGTATTCGCACTCTACAACAAACTTGAACTGACTCATTGCATACGATCATTAAAAATAATCAGAATTATATCATGTTTAGTGTCGTTTTAATCAGAAAAATACCTACAATCCATTGGTAACACTTCTATGAAGATCTAACACGAAATATAGAAATTTAGATTTTTGTTAGATACTGAATTGCATATTACTATCTTTCTCTTTATGACTCTACGATTTAGGACCCTCGAAGCGCGTCATTCCAGAGCTTCGACCGGAGAACCCATCAGGGTCATAAAAAAAGGTCCGATTCAAGCGATTTAAAGACGGCGTCTGTGAAAGAACCATAATATCGTGGCCCACGGGCCACGAATTTTAACTTCAGAGTCCGGGTACGGATTCGACGCTGAAAGAGGACGTCACTGACACAAACAAGTGTGAACTGCTCCATTCAAACAGAGGGAAAGTATACCTATGTATTTTTTACCACTGACACTGGCGGCGCGGTATAGATATGGAACTCACTAATACATATATGTGTGCCCAGGGCCAAATCTTAAGGAGGAACACCACTGTGACGGCCAGAAAAGTAAGACAAAAAATGGTAAGCCCTATGGAAATTTTCTTCAAATAATATTAAAAGAGTTTATAAGGACTAAGGATTAACACTATTCCTACCGACACATTTCACGTCATTTTACTGGTCGCGTTAGGTAAGACAGACTACAAATTTTTCTCAGAAAATAAACAATAAAACAAGAAGTGAATATTCAAAAATGTATTATACGTATATTTGAGGCAAAGTCGTGAAGTTTAAAGGCGATTCAATTACGTTGTATATAGCAAATTCTAATCGACATTTTAAAAACGGTCTTTCTGACCGGTTCGTGGTAGGAATAGTGTTAAGGATTATGTAATTTCTACGACTTGTGCACGCCATAAACTCAGTGACGTAATAGACAGTAGTAAAGGGGGAATCCTCGCATATATAGATTCCACAAGTTGTATTATATAGCTCTATATATGCGAGGTTCCGCCTCCACTACTCCTTAATAGATACGTCATATGCCCCGGTACGCCTGGTAATCCTGTTCGGCAATAATACCTGGACGCCTATCGGTCGAGAAAGTACAGAGCATCTCCTAGACGCCCAAGCTTTAGGAAAGGTGAATACGGGAGATTATTCCTAGACGTCCATTCGATATGGAGAGTTTGGTGACAATACCTGGACGCCAATTGAACGGGAGAGTCCAGGGTAACTCCTGGGCGTCTCACTAGAATAAAGTAGAATGCGGTAGGTAGACAAAATGTCCGATCTAGAATTTGTAATCCTGCCCTACCAACTAAACCATGTATTCCTACCTAATCCCAATAAACCTTGTCTGTACTGCAGTATTACTCCTTGATTTCTGCCTCCAACGGTTGCGTACCAAACTGTATTTTATTAATAATCAAATTAGTAGAGATTTATTGTTACACGTATATTATACTATTGTTTTAAGAATAATAGTACATTGAAGTTTTAATCGTTTCTTTACAAGCCTGAATATTTTCCAAAAATAAAATTTTTAAAAATAGTTTTCAGATCAGAAGATAATGCCCAAAGCTAAATGTTCCTCTCAGAATTTTAGTTTCACTTGACACGTGTTTAACACTAGTACAAAATATTCTCACGGTAGGTTTTCAAAAATGTATTGCGCAAATTTTACAGTGTTCGTTTTTCGATGTTCGATACTCGATAGTGATGAAAGGTTTATAATCGCTGGATTTTCCGCAAACGTAATAAAAATTGTGTGCATCGATTTTCAGGAACTGACAAACGAATGAAGTTTGTTTAACTCTTTGTTCATGAAAGTAGATGTAACAAAGTTTCTCTCATCGAACGTGGAACTGGTTCGCTCGTGAAACTACGCTCCCCCTTCAGGGAAAACTTGTTAAAGACACAAATGGAAAGGAGATCGCAACGCGTTTAATTTCGAATGAAAACTCATTTGGAAGCAACAGGATTCCCTAAACAGTGAATCGGCACAGATACCTGACAACGAGCTTTATGAATAATTTGATGTGTTGGATGGTCAGTTTTCTGTTCAGACCAATGAAAAACGTTCCGCCGCGCGATGTATGCAGTTAGTGCATCCTTATGAATGTGTACAGAATAGTCTCTGAATTTTGTTTAATTTCTTCTTCTCTACCACTTACCTTATGCTCGTTGTAGCTTAACAAATGATTTCTAGCAAGTAAAAGTATGAGCAAAATAAATATACAGTGTGTTTGGCTGCACGTGGTAAACCGTTTAAGTGGCGATTCTACAGGCCAAAATAAAAAAGAAAATATAGGATATAATTTTTTAATATCGTACTTCGCTTTCGAGAAAATTGACTTTGAATTTTAGCGAAGAACGTGTAGTACACCGAAGTGTGTATAGTTTTAATCACCTACTATATTATATTGTAGGCATCTATTTTTCCTTTCTCAGGAAAAACTGTTGAGCCAATTGAACATTCGGTCAACCGGTGTGCCGCTAATCGGTATTCTGAAAATTAAGATTTTACTACGAGTACACAATACACATCACGTTAGATCGATTTCGCCTAGTAATACGTTGTAACCGATGATGTTAATAGAAATTGTTATCAAACTATATTCTATTTTTAAAACATAATCGTATTATAACGTTTCCTACTGGTGATTACACTCAAAGTATCAGGTTTTTCTAATCTGGTATCAACCACTACAATGTATGTACACACATTTGTCACAATATCACTCGTTATAATATATTTTCCATGTCTAATTGTGGGTGGTACTTCAATTCATTCGGTTATGTGATGTTTATTTATGTTGTCAGGAAGCCCACTTCTACCTATAGACAAGATCCTCACTTGTGTCAACAACGATTCTACTCGTCTAAGCTTGGCTGCTGCTCAATGTAGGAGAATTTCATAATAATACTAGCAAAATACCCCCCGCTTCGCTTTGGGCTTAAGAGATATTAAGGACTCCATGAAAACACATTACACCCCTTTTCATACCCCCTCCCCTCTTAAGGGTTGTTTCAGGCAATATCCTGAAATTGGTTTTTAGGCATTTGTGTGGGTAACCTTTGTGAGTAAAAACCAAGTTGATATCTAATCGGAGCTAAGAAGTAATTAGTAGTCCGAGAAAACATATTTCACATGATTAAGAATAAATACATCGGGATCGGCCAGATGCAACATTTCTAAAAACTTGCTGTGCACACGGAACGATTACTTCTAGAAATTCCGAGTGCACACGGAACCACCATTTAGATGAACCCGATGAATCGCACAGGACACTTACAATTAGATTTCGACTTGCAGCGTTACTACATCAAAATTCTATTAGTTGCGTTTCCTCGCCTGAAGTGTAAAAGTGTGTCCCATATTAAAAATTAAAGTTTGTTATTTAGTTAAACACGAGTCTGTTGAAACTGCATTATAACAACGTTGCTCTTATGCGGTTAACCACTGGAACATTAGAACGTAGCTGTCGGAGCAAGATGTTTGCATGGTTAAGTGTGTTTTTGTCAGAAGAAAACACTATGACGTTCAAAAGAGAAGTGAAAGAGAGAGAGCGAGCAAGACAGAGGTAAGCGTTTCCTGAATACCGTATAAAGATAGAAAAGCAGTAGTGGTCCCAGAGGAGCGGCAGTTAAAGGAGGCTTTAGTGGGCCGTTGACTCAGCTTGATATTCCACGCATTCTGGATTACGAGTTGTAATAACATTCTTAGAATGGTTCCATTCGTATAAACCGCGATCTGAACCGAGATCAACTGGGAGAGAATACTGAACGGCCGTCAGTGAGAAGCATGCTGATTCCTTTCGGTGGTCAGCCAAATTCTTCGGTACTCAAAGAACTTTCTCTCACACCGAATCGAAATCTTCGTTATCTAAATCCCAATGAGAAGCATAAAAAGAATCTTATGTATATTTAAGCTGCCGTATCGGTACTTTAAATCCCACTCATAATATTCATGAAGCATTTTTTTTAAGAATAGCGCGATATACAGCTCTGCTTTTCATCATTTCATTAAATGAGGTTTATGTTATCCTAGCTTTACTACTCGGCTTCGCCTGAAATTTACATTCTGATTTTAGAAAAAAAAATTTTTTTAGTTTTTTTTGTGAAAAGGGTCACATTCATCTGGATTTGTCAGGCATAATGAGCTGAGGCACATTTCGTGATCCTAGAGTTTATCGTTCGAAAATTTTTAGGCGACAGACAAACACATAAAAATATAGAATCTTTCTGATTTATATATTAATATTATTCCTAAGGTTTTGAGAGTTTTTAAGTTAATGTAAATGTTCAGCAAATAATAGTGATTCATGGAAAAATGTTTTTGTTTTTTGATTTTAGATAATCTGGTTCCAAATAGCAATATTCACCGTAAAACCAAATATTTGTGCTCACATTTATTCTTTTTTAGTTAATCTAACTAATTGTAAGTAGGCACTACTATCTTTGATTGGCAATGGTGAGAATGAGCAATGGAGTAACGTACTTGATAACTTTAATTTTGGTAGAGTACATGGCAGCAGAGTCACAATGATAGAGAAGTGCCTATGTGTTTTCGGGACACATACATATGTCCTATTAGGTATTTCCATTTTTATTTCCGAATGCAATTAAAATTTTTAACCCCTCTGAAATATGTAGAATTGCTATTCGGTGAGAGAAATATCATAAAAATACATGTATTACATACCGATAGAAGATCGGAAGTGTTTAACCCTATTTAACTTTTCCCAATTTTTCGAATTAACATACATCTTTAAAATTTGATCTGCACCTATCCGTAGTTCAGTACAATCGATTTCTGCAAGGAAATATAATAAAACTCAAACAGGAAAAAATCGGGTAAAACGGGTTAAACAGAGTTCTCTGATTTTTTATTTTTTAACCCTTGCACCGAACTACTTAAATTCTTATGATACTTTTACTCAATCTCTCAGAATGAACCTTTAATTTACAATGCTTTTATGAACTTCTGCCCCGTTAACTCTATTGGACATCTTGAATTTGCATTTTATTACTTTCTTTGATACTTGAACTTTAAAAGCTTTTAACGTCAAATAGTCTTCAAAGATGAGATATATAGAGAACATAGTATCAAAAATACATGACTGACGAATAAGTTAATAGTATTCAACGAGCTAAATAAAAAAGTTTACACGAAATACTGCTTAGCACACAATTTTTTATTTCGACGAAACATGGTACTTATTAAAAAATATTAAAGAGGAATATTTTTGTTGGCTGGGACATGTTGGGGATGTAGAACTTTCTTAAGTTTATCGGAAATTGTGAGAGATAGAAAAAAATGTTTAATTCAACAAATACTGAGTATTTCATGGGCAATTCCACAACTCATACTCGAAATTTGACCAGATAATAGGCGACGACCCTATTCGTTACTTGATTATATTTTTTTGTAGTTGAATACTGGCCATTATAAATGTGTAAGCTCTAAATAAGTGTTTCATCCTCAACGTTCGAGGGTGGTTTTGAACCTTCGAACGTGAATTTCAGTTTACGAAGGAAATACGTACCTATCCATGTATCAAGTAATCCTTTTTTCCCCTTAATAAGTTCTTAGAACGTAACGATTGAACGTCTTTGAACGGCAAGTGAAATGCAGGCGACGCAATGCTGACTATTCTGAAATAGCAACGGGAGTGTAAACGCCTTCAGCAAGTGCCTTTACACCAACAGGCAATAAATTTACCTTCAGATTCCTGTCGAAACGCCAAACGATTTGTCGTACGTCACCACGCCACAGAAGCATACCACTTTCCTTCGTACACCTATTTCATTCTCTGATGTTTCAAACTGTACATTTCGCATCCAACTGAACATGTATTAAGCTTTCCCAAACGGTATACATAATACTCACGGTTTTCGATAATACATTCGTCATTGAGTATTCGATGTTGGTCAAAAGACAAATAAGTAATGCATTATAGATGGAGTTGACACTGATATACATATGTAGTTATACCAACAGTAGTATAAAATAGAATAACTTTTTGGAAATTGGTCCAAACGTCGTGAGTTTGCTTGAGAAGCTAGCACTACTTTAGTAGGTAACGTGTTTCGTCGTTTTGAATAAATATTGCAATTGGTCGGAATAGCGAAGAAAATAGTGAAGATCGCTTTTTCAACTATTTTATTTGAGCCTGTACCGAGAATTTAAAAATCCCGTTTATAAATTTAAATAAGTTGTACATATACATGCTGAAAATTTCATCGAAATCCGTTGGTGCTGAAACAAGCAACGGCATCGAAATATGGAAGAATTTTTAGATTTGTTACAGTTATAAACTGAAAATTGTAATTTCCACGACCTTTATATGTTTGTACCCGATTTCAATGGAATTTTCAGCATGTATGTAACTCATTTAAATCTAAAAACGGGATTTTTAAATTTTCATTACAGTCTCAGTTAACAAAGTTGAAAAACGGAACTTCACTATTCTCTTTGCTATTTCGACCAATTGCAGTTTTGTGAAAACAGACGAACCACGCCGCCTACTTAGTAAATAAGTAAACTAATGCTTCTAGCTTCTGAAAAAAATTCAAATCGTTTGGACCAATTTTAAAAAAGTTATTCTGTTCTAAATGGTGTTCGAATTCTTTTGTGACTTCTGTATGCATTTTCAGACGGTGCACGCGAATTTTATTTCTATCCTTAAGAATGACAGTATCCTACTATTTATTTAAAAAATCGAGGAAATGACTACATGCAGTAGGTAATTTAACACCGAAATCCGTTTTTCATTTCATTAACAAAAAATTCGTGAAAATGGGCCTCTTTTTAGGACCCTTAAATTCACTTGACCATCAACAAGTCAGATAGTTTTGAACTTTACAAATTCAATAGGATAATTTTCATTATCTTTTAATCATTGATGTTGCGTTCTAAGTAGGTTTATGACCGAAGAATGTAGTGTACAATGGTATTTTCATAAGTGACACATTTTGTGATTCTATGAGTAATAAGTAATAGTGATAATCCACTATCCCCACTACGTTTGTAGTTGCCGCGGTGAGAGAGAGAAACTGTGGACGAGCGGGAGGGCACCGTAATTTATAGCTCGTCGCTGTTGCGTGCCCTTTCGGTCGCTTTCAGTCCCTCTCACGCGCCGCGGCACAGATAAAGGCAAGCCGAATACAACACCCGATTCGAAAGTTGATACTGGTCGGTCCCGAACCAGTTTCACTTTGAGAGGCAGTACTGTACTTGTGATTCCAGACACCCTGAAAATGAACTACAGCATTATACATACACACAATGGTAACCGAGTACCTCACGACTGACGTTATCACGTCGACAGAATTTAGCCGTTCCAGTAACAATTCCGTTGAGACAAGATGTTCAGTTAAGGGGTCACTCCGGTATGAACGCTGCAGAATTGATCAGTTTTTCTGATTTTTTTTTAAGAGATACATACATATGTCATTATGATTCTTTTTGTAGTTTATTTAGTTACTTTTTCGTCATACATAAATATTTTTTATTCAGTTTTGAATTTATCGTTTGCTGTGTTTATTTCCACCGTAATAAACGTATGTTTAAGAATAATGTCTCTCTGGCATAGATGATGGGAACTCTCCGGGCGGACTAAAAAGGTCAAGAAGATTCTTAAGACAAAAAGGTCACTTTGTTTGTCGTTATCGTCTACGACAAAAGAAATAATTTATGTTGAAACTTGGCAAAATGGCGAATGCTTGAATTTAAAAGTCACAAGTTTCATCATTCTTTTCTGGTCATTTTTAATAAAAAAAAGTGTGATAAACCCAACAGAAAAATATAATGTTGCTTGTGGAGAGAGCTACTATTATGTGAACTACCCTGTAAAAATTTCAAAGCAAATGGCTAAGTAGTTTTTGAGATTTTATTTACGCAACGTGAAAAAGTAGATTTTGAGAAAAACGCGTGTGAAGTTGTCAGGGACTCGAGTATTCGTGGCGCGGGTTTACATAAAGGGCTGTGCCAGCCACGATACTTACAGCCAGCGTACTCTTAACGTTTTATTGGGTTGATGCATATGAAATTGCAGATCGCGGATATCGTAAAAGTTCCTTTGCATAATACGTATGATGAGGATACAATAACAATTGCTAACGCTGACTACGTTTCGAGAAATGTCACAGAAACTCAAAAAAAAAATATTATAAATAAAATAGTTGAAAGACAAAAATATTTTCTTTTAAACTTCCATATGCGAAACGGTAATTTTATATTCACTACCCTAATAGTTTCAATTAGCTGACACATTTTACGTTGACTTTCTATAATGGTAAATCGTAATTTTCCGAATGGGGAAATACTACTTATGAACGTTAGTGTAGAAATACGGGAGAATCATCCACGATGCAAGATGTTCCGTTAAGATCAATTCGAGATCTCCTAGAATTCCTTATGTTACCCTAAGCTCACTGGAAAGGGCATGAGAGAACAGAGATTTATTACCAGCAGCTAGTTTCAATATTGGAATAGGAACCACGAAAGACATATAAAAGATTGTTATCCAACGTAACGTTCAAGGTTAACATATCTATATTAAATACATTATAACATATCTGAACACGAATCACACAGATGACTACGAACTGAACAGGGTGTAAAAATAATTACATGTCATTGTTCACGCAGGTGCTTCTACCCCTCTGGATCGATGGAGATCTGTTAAAAAAATGTGCCACAAAATTGATCTCGAAATTCAAATTTCAATTTGAAATCAAAAAGTAGTCACCGATGTTTGGAAGTAAATAAATAACGTAATGAATAAACACATGTTCACGTCTTTCGTAATACTTTGAATTTCGATGCCATTAGTACGTAGACTGCTGTAATTCTATCTCTTGACATTCCAGATTGGAGAGGAACGCGAACGCAACAGGAGTGGACTATCGACAGGAGCGTGTTATTAACCATGTCACGCAACACACGCAAAACGTTTCGACCAAATCGGAATTCCAATTTGAAAAATTTGTGGGAATTGGGGGAGGAAACATGTGGACACTTTTTCGACAGACGTGATTACAAGGATCACTACCGAAATCACGTTACGTGTGCGTACGTTGTCTTGTTGTGTAACATAAACAAGGAAAATTTTATCCTTTGTTACGTTTAAACAGAGAATTATATTAGAAAAGAGAATTTTCAGGAATGTAGTATTCCAATACTGCAGTATTCGAGGGATATTCAATATCCATAATATTCAAGCACTTATGAAGCATTTAAATATCGAATTATTTGAATAATCCCAACTATACCTACCATAGGTGTAATTTTCTAGTATCAATTGAATAGCACCAATCTGCAGAAAAAAATTACTAATGTACTAACCATAGATTTTGGCAACTATACTTTGCCTCGAAGAAATCTTTACCACGTAAGTACCTTTAACTTAACACGACAACGTACTGTTCTATCGAAGCGCTTCTCAACATACGGTCTGGAAGTTCGAGCTCCGTGAATTCTACCGCATGCACAAGAGCATGCGTAAAACGTGGTTCGTACGTGGGCAGATTAAAGTCGACCTTCTATGCGCTGAATCCTGTATTATTTCGCTTAAGGAGACCTCGAGCCCTCGACGTTGACGAGAACTAGATTTTACTGTCGATCTCTTATTTTTCGGCCTCTAAAATATATCGAATAACCAAAGCATTCGGGGACGGACACCTGAAAATCTTATAACTTTGAGGGGTGGTTTAACCCCCCTCCCCCAAATATGAAAACGGGCCGCTATAAAAAACACGTATATCTTATTTTTCGGTTCTCTATAACATATCCAGAATCCAAAGCAATCGGAGGCGGACACCTGGGAACCTCTCCTTGTAAGGGCAGTTTTGCTGCACACCTGCATGTATACATATGTGTGTATTAAAGAAATGAATTTAGATAATATTACATTTAATGTGGGAACTGACGATTTAATTACTTAATAGTTGCTGCTTATCTTTAAACTAATATTTCTTCCATCGTAAATAACTTTTGAATTTTCTCCTGGTTACTCACAAACGTATGATGAAATACTTTGTGCAAAATTCTTTTCACCTGATTCTTGCAAAAGTGGTTGTGATGAATTATTTGTCATTAATATGAACGTATTCATATCCCTGCCAACACAAATTTTACAGAGTTGAAGAAGACATGCTTCTTTTCAACCATCATACCCAACTTGTATCCCCTATTTTATTCCCATCCATCCGAAAATCCATAAATTCAATAGGAATATAAGATCGACAATAGCCGAAGACGTTTACTCGAAACATCGTTATGGCTTCACGAAGCCCGCAAACCGACGAGCCAGTGGAAAGATCTATCTCCGGACCACGGATATATCGTCCATCCATGAGCGAAGTATGCCAGCAAACGTCTCCTGAACACGATAAATTACCGGCAGCACTTTTCAATCTAAGTAAGTGCATCAGTCGAAACCGCTCGGACCTCATGATACGCGCAACAGGACAACGTCGACGGTGGGGAGCCCGGACCGCTGGGGAAAAAGCTGCATCGTGAGTGACGGGGCGCAAGGGAACCGGGGTCATTGATGAAAAGTAGCGAAATCGATGGGCGAAGATGAAAAGGCGCCAGAATGGAAGTGAACGGTGCGAAATATCGAGGAGACCGGCTGGCAGAAGGAGAGGGCGCGAGGTTTGGTGCTTAAGGGGAAGATAGATACTCTGTACTAATATTTCTTCGGGAAAGTTTCGACGTGTCAAAAGCAGCGGCGTCGCGTCGTATCGACTGCAGCATCATATTGGACGCGAGGTGAGACTGGTGATGCCGGTGGAGGAGATTGTGAAGGGTGGGTGGAAAGGTCAGGCATGCTTGGGGAGAGAACGAGGGAAGCGACGCTGGCAAACAGGTGTCATAAAGGGAGAACGTGTGTCCAGGCGGGCGAAGGTGGCCGGGTGGAAACCAAAACGTGACGAACTTACATTTCACATGGGAGGCTTCCATACCCGGTTGAATAGACGATTTTTGTATAGGAATCGTTGAGGTTGCAATATGGAATGGAATCATGTCATAATTTAACAAAAAATCGCATGCAGTGGGGTTCATGCTTGCATCGCAAATACAAGGGATCAAGTTTTATGGACGAAGTTGGATGTACAGGATGGGAAATACTTATTGCATCACTTTGAAATCCACGTCCTATGAAACATAGCTGCATCTTCATGACTACATGATTGATAAAGTAGTTCTGTCCTCCATAGTTAAACTGTCCTATCTAGCATTTTTTCATTTTTTGAGATATGTTGAAATATTTGAAGTTCCACACGTCTTTTACCTTTTAAGTATAGTTAGAAACGTCTACGTGCTTCATAAAGATTTATAAACCGTCTAATGTATTTAACCTAACTTTTTTCAAAATGGTTAAAATATCTTATCTGAAACAATTAATTAATTGGTACGTTAATAATACATTCCCTACCGGTACAACTATTACAAAAAATGATATTAGGCTATTACGAAATAATGACATGTTTTAATTTGAAAGAAGGAAAATAAGTATGGTGCAAAGTTAATGATAAAATTTCAGTTTTTTCGGTTGTTTCAAAATGCTAGATAGGAGATTTTAACTAAAGAGGGCAGAGTTGGTATCCAACTTTGTATCCTAACCATGATATCGAGCATTGTATGTCCAGTCAACAATCGTGGAAAAATATTTTCCGAATACTAATACTAACTGAGGGGCAAGTGAATACACGCTAACTATTCGAGCGATGTCATAAATATATCGAGTACTGTATCATAGTAGAATATTCATTATAGGGACATCCATTATCCGAAACTTCTATGAACCTAACGTTCTATTATTTATTTAAACGGCTCCTGTTAGGCCTAGCGCATGCTATCGACTTCCTGTCGATCGACAGTTTAATCGATGCCGTAAATTGTATGGGCTTATATGGGAGCGCACATACTTGTCGCTTGCACATCGACTTGACAAAATAGTTAAATTGATACATGATTGCTTTTTGTCGAAATAGCATTTAAGTAGAGAAAAGCCCACATCTTTGCTTAGATTTGCTCTTTACTTTAATTTATAACATTTATTTTGTAATCTTGATACTGACTGTTCCACGTACCGACGTCACCCAAACGAAAAGTTCACTGTCAGTCCCCACGGACTGGTGCCGTCTGAACGGAAAGTTCACTGTCAGTCCCCGCGGACTGACGCCGCGCTTAACGTATTAAATTAATTTTCTAATTCGGCTATCTTATTATCAGATTTATAGTCTCATATGAATAACTCCAATGTTTTATTTCAATATTTAGCATGAATGCTAGTTCTTGGCGTAAGTTCTTCTGAAATAATATTTCGGTCAATTGCTGCCATAGATACTTTAGGCTTTAGGGTTTATTATTTAAACATACCCAACTTCCTTAATATGTATATTCAGGCTTGTTGTCAGATGTTATTCGACTTTTCAGTTGAATTTTTCATCAATTTTTTACAGTCGATATCAATTTTATAACTCCTTAGTAAGAAAATGTTGAATATAAGAGGAAACATATTTACTCTATCGTACATTTATTCCTCTTGCTAATTATATTTCAATTATATATTCAACTAGAGTTTAAAAAATAAATTTATAGATAAAACTAACAATAATACGATTTCAATTTGTTAAAAGTTTAACATCATAATATCCTAAGGTTTCAGTTGCTAAAAATTTATACTTAGCTACATAAGTTTATGGCATAACATTGAAAACAGCTGGCGTGCAATAGTTGCATTGAATAACAGTGTAATAAATTAAGGCATATCATATTTCAAATACCACTGTTCTCATTGAGAATAATTTCGTATACCATTTCAGTACGAACAGCTGATAATTCTTATTGAAGTTTAATATTATTACTAATCAAGTACCTTACTTCACTAAATTTTTCCTTTATATGTAGCTACTCTGTACCAATAATATAGAAGTTTCTACGTTATCCACTAACGAGTATGTATACAAAATCGAAGAAAAGAGTAGAAATGTTGCTGTTCGCGACGTATGGCAAACAAGAACAAGGGTACCTATCCGATATGTCGAAAATATCGGAAATACATTTTTTTTATTCTATGGGAAAAACTGATATCGCCTGCAGGGGTAAAATAGAAAGAAATCGAAATAGAAATGACACTTTATAACGTAACCGCCAAATTCTGTATAGAATTTTTTCACGTTACGAGAACACGTTACGCGTAGGGAAATAAATAAAAGAATAATATCAAAACCTTTTATGCGAATGACATTTTTTAACGTACATTTTATTGCTCTCCCCATTACACTGACATTAAATGAATATTTATTATAAAAATGTTCGTTTTAGGATACTTGTCTGAACGAATCTTGCATTGTTTATTCTGTTGTAATGTCCTTGTTCTAATATGAGAAGGTATTATCAAAAAAAATTGTCATATTATTGACCTGAGAACAGAGACATCACCTGGGTAAACAAATACTTACGCGGATTAGTGTATGTCCGACCATGCGTTGGTTATTTCTACTTGTCTTATGCGGTACGAAAGAGGCTCTTAAAGAGCACAGAAGAAGAATTTTGAGGTTCACAATTTTTTCCAAACCGACGAAACATGTCACTTAGCAAATTAATCCTTCTAGCTTGTCAAAAAAATCCAAGACGTTTCGACTAATTTTAAAAATGTTATGCAATTTTAAACAGTGTTCGATTAAGGCTGTGAGCCACAGTATGTTTTAAATAACTAGATGATCGCATGTAAACAATCCGGTATGATCTGCATACACCTATTTAGAAAAAAGTATTTCAATGTTCCTTTTGAGGTCAAACAGTCTCTAAGCAAAAAAAATTTATACTAGCAATGCTTTAGCTTATACATAATATTTATATTATCGTATTTTATGTTCTGTATCGTAGAACGAACTGAATCAATATGGTACTAATTCGTATGAAAGATCACATGATATTATTATCAAAATGGTGAAACGAACAAATGTTTTTTTTCAATGGTGGGACGGAAGAATAACCATTAATTTTAAAGACCTCCTTGTGGATTTATAGCGTCTGAATAATTTAATAATGCTGATAATGAATCTTTCAAAAGCGACCGGATAACGATTTGGTGTTCCATTGAAAGGAAATGAAATTATTAGAGAATATTAAATTTCTTTCACTCTGCTCTCTGTGAAGTGAATGCAATCTGTTGAGTGTAATAATTATTATAAATTATAAAAATTCACACGAATTAAACAAAATATATTAATACTATTTCATCGAGTTATACAAATGCATGTAGGTTAGATAACACTATTCCCATTAATATAATATACGTAGTGATTATATGACTGAAGTAGTACAATTGCAGAATTTAATGTATCTTATGAAACAGTGCTTAGGTGAATGTACCTAAGTGTATACACCATTTTTGTCAAATACAGCATCTACTTTTGTTCGAAATATTTAACTCTACGTTGTGGAAAAATAAATTCTAAACAAAAAGTAGTGTAAGAAAATGTAAACATGTAAAACTAAAAATAGAATATTTTAGAAATAAGCTAGCCCACAGACAAAGTAAAACAATTTCATCAATAAAATAGGAAAACAGTTGAACAATTCCTGACTTTATAAACTAATAAACGGCAGCACATAATTTTAAATTTCATTGATGGTACATCTACTTTGCATAAAAACAACATCAACAACGTACAAGTAAACGTAGATTGTTCAAAGATGTTGACGGTATTAAATATTCGTGGAACATTGATATACTTATTACTATGTAGTCCCTACAATAACAAAAACATGTTACTTCGTTATTCCACTAACACTTTTGAAGAAAAAGTAAAATATGTAGTGTTTCATATCAACGAATTCCTTTTTAAATTAAATTAAATTAAAATTCTTTTTTAGTAACACTAAATAATAATTTCACATTTTATAGAAAATGCAGTGGTCATAATGGTTTTCTAAATGTATAAACTCATCATTGATTTAACTATAAATCTTTTAGTTGTTTTCATATTATCTAATATTCAATATATATATCAAATTGCATAGGTAACATAATTCTGACGATAGACTACATTTCCAGATTTAAATCTATGAACCTGAATTATCTCGAAATTATCAGTCTAAATATGAAGCACACTCTACCATATAAATTCATGTTTCACGCGTTTATCGCTGGAAATGACAAATGTATAGCTCGTGAATTACGAACGTTACACTCCTATGCTAATTCACGGCGATAAATGTCAATAGAGATCTCCAGAATTCGCAGCCTGTGATTCCTAATGTTACCGGTGAGTATCCATCACCTGTAATACCACTCGGCATCGATTGCAAGTCAAACACGATCTATGTCAGCCAAAATATCGATCGGTCGCTAAGAATGATAATGAATATAACGTAATTACACATCAATGAAATCGTAGGTGCTCTGTGCTAACAACTGTAATTATTGTTTGGTGTCTACATATCCACGTTCGTAGATACTAACATTATGACTTCGATCATTGCAGGGAAATGGTGTCAAAGATACGTGCGAGTATTTACTGAGGTTCGTACATTTATTCAGGTAACCAATCAGATACATTGAGACTGAAATCTGTGTTTCCTTTCCTAGTATCACTTTGTAATTTTTTTACTCTCCTGAGCAAACTAATCACCTCTACTATTTTTTAACGGAATGGAATATCCGAGGTTACTAGTTGGGGTTTAAATAAACGAAGAATATGGAATTTTCAGACAGTTTAAAATTGAAGGATCCTTGTAGAAAACACTGTAAATACTAAAAATCAAATTTTTCAGGAGAGAGAAAAAACTTTTCTGACTTTAAATTATTTACGAAATGTGTTGTGTTTTGATTGCTAAATATGTTTAAGTATAAAATAACCAAAATGCATTACAAAATTTTCTACTTTTTGTATTAATATAGTTCAAATATGTAAACAAAGAATTGTATTTGTAGAAAACCCTGTATGCGCCACCTCTTAGTTGTAGAGAAAGTTGAATGCACCATTCATTTAAATTTGCAAGCACCGTAAGTGCCAATCCTGTTTGTACCTAGCTAATTGGCTCTTATATCGTTTTCTACAGAAGTACAATCCCTTAGTACTATTAGTAACTTATTTACAGAGGAAAATTGAATTAAAATTCTATACTATAATTTTACCATTGGCACGTAGAACATTTTCCGATAGTTATTTCTTAGTTTTGGAACTTACGGTGCTTTCTACAGGGACTCTTCAATTATGTTTGTGAAATTTTTTTTTATTTTGGATCGAAGCAGTGCAACACATCAAATAAAGGTAATGTTTCTCGACTTGAAAATACCCTAAGGCAGACATAATTTATATAAAACGAACATCTTCGCGAAATCATGTCAAATCACCGAACGCAACAAGGAGACTATTCATATCCACGACAATGGACATTCAGACACAGAAGCAGAGCCATTCCTCCAGACGGTGACAATAGTCACCGCATATTAGAAGAAGACGGAAACTTATTACTGGCAAGTATCGAATACGAATAGGTATATACACGCGTCCGTAATCCCAGCCTGATTCGTCGATAGTGTTACGGAAACGTTTCCGACATTATACACGGTAGAACGCGTCTTTCCTGCCTTTGGATTCGACAGGGCGGTTTGTATGCTCGAATAGCTCGGCTCTTGAGAAGGCGGATCAGACGACGTCCTATGTACTTTGCGCTTTCGATATTACATTCGCTGGTGGAAGGTGCGCGGGGAATGCGAATCGAGACCGGAAGGAATGAGACGTACGCACGTATATCCACGTCTTAGTTGGTTGTCATCATCCAGAACCAATCCATCGCTATTTGCCAGAAGGATCCGTGAAAGCGCGAAATATTGACTCCACTGCTTCAACAGACTCCGCAGGACTCCGCCGACTAAATCCTGGATATGGTCTGGAATGTTGCGACATACGAGCCGTCGAATATGCTCATATCTAACAAATCAATTGGGTTTCTCGTGCAGTGATTATACAGGATTTTCAGTAACGGGTGGTACAGTCCGAAACGGAGTAATTCGGTTTGAAAAAAAGTCGAAGGTTTTAACGGTTTTATATTTTTTTAAATGTGTTTTTTCGGTAAATATTAACTGTAACCATATTTGTGTTACACCACTTTGTTCGGTTTGACAGGAGGAAGGTTTTAGCGGTTTTATTCTTTTAAATAATCTATCTATATATATAAAATCCAAATCACGACTCATCACGATTTCTATGGAACCACTGATTCTATTACTATGAAAGGTAGGTAGGTAGATTCCTCTTAGCCTCCAGGTGCTCGCTGAGAAATCTTTTTAGAAATCCCTACCCTTCACTGAGAAAAAAATACTACATATAACACTAGGCAACTCCCGGAACTTTAAGGTAATTATATTATATAATCTCACATTTATGGGATGAACCAAAAGATACGGATTCTACGGATCGTTTTTTCATTAAGGAATTTGTGACTTGGCGTGCAGAACATGAACAATTGAAATTTCCGAAGTCAATTTCCAGAGGGCACTATTTCAATCCCAACCGACGAAGCGCACACCAGCGATAAATAAACTCACAGCAGAATGTGCATTGTACCGTTAACAGTATATGCAGTAATAGATTTTCGACGATTTTAACGCATGTTTTAATGGATGCTGCGCTCCTTTTAATTCAATAGTATTTAACATTTTCACCATATAGTCGCATAAAGTATACTCATTCCTATTCGTGATCGGAAGAACCTTTTCTTTCATGTAGTTTAGAACAGTGAAAATATGCTGTGGATAAACGAAGTTATCGTACGTCAGATTTGAAGGGAGAGTACTATATAGGAAAAGAGGTCGAGTGGATCTTTAAACCTGATAGATAGTTGTGACTTGTGAATGAAGTGTATGGATGACTTTTAAAAATCCACGTAGATGATTTGTTACTTAGATGCATGGTGTGGGTGCACAGTGTGTATTAGAATTTGTGGTACAACTGAGAAGGAGCTGATTGCTCATGAAAAAGTAAGTCGATAATATAAAATGATATTTTTTTATACTGTGTTTCATTTTTAAAGAACATGGAAGTTGAAGTTTCGTAGATTACCTACGCTTTGGTGGTTTATCTTTTCAAACAATCACATATATTTATATAGTTCCAAATAATATACTAAATATCTAGAATATATTTCTTTTGTTATATTACAAAATGCTGCAGATATGTCGTCGTACATAAATTGTTGCATGGTGAATTTTCCAAAAAAGTAACACAAATTCTAGTAACAAGCCGTTATTTATATTATCACGTTATAATATTAATTTAATGTACTAGAACATTTTGTACATACAGTACGCAAACATTTATCAGCACACTTACTAGAATGATTATTGACTACCAAGGGTTTCCAAATTAGAGCTTCGAATATCAAATGATATAATCACCAAATTTAATTGCAAGGATTATAATTACAACATAATAATTATAATTCTATTGTTTAAATGTTCTCCTTTCACAATCCTCATTTAAATACTAATATAAAAATATTTAAAAATGTAAAATAAAAGGATATTCATATGAAATGTGGTAGGCTTATCAGTTATCAATTGTCGCAATCGCAGGTTATAAGGTAAATCGCCATTTCGTTACTAATTGTGACATTTTACTCCGTCTAAGACATTAATAACAAGTGATGAAGGGTTCCTTCCCCGATGTCTTATTATAGGAAACAAATGTACCCATAGCCAGAAAATCTGTAGAATCCGATGAAAGCGCAGATTCAGTGGTCCCACGGGTATGAATCATTTCCGGTCAAACTGGGGTCACACCAATACATAGCTTTCCTCAATTTCTCCTCGCCTCTATCTCCTACATTCTCTATCTACCTCGCCCTTACGCTGCTCTGCCATACGTGGAAATGGCTTCGAAGCTCAAGATTTAACAAGGAAAACACCAATCTGGATTTGCTAATGCATGGAAGGTTACATACATATTATGTGTCATTTCCTGGAAACATTTAATTTATGCGCGTTTATAAATCATAATCCTTACCGCCGCACACGCCACAGTACGTTTCTGCCATTATCGTAGTAGAACTGTTGAACGATTCGGTCCAGAAATTTTGAAAATATTTTTAATAGAAGTGATCAATGAATTCTGTAGAAGTATATAATATGTATAAAAGAAGTAGGTACTACCTAAATCTCGTTGTGAATTTCGCAAGGAGAGTGTATTATTCACTGCATGTGAATAAATTAATTCTTTCTCATCACTTCTTTTCGTTTCTAAGTTGACATTCAACAGACAAACTAACTCAATAAAAATGTGCCATTAACAGTTCGTGAAAATATTTATATATTATGCATGAAATGTATGAATAGACTGTAATTGGTTTAAGATATGGTTGGCAGACGTAGAAACCATTTAGATTAGAGAAAATATGGTTTGTTGTGAAAAATTTAAATTTCCGTTTCCATTCGTAGGGAGTAGAGTATTATCTTCAGTAACATAAGTTACTGGCATATAAGTGCTTTCCACTTACACGTGTGTGTTCTTAGTTAATTTATTACCCACAGAATTATTCTACTTCCATTAATCATACTCGTATATTACTTTCCTCCTCTAGTTTGTTGTATAATATTGCAAGTAGTTCCGCCTAACAGTTTTGAAATCTCGTGTATATCATGTATTGCAAAAGCATGGTTTAAAAACTAGCGGGTCTTTAGTATTGACTCAGCTGAATAAAAAGTAGAAATCCGACGTTGGTTTGTATAGCCAATCCTCTCAGCGAAACCAGCGATTGTCTGTCAGTCATTCACGTTTGTTGATCGCTTGTAATATGAAAACAAAGGATTATTTGAAAAGTGGACAGCATGAGAGGTCCAGTGGATTTCTAAAAATTTCGAAATTCGATGGTGTCAAATGTAGGTTGAAACGAAAATATATATTGATGTCTCTTGCAAGAAATTAAAATAACGAAATAATAAAATAATTAAAACGCAGACGTTGATACATAAGTAACTTACTTTACCATAATACAGAAACGTTTTTTAGTGTAAAAACGTCAATTTGCGGTCATTGTTCATTCAGTTTATTGAGTTTTACAAGTTTTTAAATATTTAACGACACTTTTTTAACACCCCGTATACACGGAGTAAGGCAGAAGAACCTACCTACATTAAAAATAAAGCAACTTACATAACATATTTAGTGCCACCTGGATTATTGATGGCCTACGATATTTATCGCGTGTGAAGCCTCCATCAAAGGAAGAAGTAGGTATATTCTTTGACTACGTGTCGACATAAAACAAGAGAGAAAATAAACTGAAACTACGGAGAGTTTAACGCAATTTCAATCGTCCTGTAATTCAATATGGCCATTCAATTTTTTAATTAGTTTTCAAAGCCCCATCCCGAATACTGACATTCAACGTGTTAATCGCAGCCAAACTTTTCACTCCTTTAATTTACTCAAAAATATTTCATTGGTTATAATTATTTAAAGTTTAATAAATTTAAATATACTCCCAACAAAATGATTTATTTTTATTTTTTATATTCAATAAAAACAAATATATTTCAAGTACAATGAAATGGAAAGCAAAGGATAAAGTTTATGACCATGTATTTAATACGGTGTACACTGTACAAGAAGGCGATGTTTATTAAAGAAAGCAATCTCATGAAGCTCTGCAAAGAAACGAAATAAGCGTAATTCTCGTTACGTTCAGGAAACACATGAGAGCCAGTCGATCAATTCCCGGCGAAATTCCGTGGCATTCGCATCAGAAGCTCAGCGTGTAAGCAGCATGGGCCACGGGACCCATTCGAGCAAAAGCAGAAGGTAGCTGCACTGGGCACGAAGTACGAATCGATCAAGAAGAACGAATGATCGCTGAAGCAGTCTACCAGGGCGACACGTCTCACCAAAGGCTGTTAAGTCCGAACGAAGGACGAGACTCTTGGGAAAGCATCCCTGGCTCTCCTCCCTCTTCAGTCCGTGCCTCTTTCGGCCAGATAAGTCGAGCGGTTCTATAGAAAGCAGAAAATGATTGAGCGAAGAGACACCGTCAACTAACCGTGAAAAAGTAACGATCTAGCGTTTAAATGTGATCAGCAAGTAGACCCCGGTTATCCATGCCCCTGCCCATTCGGGACCTATGTCTTTTGGCCACCTTCCTAGGTGGCTGGTTAGCAGTGTAGATCTGGATTCGTAAATCTTCGTGAATGCGGAGAAATACGGCGGGTCATTGCAATTTGTTTTTATAGGGAATCGGGAGCCCCTGGAACGCCACGAGGTGAGCCAGGAATTACCTTGGGATATCTATGCGGGGATGCTGAAATTTCAGTAGCCGGCAGATAGGAGCTACCATGTTAGGGGGCAGAGGTCAGTCTCGCGTGATACCTAACGAGCCCGGTGATCGTTGAAAGAGAAGTGGGGTAAAAGGAAGAAACTTGGCTTAAAATCCCCAACATTGCGGCTACAACCCGGCAGGCATTTCACCTTAAACAATTTTACGCGGCGCACTTCATATGCTACATTACTGGACTGTCCGTTTAATGAACAGGTTTTATCTTTACTTTGTTTATTTAGATGGGCGAGGTGAGTGACGTTTACGCGTTTTCGTACCCGGAGCAGGAAACATCGTCACTTGAGATTTGCAACAAGAGAATATTTAAATGTTAAATGTTACATTAATCCACTGTAATTAAAATTAAATATAAGTGAAATGTGTGGGTCCAATGTGGGAAGATATTGTCGAGTAGAAAAATGTTTTCAGCGCAACAGAATTTAATTAGGCTGAGTAACATTATACAACAAGCTTTACAAATTAAATTCCACTGATTTAGTAATCGATATGTTACAAAACTTATTATCAGTAGGGTCCATATCCAAATAATGTATTGACTAACAAATGTGAACAGCAAAATATTTAAATATCATTTCAATTGCATTTTAATAAAACATATTCTTTCCTTACTATTATGTTTGTATCAGTCAAGTAGCATGCTACTTGTAAACTATAATAATATTGTGATTGAAGTAAAAATGTGGTAATTATTTAACGAAGAATTCATAATTATTATATGCTATCTCTGGATAAATTAAATTTTAAACTCCAGACACGTATAAACAATAAATTTAAATCGAACTGTAGTAAATTATAAATTTTTATAAACATAATAGAAGACCTCGCTAAATGCAAAATACAAATAAATAATACGAATGGATCCAAAAGTACCTATAGTTAAAAATAAGATTAAATTGAATAGCATCCTTTTGCATGACCAATGCAAGTTGTTTGTAATACTAAACCATTTGTAATAAGTACCAAATTATGTAAAGGAGGAGGTTTGTCCAACATTCCACATTTCTCAGAACAGATGTGCATGGCACATTGACTGATATATTTGAGCATGGATTGATAAATGCTGTGCCTCCTAATATGTAGTTGCAAATGATTTAGATTTTAGACAGTTTAACAATCGAAGAGGTTTATAATAATTGTCTAAATAAACTAATAATTAATACATTCATATACATACTTCCCGTATCAAATGTGGTGGGACAATAAAACCATAGTGTTTGTGAGTAATAACTTTTACACTTCTCATTTTTTAATGATTCTTATACAATTATAATAGTAGCAGCGCATACTTTCAGATTTTTTGGGAAAATTGGATTATCAATAGGCTGTATAGATTCTGAATTGCATTCATAGTAGATCAGTAAAATTAACTCCCCCAACGGAGATCATAAGAAAGATAACAAGGATAAACATAGGGCACAATCTAGTTACTCCTTGTTTTTTAGGCATGTGCTGCAACACCACAAAGCGGATCCGTTAAGTTTTGGTTCGGCATCATGGTAGCGCCACAAGTGTAGATGTGCATGTAGGTAAACAGTATTAACTGATGAGGCTCGGTTTAAAGCTCAAGTCTGGACGCACTCTAACGAGTTACCGTTTTCAACTCTCTTTCAAAAGCTCGTTTAGACTGTGCAACCACCGTAGTTGATTAAGCAGTAGGTAATAGTTTTAAACGAATCCTTCTAGTCAGCAAAGTAGTGTTTATACTTCATAAACGAAAATGAAGGATGACTTCACTCAAACGGTGCTTTATTACGTGTTTACCTTTAAGGGGTTTGGACACAGTAACGGGCCAAAAAAGCAGACGATTTTTAGACGACGATAATAAGAAAAGTAAACAATCGATTAATATAAGGTTTTGTGTTTTAGTTCACTATATTATGAATTATAAGAAAGGCTTATAATATTTACAAAATAGCATTTCTATACCGTGCAATTTCTCCATTTAAAATGTCCTTTTTTCCGGATGGCCAACTGGTGGGCCGGATTCCGGGAAATTGGATGAACTGAATCAAAGACCCCCAAAATATCATAAACTATAATATATTTCCTAGGCATTGACGATCCAACATTGCATAGTTCATAATATAGTGAACTAAAACACAAAACCTAATATTAATCGATTGTTTACTTTTCTTATTATCGTCGTCTAAAAATGGTCTGCTTAATAAATATTTTCAAGAAGCGAAAATAAAAGTTAAAATAAAGACGCCAATTTGAAATACTTTGGGAAAAGTCAATAACAGTTACTCCGAAGATAATGGTGGATAGAATTTTACGTTCCACGCGTGACTTGAATGCACGTGTACCTACAGTAAAAATATTTATTCGACAGTTTAATGGCCATGTGACAATTACTACGTGGTTCACTAGAATGTCTAACATGAAAATTATTAAATATTTTCATAAAAGTATTAAGTACCTTTTTCTTTTCTTTTTCTAAAATTTGATTTTACCTGAAAGATATTTTTTCTTAAAATCTACGAATATCTTACGAATATTTTAATTTCTACTTTAATTTTCTTCATCCATGTCATTATATATTCTGTAAGGTTGTTTCTATTATAATTACGAGTTTGCATACGTAAGAAGGGTGTAAAAGTTTGTAAGGTGACTTTTATAGATAATCTATATAATTTTAGCTTGCGCATGCACATCGAGTTTATTCCCCGAGTAAGGTTCTGCTTCCACAAGAGCACTTTTGGGAGAAACGTAAAATTTCTGATATATAGTACTAACGTATCGAACAGTCTGACTACTGGAATTGAATTCGCTGAAGCGAATTGATTCGCATAAGCAAAGTTATTATTGAAGCGATGTCTTAAATTTATCGCCCCTTTGAACAAATGGAGAATCCAGTGTTTTCACGTGCGAAAAATCCAGTGTTATTACTAGAACATTTTTAGGCGCATTTTTATACAATATTTTTTTATTACTTCTACTCGCTGACTAATTCTTGCATATGCTTACACAGTTTAACCGATGAAACCTGAAACATTCTGTATATTAGATGTATCATTTAATAATAGACAAGATAACATGAGAAAAGTTGATTTCGAGATTCTCTTTACTATCTTTTATGTTTTCCAAAATCTTATCAAATTTTAAAGATAATCATTAAAATTCTAAATATTGGTCTCAATATGGTGTCTAATCTTTGAAAGAGGTGTATAAGTTTCTTTTGAATATGTTTGAGAACTATTTAGTACAATTCGGTCATTCCACACCAAATCGATCTCTGCTTGCACTTGTCAGGAACTTTTATAAAACTGAAATGTGATATAATTCACATGAAATCACGAGGAGTTTAGGTCAGCATTTTGTTGGTTTTGAGTTTGCTTACTTTAACATTAATTAATCTTCATATCGGAAACTATCGATCGTACGAAGTTTAATATTCCTTATTTAATCGAGAACGTGTGGCCTTCTTAATAATGTCCTCATTGACCAAGCATTTTTTAAAATTCTTCCCCGTACGTTCGCCAGTGCAGGTACATGCAGGTAATTTTAAACTACCGAAAGGGACACATATTCCACAATGCATGGTCGTATAAACACTATAAACGTCCCTCACGTCTCGACTAACATGTGAGTCGTAGAAAGTGAACATGATAAACATACTGAGTGATTCCTGCAACATGCATAAATTACACGTTAAGTTAAAATGAATTATGAAATATTTTATCTTTGCTCAATTTCAAACTGATCAACGAAGGTGAAGAAAAAAAAGCCACGATTTCATTCCCAACACATAAATTATAGCAAAATGCCATAAAAATTGTGCGGAAAGTGCAAGGAAATCTTTCTATGTATCACTTTTATTTACTTCGATATTTAAATGTATGTTGAATTCGCGTATGAATATAAAAATTTGAATAATTCTGTTCGAAATTACAATAAATATATTTTAGCACAATTAATGCGTACATTATATATACATTTGAAGTTATTTGAAAATTGTTGTATATACACATTTTGCTTCATTTTGCATCCGCTATGGATAAAATAATTTTTATCTTCATAATAATGTCATGCTATTTAACAAACATACGTAGAAACATTTCATAGAAGTTATGAATGTATAAAATTGGCTTTCTTTTGCGAAGATTTAAATATTGCACACGAAAGTGATGTGAATCGTGATAAGAAAACGTGGCCCACTTTTTGAATCGAGCAAGGTTTCTTATGACCGATGGGGCAGATGCGATGTGTACCCGTATACCCTACGTCCTCTCACTTATGAATGGTATAGGGGTGGTCGCGTTGCCAAAAAACGGCTAAGGAACGCCCGGGGCTTTCTAACAACCTCGAGAGACCGCGAGGCAATTTTATATTCCGCGTCAGACGAACGGTCAGCTTCTACTTCCACTTTCACGAGGACGAATTCCAGAAACCACATGGAATCTCAGATACGCAATACGAGCAAGCCATGTAGTCGACCTAGTGAAACTGGTTGGTTCCCGCAAGCAGTATCCTCTTTTATTCCCCGGGAGATTTTTGCGGGGCTTCACTTTACCAACTGCACTCTATCCGGGGGACTCCTTTCTCATCCTCAAGATAAGGCATCTCAATTTCAGCGACTTCCCCCTTCCCTTTCTCTCGTTCTTCTCACCTTGTTCCTTCTTTCGTCCTCTAATGTCTCTACCTTTTTCCGGAAAGAGGCGAGAACCTCCTTAAACCCTTACATATAACCAAATCGCAATAATATCGATTACAGCTATCAATTTCCAGAGAAGTGCATTTATACTTGTTCGAACGTTAGGTAATTAAAAAAGGTCGATTACAACAAGCGAAATGCGAGTGTAAACTTAGATATTAATGTATATTAAACGGGTGAGAATAGCAAATGTTTTTCTAGTGTAGAGTTGAACTCTGAAGTCCTACAAGCGTATTTAGTGGTAATTTCCATATTTGGAGATCATTCTCATGTATTAAATAGCCTAAAATTTAACCCACGTTCATGGAAGCTGCGAATTTAATAACAGAAAGATATACAGTTTGTTTAGTAGTCCAGCTATACCTCCATCCTTGTCACAAGTGGGCAGTCGTTTTGGTTGAAAATGGACCATTTCTTTTTCAATTAATTACAAACAAATAAATTGAAACTGGGACTTGTTCTTTGACAGTTTTGACACAAAGTTTATTAACATCATAATCTTTAAAAACACATATTTGTTTCGCCACAAATATGCATTATACGTCAGAGTGTTCGTCTACAAGTGGGCATCCCGGGTAATTCTACATTCCAAAATAGGACGAAAACCAAGAATGACGAAATTGCGTTTGAGACTACGTTTCCGAATTATAAATTGTCGAAAATACGCGTAAAAAGTCTCAGGCGCGAGGAACTTATTGTTAGACTACTGCCGGCGCGCAGTAGTATATAATTAACTAGGTCAGACACAGCGAAGACAGTGTCGTAGCCATCTAGAAAGATCTCCTTACCTCGTAGTCGAAGTCGAAGTGATGACATACGACGCCACGCGTCAAGTGGATCTTTCTAGGTGGCCATACACTGCCTTTGCCAGTAGTCTAACAAGGGAACATATCGAACCCACACTCGCCAATTTTAATTGGGCATTGGTAAGAAGTAATTCTCAAAAAAATATTTGACACGTATTTTTTGTTATCGGCAGTCGTCCATGTTGAAGTGGTGAAAACAGCCCCTAAAGCTGAAGGTCGAAAACTAAGTTTTTTTTGTGAAATTAGATACATTCATCTGGATTAATCTGGCATAATCAGCTGAGGCATACATTTTGTGATCCCAGAGTTTATCGTTCGAAAGCTTTTAGGCGGCAGACAAACACATAAACCTATAGATGCTTTCTGGTTTATATATTGAGATATCTTCTTTAAGAACATAAGATTTTTGGATCACAACGAAATCAAAGTATAACATAAAAGTTTATTCGTTTTTGTTATTGATTTTAAACTATTCGTCATCCAAAAATTAGAACAAGGAAAGAGACCGCTACAGTCTAATAGGAGTCCAGTCTCTTAACATTTATATGAATTATAATTATAGGATTATAATCGGAAATATCATTTTATGTTGGAATGCTCGAACTCCTTGACTTCACAAATTTAGATTTTGCTTTCCTTATTTTGATTTCATTATTTGCAAATAATAATATATATTTATTTCATCCTTTTAAGTAATCTGAATGAGTTGTTGGTATTACAATGCACGTCAGAAGCTGCAAAATTAATTCCATAAGTTTATTGCATGCGATGCAAACTTCGCATTATTCTCAAATACTTCTCAACTTTCAACCGAAAGGAATTCCAGTGAAGTTTTAACAACCACACTTTTCATCGAACAACAATATGCTCATTAAAAAAGTAAGTGCCAATAACAGCAGACAATTGCAGCGTAGTAGGAGTATATACGACAACGGCTGCCAAGTTTTGAGGAGTTCATAAGAGTTTCGGGTAGGGCGAGTTGAGCATCCTCTTAACTGCCAACAAAGTGGCTAGTTCGTTTCCCTCTTGGATGTCTTCCGTCCTCCCAAAAATGGGAAATAAGGCTGAGAGATGTCGCAGGAAAGTACGATGGTTCACCCAAGGAAGTACTATTTTCTTCCAACAACGGTCAGATATTCTCACACATTTATCAAATTAAATGTCTTAGCGTCTCTACTTTATCAATTAACCTCATACATTTAATAACCAAGTACACAATCCCGCTCAAATAGAATAAAATTTAACATAGCTGATTATTGCTTGTCCGTATCAAATTGTTAGTTCTTTTTTCTTATTGCCTATAAGTATGTGTAATTTTACCACTGTTATCCAGAGAAAAGACTTTTATTACTGGTCTTTATGCGATTCAACTGTTCAAGTCTTAGTAACCAATATTCAATATTTTGTTTGGAAATTGTTTAATTATATTTAATTAATGTTACATTTTAAAATGGCTATATTGTTCGACGTGTTCTATTGGCTACTTTCAAAGAAAACGTTTGAACCCCTAAGATCAATAGTTATAGGGGCAGGTGGGGTAGTTTGTAACACGGGGCACAGGTCCAGAGTGAAAGTATTTTTGCTTCATTGTAACATCTTCACTGCGCTATTCTACGTTTTTGACAAATACATATGACGTCATCTTGATTCAGATGTCATTTTCCGTGATAATACCTACCAAAATAGGGTTTTCCGTGTTTAAATGTGACGAATTCAAATAAAAGATTTTTGTGTCTATTCCAACATACAGCAATTCTGGTAAGTAATAATATTCGGTAAACAAACTACACATATTTGTTGCTTGATATGACAATAAAGTTTGCCGGTATTCATACCTTATAAAATTCCAGTTGATATTTTGTGTGTTTATGTGGTACGGGGCTCAATGTGACGGGGTACAGTGTAACATGAATATGACATCAGTTACTTACGCAAAAATGGAAGGGTAGATCATATCTTTTACTTTCCGCTGGAACTGGGTCTTGAATTGTTGCAATGGATGATATAGAACTTATATTGCCATTTCCTAAAATGGCAAATAAGACAAAACGTCATGTACATTCTTATTCAGTTCCAAATAATATTTTGAAAATATATAATTTGAGTTAAAAATTTTTTTGTATTTGATTGGTATTTTGAAAGATTTGTGTAATTATTATAGTGTATCTTATTCCGTTACATTGTATCCCTAAGGCTGTTAAACTATACCCCAAATCTGGGACACACTGTAACAATTTTGTGATCTCGAAAAAGTGTCAAACTGAGTAGCTTTTAAGGATAACTGTTAACATTTACTAAATCTTATTTGAAGGACCAAGACTATTGATTTTTTAAGTACAAAAGAAAAGTTGATTTATTATACATTCTGTTGTTTACAATTATATTATTAACTTTTTTGTTACACTCTACCCACCTTACCCTATCTCAAAAAGAGGAAGCCTACAGGTGACGATAACAATCGAATAATAATAACAATTACCGAATTGCTTCTATTTTTAGAATAGGAGCAATTATTATTAAAAGCCCTAATTATTTCTATTTTGTCGCTTTTTTCTGTCGAAGAGTGGTGCGTGAAATGCATTGTACGGTATTGGTTGGTTTAGGAGCAATATATTTCCATTTGCAGCCAGAAATAATATGACTTCTAACATCATTATTGCAGAAAAAAAACATCTTACAATTCCGGCTCAATAAGAACCGATTCCCGAGCAGACGACTGACACGTGCTGCGGGTTAAAATGATCCGACATTCGGCGGGTGAGGGTTAAGGTAACAAAATAGAGTGAAATGATTGCTATGTGCGAAGGAATATCGATGTGGGACCACAGGCATGTGGAAAAACATTTTATTTTCTCTTTTATCAATCGTGCCTACATATAATAAGTGATAAAATACTTTTGAGCGGTAGCACACTTTTCGTATGATGTAAATACTATTTTTCTTCTGTATTTTAAATTCCTTTTGCTAGTTATTTGTTATTTTATTATTAATTCAAAAGCTAAGATCGATTAGGAGATTACTGAAACAAAATGCTACCTATACAGACATACAGTTAATAAAAAATAATATGAATGCCAAAAGCGAATATTGAATATACTAGCATGTGCAAATAAGATCAGCAAGGCACACACCCGTATTTAATTAACTGAACATTTAAACACTGTTTGATATGATAATTATATGTACAAACATGGAAGTGGATCAGTTAAAGTTAAATAAACGAAAAATTAAACACACGCACAGTGCGAAAAATCTCAGAATTAGTAGAAAGATGGGTTAAGACCATAGAACAAAATGCCCTTTATTTATAAGGCTTGAATCTTCTACACGAATTTTTCTAGAACACGAGTATAAACTGGGTGAAGACCAATGATTCATTTAGTTAATATAAAGTGATTAATACGAGCAAACAGACTTTCCAATATGATATTACAAAAAGATAAAAAGATATATGTAAATAACGTTTATTAAAAGTGAACGCAGGGAGATTGAAATCGACTACAAATTTCTACAATATACCAGGTTTGCTTAACAACGCTGGAAGTTTACTGTTTAAGTGTAAATTACATTCCAAAAAATCGTTAAAATTTTGAAAATATTTGTACTTTGTTCTTCTACCTGTCCTTTGTATCTGACGGCATGCTTGAAAGTAATATCAGAGTGCATTCCTTAAGAGAAATTCGAAACAAACTGAAATATCTCAGCAACAGTGAAGCAAAGTTTCTGAGGAGGCAGGATTCTCGTTTCCCCTTCAGACCGTGACTTCCTAGACAGTGTGACGGAGATATTTCACCAGCTTAGCGATTTCACAAACCGCGATGACGTAGGTAATGCTGATTTGATGGTTCCTCATACAATTTACAAGTGAAGCTGATATTTATGAAGGAAATGACTTACGTACGTCATTTTTTCGTCTTATGCACAATGTTAGTTAACATAGATGCACTTTTACTGACTAACATCACGTTACGATGTTAAGTTAGTTATTTGAATAGGGTGTTCTTAAAAAAGGAATCAGGTTTTACAGGACAGATATTAGATAATTTTTATTAAGCTCACAAGGAATATTCGGCAACTCATAAATTAAAAAAAATTAACATTTTGCAGGAATGTAGTACTAGACGGTGAAAAAAAAACCCTCAAAAATATTAAGAGTTTTCGAAGAAAAATTTAATTCAAAATTTTATGGTTTTGATGCCATACTATATTCACATTACAAAGGTAAGAATTCTATTTAAAATATTTTAGGATTTAAAAATATTTTAAATCCTCCCAAGATTATTAACTTCTGATCTACAAGGCGAAGGGGTTTCATTCGTTCGTGCATTTGAATATTGTTTCGTTTAAAATTCCAGAATCCCATTAATCATAGTTATAGTGAAACGCAATATTTTGGAAATATATATTCTCAAGTCCCCACACTTTAGGAAAGTATTACAAAACAAAAAAAAAACCGACTGGTGTATGGAACACCTTAAAATGAAGATTTCTAGTAACTGTATTTGATATTACAACTGGTACATATTCTTCGACTTAGAGACATACTTCTGTCTTGTTTGCTCATTATGAAACACAATACTTTGAATTAACACATTGTAATGTGTAGCTCGTATAATACATGCAGCCTGGGGTGGTTACAGACAGACGAATATTTTTCTCGGCGTGGTCGGAAGGTGCGGTCTGGCGTGAAACTTTCTCACTAAATAAAAACTCGAAATTCTGCCCCATAAGTTCAGGCCGGGGAACTCTGTTTACGGAAACCCTGACGCGGAAAATGCAGAGGGTGCTTTGTACGTCTACGTATAACGCGTTCTTCTCCAAGTCCAGCATTAAAATTAATGGCCCGCCGCGTTATTTCAGCAGTGTGATTTTTAAACATGGCCTCGGCATTTTTGTTTGCTCTATTTTCCTTTAATATCTAAGTAACGCCGGCACTAGAACACACACTTAGATTCTTTGTGAGGATTAATATGATCTGCAGTTCCACTTTCCTCGGTACCCGATCAGACCTCTGCATCTCGAGAATAACGTATATACATATGTATATTATGTGAAGAAATCTTGTTTTGCGGGCAATTTGTTTTTAGTTTTATGTATATTAGGCTCGGTAGGCTTTGAAATTACTATCAAGGAATTTGTGTTACGTCAAAAGTTTTATGCGCTATATGTATATATAGATCAAGCATGTACACTATATACATATACAGGGTGTCCCAAAAATGCTGTGGGACCTTAAAGGGGGTGATTCGGGGGGTGATTGTAAACAACTTTTTCCTTTGCGAAAAAGTTCTCCGATGTTTCGTTAACGAGATATTAACAAAAAGAACCGACCAATCAGAGCGCGAGTCTGACGGCCGAGTTCCCGCGCTAGCGTGGCTACGCGCCGCGCTGCGAGTGTGAACAAGCAACTCGGCATGCAACGAAGAAAATTGTGTAGAATGGCTAATGAAAAAAAAGGAACAAATAAAATCGAACGCGTTGTCATGGTTTGTTTGTTATTTAGACGAATACAAAGTTTTTTTTTTAGAAGATTCGAAAATAATAATTATTTGAAGTGGGAGGATAAGGAATACGTAAATTTACGAAAAGGTAATGTAACGGGAAATTAACGAAAAGTGGTCGTAGTTCGTTATTGTGTTAAAAATCCGTAATTCAATAACGGCCAGCACTGTTGCTGATAAGTGATAACGAATACGTCTGTTTAAAAAGCCCGAATAAATATTATCGCCGGAAATAAGTCATCGCTTGCGTTAAATTTAAAAATGAATGATTACCAATGAAATAACTAAAACTCACCCTTGTTGGAAATTCACCTGCAGCTTGAAAATCTGTGTCACAGGGTCACTGAACCGATCCTGGTCATCGATGGACGAGCCCAGTGCACAGCTGATCCCAGGTATACGACACTACCCAAAGTTAAGGGTCGCAATGTCAGGTGCGTTCAGGTCAACGTGCCGAATATTCACTTCACTGCACGGCTACTAACACTGATCACTTTATTTACTTTTTATGGAACCTGTTGTTCCTACGTTTTAAAAATTGGTGGCCCCGAAAGGGGCCGATTGTTGGCAATTGAAGAATCGGAATATTCTAGCGCAAATGCTCGCACAGCAGCATTTGCGTTCCCGTCGTTTCGCGCGTACACCCAGAACATTCGGTAGTACTCCTGGGCAGTAAACATTTCTGCGAGGCGATTTCTAGCTGACTGACAGGATTTTTTCCAAGCAACTTCCGCTACCCCCAAGTAGCTTCTCTGTTTCCATTATGAGTTAACTCCCACCAGGCCAAGAGACTTTAGGTAAAAAGAAGCCAGCACACTTTCGGAACACACGTGTTTTGCAGAAGTGCAACGAAAACTTTCACAAAAGCCCGCGCTTCGTCCTTCTACTGCCAATGTACCCATTGCTTCGAGATAGAAAACAGACACCACGTGTATCGGTTCGAAAGGGTCCGAAGGGAAGAGGCGCAGAAAGTCTTCGAGTTGCTATAAAGAAGAAAATGCATACCATTCCTGTTTCCCCTTTCCGACACCCTGAGTTCACGTCTACTACGAGGCGGAACCAATTAAGTCATAAATTATCCGAAACTATAGGAAACCGTTCTCTACCGCCGACTGGCGGGACAATACGGTCATAAACCGCGACCCTGGCGAAATGCTCTGGCTGATCAGCCGGATTAATTTTGGAGAACTAGAAATTACAGAGTATTATCCAGCATCAATACGTCTCGCGGAGAGACATAGGAAAAGAAGGGGTACTCCGCTGACTGCGCGTAGTCCCGCCTGCTTCGTCCTACCCTCAAATTAAAGACGGATCCCTTATCTCTCGTGTCTAAACACGCAGTCGGGTTTCAAAACAAAAGCACGCGTCGACGTATTCGGTGCGAGAGACTGTGGGCTTGAGGTCCGATTGGCCCTGCATCCCTCGCAAATGGCAACTGTCCTCAAGAGGCCCTCTTGACAGCAATATCTCCTCCCCAAGGCCCACCTTCTCTCGCACCGAATACGTCGACGCGTGCTTTTGTTTTGAAATTCGAGCGCGTGTTTAGGCACGAGAGATAAGCAGGCCCGAGGGCTGTGGGCTTGAGGTCCGATTGGCCACAAACTAACCAATCGGGCCTGCTTATCTCTCGTGCCTAAACACGCGCTCGAATTTCAAAACAAAAGCACGCGTCGACGTATTCGGTGCGAGAGACGGTGGGCCTTGGGGAGGAGATATTGCTGTCAAGAGGGCCTCTTGAGGACAGTGGCCGTTTGGGAGGGATGCAGGGCAGATTGGTTCGACTAGGGCCAATCAGACTTCAAGCCCACCGTCTCTCGCACGGAATACGTCGACGCGTGCTTTTGTTTTGAAACTCGAGCGCGTGTTTAGACACGAGAGATAAGGGATCCGTCTTTAATTTGAGGGTAGAACGAAGCAGGCGGGACTACAGGAATGGTATGCATTTTCTTCTTTATAGCAACTCGAAGACTTTCTCCGCCTCTTCCCTTCGGACCCTTTCGAACCGATACACGTGGTGTCTGTTTTCTATCTCGAAGCAATGGGTACATTGGCAGTAGAAGGACGGATCGCGGGCTTTTGTGAAAGTTTTCGGTGCACTTCTGCAAAACACGTGTGTTCCGAAAGTGTGCTGGCTTCTTTTTACCTAAAGTCTCTTGGCCTGGTGGGAGTTAACTCATAATGGAAACAGAGAAGCTACTTGGGGGTAGCGGAAGTTGCTTGGAAAAAATCCTGTCAGTCAGCTAGAAATCGCCTCGCAGAAATGTTTACTGCCCAGGAGTACTACCGAATGTTCTGGGTGTACGCGCGAAACGACGGGAACGCAAATGCTGCTGTGCGAGCATTTGCGCTAGAATATTCCGATTCTTCAATTGCCAACAATCGGCCCCTTTCGGGGCCACCAATTTTTAAAACGTAGGGACAACAGGTTCCATAAAAAGTAAATAAAGTGATCAGTGTTAGTAGCCGTGCAGTGAAGTGAATATTCGGCACGTTGACCTGGACGCACCTGACATTGCGACCCTTAACTTTGGGTAGTGTCGTATACCTGGGATCAGCTGTGCACTGGGCTCGTCCATCGATGACCAGGATCGGTTCAGTGACCCTGTGACACAGATTTTCAAGCTGCAGGTGAATTTCCAACAAGGGTGAGTTTTAGTTATTTCATTGGTAATCATTCATTTTTAAATTTAACGCAAGCGATGACTTATTTCCGGCGATAATATTTATTCGGGCTTTTTAAACAGACTTATTCGTTATCAGCAACAGTGCTGGCCGTTATTGAATTACGGATTTTTAACACAATAACGAACTACGACCACTTTTCGTTAATTTCCCGTTACATTACCTTTTCGTAAATTTACGTATTCCTTATCCTCCCACTTCAAATAATTATTATTTTCGAATCTTCTAAAAAAAAAACTTTGTATTCGTCTAAATAACAAACAAACCATGACAACGCGTTCGATTTTATTTGTTCCTTTTTTTTCATTAGCCATTCTACACAATTTTCTTCGTTGCATGCCGAGTTGCTTGTTCACACTCGCAGCGCGGCGCGTAGCCACGCTAGCGCGGGAACTCGGCCGTCAGACTCGCGCTCTGATTGGTCGGTTCTTTTTGTTAATATCTCGTTAACGAAACATCGGAGAACTTTTTCGCAAAGGAAAAAGTTGTTTACAATCACCCCCCGAATCACCCCCTTTAAGGTCCCACAGCATTTTTGGGACACCCTGTATATTACAGACATCAGAAGTGAGGTATTCAAATGCATTTTTCTCGAAATCATAATGATTATATCTGCGATATTTTTGCGAATTACGGTCACAAATTATCAGGAAATACTCATAACATATCAAATACTGAAAATATGAAGAAAAAAAATTCTTTTTGGCATATCTCGGTATATGCCCCCCTTAAATGTTTAAAAAATAGCCCTCGAAAATAAAAATGACAATTCTTGTTTTCGCCTTCATAAGTAAAAACTCTTCGAGAAGGATTTAAACTTTCAAAATTTGAAAATTCCATGAATGAATCGAAGAAGAAAAAAGTTTAAACGCCATGACGAAACACATATGGGGAAACGATATTTAATTTCAGAATTTGTGCCAAATTTTTGGTTGTCTGTTGGACAATCTACAAAAATATGGTTCATATTTATTAACACCTATATAAAGGAAATCTAATTATGTGAAATACCAAAGCAGTAAATTTTGAATAAGTATATTCAATATTTATAAATATTTATACGAGTACTGAAATCGCTATTCCGATTTTACTCTAAAAATTGGTGATTGCATGTTGGTCTTCCATAAACCATTATATGCTTGACATCGTTAGTTAAATTTTCCGTATGGAAGAACGATTCAGAATCTCTCGATTTCTCTTCCAACGTTCAGACGTACGCAGCCGTCTTCAATAACCGTGGAGAATGACAGCCATCTATTTTGCATACGCCATTCCCCGCACATGTATAAGATTTGCGTTATGCTACCCAATACCATTTCATTTTACAGACGATCATTCGTTCCTTTCATACCATCGAAACAAATTTCACACGTCGCTGTAAAAATGAAGAAATCAAATTAGTTTTTAGTCTCACACTATTTACACTTGCCGTTGATTTTATTCTATATCACACACAGTCAGAGTCATAAATATTTATTAGATAAAAATCCCACCAACGATTGATATTATCCTTTATGTCAAACAATTTACAAGTCTATTAGTTCATGCAGGATCAAATCGGGTAGAAGGTAATTCTACATGAAGAATTAAGTCAAAAGAGGAGGATATAGATTATAAAATGAAATTTTATTTTTAACACGATTTCACAATGTCTTCAACGTTGTTGAATTAAACTGGATTTGGGAAACAAATTGATTTTCTCATAAGGGAAACCACGTACGGCAAAATATTATTCTATGTCTTCGACTTATATTTCAACGAGGAATCAACCCCGTTACTTTAAAAAGCACAGGGTTTCACCTCTTCATTGTAACAATGCCAAACCGCAATCACTTTAATGATGAGATAAAGAATAAAGGAATTAGAGTGAGAAATTTTGATTCATCCACCATATTTCTCTGACTTGGCCCATTTCAATTATTAATAGAAAAGTAATAGAAAAGAATTAAGAAACGAAGACAATGAAAAGGGGCATTTGAAGATTGTTTGAGTGATAAATGGAGAATTTTTATATGAAAGACATTGACAAAGTATCAAAAAGATAAAGCATGATCCTAAAAATTGGTGGCCATTATATCTTAGACTAATGTGAAAATAAACACAATTTCAATACGCGCCAAATAAAAGACAGAATGCGGCCGGACTTTCCAACAAATCCGTAATAGTTTCCCACGTTTTACTAATATCCTATTTTTTCCTTCAGCTCTCCTTCGCTGTCAGCCTTGTAGCTGACAGAATATACCTACTATTTAACGGGGTGAACGCGCAAATACAATTCGCTCCGCATAAATCTCGAATTTTTCGAGAGTCACGCGGCCCGACGCATTTGTGTCATGTTTCCTGTTTATGTAAATATGGGCGATAAATCGTATCCTCTCATGAATTCGTTATTTCCAGCCGGTTGCTTTCAGTCTGTCGAGGATTTCCTTGGCAGCGGCCATGAGCTGGAGAAGTCAGGGATCTTTAGAAATATGTGGACGCGCGCCTTTCGCTTCGTTACGAATAGAAAACCGAAAAGCTGCTGCTACATTTCGATATCTATACAATTTTCATGCGATTCGGAATCGTTGGTATAGCCGCGAGTGATCCCAAATGGCAGTGACGTGCACGAAATAATGATCTGCACGTTCGAAAGGCAAATCACGTAGTGTTCGAAGGGTTTCAGATTTTAGCAACGTGAATAAGGTAAGTTAGTACCATTAGAATTCGATAAGGCAACGGGTTCATCCCAAGTGAATCATCAAAATCAACATCTATGCGACAGCGTAAATAAGGTAAACTTGACTAATTCGTACCTGCGCGTAAATCGAACCTCCGCTGTTTCATTTAACCTAAGACAGTTACAATCACTCCTGGCTGTAAAAAGTGTAAACAACAGTTAGCCATACGATATTAACAAGTCAGGTCACCATGCTGTCACTCCACAAAAAAATATAACGCAGGTATTTTTTTCGGTTATTTTTCACTAAAATTTTGTCATGATTCTTAAGGATTTTGTATAATTACTATTTGTGAGAATTAGTGAGACAAATTTCTATGTCAAACTACGCCTATTTTTAAGTTTATTTCTTGTATACTCTTTGCCTGAGTTTATAAAACTGTTTCTTCTATTAAGAAAGAGTTGATTACCACTAATTTTGTTTCAGTTTCTCTGTTACTTTTCATGTAATAAATATTTGTTCTTAAGGTGTACGATTTAGGAAAATTTACCCTAGCAGGTGACAGTGGGAGTTTAGAAGATTATTTAAATATCGAAAGTTGTCTGCGCGAAAGTTTAACGCGCGAATTAATCAATGAATCTAAAACATGAAGCGTACCCGACGGGCGATAATGTGTGCAATTTATTGTATATATTACGCTGCAAATAGCAAGTAAATTATAAGAGTTATGATACGCTAACTATGTAATTTTGCAATGTCGATAAAATGATAATCAAGATAATGATAATCTGTACTATGGATAAGATTTTAATAACCAAGTTATAAAGTATGTATTCTACATACAAGCAGAAAACTGTGTGAGTTATGTCGCATAGAGTCATATAGTGCTACATAATTTTTTGATTTTCAAAAAGCAAATATTTACCTTTCTGGCATCATCTATAGGTCGAATGGATATGACAAATATAGAAATCCACACCAGCCATCGACAATGCAAAAAAGAATATTTCTATCCGTCACCAATGCCATAGATTTATTTTCCGAATCTAACAATACAACAGCGCATAGTGATATGACACACATCACGTTACACCGATTCAGTCAGAGACAGTTCAAACGTATGGCGTCCAATATTGCGCTTCACCGAACTTATCGAAAAATGTCTTTGCACAGGATTCATAAAAAATATTGAAATTCATCAATCGCGCGCAGAAAGTGCTTACTTTATAGCTCATGCAGCTCGTACCGATGCGCTTCTCTTTTTACAGCCAAATTTATTGAACGCGAAATCGAGGGGCTTATAGTTTCCATAGCGCTCGCAGTGCTCCCACCACTGTCTATGCAGTTTCCCAAGACTTTTCGTATGGCTCATTTATCGCCAAATCGACAATTCACCATTTAGCATCGGCCACGAGACACTAACAAGGCCACATTCCGAGTGCCAAACTGCCTTTTCTGCAAACAGGCATTTTTGTTCAGCATTAAATTAAATTAGACAGGTATTTTTTATTTCTCACGAATCAACGGTTCGAGAGAATAAATCACCCCTGAGAGTTCACTGAAGAATATAGTTTTCCTAAAATTAATCTCAAACTGTGTATGGAATTAAGAAATGCTTTAACTAAAAAAATTATAAAATAGGATAACACAGCAGAAGAAATATGTGGTTTTATTTAAAAAAATATTGGAGTACCTTGAAAACTGCATATCGCCATCACGTTCAATAAAGCAAGTGCACTCAGAATGCGTGTTATTTAAAATATTGTAACTTTGCCTTATATTATTTTTTGATACCATCAATGTTTTTAGAAATGTTTGCGATGTCGCCATCAGGATGTTTGAAAATATTCAGTGTTGTATTTTTAGTCCGTATGCCTTACACTGCACAACTGTGTTATTTTGAAAAAGGTTGTTCGGGAAGATTACCTATCACGTTGCTGCTAACATGGGGAGGTCACAGCCTGTACAGTTTTTTTTAACAAAATGCGAAATCTGGTTGGAATTTACGATACAACTGGGAATAGAGTGATTACTGCTGTTAAAATAAATCGAGAAGATACAACGATTTTTTTTATACGAGGTGTTCTTTTCGAGAAAATCAATTTTGAAAATTCAGTACACACGTGCCTACTTACCCAGGATCATTGAGCGTTTCTTTCTATATTAAATAGTATAGATACTAAATAGTATTGCAGCAATTGGTACAAGAAGGCAGAGAATCACTGAATGCTTTCGAATACTTATTACAAACTCACGAGGCTTTGACGAGAGTTTTGCGACTTTTACATTGAGCAACAAGGATAATTCCTCGCCTGATAGAATTAATAAATAAGTAAAATATCTAAACATTTACAGTAGCTATTTATTGAACGCGATTACTGGCAAGGCCGATTCGAGAAAGGAATATCCCCCCAAAAAACTTCAAAAAAGTAAAAAAATTACGCCAAGTACATGAAATCACAAAAAAATAGAAGAAAATATACAATCCCCCCCAAAATAGAAGGAAATATACAATATAAAAAAATATGTGAAATCAAAATGAGCTGCAAGTACATAAAGGTGCTTTCCAACTGCGCTTAGGATGACACAACTACAAATACACAGCTAAAATGCTGTGTTCGTACATTCTATTACTCATATCGCGGACATTTTAATTAACCCATTAGAATAAAAGAATCCCATTTAAAAACATTGTTGTAAATTAATAGCTTTACAAAATTAATGATATACAAAAATTGCGCGAATTATAACAATGGTTATTTATATAATGATATTTTAATAGGAATAAATATTTTATTCAAAATACTTGGCGCTGCGAAACCGAAAAAATGTTAATTGGTTTAGTATTAATAATTTGCAACAGCTCCCTTACAATGTATACCTACACACATTCACGAACGCACGCACAAGAAAGAAAGGAAAAGATTAATGCAATTTATACATATATATTTATTCAGTTTAGCAACACCAATTCGAGGAGCAGCGCCAAGTATTTTGAATAAAATATTTATTCCTATTAAAATATCATTATATAAATAACCATTGTTATAATTCGCGCAATTTTTGTATATCATTAATTTTGTAAAGCTATTAATTTACAACAATGTTTTTAAATGGGATTCTTTTATTCTAATGGGTTAATTAAAATGTCCGCGATATGAGTAATAGAATGTACGAACACAGCATTTTAGCTGTGTATTTGTAGTTGTGTCATCCTAAGCGCAGTTGGAAAGCACCTTTATGTACTTGCAGCTCATTTTGATTTCACATATTTTTTTATATTGTATATTTCCTTCTATTTTGGGGGGGATTGTATATTTTCTTCTATTTTTTTGTGATTTCATGTACTTGGCGTAATTTTTTTACTTTTTTGAAGTTTTTTGGGGGGATCTCACTTCTTTTTACAAAGATAATTTGCATAGCGAATGACTTTAGATAATTTTTAAAATATTATATTTACTATTATCTTCATTTTTTTGTGATATCAAACTACGAATAAACTTCGGATAATTGGGATTGGTGGAATTGATTTATTTAAAAATTTGAATTTTCAGATATAAAGCAAGCATATGAATAAACTCATTTAATTAATATAATAATAATAATGCTATGTTTCAATAAATTTTTTTCTCTGATGTAGATCGCACTGCATCATCTTCTGCTTCGATTATCTGTAAATAAATATAAAAGCCACATTTTAGTTATATACCTTAATGTAGAACTTATAGAGTAGCCTTTTGCTCTAGTGAGTGTAGAGACTACATAATGTGTCCGAAGGAGGTGAGAACATATGGTAGAAAGTTTTGTTCAAGGATATTTAAAAAATGCTAATGGTAATTTAGCAAAAATGAATGAAGAGATTCAATATTTCTATTGGTGTTGGTTTAGTATATTTATTGGTGAATTGAAATATTGTTAATGGAAAACTAGTAAAATTAATGAATAGCGTAGAAACTACTGTGGATTTTATTAATTAAAGTATTACGAATGTCTTTCACAAAAGATTGAAAAGCATCAACGGAGATGTGTTTTCAGTGTACTTTCTTTACTAATGTGACTTGCTTTACATTGCAAGCAGTCCACCATAATCTATTTTCTTAATAATTCTTAATGCTATGTCTTTAGACAAATTTTGTCGATTTACCTTATTTGACAAAGTTCCAGAAACTTGTGCGAAACAAGATGCTCTGTCTATCTATCTAATCTTCTCCGGACAACCTCCACGCCTGTGCATTCCCTTCATTTCTATCCATCCAAGCCTGTGCGTCCCCTTCAATTCTACTATCCAAGCCTGTGCGTCTCCTTCATTTTTATCGAAGTCCTGTGCGTCCCCTTCATTTCTATCTATAATATAATAAGCTTTACATAAAATATAAACTGGTATACAAATACAAATATCTGTCAATTTAAATTCAATGCAATTTTCTACTACAATATATTATTTTGTACAAGCATGGTACAAATTTCTAGAAACTTATGCGAAAGAAGGTGCTTCTCTGTCGAACCTTCTCCGGACAACTTCCAAGTCTGCGACTCTACATAAGAAATCTATTAAATAAATTTGGCGACTTACCTTGTTAATTGAGACAATAATTCAGTCGCCTATGTAGTGTAAAAACTCGGGACATTTCAAATTTGGACAACTTACCTTATTTGACACTTGCAGGTTATGATGGAATGACACTTGGTAGGTTACAAAATTCAAAATAGTATACATAGGTATATATATATATATACAATGACGGACGACGATCCCGGCCGAATAATCCCGAGAGTCGACGAACGAAACATACACTAGTTTTTTGGCTGCAGGTGTGCGTGTAACGCGTATACGTATTATGTCGACGAAAATTTTGACTGGAGAAGAAGAATCAGAAGAAAAATCTTATTTCTGACAGATCCATGACATGATATTACGATATCTCTGTCATGCGTGGACCGATTTTGTTGAACTTGGTCTTATTCGAAAGCTTATATGTGGTTTACATAAGAAAAATACCATTAAATTTAGGAAATATTGCAGGCGTGATGAGATATTAATGAAATAAGTTTCAGGTTAGGTTGGATTAGCTTCGCGACGAGTAAATGATAGCAGTAGCGACAGTCGCCATATATAGGGTGTCTTTTCTGTACTTTCTTTCCTGTACTTGGCGTCGAGACGCTACCGCGTCTCTAGATATTTCTGTTCTGAGGTGCTAGGGTCAGTATTGTGTGGGTCCATCACAATCTTCTTACCAAAAGGCATCCTCGCCTTCTCCACTCCCTGGCTAGATCCTTTAAGACCAAAGTCCCTATTCTTTAGTAATCTACGACATTGCGTCATTTGCCATTTCCAAACTCTCTCTTATTGTAATAAATAACAGATCACACTCAATAGCTGTATGTCGATTACACCATGGATCCTTCACATCTTTCTTAAGTGTAACGTTAAAGCGATATCATTGCCTGAGCTTTAGATACTTTCACCCCAACTCATTGCCATATTTTAGTAACTAATAAATATTGTTACATTTCTTCTGTAACTTGGTTGATCAGTTGTGTTGTTATCCAATTTGAAATGGGATTCTCAGATAAGCATTATCTTGAAATAATTCAAGCCTCAAAATTTACATCTTTTGTGTTTTAGTCATGTGTCCTCCCTTGTGAATGAATAGAATCAACTGTTTAAATAAACTCACATTGATTTTACGATGAAACAAGACTCTATCCTCATTATTTTCAAATTACTTTCTCGTTTTACGAGTTCGTTGACTTCGTTAACTTTTTGCTTTTATGGTATGAGCATTCTTCAAATTTATAAATTGTTAGAAATTCGTTATATTATATCTTCTAAATCAGGAATTAGATTTTATTTTATTTATGAAATTGTATATAAAATACATAGTTTCTAATTCTATTTAAGCTAAGAAAGTGTGAGATTGTATTCAATTTCTTCAACGATACTTTTATGATGCCGAGATTTTCGGTAAGGTACATATATTCAACTTATATACGACTGGCATAGCAGAATGGTGCACAAATCTGTGCTCGGGACTTCAATCTCCCTTCAGGTAGCATGAGCTCACGACAAAAACCTCGGAATTAAATTCAAGGTGCGGCAGCGTGTGAAAGCGAATTTGTGACTGCTTTTCTATATTCAAGGTTCTGTCAATGACATGTAATCTCCGAATGTGCAAAAAAACTGTGATTCGGTGGAGTAAGGAATATCGCTTCAATGGGAAACTTTTTAATTATGTATAGTACATTTAAAATTTTTTGTATCGCAAAATAATGGGGTAACATTCACAGCATCATTGTTCTATGCAGTTTGGATACTAAACTTTAAAACAGGCCGTAAAATTTTCGGATTGTACAACGTATTCATATATTGGTGGTATTGTATCCACAGCATGGAAATAATGTTGAAGCAGTTACAATCCATTTGAAATATTTTCCATAACTGTGCTTTAAATTTGCAGAGGGAGCATTTGTATGACAGATATTCTGAATAATGTAATTATAAAACCTTATTTAACTTTAAATTCCATGAATATTACAGTAGTAGGAGAAAATTCAATAATTTTTTTATGTATGTGGGAATTTTTATTGCATTTCAACTAAACTCGAATTGATTAATCGAAGTATTTAATAAATGATGTCTATTATGTACATTTTAAATGTGGAACGTGAATCATCTAATACTAGAGTACCTATAAAGTATTTTTATGATTTTTATAATACTAAAGAGTATACCTACAAATGGATATTATGCATCCCAAAATTTGAATAAAAAATCTGTATAATTGGAATAATTTTTGGCGTAAAATAAATATTGGAATACAATTATTAACAAAAGTATTTGCTCATCCTATATGAATAACGTAGTTTACATATTCAATCAATGTCAAAGTTGGTATTACCAATTCCAACTCACATTTTTTTAAAAATGCAAAACATAGAAATCTAAATATTTAGACATTTTGCAATAAAGGAAACGCTTTTGTTTAATTGTATGTATATACTTAGCAGCGGTGGAAAATATAAACTCGTATTATTTAACATTAATGTAGAATACGTTTGATCATTTATTGATATTTTTAAGAAACATACTTCTCTTTTTGTACTAGTTCTTAGTTCCACATAATCGAATTACTGTACGCAATACGGCACGGACCGTCACGAACCGGCAACGCCAGGTCCGTCACGGTCAAGTCCGTCACTACCCCGCACAGTGGTTCCAAAGTGCCTTTTTGTGGAAAAAATTCTGCATCTCAATGAATTTTTAACCGATTTTTATAGTTTTTTGCTCGTTTTCTCGGGGATTAAATTTGCTAAAATGTCCCACAGTAGTTTTTCAAAATTTTCTTTAGACATTAAAACAAACAAATTGTGAACTCTTGGTTCCAGAACAACGAGTACATTAAACAGATTTTTTCATATATCATTAAAAGGAGATAAAATATAAAATGGATATAGATTAAATAATTCAAATTTAAACAAGAAAACTACCGATAGCCTTCTTCCATACATTCTACACCTTTTGTGTCTTCTTCATAATTGGACAAATGATATTTTGTGTCTTTTTCAAGTTCGATAAATGGGGATGTGATGCATAATTTGTTAATATTATCGGATTCTTTAATTTCGATTTTGAAATCACAATGCATATAATCTATATTTATTTTTTATTTTATTCCTCCAAATTCGTCTGTTTTATGTTTTCCGCTATTTCCAAGTGCCAGTTAAAGATTTTACGGAAAAAACTACTTAGATACGCAAAATATTTTCAAATCAGCCCCACAGATTGTTCTACTAAAGTTTTCGTCAAACTTTGTCAGAAAAAAGATAGAAAAAACAAGTTTTGCTCGCAATTCAGATATTTGATATTTTAGCAAATTTAATTCCCGACAAAACGAGCAAAAACAGACAAAAATTGGTTGAGAATTCACGGATACGAAATTTTGTCCACAAAAAGTCACTTTGGATCCACTCTGCGCCGGCACGACAATTTTACGTATGTGTCTACACTGCTTCGGCAACAGTCCGTCAGTTGACGCTGAGCAATCAAATTTAGCTGATCAGGCAGCGACGAGAAATTGGCTCTTGTAGCCATCGACTTTTAAACGAAGAGAGAAAAAGCGAGATCAAATTTGGGTACGTCCAATATTAAAAGAGAGAACAGTCAAAAGGGAAAATTGCCTTTATTAAAAAATTTACTAAAATACGACGATAAGTTCTACCAATACTTTAGACTTTTTGAATTACTAAAATGAATTGAACCTGGCTCACGGAAACGAAATACATACGTCGTTCCGTGCCGTCACGAACTGTCAAAACATTCTTTGCGAGAACGTCGCCCGAAGTCGGTACATGCGGTTGACGGAATATGTAGACAGCCCCATTTAAAACACATGTTTCAATGCTCTGTCGTGCCGGTGACGGACCGTATACTGTAAATCGATCTTAAAGCGACTTTAACGCGGCATCGCTTTGGAACCCTACCGTGTTGTACGGTGGTTGTCTGTACGCGATATGTGTGTAATTCTTTAACTGGAGGCATTTTTAAACCAGTCATCGATTCTACCGATTTCGATGTGCCCGACTGTGTTTGTCCTGGATTTTTGTTTCAACCGAAGCTTGCAATGGACATGACGCCAGTATGAACGTTGCAGTTCTGTTTCGATGCGATATGCACCATCCCTATTGTAGTTTTGTAATACACATATGTACAGTTTCTCATAGAGCCGATCAGTCATTTTTGTCACGAAGTCAATGTGTTTCATGTATCAAACATTTTTTTGTAAACCATTCTCTTCATAAACCTGCAGTGCTCGACGATATCGAAAAGATCGGAAGATAATGAAATTTTATATTTTTTCTGTATTGTTGAAATTCTGAACATCAACTTATTCCTTAACATATATAGGACTCTACTCTTTTATAAGTTTAAAAATTCACAGGACTGAAACAGTTACACAACCTAATGATAAAATAATAAAAATGTGAATTAAAAATTGAAGATACAGTGCTGAATAAAAGTATTAGGACACTCATTAAAACAGAATAACTTTTTTAAAATTGGTACAAAAGGCTTATATATTTCTTTATTATTTACTTTTTAGTGTCTTAAGTTTTATTTGTGGTTATAAGCTAATTTCAAATCGTTTGGATTTGTGGTTATGGATTGTATTTATTGATGACTTGGCAATCTTGTAAACCCCTCGGTGTTTTTTCTTCATAATTTTGTATTTTCATTCAAACTACGTACGCCTGCAAAGATTCAAAACAATTGGATAGTTGAAAGTGAATTAAAATTGAGTTTCCAGATTTGAACCAAACAAACAAACAGAGGATCGAAGCTGAATACAATCGTTTAATTAAAAAGGGAAGTCACGTAAGAGCCGGCAAAAAGGCCCAGCTACCGTTTTCCCCTGATAGGCCAATCTACAATACTGGTAGCGTTATGTATTGCTTTTAATACATACGAAATGTCATTCGGAGAGTTTCCGCACCGTTGATATAACATTTGCCGGTTGTAAATTCAACAACTGTTCCCCAGTGAACTCTCGTTACCCGAATTATAACAATTACGTCGTTTTCCTGGGTTTGTGTTGTGAGTACACATCACTCCATTACTATACAACTACAGGTATGTAACAAGTGCATATGTTGGGAACGTACCCCCCCAAAAATTGATGATTTTGTAAAGTACACGTTTAACATATAACCTCAAGAATGAATAAGTGACCAAACAAATAATAAGGCCCACCAAAATATTAAGTGGGGACAATATTGGGAAGAGCTCCAAAGCAAGTGTCACTTCAATCAGAAGCAAAAAATCAAAAGTCTGTGAACAGGACCCATTCCACCTGTGTACCTCCAGAAAAAAAGGTAGACACCAAATCTGAAGAAAATTGGTTTTGCAAATTATGTAGAACTGATTTCGAAAGTGATATGAGTCATTTAGTAGAGGGTGAATCAGAATTAGTATCTGGGTTTAATACTGAATATTTTAGAGGTAGATTTGCATTAATTTTTATATTGCTTTCTGTTCTTTAAGATTCTTAATGTTTATTTTTTTTTGAGATTAGTTTAATTATTGTTTATGTTATTATTTTGAAAATTTCAAAATTATATAAAATAATTTATCCAAAAATTCAATTTATTGGTCAAGTGTCTCACCTGGGTGCATCAGGATTACGTTGGGTTCACACCCGAGGACGAGGATATCTTCGTTTGCCCGAATGGTACACAACACAAAGCCCATTCACAAGATTTTTAAAAATATACAAGTTTTCGTATTTGTTGTGTTCATATATTATTCAAAATATCACAGTTTATAGTTTAATGTCCATAGATTTCTATAAAATAAAAAGTTCCCAAAAATATGTATAACTTTTTTTTTAAATTATGGATCCCTTATTACCCGCACTTACCTTACATATACATATAGAATGCACGAGGAAACTAAATATAAAGTGAAAACGCTGGGAACAGTAGAAATATTATATATAGTGACAGTAACCCACCCATGAGTCACCACGGCATAAACGGCGAAAACGTGAAAATCCACGTCGTGACTTACCGGTGGGTCACTGTAGAATTTTATCATTGTCTGCTTGAAAACGATGTGTACATAACAGCTTAAAACATTAAACATCGAAAAGTAAGTATTAACGACAGGAAAGGCTTCGGCAAAATCTTCGGTAAAGGCTTTCGACAAGAATAAAGTTATCACGCTCAGAACTGCCGGCGACATATTTTTCTGAAAGACCCCAAACGCCGATGCTTGTTAGAGCAAAGCATGCTCGATTTTACCGAAGCGTTTACTGTCGTTAAAACTTGTTTCTCAATATTTAATCTTCGACAAGCTACAACGATAAAAATCTTAAAAATTGTTTACTTGGGAAAACGCCTCGAAAATGTGTCGAATAGAGGTATCATCATCGTGTTTCTTGTTGGAGCGGAAAGTATTAACGAGCAGCCCTCGACTCTGCTTCACGGTTTACCTGCGTGATACGGTAAAGCGACACGCTCCAATGCCGCATGTAAATCAAACTCCTAACTCGATGGTTGTACATATCTCCGAGCGTTTCACGCGCTCGCACACAAGCCTGGCCACCGATCGTGAACACGAGTGCGGTCAGCGCACTTGTTTAATGTGCAAAAGGCAGAATGCACCCGAGAGAAGTATTCCCATTATATCGGTTTGGTCGAACTGGCTCGGTTCTATCGCGGAATCGCGGTTTTACTGTACAATGCGGTCTATCTCGACAGGAAAAGCATGATATGTGTAAAGCACGGTTACGTGTACTGCAGGCTCGAATACGTGCAATTCAGGTGCAATGTACGCAACGGCAATACGCGCCTCGTTTATAGAGGGAAAGTGTTGGTAGAACAGAGCGGAAGCACGATGTTATGAGGATACACTTGAAGGTTCTCCTGTACAGGGCGGGACGCTTTTCATGGTACAGCCACAAAGGGGTGGTTCGACTTGGAAAAGTAAGTGGAAAATATGATGTAATTTTTCCTAGGTGCCGTTTTCCAGAAAATCGATTTCAATGTTCGTTGGGTTGTGCATGTGATTGGGTAGTACAAGTTGAATAACGTATCTGTCTATTTGTCTTTAATTCTACATGTGTATTAGTAGGGTGGAACTTATTTTCTACCTGCTATTTCCTTTGTTCTCACCCTCTAATATGGTTCCATTTCATGAAAAAATAGTCCATAAAAAAGATTATTGAAATAGGATAACAGGGAAGGGTGTCGACCAGGCCTTTAAGTTTAGAGGTAGGCTCACTATTTTTTAGAAATTTTGCAAATTCAAACAATTGATGAATTCTAAACTTTAAAACCTGGTCGGCATCCTTTCCTGTTGTCCGATTGCAATAATCTTCTTCAGGGACGATTTTTTATGCACCGTTCTAGGGGGTGAGAGCAAGGAAATACAAAAAAAAATCGACACGTTTAAGCGAGGGCCACCCTAATGTATTAGTGGCTATAAAGGAAAAAGTGAATTTTATTTTGTTAATTATTTGTAGCATAATACGATTTGTTCAGCGGTTGCTGTTCCAATTTTTTAAACCCTTGCGTAATATTTTATTTTAGTCACAAATAGATTTACTGTTTCCTTTTTGATATAATAAAAAATTTCTACAAAAATCTGTAATAGTATTTAAATTATACTACCATCGACGTATACGCGTACTAATGAAAATTAAAAATAATGAGTGATAAACAGAGGATAAACATTACCCATGTTGAATTCAACCGCACATGCGTTCGACGAAACCAAAAGCTCGTGTAAAAAAAATTCGTTTCCCATTTCTTTTTGCATGCAGAATATGTGCGTCGCACCCTGTATAAGCAAAGAAGCGTACCGTACCAAAATGAGAGGTTGAGGGGTTTCTAGACGGAACAAGTATCTCTAGGGCTTAGTTTAGAAGGCAGTTTCATCTGTGTTTATACATGTGCGGTCGCTAGCAGTTACAGAAGTTGATCCTCACCACTCACGCGGCTCCTTTGTGCTGCTTCACCTGTTACGAGCTGAGAGCTCTGAAGCTTCTCTCGGCGACCGTCTACGTGTTATTGCAAGAAAGCATAAAGCTGATAGACATTCTAGGGCGTATTCAAGTACTAGAAAAAACTTACCCTTTGCCCAGAAGATCGCAGCAATGTGTCACAGAAAAGAATATTTCGAATATCTCGTTTTACACCGAAGTAATAAACAGAGTAGCTTACAAACAAGAAAGTAGATTAGCAATAATATTAAAACTTGAATTGCTTTATAATGTATAGTTCGTGATCTCTGACTTAAAACATTGTGAAACAGAGTTGATTATGTATAAATATTTAAACAATAATATTTAGAATATTTATAACTACATGATACTTATTACATAGTTAATAGTATTATTAATATACAAAGTATAAAATTCAAAGCACCACAGGATAATATTTTGGAAACTGAGGAATTATAAAGTTTTTGGTTCTTATAGGGACTGATTGATATCGAGGAGGATATCATGTGATAAAATTCATTTTTTGTAGGACCCCCAAAGTCATGAGGGTTCTTTTTAAAATAGCAACATGTACTTTACTTTTAAAAATCATATGTATTAAAATCGCAATACATAGTGAAATAGTCAATCCAGTGGTAGTATTATTAAATTTTTTTTTAGATAGAATATAAGAAATAATAAATTTCAAATGCTACTTTCAATATTAGAATGCTGTATTCATCAGTAATTATTGGTATTTCTAACCCAATTTGAAGTGTAACATTCGACACGGCCCAAGCATGAACTTCACTACTTAGTGACGCGAATCTGACCGCATACTGAGCATTTCTACTTGCCCATTTTATCTACTACCACTAGACGGGTCTCGGGATTCCTCGTGTTTAATAATGCAAAGGTGAAAGACGAGTCACGAGTCGTCTCGTATTCAGTTCTCGTTGAAGAAAATGAGCTGTTCTAAAAATACCACACCATGAAAGAAGTGGGTCGATCAAGGAACTTAATTCACGGCATTTAGACAAGGAATGCATATTATGTGCAGTGAAAATATCTCTTCCCCCCAAAAGTTCATTTATTTTCCTTTTTACCAAGCGAAGAGATCGCACGGCTTAGAACAAAGTGGTGAAAATTATGTGTAGTCTTGTAAACGATAATGGATAAAGTGAGTGGAAGAAGAAACTTCTTTCCAACGTTTATTTACAATTTTTGTATTATATAGTAATTAAGATTACATAATATTCGAGGTTTTACCCTGAAAAAGTCCACTGAATTAACGGACTTTGCAGTTTAAAAATCGAAGATACGTGAAAATTTAGTTGCAAAACTTTAAAATACCAAAGTTCAATTAGTGCAGTGCAAAGTGGTTCAGAACTCCAATTTTAGATATATTGGATGATAAGTTCTAACTTCTCCTTCTTAAATCTGTTTACAGAATTAAAGGCCGACATAAGGGCGACAGAAAGCCAATGAACCGCTCATATAATTTACGTTTTTCTACTAAAGACGAGTTTCCTAAAGTTACATAACACAAAGTTAAACTGTGTCAATATTATTTATTTTACAAAATATATAAAACAATGAATTTCCTCATTACATTCTATTATTTTGGTGAAGTTCTTGTATGTACTTTCTGAGTTCATGTGTGTGTCTCTTTAATTATATTACTGTTAAACTGTAGGTTTGGTGAAATTATAACTGTTTCAATAATTTTCATTAATCATCAATTAGGATTAAATGTTACCATTGTGTATCTTAACAAATAATCACGTGCAATTAGATCAAATTAATTTCACTAAGCGTCGTGCCAATTAACTTAACAGTTCATACATATGAAACTTCCACGATTTCATCAAATATGTATAGAGTGTCAAAATATCCTACGAAACGTGCGATAGACGTCAGTTTGTTGACAGAATTTACGCTTTATGATTAACGAAATATTCGCCGGTATGTCATACACCCATGTTATTTATACATATACCGGCCTCAGTACTTTATTCAGAAATTTCTGTTCGTTATTTGCAATTTATATGTAGCTGCGATTTATTTTAGTACGCGTATAATAAATCGAGGATACAGTTGTAGCTTTTATATATTTTACTAGCCAGGTTAAATTAAATATTATATACGAAACAAAATACTGGCTCGTATTTACTTAGCGGCGAAAGAAGGTGCTCTGACAGACAATATAACCAAATGCTGCACTTTTCATATTGATTTTTTTCATTTATACAAATATATTTTCAATGAATTTTACACTGATTGATTAAGTGACAATTCCTACTGTGGACACTCAGTTTAATACATTTAACTGTACACCCTACTTTGGCAATCAGACTAGTAAAGTAATTGCATTTTTTCAGATTACGATTATGTCTCATGTTCGAAATTCTCGCCAGGGAATTCTAAATCTAAATAGTTTAGTAAGTAATTTTGAAGAAAATACAGAAATGTCAGCTCTTACGGAACTTCTGTAGAACTCTTACAGGCTGAAATAAAAAGGAGATTAAATAATTTCCACATTAGCTTACAAGAATTATTAAAACTCAAAATTTTAGGAATACAGAAGTCCATTGATAAAAAAAGTAACTAGAAAATTATTATACAGTAAGAAGCATCGACTTAGATATTTATTAGTGCCAAGGCTGTCCCACAAAATAATAATATAGGTGATAATAATAATAACGCATGCACTAATATAGTTTCGTAATATATATTAAACACATGTATGTGATTTGTGTTTGTGTAACCTCACAAAATTACCTTTTTCAAAAAAAGGTACAAAAAAGAGCGCCAAGTATATAATCCCATCAAAAAGGATCCCATTTAAAAACATTGTCGTAAAGAGTCTAGCAGGGTAAGCATGGGCAAACGGCCCCCACCCTGATTCCTGGAGTTGTTATTTTTTAAACAATGCTCCTTGCCTGAATAGCCATCGTGTAAAGTTTCAGATCGCTACCCCCCCGTTTAAGGGTAATACGGGGGTAAACGCCCTTAACGTTATTATTTTTTATCTCGGTTACTACTTAAGATATTTGAATGAAAAAAAAACGAAAATATAACTACTTACTAACTGTACTTCATATATTTTTCTCAGAAGTTTAATTGAATTATTAAGGGTAGAAAAAAATAATTAATTTTTTGGGGGTGGTTTTTCGAAACAACCCTTTGAGTGACAACCTCCAAAAAAATCAAGAATAATGCTCTATTATCGAACTATTATATAAAAAATCCTCAAAATTGTCGAGATGGTGGAACATAGTTAAATAATTTAAAGAAGACCATTATATTTTAAATATGAGGGGTTTTGCGACGAGAAAGAGTAGTTGTCGCCAGCCTAAGCACGTGTCATTTAAATGCGAATGGAAGAAACGATTGCGGTTCGTTTGGGAGATCGAATTGTGACGGTGAAGGTAGCTGTGGAACAACGCGCGTACGCTAAATACGAATATTTTCCAGATATTAACAGGGTCTAGCAGGGTAAACATGGGCCAATGGCCCCCACGCGATTCTTGGAGTTGTTATTTCTTAAACAATGCTCCTAGACTGAAACACCATTATGTATAGATTTAGATCCCACCCCCCCCCCCCCCGTTTGCGGGAAATACGGGGGTAAACGCCCTTATCGTTATTATTTTTTTTTTTCGGTTACTATCTAATTAAGATATTTAAATGAAACAGAAGCGACAAAATAGTTACACATTAGCTGTAATTCGTATATTTTTTCCGAATTGTAAATTAATTATTACGGGTAGAAAAAAATAATTTATTTCTTGGGGGTGGTTTTTGCAAACAACCCTATGAGTGACAACCCCTTGTCGTAATAACCGCTTATTTGTTTGAACCTATCGAAGGTATAATCCGTACTTAGCCAGGCGTATTTTTCTGTCTTTCTGATTATATAAACGCCGATTGCAAAAACCACCCCCAAGAAATAAATTATTTTTTTTTACCCGTAATAATTAATTTAAAATTCAGAAAAAATATACGAATTGCAGCTAATGTATAGCTATTTTATCGCTTCTGTTTCATTTAAATATCTTAAATAGGTAGTCACCAAAAAGAAATAATAACGATAAGGGCGTTAACCCCCGTATTACCCGCAAACGGGGGGGGGGGGGGGGGGGCAGTGATCTAAAACTATACATAATGGTGTTTCAGTCTAGGAGCATTGTTTAAGAAATAACAACTTCAAGAATCGCGTGGGGACCATTGGCCCATGTTTACCCTGCTAGACCCTGTTAATATCTGGAAAATATTCGTATTTAGCGTACGCGCGTTGTTCCACAGCTACCTTCACCGTCACAATTCGATCTCCCAAACGAACCGCAATCGTTTCTTCCATTCGCATTTAAATGACACGTGCTTAGGCTGGCGACAACTACTCTTTCTCGTCGCAAAACCCCTCATATTTAAAATATAATGGTTTTCTTTAAATTATTTAACTATGTTCCACCATCTCGACAATTTTGAGGATTTTTTATATAATAGTTCGATAATAGAGCATTATTCTTGATTTTTTTGGAGGTTGTCACTCAAAGGGTTGTTTCGAAAAACCACCCCCAAAAAATTAATTATTTTTTTCTACCCTTAATAATTCAATTAAACTTCTGAGAAAAATATATGAAGTACAGTTAGTAAGTAGTTATATTTTCGTTTTTTTTTCATTCAAATATCTTAAGTAGTAACCGAGATAAAAAATAATAACGTTAAGGGCGTTTACCCCCGTATTACCCTTAAACGGGGGGGTAGCGATCTGAAACTTTACACGATGGCTATTCAGGCAAGGAGCATTGTTTAAAAAATAACAACTCCAGGAATCAGGGTGGGGGCCGTTTGCCCATGCTTACCCTGCTAGACTCTTAATAGCTTTACAAAACTAATGATATACACCAATTGCGCCAATTATCGCAATGACTATTTATACAAACAAAAAAATGTATCAAATAATAGTAAACAGATATATTTTTATACAAATAAATATTTTAATACGAATAAATATTTTATTCAAAATAGTTGGCGCTGCTCTCTGAAAAAAATGTTAAGTGTCTTGGTTAATAAATAAAACAAGGCCAGACTTATTGATTCAGACATATTTATTCAGTTTAGCAACACCAATTCCGAGAGCAGCGCCAACTATTTTGAATAAAATATTTATTCGTATTAAAATATTTATTTGTATAAAAATATATCTGTTTACTATTATTTGATACATTTTTTTGTTTGTATAAATAGTCATTGCGATAATTGGCGCAATTGGTGTATATCATTAGTTTTGTAAAGCTATTAATTTACGACAATGTTTTTAAATGGGATCCTTTTTGATGGGATTATATACTTGGCGCTCTTTTTTGTACCTTTTTTTGAAAAAGGTAATTTTGTGAGGATTTCACACATTTTGTAGTGTTTATTGATGACTGGATAATTTTTTCACCCCGTCGAAGTTATTTTTTTTAATTAACAATATATTATATTGTCGTCCAAACTACGCACACCTGCAAAGCTACAAAACAATTGGATTGGTGGAATTGGTTTAAATTTGAGTTTTCAAATATGAAGCAAACATACAAGAACCACACAGAGGATCGAAGCTGAATAAAAGTTTAATTAAAGTTTAATTAATATTATACTATATTACAATAAATTTTTTTTCTGACGTAGATCACACTGCATCATCTTGTGCTTCAGTTATCTGTAAATATATAAAATCCACATTTTAGTTACAATATAACTTTATTATACAATATAAAATTAAACAATATAAGTTTTAGAAGAAGGGTGGACTTTTCCTATAGTAAGCGTGGAGACTACATAATGTGTCCGAAGGAGGTGAGAGCGTATGGCAGAAACTCTTGTTGAAGAAAATTTAAATGCTAATGGTAATTTATCAAAAATGAACGAAGAGCTCCAATATATTTAACGCACAATTTATTGGTGTTGGAATAAAATTAATTTAATATGTTCATTAGTGAATTTAAATATTGGTAATGTGAAACTAATAAAATTAATGATTAGCGTGGGAACTACGGTGGATTTTAAAATAAAGTTTTAGAAATATCTTTCACAAGAGATAGAAAAGTATCAAGGGAGATGCGTTTTCATCGCACTTTCTTCAATCAATAATGTAACTTTCTATACATTGCAAGCAGTAAGCTATAATTTTCTTAATTCTTAATGCTACGCTAATTTGACAAAGTTCGTCGATTTACCTTATTTGACAAATTTCTTTCAAGCTTCTCTGTCTATCTATCCTTCTTCGGACAACCTCCAAGGCTGTACATCCCCTTCATTTTTACCCAAGCCTGTCCATTCCTTTCGTTTCTATATAAGCCCGTGCGTCCCCTTCATTCATTTCTATAAGCTTTATACATAAAAACTCTAATGTAAAAATAGTTTGCTGGTATAAAAACAATATATTATTTTGTCGAAACTTCTGGGAAAGAAGATGCTTTACTGTCAAACCTCCTCCGGCAACTTCCAAGTCTGTGCGTTCCCTCCGTTTCTATATGCTCTACATAAATAGTCTATTGAAAAATTTTGGCGACTTACCTTGTTAATTGAGACAATAATTCAGTGTCCTCTATGGTGTAAAAACTCGTGTCACTTAAAAATTTTTAACTAGTTTCCTTATTTCACACTTGACAGGTTATAACTGTTTGACACTAGCTAGGTTACGTTTACCTCGACAGTTCTGCTCTCTGCTAGCTGTCACGTGACAACGATTTGTTACGCGATTGGCCGAAACCTTCAGCGAATCAGCGACGTGGATATTGGACATTTCCTCTCCCTTTCATGTTCCCCTCTTGCCCACACTTGACGATGACGATTCTTAATTCTTCAGAACATAAAATTCGGCAAATTGCAACTTTACATCAAAATATCTCAGCTCCTAAGGCACGTAGGAACAAAACGAAGACACTTTTCTTATGTAAATTAAACCCAAGCTATCCATTAAGACCATTCAAAGTCTAATCGGACCAGCCGTTATTGAGACCTTTCAAAATTACCTTTTTCGAAAAAAGGTACAAAAAAGAGCGCCAAGTATATAATCCCATCAAAAAGGATCCCATTTAAAAACATTGTCGTAAATTAATAGCTTTACAAAACTAATGATATACACCAATTGCGCCAATTATCGCAATGACTATTTATACAAACAAAAAAATGTATCAAATAATAGTAAACAGATATATTTTTATACAAATAAATATTTTAATACGAATAAATATTTTATTCAAAATAGTTGGCGCTGCTCTCTGAAAAAAATGTTAAGTGTCTTGGTTAATAAATTAAACAAGGCCAGACTTATTGATTCAAACATATTTATTCAGTTTAGCAACACCAATTCCGAGAGCAGCGCCAACTATTTTGAATAAAATATTTATTCGTATTAAAATATTTATTTGTATAAAAATATATCTGTTTACTATTATTTGATACATTTTTTTGTTTGTATAAATAGTCATTGCGATAATTGGCGCAATTGGTGTATATCATTAGTTTTGTAAAGCTATTAATTTACGACAATGTTTTTAAATGGGATCCTTTTTGATGGGATTATATACTTGGCGCTCTTTTTTGTACCTTTTTTCGAAAAAGGTAATTTTGAAAGGATTTCACACATTTTGTAGTGTTATTGATGATTGGATAATTTTTTCACCCAGTCGAGGTTATTTTTTTTAATTAACAATATATTATATTGTCGTCCAAACTACGCACACCTGCAAAGCTACAAGACAATTGGATTGGTGGAATTGGTTTAAATTTGAGTTTTCAAATATGAAGCAAACATACAAGAAGCACACAGAGGATCGAAGCTGAATAAAAGTTTAACCCTTCGTGGTCACACGGGGTGTATTGTACCTCAAGAGCCAATTTTGATTTGAAATGCCGCACGTTTACATCTTCCAAAGGGGATTTATCGCAAAAAAAAAAATAAAAAATATTTTGAAAAATCTGGATTTTACCACGACGATGGAAAATCGCTCATTTTCAACTACAAATTTTAGCATATCAAAATTTACATTTCTAGAAAAAGACTATTAGACCATGACTGTATAAGTATTACGAATGTAGAATTATCACTGAAAAGTTAAAAGGTTCAAAAATACAAAAATGGTAACTCAAAAAATGACGCTGGGGTACAGTGAACCCCGTGTGACCAACTTGTGATTATAAGAAGGTGTGACCACGAAGGGTTAATTAAAGTTTAATTAATATTATACTATATTACAATAATTTTTTTTTCTAACGTAGATCACACTGCATCATCTTGTGCTCCAGTTATCTGTAAATAAATATATAAAATCCACATTTTAGTTACAATATAACTTAGAAGTTTTAGAAGAAGGGTGGAATTTTCCTATAGTAAGCGTGGAGACTACATAATGTGTCCGAAGGAGGTGAGAGCGTATGGCAGAAACTCTTGTTGAAGGAAATTTAAATGCTAATGGTAATTTATCAAAAATGAACGAAGAGCTCCAATATATTTAACGCACAATTTATTGGTGTTGGAATAAAATTAATTTAATATGTTCATTAGTGAATTTAAATATTGGTAATGTGAAACTAATAAAATTAATGATTAGCGTGGGAACTACTGTAGATTTTAATAAAGTATTACGAATATCTTTCATAAAAGATTAGGAAGTATCGAGGGAGATGCATTTTCAGCGTACTTTTTTTACTAATGTAACTTACTTTACACTGCAAGCACTACGCCATAATTTTTTTAATTCTTAATGCTACGCTAATATGAAAAATTTTGTCAATTTACCTTATTTGGCAAATTTCCAGAAACTTGTGCGAAACAAGATGCTTCTCTGTCTATCTAACTAAATGTAAAAATAGTTTTGTTGTATAAAAACAATATATTATTTTGTAGAAACTTGTGGGAAAGAAGATGCTTCTCCGTCAAACCTTCTCAGGACAACTTCCATGTCTGTGCGTCCTCTTCGTTTCCATAAGCTCTGCATAAATAGTCTATTAAAAAATTTTTGTGACTTACCTTGTTAATTGAGACAATAATTCAGTGTCCTCTATGGTGTAAAAACTCCTGTCACTTAAAAATTTTTAACTAGTTTCCTTATTTCACACTTGACAGGTTATAATAACTGTTTGACTAGCTAGGTTACGTTTACCTCGACAGTTCTGCTCTCTGCTAGCTGTCACGTGACAACGATTTGTTACGCGATTGGCCGAAAGTGCCGAAACCTTCAGCGAATCAGCGACGTGGATATTGGAGACATTTCCTCTCCCTTTCATGTTCCCCTCTTGCCTAGAAGCGTAGGACGATGACTATGAAAGATCTTAACATGAAATTCAGCAAATTGCAACTTTACATCAAAATATCTCAGCTCCTAAGGCACGTAGGAACAAAACGAAGACACTTTTCTTATGTAAATCAAACCCAATCTATCCATTAAGACCATTCAAAGTCTAATCGGATCAGCCGTTATTGAGATTCGATAATCTCAGGGTACTTGACAGCGCGGCGTGCCGTAATAGATACACTCTGTGTCTCGCGCTGCGCATATATCTATATATATACTTGGCGCGAGACACTACCGTGTCTCTTGATTCGATAATCTCAGGGTACTTGATAGCGCGGCGTGCCGTAATAGATACACTCTGTGTCTCGCGCGGCGCATATATCTATATATATACTTGGCGCGAGACACTACCGTGTCTCTTGATATTTCTAATTATACGTATACGATATCTTTCCTCATTTTCTATTTACGATAATATTACTTTGAAGGTTTCCAGTTAACATACCCACTGTTTGTGCATATGAAAAATACAAGACATAAATTCATTCTACTGCCAATAAGAAGTAATTGTACATATTTTGAAAAAAATTATTTTCCAAATCCCACTATAACTACTTCATTGTTATCTATAAATGAAATCCTGTGAGTATTAAAAAATTTAAATGTTTTCAAAAACCAATTGTGTAATAGTGAGTATCTGTCCTCGTTTTTATTCTAAAGAATATCACTGTTTTTTCCAAAAAAATAAATGATCTGTTCGAACTTAGCTTCGAATTTATGAAATAAAAGTTGCAGTTGTATATCTTGTACCATGCACACCATCTCCCCTTGCTCGAGCGTAGAAGTTTTTGAAAAGTAACCTTCGTAAAATCTCTACGAAATCCTGTTACGCGCCAGGCTACGAAAACATTGTGTATTTCATATTCGCTTACCGACACACTCAATTAAGAGCGCGGAAACCCGTCCAGAGGAATCTATTCCTTCCGGTCTGTAAACCGCTGAACTTGCTCCTGGATATTATCAAAGTTTTCGTGCCCAACCCTTTTCGCGAGACAATAAAAATGGGTCCAGCGAATAAATGCATTCTCCATTGTGAAAACTGCTCGAAATGGTGTGCAATGTTCCCCTTACCACGACCGCCGATGCCTTCTCTCACACCATGAAAATCCATTCCAGTCCCATCTGTCTACCGCTATTTCTTCCATCGCATAGAAACCCCGGCGATTTCGCTCATTTATAAAGCAATGCCGAGTAATGAATGCCTTCCATCTCGAAGTTCCTTCATTGTATTATAAAAATGTGGGGATAAAGGATCTTAGGTACTATTCAGTTGGCGTGTGTATATCAAATGTCGTTTTGCAGGAATATGGAATTTAGAATATAATAATATAGCAAAAGGGGTATTGGATTATTAGGTACTGTTTGATCATTACCTCTTTGTTCACCAATTGATATTATTTTTCCTATATGAGCAACACAAAAATAAATACATGTAGCAAAATGGTTTAGAAATAAAGTTCAACAAGTTCTATATGTTAACTCATGTATGGCTTGATTTGTTAGCAAATTCGTGTATACTTTTGTATGTAAATATGTATGCATATACAGTGGCTCAAATCCATTTTTAAATTTGGTCCAAACGACTTGAGTTTTTTGAGAAGCTAGAAGGATTAAGTAGTTTCAACACATTTTTAAAATTGGTCCAAACGACTTGAGTTTTTTGGGAAGCTAGAAGGATTAAGTAGTTTGCTATGTGACGTGTTTCGTCGTTTTGAAAAAAATTGCAATTGGTCGGAATAGCACAAAAAAATTGGAAAGGTCGTTTTTTCAACTTTTTGTCAGAGCCTGTAATGAAAATTCTCTTAGCTTCACAACATTCACAGCATTCACAAACTAATCCTTCTAACTTCTCAAAAAAACTCAAGTCGTTTGGAGCAATTTTAAAAATGTTATGCGATTTTAAAGAGTGTGCGATTATGGGTGTGGGTCACTGTAGTTACGAGATTATTTGTTGTCACTGGACCAAATAGATTTTAATAAGAATTTAATCGTGGAAATTTATGACTGCGTAAAGTATGATAACTATGAGCTTTTTATGAAATTGTTAATGTCTGAACCCATATCAGAAATATTGTACGTTTAGAAATCCAACTTTATGTATATTTTCTTGAAGGATTACGCTTTTCTTTAATAATACTTCATGATCCTTCCAATATCATACGTTTTATTAAAATAATTTTAAATTCAACTACGTTGCATACGTGTAAATACACAGATTATGCATTTGATACGATCAGAATAAATTGTTTCTGGAGATTTACGAAAAGGTAAGACATTTTCTTATGTGATATCAATATCACTCTATAATATCGTATTTCAATTAAGTAGTTTGCGTTACTTAACAACACTATACTATTACTTGGGTTAAAATCACTTATGTGCAGAACCGAACATTGTTTATTTAAAATTTGTATTTTATTTTATTTGTTAATATTTCTTTAGAATGAACATTTTTGTTTAAATGGCACTTAGAGTTAAAATTTTATACATTCGTTTAATGTGTTTTATAGAGTATCTTTATTCTGCACGCATTTTTATTCCGATTACCTACGTACCCAATAATTCTACGAATATTTTTAGACTGAAATTGAACGTAAGTACACCTCACACAATATTTAATAATCGTTTATTATATAAAAACAGTTGATGAACCCAATAGTTGACTGAAATTTATATCGAGATTATTCTTATTTATCAGGTCAGTAAAATATACCGATTTCTATCAACGCAGTAACAGAATTCTCATTTACGTTCGAACAGTCCCCGTATAAGGTAGTAATTTGTGAACGTTCAGATAAGAAAAGAGAAGACTGGAATTAATGGTGCAATGTAATTGGCTATTTTCGGAAAATTGCATGTGAATTTATGACCCTCGACATTGCACTTCGTTATAGATAATAGGTAATCAAGCATCTAGGGCACGGTTATACTTTTGACTTATGAAGGAACAGAAAATATATTCAAGGATCTTAATCTCTGTGACTTATCATAAGTTTCATTTTAAACTTTAGATCGATTAAATTCGTGATAAAGTTACAAAATTACAATAATATTCTTCTACGTAGTTACTACATTTGATAATGTAAAATTAAAATTAAAATTAACATGGATTTTCAAAATTATTGCTTTACTTAAGTTAGTGCTAAAATTAGAAATTCTTAGCTAGTGACTTTAAATTAACTGTATGAACAAACGCATAAGAATTAATATTATTTGACGCTTCTTAATTATATTAAAACGATCACTTATAAAGTGTCGTCTTATTTCATGTTTTAAACTTTGAACTGTTTATAGATATCAAGTTACTATTAATGTTCCATTGTGCCCCTTGCTTTGAAGTGCCCCAACTCCCCCCATTTGAGAAATGTTATACCAACGTAGGATGTATTCTTCGTTGATTTTCCAATTTCATGAATAATTACAGGAAACTGCACCAAGGGATCATAGAAATTATAAAGAATGTTATTTTAAAAGAGATCGGCGAAAATAATTCCTGTACAGTATAGCAAAGGTGTCTTGATAAATACAACATATACACGCACATATGTCACTCTACGATTTATTCTTTATCGTTTTATGGAGATTCGCTGAATATAGAAGATAGATGCCTAAATGAATTCCCAAAGAATTGAACTACTCTGAAAAGTTGAAACGAATAGAGACAATTGCTTCGTTACTTCATAGGAACAAACCAAATTCGCTTTTGAAACGGCTCGCCACTCGGGATGAAAATTAGATTTCACTTCACAATCGAGAACGATTAGGATGATGGTTGCAGGAAGAATAAACACAATCCATACTGAAAGCATTATTCGATTCAAACGTGACAATAGTTTCTATTTAGTTGGACTGTTTGCTGGTAATAGCCATTTAAATTTACTCATTGGAATTATCTTAACACAGGATGCACTGTTACAGTGAATATATGTAAATAACAAACACACATCGAGGATTACGATAAAAAACGTACTGAATTGAAACTAACACTTAAAATATTAAATTTTACTGTGTCTCTTGTATTCCATTAACATTTCGTCTAGGGTCTCTAATTCTATTGTTACGTCCGTGACGAATGGGTGTCTACAGTCCAGAGTTGGGCATCATCTAGCTAAAAGTCGAATAAAATAACTTTTCAAATAAAGTTAGCTTCATTAGTTTACCACTAAAAATAATATTTAAACATTGAGAAAATTGAGAATTAAAAGTTCATATTCATAGAAGCATTTGTAAAAATCTTCCTGCCAAAAGCCAAAAGACATGTTCTCGTAAGTGAAGGTTTCATTAAAATATTTGTTTATAACCGAAATTTGATATTGTATGTCTTTAGATGTGATAATTATTAACAAGGACTGTGGGCTTATCTGTTAGTTTACAAACGATTAAAATATCGTTGAATCATTAAATGATTCGAATTTATAGACAAGCCTAGCAGTAGTGATTTTTCTAAACACGCACATATCTAAAAAAATATTGTGTCCAACTATATCGCAAAAAAATAGTGTAACTACCATCCGTGAAATCCTCTTTTAAGGGGATCTACTCAGTTTCATTTAGATCGAGTGAAACGGAAAATAATGGCCTATAAAAATTCTTTTTACGTTTATTCCTGTTGTGTGCATGGTTTATCCGTACATTTTGCCTTTGAAAAGAGGTACATGCTTGTATATATATATATATATATATATTCCTTTACACAAAGTAATATGACATACAGTTTTTACAGTATATATTTCCCCGTAAGTCAAGAACAGTCTGCATTTGAGGATCTGCAATATTCCCATCAATTTTCTTGCCGTACTCCCGTTTTCCAGTTTCCTTTATCTCTCTTCAATTCATTACATTCTTCGCCTCTTCTGTACCTTCTCCCGTATCGTTGATTAGTAAATCTATCTTTCTATTAGTTTCTATTTTTTTAACACTTTTTTATGCTGTATCCAAACTCTACCTGCTCTACCAAAGGAGAATGTTATTGTTAAATCTGTGGAGTGATTACTGGTCTGAGAGCGTGCAGGGATTTCTATACACCATTGGAAACATTCCGTCAAGACGAATCGATTTGTGCCAAGTGTACTCCACGACCCTCATTTCGACACGAAACGTACACGCCACGACAGTATTAGAAACTCTTATTCTATGAACTCTAGTACTATTACAGAAACTCCTATTATGTTTTATCGAGACTAGATCTCGAAAGGGTATCTTTTCCAAAAATAAGAAAAGGTTGTACCTTTTGTATTCGTCACAAAAAGTGTACCTATAAAAATTAGAAACTTTACTTTTAAGGGGAGAAGCCACTGTTACGATCCAAAATAAATATTTTCAAGGCATTCTTTTATAATGAAATGTAACTTTCAACGAAAAATCTTTATTATCAACTAAACAGACATATATTCAACTAATATTTTATGCTTCTAAACTGAATTTTTTGGGGTAGTATGGCCACAGGTATTACTTTTATAATGAAATTAATTGAAAGACGTAGGTAATCTTACTTTCCAAAAAATCTAAGGTATAAATAACAAATTTAAAATCGCGCCACCATTAGCACAGAAGGGTTTCATCTGGAGGAACTTTATTTTCAATTGCTTAACTTTTCCTAGTGGGCGGTATTTAAACACCCGACAATTTGTTAATCCATGAACTATAACGAAAACGTGTATCTTCCAATGAGCAAACGAGAACGCTTTGTACCTAAATAGTAGCTTTATTATACAGATACCTTCATTATGCAAAGCAAATCAGGAACAAGAGAATAGTTAACTCTAGCCAAGATTGAACAGTCCGTATTTTCAACCGGACGCGCGTGCATTGTTAGCCACATACGACCACCTTATTTTCGTACATGTGCATAAATTTGTATGCTGATGTATGCACATGCACGGATACGTGATGCACAAATAAATAAATATGTCCACGTATCGCTGCACGTGGGTTTGTATTTGCCCTAAGGCGTACATGTATTTAGGTACTTCGCGTACACAGCTAACAACGAACGTATACAGGCATATATTGTTAAGCGGCTCTCAAGGATTACTCGAGTTTCACTTGCAGCCCAAGATGCTGCGGAAGCTCAACAGCTAACTATTAACTGCATCTAATTACAAGGGTTGGTGCAACATAGATGCCTAATTAATGGCACCGAGATTTACGTGCGAATGCAAGTGAGTGTCTGGTCCGTTTTGCACGAGACGTTTTGATGATGAATATCTTTCATATCGCTTCTGACTGCAACCGCTATTGAATTTAGAGGAAGTCCGAGCAATCTCGGGCGTTGTTCCGTAACGATGTTAATACCTGCTACATGCAACGTTACTTGGCGCACCACCCCGAAAAACGATCGTGATTAAATGAGCAAACTGCAGCGGCATTATGTAACCATTGAGTTATCCAAATATTCTGGGGCTCTCGTAAAATTTCAGTTGCTTGCATCGCGCTGCGGGGTCGAATGCCGGAATATTTTAACTTTATCATCAGAAAACAGTAATCGCGTAGCGCAAAAATATCGGCCCAGCACAGTGAAGATAATACATGGATGTTTATTAACAAAAATTTAATAAAATTTTAATTCCAACGTTTCCGTGCACACCTCATAAATAGCATTCTGTTATTTCATTGTATACCGTGTCTCGTGTAATTACAATTGTTTATTCACTAAAAGTTTGCCGTTCGGAGGAAATTGAAATGAATTAATAATTTAATCTTAACAAAGATTATTTTTCTGTTTGCTATGTATTTTTCTTTATAACGTTCCCATAAATAGTCGCTTGAAATTTACGTTCATTGATTTACATATTATAACGCAATACGTGAGTAGACTGCGGATGTTTATGGAAATATGTATTTTTATAGAAAAGGACTAAACAAATGAAACTTTGATAGAAATATGTTTCGTTATTAGAGGGGTTTCTAATAACATCGAATCATATAAAATAGGAAAACATATGCTTTTTCCATGTGGGTTAGTCTGTTTTTACTGTCAATGCCTCATATAACACATAATAATAACACACCCTACAAATGTCACCGAAATCCATTGTTTGGAAGGTAGAATATAATACTCAAATTTCTAAATTATTATTCTCAGCTTTTTAGTATGATTTGAACCTTATGGCCATAGTAGGTAAGTGTCCAATTTAGATATGAAATTGATACAATGAGCAATAGAGATTACCTTGGGAACACCAATATTTCATAGCTTCTTTTTATGGTAATAAATAGGCACCACGTATGCATAAGGGGTAGGCAAGCAGCCAAAACACGTGTCTGGGGTGGCTCTGGTTTTCTATCATGCGCCATCTTGCAGGTTACTCTGCCATATTAGAGACGCTCTTAAGAAAGGGAGTATAATATTATTCAACACACCCTTTCGTGAGCAAGCCACCCCCCATATAACATTTGACTCTATATAGAGTGGGCCACATAAATTGTTAGAATTCATTTTCTGGAGAAGTGATAGAGACAATTCCTTTTCACGTATTAAGTCTTCTGGGGTCATTCATAAATATCACATATGATATAAGATCTTTTATATCAAAAAAGCTGTGAAAATTAGCTGTTTTAAAAATAAGTGTTCTTTACATACAATGTCTTTTCATATTTTGAATAGCTGGCGAAATATGGGGAATAATATTTTCGTCGAAAAACCTTGAGGGAAGAACGGAGCTTGCAAAAACTGTTACATTTTGAATAGAAATTATTTGATTAAATATTCAATTTTTTATGGGACTATATAAAGCACCACGTTATGGTCGCTGACATTACGGCAAGAGAAGATATACCTAACAAAAAGAATTTGTGTTCCTTCAGAAAATAACTCCAACGATGTTGTTAGTTATCAACAGCATCGTTAGAAGAATTTTTAATAATTGTATAGAAGTAACTGGATAGCATTTGGAACATTTAATAAAATAATTCCTAACTCAGCGTAACAGGTTTGATACGTTTTATTCCCGCCATAGTATTCTTTGAATGAAAAATATTTTCCGTAGAATTTCCTCTACGGTGTAGAACTGTAGAATATAAATTTTCAAAAGCTGATATGCTATTCCATAAAAAGAATTAAAACGTTAAAAAAGATTTGTCTCTATTCATGACAATTCTCGAGAAAATAAGGTGTAATACTTTATGCGGCTCGCCCTATATAATGTGTATTGTTTCCTAGAATTGGAGATGCATTATGAAATGCGTCCAGACCCGTGACAACTATTTAATTGCCCTCATCAGTCTAATCTTGTTCCGAAAATAGGTACAATACATTTCTTTCTTCTCAAATTTTAAGAAAAAAGTAGATAATGTAAACACTAACAGAATTTGAAAAACAGCGACAAAAATTCTTTAAAGGAAAAATCTAGAAATGAGATAAAAGTGTTTGCAAAATGTAACATAGAAGCTATTTATGACTCTGCCTTGCATCAATATTTCAATTAATTATAAAACATCTAATAATAAATTATGCGATACTTAGTCACCAGAAAAAACATTATATAATTTTCTCATATTACACATATTAATCATATAATTTCGTTAATCTTCAACAGCAACATGATTTAGCAATTTATTTAGAGTAGGTTTCCATCGAGTTCAGGCACCGATTTATAGATTAGTTCCGAGTGTCCACGATTTATCAAGACCTACTATTGTTTCCTAAGCAGACCATAGCGGATGTTCGTAGTTAATCTGTATTCTGTAACTCTCCGTCAACGATAAAAGTTTCCCACTCAATTTATCAGGTACTAAGTAGCATCGTTTACGGAACTTGGGTCGTGTAAGAAACAACCCTCCCTACCCTTTGCCTTTGTTTTTATCCTGTTCTATTTGCATTTTGCATAGCGAATTGAAATTTTCAGGTAAACTAGTGCGCCAAAATGCAAAAGATACGAATCTTCACCAATACCTACATATGTATATAATATTTCTACATCATATCGTGAAACTTGCAAAATGTAGATCACTTCTGTTTCGTAAACTTTTGAACGCCATACGCCTATGTACCCCTCAAAATATATTTTCTCCCTTACAAGAAGTTTCGGTGACATCGAACGCTTGGCTCTTTAGATTTATGTACCTGCTAGGTACATTGCAAATTTTTTTTAAGATTCTAAGACTTTTCGCAGAAAATTTGATAACATTTCACGTTAATTTTGATGCCTTTGCAAATTTTCGAGTACTTTCAAAACATTGGAAGCTGTTGTTACTGTGTTTCAAACCAGATTATGAATTTCAAATACTAAAGTCACCGTAATATTAGTGATTTCTGCGCTTGATATGGTATTGAAATTGGTTGACTACTATGAAACAGATAACGAGATCGAAATATAGCAGAATTGTAAAAATGCAAAGTTCAACTGTAAGAAATGTAGTAAAATTTTCATTATACCTTCAGGTAGTTTAGTGAGAACACTTCTACCCTTGGAACGATCTTCCTAATTGCAAAAGGGTTTTATAAAATTTTACCAAACGCGAGGAACCGATAAAGAATTATTCAGTGCGCCAGTAATAACAATCGACTGCTCCCATTCCATTTTACACTCCGGGCTGTTTCATAAAATATGTAGGAACGTTTGCATCGAAGGAAATGAAACTCGTATCCTCGTTTCGACGATTCTATTTCCTTCTTCCATTTTTAGAATCATGCCATCAACTTGATTCCTCCGACAGTACGTACGACGATATCATCCACTAGAGAAGGGACATATGTATCCAAGTATAAAAGAATTAAAGTATTAGTATTTACTTTCTAGATTACCTATTACTTTGGCTATTTGGAATCTTATTTCTTCTACAATGTTTCGCAGTCACGTACTAATTTTCTATCTATAAAAGGTAATTGTAGGCTAGGCCAAATGTAAAAAATGTTACTTTTGTTCCCGCTCTCCCCTATTATATTTAAAATACATTTTTATTTCATACGAAACATGTGGTAAAATTATAAGTATTTCTACATATCTTTTACTTCAATATGGCATATCTATGTAACTATTGCAACGTGCAGTACACCACGGATTCCAATGATTCCCAGTTAAATTCGTGAAACGTTTCGCACACGACCAAATAGTTCGTATTGCATTACATGTTACATTACATGTTGCGTTACACCCGTCTGTACCTGGCCTACAGTAAGTGAATTGTAGGTCTGGACGTGTTGCATTCAATGCTGGACGAACGATTCGCGAGAAACCACGGCCAATCGGTTGTTACTGAGCAGACAAAGGCGCTTGCAGTTCGTGGCTGGGAGCGTTTCGTGCTAGACTTCCGAACGAACAGATTGAGTGAAATTATTGATTTTAATGAGAGAAACAGGTTTTATCGTCGATGCATTTGTAAGAAAAATCTATGCCAGATAGATGAAAATCGAATTTAATCTAAATTTAATCTTTAAGGAAGCCCCATAAATGTTTGAGCTTTTGTGAACGGTATTCTTAAGTATGAGAAATTCGTAAAATGTGCACGACATGTAAAATTAGCAAAATATGCAAATTAAAGAATGCCTTTCGTAACGTATATGTTATGTATATACAGTTACATATTCACAAAATTATCCGTCCTCCCAAAAAGTAAAATATTTTATGTATTAAAACGATTTAAATGTAAGAATTCACCATTTTAATTCACATTAACAGAAACCTTGATTAATATACTTTTGTTCTGGATGCATTCAATTGAAAAATTGTATACAGTTTATTTAAAAAGGTATTACTTATTATCTGTGAATATAGCAAAGATTGTGCAAAAAAATATTCGCCCAAACTCAGTATTTTAATTTATACAAACATAATTACAGTATGTTAATATACCTACTTTTAATATTCCTGCGATTTCATTATAAGCTTTAATCTATTTAATTTATTATGCATAGGTTCAACTAATTTTCCGTGAAATTCGGGCTTATCTTATTCCATTTTTCTAGCAAAATTTCTTTGAGCATTTCTTTGGTAGATTGTACTACATAACTGAAAATATATTAATCAAGGTTTATCCCGATGTAAATTCTAATAAATAATACTGAATTTAACATTACATAAATAAATTAAATGTACGTATACTGTGTGCGGATACTTTTATAAGTAACTCTATGTATAGAAATTTTTTGCAATCAATACTGGAATCATAAAGGGGAACATAAAAACAAATCGTTAAAGTAGAGCAAGTTTTTTGAATTTGAAAAGATACGCACACAGCTAATTGAAAATGTACAGAATATAAGAGTAAATATGGAATGACCCTTTGAAAATACAAGTAGAAATTATAGATTAACTTTGTTTTCGAGAAAATTTATTTTGGAAATCTGTCAAATATTTTTACAGGTGACTGCGAAACGGTTCCATGGTCGAAACGCACTCTGTCGTAACGGAAATCTGGTTAACAAAAAAGTTAATTTGCAATTTACACCACAATTGTACTACAGGCATTGTTACATTATACAATATGCAATTCTTACGGTTAGTAAAATGCATGCGTACTAAACGAATTTTCAAATTCGATTTTTTCGAAAACAAAAGCCGAGACTTGCTTTTTCACGTAGAATCGAATAAAAGATAGAAAAAATTATTAAAATTAAAATAAAAGATATATGAAATTAACTTACAAAAAGAATAAAAATATTTAACTTTATTCGTCGAATAATCTAAACTTAAAGTAATTTTTATTCGATCCGTTATTTAAATAATTCTTTATTTAATTAATGCTCAACTCTGGTAGGAAGTAGCTTACTGTGAAACGTGAAGCACACCTAAGAAAGCATGAGCAACGTGGAAGTCGGTATACACTTTTCTAGTTGGGAAACTCGACATAGTTTCGAAACGATCAAGAGCAATGGGAACTCGGAGTATCCCAAATTTTCCTACCCCTCTGTAGTGAAAGAATCCCTGCTTACGAGGAAGTCTTTGCTACGTCTCATCTCGCTTTGAATCTTCCTCCCAAACCTTACCAAGGAAGGAATTCAAGCCTGCCAAGACATCAGTATATGACATTCCCACATTTTCTTATCTCATTCAACTCCCCTTGACGGACTAGTGGCATCGAATTTTAGACCGCTTTCTTCGCAGCCCATCCTCGTAATATTTCACGGGATATCAACGAGTCTCTACTCCGACAAACGAGGTCCTCGTTACAGTATTTAAAATCCTTAAAAGATGAAAAAATAAATTTTGTGTATGTCTCGTACTTTAATGTATTATGTACGAGTTTACATTTGTGAAAAATAATGAAGAGAATATGAAAACATGCTCAGTTTATATCATACTTCATATTTTGTAATTTCTTATTTAAATTTAGAGTAAGCTGCCACTAGCTCGAGGTACTCGGAAGCTAATAATCTCAGCTTATTGTACAATTTCCTTTAGAAGTATTGTGTCAAAGAGAAATTGTTTGATGTACACATCTGAAAAACAAAGCTGACACAATTGTTAACTGGGAAGCAGTTTCTGGCCCTTTGTAAATGTCGTTCTTTGTTAAACATAGTGTTTTCGCTCCTTTTGTGTGGAACCGTCTTGATCTTTGACAATTAATTTAGAGCAAGTTAATGAAATTCTCTAAAACGGTACAATAATAATTTTGACAACTGATAAGGCGTATTTGCTTACTATACTGATAGGGCACATTGAAAATGTAATAATTTGACCGCAAATTCATAGTTTTGTGTAGAATTGTATGAATTGTATTGTAACGGGAGGTAATGTGTATACGTTCCTACGTTTCCTGTCATTTGTTTAAAAATGAGTAACAGTTTCCATATATCGATGGTTTAGTGTACAAATATTGTATATCATCATGCAATTGTACATAAGATTCAGAGGCATGTAATGAACAAAACTATTATTTTTAACAAATTTATGAGGAAGATATATACGTGATTTTTATAAACCATAAAGAAATAGTCAAGAACTATATACATCCACATGCAGGATCTAGAAAAGGTGAATATCTAAACTGAATTTTCGCAGAAAATTTTGAGTAATGCCCCCTACGCATTTAACATATAATATTTTGAAATAAACAACTATACTCAAGATATTAGCCAAAATTGGTGACCGAGTCTTGTGCACTTTAAGGCTGTTCGAGTACTTGAATATTCGAGTAGCTTGAAGTTCGGACCGAGCCGAGCCGAGTACCCGTAAAAACCGAGTAACTCGAATTTTTTCGAGCAGCTCAAATATACTTCGAGCAACTTCAAGCTTGAAAAAAATTCGAGCCACTCGAAAAAATTCGAGCTACTCGGATTTATCGAGCTACTCGATTTTTACGGGTACTCGGCTCAGCTCGGAAACCGAGTCTCGGCTCGGTCCGAACTTCAAGCTACTACTACCGACCGACATTTCTACACACTCAAGTTAATCCCACCACTATTCACACGTCTTCTTTATATGATTACACGGGCTCCGACCGCGGCACTGCTCCCTGATCTTTCTGCTCACCCTTTTGCCATTTACTGTGATTTCTTGATTTATTGGATTACATCTGCATGGAACGCATGACAAATAAACGGCTACAATCCCCATTAAATTTCCACTTGGCGAGTTCCTCCATTGATCGCTCACGAGAAATAAATTTCCACACATTTGTAATAGAGTGATAGAAATAAGAACAGGAACAGAAGTAATAGTAAAATTAGTAGGTGCAACAACGTGAATCTACTTTCCTTTTTTTTTTTAATTGAGTTGAAATGGCATTTTTGTAAAAATGCAACATCATTAGATTGTAAATTTTACATTAATGTCAACCAATCATTGCAAAGATATTATGACCTTTTGTATATTATAAATGCATTTAGTTATTAGATTTATTTATACAACAAAAATCAATGAATTTGAGTAACAGTTTATTTTTAAATTTTGATTTCGAATTAGAAGATATGAATCGATAATTTTGTTTGAACGATTGTTAGGTAAGATGTAGATTTATAAGGATATGTTTACGGCTCTGTAATTATTATAAATATCTTTTCCTTGAATATGAGTCGTATGTTGAAAAATATAATTAATTTTCTTAGAATTTTCATTCTAACAATTCTCAGCACACTGCATCTTGAGATTGTCGTCTTATAGAATAAAGCATAGATTCAATCGCTGTACCTCGTTACGATAAACAAGCTTTTCCCGAACAAGGGAAAGAAGGTTATCAATCTGACTTATGAGACATTGTGCAATTTCGTCTTACACAAAAAGTTCAGATTATAAAGTTCCAGGTTAACGAGATTCTCTTTATGAAGCCGGTATAAAGAACACGAAAGGTCAGGAAGAAAGTTCTGCTGCAACTTATGTGTCTGAATACTCTCACTGTCAAAGGACGAAAATTGTTTCAAACTCCGTTAGGAACTTGACCACTACTTTATTGTAAAACCGTGACTAGTACAATTTGTAACTGAGCCACTACTTTATTATTAACTGCTACGGCAGTCGTACAATTTGTATCAAATCTCTATTTGTAAGTACTGTTTTTCTAAAATTTTACACATGGAGGTAACTACTTCATTGTTTCCTCACATTAAATATCTGCTGACTTAGGTACTGTTACTGCGCTAGTATTAAGTTTTTAACGCCGTTTTTCACTGTAAAATGTAAGATAATTGGTAGGTATACTTAGAAAACAATTTTCGCATTTAACAATTTCTGCTTACGACTGCATATAATGCCAAACTTTTTTTTCAAGTGTTCAAATGTCACTTACATATTCTCAGGGTCAAATATAACTGCTCCAAAATGTTCCACATGCTTTAACAGGATATTATTCTTATTATACTTAAGTTTTGTGGAAATCGAGAAAACTTCCAAGTGCTAAACGAAATTTATTAAAACGTACAGTGCTTAAATTACAGATGGAGAAATATGGGTTAAAACATATTCTATGAATTTTCAGAGAACAAAGGAACTTGACAGATGTCCTATATAAATTCAGAAAAATCTTATTATTCACCTGTTAGAAGCTTCAAATCCGATGCTCGAATAATTTAGTAATTCACTATTTTTCGTATTAGTAGTAAATTTAAAAAAGGATAATCCATAGAACGTTTATATTTACAATACGCGTATTGGATTTTTATTTTAATTATTCATCTCACAATCTTCGAAATGATTGCATTGGTTTGGTGACATTCCTGTTTTGAATTGCCTGAATAATCTATGGCCCCGAATAAACCGCAAACCTAGCTGGCACATGTAATTTACACTGAATCATTTGTCTAAAACCGATAGTGCACTGGGTGAACGTTGGATGAGAACACAGGAGAGAGTGAGAAGAAGAAATTTACGTAACCGAATATAATTACATAGTTATTGTGGTCATTTTATCGATTGTCTATGAAGTTCTACTTATACATACACCCATAATCTAATGCTTCGTATGCGTGTTGACATCATGGCAAAAGAATCTATTGAGAATGTTAGTTTGCGTACCTATACTGAATACTTTGACACATAAATATTGCTTTGAATATTGCTTCCACAGATGATTTCTGATGAAAAGTACTAACTGAATTTATATATCTGATTAGCTTTACTACTCGGCTTCGTCCGAAATTAGATTATGATTTAATAAAAAAAAAAAATAATAAAAATGAAACGAGAACACCAGTGTGACTGTAAATAATCCGAATTAACCCATCAAACAGAATCCCATTTAAAAACATTCTCTTAAATTAATAGCTTTACAAAATTAATGATATACAAGATTGCGCTAATTATAACAATAGCTATTTATACAAAGAAAAAATGTATTATATAATATTAAGCGGATATATTTTTGTACAAATAAATATTTTAATACGAAAAAATATTTTATTCAAAATAGGTACTTGGCGCTGCTCTCCGAAATGGCGTTGCTAAACTGAATAAATATGTATAGATTGCATTAAAATCTTTTTCTTTCTTTCTTGTCTCAGTGGTGTCTTGTATTATTTTATTTATTAATCAGTGTGACTGTAAATAATGATTCTTTGTCGTCGGAACAGCACGATATAAGTATTATATTTGGATATAATTTCATTTTCACGTACGTTACTCACACAGGATGAAATTTTTGGCGTCACGAACATCATGGTCTACCTACACGTGATCGTTATCATTGACCATTCCTACCTTGTAGGGATCGACTATGGTGGAAGAGCTCACCAACATTTTCCAAGCTTTATGATACCAGGGACTTCAGTTTTATAGCCAGCTTTCAATACCAGCGACATTACCGATTCAAATTGTGTTCGGCGTTTACGAGCCATTTTCACGCGGCGTTGTTTTACCGTTTTCCCATCGTATTCCCCCTGTTGTCCCATACGAACTTGTTATATGGTAGGCACCGCCGTTCGGACGACGAGAAAACGGACCAGACCTAACGATCAAAGAGGCCCTTTTCCTCCCAACGATCACTTTCCTCGTATCTGAAAACCACGAGCCGTCTTTGTTTCCTGCGAAACGGGGCTACGAAAATGGCCCCCGTAGCTTTTCAAATACGTCCTAACACCTTTCCGATTTTTTATTTCACCCACATAACGCGTGATATACATGCATATGTTCAGAGATATGTATTTCTTTCACGGATTAAACTTGCAATCTTTCATTCTAATAAATTTGAATGGTAGTGAGTCAATTAATTCGTCCTTTCTGAAATGTACGGCAATATTTAATAACTATCGATATATTCAATTTCCTTATTGTCTGCAGAATTTGTTAAAAAAAAATTGTTTAAGTCGGTGCAACAAATACTGATATATAGAGGAAAGAAAATTCTGGGTCGCGTGGACCCAGTGTGGTGGAAGCGTTAGGAAAATATAATGTGATGTTTGAGGGTTAATCATAATACTCTGTCTAACAAATCGTTTGTATGCTTTTGTTAAATTTAAAATCCCCTTCACGACATGGCCGGCAGTTTATTTCAATAACAATGTATCTGACGTCATCGACCGCATGTGCGGGAATATGTTCACCTATTCCAGGTTACACTGAATTATAACAAGAGATGGAACTCGGTACGCTTCATTTAATGTTCGCGTAGAGGTTTAAGAGGGATTTCACAGCTGAAGGAAAAGTGAATTGAGTAGAAGGAGAAGAACTGCACTGTTGAGCCACTGTGCATGTCAATGGACGACCTGGGTTTGAGGAAGCTTCCCGTTTGTATTTTAAATAATGAATTATTGACGAAGATGTGAGTTCTGTCACTGATTTTCCGTGTAAAATTTAAGGGGAGGTAAAACTTTTCGAAAATTCGCTCTAATTCGAATACAATTAAGGGACACCTTGCTAGAAACGGTAGAATTAAGAATTTACGATTTAATTGGAAAGCCAATTAGCCGTAATTACCTAAGATAATTGCCCTCTTTGTGGACAGTGAAAAGGATACGTACATCGAAAATAATATTATAAAATCTGCATAAATAAATTAGAAGATTTTTTTAATATTTTAGGCTATTGGTGTAAACTGTAAAATATAAAAAAATGTAAATATGTACTTGAGCTTGAGATAATATATGTAGATGGAAAGCAGGAATAAATTGTAAGAAGAGAAGGAAAGATTCTGAGTAGATGTTGTATGCACTTTATGTCTGTTTCAAATATTCAAACTTATATCATTTCACACTTCCAGATAAAAATAGAATCTGCCAAGAAGTCTCGCTTTGTACGCAATTGCTAAACAACATAAGTTTTTCCTTTTTCATATTATTGTATATCATTAAATTCTTAACACAATAACGAAAGCTGTAAAGTTTGCTACAATAATAATAATCCATATATATAAAGCTTATTAAATTATTAAATCTAATTTATTTCGGTATTCTTGCGACACTTTTCCATTTACTAGTACTACTTAGAAGAATGTAAATGTAAATATAAAGAACCAGGTGGGCAACTTTTTGCATTGTATTATACAGTGTGTGTGTGTGTGAAACAACTATTGTAAGCTGAGAACTATCTCCTCACGTTCGAAATTATTTTGCACTAAACAACGCGGTGTATAGCACATAATTATAGAATATCGCGAACGATCAATAAATTATATTTTATTATGATATACCTCTGTATATTTATAAAATGTGACTCGTTTTTAATATTACCAAAAAATAATACGATATATTCTTTTATCGTGTGACATTTTTCAACCCAGTTTTGAGTCCACAAATGAAAATATCTCACAATCAGACGTGGATCGAGAGAGTTAAAAATAACAATACAATTCTTCTTTTTTTATAGTTTAGAGATCGCTGGGACCGTTTATACAATACATATACATATGTATGTACGTATGTGGTACTACTAACGAATCACTCCCACGGGGTCCGAATGGCATCCTCTCTCATTCTTTTCTTCTTTTTTAAACGGCACAGCACGTAAATTTTGTTTCCCTGAATAGCCTTTTAAAAAGTCATATTTATTTGCTATCTTCTTCACAAAATTCACTGACTGTAAAAATGTATGCCAAATTCAAAATTTATTAGAAGTAAGGAAACGTAACTTTGCATTAGCTGTTATTCATATAAAATTTTATAGTCGAAGAATAAAAACTGTAATAAAGTAACACGTGTTCTTCCAATAATAACAAGCGAAATACGTGCGAAATAAAAAAAAGTTATGTTAATAATGCTCCGAAATAAAATTTATCATCAGCTTCTGGTACGAACTTTTTCCTAGAGTTCCCATAATAAATTACATTTATAAATCTTTAGGAATTATTTATTGTGTGCCTCATGATGCAACGTTTATGAAGTTATTTGTGCTACATGTGTATCAAATCATTTTTAATCATAATTTACACATGAGAATTACATAATGCCCTTAAATGATTCAAATGAAAGTTAAATATCAGTTAGCTTTTTGGGATAATAGAAACTTAAATTTAGTTGTTGACGCTGTGCCTACTACGCTTATGATAAGAGAGATACAGAATATAGAACATGTTTCAAAACTTCCTTAAAAGTTCTTTTTGACACGAACTAAAAATATAATTCAAAAGTTAAATGAAATGCCTTTGAACGCATAGAAGAAGACTCTGAAAGCAAATAAGCGGTATTCTGATTTTCTTCGATATTGATTACATACACACGATATTATCAGCAAGTGAATATCGCAAAGAAATTAAGGTCATCGCTGTAATTAAAAACCGAGGTTACATGTGATGCGTGCAGAAGCACTGCAATAAATTTGAGTTAAATTTTTTATTTATTCGTACATAGTGTACCTATGAGTCTCTATATTTTAAGCCCGATTTTATCAAAAGAAAAATCCGTCCATATCACGGCTTCTCGTTGTTAAACTCAACCTACACGATTTGGATGTTAGCAGTTATGAGTTTCGTTCGTTGGTTAATAGGTTTCCGTCACTTTTAACAAGTTTTGTTTGTTTGTTGTTGCAAATGGCTGTGTTCGTACAGTTAAATAAAATAAAACAACCATGCTGTCAGTCATTTCCCTTGAGACAGAGAGTCAGTCGCGAACGTTGTAAACATAGCACGTGCAAGCTGAGAGCTCGAATAATTTAAAATCAGCCACAGACAATACTAATATCGCGCAAACAATTACAACATAGCAACTTCTTTTAAACAAAATAATAATTATCTTCAAGATATGGTTATAGTTCCACTATGAAAAAATGTTTTTCAATGTAGCTTTCGAGATGAAGTACGAAGTACACTCATCCCTCAATGAGATTAATTTGCTTAAATATTTTTACAACACATAGAGACATTTCTTACATATTTTTCTGTATTAGCAGACTCTATTCGCGCCACCCCTAACCGTGTAAAAAAACACGTGAAACGAATACTCCACGTAAAACGAGGGATGATAAATCGTATGGAAACTGAAGAGGTATTCCAGAAATGGAAGTGTCTACTATTTTTGTAGGACAGAAAATAGGGCGTTTTTATTTGTAGAATTATGGCAGAATTGCGATAGGTTCATAGAGTGCATTTGATTCCATCGAATCACCTGCACTAATGCAGTGAAGTAGTCGGTGAGGGCTCCGAGGGAATCAAATGCAATCTGTGTACTTCTGCTGTCCTTTTTTAATTTAATTACTCAGACATGTTGAGATAGATTTATTATACTGCTTATTTTCTAGGATGTACTTACATATGTAGAATTATATAGCAGCGTGTTTTAAAGTAATTAATATAAATATGAATAAAATCTTGATATTCACGAAGAAACCAGTTATGTTATCGATTGACTAGAAATGTATGATTTAGTAAGCAAATAAAAATAAATCGCCTTTCCATATTGCAAGTATCTACTTGTGATTATGTGCAACAGCATGATAATTATGATTATTTTCCTTCTACGTTAACAAACACCAAAAATATGAGCAACCTCGAACTGATGGCCACTATTAAATATCAGGAGTAGTTGGTCCTTTTCATTCGTAATGAAACTTCCGAGATTTTATCGGTGTTCAACCATTAATAACACTAAAATGCTTTGAACCTTATAGCAATATTTGGAGGGCTGAGAATCATAGTGGTGTAACTCCAAATTTTTATTATTTGTGTTAATAAGTCTTTTTTTAAGTCTTAAAGGCTCCATCTGTTCAATTTCATAGTGCATTTAAATTATAACTTCATTTTTAACTGAGAATGTAAAGAGGACATTTCTCTTTAGCAGAAACATACTGGTGTAAGTCTGACTAATTCTAAGTATTGTCATATAAATTAATAATTAATATAAATTAAACATTTCATAAATTTTGAAGTATATACATATTCATTATGGTATTTGGTATTATTGGTTTCGAGCCTTCATAGGTGTCCCCACTAGTTTTTTCATAAGAGTAAACAGCAAAATATTATTTTACGAGAAATACCATGCGAATGACTTACACCACTATGAATCTCGTCCCTCAATTTCTGTCATTAAGAAGTGCCTCCTTCGCTAGTGTATCAAGTAATTGGAATCATACAGCAATAAGTAAGATTCTTTTATAATTGCTTCTAAGTTTATCTAAATATCAAATAGTCCCAGCAGACCTATGCTTACAAAGAAGAAGACGTCATGAAACACAGAGTACAAGCTGTACAAGGCAGGAAGATAATAAAATATGGGTGCTGCCAAGCGCGCGATCAACCGTGCAAGGATTCGCCGGTTGGAAGACCACGTGGCATACGTGAAAAGTGGGTTCAAGAGAGATGCAGGCGTTACCAGTTACCATAATCGTAAATCATTCACGTATAATCCATACACTGTGTTGAATAGGTCAAGGGACTTCACACTTTTTACACATTACAGAAAATAATGCCATAAAAGACGTCAGATGTCTACAGTCTTTATGGACACCCGATAAAAGCCTTATCGCCGAAACAGTATATGTTTTTCTAAACTAAAATTTTACTTTTACTAAAATATGTACATCGGAAGAAAAAATAACTATGTATATTATTATTATATAGTATAATGTCGCCATGTTACTATACAAGGTGAGTCACTAGAAACAGGACTCCGTAAACATATTAAAGTTCAACCCGTAACTTTATATTGTTTTGTTTACAAATTTGCGAAAATTATGTTTACTATTTAATTATAATTATAATTTTCGTAGGTACACCTTGTGCAATGTCTTGTGAAATCTATAGTAGTTGAAACATATGTATTATATGTGGTATCCATATTTTATAGATTACTTAGCAGCTTAAAGTTCTCAGCGTTGCCCGGGTCATGTATCATTTTTCAGTAAAGTGGAGGAAGTTTTTAAAAAGATTTCTTAGCGAGCAGCTAGGGGCTAAAAGGAATCTACCTTTCGAGGGGGTGAGTGAGTATTATGTGGATTTTATATGTACATATATAGATAGATAGATTATTAAATAAAAAAAATAAAAACGTTAAAACCTTCCTCTTGTCAAGACGAACAAAGTGACGTAACACACAAATGGGTAGTTCATATTTATTGAGAAAACGCAATTCAAAGTATGCAACATTCAAATTTATACAAGAGTATAAATTATGTATAAATCGAAGCGAACTTTACTATGATTGGCGATTTCATCCATGGAGCAGTCCTTCCGTTACTACTGCCCACAAACGGAACACACGTAGGGCAATATCGTTATCTATAATATTAATGCCTCGAGAAATTAGATTCGCCCAGCGCGACCTTAGTGAACCATAACGCCGTAGTACTACTTAATTACTGCATAATTACGTAGTTAATCGCTTCGATATTGCGATGAAGCGTTGCGTTAACGTTAACGCATGCAACAAAGATTATAACATCGAATTGTGTTAAACTAATCAGCTGTGATGTATCAATTGATTGAACATACATGTTTGTTCCCTGGTCATCATCACGATACGATGAAACAAACAATATGTACACTCAAGTGAACTTTACTCAGGCATATTGTTAACCTCAAAGGATAAATATTTAATTCCTCAATTGATTGTATATGTGGTTACATCAAAATACATGTTCAGCAAATTATATTTTGTGGAAAATATAAAATGGTATTACTCTAAAATATATGGTGTTTACGATTTTGGAATTACACGCGTAAAGCATCGAAAAATATTACACACGTATTTTTTTATTGCTGCCGAAATTTATGTTTACAGGGTGAAAATAGCTCTTAAATTTAGGGATGGAAAGTCTATTTCGCTAAATATGTTGAAAACTAATGGATATAGAAAAAAATGTTAAATATAGAATTTACTTGTATTTTTATAAAGAATCACACGATGAAAACAGATTTTCTGGAAATCACAGGTGGCGACAGTATAGTTAAAAAATAGAATTTTTTTATTAAAAATTACACAGTTTATTTTTATATTCTTCAAGTGTTTATGAAGTAATTCACATTTTTAAAAATTCCGAAATTTTCGAGATTAGTGATATCAAATCTCAGGACTTTTGGAATCCAAAAAAACAGACGGGATCGCGGGACACGTTATAAATGAAATCGATTAAAAAAATATTTAGCGAATCTAATTTCATTCGCCAATCTCGAGTATACCACCTATCTGATTATATCACTTGCATCATGGCGAATTAAATAAGAAGAACTTATTTGGTAAATATTATATGACGCAAGTTATATTGCACATTACTTTAATTACTTATAACAATAGACCATCATCCTACAAAAACACAATGAAATCGGTGGAGGATAACTTGTGTACTTCCCTTGTTAGTTATTTTCCTCACTCTGCTTTCCAATCGCAGAAAAGACTCGTTAGCTATAAAGTTTCTATTTGTTGCGTCATAAGAAACTTTCCCATTGAGACCTCCTCTATACTTTCGAACAGAGTTCTTAAGTGTCGCCTGAAACATAAAATTGCGCCTAAACGAAATTGTGCTTACGTACTTGAACGGGCAGTTTTTAAGAGAAGGATCAATAAAACTATTTCCTTCGTTCTGCACAAGACCGTATTATAAATGAATTTAATCCGATTCAGATGTCTGTGGAAACTGTACAGTAGTTGTACGATTATCACTTTAATAAACTTGTCACTCGTATTTAACAAAACTTTTCCTCTCTGGCATTACATGTCAATTGCGCATGTTTTGAAACCTGTCAGATTATACAGGATGCATCGTAATATGTGGGACCCTCTTCTAGGATGGAATTAGCACTGAGAGACGATAAAATAAATTTGTTTCATTTTTAGACAGAATTTTTTATCTAACACATTCGAAAGAAATGTAGTTTATAAATAAATTAGTATTAGATGTCACTGCCTGCAACAGTTAGGTATCTCGAGCCTCGTAAACGATTCTAACTCTCCTCGGAAATTATATTGTCTCCATCATTTAAGTTTCTTAGGTTTAACAACGCATTATCAAAAATCTACTTCATATTTCTTCGAGTTTGTCAGAGTTTTATTATTATTGTTCAATGGTAAATCCATCCTAAAGAAATGGCTTCCATACATTAAATTACGCCCTGTATATTGAATTCAGGATACATTCAAGGTGCAATTTAATTACTCTTTTGCATGATTGACCAAACTTTCCTCGTGTATTGTCGAATCCTAACGGATACTGAATTCGCATACGTCCACATGCGTGCACACGATTCCCTCGATTTTACTTTTATTTTCACAGTCGAACAAGCACTGGAATATTCTCTCCCTATCCAGCGACAAACCGACAGGGGAAAAAATAAATCAAACGAATAGGTACCGCCAGATGAAAAGTTTCCAAATACCGAGAAGTGGACACTTTAATTCTTCCATTACAATGACTGTCAATCCTCCGAACGCGTTTTCGCATTAGCGAAGTTCCCATAACGGCGAATACCCTTCCCCAAATTCTTTTGTGATACCTACACGTTTTTATCAACGGTTTATCAGCGCCTGGGAATAAAAACTGTACGGCCACGGATTAATAGACCACAGTGGGAGCGCTCTTCTGCAAATTTTCACTGCTACTCACCTCCGTGAGTGCTCACGAGAATTCGTATAATTTATATGTGTAGGTAGATACACTTTTTCAGCCGACTCTGGTTGTTTCGTTTTTTAATAGATAATTCTTAACGAATGAACATTATTGATTGATTGCACACAATGCTTCACTTTGTTAAGTGTAATATTTTATCATAATGCATAGTACTGATAAGAATAAATTTTTGAAAATAATTCTGCTTACATATGTTATTTACTTTAGAAAAATAAATTTCTTTTTCGTGCTTCATGTACGAACAGTTTACAGTGTCACAATAAGTGTTAAGAAACATTTTTCGGACAAAATGCATAATACAGAAACACAGAAGTTTTTTAGGAGAGTAATTTAATATTAACAACGTGTACATGTGTGAGAAATAAATATGTGGCTTACATTCAGAAAAAAGTAACAGATCCTGGTTTAATGCAAGTCCTTTGCCCCAAATTTTTTAAGAGAACAAAGTTTAGAATATTCTTTATTCCACTTTAGAGTAGGGGAAATGTAGGATAGTTGATCAGCGGGGATACATGATCACATCAGTTTATATCACAACTCAAATAATTAAATACAAACAAAGCAAACCATTATTATTATTTTAATAAAAAAGAAAAACTGTGATCAACTATCCCACCTTTCCCCTACAGTCTCTGATATTAATTTCTCTAAAGACTATCATACTTTAACAAGTAAACATTGATTATAATGTCTACACTCTACAGGAACTTATATATGAGATTCTAATAAATCTTATGTTACATAATCGTTCTTTTATTGCTGTCTGTAATTACTATTTATTAGTATTGCTAGTTAATACAACTACAATTTAAATAGTTACTTTTCTTATTAGTTGTGATAATTGGAATGTTAACAAAACTTCAAAACAGAGACTATAAACGTATACAAAATGGATTTGAAAAGATTTGATCTTAACTTGGTTTTCTTGGCCATTATGCAAATTACGTTACTCAAAATTCTTGAAGATACTCAGCCACCGCTTCCCGTAAAGTCCTGGATTATCGTCGGTGAGATCTCTAAAATCGTAGAGCTTCAAATCTGATCCATCCTCTCTATACGTAACCGTATTCTACCTCGATCCATTTCCCTGATCTCCACTTATCTATCTCTAAGTCTTACTTGCACAAAGTCACTTCGCTTCTACCCTGAACCATTTTTCCAATCTCCACTTATCTACAGTTAACTCTTGCCTTAAAGTTTCCGCGGTATTGACCCAGCAGAGGAAAACAAATGCAGGTTTCACGATTTCATTTTAATCTGATTTGTCTTTGCACTAAACACTCATTGACCTGTAAAATTCAGCGTGTAAGAAGGAAAGCATGTGTTTCGGACACTTTGTTTACAATCAAAAACATATTGTTTTGTAGATATCAGTGTCAATTTTGAGATTGTTACGAGTGAACTTTGTCAACACTTTGAGTGTCGCAAGGTATAGCGAAATTCTATACTGCTATAATTTCCAAAATAATTCGAATTCTGAGAAAATCCTACGCTAGGTCAATGATAATATATTCCTGTTATAGATTCATTGTATTTCCTTCTCAGAAGATTCAGTCATTCCCGGGAGTGTGGGCCAGTTTTTTGCAGTGTTTTGGGAAGTCATTTTGTACACTTTTTCATAAAAAAATTTCTAGCAAAATTAAAATTGCTTTAAAACTATATAAAAAATCCAAGCTTTATATTTTTATTTATACGAACAAAAAAATCCTTAACTTTGTCTTTTGTTAGTGGCTTTAGGGTGGGGTCCACCTTTAATATCAGGTTGTACTTATAGGAAAATATGCACAATATCTCAATCTACTTTAAATGGCCAGTATTACACAGTCGCCGTATCAGAAAACTTACCTTCTCCCTTGAACACTTAGAGAACAGTTAAAGAACTAAGTTTCTTTCGAAAGAGATCAACTCCGAGCAAGCGAATACGTAAATTAATGGCAGCAGTACGCTACAAGAGTTAAGCTCTCAATGTATAAACCAAGTCTTGAGTATCAGCCTACATTATTTACATTTAACTAAATTAGTGACTACCTATAGAGGGTAGGCACCTGGATTTACGTAAATATGATTATCCGTAAAGCAAACTAATTTTAAGTTAAATTAAAGTTGCATGATTTTGAGATGGATTAAATGAAATATTTCTAGGCGGTGGGGCTTCGGAGATCCTTGTGCTTTTAAATGAAACATATATTTTTCGTCTAACAGGATTGTTTCAATTTCTGAATACAACCATCAAGATTTTTATAGTTACGCTCTGATAGTTGTTTGCAGGAACAATAAAAAAAAATGATAAATCGAGGAAGCCATGACTCTCTTATTAATGTCAGCTATTTTTACTCAAAATGTTTGATCATTTACATTTCGGAATCAGTTCAGTAACGTTCTTATTTTTAGTTTAACACATCCTGTGTTAAGGTGCTCCACTCTGTATATTCCTCTTAATAAATTATTAGTAATAATTTATTAGTAATAGTAGTAGTAATTAGTAATAGTAGTTGGATATTATTTGTCGTACATGTAACAATGCAAATATTTTACAGAATCAGAGGGTCAGAATGATGATGCATTTATGAGGAATTCATATTAATTAATTAATTTAATTTTCATAGCTGCATATGTGTCACGCGAGTGATTTAAATAAATTTTCAAACTTTTTCTACTATTTTCCTAGCAATTATTACTCACGTTGATTATTACTCACTTTAATATTTTAATGTTATTAACCAATACTTACTATCTTTCCAAGACGTCATATAATTTTGCTACAATTTAAAATTTCTTCCAGCAACTCATACTGCCTGCGTTTGTATTTATTCGTTAAGTACTTTAGCACAGCTTCGTCGATTCGTTTCATTTTTAAAGCAATATATCTGTCTTCCAATATTCAGTGTCCACCCACACCCTCACATTTTCACCGCCTTTTCAAAGGCAGCTCGGAATCTTATATTTTTCTAGTGAGTCATGATAATATTAATTCCAAGCATGAACGCCGAATCGCGCGCCTAAGTAACCTCAGCGTACTGGATGGATCGGGGTAGCGCGTCAGCCGCCCGCCTAAGTAGCCAAGGCGTTCTAAATGGGAGGGATAACGCGTCGGAGGTGCAGCGCATTTACTCGGATTTTTGCCCCTCGACCAAAACGAGACACGATCGTGAGCATGATTACAATACGCACTGCACGAGTATATATGGTGTATTTGAACTTTAATAAAAATAAAATTATCACCCCCAAAATTTAGGGGTTGAAAGAGGTTGTTAGTTTTCAGATTTTTTTCTTTGTTTGTGTCTCTAACCCTACCACCGTGCCAAATTTCAGCATTCTAGGACAACTCAGTAGTTGGAAGTAGCTTAGATTTTGATGATCAGTGAGTCAGTGCCCAAATTAGCGTTCTTCGGAATCGTACAAATTAAAAAGTGCAAAAGATAGAAGCGTGTGATTGTGAGGTCAGTTTTAGCTTGTAAACATCTGACACAGAAAATAAATTGAGCCATCTAACCTTTCCCAGTGCAAAGTTATGGGGGGATCAAAAGTACACTGAGTTGGTTACAGTAAAGGGTGTACGGTACTTAGCTTGGGTCGAACTTAACGGGGCCACTGCCGTGACCCCAGATGTTTGTGTTCTAAATATGGAGAGCATAGATGCACACTTATATTCAAAAGATCTTAAAATCAATTTCTAATTGCTGGTACATATTAATTTGTAAAATAATAATTTACAAGACTTAGAAAAATTACTAGTTAATCTAATACTGTCTCTCGATTTTAATTTCTCGATAAATATTGAATCAAAAAACATATGAATACGAATTATTCATTTCATATGATACATCAAGAATTTCAAAGCATCATACTTTTAAGTCAAACTCAATTTCTGTTAAATATTGTTCCAAAAAACTCTTTTAGATGTTTCCTTCACAACACACTGGATAGTTAGAAGAGAATCAAATATTCGTAGTTCTGGTTTAGATCACTCGAGACAATATCAGTTCGGTTTAAAAATTTCTACACAGTTAATGTCGATGTTTAAAATATTGGTAGTATATTATAACATCAAAATATTATTGATACTATGTCTTTCAATGACGCAGTATTTATACCCAACTTCTAAGTTTTGAACTTAAGAAAGTGAAACAGTAATAGTGGAAAATCAGATACTAAAGCTTTACTAATATTAAAGCACTAAATACAATAAAGTATAAAATACTCAGTGTATGACATTTTAGCTGAGAGTATGTATTTATTCTGCGTGTCTTGTAATCGTTCTTTTCATTTTTTTTATGTCTATGTATTGCAATTGTTCTGTATCTAAAGAAAAATGCGTTCGCTGAAAACAGTCAGCTGAAAACCACAGCTGCCAGTCAGTTACCCGACACTGACAATGAGGCAAAGAGTACAATGAATGGCTCCAAGGTTTTGCCATCTTTTTCTCGTAATAGATATTTGAAAAGAAGTGACACCTTATTGTTCTCGTTGCTGTCGTATGTCTTTCCATTGGGGACGAAGTGTATAATACACATTAAATGAAATTTTACCAATAATGGTAAGTACAGAATATTTCTGATGGAATTGAACAAAATTGTCTCAAAATACATTTTAATCTCAAATCTATTACCAATTTCTTAATGTATAGTAATGTATCAGGTCATAGATCAGGAAAACTATTGTATAAAAGAAATTCATGCTGCGAGGTGCATAATGTAATTCGAATTACCAGCCAGTTTTGTTAAATGCGCTTTCTATTACCAGCTTTCGAATATGTTCGTTGCAAAGGAGAATCATGTGAAATTCATCGGTACATCCCTCAAAAATGGGGTGTATTGATTCTATACATATATATGTTCAAAATAATTATTCAGCCATTCCTAACAGCGGAAATATTAGAATCCCTTATTCCAGAATTAGTACAGATGCACAACAATATATTTTCAAGTACCACTATGTCCGGCTATTAATACAGCTCAGTGTACCTATCACCGCGTCGCGTGAAATAAGTATTACATATAAAAAAAAACGGGTCCCGTACTCGTTATGTATAAATAGGCCTTAATCCATATCGGCTACAATTGAGGCATTGAAAACGAAAACGAACTACCTAACCCAAATTTTTTGCCAAATTGAGTTAGTAGCAGTAATGTATTCTAATAGACTGTAGGTACTATTCACATAAAATAAAAAAAAGTATTTTTTCAATATGGGTAATTCGTATTTATTCTCAATGCCTCAATTGTGTTCGTTATTTCAGTAAAATCACTACACCCGAGAATTTAATAAAGCAATGTTTACGTTTTATGAGAATTCCCGGAGGTTTGTGTTCTGTGAATTCCACGGTGAGATGTGACTAAGGAATACAATCCCCGGATCCGAGCGGTTTTTTAGATTTCAAAAATCCCGGGATTTGATATAACCGATCCCGAGAATTTTTGAATTTTTAAAAATGTGATTTACTTTATGAACACCTGAAAAATTTGAAAATGAACAGAATAAATAATCATAGTCATTTCATAATAAGGACAATAATAATAACGGTTTATTTAAATAATAATATTAAGTCGCATATAATTAACTAAACCATACTTATTTTTACAATGATATTCTCACATTCCGCTATTTCTAAATCGCGCGAGTTGCAAATCGCTTCTCTGAACACATAAAGTCGAAACAGTGTACATATGTACTTTAGGTGCTTTGCTGTTTCTTCATTCGTATTTCAAAAAATCTTCATAATGATTTACTGATATTATCTGCTTATTGAACCTTTATTATTCCTCATTGTTCCACTGTATTTTATTGTTAAAAATGGTTTAAGCTTATGTGTCAGACTAATGATAGAAAGTAAGTTTGCTTACTTTAAATAAAGGTTTAGAACTTTAACACATAATAAATCATTGTAATTACTGAAATTCGCTATTCCGCAATCCCGGGATTAGTTCCGGAATCCCGAGATAGACTTTAAAAAATCCCGAGATAGTAAATAATGACCGGGATTGTATCCCCGGATGTGACTAAGTGTGGTATGTTTTCCGTCTGGCTGCTTACGAATACCTCGGTAGCTGGTTCGTTCGTGGCGTAATTCCGAGATCGATTGTCTTCTACCAATCACGTGATTCTGCATTTACACGACCTGCTGCGTGATCTTCGATTGTTAATCACGTGATGCTACAGGTAGAGCAGCTTTTAAATGGGGCTATCAGCGCAATGGTGGCCTAACTCATAATTTTGGGTGGATCGACATTTCAGCCTAAACAACCCCTTATACAACAAAATTTTAATTCTATAGTAGCCTCAAAATCACAGCACAAAAACATGTTTTTGTTGATTTACATCGCGTAATTCTGGCCTATGCTGCATTGATCATTATTTTGTATACTAATAATATATACTTTAGCAATTACATTTTTGAAAAAATCATACCTACAGCTACGTTGCCTAAAGATAGAAATTAAAGCAACAACTTTAAAAAGTCAATAATTTTATTAACCGTAATCTCAGAACAAAAATTTTGGGTTTACGTGACTATTGCGCTGATGGCTTTCAAATGCAAATATGTATACTGACACATGGGCGGATCCAAAAGTGATCCTCCCCAAGAGTAATAAAATAGGAAAATCTGATGACATTGTGTATTATTCTGCATAAATAATTAATGTCAATTTAATTATTTAGGCTATATTATCACATAAAGATATTAAAATATAAATTACATACAAGCAAATTTTAAATCTTGTAAAAGAAGCTCCCCTCCAAGAAAAGCTTCCGAATCCGCCTCTGCACTGACAACCAAAAGTCTGCAAATCATTTGCACTTGGTGAATTTAATTGCTTTTTGCGAAACAATAATTTATACCAAAATGCTATGTAAAGTTGAGAATCCAATGTCCAGTTTGTAACTTAGCAAGTTGTTAGTCCCTTGTTTAAGATAAAATGAGAACAAACTAGACAATACGAAAAGCACAACCGAAGGATAGACACTACGACAATTTACAATGTACTATTTGTGGTAACGGAATAACAGGCAGTACCTATAGTCGAAACAAGCGGCAAACACAAACATTTGTAGACACTGCGCTCTCCTTGAAGCCAAGTTGTGTGTGCATGCGTGTACGTCTGTGGCATCAAAGGCGATGCCTCGAAACGCGAGTCATTAGTCGGCATTTGAGATTCAAAACCAAAAGACGTTGAAACGAGATTTTTCAGTTTAATATTAGTTATATCATTCTATATTCCAGTTCAATAATAGTTCACTCAATCAATAGCCACACCGTTCCAATTCGATTAAACCCAGCGTAATTAAATCCCATGCCTACAATTCCAACATATTACAATTTGAAAGCAATATGATTTTTAGATTCTGCGTAATAACTTCACGATACTTTAATATTTTTCGATGATTTTTTATGTTGTTTTACTCTTGTAAAAATGTATTTTCAGTACATTAATAGAATGTAAAATTACATTTTAAGGTTGACCTCACTATTCGATTTGGTACAGTGCTTAACCCATTGATTACACAAGGTGTGTAATTTCAAACTTCTGCTCTGCAGTGTATATTCAACACGCAAATTGAAACCTTTCGATACACCCATTTGTTTTAGCCATTAGATGGAACGATTCATTAAATAACGCCTGATAATGAAACACCAATTTTACCATATGTGTTGAATGTCAGTCTCTTGGATCGCTATACGTATTTGAAATTAATGAAGTACAGCTGCGTGGAATTGTGAATATGCCATAGGTTAATGGAAACACTGTAACTAGTATGAATCGCGTGCAGTTGCAAAATGTCGATTATGTATTTAGAAGCCTGGTTGGGGTGAACAATGTTCATTGTTCACTAAACATGTGCCTTGTGTACTAAAGGATCGACATGTAACTAACCCAAAACTAACAAAATAAACTAACAAGTCTTCGTTAGAAGCGTAAATTGTACAGCTCTATTAGAGATATTGTTTAGTCTACAGGAAACTTTCTTTGAGGGAGAGGGGGAGTTTGGAGTGATGATAAGGAAAAATATAGTAATGAAAAAACAACCCTGCCTATGACATTGACTAATCGAATGCTTTTTGTAACCCATTTTGTAGTGTCAATATAATTAAATATTTAAAATCGAATTTCAAAATATTCACTTCTTTAGTACAAACTTAATGAAGATCAGTTTTTAAAAATAAGCGATTTGTTTCACAAAAGCCAAAAGGGGCAACTGCCCTTCTCCCCTTTCCGGACGCCCATCATACCAATACTATTGTGCTGCACTTTTGTGTAGAACAAATTTGATCACGCAGGTATTATGGCTTTACCTAACTATCAGTGCTGTTATCAGTATATGTATAAATAATCCATCCATTTGATATGTACATAATATATCATTTTTCTTTTCCGCTTTTTTTTGACGGGATCACCATTTATTCGATGGAAGCTGTGTTTTCGAGAAAATCGATTTTAATTATTTTGTGAGTTAAGCACACACGTTCTCGACGGATTTTTAAACTCGATTATCTAGAATACAAAGCCGCGTTCGATAAAGCGTTCTTGACTGTTACAGTCTACCAATTTCTAATCAAGTGTCGCTTTAGACGAGTTTTCACTTTACAGAACCGACTTTCCCGAAAACGAAGTCTTGTAAAAAAATGTTGTTGTATATTTTCTACTTATTTCTTCATGTAAAACCGGTTTGGTCATATATTCTGTGTACAGTTTACAATACATATACAATGTACTACAGTAGTAAATTGAAGACAAAAATAAAAAAAGAATTATTTTCTTGTACTTCAATTTCGATAATGTTTTCCCACTTGTTCCCCAAGTTTTTATATTTATTTTTTACTTTTTACATTTTATTGTCCAAGTTTTATTTGCGGTTGTAGGCTGATTTCAGGTCGTTTGGATTTGTGGTTATATGTTATATTTATTGATGACTGGGTAATTTTTTAAACCCCTCCAGCTTTTTTTACGCCAGCGAGTTCAGCACGAAATTATACATTTTTTATTGCTTTTCATTTTTTATTTTTTTTTAATCCAGAAAATTGTATTGTCATAACACTCACGCACGTCTACAAAGTGTCAAGACAATTGGATTGGTGGAAGTGAGAGAAAATTGGTTTGCCAAACATACAGAGGATCGAAGCTAATATAAATAATTTAGTAATAGTCGACTTCTAACATTCATAACAGTTATACAGTTATTAACCGACGCAAAAATAATTCTGTTTTCTAGCTTTCTGAAAATGCTTAATAGACCTATATCACCGTTTATCGAAAAAAAATCAAATTCCCTACCTTCCACAAGCGTTTGAAATCAAGTGTTCCATTACAAACGGTTACCTTATATCAGTGAGAGAAATTTAATTGTAGCAGACGACAGAATTAGTCGCCCTTACACAAACTGCAAGTAGTAACGCATAGAAACACAAGCTGGCAAATACAATGTATAATACGCTGCTGCACGTAAATCTATGTAGTATTACCTGTGAATAACTTTAGGGGATCTTTATATATAATAACGTTAATCTTTATGACAATGGTAATAATACTGATAATAATGGCCACACCACTCATAACAGAAACTGTCGTAGCAATTGTGTGCGGGCAAACGCTGGACATTACAATTACCCGTATTCCAACTATGTACATTCTACTTTCAGGCTAGGTAACTGACGAGAGTGTATACAGAGCGAGGTAAAATGGCTACTACAGCCGGATGAAAATGATTTTATATGCGAAGATAAGTATTAAAACGTGGAATAGACTTTTTCGTACGATGTTTTGTATTCGAAAAAATAACATTTGAAAATTCGTCTGATACGAATGTCATGAAAGGTGTTAATTATTGATGACGTATTTTAACGATTTTAATAATTAGATTAAATATTTTATGACAGGCCCCAATATTAAATAAATTATTGCTCGTTTCTTTAGTTTTATGAGTTTTGAATAAGGATTTTCTTTAAACCTACATAACTAAACAACTTACACTACTTCCTTAAACAAGAGTAGTAGTGTAAATAACACGAGTAGGTAATAAAGTATCATAAAGGTTTAATATTTTCACTCAAATTGTAATTATTATTGTTCAAATAATTTTGACAAGATTCAGATATAACATTGTGCAGGAAGTAGTAATTTGCAGTTAAATAGTGAAAGATATAAATATATTTTCTTTAAATTGTTTATTTTTATAGCAACCTCCTTGATGCAAGTATCTATGTCATCAAAATACAAAGCTGAAAATACATACAACATTATTTCTGAAGCAGCATTCAACAGTATGGCTCCCGATAGAATGCAATAAAGAATTGAACCACTGTCATTACATATATAATTTTTATTTCCCTCTTTTCCAGAGCGGTTCTTGTAGAATGTAGAGAAAACCTTTCTTATTTAAACTAAATGAAGCGTGTTAATAGAAACTCCACGTGACATGTTTATTACCCAGCTTAATAGAAAACTCCAATCGATCGATTTCACGCATCACATATCATTTCAAATGATGACGTTTCTGCATATCTTTGTAATAAATCGTATGTAAATATTTGTTCAGTTTACGCAAATTTCGGCATTATCGCCAATATCGACGGTACAGTGGTAATTATTCTTCCCCTATATTGCCCCGTAACAGGATTAAAATTTGGTGAGATTCTTTTAAAATGGAAATAAATTCAATCTACCATTTAAATAATTGAAATAACCAAAGATAGGTACGTATGCGTAGGTTGATGTTAATCACAAAAAAATATTGGAAATATTTTCTTTACTAATATTTAAGAATAGTAATAATATTTTATGTACGCATATTATTTCGAATACACATGAATATGTAAATAGGACAGCCAGGGTCCTTTTACGTAATATATGTACATAAGTACTATCTCCCTTAGGAGGCGGAGGTGCACATCTCCTTTTAATCGGAACGCCATATTTTTGCGGTTTTCGATGGTTCCCGTAAAAGCGAATAACGTTTACTTGAAATCCTTTTTTCCATTTGTTTTTTAGTAAGCAGATGTCGTTAAGTAAAGTAACATACAAATTTATACAAACGTATTGTGAACTAAAAATCATTCTACTTATTCTCTCTCAATGGTCTACTAAAAAATGGTTTCCACAAAAAAGTGAATAATTTGCGGAGAGAAAATCTCTTCTCTCACGGTTGTACTGCCATTAAGGGACCACTTTATATAAAATTCCATAGATTTCAATGTAAGTGGGGCAGAGAAAATGGTGACGGAAAATTTAGACTTAAACCACAAAATCGATATGTTAGCTTTAATGCTTTAAGGTACAGCCGTCCCTATCACATTTAGAACCCTCTTAAAACCCCTCGGCATACGTTTATAGGCTTTATAAAGGAAATTTTATCAAACACTTCTTCCAGTTTATTCTAGTGCAAATTTACCTGGAAACAACATTTCGAACGCTGCATGGTTTCTATTTTTAGCAATTTTTTAGTAAAGATGGAAAATAACGTAGTGTGTCAGTATATACCACACCTCGAAAAAATTTCAAATATCTAACATACACACACACACACACACCATTTTTTAATATCTTAATATCACTAATATCTGAATATTTAGTTCAGTGTGACTCATGTAATTCAAACAAATACGAGAGTAAGCCCATGCAGGCGTTTACCTGACTCGAATTAGGGTTTCACAGTACAAATGATCGCAAACTATCAATTTTAAAAGAAAATTATCGATAGAAAATCATCCTCAAAAATTAGTAAAATTAGGCTATTCTACGAAGCAGTCTGTAGATAGGACAAACATTTTAAAATTCATGATGCATGACACGGTTACGAAACTTTTACACATGGACAGTTTTTCTTTTGATAGTGATTTATGCAATCAAGACGGGCTATCGTTAACAACTCTTTAACGTTGACTGCCTTTGTGACTAATACGCATTAAGAAGGAAGGCTTGAACCCTCATTTTCATTCTAAATGCACTAGAAAGAACTTGATTGAAACCGGGGACACAACAGCTGTGACCTGTTTTTGTATTTCACTTCGAATTTATATTCTGCAACCAATGAAGGAATAAATTGAAAATTCTTATACATAAAGTTCCAGTTGCAAATAGAAATCAATGTACGTAGGTTCAAACTATTTTAAGTAGGGATGTTATAAATAATTTTGTAGAGTTGCTTCCAACAGGTGCCTATGTATATTACAACGAACTTATTAAAAATCAGGGGAAAAATTATATATTTAATTAGCAGATGTAAATACAGCAAAAATATAAGGGAAAGGAGTGGCTTGAAACAGTCTGGTTTGCACAACTACGAGAGCTCTCAACACACAACTGCAAGTTTAACAGCATCGTCAGTTTAGATTTTCCAAGTATCATTGATAGCCGGCCATAGTGTTTTCCTGTTTCATTTCGTGGTGCTTCCCTTTTAGTTGATTTTCCCCCGAGTTGCTCGCGCGCGTTTTCGCCTACTTCTATTAAAACGTCCCTTGAACCCTCGATACCATTCCTTCGAGTTTTCCTCTCGAAAACTTCTTTATACGTTTTCTTGCCGAAAAGTTCTTAACTGTGCCGATCTCAGTTCCTTCTGGTGTACTGTAACTTGCAACGTTACGACGTTTCCCCGTCTTTTCTTCTTTCGGTGTCGATCTCTGTCACTCGTCTCCTTCAGTATTCTGACAACGTTTCAAGTGTTTCCTCAATCTTTCACGCGGAACTAATGTTGGTGGCCTCTCGACACATTGGCATTTATGTTTCATCCACTCAATCCATACATTTCACTTCTGTTCCATTCCAGTGTTTTTCCTTAATTTTTAAACGATTTTATATTAGCTTCACTCCTCTGTCCGTTTGTTTGGTTCAAATCTTGAAAATTAATTTTAATATATCGATATAAAACAATTGGTATTACGAAAAAGAATTATTGTGATCCATAGTGTCTCTTCTCGAAGAAAACATACTTTTTTAATTATCGTAAAAAGTAGCAAACTAAAATATTCAATTTTTCTTGAATAGGTAGTTTAGCAAGATAAAATACTAAATTAACCCAACTCGAATTAGAATTGTAACATTTGTGTGTCATACAACATAAAACACAGTATTTTTTAAAAAAAAAAGGTATTACACTTCTGTAATATTTCGTAAATATTATCTTCTGTCACTAGTCACTCGAAAATTCCTAATATCTATGTAATGTTAGGAGGATAAGAATGTTTGTCGCGCAACAATTTATTTAATATATATTTTTCAACATTTTAAGCGAATTTTTTCTTACTAGGTGTGATAAATTAAAATCCATTAAAATGGAAATCTTAGTAACTGAGATGGAAAAAGCTGACGGACTTAAAAGAAACAAATGGACACTGTGAAGCTTATTAGGAAAGAAATGAAATTTTCCGAGTTTAATACCCAGCCTCAACGTTTACACCGCATAATTCTGCCTAAGGAACTTTAAGTTCACATGCACCTACAGCCAGCGCACATTTCTTCTCGCTGAAGAAAGTTTTTTTAGCGTTAGATTCAAGAAACCGGGCTGGTGTGCTCTTTTTAACCCTGTTAAAATTGAATTTTTCCCTTGCTAAAGTAATTACAGCTTTTATAGTAAATTACAGTTAGATTGTGCGAGTTATAGAATTTATGAATACTAATTGAAATCAGTTAAAACACTGGAAATTAAGTATTACTAGTTTCACTACTGTAATGAATAATGATAAATTTTTCATTCTCATTAGTATGCCGAACCTGATGGAACAATCTTTGTAAATATTTATTTCAACAGAAAAACATGACAAAGAAAACAGTACGTAATACGAGGAATTAACGAATAAATTGATAATCCTATGATATTTACTTCCGACTTTTCAAATTGCTGGATATTAATTTTATTCTCATTTACTACCTTATAATTTGATATTTTACGACAAACACTGTATAGCAATGAGAATTATTCAGAGTAAATACCATGAATAGCATGAGCAGCAGGAGAATAGAATTAAATATTTTAATTAAGTTTCGCGGAGTGGCCTCTTCGAAATTTTTATCGACAAAATTCCGATTTGTGCTTTCTTACTTCATTCAAATACCTACGCGTATAGAATTAAAATAAATTTCTATTACTGATTGGTTAACACTTAATCGTATATAAGTACATAAGAATACAATTTTCAAAAGATTTACGATTCAGATATTCTTAGAATCGAAACTGGCTGTCTGAAGCTTTTGTGTAAGCTGCGTCCTTTTGAAAGAGCGTTCCAGTGTTCCACCGGCGTTACAGTTACCTTCTGGCTTCTGGGATTTCAGGATGCATTTATACCGGTGTGCTTCTTGAAGGTAAATCTACATTTATAATAGAAAAGCGAAAAGAACATTTCACTGTAACCACTACTACTCCAGCTCTGTCTTTTACGATAATGTACTCTGTTATCAGAGGGAGATGATACGCTATGACAATGCAAGGTAACGTCACTAGCGCATTTAAATGGGATTTCTAGATTGTTTATGGACTCTACGTGAACAACATTCGACACAAAGAAAGGATATATTGGTTAACTGGTGGTATAAATGATACGGTGCAATACCACACCTTTTCAAACTATACAGTTACACTGTCTCTAACGTGATGACCAAATACCAAAATTATACTATACAAGACCCAACGTTCTAATGAAGCCGAATTTATTAACAGTTCATTCAATGTTTAGTCTCGTGAAAAGTAGTAATAATGTTGGCTTACACTCGAAACAAGTTGCACATGAACAAAATACATATAATGATAATTATTATAGAATTATAAGTTTCATTCTATTAATTATAACGAGAATATCACTAATTATTACTTGAGAATAGATATCAATATCATAGCCAGCAAAATAAAAATCTCAATTTTCATAAACATGTTCAGCGAATTTAATCCTACAAGGAATACTCATTCTACTTAATCTTTTTGTCTCCAAAACCTACAAACCCATCAAGATTTTTAAAATTCTTAAGAATTCGAAGACTCTTACGCCTTTCAAGAAAATCTTGTTTTGAACACGATTCGAACTGATTGGAACCTCCATAGTACTAAATTGTTTCGGATCTTTTTAAGATCGAATATCGAACATTCCTGCCAACATGCCTATAGCCTTGATATCGTTTTATTGCACGTATACGTAGTTGTTTTTAGTGTCACTGTCTCTTTTGAGCTTATAGACAATATATGACTACAATATGTAAAATATTTGGTCTGAACACTGTGTGGAAAACACGTTTCTACGTTTGTCGTCTAGAGACTGTTACCGCCAGCTTCAGCAACGTCGATATTTGACTTCACTGACCAACTCGTTGAATTTGAATATATTTTTTTACGGAAATAGCAAGCAAGAGATGTAGATGCGTAGATATTTATTTTTCTAAGCTAGAAAGCTAGAAGCTAGATTAGACATTAGGGTGTTCATTCAATTATACTACATTGTGAATTTCAGTGAAATATTTCTCAAATTTTTCGAGAATGTACACGATACGTTATTCAACGTGAGAGAATTTAATACGAGTTTGAACTTTTAAGTTATGGTGAAATTTAAAAGTATTTTAGAATGGTAATTCGTTTTCTTACTGTTTCAATTATCGAGAAAAGTCAGTATTAACATGAAGAACACGTGAGTTTTACGTAATCTATATATAGAGTGAATAACATAACTACATCACCTTATTCATATTATATCAGGTACTAATGGACTAATTCAAATTATTTTTTTTCTTGTGTAGGAGAATTTATTGGTTATCGAGAGGATTATTGCTACTGACGAGATGTAAGGGTTGTCAGCAGTGGGATAATAATGTAAATGACGCTGTTCCTCAAATATTATCGCGGACCGCGTCAACCTTTCATTCGGTTTCTTCTTTCTTGCGTGATAGTCAAATTACAAGATACAACATAATAGATCGTTCGCTCTTCATATTCAATTGTTCTTAACTCGTTTCCTTTAAAAAATGACAAGTATAAACTGAAGAATCCCTGCATGTACCTAATCGAAAATCTAAACGAACAAGTTTGCTTCATTGGAAAACGTTAAATAAAATTCAAATTTTCTCCTCAATTCAAAGAACCACCAATTTATTAAATTGTGTGTCACGCTCCACGCAGAGTTTCATTCATTTGACATTCACTGTATTCTGCTAATTACATCGGTTTTATCGGCTCCTGCTTCATTACTAATGAATTGCACGCATACTTGCCGTGGCGCAGTTCGAAATTTCACTTGAATAGAGTAAAGCTGAATCGTCACTAGATCTCTATACATACATCGACCACGACTCATTAGACCTGTTGCAAAGTTAGCAACCGACACCGAGAAACGTATAGAGCGACCGCAGTTTCGACCATACAGGGCTATTTAATGGACGTCTTGAATTAATTGCTAATTGATATCTCTGACATTCGCGGTTTGACAATATATCAGATAGCACGTCGACATAAAGAAATAATTTCCCTAACTAAAATACGGTATACTTTATTTTTTACCTACATTATCAGACTCAAATCTAGGGTTTGGCTGTTACACCTTAAGGCTGTTGCAATCTAGTGTAGATGGTAGAAAAACGTTTTTTTTGCCTTATCTCGAAGTTTGCGGCATGACAAATATTTCTGCAAAGCGACTTTTGGAAATTCAAAATGTTAGCAGAAATGTAGAGGTGCATAGGTAGTGCCTCCCGTACGGCACTATTGTCTGTAAAAACTTTAAACGCGTTTTTCTCGATACAGGGTTTTTCAATGCGGGCGTTCGTATATATCGAAAACGACATGGGCCGATCCAGTAGCTCTTTTGCGTATACGTTCGTAACATAACTGGCTATGGTTGGACGCTCGAGCGAGTTTCTATATTATAAAGGATTAATATTACAGAAGAAAAACAGCCAAATTTTTAGTGAAAATCGAACAGTTTTACTAAAAATGTTGCCATTCTGAAAATTTTTATTTTTAGAAGCACTCAATGGTTCTAACTATAGAGACAAGCTAATAAATAAAATAAAATGAGTAAATGTCATCTTTCATTAATTAACATCCATTTATGTAATTAATACGAATTATGTCACAGAAAGTTTATTATCATACACCACATAATTCATAAAATATATGAGAAGATATCAAATAAAACAACGGCGCAACGTCTAAATTTGTTTAATTTTTCTGAGATTCATTTAAGTTCGATGATTTGATTTATTACTCGCTTGTCAGTTTTCATAAATAGAAAACACGCAATTCCACAGAAGGCCTGAATATAACCGACACTACTCTGACATATGGGGCGTAATTTTGTTCCAGATACTGCAATTCAATATACGAAGCATGAAATTGTCCTTGCTCAGGTAGTGAAATCTAATTAAACTGTCTACACTCCGATGAGCCCTGCGATAACTCGCAGGTAGACGATAGCTCAACCGATCGATTTCTTGCAGCTCTGATACGCAGAAATATATCGATTTCACAGTTTAAATAATCAAAGTTACACTAATTACATATCACAAAAAACCGAATATGTATATGTTTTCGGTTCACACCAGCAACATCGGTCTTCTATTCAATGTGCGTTGCTGTGAGAAACAGGGGAAAATGGAAGCAGCACGTATTTTTTTTCTTAAGCGATTGAACGTCGGCTAAAAGTTTCACACGGATGAAATCGTGGATAAGACTACATATGATGCGTAACAATTGATAAAAATTAGCAGTGGCTAACAAAGAAGATATCACGTAATTAGAGCTATTAAGCACGCTTGGTGACACTCCTGTTTTACCACTAAACCGTTTTGCACCCTTTCGTGCTCGGCCCGTATGCGGTACAATTTCCCCGGAGGGGCTCTGGCAATACAACAGCAAGCCGCCTCGCCTCTTTCGTACGTCATGCTCAGAAATTTTCACCATTTTAGTACGAAAACTTGCACGAAATTTCGTAATGATATTAAAAACGAAATTGCAAATATTACTCACAGTGTCATCACGATGAAAATACACTTTCATAGCGATAATACTATTATTTTGATTCATTGCTGCCTGCATGTCAAATTAGAACACTATACCGTGTGATAAATACTTGATAAATTTTCTTTTATTAATGTCATTAAGATAAGTAAGTGCTAAAACCAGATGGAGTTGAGCATTAAAATTAATCTTATGCTATGGATATTAAAAGTGTAGAATAGAAAGTACATACACACTATGCATTCACATGTTAATAAAAATATTAAAATAAAGTACTTCAGTGTTCAAACGACTTTCCGTATTACATGTAATATTAGAAGGAAGCTATTGTGAAATGCATGCATAAATAACTTCGTAAATAGAGTTATTATTAATAAGTTTATCTGTGTAACAATATGTTCATGGTGTTCATGTTATTAGACGTTTTTGTTAAATTTTTTTATAGAGTATCCAAACACTCATTTTCATCTAAAGTTCTATCAATGAACACTAATTTGTGTATTCCAATAGTCGTTATATAATGTCACACTATCAGACTGTTGCTACTGTATGCCATGGACTGTTTCAAATTTATTATTTTATGTTCTTCCCATCACTTCATTCTTCAACATGAATAAACAGTATATGTAGAAATATTTTTGTATCAGTCGAATTAAACACTGTTTCGTTTATTACGAATCATATTCGTGGGAAACTAAACGAATTACGTAAATAAATTTTATATTACTATAAACTGGAATAAGTATTTTCACATATAATCTTTGGGTAATAAGTAAAATTAAAGACAATTACGATATCTCTGGTATAATGTGCAAAATACTTCCCGAATTCCAAGCCAATATCATCAAATTTTTTGTCCACCTGAATTGAGGATCGGGCAATGGTACAACACTAAGTAGTTTGTGATTACTCAAGCAACGTTTACTTTGTAAAAGTCATGGGAACTACAAGTTTGCTGGGATGATAATGCAAGTAATTTCCACTGGAACTGCACACAAACATACACGTAGTAAACTGTGTTTTGAATCGGATTAAACAACGCGAACGAAATTGCAGTTTCTAAGTCATGCCGAAGGAAATAACTTGTACGTGTACTGTGTACATAATGAAGGACAGTTATAATTAAACTACCATGTTCAAAATTTGGGATAATCCTGTTTAAAACGATTAAGCATAAAGGATATTTAGATCAAATAATACACAATAATCAAAAGATACAAATCTAGAAGAATATCCATAGAAGCAAAACACAAGCTTCATCTTCCATAACATAACGCATTGATCTATACTAATATTTGGAAATTTATCAATTTTCAGTAGTACCTACTAATATCTTTTTGAGTTTCTAAAAGTGTTAGAAATACAATCGAATGTGTTCAAATTACAAATATACTCTATACTGTATACTACGACGAAAGGGTAGTTATTTTGCATGAAAAAATAAATAGAAAACGTGAAATAAAACTTCGTCTTAGGAGATTCCCTTTTCGGGAGAACCGATTTGAGAACACGTCTGGTACACACGTATGCACCTGATTAAAAATACACAGAATTTATAACTAAATATGGCAAAAGTGCAAATTAAATGGATCCTTATGTAAAAAACCAAAATTATAGACCTACATTTATCGAAAGGGATTTTGTTTCCGAGAAAATGGATTTAAAGATTAAACTCAATTTCGAAATCGATTTTTTCAAAATCGAAAAGATGGTATTTTACAATTTTTACTTACTTTTGTACTATATTATATTTGCTAGTTTACCAGACGAGTTTCAAAATTCATATTCTCGAAAAGGAAACCTCCTATGAACAAACCTTATTCCACATTTTTTCCATGTAAAATCACCAACCTTCCGTTTGTACCATATATTACAAAACACAATGTATAATTTAAGTTGGAATTTTAATTAATGATATGTGGTAAATAGTGGGCAACTCAAAATATTTTTTCTGAAACTAACACTGCTGTTACGTCAAATTTTGATGAAGAAGTTGCCCCATTATACATGCAATTGTGTAGATGTCTCTTTACTGGATGAATTTCTTCAGGGCAACAGCAATTCTACGGTAGCGTGAGAGAACCATGTACTATTTGCATTTCATAGCAAGCTAAAATAATGCCACACGGAGATGTGTTTGAACTTAATCTAGGCCCGACTAAGAGGATTATCATGAAATTGTTTCAACTGCAACATTGGCCGGCATCCCGGGGCTGCCAAAATCAACTTCATGTATATCAATGTTTAGAATCGCAATTATATATTAAAATTCTAAATTGCATTGTTCTGTGCCAGAAGTGACAGAATGTAATCCATAAAAAATTAATTATGTATTAAGGAAACGGTATTAATTCTTTTGGAATAATAATTAAAAGTGTCGATTTCATGTTTATCTAGCTATATATCAGCAATTTTACCATATACTTACCTTAGGTCATACCTTAGATCTGGGAACATATTATAAAGAAAAATTGCAGAAAGATGTTAATAACTCGCCTGTTGCTAATATATTGGTATGTTAGCGATTACATGTATGTCACGTTTCCATTTTTATGCACTAGTTGCATCATATTATCAAAACTAACATTTAGAAATATAATAACCCATGAAGTGAATTTACTACGTTGCAAACAAACAATTAGTCGATGATTGCAGTATCATTTTTTTTTTATTATAAAATTATGATTATTCGACCGTCTGTGATAGTTAGTCTTTTCAGACCGAGTGTCATTATCTAATTCATGGTGATGGATTGTTAAAAGAACACCAACGAAAATCGTAAAGCGTATTAAAGACGGCGAATTGAACAGAATTTATGCTATCAATAGAATTATTTTACTACTTTGAGAATACTTAAATAAGAATAAAATGATAAATTTATACTCTACAGTAGTAAAGGAATCTGAACCTTGATCAAAATTTCTATAGCTTCTTCTGCCGTGTATTATTTCACTAAAAATCGCAAAAGTCTTTAAGCTAACGGACATATGCACATACATATACACTGGACGACTGCAACGGATTGAGTGATTAGTGAGCTGATTCTTTCTTAATTAGGACCCCTTTACTGCCCTACTTTGCATGCCTAGTTAGTCAAAGAAGTAGGTCATCATGGAATGCAGTGCACCAAAAACTGCTTCAAATTTCCAAGGTTTAATCCATCGGATTGTCCAGAATCCTCACTGACAATTGCGACACTCACGTATCGTCACAAAGAGAGTTAAGTCACTTGATTAGGGAATGGAATGACACGTGGAAAATTAACAATATTATTAAAGAACTTTGAATTGGAAATGACAGGAAAAATAAAATTAAATCAAAAACATTTTAACACGACAAAGTTGTATGTAAATTTCAAGTATTCAAATTGTTTTCTCTATCTTATTTACATCTTATATGGTTTTTTAAGAAGATTGTATATGACCTTACTTGGGTATTTATTTTTCAATCAATGTATAAATAATCAGACATCCGGCAAAAAATACTGTCGAGCAGCATAGACCGTTAGCCATCCGTCGCAACATTCCTCAAATGTTTTGTATGGTGATATTCAAATTGTCCGTCAGAGTTCCCTTTGACGGCTGGCAGATGTCAGCCGACAGTTTTAGAAACGAATATTGTCACACACGGTCCGTTTGAATCACTTATCCGACACAATTAAATGAAGCAAAAAGTTATTTCGAAATGTTTTACCTGGTTTTGCATTAAAATAACGTTACTTTTTCTAAGTTATTTTTAAAATAGACATAATAAAGTAACTGAAATAATTCCCAACGAATTTTGTCCTAGTACATATCTGGTTTCCGAACATGTTGCTGAGCTCTTATTATCCGATCCCGAACCTCGCGGCGTACCACTTATATGAACACGTTTTCTTGTATCCAATCAGTAAAATAAAAGATGAAAGATCAATCAAATCAGTGAACTCCTATTATCCGCACCAGCCTATTGTATGATTTATTTGTGCCACGACAGAATCGGATAAATAGAGTTCTACAATATTTCATATTTCATACTTTCAGCAGCTAATACGTTAAGCTTTCATTACTTCGATCAAAACTATATCCGAATGGCTAATACCTAATATTTCGTTCAATTTTATTTGGATATGCATTTGCATCTGTTTACCTATTTGCATTAAAATGAGTGTTAAAAGTCTATTAATCGCAATGAACATTCCACAGTCAGCCATTTTTAATCGCGAAGGGGTGTGCATCCGCTTAAATAATTTCTCAAGGTTGTGATAATTCAATAAGCGTATCGCGCGTGTGTGTAGGTTTGTATGAATTAGATACCATGTAGGTTTGTGTGAATTAGATTTCGATTGATAATACTCCGTGCTGACTTGAATTTGTGAAATTGCTGATAGTTAAATCAGACTGATGGACTCTCTCATTTTGCAGGCACGCTTCTGCTACAGAGTGTGCACCGTCGCGCCGCAAATGGGTTTGCGGCACGCGCGGAATAACTACCAAGCAAATAATTTCATTGTCATCCGTTTAATAGTATCGCGCAGCTCATATAACCATTATAAAATAATGCATATTGGGGCACACTGTTTAGGGTACATTAAGCATGACTTTCTTCCCCAAACCGCTACTTATTTAATATGTGGAATTGTATGTACTGTTACGAGATTTCAGTACGCGACACCACGATATTATGATGTAATAATCCGTATATAGGGTGTTTCCTCTCATTTCAATTCGATTTCATTGATTCAAAAGCCCAAATATTCTCACAAATAACAGTTGTTTTATTTCCATTGGACACGTAAATTTTGTACAGTTCAATTTGTCCAGATAAATGTGATTTTTCTTGGTCAATTTCATTTGAAGATTAACACGCGAATGAATTTGTTTCGTATGAGGTGCTTGACTGCGTTAGTGAAAATATATCTATTGTTTTATTTCCAGTTGATGAACTGTGAATTTTGTGAAATATGACTATAAAAATACATTTTTTGTTTATGAAAATATTTGCTCTTCGAAACGAATAATATTCTTCTTTGTTTTTTTGTTCCTATCCTGAAAAGGAACGATGATATTTCAGATTATTGATTCATATTCAATTATATGGAAGATTTTAATTATTTCAATATATTACGTTAATTTCGTAAGACATTAACTGTCTCAGATGGGATTTATTAAAGTTAAAACATAGCAAAGTGTCACTGAAATTATTGATACTTTAGAACAAGAATAAATGATTGAACAAAAATATTTTAAAAGCTTTAAGGCGAGCTTCGGGGGTAAGTTTTCTCAACCAATCTGTATTAATCCAAATGTATAGATTCATTTATAACAAAGCAGTACCTACATGTAGCATAGTTAAATGTTCAGAGGACGTAGAATTTGTAAGTTTTCAGTGCTTTAGGAGTAAAACTCCGATAATTTAAAAAGTTTTAATTGCTCTCATCTTCGCAATGTCGAATAAAATCGTTATAAAATATTACAAATAACATGATTTCTTATTCCTTAACTAAGATAATGATACAATGGACCATTGATTTGCTAGATAAATTGCAATATAAAATTAATCCCATCTCCATGCGATTATGTTTGCATTAAAGTCAGAATAACTTTATTATGAAACAACGAATTAAAGTATCAACATAGATGATTCTTAATAAAATACAAATTTCAGACATTCATTTTCGAAATTCAATCTTTCTGCACTTCACCTAAAGCTTAATAGCAGACTGAAGGATAGAAATATCCAAAACAAATAATACAAAACAACTTACTATTACATAAATAATCCGATACAAGTATAAAATTCTAGTAAATTTATTTTAAGATTCTAAACAAAAATTTGTATACCTCAATACTAAGTATGTTTATTGAATTTCAGACACTGATTTACTGTCAGAAATAACAATAACTAGTATCAAGCATTACATATATGTTTACGGAAAAGAATACAGCAAAGAAATAAAAGCAAAATAATATTGCACTTTGCTCGCGGTAAATTTAAGTACTTTTAAGTGTAAATCTTAAGAATGTGGGAGAAAAGACAGGAAAAGTAAATATCACAAGCCCTGCCGATTTATCTCCAGTACGAGGGGAATGCTCTCAAAGTAAATGCTGGCTGTAAATCAGCTTGCATTTTCTTCGGTCATGTGCAAAGGAAGCGTGCGTCTGATGTATGCACAAGTTGTATATGACCGTTTCGGTTGGTGTTACATGCTGCCAAGTAAACAGAGCACACATTTTATGTTAAGTGTCCAATAAACTGTAAATTAGTCTTATCTGTACTTAAATTCGATTTTTATTATCCACACGCTAGCCGCTCTTATTTCACACTTCAATATGCACAATTATTTACGAACTGATAATGCAATATATAATTTACGAATTTCTTTCTTCAAGCTAAATGGGCAGAATACGTATTGAGAATATTATGCCTAACGCAATGTGATATTGCGTCGTAGTATGGGTTTCAAATTATGTAATTTATATATAAACATTTTTTTTATCTTAAATCAATTGATAACTACAAACTTGGAGCATATCACGTGCAACTGTAATTGTTGACAATATATATTCCTTATCTAACGTTTTCAAGAATTTATTTGATTTTAATGGAATATTCAGAGTTAAGATCATTCCAAGGCGAAGTTGAAACCGTACTTGTATTAATTATGAAATTCAAAAACCACTTCAAAAACCTACTTCTCATATTCAAATGACGTTGAAATTCAAAGCACTTAATGTCACCTAACCATTACTGAAAGTAATGTGGTTTTCCTAAAATATTAATTTATAAGGCTAAAGATGAAGGAAGTACTAAATTAATCTTTTGTATGGCAGGAAGGTGCAAATTTCAAAAATATACTACCACAGAAATAATTTCATACCATTAAGTAGAAAACTGTCTCTAGAATTTAAAAATAGGGACACGTCGAATTGTTTCACATATAAACTAAGGTTTGCGCCAAGTTTCCTATTTAGGTTTTTGTGAATCTACCAAACTTACTTACAGTATTTACACGTTGTGGGAAAGAAGCAACTCTAGCTCCGAGGTGTGATCCCTAGTTAAACCCAAGTAGAACGTGGCGGATTTAGAGTTAATTTAACTTTTACTTATTTAACTTTTATACAAGAATAATCTATTTATAGATCCTGCGGTATATAGAACTTTTGTTAAAAAAACGTTCGTTTAAAAATAATGACCTGACATATTTGCAAAACTATATGTTCGTAATTATTTTACTCATTTTTTTTAAATCTGCTTTACACGGTTTCTCAGTACACACTATCATTTAATGGTACAGTTCATTACATTTAATTACAATATCGATCCCGACGTAGCATAGAATAGAATATTTGTAAGTATAATACTCACTAAACAAAGCTTTATCTCTTTCACTTGTTGCTTTAAAAAGACTCTTCTGTCAACAGTGGAAAGCATGAAAATACAGAGAACGAAGTAACCGCGTGCGCATAAGAGTGAAAGTATTTTTCTGTTATAGGGACTTGAAGAAAAGTACGAGAATTTGGCGGATCGTCTGCTTTCTTTAGATCCACTTGTGCGAATCATAATATTCACTTAACTTACAGCAGTTTATCTGCACCTTTTAGTAAAGAGAAATATCAATAAAAACAGTAAGCAAGAAGGGCTGCGCCAATAAAAAAGTTTCTAGCAGACATATACAATTTATGAAATTTACATACCCATGGTGTAACTTGTATCATAAAATGATGGGGCTATTCCAAAATGTAGTTAACAACAATGTCCTACTTCCCTTTTATCACAGAACCTATATTACTACGGTAATACTTTCTTACTTGATGCCCTTCATTTACCAAAACGCTTAAGATATTTAAAATTTGATTATGTAACTTTATACGAAAGTTCGGTAGTTAAATGAGTTCATACTCGTGTAAACTGGAGGTTCGTTAATGAGAGTAAACATAACTGTTTATATTAATTATTAAATCAACCACAATATCCCTTTGGCTTTAATTTTCTGTAAACCTGAAGTTTTGCTCTATTAATTACGGATTTTGTAATAATTAATTAGTAGAAGAGGCGTAATAGAATCCACAGAATCGATTTGAGGGTGTTCCAATTTGCAAATAAATTATACTACCTACTCCACGTGAAGCGCAGGTTTACAAAATCTTAATAATAACTATATTTTAACTAAGCTGCTCCGAAGAAGGGATTTCACGAATTCTCCTGGAATTCCTCATAAAAGCGCAATTCTCAATTTAACATTCACAAATTGATTGTAGTTTATGGTACGAAAAGACGTGGATGGAAATGCTTTGCTTCTCCACTTGACAATATTATTCTGGAGCTGAAAGAACCACTGATCTCCTTGAGCTTATTTCCATTTACTTCTGGTACCTTCAGCAAGAGGTTTCGTGGTTCTCCCTTAGTACTGGACAAGCTCGAATATAACTGCTACGGTGAGTATTCTTCTACTTACGTGGAATTGTTTATTATACCTCAGTGAAAGAATGTTCACGCACCATAATAATTCCAGCAATTGTATATCAAAATATAAAACTAATCATTAGAAAATTGTAGTTAATGCAAAATTTTTCATTATATTCAGTATGTTCATATTCATTTATTTCTGAAGGAGCAACTTGTAAAAAACTACCTAAATGTAAGCTGGTGACTTCATGAAAACTATACTAAAACAGGTTTTAAAAAAAGCTTTTATGTGTTTACACGATTTACATTAAAAACATCAGTAACAAAAGAATTTGAATTATTCTGCAAAGTGCATATTTTTCGAACTTATTTTTTTTTAATATTTTTGTAGGTTGACTAGTATGGAAAAATAAAGATAAGACTGTTTTCTACAAGTTGTCCAATATGTGACTCACTCTGTAATATCCTTTTGAATAAAGAAATTAAAATGTACTACGTAGTGTAGTTTAATCTAATTATTGAACTTTGTTAAAAACTTTTTGTATCGATAATGTAAAAGTGAAACTTCTTAAGTATTACAGATGACCTAGTCGTGAAGAATTCACGCGAGTGGTTAATCCTCATTATGTAAGGATGTTGCTCCAATATTTTTGCAGTGAAAATAAATGAAAAGAGCAAAATGTACACTTTCCTCAACATAAAGTTAAAAGAACGGTATGTATTATTATGAAATTTTCAAACGTGATATTAAAATACGAAACGGCAAAAATGCAATAAAATGGTTTTTCACTTTGCAACGTAAATGTATCCTAATTTTAAAATGAAATACCCTTTCAGTGATTATGAATACCTCGGACACATATTCAACAAATATAGTAGGAATAACTGAAAATTGTTTACGTATGTTTTACACTTTCAATCATGTATTCAGTCTGCGTTGAATTAAAGTTTCAAACCTGTAAAAAGCAACATGTAAACGCGTGCACGACATTTTGCAACAATATTGATTGGCCACAGGCAAGTGGCAAACAACTTCGTGCAATTATAACTACGGTAAAACTCGTTAAATAGTTCAAACAATTGAGCTTTAAATAAACGAAAAAGTACCCATTTCATTGTTTTTTTTTGCAGAAGCGTTAAGTGATTATTGTTTGACGCTAGCATGACCCAATCATCATTTGTTCGTCAAATACAAGAGAAAACTTCAATTCGACAGTTTTTTTAATATTTTTTTTCACTGTATTCTAAACGTGTAATGTATACTGAAAATAAACAATAACCGGGTTCCTTGAAAACTCTGACGTTAGGCATGTGGTTAAGAAAATGTTCAACATTTCTGTCTCTTTGAGTTCAATGTCATATGCAACTTTCATAGAATAATTTTCCAAAACCTACATGTTGACATTTCCTTTCGAATTGGAATAAAATTTCAAGGAAGAAAAAAATTTATACTGTGTACTATGTTCAACTACAAACTTCAAAACACGTAAAAACACATACACAAACTTCAATCATTTGTATATTAAGCAAAGTATGATTTGTATGTATGCCCTAAGTATGATTTGGTAAATTGACGAAATCGTATGATTAATGAAATGAATGTAACATATAAAAAGTTATACGCGCTTGTACCCGATCGTTTTTAAAAGTTGTTTACAGTTAATATATGCACCCCAAGATAAATACAATTATTTATCACTTAAAAGTTACAAGGTTCAAAAATACGAAAATGGTAATTGACAAATGACACTTTGGTCCAGTGAACCCCATGTGATCAATTTGTGATTATAAGAAGATTTATTTATAGTGCAAGTACCAGCTCCAGTTCAAATTACTTTATAATTCATTTAATTCAATTTTGTATTATACCAATTTATTATAAAGATTTAAGGAATATTTATTTCAATTTAGTTCCCTATTAAATACGACTTGTTGGAGCTTATTTGGGGGAAAAGCATCAGCAAAATCCCCGTTAATGGCACATACAAGATACCTGCATTCAGTTTCAATTCTGTGACTGTCATCATTACCTGTTCCAAGTTATTTCTTGTATCTAGTTCCTGATATGACGGATACAACATTGCAGATAGAAATGCAGTTTCACGTTATTATCGGTGAATATTACAACGCGCGTTTTGGAGATGTCGGTTAGGATTTCACATGTAGCCTCCAGAAACGGTTATGTAGGATACACATTAGTATGCATTCTACTACGTACGTAAATATGTTTCCTTATCCAGAACCTTATAGTGTTCACTTTACAAACTTTGGTCGGTGTACAGTTTTGTGTGATTCTCTTCTCTTATTCTGTGCCTTTACTTGATTCACACTTCTGTTATCTGTATTTCTAGCCGTTTTTATTTTAATTTTTTAATCGGGAATTCCATTTAAAACAGCCTTAAGTACTATAAAAGATAAATGTGAGTTTACATTTAGCTCAAACTAAATGATCGAAAGCTTATCAATTCTATGCGTAAATAACGCGTTTTAATTAACTATTACTCGTACAATGAAAAGCAATTATTTCATTCGAATTTCTACGCACTGTTCTTGAATATTATTTTTATTATTTTATTAGTCTTGATTTTCAAAGGTTTTGTTTAATGTTTATCATACCGTTAAGTATATCTTATTTCATTCAAGCTTTAACACAATTAATATTTCATGTTTAATTTTCCACGAATTTTAATTTCTCTTTTATAGAAGACATTTCTATTTTCTACGTTAGTTTTATAATTTATTTGTTCATAGTGCTCATTAAGCATTTTGTACATAAACGAGAAGTTTATAAAATGATACACTAATTAATAATTATCCCGTCAATGTTTATTATTGTATCTTAACGAGCATTACGATATATGTATACAAAATGTTGGAAATATTTTTGGAGACGAAAACATTTTAAATCCAAATCAACGTCGCGGGGCCAACATAAAATGCAGTTTGAATAATCCTATCATTCTTAATTTGATAATTCCACGGGCATCAAATATGTTTGCTTCCCAGTGTCCATCGTAATTAAATTCTTTTCACACAATACTCAAACTTGGATTTGCAAGCAAAAACCACACCCAACAGAGACGTATCCCTTCAACACTTACTGCAAACCCGATGTAAACACACACTCCATCTCGAATACACGAGCAGTGCACATAAAGCGATCCGTCAAAGTAACGAATTACAAATTATGTGATGTGAATACGAAGCATACAAGCCACTGTTGATAAATGTCGCAGAAATTCCACTTGGGTGTATTTACATTTGCTTTCATCCGGTACCAAAGCGTACACCGTAAAATCGAATCGGTTTTCGAGAAGCGACGTCGATCCCGTCGATGAATTTGCTCGTAAAAGGCTGATATTTCTGCGTAAGAATTTTAGGACACCACACGAAAAACAGTTTCACCCCGTCGGTGGCAATTAAACTCACGCGCGATTACTGCACGTGCCACGCGTGGTAAGGCGACCAGAGAACGACGAGTAGCCGCGAATTCTGTGCGGTTCACCCGAAATTCGTTTAGGGGGTAGACGTTGCTCCAGTGTTTGCCAGCACCGGAGGCCCAAGGTTGCCGAACGTGTGTACGAAGGCTGGTCGTAATTAATAAATTACGCACTCACCGGAACCGGTGGAGTTGTCGGTCCAAGCACTTCCGGTGACCGCCGCGAGCAGGAAAACCGTCGTCAGGAACCGCGAACGGTTCTCGATGGTCCCTAGAACACGCTTCACACGTTCACTGATCATCACGGTACTAAATGGACGAGAGGATACGCGACCGGCATCCCGACTGACGGATCGCGCTTTGCGAACCCCCAAGAGCGTGTTTCTCTCTCCCCTCGCCCCTCCTCCTGCTTTCTCACCATACCGTTCTCCCTACCACATTTCCTTTCCCGCCGCGCGCAGACGCTTCGACGTTCAGGGGTTTCTAATTCCCGAGCTCACCCCAGCGCCCACCCACCCTCTTAAACCTACTCACTTATCTCTTATCAATAAGTGACGATTAATTATCGCTATACCACCCCTAGTCTAAGCCAAGACTCTGGGTACTTGCTTGTTAACCGATGGAAGCACCTGTAGAACGTTCTTTGGACTGTCTTTTCGCTCGTCGTATTTCAAATTCCGAAACTATCGACGGGACAGCAAGAGTGTAGTAGAATTTCAGGTGCCTGGAATCGCGAACGTTTCATCGACGAATCCCAGCGCCGTGAAGCTTCCATGATAATGGTAGCTCCAGCGATTTGCAGAAATTCAATGTGAAAAGTGGCAGGTTGGCGCGCACGAGATGCCGTCCCCTTTAATAAAACATCAAGCTACGTAAATCCTGACGGTATTCGCATACTTCTACGAAATGGCTGGTATGCAATTTTTCTCATTAATTGTAGTGTGATAAGAATCTTTTCTCGAGGCATAAACGTGTTGCTACTTACTGAACACGTGTAATGGACAAGTGGAAGAAAATGGGAGACTCTGAATGTTATCGGTAAGTAAAGAAATTTTTTGAATGTATGATCGTCGGTAGGGTGTCTCATTTAAATCGATCTCCGTGAATATATTTCGTAACTGTTCATGATGTAAAAAAATATATCAAAGAAAAGTTGAATGGCTTCGAGGGGAATATAATTTGATGTCAGTAGTTTTTTGTAGGTAAGCATGGAGGGGATAGGGATGTCAGCTTTTATTTTTCTAAATGGAACTAGGGTGGATGTCCCAATTACTACCACTTTATTTATTTTTCTTTATAAAAACGTAATGTACCTATAAAGAATAGTGTACAAACAAATTCTATTAATAAATTGGAATTGTTGTTCTTCTTCTTATTATTATTATTCATTATTCTTTGTACGTTACGTTTTTATTAAGTAAAATAAATAAAGTGATAGTAGTAGAGACATTGGCAGTAATTAGGACATCTAACCAACACACATTTTTTTAATTCAGTATTCGATGCAGCTCATCATTCCCTATGACAAAAATATTAGCAGTGTCTAACCAACATATTTAACATTTTCTGAATAGCGAGAACATAATTGACAATGAGTTCTGATTATTTTCTACTATTGTGTTTCGATGAATAGGCGACGAACTACATATCGATTGCTCTCATGTCGCTATAGTTTCATAATTTTTCGATTTTACTGAATATCAATCGATAGATTTTTTTCTCCCAAAGATGGAAACAGAATATAACAACTAGCCAAGTTATGAATACATACGCATTTACACGTGTTTATTATAACTTTCTCATCACTTTTGAGATAAATAATTACTGATATTAGTTTCCTGAAAACATGCAGAGAATCATGGTGTAAAAGATGTTTTCTTTTCCAGCAAGTTCCAAAATTTAACGTTTTATACTCTTGCCCTTTGTTAGCAGAAATTTAGACGAATTATGAGACTATAATAAAATTTCATAGTGTAATTTATTAAAGCTTTCCATCTTCAGTAGGTATTGATGCATAAGATCTTGTGTAATCGCTTGTGAAGATCAGTTCTCCCTTATTCATTAATGCAGGCTCTTTTTCTGCTAACCTTAAATGCATTCATTTAATTTGTTTGAAATCCATCTCTGCCACGATTCTCGTCGCCAACTTTAAAAAACTGAATTCATTAAGACTTCCATTCTACCATCAAACGGTAGCCCTTATCCTGATGACATTTCTTATTTACCTTTGCATCTGTTGATAATTTTATTCGTCTTTGAAAAATTCAAATTTCATAAAAAAAATTTGCCCTTCTCGAAATACTCCAGACAATTTGTTTTCAAGCCCCAGCTTTAGGGGCTGTGTTCATCCCTTCAACATGGACGATTGCTGATAACAAAAAATGCTTGTCAAATTTTTTCACTATTCTGCAAATCTGCAGAGGCTCATCAAAACCGGCGTGTGCGGGTTCGATATGTTCTCGTGTAAGCACAAAAAGGATGAAGAATACTACATCGTTAGCTATTGGTCATTTAATACGTTAAAGATAGTCGAGAATTTGGTCCTTAAAAAATCATTATTTATTATAACTTACAGGAACCTTATTCTTACAAACCTAATAAAATACAGGGTGTCTGATAAATCATAGTCATAGCTGTTAAATAATTATTTAAATATTCACGGGCCCAGGGGCACCTTTTCCCGTTATACGATCGGACTCAAACTTTACACAGATTTTTTTTTTATTATTTGGAATTATTCTAGGGGGTGCCGCGAAGGAAATTCAAAAGTCGAAAATAAAACCCACCCTAATGTAAGCACATACCTGTACAATACGTACTTCTTACAGACGACCGTACTATTTTATTTTCATTACATTACGTAACTATCATTATAACTACCTAGCATTGGCACATTTCCTAGCTGTCACCAACTTATCCAGACGTAAAAATACAGGCATCGCAGCAGCGCTCATATGCTTCTAGCGTTAGGAGTTTGCAGTAGTAACGTTTCAACCGTATCTATGTATTACGAAGATTCCGCACTCTAATCAACGTCATGTTAACAGACAAATGATTCAACGAGTGGAACAGACGCTCACTGAATGTGATTTTCATTCCATGAAAACCGTAGTCATCAACAAATTCGTCAGGTTGTAGAAGTAGCACTCTAAGTTGATTTAGATAACATTCCTTACTGCAGTACAGAAAATTTTTCTTTGCGACATCGTAGCTCGAAGGCAGTGGTTGCCACTATATTTCATAACAACAAAATGGATCTCTATTCTCTCGCCACAATGTAGGAACTCTTGGACTAAAATTGTTCCACGAATAGGTAGCTTTTTGCCATTTGTAAAATTACAATCTTTATATGTAGTCCAAGATTCTTACCATACTTTTTATGAACGGATGAAACAAAATTTACACGAGACACTGTTTTAAATCACCGTCATAATACTCAATGGTGGGAATTCGAAAGTCCTCAGGATACCAACGAATCAATTCTTTAGCATATACGGAGTGTGAATGAAAATACTTGGTTCTGAAATTAATGGTTCTTCTTTCTTTCCAGTTACTTCAAATAGTACGCCATACTTGCATTTTCGACAGAACAAGTTACCTACATTTTAAAATGACCCATTAACAATTCGAAGAACTGTAATTTATAAACAGGACTGAGTTTCTGGTCTTCCTTCACTGAGCAATATCAATATATTGAGAATTGGTCGTGGTGACAGAATTATTTCTTGGCCACCATGATTCCTGAAGCTATCACAGTCTATTTTTGTATATTTGATCACATTAAATCAATTGTTTACTCTACAGAGAGTTTTGTTTTTACATTAGTGGCATTTTTTAATATAGAATACAGTAACTATCTATTTTGAGATGATTACAAATATGTATAAAACTGTTCAGCTCATTTATTTATTAGAAAAAATGTTGACAATATGAAGCTCACATTATTATCATAATAATTATAATGACCGGGTTACTGGACATGTGAAAATGCTCGTGCACGACGTGTGCTCCCATTCCTTCATTCCCGGAATACAGCAGCACTGGTTTGAATGATTAATAAACGTCCAATGGGTAAATTTATGCGCATAACTCATAAAAGAGCAAGTGTACGATTGCACATTTAATGTGTTCCGCTTCATAATTGTAACGTAGAAGCATTTTGGAATACGTGTGTATCTAGACAAGTCCAGTAAAAAGGTCAAACGTGTCTTCATCGATTACGCAAAATTAAGCTTTAACGCATCATGAAGTTTTAATAACATTCTACGACTGTGCATAATTTTATCAGGAGTAGCCATTTATTATTCTCCTTTTAGAAATTAAACATATTTCACCAATACCTATTAAAACTATTCGTGATTTTTGTATTATTTTATGTCGTTTCAGTCATCTTAATAGTTCAGTTTAAAATAATGTTCTAATCATCTTTGTGTTGCATTTTATATTCGTAAAAGAAAATAGTTGGACTAGGTAGAATTAATAAAATTTATAACCCTGCATGTTCTAAAATTCGAAAAACGCAATACTATTCGTGTCAGTAAAATTTATAGTTCATAACCGGTACAGTGAAAATCATAGAGATGTGAAAAGATATTAAAGCTAATTTTTTAATGCCATAAGCATAAATTCAATTTATAACAGGACAGTAAGTTTTGACAATGGAGCACTTAAGGGGGAATCCTATTTTATGGGCTAAAAACATAGCAAAATTTGGGATTTTTTTAAGAAAAAAATTGAAAAGATGTTCAAAGTTGAAAAGTTGCAGTTTTTTTTCAAAATTGAATTTCTCAAATATTGAGGTTGATGGCGACAAACGGTTTGCGGATTCGTTTTCAACGCACAAAAATCTATGAGAAACGGCTATTAAATATTACAGAACAGAAAAAGTTAAAATTTGTTGGACAGTGTTGGACACTTGTAAGATTCCAGTAAACGAAATACTGAAACTTAAATCGGCTTTATCTTGGGAACACGAACTTTACGAAGTCATATTTAATATGACTTCTTTCTCGGATGCGAAGTGTAGAATAAGTCTCTTAATTTTGTAACACGTATGTACATACCTACTCCTTTCTAAACCCCTATTGTAATAAAGACAATAATTACTTTAATTAGCAGTATTCTTTCCAATACAATTATTGTTATATACGATGGAACACTGTCATAGTGATTGAGAATATTTCTTTGGTTGTGAGTGAAGTTCGACATCTGTATACAAGGTGCACAATTGAAAGTGTTACCGGCTAACGTCATTACAATTATGTGAGATATGAAATTTTTGGTAGATTATACTAAGGTAATGATAATTTATTTAGATAGGTACAGCATGTTTTCAGAAACGTACGTTTGTAATTTATTTCTTTATGAGTAAAATAACCATACATTCTCAAGGCCATGACAAAGACACAAGGGAGAAATAGTGAGTAAAGAGCAGGAGAAAGCTTTCTTCGGTTTTCCTCGCCGACTGTTTCCTTCCTTTGTAAGACGCGCAAGTAGAAATCTCTAGTGTATGGTCAGACACGGACCACGCACTTACGCCGTGAATGCATTATGTACTTGCTGGATGCTATATGTATTTCAAGTCCAGTTACAAACATACCATTAGTAAGTAGAGCAATTTAATATTGCGTATAATGTTGGAAATGTATTATTTAAGAATACCATTGCTTCCTTTCCGTATCAAGGTTTGAAAGTCGCGTACTCCTGATTCATAAATTTAGCATTATGACTTTGACAGTGTGTAACTAATTTACTTTCGAAGATATTAACTGTACACTAGCGACGTAAAGTTTCACGTTAAGATATTTATTAAAAAACTGAAAAAGACATTAGCATTAATTACATACGATAACATAAAGAAGGACTAATTTAATCAGGTGCCTAGTACATATCCTCTTCGTAACCAAACAAACACTAGAAAATGTTTCATATCCCGTTTAGTTATAGAGTTAGTAGTCTATAAACGTCTCAATCGGATATTGTATGCAACAGCTTCACAATCTTCCTAATGGTTGATGATACAGGAGGGTGGTAAAAAATGGTCAAAATCTGGGTAGCTCCGGCACCTAAAATATTAATAAGGCATTATTCTATAGGTTCCAAAGAATCGCAAAAATACAATTATTTACCGAAAATATGATGGGAATGTTATAAAAAATTTGTTTTAAAAAAGAGTAATGGTGATAAATTTTAAAAAAATTATTTTGATTCGAAATTTCTTTATCCCCGTACTGTAAGATATTTAAAACCATAAAACTTTTGAGGTAAACTTTCATCGATATTTTTTACGGTTTTACAGATATTCACGATAATATGAAAACTCACAGTTTCATTGGGGTGGGGGGTTTCACCCCTAACACCGTTTCACTGCCGAAAACAAATATGGTTACGTTATATAGTAGTATTGAACTACATTCCTGCAAAGGTACAAATTTTTCTGAAGTTTCGGGCTGCCTAACAGCCCTTGTTAGATGCGGGGATGTTAGGATGTAGGATGATACAAGTAGTATCAATAGTTGGGAGTCGCTAATGCGAACTTGCAAGAGCCCAGATCTGTTGAAATGTCCTGTTTTGAAGAGGGCAAAAGTAACACCGCGTCCTATTAACCCTTCATGGTCACACTGGGTCCACTAGACCCGCTTTTTAACTATGGAGCTTGATACCGGTAAGTTCTTGACTTTCCTTTCCGATTTTCTGATACATTGTTGCCATTTAATTTCTTAGTAAAACGCGACTATTCCATATTCTACAATGTTCAAAGTGTGTAATATAATTTCTGGGACTCGATTGGACTGATATAGTTCGGATGGTAACCGTTTAAAAAACCATTGGCCGGTGTAATGTGTAACCACGAAGGGTTAAAAAATGATCATTGTAGGTTGTATGTGATATAAGATCTTATATTACTGTTCGAGTGGCTTGCAGTTTCTTGTGTAAAAAGTGGCATTTTTCTGAAAAAAAGCTGATGTATTCTTGGTAGATGTGTTTTCAACGAACAGCAACGTTTTATCTAAACCGAATCAACGTTAATTGCGTCAGTTTGATGAAGTTTTCAATATCCTTTGTAAAAGACTTTCTACCCCTCACGTACACAACGTCACAAAGGACACACGATTTCAAACTCTCTGCAACGTCTAGTTAAAATTCTATTGGTTACGTCCCTTTGTTTACAAAAATTCAATGATGGTGATACGTTTTGTCGATATAAAACACAGTGAGTAATCTAATGATAGAGTTTTACGCACCGATATTGCTGGAACTGTGGTAGTAGATAAAAAGTCGAAAAATATTCAACTCATGCTCGGCCAAATGCGTAGATGTGCAATAATTAACAAGATACTTAACAATAAGGATTGTGTGATAAAAGTTCGTACTTCGAAACATTTACTTTTACGTGTTTAATTTTTTCGTTTCTGAAACTCACAATATGTTTGTCTTGATATACTTTTCCCTCATTAAATCTCTTCGAGTAAAAAACATAAGGAACCCGTTGATTTTTACAAAACATTATACTGTTCGTTTTGCTACATAAAAATGCATAGATTGCACAAACCATATTTGTACAGAATATCTGTAAGAATTCGGCGTAAAGAATATTATATAGGTACTACCTAACCTCTTTTATTTCTGAAGAGTATATTAGTACTTCAATGCAACGTGAAGTAAATAATCTAGTAAAAGCTTTAAAGAAAGATTAGCAGTGAAGTTTCGGTATCAATTAATTTTCCCGATACCATAAATGCTAATTACAATTCCAAGTACATCTTTATTGTTGCTCCTCCTCTCTGGTTCCCATCATTCGAAGTGTTTCCCAACTCTGAATTTGAAGCAGACGGTAAACAAGTCGAGAAGGCAGATTACTATTGAACTCCTCACTGCTATAGTTTATACTTTGCCAAAGTGCATTTACTATTCAACTAATTTTTCCATTGTCACACAATATCCGTGAGAACGTATTGCACGACGACCGTTGCTATTAGTAATTATTTATACATTTCTACGATTCATAAAGATAAAAATTAAATGCGTAATCATTTGTTAAAATGAAGCCTATTGTACTTAAAATATTTTGATGCGCTATTCTGAATATTCATCAGTTGACAAGGAATGTCGATTATTCAATCAACGGGAACCATGGTACACTTAATGACTAAGATTAGGGATCATCGAGGCTGCGTCTATTGTGATTACGGTGGACCGTTAAGCGATATTAATCATCTACCAACTGAACTGAATTGAGCCCATAAACGTGAAACGATCGGGATTATATATTGAACACTTGCATTAGATAGGCCTAAACCTTGTGTTCATTATAAGGTGCAAAAACAACGGTTAGACTCACTATTGATAAACCCTGCGGCACACCTCATACGTATCTGTGGCAGTTATACCAGTCAACGTAAGTCATTTGATTTTACTCTCGAAATAGAGTGTTTAAATTTTTGAACATTTTTATATTGTTGGCAGGTGAAGTATAATATGCGTAAATTTTATATTTGATTTTGCATAATTTTTCACATAACGTAAACAATAAATAAAAATACTAAACGAAATAATGGTAATCCATGGGACTTGTGTTTTGTTACGTGATACTCATGGACTAAATCTTGGTCTTATGTGTTATTATTCTATTCTTATTTTGAAAATAAGAAGTTCCTTTGCATCGTCTTCCATTTAAAAATACAAATTCTATCTTCCAAACCACAAATGAGGCATAAGCTTAAATTTTTTGAGTGTGACTTAGGTCAACCAAATACTATATCACAGTAAACCGTTTATAGTTCCCAATAAAAATATTAAGTATTTATTGCTTTTAATAGAAAGTTTAGAAGTAAGTAGAGCAAAGTCTGAAAACTGATAACCAGGACACAGTTCTAACTCCTTAAACACTTGTATAATATTTATTCAGCTCTGTCCAATGTATAGTGACAATTATTTACAAACTGTTTTAAATTATTAGAAATTAATATCAGCAGCAAAATTCTTTTCTTAATTTCATATTCGCACTATGGAGGAGCTCCATCATGTACGTACTAATGCCTCTTTGAATGGGACATTATACAGGGTGTTCGGCTACATGTGGAAGGAAACTTAAGATGCGGTTCTACATGAAAAAGGAGTCGAAAATATAGAATAAAATTTTTTGATATCGCGCTTCGTATTCGAGAGAATTGACTTTGAATTTTAGGACATCAATTGAACTTTGAACTGCGTCCGGAAAGCGTGATGCGTTCCGCTTACCTAAGCGTGTCCCTCGGGCGCCAAAAACGCGTAGTTGGCTAAAATTCAACGTCAATTTTCTCAAAACGAAGCGCGATATCAAAAAAATTTATTCTACATTTTTGAAATATTATTTCATGTAGAATCATCCCTTAAATTAATAAGTAAGTTAAGTTAATAAATAAGTGTGTCCAGCCTTTAATAATCCTTTGAGGAAAAAGTAATTCGTATTTCAATTTTTCATTTTTTATATACCTGAAATGACGTAATATAAATTGAAAGACATTAACATCTACATGCTGTAACTTGCAAATCATTTTATTATACACTAGCAAACTACCCCCGCGCTTCGCTTCGGGTCTTAGAGATATCAAGGTCTTCGTGAAAACACATCTCACTCCTTTTTACCACCCCCTAAGGGTTGATTAGGGAAAAATCCTGAAATTGGTTTTTAAACACTTATGAGGGTAACCTTTTGAAGTAAAAACCAAGTTAATATGTAATCAAGCCGAAGAGATTTTAAGAAATCCGTGGAAACACATTTTACCCCTTTTCACTCCCTTAGGGGTTGATTAGGGCAAAATAGTGAATCTGGTTTTTAGGCATTTGTGTGGGTAACCTTTGTAAGTAAAAACAAAGATGATACCTAATCAGGGCTAAGAAATAATAAGGAGTCAGAGAAAACATATTTCACCCCTTTTTACCCCCTTCGGTTTGGAATTTCAAAAAATCCCTTCTTAACGAGCACCTACGTCGCAAAAGTAATATACCCTTCGAATTTCATGTACCAAGGGTCAGTGGTTTCAGCTGGGCGGAAATGAATCTGCAGTGACACAACGATTATATAACTATAGATTAGCTTAAAGTACCCGGGCTACTAACAATATATGTATGTACATATCTCGATACATATAGTATAAAATAAAGTCCCCGGTAGGCGTCTGTCTATTTGTTCAGGTTAATTTCGGGAACCACTTGACGGACTGCATTGCGGCCCCCACAACCCCATACAGCATTCTCGAGGAGTGCTTCAGTAAAATCGTCACTGCTCGGCTTCCTTTTGTCATGATTAAATGCTTCATACGCCTAAACCTTCCTCGAGAAATGCTCTATAAAACGGCGAAGCCCGCATCACAATCCGTTCGGTGGTTCTCTAGATTAACCCGAACAAACAGACAGACGCCTGCCGTTGCCTTTTTTTGATACTATATATGTAGAGATTTTTAATGTTCTTAAAAGACTTAATAGCTACTTTATCAGTGCTATTTCTTCTATATTCAATAGTATTGTTGGAACATTATTTATATGCGAGTGGCATCACGTATGTCAAACAAGGATTTTAGTGAAATTAAAACTCTATGAAGAACTTTGTTAATACTTATAACACTTTGACTAGCGTGAAGGCGACGCATGGGGCTATTATCTGAAAGCAAGCAGGTCTCCTCACGCATTCGCGCCCTCCCTCGGGGAAAATGTTCTAAAGATTATCTCAGTGCTGCAATGTATACTGCCAAACTTAAAAATTGCATGTAACTCAATTTATTTATATAACTGCGTCTTTGTATTTTATTCTTACTATCAGTTACTTTAATTATTATATTAATCATAATTGTATATATAATTATGAAAAATAATTACTGTTTTAATCTTGAGAGGCCTTGCCTAATGCTGGGATTAATACTATCATTGATACTTTTTCTGTTGTTTCAGTTTATAATATTCAGAAAGTACCCATTATATTCTGTACAAATGGGATTAGTTTGCTCCTATAGGTGCAAGAAACACACCCACATCAAACCTGATGAAACCTATGCTGAAGATGGAGTGGTCCCCAATGGCCCCCGAAGTGACCTGGTTCGCTGCACAAACATGTCAGGTTTCAAAAGAAACGTGTATTAATAATATAAATTAAATGTAAAGAAGTGTTAAGGTGTATAGGATATGTAGTACCTACCTATAAGAAGCTATTATCCCCAGTTTGCTATATCCGAAAGTAACATGTAAATACACTTGTAATCTGTGTTTCCACGCCTATAAACGACGGACTCGCCGAGAGTAAATAATGATGTTTCGGAGGTGCGAATTACAGAATCGTGACATATGGAAGAGCGTTGTGTAGAGGGTAAGTTCTTGCAGATGCGCATGTTGGAAGGCGTGTCTGAGAGACTCGAAGGCGCCAGAAGACACACTACCATTGTAGCTTCCAACTTCTGACGATGCTGCTCCTCCTTTCTTCTTCCCTCACATCCTCTTCTTCCTACGTCCTGCCGCCAACACGACCTCTGCTCTCCTCTTCTCTTACGCTCTCGCGCACCCCTTGCCGCACGACTGTCGCCTGCCAGTATCATGCTAGCCCTTGAATCCTCGAGTGCAAGCGAAAATTCTCCTCCCACTTTCCTTTCGTCGATCCTGAGGCCAATCGACCGTGCCGCGCTACGAGTCGCCCATCCATACTTTGCATTCCCTCATGACGTCTCACTTGTCCCCTCTGCTTTCCTGTATCCACACAACCTATCGAAGGATTTTAATTTATGGGAATGTGGGAAAATGTTATGCTTTATTTATAGTTTAATACAGTAATACAATAGGTAAGTATCCATGAAGGCCAATTCGAAAGGTGGGAAGACGAACAATGTTAGGCAATGAAGGAATCTACTTACAATTAGACAGCTTACTTTTGCAATATTTTGGGAGAACCGATACGAGCAGAATTTTTTAATATTATCAGTAATTTGTTTATATCGCAACAATGTTTGATAAAAAAATTAACTTGTTTCAATATTGTAATTAAATTTGAAATCGAATATGATTGGGACACTGTTCAATTATACAATTAATACACAAACCAGTGTGTTTCTAAAGTAAAACGTTTTTGTTAGGTTTCTTAAAAATCCTAAAAATTCATAAAAATGTCATGAAAAAATAAGGAATCATTTCTGTCATGAATCATTATTATATACCCCGCCAGTAAAACCTTTTTACTTCCTTAAGTATATTTTATTTTGTGTTGGTGTTTCAGAATATATGCAGCTAGAACAAGCAATTGAAATTCATACATATATTACATAAACTTAATAGATAACCATTTAAAAGTAATAAATAAATGAAGGAAATTTCTATGCATGCAAAATTAATTAACACAAATTGATAAGCTAGTAATGTGCGTTGTCGGCAGAGTGGTTGAACACACAGTGTATCAAGTGTAGAAACCACACTCCTCTTTGTAGTGACCAATACAATAGACGATTACCCGGATAAAATAGAGCCCGGAGCATTACGAGGGAGCAGAACTCAATTCAAGGAGAGAAAAGCTTCAAGTTTGCCCATATACTGTACTCCCAATACGTTAAAACAATTCCGGCTAAGCAAGCGATACAATCGTTCACTTTACGCCACTGATTAAATGAATAATTTTAATACACTCCCAGTACACTCCTCTTAGTTATACTTTCTAATACCCTCAATACATTCTTCAACATGGGATGATACAGAATGAGTGTACAAAATTTTGACAGATTGCTTGGAAGGCCATTCTGAGTAAAATGTGTTATATCAACATATATGTTTCTCACTATTTACGTAGTTATAACAGTTTAGAATTTTACTGCTCTGATAGTATTTATCATATATGTCATATATCTATGTTTGTTCCCAAATAATCTGTCAAGGGTTTTTACACTCGTTCTAAATCATTCTTCTAATCGTTCTAAATTTTTCTTGAAAATATTTCTAGTGTAACTTTTGTCTTTTAAATAAATTGGAACAGCATTAATATAATTTATAATCTATGAAACATCGTACACATTTGTACTTGTTTAAATATTTATTAGTTAGTCTGTAAATAAGTTTTATCATTCGCTTTATTCGTAATTTATGGTAGCGTAGTAAGAGTTAATTTGTAATATAATATCCATTACAATAAAAAACTGTTTATTATACTGTAAAAAATTATCCTACATGCTAGAAAATCTGCACTTTTCAATTAAAAATACTCGGAGATCACCTTGATGACTATCTTATAATTATTGAAGTTTGTATAATTAAGTCAATGTTCTAGGAATCAAAATCGATGATAGGTGCATAGCGCCTGGGGAATATAATAAATTATTAAATACTTACAAATGAATGTTTCCACATTTCTTTTTAACCGCGATTACTGTACATGGGCGCACATTATCACGGTGAAAAGTGGATCTTCTACTGTTAACGATTACAGACCTTTTAGCCTTAAGAGCAACCCGTGATTTTCTCCATTGTTAACATAGCTTTTTAAACTTAGTACATAATCAATTTACGCGAAAAAGTGAACAAACTACTGTTCGTACGGCTAAGCTCTTTCGCAACAAATACGACACTTTAGAAAACCGTCTGATATGATCCAAAACTGTTAAATTCCAAAATATTGTTGTGAATACAAAGAGAATTAATTTGAGCACAGCGTTTCATTACTAAACCAATAAAATACGTTGGAAAAATTGCACATTTCGGATCATCGTTGTCTGGTTTGCAACAGTTCACTTACGCAGAATTTCAATACGAAGAGGTTAACAAGATTCCACAATAATTAATCAATAATATAAGTTTAAAGATGCCTCTTTATATCCCTAAAAAGTTCAATCCAATATTAACAAAATTTTTAAAAAAAAAAATCATAAATATCTGTTCTTTTTTGGGCTGTTATACGAGAATCTGACTTTAAAGACCTGCACTATTCTATGGATTGCACATAATAACTAGAACTTCCTCATAAATTAAATATACATAATTGTTTTCTTTTAGAGCACGTCATGAACATAAGTATTCAGTAGAACTATGTAGTATCAGACACTAAGTATCCTAATGCAACGAAGAAAGGCCTAATAATACCGTCTCCATTTTGGACCTAAACACATTAGGGGAAGAGTATGGGTAACGCACCTTCGTGTTAGTAAACAGGCATGCAGAGGACATGACGCTTGGCTACTTCGAAAGCAACAACCGATGCTCGCTAGCAAGGGTGCACAGGCAGATACGGTGCCAATGTATTTAGAAACGCGACACAAGGCACGCCCGCTTCTGTCTGCCTGTATGGCCACAAAGTTACATGTCGTAAATTGCGTTTGTCAACAACGGCTAATTGCCTCAGGGAATGTTACTCAACTATGAACAGCCTCATAATTAGGGCGATGGAACATTGGAAAATTCAATTATTTGTCGTGCATAAACACAAAGAACGGAGAATTGTCATTGACTTCAAAGGTCATGAACTTGTAAACTTGAAAATATCCTAGGTAAACATTTCTCAGATTTATAACAAAATTTTAGACGCACACAGATTACTTTTCTATTGAAAAATTATTGATATCAATGGGTTAAATGCCCAAATAAAAGAAGCATAGAGGAGACATTTAAGTTACAAATAAATAAAATTGAGTTCGAATCCATAAGAAATAGCATCTGTAAAGGATGGGCTCGATCAGATTACAGGAAAACATACGCTAAGAATCCTGAAACCTGAAACATATCGTGGAAGCAAAGTTATCCAACTATTTAGCTGTTCTTTTCTTCCTTGTAATTGATTGGTCGTTAGTCTATCTTTCAGTAAAATAAAAAATTGTATGACTGTGGATAACAATTATATATTTAATAAATATATATTTTATAATAATATAGGTCTAACTAATTGTAAGTACTGTTACCATTTCTCCCAAATCAATTGTGCGAGCTCAAGTTAATTTAGTATTTTCATTCTTTCATCATATACACATAAGTAACTACGTAAACAAAGACTAACAGTTATAAAAGTTCGTTATTATATACACAGTAAATTATTCAGAACTAAAAGTCGAACCTTTAGTTGCTTCATTACGTTTTACGTTTTAATACAAATATACGTCGGTGGTATTTCCGGTATTATAATCCTATCGTTAAATGATAAATAGCGAAATTCTCATGAAATTTAAATACAGAATTGTCCAAGAACTACTCCCCTTAACAAGATTACGGTGGTCTTTCAAATCACGACAATGTGTCCATTAGTGACACAAATTCATTACAGCCCCTGCCATTCGCAGCTTTCTGGATTATTCCATTTCCAATATACCAACTTATGCTTAAGCAGTTTATAGATAATATGAATAATTTACAGTTTATCTTTCCTGTTACATTAACCTATTAAAATAGGATTATTTCGGTGCAGGGATCTATTTATGTACTCGTGCAAATTTACATTCGCAAAGGCACATATGTGTGGGTATTTGAATATGCAACTATACAAATAAACGGGGAATTACTATGACAGATAGCGACGCTTTGATAATAATCTCATATAAAAGATCTAAATTGCACTACATTAATAACAATAATTCCTGATGTGGTTTGGGGAAAAGCAAAGTATAAAAAATTAATTAGTATACCGCATATTTTATTAAATATAAAATATCCTCCATTCTGTATTCATTCTAAAGTAATAAATATTCGATATTTAACTCAAAATTATGTAGCAATTACAGATGTTATTATTATAGTGCGGTACAACGTATATTTCACATTAATTAATTTAAATTTTAAAATAATTATATGCAACTAAATCAAATGTACTTCGTGAATAACTCATAACTGTGTAATTTGAAGATCGAGATGGATATTTATCATACTAATAACTGTGTATACAATTATTATTCTGCTATAATAATTCTTTTCGTTTTATACATCTATTATGAGAATGTATACTTTATAAATTCCAAATGTGTCAGCTGGCAAATTGAATTACATCTGTTAAAAACACATAATTGTAATATTTGTATAATATTTATAAACACAGTTGTACATAGTAGGTATATCTGAAACTATTTTTCTCCTGGATATTATTAAACATATAGAACCACTAATTAATTGTAAGCAACTGATCGACCTAACTAACTAATCTTTCAATATTCTTCCCTAAGTTCGTGAAACATCAGTTTGGTTCTTCTCAAAGTTGTAATCCATCAAATGCTTCCTAAATGTAATACACAACGTTAACGGTTTCTGCTCGTCAACAATGGGCGATACGGTAACTTCCTATAGACACGGAAACAGTAATCCTGGTTCCGGAAAGGCACCTCTTCCACAGTATATACGCGATCTAGTGGTTAACTTGAGTGGGTGACATAACGAGGTTACGAAGGAATGCAAGGACAGGCTTTCAACGGAATACTGCCTATACCGGGTGCTACCAACCTCATCCTTCTCCTCTCCTCCTACACGTCACTGCCTCCATCCTACTTGACTCGTGCCCCATCTGACCCTCTGTTTCCACCAGCGTTTCTGCCGTTTTAGCTCCAGCAACCTTAACGTCCTCGTGTACAAACCTGCCTTTGTGGTATGATGGCTCGACCTACGACACTATCCACCCGGTCTATAACTACCCTATTCCCTCCAAGTAGTGGCACATGCATGCATATATGTGCGTGTGAGCTACGCACGTATACAACTTCCATTTCGAATTGATCTCCAAGACCCTTCACGTCACTTTGCGTAGTTGGGTGAAAACAGAAATTTGACAGTTTTAAGATCGCGTGGCAAAGATGAGTTAAGGGACTGTATTAATGGTGGAGAACTATCGATGGTACTTACGATAGTTATCGATGGTTCTCACTATCGAAATTTGTAATGATATTACAAATTAAATTTGGGATTCTGAAATTCAGCTGTTATTGTTTTTTAATTGCCTAACCTACGATTTTCAATACCGATAATTATCGATAGTGAAAATAAGCCATCTATAGTTTTCGATAGTGAGCCATCGATAGTTCTCCACCACTAGACTGTTTGTCCTGTAGAATTATGATATATATTAGCTAAACTATTTTACTAATGGCCTATGTTAGAACTTTTAGATTTAAATGAAAGCTTTTTCTCAAGGAACACAACTAAAAAGTCTAAATTCGTTCCAACCTAAGGGGAGAAGAAACTGTGACGGTCGAAAATAAAGGCCATTTTCAAGGCATTCTTTTATAATGAAATATAACTGTCTACGAGAAATCTTTATTAATAGCTGAAACTACATATATTTAGTTTACATATATTTTAATTACCTATGCGTGTACTCGATTCTGAGCGCTACGCTACCTATACGAAATCTTCCGTAGCTTTCAGAATTTTTCGAGATCCACTTTGTAATTATGGAGGTATATTTTTGAGACGCCAAATATTCTGAAAATGCACAAAAAGAAAAGACGGGAAAGAAAAATTTCACAGTGGCTTCCCCCCTTAAGTTTCAAATGTGAATTTTAATGAGATTTCCTTTACGTTTACAGAACGTAGCTTTAAATAAGAAGTTAACTACCTCTTTACTCACTTCTACCTTTTAGAAGGATACGAAAACTATTTTTATTTTCTTACAATATTTTTTATTTCTTAATCTTCTATATCTTCAACATTTTTGCGAGTTTTGAATCCAAATATTCAGGAAACATTCGTGACATATCAAACACTGAAAATATGCAAAAAATTCGATCTTTTTTGCATAGCTAGGTATATGCCCCCTCCCCTTAAATGTTTAAAAAATAGTCCTCTAAAATAAAAATTACAATTTCTTCATCTTCATAAATAAATAGCGTTCCAGAAGGATATAAACTTTCAAAATTTTAAAAAAAATTGTTTTTTGTTTCAATTTTTCGGACTTTTTTCGAAAAGCATTTGTCGCGTGAGAAGAAGTAATAAAACATAAATCATGCTCCTCAATTTAATTTTATTCAGCAACGTGAGAGTATCCATCGAAACAGATTGCAATGCATTAAAGAGAGATGATAGATACGCTGTTACCTATACGAAAAAAATATTCGTTTCAGAAATGTGCGTGCATAGTTCCGTCAGTGGTATTTCGCAAACGAGGAGTCATTTAAACGCTTATGAGCACTTGACGCTGATAGGAAAGTCAAATGCACTGTTTCCCCCTTCATCTCCTATCACCCTCGTACTCCTTTCGCATTCTGCCTCGCCGACTGCCGCTCCTTTCTCAGCACAGAACGCTCCAACAAATCGCTGTACGCGTTTCTGACGGTGTCAAACTTCCTTTTTCTCTCATACAGAGAACACTCGTGCTTTTCAGCATTTCACAATATATTTACTACTAACATTGGCGTACAAAAGTTCTCCAATTCACTTTCACATTTCATTTCCCGTTATCGAAGTTCCAAACACTTTGTCTTATATTTTCGTATTAGTTTCGTAAGGAAGCTTCTTCGTGCATCAAATACTTAGTCGAAGAAGACGTTAGAAATTATTTAAAACTAACCAGCCAAACCTCTTTAATTAGTACAAGATCTTATGGTTTTCTCACAATTGTAAAGCTCATAACAAAGTTTGCCTTCGTTGACAAGAATCAGACGAATTCATAGAAAGTATATCGAAAGATATTTGGTAACTCGCGTCTTCCTATATTTGGGATCGGTACACCTAAGTTTTCTTTTTAATTCTTAACTTTATTTAATGAAATATATCATTTCTATTATTTATGTACGATACTGTCAAATCAGTTTGAAAATTCATTTATACCGCCTGCGTACAAAGGTGGGTTTTGGCTAATAACATTGTTTTATCAACGTTTGAAAGTTACTAATGATGTAGAGATGGGCAAAGAAAGTGAGTGGGGGGTAATTAAATGTTTGGAGTATGTGAAATGTACAGACAACTGTTCCAGCCAATTCTTTCTGAGTGCCCTGAACAGAATGACGGATGGCCTCGAAGGAACATCCCTTAAGTCGTTCTTCTAGGTGTTAGCAATTTATAATGCGCTACTCTTTTTAGTAAAAGTTGGTTTCATTATTGATGTGTTACCATTGATAGAGTATAAAAAAAAATTATTTCATTTATGAATAAGCACACTCCCGCCTCATTAGAGGCGGCATATCAATGCATCGCAAGCTGTATTGTTGTAAAAAGAAAAGGCCTGGACTACCGCCATTATAACTCCAAACAGGATCATTCAAAATCAAAAAGCCGAGAGAAATCCTTAATTACACATGCATGGTTATCACGCTACGCTCTCTCATTGTTGAAAAACAATTAGTTCGTAACAAAATTGGGTGTATGAAAATTGACAATAGAGGGTAGCCCGGACGCGAGTGTAATTTGAATTTGTAGATTCGGTCAAGAATTACATTTTTCATCGTGACGAGAGTGCGTGAAAAATTGTTTCGAGAAAAACGTACTTAAAGTTTGATGCCGATGGGGACTTGCCCGTAAGCACCCCTTTTCCATTTTGTTTATTTGATTCTTTGAAATTGATAGCAGTGCCACACTTACACATTAGAAGTTATGGCACTTTCCAACCTCGTCTAAAGCAAGGTCTGCTAAGCAACAGATTGCTGTGGAATCTAATCGTCGGATTTGAGATGAAACGTGTTGGTTCTTTCGGGACTATTGGAAATTGATTTCTTTATCTGGAATATTTCTCATCAACGTACATTTCTACTGCCTCTAATGAAAGATCGACAAATCAATTTATAATTCTCATTAGATGTATTTTCGTTACAACTCGTCAATTTATTTCAGATTCGAAATCTCATAATGTCCAAATGTAAAAAGACTGGAAACTCATATAGTCTTAAACGAGCTTCATTTGGCGAAACAGAAGTTGGTTATTATAAAATGGTATCGCATCAATCATTTTCTAATTTTTTCTTAATACTTAAGTAATTAGGTATTCGTATTCATCATAATATTATATCTTTATATCACTATACAAAATTTATTCATAAAATTAATTGCAAGTTATTACTGAAACGTATGTACCTATATTAAATAGTCAATTATATTTATTTTTCCATATTTGAGGTAATAATTTTTATCAAAGTAATGAAAATTTTTTACCAAGGTTTCCCTGTCAACGTTTTTCTTTCTCTTTCGCGAAGAGCTGGCGAGAAATGAACGAGGTTACCCTTCGAAATTGTTTACGCGCATAGCTGATCGCAAACACATAAAATAATATGACACATCCGAGAACGCCACAAATACGGCGCGTGGGTAGGTTCCGACCCTGCCACCGCAGTTTTGTTTATTCCATTTTGTTTGTTCGACAACAAGGTACCTGCAATTTCCAGGACCAATATCATCGTTAATATTGATCCCTACTACAGAGTAAAATGGAACGGTGATACTGAGTAGCGACCGTACAATTATACGCGGCATGTCGCCTCGTGCATACACTTGACGTACATACACGAGCAAACAGACATTAATCTTTATAAGCCAATCTATGGATGATACACGGTGACCCTTGAAATAGAATAATTATTATTTGTACCTGCCGGAGCGACAGAGACTCGTAATAAGATTTATCACGCGGATTATAGTACGTGTCTGGTACCAATTGCTTGGTGTCATCGTCTATTGAGAATTTAAATACCATTATATTGCAAAAAAGTACGGTTATGAAAACGAAAGCATTGTTAGCATATAATCTTCGATGAAACGAAACTTCAAAGTAAAATGGAAAAGGCGGAGGGTGTCTTTCGGAGGAGCGAAAATATAGGTAGATATTTTGACTGTACTTCCCAATGTGGTGGCCGATCGACAGGAGGTTTGAGGGGAGGGGTGGGGAGGGTGTGTGGACACCAAATCTAAAATCGTTGCTGCGGGAATTTATCAGTTTCCGAAATATTAATGAAAAACTTTTAGTATTTCTGTTGACTTAGTCCGACGCGACGTATTCTGCTTTCTAACTTGTTCTGGATATTAGTATTGGTTGTGGCTAGATTAGTGCGGGGGGAGGGGGGCGTAAAGTATGACAGTGAACCGATGTGAGTTTGGAGATTTGAACCAGAAAGTTTTTCTGTTCTTTAACGTAAAGAAGATGGAAAATTTTCAATGCAAATCTGTCAGCCCCTATTATTTACATATCGTGGCACCTGTCACAATAACTTGTTTAATTTATATTTCCTATAAAACAATTATAGGATTGTCAAAATGACAGTATAAAATCAATGAAAATTCTATAATTCTGTGTAATGGGATGAAGTTTAAAATACAGGTTAAGTAAATATTATATCTCTTTAAAAGTTTCATATTTAGATTGTGCAACAGTATTTCAAACAATATTCTTCGGAGAAAAGAAAATAGAAAAATCCATGGGTGCGTAGAGTATAATTAAATGAAGAGAATCATACAATTGAATATGGATTCGATAGCAACTGCGTAATCCATTTATCCGAACTGCCATTCGAGGAATGATAAACAAAAGGGCCTATCAAAAGACTGGACCTCCGTGAAAGAATTTCGTTCGTGCCGTTTTAAGCTTCATGCGCGATCCGTTACAGGGGCTTATTTCTTTTACGCGCGAAAATAATACGCGCGACTGTATGAATATATTGCACCCATATATGAATCTGCTTTATTGTCGGGGGTGGCAAGGTTCGCTAGAGACGAGTAAACGTTCCCTTTGTTTCCTTTGATTGATTGCTATCGGATGCATGCGAATATCAAAATGCTGGGAGTCATATGTTGCACATTTTACTGGCGGCACGAAGTGTTTCATGATTAATGTTTTACTTTCACTGAACCTTTGGCATTAAGGAAAAAACGGTAGCAAGGTATAAATCGAATTTAAAAGTAATTATTCGTTTGCCCTATTCGTCACTTTTTTGTAATTTTTTAATTGTTTAAAATAATGCAGCATACAGTACATACAGTAATCATGAAAAATATATGCATGCTGTGTTCGGATATTTACAGTTAGGCAACGTAAATTTGTACACAAATGTGATAAATAAATTCACTGCAAAATGTTTAACAATTCTAAATAACAGTTCTAACGTAAATCAGCAATAGTCTTTCTAATTGTAAGTAAGAAAAGTATATTATGTGCTTGCTCTTGTTGTGACACTACAAAATATGAATGATAAAAATGACAGAATTCTATTACAAGTTTAATAATTTTATATATTAGTGGAGGAACAAAAATACCATTTTTTTTTAATAATATTGTCTCAAATAAGGTGCATCCCTGGTAGCATTTATTGTTGGCATTTTTATGGCCAATTAATTTCCAACTTGGGGATACTGTGGGCCAACCAGAAATGCTACTAGGGATTTAATAAGTTCTTTTCCTGTACTCTACAAAAGTAATATAATTTCGTGAATATTATTTAATTCTAGTATCTGTGAAATAGAGAACAGCATAACTGGCTAGAATACTTTTAATTTCAGCCCCTTGTCTGCCAAGACACGCCTGCGGGAGCACACCCTATAGTCTGCTCAGAACTCCTTTAAGAACTATAGATCCATCCATTCTGAGCTTTGTCTTTCGACCGAGTTCATCTATCTCTTCGTGTCGTCTACCATTTGAAAGCGTGTTGAAAATGAACTTCCAACGACTTATTAAACAGACTGGAGGAAAGATTTCGTCATTTATCTCCAAAACGTGAAAAGATATTAAAAATTAAATTTCCCCCATTGCCAAATATGTCGGCATATTTATTATTCTCATCATGTCACATCATAGCGCCCTTTAAATTATTCCTCAGTATGTAAAAATAAAGCGTCGTTATTTAATAGAACTTTCCATTCTTAAAACGCTGCATAAAACGGGAATTTTGTACTACAAGGATCACTGTTACTACTAGAAAAAAAATTTGGGCTGCCGCTACGAAATAATTTTAAATTTCAATAAGAATAAAAAATATGATCTAAAAAAAATTTCTTGACCAACCATTTGTAGCTTGGCAATGTTAACAAAGATTTATACAATGCAGAGAAAACAAAAGAATTTTGTGTTAAATCAACCATTGAGCCTAAAAGCCGAATGGGAACCACTACACTTTATGCAACAGTATTTTTCAACTAACATCGCTGCCTGTGCGTAACAGTTCAAACTTCACGTTAAATTAATGTCAAATCGTAGCATATTCATTAAATAGATATCACTTAATTTGCCTTATAAACTGGCTAGCACTACCCGATACAAAGTATGACTATAGAACCAGTATTGCATAAACGATCAGAGTTTAAGTTTGTCCCTCTAAGTTTGTATTTATCATTCTGAAGCACTCTATATAATGTTAATATAATTCATGACCCACATGTAGCTTGTGAAACGATAAAACAAAAACACGATGCAAATCTATGGTTGCAAGACTCGAGAAAGAATAGCGACCACGTGTAACAGGTATCATAAGTAGTTTTAAACGCGTTGAAAATGCAATATTAATGTGCTGTTTCGTGATAAGTACCGGAACGAAGGAGCAAAAGAAGATACTAGCGTAGCAGGAAGTAGTATACATATAAGTTGGTTGTCATGAATAATGCAAAACGGTGCCTGGGACAACCCGCTTGCGTACAAAAATCAGAAAAGGCTATATTTGCGAGCGCCCACTCTGTTTCACTCGCGTTTCCCGATGTTCACTATTGCTGTTCCTAATTGCATCTCCAAGATTCAGAGGAGCAAACATGGTATAATGATACTAGACATTGCTCCTCGTTTCGAGTGCATCGAGCCTCTTGCAATGCTCTTTTACTCTCATGTAAGTACTTGTTAGTGGCCGCCCCATCACGGCATACCTCTAAAATCACGATGACAGAATTTGTCGTCTAAACTCATAACTTGAACAAGTTTTGTGCTCGATTTCATTCCCTTCTTCTATAAAAAAATTATTTTTGAGTTAATTCTCCAAATTCTCTGCTTTGCAAATTCATTTGTGAATCTTTCATTAAAGTACCAGTATTTGAGTTGTTTTAGCTTTGTTCCAAGCGAATATAAATAAAATCGTAGAGGAAGGTTTTACATGATTGATTTCCTCTAAATGTCCAATTATAGGTAGTTAAAAAAAATTTACTAACACCAAATTGTGTCCCCCTTGAAAAATTTCATAGATAATTGCATCAGTCAACTCATAATAATGTGGTGCACTCTATGTAAATATGTATACTCATTATTTATCAATTTTAAAGTTGAAATTATATATTACCTGCATCACATCCAGTAGATACACTAGAATACTATTAATACTGTACCAATGATAATATAATAAAAGTGTACTATATTATAGCAAAATATACTACTTAATAATACTATACTAGCAGTCTGCTAATCCGGGAATGTCCCGTAATTAGTGTCCCTTCGCGAGAATTCTCTCCCGAGAATTTCTCGAGAAATTTTATAATTGCTTATTTCTTATTTCTCGAGAAATACTGTAATTTCCCAAGAAACTTAAGTCAAGGAAAATTATTATAAATCTCATTTATTTTCTGAAATAAATTTTCAGTTGTTCAAATTATGCATTACTTATTGTTAGTTAATTGCGAACGTATAAACACATCTTCAGTTTAAAATACCTAAATCTTATTGGTAACATCAGAACCTACATATATGAATTACAATAGAAAATCTCAATAGAGAAGATTTGACCACGATTCTTCTGAAAATAATCAAAAACGTACGGATACACAAAATTAATAATTATCATTAAGAAAACAATTAGAGTTATCAATGGCAGAAAGCCTCCAAAAATTTAGTGCCAACCAAGAAGATAAATTTCGAACTTTAACAAAGTAATTTAATATTTTTTAGTCCACTGAAAAGAGGGCACACAATTTACAATAACTTTTAAATATGCTACATACAGTCAAGTCAACATCCACTCAAAACGATAGAAATTTTTCTACAACTACAGATTTTGTCCCCCCCAAAAAAAGAAATAGATTGGCCTACGCTACATTAGACGCATTGAGCTTTTTAAAAAACAATTTTAAAACAAAAAAAGTAATGTTTCGCTCATTGATAATGATCATTTTTAATATAAATAAAAACGAGATTAAGGAGGAGGAGGGGAGAGGAACACCTCGAACGGATGAAAATCACAGGTTTTTTTAGCAATTTTTTTATTTAAATAATGAACTCTATAGAAAATCTGATTTCACTTAAAAAAAACCCTTTCGCATAAAATATAAGAAATAGTAACGCATACAATAAGTGGGTGATGAAAAAAATTCTGACTCTTGCACCTGTACACACGCACGTGTTTACTTACATATCGCAAGACAGAGCACTTGAGGAAAATACATTCTTAGGGGACTCCCAATTATACAAACATGCATAAAAGTGTGTAATGTGAGATGACATTAAGGGAACAAGTTGGGTCACCGGGTATCACTGACTGGCAGTGAACTGCGCGAGATAAGAGTCATGACGGTATTCCCCGGTATTCCTCCCCCCACCCCTTTCATATTCTCTTTCTGCAATACAGAATCAACAATCTACCGTGAGTGTGTGTCATCTCCGATACAATGAGAATGGTATATAAGAGCTGAAACAGTCTTTTGGCATCAAATTGAAGCGTCTTCTGTAGCTGCAAAGAGGTAATTCTACAATATAATATTTTTTATTTCTAACCGATTATATGTCTACACATTTTATATTTTTTTTGCTTCCACGTCTTAATTAATAACGATTGAGTGTGTAAAATTGAATTGTTTACCTGTTCATATTTGGAAATTGGATCACATCTTTCTTAATGATTAAGAAAATATTTTCAGAAATGAGCTGACAATAATTTAAACTAATTATATCAAATTTCGTCAAGAATTTTACTACTATAAAGGCTATCAAAATTGGATCCAATTAAATACAGCTCTACCATATTTATTTACCTACTATCCAAAACTTATAGTTATTTCTTGAAAATGATATATTTCAATTAATAAATTGGTATCCTGATTAATGATTATAAAATTAATGTTCGGTAATTTAATTACAGCACATATTATTTACTTCTCTATGATAAATTAGTAGATTTAATGAAAGTGACAATACATAGGTTGCAATAAATATTAGTTTCTCACAAAAATATAATTTGCAATGTGGCACAATGAGCTCACAAGTACTGCAGTTATATTGTATTCATTGTTCGTTAAAGTACTTAATTTTACGTTACAGAGAAGAATATACATACATACAAGATGAAGATGGGAATGTTCATCGTTACGTTACTTGCCATCGTGTGCATGGCATTTGCATACGTAGCACCTGTGCAAAGACCACGACCTGGCTCTTCGTTTCCTACTTTCCCAGGACACGGACCATTCAATCCGAAAATTCAATGGCCCGGGGTGCCCAGAAATGTAAGTACAATCATCCCCCCTGCAAGAAAAGATTCTAAAATTTTTACTGAAACCTTCATATTCAATCGTATTATGCCTAATGACAATGTTTAATATTGATATGAAATTATAGGACAGCAGTGAAATACGTTTTTTTAAGAAAGAAATGTATCAAAATTGCATTTTATATTTTGTAGTTTCGTCCCTTTCGAATATAGAGTCATTATTTTATGTATACTGCATGTAGTTTTAGCTGATTTCATTGGGTTTGATGGATTCCTCTATAATCAAATCTGCAAAAGTACGATAGCCTTTTGATACTTTCTTTATTTTATTGTTTCTGATAATCTGCTGTAAAAATTTTTCGTTTCCAAACTTTTAATACCGAAATATGTGGGACATGTTTACCTTAATCAATGAAGGTTTTCTATTTTTCCGAAGTACGGGATCGGTCGTAATTTGAAGTACAAACGAAATTCGAGGGATCTTGCAAGTAGAAATGAATTGAAAGTGTGGCTTCAATTTTGAGGAAATCTGTAGCATTGTTTAAAGACACTATATCATTGTATTTGCACACATTATTAATTGATTATTACATCTTTGATTTTACGAAAATACTTTTAGAAGCCTATTTTTAGTTTTTCTTGAGAAACATTTTCTCAAACGATTTTCAATTTATCATTCACTTTTTTGTTACAGGTGCGTTATTGATCGCCACACCAACAAGCATTCATTAAAATTAAATTTAAGAAGCGATGTGTCGTTTATTGGCACCACTAATAAAGTACGCAAAACTGAATAAAATATAAACAGAACAGCGTTGTTGAAAATATGAATTCGAATAATTAACAAATTCATTGAAATGATATTTATTTTTCTCATAACCGCCATGCTCGCTGCATAATACTTTTTTATTTTCAACAACTTTTAAATTACGACTAAAAGCAAATTACTATCAAGCTTTATTTCTCTTTCCTTCTTTCATTTTATATAAGCAAGAAAATTTTAAAATCTTCACAATATTTTTAAGTAATTCAGCAGAGCTCTTCATATCATGAAGATTGAAAAGAAAATCATTATATATTAAAGCCATTAGTAAAGTCTGAACAAGCTTTTTATACAATTATATTGGCACCTTCTACATAATGTATTGCGAAGGAAAAATGTTTTGTCATTTGTTTCTATAAAGTGAATCTGTAAAAACTAAAGAGCTGTACCTTTATTGTTGTACCTATTCCTTTCCACAATACGTTTATAATCTTTGCGGATTTTTCCCTGTATATAACTGGTCACCTAAAACAATCAATGATGCAAATGTAAGAGAAGGGATTGAATATTAAAAAGTATTGATTATCCAGGATGGTGACGTTTGGATTTATTTAATGTCCAATTAAATGGAAAATTTGCCATTTATATTTTCCAGGGAACGTTATCTAACAATAACTTGATGAAGGACAATTTTACTTCTCAATTATTATATTATTATTGTTATAAATATTATTTTCTTCTTTACACGTGGTCTTGAACCAATTCGATAAATGGAGCTTTTCTTACCCTTTTTTTAAAAACAGTAACCGTCTGATAATGTGCTTATATTATCTACTATACATCCATCAAGCGATAAAATTCTTTAATTTTCTACTTTTACTGATAAAACATTAAGATTAAGAAAAAATGATTCAATGCAAATTTTAATGTCATTCAAGCGAGAATGTAATAATAATGTTAATTGTGTAAATACATTTATACGTTATAGTAGCAAAATAATGAAACTACATTTTTATTACTGATTTTCTATCTTTCCATGTGCTATAAATATGAGCAAACAATACAAACAGGCAAGCGGCTCATTTCCATGTAAAATTTACAGTATTTATAAGGCACCAACGTTTGCACATCAAATCTAACGAGACCATGTGCAGCATTTGGTGCAGTTTGTATAAAATAATGTCAACCAGAACCACACGATTTATGCGCACTGCCGCTATAGAATAAACCAGTAAAGCCAGTTGGCAAGAAATATGCGAGTTTAGAGTAAGTACAATTTCGTTAATCTTTTTTATTCTTCTCATTTTAATTATCATATAGATTTTTGCACCCACAATTATTTTTCCTTTTGAATACTCATTGCTAACTTTAAACGAAATCAATTTATCAGATTGTACATACTGTATTTCGAATTCTATACATCTTACGTTAGAAAAAAAAGTATTTGAGAACAGTAGGTATATACTGCAATCAATATGCGAGAATGTGTATCATACAATTCATAAATAAGTTACTTTTTGTAAAATAGTGAAAGGTGTGAATGCCTGTTGACATTGACTTTTTTTTAATAGTACAGGCAATATTTATGTGGTGTTTTCCAGGCCTGGATTAAAATTTTAGAAGTTGTAGAACTCGTAGACAATTTATTTAAAATAACAATTCCAATGACGGCAGAATGAGCTAATCGCTTAGAACTGAAAGCTTAGAACAGTTTTGTCAAATTTTGTTACATGATGACGAAATACTTAGAATGAAAGTAATCTTTTGTACATTTTTAACATTCCTCATAGTCAAACTTCCCATAATTCGGTTGATATTTTTAGATCAACATTACTATTAAGGCTTTCAGAATTTTGCAAAAGTTCTGTCATGTTATCCCTCGCAAAAGCCATGCAACTTTCTTGTTTATCATTTTGTCTACTCCTAATCATTTTCGAGTCATTCGTCTAAAAAATTATCCAACCCCCAACTGTGAAGAGTAATTTCATCCCCTAAACACGAATTTCCGTTGCTAAAAAAAATGTGGCTAACATTTTTAGGTATTCTACCTGAATTCCGAGTTTCGTGAAAACCAGCGCGTAACAGGGGCGATGTCCCTTTTAAGTGATGCAATCATGACTGAAGCTGTAAAAACTGCAGTACATTGTAACAATGGCAATAAAATCCCGTATCACCGCAAACAGAAATATTTGAATAATCACGTTTTAAAAGCGCTTTACTCGTGGCTCTATATACTTTATTTTCTCGGGCAAAATTGCATTTTACGGCCCGTTTCCTGTAACATTTACGAGACTCTGAATATATTGTTATAAGCACGCGTCACACCGTTCGCCGATAAAGCTGCTAGGTGTTTCGGAGTCGCTTAGAGAGTCCCTATCGGAAGACGATGCACGATTACAAGAAAACAAGTTAATCCGCGTGGAGGGAGCAGAATAGGGGCACATAACCGTCCGTGCCAAGAGTCGCACACGATGCTGGAATGTAAATGGGGAATTCGGTGAGATTCTTCTTCATAATGAACACGGTTATACTGGAAGTTGTTGGGTGGTGTGCTGCTGTGCCTTGCGCATTTTACGATGTTCTCACGTTAATGCGATAAGAGAGAGTAGTGTCGGTCGAGCGTACCTATAATTTAAATTGTCCGCCTTTCCTCCGCTTGCTAATGCGAGACGATACTTAAAGGAGAACAATTGCGCCGCGGCAATAAGTCTCTTCTCAACCCCTGCTGCGATTTTAAAGTACATATTCACCTTTCGTTTCGTTGATTACAGTGGAACTCTATACATGTCACATTATCAATACGTGCCAAGTACGGATCGTTACGTGTATTGGAAATAGTTTTGCAATAACTGCGCGTCAGTTTATGGTACAGCATTAATGTTCAATACAGATTTTCATCAGCGACCAACATTAAATAGTCGTTCTCCTAAAACATTTCGTAGTGGGAGTACAGCGCTATTAACCCTTGGTTGTCACACAGGGTCAAATTGACCCTGCGTTTTTTAAGCAAAAAACCTTTCTGTCGGAACTCTTATTCCTTCAATTTTTTTTTTAAGTATGATGCCACTTTAAATGTCAACTTTCAACGATGGGCATATAGTCTACAATGTTGAAACATTATCCCAGAATTTTTTACACTTAATTTAACAAATAGTTTTTAAATAACAACTGATTGAAAATTGACAGGGTCAAATTGACCCACTGTGACAACGACGTTCGAAAAAGTAGATAAAAAAGTAGTTTGATCGTTGCTTAAACATATTTAAATGATTATAATTCAATAATAACTTATATCGCAGTGTTCGCGAGTGTTCAGAAAAGATGTTCGAACCTAAAAATTTGTATTTTTTTTAAATCGAATTTCTCGAAAACTGAGGGTGGTGACGACAAACGGTTTGCGGATTCGTTTCCAGCACACAAAAAACTACAAGAAACGGTTATTGAATGTTACAATTCAGAATGGCTGTTGGGCAGTGTTATTTTCTTTTTAATAAACATACGTTATCGATTTTATTGGAAGAAAAGAGATTTCACAGAACGTCTACAATTTATAATATTGTACCTATAACTAAAATAATTTTGAATACTATGAATATTTGACATTTGAAATTAATATTACGAAATAAAAATTAGCCGTGGAATATTCAAAATAATATGCATATGTAATGCAATAACATGATAAATTAAGTTCATTTTATGAATCTTATAAACGACTAAGCACTGAGTCGCGTAGTTTAGGCAAAATGTCCATACACTCTTTCAATCGATAATCTTAAAAGAGGTTTATCGGTTCCGTATTGGAAAAATCTAGCAAGCAACAGTAAATATTAACATAAGCAACGTTTATCCTAATGCCCCTTGGGTGAAATAGATTCCTACGTTCCTAGTCTCGGAGGTTTCTCACTAGAGATAAGATAGCTGTACCGTATAGGTAATAACTTGAGTTGCAACATGCTGTCCTTTATTCAAGCTCCAAGCAATAAGGATAACAACGGAGCATATATATAGATTGCTTACAGAGAAAACGGTGGCGTTTCCTCCAATAGGGACGACGTATAATAAAAGCTTCAATTTTCAATCCAGAACGATTTTGCCGCTTCTCCTCAGGCACGTTTCCAGAGCGTGTTCCAGCTACTCGCAGGATAGAAATATTACTGATACTATTACGATTTCTACAAGTGAAAGTAGACCTATTTAAATACTTATACATAACTATAAAAATACATGGAGTATTTAAAAAAGGTTTGACTTACGGGGTCGATAATAGTTAGTCTGTAAAAAATTTGAGTAAAAGATGAGTAAAAAATCCTTAATGAACGTAGGTCGAAAAATCGATCCTGTCAGAGTTAAAAGCGATTTCCGATGTTAGTAATGTGATTTAGCGCATGCAGAGTGGAAACAGGGTTATCTTACCACATTGTTACTTTGATGTTTAGGTATCTACAGAAAATGCTCTCTGTGTCCTCTTTCCAATTCCACACACAGAATAAAGAACTCTAAAAAATTCTGCAGAATAAAGAACTCTAAAAAATTCTGCAGAATAAAGAACTCTAAAAAATTCTGCAGAATAAAGAACTCTAAAAAATTCTGCAGAAGAAAGAACTCTAAAAAATTCCTGTCCTGGTCATGGCATGCATTTTCTACTTACTGAAAGAAAGCGTGTAGCATTTTGTCTTCTACTTTTAATAGTAGAAAATTATAGCACAACAGTGGCTATTATTTGTAATACGAATTGATAGATAATTTTTAATGCAGTAGTCTCTAATTTTAACTCCGTGTGCATTGAATAGGTATATGTATCTGCATTTGTGTTACCAAAATTGGAAATCGCTTCTAACTTTTACAGGCTTGAGTTTTCGACCTGTATTCATTATTAAGTCGTTTTTACTCAATTCAAGGAGTATTATTTAAATACTCTGTGAGTCCTTACCAGGTTTTTTATCTGTTGTAATTCTAAATCGAGGATATCTTTATATTGGATTTTGCTTCTTCATGTTTGGAAATATTTAAAGAAATTTAGAACCGGTTTTCGATTGCAAGACTGAATTGTAAAGGATCCGAATTTCCTGATATGTTTCAACTTTTTATGTATTATTAGCCCCGTGGCAATAATATAATTTTGCTAATTCTTTCAAGTGCTTCTAAATACATTACTATAGGCGCATATATAGAAAGTCTTCCCTGTGTTCATCAGGCAGCAGCCTAATTAAATTATTCACCGATCATTAAGTGCTTCTCCTACAAGGAAAGCTCCTTTATATCGGTTCACTTAATATATTTTTTCTTTTCCTGCGCCACTATTCAAAAGTACCCTACAATTAGTTGAATGACCGAAGGGGTGACAATATTCGTGATACACAGAAAATATTAAAACCAAGCTAATCTACTCGAAGACAAATTTCATCTATAAATGTCCATAATGATTAAATGAGAAATTGAGTAATTCGTATTAATTGAAATTGACACCACTTTGGCTCATGTATATTTAATACGAAATTACGATGGCCATAATACTACACCACTCAATTAAAGAGAAACCTTTTCAATTAAATAGTTGTTAAAATTTCGCCATACAGCGTTTCCGGAGCAAAGAAAACAAATGCCTAAAATATATTAATTTCACTCACACTTTCGCTTCCTATAAATGTATAAATCACCATTCTTCATTATACACTATGTGTCATTCATTTTGATCAGAAAATGCGATCAGATTTCGATAGTGAAACGTATGCGGTTCATATAAAAAAGTCAAACCTCCAGTGGCCACAAAGGGAACAATTAGGAAGAAATTATCAAGCATTCATTGCTTTGGAAACGGTATTGCGAAGAAATGAAACCTCAACAGAAAGAAGGGTCACCGAAATAATCACATTAAGGTGGTATTCTGATGTAGCGAACGAGTTTCGTGACCATTTTTCAGAATTTTTTGTGGACAAGTTCATACTACATTCTAATTAGAAATTATTTAGAAATTATGTCATTGAATTAGATTTATCACAATCGCGATAATTTTGCAAGTGGATATAATTACCTGAAATAAATATTGATTAGAATGTTAAACGCCTCTAATTCTTATTACATAGATAAATGGGCGCTATGCAAATGAACGTAAAATCAGTGGACTATAAAATACAAAAATCTGTAGCTTACTGTGAAATAAATTTAAACTCAATTGTGTTGAAATCTACATATGTGTCGTACATAGTTTTTCGCAGAAATTGCTCGGCGCGAAGTGTAGGTATTATCGAAACGCGCACACTTGTGGAAACCTTTGAATGCGCCTAGTCAGTGGAGTCGATCGTTTATAGTCGGCCACTTCTAAGAAATCTCTTTCTCTAGCAGGAAAAGTGATACGGCGGAGTGACTTTAACGAGCCAGCGAAACGGGGAATTCGGGATCAGGAAAATATCTTGGCTCCCTAGCCAGATACTATCCAGCTTTTCCGTATCAACGAGTAAACGACCTCGAACCAACCGTTCTCTATTTCATGTCCGAGGAAAAGTTTCTGTTCCGTAGCAGCCGCAGCCGCAGTCGATGCCTTTGACTGCGGGGAGAAGTCTTTCTGATACTGAAAGATATACATCCTATCTGCAGGGAGCCGCTGAAATTTTTGACGAATCATGCGAGTCTATTCCCTTCCATTGCAATAAATTTCTCGTAATACCTTCCTATGGCAGCCTACAGCAGATAATAGTTTGAGCACAATATTTAAAGTCTTCAAACAAAATATACACTAAACTTCTTTAAATCAAATTCCTTTACAGACACCTGTTGTACAAATTCTTTCACCAGTTACGAAATATTTGGACTATAAAAGTTTATTTAATGATATTGTGCTCTCGATGATATGCTTTCCAGTTACATCTAAAATTATTGCTATACGTTTTTAATTAATGGTATGAAGAGTTCAAAGATTAATAGTATATCACGTTCAAACATGAATACACAAATATGCAAATATTGTTTTCTTCATACACGATTTATTTTAAGAGATTCGAGGCTAGAAACTTTTCTGACTCCTTCGATTGCCATGAGAAAGAATACATAAAAAAGTGAAATTGCACTAAAAAGTAAAAAATAATTTTCCCCGACTTAAAAAATATGAGAGTCGTGGATTAAATAATCCGCTCTGCGTTTAAAAATTTAAGTTCACATTATTCGGAGCAAACGTGCCTCACAGTAAGTATCGATTTTTGGTCAGAGTGTCGCTTGAAAGTCGCTCGAGAAAGAAAGAGGAAGCATCAAACTAGCCGTCATACAAAATATTCATGCTTCCATAACTTCTGATACGCTTATCGTATTTAAGTAAAATCAGTATTTAAAAACACCAAAAAATATGGTACTTCAATTTGATTCTGCAATCTTCCATTCTTAAAAAATTGTGGTAAAATTTATTTAAAGTGTAAACCTCTTCAAAGATCACCTAATAATATAAGTTAATTCGTGAGGAACCAAAGAATCATCTGTACAAAAATAATCAAATTTAATCTGCGTATCTAAATATAATATCGAGTGTAAACTCGAATTAAGTAACCTCCTCCTTTTTTGAAGTCGGTTGAAAATTGAAAATCGATGTTTGCTACAAAGCATTTCTGTCTTACAAAAGCTGCAGCAAAAATCCACTTACAAGGAGAGTATTTTAGTTGTCCGCCTCCGATCATTTTGATTTTTGGATATGTTATAGAGGACCGAAAAATAAAAAATACGTGTTTTTTTATTTTTCCCCGTTTTCATATTTGGAGGGTGGAAACTGCGTTCAAAGTTAAGGTTGAAATATCATTTTTGTGGACTTTTTGAAAATCTGGTGAGTCAGTCATATTTCGCATTCAAAGACACAAAATTCGTCCATTGACACTATTTTCCTATCTCTAATAGTTCTCGAGATATTCCACAAAAATGATTTTTCAACCCTAACTTTGAACGCAGTTTTCACCCCCCAAATATGAAAATGGGGAAAAATAAAAAAACACGCATTTCTTATTTTTCATTCCTCTATAACATATCTAAAAATCAAAATGATCGGAGGCGGACACCTAAAATACTCTCCTTGTTAGATGGCAAAAATGATTGAAAATCTGTGAAACTTCTTCATTGTTAAGATCAATTATGAATGCTGTTATTACGAATCGTGGTATCGATCATATCGCAGCGATATGATAACAATGCGCTACCTCATGCATTGAACACGATCACTTATGTACCTATATGGAATCAGATGCTGAGATCGCGCGAAGCGTTCCGCTTTTTCGCATAATCGAGTGGCATTTCGACAACTACCGCGGTTCTATAAACGAATGACTCCTCTTTGTCTCCAGATCAGATAACGCTAATTACCCCAGTACATTACACAAGTGGAAGCCCTGAAATAACGAGTGCGCGGCGCAGTTCCATGTACGCCCGTCCACAGTTTCCTCTGGCAATGCCTATCGCGTAGGTAGACGTGGCTGCCCTAATTACGTACGGTCCGGCGGGCTGCCTTCTTGCTTGCATGTAAACACCTTCATTACCACTCAACTGCTCTAAAATATCCCTCTCCTTTCCCTTCCCCAAATAGCTATTCGGTACATACACCAACTCAATCCGCGGAGTGTGGTTTCTATGACTGTGGTTTCCTTTTGCAGTGAAAGGCGCCTTACCTAACTCTAGAAATCGACTGTTACTGTACAATAAACAAAAAGCTTTATCCGTCGAAATAATAGTGCCGCGGGCTCAACTGTACCCGTGTTTACTGACTAATTGTGAGATGTTAGAACAAAAGTTTAGTAAGGAAAAATGGGAGACGTTTTCGTTGTCTTACAATAGAACTTTTACTTGTCTGTATGGTTAAAGGAATGTTTCATTTTATGTACGTCTAAAATATTATTGTTCTTATGGATTCGACGTATTAACTATGATGTTCAAAAATACTTGTACAAAATTTTATATAATTGATTCATCACGTATTTAGTCGATACATTTAAAAGTATTTCGAAGACATTATGTAGTTAAGAATATTTATACCTAGGTATATACGTATGTAAATTGAATTTAAAACAGAATAAAGTAAACGTTCCTATAGGTAACTTATTTTCGAACCACATTCGAAAATTAAGATGAAAATATTAATTTTACACTTTTTATAGTTTTATAACATTCAAATGTCGTTTGATAATGGTTTATAACATTTGTGGTTAAATATTAGAATGCAGGTGAAAACATTATAATAAATGAAAAGAATATTCCAAAACGTATCACAATTAATTTTTTAACGTTTTAAAGGATAAGGCTTCAAGATAAGGCTGGCTATGAGAACTAATTACTGACGTTTTCAGTTATTTAAAAAATACGCTGCGAATTACCGTCAACTTCTAAATAGCTTTGGAGTTTCGAGGACGCTGCTTGATGAAAAGCCCGTACACGTGCACCCAACATATTTCCAAGAAGCAAAATTCTAAGATTGCGGGAGCATGCGTTTTATTAATCGCCTCCATTTTCAAGAAACAAACATTTCCTCATAATAAATTAACACAAATATTTAAATGAAAAGTATTTAAAAACTACGCTTTTTAAAAATAAAAAACTACATAAACAAATGAAAACAGAATAAATGGTAAAATAACGTAAATGAAAGCGAAAAAGTCCAGAAAATGAGAAATAAATTATGTAAAGGCAGTGTTTATAATAAAAGTTTAAAAAAAAACTAACATTAGTTGTTCAAAATAATTCACTTCAGTAATTATATTTCTAATTGTAATATTAATGTTATAACATCCAATTATAATTTATAAGCAAACTGGTATGATGGAATATTTGCCAAAAGGTGAATAATATTACTGATTAAATCTGTATCCAGTTTAATATTGTTCAACGCTTTAAGATTAGAGAAATGTACATTAGTACTGATTCTTTCAAATATTACCTGATACTTATCAAAAAGGTTTGACTCACTATAATTATAATCTTCCAATTCTTGTCGTAGCTTAAACCCCTTGAATTGATTTTCTGATCATGTACGATAAAGTATAAAATCATAGTGTATGGTGTAGTACAGTACAGATAATAGAATACGTGTTTGTGTAAAATTTAGCATGATTAACATTTATTTATTAGGAGAGTATTTCATTAATTTTATTATAAGAAGTTCTCACGAATCCATTCATGAGTAAGGAATCAAATTATTTAACACGCCTTTTAAGTAACTATAATATTGTAAGCGTTGAAATTACTTATAATTCATAAATAGTATTGCTAATAAAGTTTTGCATCATTATGCTTTCCATAATATGAACAATGTTTATTTTAAATCATATTCAATATAATATACATTTCATTTATCAGGATGTAAACAAGGAGTCCATATAACTAATTATAAAATAAGAGCTCAAGTGAAAACGGATTGTGTTTGGTCAGCCAAGGCTTGTAACCAACATGGCTGGAACGAGATTTTTTTATAACTTCTTATACCTACATTATTTTACAAATGGTTTTCATTAAAATTTATTCAAATTTACATTTGATGAAGGACATAATAGAGTGACTACTCATAAAAATATCCGCCTACCCCATGCATATGTATAACGTATTTTACTTATTTATGTAATGTTAAATTCAGAATTCTCCATTATAATTTACATTAATATAAACCTTGATTAACATATTTTTAATTAGTTCCCTCTACCAAAGAAACGTTCAAAGCGATTTTACTAGAAGAGTGGAACAAGGTAAGCTCGAATTTCACGGAAGATTAGTTGAATCTGTGTATAATAGATTAAAGCTTATAAGAAAATCGCAGGAATATTAAAAGAATATGAACTTACTGTAATTACGTTCTTATAAATTAAATATCGAATTGGGACGAATATATTTTGGCACAATCTCTGCTACTTCCATGGATTATAATACTTTGTAAATAAATTGCGTACAATTTTTCAATTGAATGCACTCGAAACAAAAAGTATATTAATCAATGTTTATATTAATGTGAATTAGAATTGTGAAGTCTTACTTTAAAGTCGAGAAATACTTTGAATACGTAAATAAATATATTACATTTAGGGTGGACTGATATTTTTGTGAGTATATATTTAATATTTAGACAGTTGTATGTCACACGTCTTACAAAGCATTTCCATCATTATCATTTCTTACAGTGTACGTATATTATTATAGTGATTTATAGGCGTAATCGAGTAATGATAAAATACTGCAAATTGTCTGCTATACATTTGTACAGAAAGTGGGAACACGATATTTCTTTATACCTAAAGTTATTACGAATAGCTGATAAAACGCGCTAGAAGGAATGCATACAATATGCAAGAATGTCCATTCCAACTTGCAAAGAAACCGCCTCTTTAGTTTCTCTTTTTAGCAATCGGCAGACTGAGCCAGCTCTAAGTCTGCAGCACTCCCCTTCATCCCTCCTTGTCCTTCCACCTTCACGATTGAACGTGAGCCCAACATCAGAATAAAACTACGACGAATACAACCTCCATCACGTTAACGTCTCTCTTCCATCTTCTATCGCAGAGACCATTTATTTCTATCTTAACCAATGTCTTTTCAGGCTTCTTTTCAAATTGCCATGAAACGATTTGAGCATTCTATAAAAATTGTAGTAGTATTGACATTGCGGTACGCTTTTTTATTAAATAAGTACTTGTATGAAAGTAGATTAGATTATTTAGATTAGATTTTATCGATTTGTTATGTCTGCATAAATTATATGCAAAATTTACATGCATCCAATGGGTGCATGAAAACTGCACAGAATTTCATGACATGTATCACTCGTGTGACGTACCTAAGTGTTGCAATTTGTTACTTGAACTTCCGTAATACCTAAATATATTTGGCATTATAAATCAGTGTAAATTCGGTGTGTCGATTTTTATTTTAACCGCCTAGAGTAAGGTGCAGAAAGATAAAAACAATATCCTACGAATATAATAAAAGCGAAAGTGTGTGTTGGATGTTTGCTACTCAATCAAGTTGCAAGTACGTAATGGATCTTATTAAAATTTTGTACACACATAGACTAGGACCAAGAATAACGTATAGGATACTTTTAAACCCGATTTTCTTAACCGATCTCGACCAAATTTTTGCATAATTACTCTCTAGAACCCTGCGGAAAATATGAACTACCATGAAATCTCGACATCCCACCCCTTCCCCATTATTTCACCCCCATGATACTCCGTGAAAATCAAAGTTTTATCCGAGCAACGCCGGGTGCTTTAAGCTAGTGAATAATAAAAGTAACAGCAAAGGAAACGGAAGAAAAAGACCACGCTAACTCTGGCCATCTGCCCTGAACACCTATGACCATCTATGCCGGACACTTAGGGAAAGATGGCACACCGAATATTTTTTAAAATTTAAATTATCGCTGATTTTGTCTTCGTTTTTGTTTAACTTTTGTAGCCAGTTTTAAATACAGATTATCATTCAGTATCTTGTGTCATAATTGTTTTTATTTAAATCATAAAACTTTTTGAGTGAGGGCCTTACAAAAAAAGTATGGCCAACTACCCCGGATTTACCCTATATGTGAACACATGTAACTGAAGCGGTTCATACGCCCCTTTAATACAAGCAGTGCAAGCAGTCGGTCCGCGCCGACGAAACACAAGTGTGGCGCCGGCGCGGGCAAACCGCGAGCGGTCGGTCCGCGCGGATAAAACGCAAATTTGGCGCTAGCCTAAAGCGTACTGTTCGCAAAGAACGACGAAGGTACTCTAAAGGTCTGCGCACACATATCAGTTCCGTGTTAGTACCGTTGTGGCGTACCAGTGGTAAGAAGAAGAGACCCTCTACACCCCTCTTCTTCTTATCACTGGCAAGCCGGAACAGTACTGACACGAAACTGATATGTGCGGGCAGAACTTAACGCTGCACCTAACAATTATCGCCGTCGGTAGGGGCGCATGGAGTACGATCCCGTACATATTTACCCGAATATCTATCGGTGATGCGATCTATCAGTACCAATCCATATGTACCAATACATAAAATACCCCCTTCAGGGGAGGACCCACCGATTAAAATTTTTTAGAAAATCGATTTGTAGTGTATTATCACGAGAATACCCTGTGAAAGTTTAACACCAAATTTCGTAACGGTATAGAGTCTACAGTCGCATAAACAATTCAGGCTGAGAACGCAGGTATGGGCCGAGAACACTTTGAACATGTTTTTCTCGAAACAGGATATTTGGAAATGGTAACCACGATTTCAGAAGAACTAATGAACCGATTCAAAAAAACCTTCCGGTATTTCATTCGTAATTAGACTCGCTATCACAGCACCCTATACCATAATTTTTTGAAACCCGGGTTTCTTTTTTATCTGCACATTTGTGCGGAAAAAGACAAGCCCTTTTACACTACTTCGTTCAAATGTGAACCCCAAGCATCCCTTTCTTGCTCCAACAAGGGATGCTGCGATGGCTATTGATATCAATTTTACGAAAATGTTAGAATTTTTTATTTTGGACGAACCTGTGAGTAAATTTGGTGGTTATCGTTTTGATATCTCTTTTTGAAAACATGAAACAATTTTTTTTACATCCTAACGAGTGCATCAATATTGCCAAAAATATTTCTTAGGATATCTTCTAACCTCATCTTGCAAAAAATTCATAAACATCACCTATTTTCGAGCGTTTTGACCGAAGGGTCATTCAACTTCGATCTGCGTCTTTACTACGATTAATTCCTTCCTCTCAAATTTCGTTAACTTTGCTCTCCCGGCCACAGCTAAAAGAACCTTCATTTTCTGATAATATCTGTACGACAATTCTAGATCGAAACTAAACTTCCCAGCAATCTTTTCTAACTGCTTCCTCTCACCAAAACACGTCTAACTTTACCAGCCAATTAAGAATTTAACAAGAAAATTAGCACGACAGGGAGATTTGTGAAGCTAATATTCTCTACACTTCAGAAAACTCCTCGATCTTTCTGTTGCTACAAAGCAACAACATTACATTGTCGCCTAAACGCGCATTGAGTGTGGAAATATCTTTGGCACGATAAGGATCGACGGGTGACACGAAGAAAGGGGCCTCGGTTATAGCTAGGAATAAGACAGCAGCTGAAACGGCTATAGCTATAGCGCATACTGAAAGTGGTAGGCAGGCAGTATAGAAGGCCAGCTAGCAGCTAGCAGCAAGCAGTCAAAGGGGTTGAGCATTCCCTTGGGAGCTTGCTCTGCTCCCGCGTGTTACAGCACCGTCTCTATGGCGCGATCTATCGCCCCATTGACCGCTACTCCATTATCAGGATAGTAATGCTGTAACCCCGTATCCGTAACCCTGCCCTCTGTGTCACCTCCATCCCTTATTTTCACGGCCACCCGCCCACCTTTCTCGGTTTATCGAAAGAACGCTTTGTTACGAGTGCTTGACAATATCGGAAAATATTTTCCAAAAGAGCTGATTTATTGTCGCGGGATAGCTTTACTCAACGTACTGTTTTCAATCAATCAAACGATTCCACTATTTTCCTATTATGCACAACAATAATGAAAAATCAAATATCATATTCCAATTTTTTTGTCGTTATTAAATAAAGAGATTGATTTTAATTCAATCGTAACAGTAAAATAATTAATTCTGGTATACATTTTATAGCTGTTGTATGATTATTTAGTGTCATTGTTTATTTCTTCATAACATTTAATGTCGAACCCTTCGTAGCTGATAATACCTTCTGTGTATTTGATTTTTATTTTGATTTAATCAAGGATACTGATCTTCATAATGATGCCACTTTAATGTTGTCGTTATCAATGGTTTGTTAATGTATTGTCGTTAGTAACAGAATAATTCTATACAGAGTTCTGCTGGCAAGTTTGATTCGACAACGCCATGCAGCACTTATAGAATGATAAAACTTTTCTACTTCTTCTGGGCACTTTACGAAACAGCAAAGGCAGATGAAAAAAGATAAAGTTCATTTACAAGTGGAGGATAAAACGTTATCGGTTCAGTAATGTCCCAGCGTAGTATTCATAACTCTGCACTTGTCGCGCTTTTACTTTACTTCCTTACGATCTTACATTTACCTTCACTGCCGCTTTTCTTGGTTTATCGGAACAATCCTTTGTTACAAGTGTCTGACATTCTCGAAAGGAATTCCCGGATAGAATTACCTACATAGAAACGGATACGAAGTTACAGTTTATCTGAGGCGTTCTAGCAAAAGCACCCCATTCCTCCCATTTAACATAATAAAAAGTAAACTAGGTATATGCAAAACGTTTCTCTGCGTCTTGGCAATAATAACTTCAGTCGTTCTGCTCTGAATTATATGACACTTTTAATATAGGTATGTGTAAGGTAGGAAACATTTAGTTCCAACAACAAACGAACAACACAGCAACAATGACTAATGTGTATTTAAAACGTACATTCCTATTCAAGTAACAATATATTAAATTGGAAATTATTTAGTCACTTTTTCGATACGTGATCCCTCGTGCAAAAATAAATTGCAAACATAAAATGAAATTCGTTTATACGAAACACCATTTTCAAGAAAATTGATTTTCAACAATCGCCAAGTACGTGTAGACTTGATTAAAAATTGACTCCGTCTACAAACTTAATTTTCTCAGAATCAAAGCTCCATTCAGAACGAAGTTACTCTACAATTTACATTTATTTTCACACAAAAGAACATTACATGTCGAGTTGTGACATATTTACTGCTACATTTTCCAAGTGTTTAGTTAGGTTTACGCATGTACACAACTATTCGTTCTATTTTCTCACAATGAATCTATTTATAATTTATATACAATTTACTACATATTGTATCTTCAAATCGCTCAATATTTTTATGGACAAATTGTTTGCACCTTTAGTAGCTCATGAAATAATTATATGCATACATTTAAACTTAACATATTGCATATTCAAAAGGTATCAACTCAATATACACACACATAACAGAGCAGATAATTATGTTACAGAAGTACCACTTTTATAATAACATCGATTCAGCGTTCAAATGATAATATTATATTTAAATATCCATAGGAATTATATCTTCACCATAATGGTAAATGATAAATAAATGAAAAACTCTATTCTCTTAAGTAGTTATTGGATCGATTTTTACCTAAATAATTAGTTGAATAATATTCGGAATATGAAATAAAACATATAAGAAATACCTCTATCAAGTAAAAAATAAAAAAGAAAATACTATAATATCAAACCTGACCAATATCATTCAGAAACAATGTGATTTTCAAAAAAACATTCAATATGTCATTTTGTCATTTCCATCAGAATTCTACAATTATTTCATTTCTTAACATCCTGCTTTCCACTTTAAATATTATTTCACTAGTAAGTACTGTTGTTATATAAAGAATGAAAACATAATACAAATGACAGAATTAACGAGTGATACATAAATAAGTCTATTAAAATTGTATACACTTGCATCAAATGTCTACTTTATTTTCATATAGGTACCTACGTGAATAGCGAAAATGTAATTCAAATGACAGAAATAATGAGCAGAAGTTCATTCAGGCACTGTTCTCAATGAAAATTTATGCTGAAAACAGCGAAAGGTATCGGAGATGGGATACATAATTCAAACGAGTGCGCACTTTCAGTCTTTGGTACTAGTAATCTTGTTTTGTAAAATACTGCATCTTAACATATGTCATATAAAATACCCAACGCATCGCTGAAGCAGTCACACTTCCATTAACATAACTCTAACACGGGGCGATCGTATGGAAGCGATCGAATATTCGAAACTTAGCTAGGATTATTACCACGATATCAAATATCCCCACCATAACGTTTCAAAGTTTATGCGAAATTTTTGCACGCTAGCGACGCAACCGGAATTTTTACCAGCAATATTATCATATCTGAATCATTCTTTATACGATCTTGTGCATCATATTCTACCTTTAGGACGATTCTTTATCGATTTGTCGAACGACCGTATAAACCGTGCATATTCAATATTTTCGCAGAACTCATCATAAACAAAACGGATTCCCTGATGTGGGCGAAGTTATTTGGCGTTGGTCATACAGCTAATCCATTTTGTCGCGTTTTTCGATGCTCATAAATAACGAGGAACAATAAATAATGAAAGTCTCGCGTGTCTGGAAACGTAAATCATACAGACGATCGGTTCTTGGCCAATTACCAGGAAAGACATATTTTTGCCAAGTAGTTTACTAGAAATCTTGGCATTATTTGCAGAAACCGATGATGTGTTCCTGTGCCTCCTGTAAGGGTGGAACATTGTGTAAAATTTATAAAAAGGGAGAAGATTGGGAATTGTTTTCAAAGAGCCAGTGCAATGAATCTATTTAAAAACTTTTGGGATATGTTCCCAAATAAACAAAATTTGTTATGTTATAAATTGACCGTTGTTTATGGAGAAATTAACAGATTCCGCCGTGGTTTCGCCGTCGGAACAGCAAATGGGTGTAGGTTCTGTCGTCCGTTGCATTCAACTACAACGAGAAAACCAAGCAGTTTCTGAGTCTATATGAAATCACGCTGTCGATGCAGCTGTGGAAGAAGAATAAAGTGTAAAATTGAGAAACCAATAAGCTCTTAAGCAGAGTTGGGCGAAGATAACATCTAAATAACATCTAGATAAAAGGTCCTTGCCGTTTATTCGTTATCTTAAGATAAAATAACTTGATTTATTTGAAGTGCCTTTAACTTCGATTTCAAATAACGGTTCAACTTTCATCTTAACTTCATCCTAGGAAATCAAATAACCGACCTGAGCCTTTGCGGCCTGACCCGCGCGCGGTCGCCTACCGGTCAGATTCTACAGAATCTGAATTTGTTTATTTTTCATCGTATCAATATGAAAGTGACGCCAATGGATTCCTGGCGTTCTCCCGATTAATTGGACAGAAAATAATTGAAATCGGACTATTTTTAACGAAACGGGCTTTGAACTCTGCAAAAAGATTTCTCACGTAATATCCTTAATTATGGTCCGAATTATAAAATTTTTTGGGCCATTTTCATCGGGAAGACATGAGGAATCGAGTGGTAATACTTTTATCAACACTTGTCAAAAACATGAACATTTTATGTGGGCTCGGATTATCGGGAAAGACGTACCCACCCCACTGTTTTGCTTTCTCGCTGCGAGCGAGGACCTTCGGACCCCAGTAGACCGCCCGTTGACCGCCGAGAGCAATAAAACCGACGGGCCACATCAAATGTTCATGTTTTTGACAAGTGTTGATAAAAGTATTACCAATCGATTCCTCATGTCTTCCCGATGAAAATGGTCCAAAAAATTATATAATTCGGACCATAATTAAGGATATTACGTGAGAAATCTTTTTGCAGAGTTCAAAGCCCGTTTCGTTAAAAATAGTCCGATTTCAATTATTTTCTGTCCAATTAATCGGGAGAACGCCAGGAATCCATTGGTGTCACTTTCATATTGATACGATGAAAAATAAACAAATTCAGATTCTGTAGAATCTGACCGGTAGGCGACCGCGCGCGGGTCAGGCCGCAAAGGCTCAGGTCGGTTATTTGATTTCCTAGGATGAAGTTAAGATGAAAGTTGAACCGTTATTTGAAATCGAAGTTAAAGGCACTTCGATAAAGTAGCTTCATCCTAGGCGCTTCAAATGAAGCTAACATTATTTGAAATGTTATTTTATTCTATTTTTATCTAGATGATGCCCAACTCTGCTCTTAAGCGGTGGTACGTAAGAAATGGCGAATTTCACAACATTTCCTCGTTTTGTGTATGGAAAAAATCGGTGAAATTTTTTTTTTTTGAGGGGGTTCATCGTCGAGGCGATGCAACAGAGTATATGTATGCACAAACGTAACTTGATAGGTTGAATAGCTTTTGAGCTATCGTGTACACCGTGATGTTTAAATTTTAAAAAAGTGTTTCCGAGAAAAACGCAAAAATGGTTTGTACGAGCCTTCACAGTTTGAATTTCGACCGGACACTTTATAAACATGTTTTCCACGTGACATACCTACTATCGATTGAGTCTAAAAAAAGTTTCGATTTTTTGGACCTTGGATTTTACACAAGATTCCCCTCTTGGACGAACTGGAAAATCCCTGGTTCCTACCCGGCTGAATGTTTTTACAAACTGAATACGCGTTTCGCGAGCAACAGAATGAAAAAGGATTGTAAGTGAATTAATCGTTAACGATAAACGGGAGACAAAAATGCGTGACCGAAGATTAAAACGAGAGAACGTAAAAACCTTTCGCGTATCCATCATAAACAGTAATGGACTGTTCGTGATATTTCATGAATGTGTGATCGAAACGTGGAGAGCATTCCGCAGCATATGGAAAATATAATAAATATTTAGCGAATTTATGAAGAGCAACGAGCTGGTTTTATTTTTATTAACTGTAGCTGGATGATATTCGTTGATACAAAAATAATTGGCACTGCTGCCAATCAGTTAAACAAGATGTCCAATAATGTATATTTTCGGCATGCACGCCACTTTATTTTCACGAGGCAAAATGATACATTTATGCGCGTTCGTATTGATGGAAATTTGATAAAGTAGTATGAGTGCAAGTTTCAGGCACCTATTATTGTTTGTGTCACATTTGTGATTCAGAAGTGATAAGAATAGTTTTAAAATATTACTAATTAGGTCTACGTGTGCAGACAAACAAATTTCATAATAGTATTGCATCTGTATTTTGTGTAATGTCCCCCATAAGGACCGTCCCCGAATGATAAACATCATGATAATTGAACCGAATTGTCAATTCATTAGAAATTGATTAGTGCCATTTCTGATAGGAATAAATTTTGTTGTCTGTGTTCTTCAATGAATACCTATATTGAGAATAGGGACATTTTGTAATAGGAGCTATGTTTCATGTTTATAGTCGCCTAAATTAGTAGGGTAACCGGATGCCGAAACGATTAACCGTCTTCTTATTTTCATCTCCTTTGAAGGGGATACTACCCATTTGTACGTTTGGAAAATGAGTACATTTTGTGGATTTTTTTACGAGTCAACGACTTGAAGAAGATTTTCCATTTTTTTATTATCATTACATTTTTTGCAAAAATGGATGTCTCTTTTAAACGCTGCCATTTTCTTTTACTTTTCGCTGTTTCTCATTTAATCTAGTTCAGACGATAGCCACGCTCATACAGATTACACAAATTTTTCAATTTTCTACTTCAGACAACTACAACGACTGAGATGCTCTATTTGCAGAACTGTAACTCCGGATGTATCCACTACTTTTGCATAGAGATTATGTATAAGGACATTACTGATTACATACTACCCTGTATTTCATTAACCCTGTTTTTCATAACTGTTATTAATTAAACTTGTATTTTGTTATACCTATGACAAAGACTTAAAGATATGAATTTGTTTCATTCCAGTTCTAACTTCGAAATTATAAATTAAAATAAATGCTCCAAAACATTAGTCGTTCGAGTTACAGAGTGGGATGTTTAAGTATCAAACGACCGAGTGCACAACAGTATGTACATGCACATTGCCAGGAGAAACACGTGTAAATGCACGTTCGCACACGTATATACCGTTGACCGAGCTGGGTCGAATTTACCTCCGTGTTTGTCGATTGGTTCAAATTTATAGCCAAACAGAATCAAGACCCTAGAAGTTGGTCGACTGTCACAAAATATGCGCGTTTTACCAATCACAGTCTATCCTCAAATGTACTTTTCATACAAAATACATACAAACGATTATTTTCGCCCGAATTTAAATCTGTATAAACTTGGAATATTTTGAAGAGAAGGATTAAATAAAAATTACGAAATCAAACAGACAATAATTAACATGTTATTATATAAGAGTAGAAAATATTATTAGTTTTTGCTTAAAATATTAGCGGAAAAGGAGACTGTAACTGTGAAAAAAGAATTTTTCTTTTACTATGCTCACGGAAAAATATAAACTTATTGCTGTTTATGAATAGTTAAAACTGAACGACACTATCTTCAAATAAATGTGGTTGCTAACAACTCACTTGGGCGGATGTAACCTTAAAAATGAAATACAGGTATGAGAAAATTTAGTAATAACCCTTTTCATAACAGTTTGCTTATTTTTACGACAAGCATATTATAGGATATAAAAACTCCACTCTCACTCTATTTGGGTGGCATCTTGTTAACAAAACTTTTCAACACAGCCATAAAAGATTATAAAACGGAGGGTGATCGTTACCGTACATACTAGATATAACATCTCCTTTTTACGCAGTAACACCGTCAAGACGTACACGTATAAAAGACTCAACTACGAAATGGCTGGTAACGTACTGTAACTGAGTTTATGCCTCCGCAGTAGTACGTAAACGGTGCAAGCCCGACTGAAATGGACATAAACAATATGCGGTATGAATATTATAAAGATACCAGGTAATACTACTGCGAAGCTCGAGAAAGTTGGCGAATGCTACAAGCCGTTTTCAGAGAATGCAGTGAGCCAGCAGCCACAAGGATGCTCAAATTAATTACGGAACCGCTTGTGATTCTGTAGCAAAGTAGATTTCAACATAAGTGTAATTAAATTATACATGGTTACCACGCTCGTTAGAGAGTTAATGGAAGAATCCTTTATTAATGACCAGAATTAACGTACTAATACACGAATCACCATTATATTATATAGAAATTATGTCACCTCCTGTCACACTGTTCGAGTATCAATATTTCTATATTCTTCTTTTTGCGCTCACACGAGCCGCGGGATTCAATTCCCATACTTGTGAGATAATTTCTGTCATCCCATAAAATCATATCATGTTGGGGATCCATTATAAAGTCTTGATTGATTTGTATATGATTTTAAGGGGTTGATACGTTTTTGGAAAAAAATGATTGTTTGTAAACGAAACTAAATAATATTTTAACAATTTCTTCAAATATTTACATTCAAAATTCTATTCTTTAACAAAAACAAAAGCAATTTTTTCAAGCCGTGTCAAATGTTTTGCATTTTCTGGTTAAATTATTGATCCTATGGCAATAACGCATAATATGACTTTTGTATTCCTTTCATCAAGATCTACTATTTAAAAGAAGATCGAAGTCGATCCATAATTTCGACTCCATAATTTTAATGTTCAAAGCCATTTTTTATAAAAATGGCTGACCATTAACAGCTAATATTCTGGAATCTGTTTATACACAGCGGGCCTAATATTTTCTGCCCTGTTTCATTAAAAAATCGCTTGCCCCATTCGCGTCCTGCCCTCGTATAAGCTATGTAGACTCATGGTACGAGCCAGCATGGTCGCACGCACAGTCTTGCAGTTTTTCCACAACCCATGCTGTGGTTAGCAACGTAACAGTTCCGCGCTCGGTTTTTACCGGGTCCCAGAATATAAGGATGTATTTGGGCCTTACCGAACAGGCCTGTTCTCTCCTATACCTCGTGGCTAATCTTCGTCGATGCCCACGGTTTTGGAGCTCATGAGCCTCAGTACCATTTCCGTGTCACGTCCAACGTTAGCGGCTAAGTTGGAATAAGAGTGCAGCACTACTAGCATAGACGAGGTAGAGGAGAGACTTATGTCACGTTTCGAATCGCAATTGTCAGTTCCGACTCGATTGCAGATATCAGCTCTACCTACGATCGGTTCGTTGTTGGTCCGACGCGTTTTCAACCTAGGTACTCATACCACAGACGAGGTATAGGATAGACCTATCAACCAATGCATTTTTCTGTCACCGGTTTGGGGGGTCCTAGGACCCCCTTACCATTTTAGTGTCGCATGCAACGTTACCGGTAAAGTCTGGAAACAGATTGTAACGCTACGCATGGTAGGAATTAAAATTCAACACGTGTGAAACTAGGGCCGGTATTTATAGTCGCTACTTATTCTTAAGCAAATGCTTAAGCATGCGGCATCTTCTACTGACCTAATAGCTAGTAAAGGATGCCGAATGCTTAAGCATTTGCTGAAGAATAAGTAGCGACTATGAATACCGGCCTAGGTCATTTGAAACCCGCGAGTTACAAATGATTCTGTTAGAGTAACAATTTAAAGATCGTTTTCTAAACGTATTCCGTGCAACAACAGAGAAAGAAGGATCACAACAAAACAAGAACACATACGCCTTTTAACCTTGCTATCCTATTCAAGTTCATTAAACGCAAAACAAATTATTTTAACATAAGAATTTATATAAACAACAGCATTATTTGTGGAAGACATGCTTTCATGATGTAACATGGAATACCTGAATGTCAAGAAATTGTCAGTTGGTATATTTCAATAAGGTGCTGAAGCAAAGAGGATTTTAAAAATTGTCAAAAACGCATCAGTTCCAGTATCTCGCTGAAATATTCCAACTTGCACTTATTCTTCTATCATAACGACTTCTTCTATCCAACTTGCACTTATTCTTCTATCATAAAGTTACATATTTTATTCTTATATTCTATCACAGTATCGTAAGTTAGAGAAATTCTTATATCCGACTAAGTAGAGTATTTGACAATCGCAACCATTGGCTCGGTTCTCACCGATTACCAGATCTCACCACGAGGAGGTTGCTGCGCTTGGAGACCCGTAGAGAGATAGATGGAATCAAAGTCCCATCGATCTCCCTGTACATGAAAACCTTAGCCTATTAACCCAAACAAATGGATGGAAAGAAAGTTCCATCCTACGAAAGAGCAACAAAGCTAATGATTCAGTGACTACTTGGCAATTTTACATGGGGCCTTAAATACTTAATGCTATAATAATTTAGCCTAGGTTTCCTTACGTGTCTTCTGTCACTATCACTTTTCACTATCACTTTTCTCAATCACTTTTCACTAGTTTCTTTCAAAAGATTTTACTTTAAAGTCTATAGGGTTCATATGTGTGTACACCCTGCGAGGTATAGTATAGAGGTAGCTCTAATTTGAAAAAAGAGCAGCAAATTTTGGCCCTCTTGTATTTTAAACGCGCCATCAACAGACGCGGTCGCGTATGGAAGCTAATTCCCATTGCCCCTCTAACCATAGGCACACTAAGCGACCATGTCTCTATACACGAATGATAGCGAAATTGACAGGTCCCCGCAGCTATTTTGGCCTTATTATCTTATTTTATGACATAGTCCCGGTGTTTTAATATGATTAAGCGAATAATTTCTTTTTTCGAACCCAATTGTCGTTTTACTTAATATATCAAGCTGTTTGACTAAAAGATAAAAGATTTATTCTGAATTAATAGTTAGCAAAATGATCATTTTTTTTACGAGATCAGACAGTCAGAGTTTTCGTGACATCACGTTTTTCTCCTCCACTTGACGCCAATAAATGTCACTTGGCTGTCACTTAATCATAACCTGCCAAGTTTTGGGTTAAATTCGAGTTTTCAGATATGAAACAAAAATACAAAAGCAAACAGAGGATCAAAGCTAAAAACATCGTTTAAAAAGTACGATTTCTTTTCATTTTTGACGTTGCAAAAAAAGAATACAAGAATATGAACGGCTCTCAGGATGAAGACCATTATGAAATACGGCACTTACAAAATTTATAACTAATTGTGAAAAAAAATGATGAAATCCCCCCCCCATAAACTTGACTCATGTCTAAAAGAAGCTAATTCCCTATAATTCACGAAAAACATTAAAAACGGAATTGGGGGGCGTTGCATAAGAAAAAAACTATAAAGTCGACTTAAAACAAAATGTTTCATATTCTCCGCATCTCTCTTACAGCGTATTCGGACGGTCGCAATGGTGCGCATTGGGTGCGAATTTTCGCCAATGAGAAGCGAAAAAGTTCGCATTCAGTGGGCACTAGTGCAGGTTGCCGAATGTGCTATTAATCTATTACCGACTTCGATTCGTTTAAATCAGTCTCTACCAAGTTTTTATTATTTTCCATCATAAAACGATTTTCATACGACATTTTTAATAGAAGATGTCTCTCTTATAAAAGTTTTTGTGTCAACTACAGACATCGCCCGCAAATTCCTTGAAAATCTGAGCACTGAATTGATTTGTGGCCAATAAAGGAATGTCAAGTAAGTATAAAAAGTGACAGAGGAATCAGTGTTCGAACGGAGAACGAGAATAGAATTGGAATTAGCAAAGTTGATTTCACAATCTTTGCGTGAGAACGTTTTTAATGTTTTTCGTGGATTAAAGGTACAATTGGAATTAGCAAAGATGATTTCACAATCTTTGCGTGTGAACTTTTTTCGTGAATTAAAGGGAATTAGCTTCCTTCATACATGAGTCATGTTTATGGGGGGGGGATTTCAATTATATCACATTCCTTACTCTCGGAATGGACTCGGTGGGTCATGCATTTTGTAAGATGCATATCCTACCAAACTACACTGCGTGCAATTAGGTAGGATGCTTACCCTTCCAAAATGCACGCACAAAGATTACTACCCAGATATACAAGATACTTGTGTCTCTTATCGCATGCAAGTACAGAATATGACTCACCGGTCGGCGAATATGGTCCATCCTGTCATCCTGTCATCCTCGCTGGCTTCCAAGCTAGCGTGTGCCTAGGCGCTCTCTAGGGCATATGCTGCAGGTCCTCTCTAGGGCATATGCTGCAGGTCCTCTCTAGGGCCCATGCTTCGGGCCCTCTCTAGGGCCTATGGTAGGCCCTCTCTAGGGCCCCCTTTTAGGCCCTCTTTAGAGCCCACGCGCTAGGCCCTCTCTAGGGCCCGTGTCTTGGGCCTTCTCCAGGGCCCACGGGCTAGGCCCTGTCTAGGGCCTAGAATCTCATTGGCAAGTCTAAGCTGAAAATTGCAGCTATGCGAAAATTTGACTCTACTTCCGCGATAAAAAAGCAATTAGAGCACCGGTGCTCTGGATGAGGTTTGTATGCGCAAAAAATTGAATCTACTTTCGCGAAGAAAATTCAACTGGAGCTGCGGTGCTCTGGACAAATCTTAGATACGCAAAAATTTGACTCCAAATTCGCGGTAATACTCTAAGTAAGAGCCGCGGGGTCATCAAAATATGTAGATGGACGCGAAAAAACCGGGGACTCTACAATCGCATTACGCGCGACCACAAAGGATCTTGCTAGACTGCAAGATTGCTAGGAAGTCTGGTTCCACTAGGGACTTTCTCAAATTTTTCGCGGTGACTCTACTCGACTCGATCAATTAGATTATTTTACGAATTATTAATCGGAATTGGAAAAATCGCGAGCAACTGTTGTATTGATTTAATTTTCTGATTTTAAAACAGACACATGCATGTCACTATCTACTACTTCTACTAGTACCTTGTATGGTCAGCTCATTGAATTCTGCTCTTCCCAACACATGCGCAGGGGTTAGGGACCCATTTCATATAATTAGCATTCGTTTTAAGAACATTTCTGCAATATTTCGTAAATATGGTTTAGAAAAGAGCCACGTCATGAGGCTACTGCCTAGACTCCCTAGACCATATTCGCGAAATATTGCATAAGTGTTCTCGAAACGAATACCGACCATGTGAAATGGGCCCCTGCATGTCGCGCATTTGTGTTGGAACGGCCAGAATCTAAAGAACTGGCGACGCTACGTTTTCTACAGAAACCATTATGTTCTATTGCATGCACCCACATTCAAAGAGTTATAAAGTGACTCACCGTTCGCTGTCATCAAGAGTACTGCATCTCTGCAAATTCGTAACCCCTGACCGGCAACCTTGAGATCAGCAGCCCTCTGACCAGCACCCGTCAGCTCAGCACCCCTTTAGCCCTCAGCCCAGCAGCTCCAGTTGGACTCGTGCGTGACTCTACTTTCGCGGTGAAAAGGCTATTAGAGCACCGGAGCTCTCGACTAATTTTACTTGCGCAAAAACACTAACTCTACGATCGCATTACGAGCGATCACAAAAACTATTACTGAAACAGACAATTTGTATTTAAACAAGTTCCAAAAAATTTGCTTTAACTTCCAGGCAGCCGCATGGAGCGCCACGCAATTCGGACATTCAGAAAAATTTCGAGCAGCCACATTGGGCGCTTAATGATTTTAAAGATTGATAGAAAAAAGGAGTGCCCCTTTAGGCGCTTAATACTTTTCAATTGTAATAAGAAAAGAAAGGGTAGCCTCTATGGACGCTTAACGATTCTCAAGACTGATAGAAACAAGCAGTGGCACCTTTGAGCGTTTAATACTTTTCAATTTTAATGAAAAAGAAAAGAAAACGGCAGCCACTATGGGCGCCTAGTAACAAGACGGAAGAAAAGCAGCCTCTTTGGGCGCATATTAATTCCGAATTGTAAGGTGAAAACAGCAGCCTCGTCAGGCGCTAATGGCATGCAATGCCAAAAAAATGTTCCAATTCTACTCTACAATGTTAATAAAGCTTAACCCAGATCTAATTCCACCCTGTGGCCGCCAACGAAATTCTGAGTAAATCTCCTTAGAGTAGTATTACCGCGAATTTGGAGTCAAATTTTTACGTATCTACGGTGCAGGGTGAAGCTAATTGTAAGAGAAAGCAAAAGCAAATACAAAAGGTGTCACTCTCGACCAGCAAGCGCACCTCTACCCTTAAATTTAGCCTATCGCACTCTTTACAATGGGCCCTCGTGGCATAATCTATTGCAAATATGCACTTGCGTAACTTTCGAGGGATATGCGAAAGCTAAGAATCTCCCGATTGAGATTGCAAAGGAGACTAAACGACCGAAAGGACCGAAAGATGCGACGCGAACATTCACCGTCGATGCACCGAATTTTCGAATCGAAATTAGAGATCGAAGGCGAATTGTAGGTATTTCTAGAAGAGTGCATTTGACACTCTTATATTTAAAAAGAACGAGGTGGAACACAGAAGCTTATCGTTCGAAGTACGCGAGTGCATTTTTGAATAGATGTCCAGACCGAACCAAGCTCACCGAATAAATTGGTTTGGGTCGATCTGGACGCTTAAACTAGATCGTAGGCTTTAGCTTGATTCCGTTTCGCAAGTCGCAATGCTCGGGAAACGTTACCAAGGAGCCGAGCACACCAGCGTGGAGGTACCTACGAAAGTGACCCATTTCTACGAAATATTTCTGGTCCACATTCGACCAATGCTTTGTGCATTTTTGAAAATTTGGAAAAATCTTACGACTAAAGTTCTTGAAGTAAAACTTATTGCTAGGCTGGTTTAAATATTTTAAGGAGTGAGAAAAATAGCACAGTGACCAAGTAGTACCAATAGCATCTGTCACTCTAAGTTATTTATATTTATATGAGAAAGAGCTTCAAGTTATATAGTTGAAAATCCTTAAGAAATGAATGCTTTCCATTCTCGTTTTATTAAGAGAATCTAATGACTCGAATGTAATTAAACTTGAGAAGTGTGACTCGTATTCAAAGCATCAAGCTTTGATTATAAAATTCAAGAAAGATAATTTGGAATATTTAAAACGCGATATTTGAATTTTGACGTCGAATTTGAAATTTATTTATTGCTTTCGTCTGTATTAAACATTTGGAAGCACGCGCGTTAATGTTACTGTTCACGAGAACTAAATACGTATTCGTGATCACTGTGCTCGCTCCAGCAATCATTCGTTCAATAGCATGCAGAAAAATTGAGAAAATTAAAATGTATCACTCACCCATTATATAGAACACAGTCTCACTGCTATCCATGCAGACAGGAAGCTTCTTCAGCAGCTCCAGAGACCAAGCTCAGTAGTACCGAATAGAATGTATCACACACAAAAATGTGTTAATTTCACGATCAAAAAGCAATTTGAGCACCGGTGCTGAGTCTTAACTAGTTCAAGATGCGTAAAAATACTGACTCCACATTCGCGTTGACAATACTAAAACGCACAGCCATCTCATGTTTTTAAATACAAAGCACTGCAAATTTTTAAATGTACCGAAGCAGTGGGTCAAGAAGTCTCCTAATACTGAGTGAAATGCAGTAGAATCTTGTTAAGCGACCTCCCACATGGTCCAGTAATCGATGAAATTAATTTAGGAATCGATATATCACGAAATAATATGCTCGCACGTTCACTGAGTTCCGATCACTCTCGCGTGTAAAGTTGAACTGGCAGGTGTTATCGTTCGGCGATGGAGCGCGACTTTGGCAGAGGTTGTTGTCGTTCTGTCTCGCTCCAACGACTCCCAGTTAAGGGGTCATATATATATATATATATATACGTTTCTCGGCGCAGAAACGTGGTCAATGTTTGGTAGTAATTTAGGGATAAAGTATAAGCCCGATTGGTTTAATTCTTTCTGTGTTTTATAGGTATACGTTTATAGATTATGGAACATGTATGAGAATTGGAAAATTTTTAAAAATGTGGCGTTCGTGGGCAGTGACGTAGAACATGTTTTCTGGCGCCGCCCAAAACGGTGGGCATGATTCAGTCTCTACGAGTGGTCCGAAACAAAAATCACCGATTTTTTAACAATTTTGGGGATCATAGTTATCGGGTGACGTCGCCATTTTTCGAAAAAAAATTGCGAAAATGGTTATACTTTGAAGAAAAGGATCGTGATTTTCGCTATAAAAGTCGTACGTTTTTTGCTTGTTATTAAAAAATAGTTGAATTTAATTGAAAAATCTCAACGTCACCCGATAACGAATCTTATGTAGAATATGTGTGGAAACAATGAAGTTAATCGGATGAACGGTGAGGCAATTATCATGCCCACCGTCTTGGAAAATGATGCTTTGAGAAAAACCCACATTTTTATAAATTTTCCAATTCTCATGTCTGAGGTATATAACCATAAGTATATAGACATATACCTATAAAACACAAAAGGAATTAAACCAATCGGATTAATATTTTATCCCTGAATCATTCGCAAACATTGACCACGATTTAGAGCTAAGAAACGTATATAACCCCTTAACTTGAAATTCGTCAAGCCCGGAAATAATTTTATCTATTAACGCTTGTACTTTTCGCAGCTGCAGCTACAGTCGCGTCGGAAAATAAGTTGACGCTCTTTAAAATCGCATAGGGTAGATGTACCGTTTGTAGCCATTGTACCGTTTTTGGCCATGTCCATAATTATCGCGTTTTTTTAGCTCGAGATTGCTTGCAGACACTTAATTATGTGTAGAATTATACCGTAAATATTTTGTTTAGTATACGACCAGAAATATGAGGTTACATTTATTGCTTACGCGAAAAGTGGCAAGTGGCCACAAACGGTGAAAAATGGATTTCTTATATTTTTTAACTTTATTAATTCTTTAACGATTTCTCTAGTTAATGGTAACTTAGACATTAATAGTAAAGATAGTGTAAAATTTAGTAAAGCTTTTAGTTTTCTGATTTGAAGTACAATTTTAAAGATAATTACGATGAAAGTCAGTTAAATCCTTAAAGTGGCCACAAATGGTGCATCTACCATAACTTTCTTAAAATTGGTCCAAATGTCTTGAGTTTTTTTTAGAAGCTAGCGGAATTAGTTTCTAGGTGACGTGTTTCGACGTTTTAAGAAAAATGCACTTGGTCTGAATAGCAAAAAGAAAATAGTGAAGGTCGTTTTTTAAACTTTTTTTTGTGAGCCTTGAATGAAAATTCAAAAAACCCGTTTGTAGGTTTAAGTAAGTTATATACATGTCTAAAATTTCATTAAAATCGGTTAACGTTGCTCTGAGCTAGATACATGATTTCCCGGAATTTCGCGATTCTCGACCTTATTCTGCGATCTTTAAACGTGTCTAACTCAGAGCAATGTTAACCGATTTTAATGAAATTTTAGACACGTATATAACTTACTTAAACCTACAAACGGGTTTTTTGAATTTTCATTCAAGGCTCACAAAAAAGTTTAAAAAACAACCTTCACTATTTTTTTTTTTGCTATTCAGATCAAGTGCATTTTTCTTAAAACGTCGAAATACGTCACCTAGAAAACTAATTCCGCTAGCTTCTAAAAAAAACTCAAGACATTTGGACCAATTTTAAAAAAGTTATGCTATTTTAATGAGCGTCAATTTATTTTCCGACGCGACTGTATGCAAACTGCACTTTCCGTATGTCTTCCAATACTGAGGACCCACGATAGTTCCCGAGAAAAGTGTTTTGCTCGGGAAGTCTTCTAGGTACTGGGTATATCTCAGTGGAATTCTCTTAAAGGGCCTCTTACATGGTCCAGTAACCGATGAAATTGATGCACGAATTGAGAAATCACGAAATAATATGCACTATGACATGCACACATTTCACTGAACACTGAACCGATGAATTTCTCAGGGCTAGGCAAAATTTTATTTCGCAATGCGGGTTTGAAAAGTAACTCGATTTGCAGTTGTATCATGCAACATTCTGCGAGGCTTTCAAGAATTAGATTTTACTGTAAGTTTCAATATCGGCAGTAAACTAATACTCGGGGCAAATAGAATCCAATTATTATTACTTTACTAGAAAGCGTGGTCACACCTTGTCGGGTTCTTCCCTGCCTTTCGACTCGTAATAGCGGCTTCTTAGGAAATGTCCAAAAAACGGAAATATTCATAAATAAAAAATGAAAACGCTGTTTTTTCGGGACGTGCGTGGTCACACCTTGTAAAGTAAATTTCAATGTCGGCGATAAACTAATGCTCGGGGCAAATAGAATCCAATTATTATTACTTCACTAGAATGATTAAACAGTGCATTAGTAACTTGCGGGAATATCAGTAGCAGCGTGAATTTTTAATACTTTTCGGCGTAAGATACGTGAAAGAGTTCTACTGCACGCAAAGTACTAATAAATAATGTCATCTTGTAATTTATAGCTTACACGGGATTTGAAGAAATACCATTTTTGCGCACCATAATGTCTTGATCCGCGAAATGGATTTTCGCAGAGAAATCCGCGTGAGTCGTTGACTGGCCGAGTCAAAGAATATAGCGTAGAAAAATCCTGCCTTCAAACAAGTTACACGTATACAAGCACGCGCACACTTTTCAGCATTTCAACACATTTCAGAGTAGTTGGCAAGTTGGACGCTGTTCGTGAGCAGATGTCACTACATGAAGTCCTCAAAATATGGGTCGGTAACACAGTTTGGGTGGCGACACGGACATCCATAAGGTGATACATCTATCCTATACCTCGTCTGTGCTCATACGTTACCGTCTGTCGAGGAAAATCAGGAAAACAATCTTTACCTCGCGGCATCCCTGGATATATGCGCACAGACGAGGTATGAGATAGACCTATCAACCAGTGCATTTTTCTGTCACCGATTTGGGGGGTCCTAGCACCCCCTACCATTTTAGTGTCGCATGCAACGTTACCGGTGAAGTCTGGAAACAGATTGCACCGTCACGCGTGGTAGGAATTAGAATTCAACACGGGTAAAACTAGGTCATTCGAAACCCGCGATTTACAAATGATTCTGTTGGAGTAACAATTTAAAGATCATATTTAACATAAAAATTTATATAAACAACATTATTTGTGGAAGACATGCTTTCATAATGTAACGTGAAATACCTCGCCAAGGAATTGTAACTTGGTATATTTCATTAAGGTGCTGAACCAGAGAGGACTTTAAAAATTGTTAAAAACCCATCAGTTCCAGTATCTGTTGAAATATTCCAACTTGCACTTATCCTTCTATCTTAACACTATACTCGTGTTCTGGGGTCCGGTAGGAACAATCGAACAAGATTTCAAGTTACCACCCCCCTACCAATGAGCCAGAACTGTCATAGCTCAAGTGCCTTTTAAAACGAATTATAATTATTAAAAAATAGTCTCAATAAAAATATAGTATATTCCAATTTTGCTACTTGCAGAATCGATATTTGGTGGTGCGTTGATGGAAGTTATGTAACTGACATTCGGATCATTTATGTAACAGTAAAAGGGGATATTTTCAAATAGGCATGTTGCATAATATGCTATATTTTTCGAAAAAACGTGATCATCGTATGGCCCTTTAGAAGATGGCGCGGGGTTATTGGCCATGGAGTAGTTCCATGTCTATCGATTGACCCGAATCCGTAGCTAGAGATTTACACCCTAGGGATCAGCAAGTTCGCGTTTTCTGCTGGTTGTGCACGCGATCTGTGTGATGATCGACCAATTCATAACCGTGATGCTACATGCTCCACATCCATTTTGAATAAGTTCAGGAAGGCCCACGCGTACACAGGTCATGGAACGAGAGGAAAGGACGATTCTTGATTTTTAAGGATTTTTTTATTGTTCCTCGAATCTTTCTCGTACAGCGATTATCACAATTAGCAATTATCTCCGGACATTTTTCTATCGCGCGTGACATTATCGTGGCCGACGAGCGTTTTAGATTTTATTAAAACACCGGTTTTTAAAATGTTGGATCCGGACTGCTCGGTCTAAGATACATTTCAATGAATCTTCAGTGCGCAAGAGAGTAGAAACTGTAATAAAAATGTGAGTAAAGGTGTCTGATTTGTAGCACGTGTACAGCACGTTCTTGCTTCAAGAATCGTGGTTAATTAATAAATTAGTGTTGACTGCTCAGAATTTATAAATGAAATTTCACAAATAAATTCCACGTGACTAACACAGGACGTAACATTTAATCTAATTTTAGAGAAGTGTGTTGAAAAGGCCAATTTCTCGTAACGTTATGAAAAAAGAGTTTATTTCACTTTGAAAACACTCGATACAGAATTTGGATAACGAAACTTTAAATTCTATTATTCTTAACATTCCCTAAATGTATTTACAAGATCTTTGCTTTCGTTGGAGCTAATTGTGCAAGTTTACCGTAATTAACTTCACGAAGGTATCCATTTCCCATTAATCGATGGTATTCCTTTAATTCGAAGGTTCCTCCAACCATGAATAAAACTCACTCGACTTCCCCTCTCTTCGTAAGTACACACTCATAAATCGATAACTATTGATAAATTTACAACGTCTCGCAACAACATTTCGCGCAACATTCACTTTACTGTTAGTGTGCCGATGTAACAAATAATTTTATTAGAACTTTAACGTGACGATCGAGGGGTCGTATAACAATGGCCCACGCTATATTAAAATTATCTCTCGCGACACCCTCCTCGGGGAAACGTTGAAAACTCGCCATGGATTCCAACAATTCGGTAGAACAATACGTATTTTCTCAAGTTAGAGCGTTACGCATTTCGTTCGATCCTCGAAGCGACGTTTCGTTTCTGTTAAATCAACAACACGAATACAACGACTTCGCTAAAAGACTCTTATTGATTGAACAAAACGAACTCCGCGGGTGTGTCTAACAAACAGCGTATGTTGCTATTTCTTTACAAAGTTTCCTATTCGCCTTAGAATTTGAATCTACAATACATGGTGTGCATCAGTCTACCCGTTCCGATGCTGGAACATTAGAGATCGGAAGAGGATAAACCGCTCGAGCGTCTTCAGGCTGACGTTCGTATTCAGGGGAGTGTTCAAACGACAACACCCTGCTGAGCTAACAGCTGCTTCCTCTGGTGAAGGCTCGGCGATTCTTCATCCATCTCGATAGTTTTAACACCCTCGAAAGATTTCGACGCCTTCAAATTATTCAGTGCCTTCAGACAGTTATTTGTGGTCATCTCCAAGGACTTAGAGCTCTTCAGCGACGCGTTCGCCAGCTTCTTTATTGTCTCTGAGATAGGACACTTGATGAAATCAGCCCTCTCCCTCTCCTTCTCCTTCATCCTCTGATTGTCGTCGACGACCACCGACGCGTCCTTGGCCTCGACATCCTCTTCGCCCCTTTCTCCCTCCACCAATCCTTTGGAATCATCGTGTTTCGCTTTCTGAGTCTCCTGCGCGTTGGCTTTCGATCCTCTGAGAACGTCTGGTGATTGGGTCGGACCCTGACGTGACTCCACACGGCTGTTATTGGTTTCCTCTTCGTCCTTCCGGTCGTCCTGGCCCAGAAACGACTTGGGGGGAGCTTCCACGTAGCCACTTTCGTCGCTGTCCACTTCCTCGTCGAGGGAATCCAAGGTCAGGAACGGGGACTCGTCGTTTTGCAACATGTCGTGACTCATCCTACCGGGATACTTCTCCATCGCCCGTCTCTCTCTGTCCTGTGGATCCTCAATCCTACGCAGTATTTCACCCCTCGGCCTGTAGTCGACCACGTCGTCGAAATCCTCGACATCTTCGAAGTCGAACACATGCGATCTCGCATCTTCTATCTCTTCCTCCTCCTCTTCTTCCTCCTCTTCCTCCTCCTCCTCCATCGACTCGTCCTCCTCGTTCCGTGACGAGAACCTCTTGCGGCTGACAGCGATGTTGCGACGGTGAAAACGCGGGCTCCCGGCGCAGGTCATGAAATTTGGCGAACCCTCGGAGTTCCTTCGCGGTCCTGGACCTCTTCTCACGACCTCGTCAGAAAACATGACCCTCCTGTTTGCATGTTGCTCTGTTTCACCTGTAAAGCACACGCATTGCAGAGTTATGGGACGAGGGTAAAACTCTCTTACCATGTTAAGCAGAGATTAATCGTTATCCACATCTGTTTGAATCATTTTGGTATTAGTGATAACACACTTAAGTGAACGTTTGTTTATGTTGGAACGGAAAGTGGATTTAAAATAAAAATATTAAAACCTTCTGATTATATAGTTTGGGAGAACGTTAGTTAACCCGGGTTATCTTTATTCACCACATGACGAATAACTTTTTTATCTTTTATTCGTTAATCGATATTTTTATTTAAATAAAAATGTTGCCCATCTCTTGTTTAGACTGCTAACGCATTCATGAAGAACCTAGTAAAAAATATAAAAATTCCAATTTTGAGTATTTATCTTTCTAACCTCTGAGTTGTTCTCAGCTGCATATAGGCGAAGGGCTCATTACCTAGACTGACTAACGAATAAATGTGACAAGCATGGTATTCGTGCATATAGCGAGAGAGGGAGGAGTGCGTTTAAACCGAGGTACTATTGTATTAAAGCAGTCTATTGACCTGTAGCGTGATTATCTTCCGGTCCAGGAGCCCTTTCTTCGCTCGTCGCTGTACTGGCTGTCTCGCATCCGCTGGATATGCTTCCGTTCTCATCGGAGGATTCACGATTCAGAGCGTCCAAGAGTCGAGCAAGCCTCCAGCTGTCTTGTTCCTGCCAGCTGCACGCCACGCTCTCCAAGGTCCTCAGCTCCTCGAGGATCCTCTCCTGCTCTATCTCTTCGGCGACGATGTCCTCCTCGATCGCTGAAAGTTTCGGCGCGCTTTTGGACCTCTCGAGGGGTGGCCGATAATTTTGCCCGCCGGTGCTTAGCAGTAGCTTTCGCCGTGGTAACGAAGGGTTCTCGTACAGGGCGTTTGCTAGGGATAATCTGAAAGCAACAGGTTCTCAAATAAATAAAGATTATACTTTGATACTTGAATTCTCGTTTTTCCTTGTCGCAATAAATTATTCGATTTCTCGCGTGAGGGCTTAGATATTCAGGACAGCCGTCTCTGATTTACGACCGACATTTCTAACGTCACTTGCACCGACGATACATTCAGGGAAAAAGCCTATTGACCTCTCGTGATTTTCCTAGATACATACATACACTGATTGTGAGTCAAACACCAGTCGTTGGACGATCTGTACGACCTGCATCGTGACTTAGTCGCGTGCATCGTGATCTACGGACGTGACCCAAATTGTCTCGAAACGGAGAGGTCGCGGTCTTACGGTAGCTCGTGTCTGCCAGCATAGAAAAGCGACCGATTTCCCCGTTATCGAATTAATCGAGGAAGCTACTAGCCTTGACTTTCGTGTGCCAAGGCAAGCGACAGTGTACGACCTTTCCATTAGCTTTGAACTGGGCTCGTACTTCTCTGATCTTGCCTCGTGAGTTGTTGGAGATAGATTTAGTGGCAACATTTATAGGAAAATTTCGATCAACGTCTATAAATTATTAGCGATAGTTTGAGGATAAGTGAACATTTCAAAGAATACTATGCAAAATATGATGGTGCCATGTTCTGTATTAGAATCAGAAAAATAAGGATAAATTAAAAAGTTTCCCCTTTACAGTTTTGCTAAGCATAGTTTTTGCGAGTAGTTCACAATATTCTTGATTGTATCGATACTTCAGTTGACTATCAATTCAAAATTAAGTTTAATGACTGAAAATATTTAGTGTTGAATTTAGTCTTTTACGTTACTGTAAATTACAATCTCTAACAATTTGTTGTTACACTTTTTTATCGAATTGTCATTTGTGTTATATAGTGTATATTGTAATAAAAGTGTATTATTATTTGGAGCCATCTCAGCAGGTATTTTTATTGTTTACAGAGATAGATAAACTATTTAAATACTTTAAATACATTTGACGTTATTACCGCTTAAAGTAACTGTACCTAAACTCAGTTTATCAGTGAAAGTGAAACTAATACATTGTGAAAGATGTCCAACTAACTTTCCGTAATACATATCACCATTTCAGTCCTTTTATTCGAACACCGTGCTGGTAATTAAATAACATACACTGTTAACCTGTTAACTGGGGAAGATAAATCACCGTTCAGAAAAGTTTTTCCAGAGGGCAAAAGTTTTACAATTACGATGAACCAAAAGGAGAGAATATTAATCCCGTTAAACCGTAATCTGTTAAATGAAACATTTATTTTTCAACAGCGCGCATATACCGCAAACCGGAGAACATTGAACTGTTTTTGTAACATTTAGTTACATAATATAAAAATGAAAAAATTTACATTTCCTTGAAGTATTCTACGAAATCCTGAGAAAATGCATAAAACATTTGTCATTTTCCTTCTTGAATACATTCTAAGTAAGTAAGTGCCAATATTACCCTACTTAGTTTACGGTACTGCGCAAACGGTATATTGAAAAGCAAGCTGAAGAATTTTGCAACGGCAGCAGCGAAAAATGCAGTTGATGTAGGTAACTCGCCAGATTTGTCGTGTATCTTTAAAAGGTTGAAGCTTTCATGACGTGTAAATTCTTTATACGCGAGTGGCGTAACCTTTCACATGACGAGTAATATAAAACCTGTGTAAATTTTCACATGACAAGCTAACATGCCATTCTCGCTAAATAGGTTAATTGTGATTAAATATGTACAGATTTTTATGTGTCGTCGAAGCATTTTCGGCGAAGGAATGACCCAGTTAACGGGTTGAGAGGAACTCGAGCCGATCGTAGTAGGTATAGGCATGCGTTCGAACGTCCTCAGTGCGTTCACGATCGATCTGCTTACCTAGCATTTTGCCTGGAGACCTTGTCCCGTCGGAATTCCAGGAGCGCCTGTTGTAGCCTGGCGTTCAAGGTCGAGGCTAGCCTCCTGGCGGTGGACTCCTTGCTGCAGAGGGCGGCATGACACCTGAGCTCGGGCCTCAGCCTGCGTCCCTCGTGTCTATAGACCCAGACGAAGAGGCGCGGGTGGGATGCTGGCGCTGTACAATAGGTCACCCTGTGCGCCCAGTACTCCGTCAGGCCGTGGTCCTTCGTCGTAGCGGTCAAACCACCGTTCGTGACCGTCAGCCTCATCGACACGTCCGGCCTGTTGCTGGTAACGTAATTGCGCCACAAGGTCGACACTGGTTTCTCCACGCAGCCCTCCCCTGCGATCGCAATCAGTAAATCTTGTAAAACTGGCGGAATAGAGATCGTTTTTCTGCTGCACGCAGCAGCTAAGGGGGATTTCGATTCTTTAATCCTTTCAGCCCGTTTAATACATTATCTACCGCTCTCATGTATCAGCGAGTTCGCGGTTTCGATCTATTATCGCGTGGGATTTTAAAAATACGATATCATCTCTTACTTATCACAGATAAAACTGCACAATGGGAAAATGTACATCTGTACAAACATTTTATTTACAAGGAATCGTTCCCAACCTGAAAATTCTGATTCTAATGAAAGTTCGTGCGAATGTAGCACATATTGGAGTGTGCAAGGGAGATTTTTTTTACAGCAATTCACTCTGAAGGGATGAAACTAGCCCTTAAAGTTATCACGGTATTCTCGTTCTTGTAACAGGTATAATTTTGTAACGGTGCGAGTTTGAACAAAACTTTGAATATAAGTATTGTGAAAAGAAAAATAAAGTTACATTAAAAAAAAGGAACAAAACGCGATAACTTTAATGGCTGATTTTATCCGTTCAGAGTGAATTTCCACAGAAACAAATCGCTCCTTGCATACTCTAATATGCTCTACATTCATACCAAGTTTCATTAAAATTAGAATTTTCGGATTAGGTGACGTTTCGTTGTTAGAAGAAACAGCTACTTATGCCGATTTTTAAGAATCAATAAATAGTTTATAAAAACAATTGACAGTGAGTGCAGTTTACTCCAGAAGATGCGACATGGTGAAATGGGTGCAATTTCTAAATTCTTCTGTTGACTGGGACGTTTTTCTTTCATCGTGCCGAGGTCGATGTTCGTTGCTATATATACTTTTAATAAACGTAAAAGGGCTGTTTGCTGATCGTGATTCTTGTTATTTCTGAATTGGAAACGAAAAATATATATACCCATAGGTAATTCTGAAACAAGAAACATTTCGTACGCCCCAGAAAGTGTGCCCATTGTGTCTACTGCACAATGCGAGTCCAATTTAAAGAAATCATCTGTTTCCGTTTTGAAACTACGAGCACAAAGAGAAAAAAATGGAACTCAGTTTTATAGTAATTTGGAATCCTTCGCGTGCGTTTATTCTAACCCCCCTAAAGAGTAATAATATCCTATTATTCGTACCAGTGTATTATCCTGTTACTATATTATGTGCGCTATACAGGCTGTGCGGTTACAGCTGGTTTCAATAAGGATAATGTCTTTATGTTTCAAACATTTTATTACGTATTCTAACGTAATAATTGCGCTATACTGTTATAATAAACTATCATTATTCAATGCCGATGTTACACTGTTATTAAGAGTGCCATCAGCGGCTAACAGTAATCGGGACAAACGCTACGTGCGCGCGAGTTTCGACTCTCGTTTCCGCGTACAATTACATTCACTACAATTGCACGGTGCACATAATACCTATTACATACTTGTATTACATCGGTGGAAACAAAGTTGCTTCCTGCAGGGTTAAATTCAAGACGTTATTTATATCCGCATAAATTTTAATATAACAGTGTTAAAAAATGTTGATTGCTCGATTAGATTTTTTACTTATACATTCTTCGCCTGCACACGGATTTTGTTTCGTTTGCAATCCAGTAGGTAATAAGAATATGTTCTCTCCTTCCTAGGACATACCAGCTAATTTACCTATAATCATAATTATAATATATATAGAAAATGAATTAGATTAAATCCAAGTCTAATAATTAATCACAATATTCATTGAATAATTTACTATCGCCAATTAAATAATATTAATTCATTACATTTAGAAAAATATATATTGTTATGTTATTTAACTTTCTCCACTACTTCATTTCCTACTACATATCTGTATTATCGTCAACTTAACAAGACAAACAACCCCTGCGAATTGCACTATTCCCTTCACACACCGTCAAACTCTTCAACCCCTATTCTACATCACTTACATTCGAAAATTAGAATTATTTTTACCTTGAATTTCGACATTACACTCCATTTAAAGCATCCCGACTCATATAAACTAGCACTCGAGAAATGTTGACCCTAATTTGAAATTCTCATATTCTTTGCCGCCAAGACCGAAAACAGCTACAAATAGAAGAAAACGATACATCTTTGCGGCAGAATAAACCAAAGTTTCGCGTTGTTTGCGAGAATTCGCATCAAATGCCCGTTACCATTGCATGCTCGCACACGTACATACACTCTTCAGCTGGGCATTCCAACTTCTATACGCGACTGGAATAAGTACACACCGGCGGCGGGACTAAATCGAGGGACAGGCATATCCTGACCTTCGATACAGTTCGATTCGCCGTTCCCCGTTGCCGTTCGGATCGCGTTACCAATTTAGAGATACAGGAAACGCTGGTACAGTTACCTCAGAGTTCGAAAGGATAGGAGTGGCGAGGGGGTGAAGCACGAGGGAAAGAAGACGAGCGAGGGTGCACGGTGTAGCAGAAGCACGTTGGTAGTACTTCCGAACTTGCCGAGGAAAGTGCATGCAGAGTTCGCAGACACGTCATACCCACCCCCTGCGGTATTTCGTTAGTGTTTTATTTTCAGCACTGTGTTAGTTATCTTGCACCGTTTCGTAGCGATAGCGCGCAGCTTGAAGCCTATCACGAACCCTGGTAGAATATCCTTAACCACAATGTTGCGAGTATCGTTGCCATGCCTCCATCGGGGCTTGGCCTTCATTCCACCCACGAACTTTGGGCTGCGAAACTTTCGTGATAACAAGTACCGTGGGGAAGGATATTTTATTGATGTTTCTTTGAAATTGCCGCGGGTTTCAGATGTACGGGGCGTTGTGAAGAGAGGATTCGGGAATTAGGGGGCAGATGCTATAATAAATGCGAAAGTGTGTTGCTCAATCACGTCGCAACTACGCAACGGATCTTTCTGAAAATTTTTAAAAACGTAGTCTAGGACAAGGAATAATATATAGGATACTTTATATCCTGATTTCTTTAACCGATCTGGACAGAATTTTGCATAATTACTCTCTTGAATCCTGCGGAAAATATAGGCTACCATTAAATCTCGACACCCCACCCCTTCCGCTTTATTTCATCCTCTTGACACTCCGTGATAATTGAAGTTTTACCCGGGCAACGCCGGGTACTTTAAGCTAGTAGTTACTATATGTAGAACAAGAAGAAACTCTATAGATATTTCGAGATAATTTTTTTTTTGTTTGCGGAAACGGTATCAACAAGCACGATCGCTAACCTATGATCATCGCTTGTGCATGGTATTTTCTAAGATAAATTGCTTGTAAATACAAATGTTGTTATCCTTGCAACGACCACAGGTGTAATAAAAATTTATTGCGCGTGTTGAGATATATGCAGCGATTGTACATACAAATATGTACTATCGTATACGTTGTCGCGTAACATTGTAAATTGATCGTGAAGCGGATGTGTGATTCCGTTTTTTCAAACACGTGTTCTTATCTTGCCTAATATGAAACAACTGGTAACTAGGAGAAAAATTTCGGAAAAACTAATCGTTTCTTTTGATAAGATATTTATTGTTTTCGAAAAATCTGTTTATGTATAACTTATAAGTTTGCAAGTGAGATGAAATTTGAGATGCAAATTCCAAATAAGGAAGAAGTAGTGCAAAATGCGATGTTCTAAGATTGAAGAATTTGAGAAAGCGAAATAACAGTAATTCTGTATAAAAATCAAATGATATCCGAACTACCGAACAAATTATTAACACACAACAATACAAAAATAGGTATATAGTAGCACTATAATTCATTTTCGTCGAAAAACTTTTAACTTTTCCAAATTCATGTAAGAAGTGGCTGGTAACTATTGTCTTTTTCTGGCTTTAAAAATCCCCCCAAAATCTTTCCATACCTCGTCACTTTAATTAAATAAAATGACGTGTTCAAAGAGATTGGCTGAAAACGGGGTTTCACACGAACAAAGCGTAAACAAACGATTCACATTCTCCAATTAAGTCTGATGCAATTGACACATATTTATCTTTTCGGAGAGATAACGGATCCAACGGAGATAACTGGATTTCGAACGACTCGCATTAGACAAGTGATACGCGTAATCTAGAAATCGCGGTAGATTATACAACATGCATCTCGCACTGTTCAGCTGTAAGAGAGCACAATCAATAAAAAATGAACCGTGCGAAAAGCTGCAGTACTTCGGACCATTAGTTGGCCTGTTCTCACAAGGAAATTAGTGGGACGAGCAAGATTTGGTGTAAATTTTTTACCCGTTTTCTTTGAACACGTTTTTCCCACCATTTCCCAACGACAATTTATCCTTTCACATGGTTGATGATATCTGTTTTGTTTACTTAGATATAAAAGAACACTGGTTTCAAGTGGAAATTTTTCTGCAACAATTGTTTCAACTAACAAAAAGAGGTTAATTCTATTTCTAATATTATTATAATTATTCAATACTTTTTTTGCTTTTTCCCCCCTGCAACGATCACACATGTTTTCAAGTTTAGAACATCCTTCATGAGCAAGAGCAGACAATCTGAATTTGACAATTTGATCCAGTCATCCGTTTTATTTCTTCCGTTCCAATCTTCGCTACAACCGACGCATTGGTTTTCACCCCAGTCTTCACAATCATCTTCACTTGAAATATGCATCTCATTTGTTTCTTCTTCGTCACTATCTAAAAAGTCTGTTATCTAAATTCGTTTTATTTGCATTTAATGAAAATTTATGCAATGGCATTTAGTACATTATGGGTAAGATGGACCGGGCATGAAGACGGATTCAATGGCACGAAGACACTATGGGTGAGATGGACCGGGCGTTTTTATGCTGCAGTTGTGAATTAAATGAACCATTGTGCAAAAATGAGTCGAAGTTATAGAATAGCTTTTTATCATGACTTTTTTGCTTCGAAAAACATCGAGTTTGACAATCCATCGACTTCAACCTTTAGATGGATTTTCTCGACAATAACTCACAGAATCTCAACTGCTTATTATATCATTTTGATTCACTTGTACAAGAGAAATATTGTTACATTGAGTGCAAGGGCATCATGTATACATAGGTATGTATAGTAGGTACATTACTCTATAGGAGCAAAAATAGATGAAGGGTGTTGTACGGTTTTGCATTTTACAACAAAAACTCGTTTAACATGAAAATGCTTGAAATAAAGTACTAAAGTGACGTAGTACCTACGCAACGGAAGTTGCGTCGAAATGGTAATTTGTTATCAGATTTCTATAATGAGATGAATACCCTACTGCAATTACGTGAAACTTATTAGAATTATGCGTGAACTTTGTATGTTTGCAATCTGAAGAACCGACGTGCCGTAAATCTTAAGGTTCCTCTTCTTTTACTTACTCAAGTAAATTACTTTTCCAGATTCTTGCATATCTCAGTATTATATTTTTTGCTACTCTATGATAACTCTATACTTGCAGTAAGAAGATTTATTTTCCATTTCCAGTCCGATTTTACTGAAAAGAATGATACTTTCAGATACTTGATGAAACATTTTGGATTCACGAATGGATAACTTGACAATTTGCAAAACAAAAAGGCGAAAATCTAGGTCATCAACAAATACTAGTATGTATAATTTTTATAGTACGTATTATATAACTTTCGAGTACTTATAACAACTTTGGGAATTCTGGATCATAAACTCATTTGTGATATTAAAATAAAAGCGATAACGCTATCATTGTAATAATCAGAATACTAATATCGAGTCTTTAAAAATTATCAAGTTGCAAGGCTGATTGAAGTTCAATGGCAACTTCCTTTAATAAATTTTAACGCAAAAATCAGGGGATTAAAATAATCACAGTTATCTTCAACTCATTTATCAATCATACGTATTAGCTCGAGATAAATCTAAGCGAACTCGTCATTTTCTCTGACGTAAGTCATCATTGGGGAAAAATCACGATTAGATTACTTGCTCGAATACTTTTTTATCAAACTCGTGTGGACTCCGTTTCTTGCAAGATCTATGTCTTCTAGACGATACAACTACGAGTTACTTCTTTTTGCATAGGAATCATAATAGAAACTGATCATCTTTTTATTGTAGTCGGCCTTATCAACACTGATTATTCATTCCTTCATTGTCCTGGAATACAACTCGCTTTCCAGAGCCAAGCTGCCCATCAGTATCAAATTAAAATCCAGATGAAGAGAAAACGAGAAGTGAACACGCGCCTTTATTGCTAAGAGTTTGAGGGAGACTTGCTTCAATTTCCAAGTCTAGTTAAGTGGTTCAAGAATCACTTCCCTTTTTGTTAAAACTGTTTTTTCTTTCTTCAAATAAGTAGAATCAAAGGTTAAACTTCTGACATCATTATATTGGTACAGAATATAGATTAACCGATTCCGACGGAAGAAGGAAAACATCGCTTGTCGGTTTTTCATTAAGTATCTACAGCTAGCGATTATTTTCTTGCTGCTCAGGAGAGACAATTCTACAGAATATTCCATTTATTTCCAGCATTCTACTGCAGATATCTTTCATTCAGCAAGTTTTATCTACGAGTCATCAAAATAGCAAAACTTTGGCAGCCTGTATTATTTAAACAAACTCGAGACCAGCGAAATGATAACTTAAACCCCTTTTAATTTCACGCAAACTACGAAATATGTGAATTTCGTTAAAATCACTGACATCGAATGCAAAAAATTACAGATTCTTTGTGACCGGCACACGATCATTCACAGTCTGATAAGGACGTCAGCTCGATAATATTTCAAAACTACCAGGTGATACTAATTTTCTCCAGTGTCGTATGATTCCTGGTACGTCGAGAGAAAGCAGCCACGTCGCTGACAGTGATCGTCACCACGGGGCGATACGTGTGTGACGGCGACGGCGCGGTATCGAATCGCGGGCGGAAAAACGGACGATCTGGAACGACGCGGAACAGGAAGTCGGTGCCGAGAGAGTCAGCCGTCCCGTCGGTTCCAGGACGGGTATAGAGCAAGGGAACGACCGCTAGGCCGTAACACTCCGTTCGGTATTATCCAATTAAAGGTAATGCTGGCAGCCCGTTAATTTTCCCTCCGTTAGCTCAGCCATTGTGAGGCGGCATCCAGTTCACCGTGTTTTCCAGAAAATTAAAGAGCCACCGGCTACCAGCGAGGATATTCGCGGCTCGCATTCGGCCCCATTCGTCGCTCGTGTCGCCGCCGCGCCGTAGGAAATGAAAAATGTCCGCTCTTGTTTGGACTATGTACTCTCGCCAATGTTGCGCGAGAACCGGGGGAAGCTGGCGAACTTGGATGATATAGATCGGCGTACGCCATTGGCGACGCGTATGCAAATTGACCTGATTGGTCTATTACATCGTTCTGCTACTAAGATCGTTCGAGAATTATAATTCCTTCTACTTGATAACAATTCACCGATATTTGAGGTCGAAATGATGAGTCTACAGCTTGCTGTGGCTTTCTACGAATGTAGGATGATGTGAAACAGTGGGTAAAGAATTTACGGGGTGTATGCTGTGGTCGCCAAAAGGATTGGAGTATATGAAATGATCATTCGATTCGAAATATTTGGATACAATAATGTTGGGAAGATGTAACGAAACGTGGCATACATAACACGTAAGTATGTATGAGAAAAACTATAGATGTTCTACTGTTTGTAGGAATAATATACAGGGTGTTCCTCTACCTGTAGTCAATACTCTAGGCGGTAATTATACAGGCAAAAATAAGACGAAAATCAAGAGTGACGAAATTACGGTAAAGGCTTGGTTTTCGAAAAAATTGAATTTGAATTTCACCTAAACATGCGTGCATCGTAGGCGCTTGAGAGGCACGCGGAGGTGAGCGGAACGTTCTACGGTAAGGCTGTTCGAGTACTCGAATATTCGAGTAGCTTGAAGTTCAGACCGAGCCGAGACTCGGTTTCCGAGCCAAGCCGAGTACATGTAAAAACCGAGTAGCTCGAATTTTTTCGAGCGGCTCAAATGTACTTCGAGCAACTTTAAGCTTGAAGCTTGAACGTTTCGGGCAATGCGAATGTTTCGAATATTTTAGGTTACGTTTATCTACTGGAATGTAAATAATGGCCGCTCGAAAAAATTCGAGCTATTCGGATTTATCGAGCTACTCGATTTTTACGGGTACTCGGCTCGGCTCGGCTCGCTTTTTCCGAGTACTCGAACAGCCTTATTCTACGGACAACTGACGACCATAGGTAGAGGAACACTCTGTATGTATTACCTATCTATATCTCCTGAAATTATGGCATCTGCAGATATATAGTTATAAAGTGAACCACCTGGGCCTGAGTAAACCCACGAAAATATTCGGTTTACGAAGAATATGTGCCTACCTAGTTTAGTGGGCCAAAAATATTAATACGAAGAAACTGATGAAATTGTAATATACCTACTTTCTGATATATAATTCTGATGTAAAAAGATTGTAATTTGAAATTTAATTGTAACGATAAAAGATAAAAAGTACCTATATTCTTCGCAAGGAAAATTTTATTATACTTCAGTAACTACAAATAATAAAATGATCCTTCAGGTATGAGACTTTCATGATTTAGTGCACCACATTAATTTACGTGGCAAGAAGTTTCACTTTTGAAAGTGAATCTTATGTAATTCATTTTTAAATGCACCTTGCACGAATTTCAGTTTAAAATCCGGGCCGGATAAGACATTAATGGCCGCAGATTTTATAGCGACAATCTCCAAGCTGCTCCTCCGCCTTAAACTTTTGAATCCAACATCTTGTGAATATTGAAATATCCCCAATACATACTTTTACTTGTTGTATTCGTCTAATTTCACTTATTCGCAGCAATACTCTCAGAAGGTGCGATGCTTTTCGAAATATTCGACCATACAAAGCTGGATGTTCAAAAGGAACGACAGAATTCTTTTCTATGTTTCCGTGGTAGAACTGTGAGGTTGTGTGCTGTGTGGGAATCAATGTGAGGTTATTTAGTAGCCGGTATAATAAAATATTTAGTAAATATTTTACAAGTATTCGAATGCTACGAATAGACTTCGAATATTTTACAAGTATTCGAATGTTACGAATAGACTTCGAATATTTGAGTATTCGAATGCTACGAATAGACTTCGAATATTTGAGTATTCGAATGCTACGAATAGACTTCGAATATTTGAGTATTCGAATGCTACGAATAGACTTCAAATATTTGAGTATTCGAATGATATTATTCAAATATTTAAGTATTCGAATAATATTCAAATATTTCAATATTAGAATACTATTGTATTGTCATTGTAATATATATTGTATTGTCATCGGAACTATATATGTGTGCAAAGTTTCAAATCGATCGGATATATTGAAGTGGGTCAAAATTAACTTACAAGATTTCAGTTAATGATAAACTAACGAACTCACAATACATCAGTATTCGAATACTTAAATATTCGAATAGTATTTGAATACTTGGATATTCGAATTATATTCGCCAAATAATTGAGCAACTGAAGTATCCAAATATTCGAATATCGAAAAATTCGACAAATAGTCCCAGCCCTAGTCGAGAGAAACCACATGCGTGATTATTTGTTCTGTATTATTAACGATCTATCTTTCTACTATATTATTTGATTAGGTATAAAGTGTAGTGGAGTAACCTCCCACTTTCTCATTTCCACAAAAACAACTCTTGAATTATGAATTTATACAAACTCAAGGAAACTTTTATGAGCAAATTAGAAATTACTTTCGAAAGTGTAGCACTATTGAATGAATTGGAACACTTTCTTGAAGCGGCTGACAATGCATCTTACGGTCCGAAGTTAGAAGATGCTGGAAATATTATTATAAGGGTATATGAACATGACTAACATAACCAACATTCAACACAAGGTCTAAGTCTAGCCAAACAGTATAATAATTTAAATAGACAATAGACGGTAAAGTTTTCAGTCACGCGTATCTACATGGGAGCGATGTAGGTGTTTATTCCAAGAATTATTCCGCATAAAATGAGTAGGATAATAGACCGCAGCTATTCATTTTATAATTGGTTTCTTCTGGAAACCTGTATCTTGCTACCAAAAGTTAAAGTTGTGCAGGGTCAGGTCTGTGCTGAAAATATGCATCAATGAGCAAAGTCGAACAAGCTTACAACTGGCCCGCAAGTATTTACAGGCGGTTCTGTATATTTTCAGACGGAAATTAAGCGCCTACGTGACCGTCCTCTTACTTCTTTTTCTCGTTTCGCGCCAAAGCAAAGACAAATATTCTGTCGTTTCAAGAATCTTCCCACGAATTTCATTTCTGTGATTCCCAATTACCCACAATCGCTGTTCTTATTTCAGACTTCTCGAAAACCGTACAATCTGAGAAATAATAAATAGTCAACTCCAACCCGCGATCGTTTTTCTCGAAAGTCTGCGTCCCCGCCCGCCTATAATTAGTGCACTTTAAACTCTCGCAATTTAAGATCGATCAAGCCACTCGCTTCTCCAAGTAAATTCGGAGCTAAACCGTTGAAAAATGGGTAGTCTACGTGAGAAAAAAATATACACTATGCAAATTAGCATTGCTGCTCGATTTTGCTAACGCAGTTCAATTTGTTTTCTTTTGCTCATCGCATGCCAGTGTATTCTTATAAACAAAGGATTTCAGGAAAAGCTCACTTATTTCGCATGTCCTACTTGCTTCTTTCCAAGTGAATCAGCACGAATTTCAAGTACGTTTATGTTGGAATTGCGATAAACGATCAGAGTGACGCGACGATGAGAACGAAGCGTAGAAATACATTCTATAGTTTCATAATGGAAGTGTTTACATTGAAGCAGCGAGCAGAGCTACGCTTACTAGGTGAAGATACAACCGTTGAGAACCAAATATTACTTGTTCTTCGCTATTATCGCCGTTCTCATCGTTGATACACAACCTTCTTGACGATCAATATAGACAAATTAATAACTGAAACTGTACTATTATCGCAGCTTGACTATAAAGACACCAAAGAAAGATATTTTTCAGCAGCTTTTATCTTCTACCGCAGCTCTAACATAGACGTACCCTTAGAGTGTCGGTTGATCACGTTTTTCGAATTCACCCTTACTACTGGCTCCGCATCTAATGTAACGGAATAGCGGCCAATAAAAAGACGGCGTTGTACATAATATAATCGTGTTATGTAAGGTATTTACCATTCTTCGTTCGCTGTGCATTTTCGGAGTGTGTTTTCCACCGTACATCGTATCTTTAATGGAAAATTAATGTTACGCGGTATCGTCGAGCGTTGGACGTGACCGATAAATTCTTGAAAGCTTCTCGGTGTACGATCTACCGCAATCTCCAGTGTTGAATTGTATATCGAACACGGGAATTAAAACGATAAGGTGATGGGTGGCGTGTTAAAAAAAAACCGAACGAAAATTTTGTCTGACTAAGCGCGAGTAAAATTCCAGTATTGATTTTAACGTGGATGTCGAAATGGATCTAAAGATATGAACGGCTTAGAATAATAATCGTCGGTCTTGAAATCGTGGTAGATCAATGATCTCCATATTTTGTGGATACTCCTTCGACGAAATTTAATTTTCTGGAGTACTTATGTAATATTATGAATGATAAGATTTATTTATGTCTCTTGGTTTGTTTTTGTCATATATACCTATATTCTTATCTTATGGACTCGAAAGTACTTTGGGTCTTTAAATGGTGTTTGGGTATAACTTTCAATTACCACGGTCGTAGCAAAAGGAGCCGAGATATCCTAGGTCAGGAATGGTGGACCTATGGCACGCACGAAAATTTTGCTGGCTCGTCAATGATTTACAGGTGATATCATTAATATCTGTATATTAATATAAAATAATTATTGACCTATGGTTAGAATACTGAAATGTTTCTGATCACCTTTTACTATATAACAATGGGTATGTCAAGTTATAAGTTCATTCTTATGAAAGTCTATATTAATTTTTGAATTTGTCGCAATCAAATTCTGCAATGATTAATGTTCTATTAATTTTTAGCGCTTACTAAAAACTTCCCGGTGCGTCAGCAATTTGAAAAATTTTATTTAAAAATTTTTGGCCCGCGCAGATGAAAATGATCGTCACCATGGGACGTAATTCGTGGTACAACTGTGAAAGAGGTAATACTTCATGTTAAAATAAATTAAAATTATGGAACGTCTTTTTATAGGAAGTTTCGTTTTGCAGAAAGTTGATTTTGAATGTGTTTCAAATAACGTAATACCTTTCTACGAACTGTTTGCCTTTTGTTACGGTAAAAATTGGGTTTGAATTGGTTACAGTAGTAAAGTCCAGAGGTGGCCAGACACTACACCACTTGATTTCTGATTCTGGGATCGTATTAGGAGGAAAGTTTCTAGAGATAGAAATAAAAAATTTATACCAAAAGAAACATAAAAATTTGCAAGAATTTAACATAACGAAAAATTGAAAAAAAAACATTAGTGTTTCTCACTCGTTGCTCTTTAATTCGCTAAGTAGAACTCATATATGCATATACTTAATAGAGCTGGAGCAAGATTTACAGTAACATCTAACTCACACGCCCTCGCAAATTAAACACTATGTAAATATTGATAATAATTATTCCCCGTAATATCAAATAATGTATATACAGTGACTAGCCTTTCTTTTCATACAGCATTAAAATAAATGTATAGAGGGAGTTCCGAAATCATTTGACAAATCGAATAACGTAAATTCCTTATACTATAATAAATAAAAAAATCGATTACCTTTTTACAATCGCAGGCTTAGTTTACAAATATGTATATATATGTTTTTCACTTTTACGACTATTTTCGTTTTCTTCGTTTTTAAAGATAATGGGCACACTGTCTATTATACAGTTTGCTAATGATAAAAAAAACTGAATATGCAAAGTTGAAACTCAGGTTACGTCTAATATTCTATGCTTTATTAATAATTTAATATCAATACAATAATCTGCATTTCGCCTACCTTCTTAAAATTTAAATTTAATCGTTTGAATATTTTTTAAATTTGTAGCATTTTACGAATCCCAAAAGGTTCTCAGACCTCAAACACTGTTCACAGTACTCAATGAACAAGACATACTTAGCCTTAATTCTTTCTAAAAATTGTCAAAATTCTAAGTAGCTCCATATTCTCAAGCAAAATGTAACCATACATACCTTGAGATACCAATCACGAAGGAAACACGTGCTCGTCATACATGAAGTGATTAAAAATTTTCCGCCAGAAATTACAAAAGAGGAATGCTAGTGCGCGCCTCAAGCAATGCAGCTGCAATCTCTCAGTTGCATCTGCGTCTGATTATGAGACTGGTATTTATTCTAAGCGTACGTCCGATACGTTCTGCCTCACCCGCGAGTGACGCCGTTTGCGCGAACGGGCATAAGGGGTGTCTAGCTGTCACTAACGATTAATAAAGAATCCACAAATTATAACAATAAGCGCTTGTCGTTATTACCATCTCGTAGCCGCGATTCTGCTTTTTCAACGTGATCTTCACATGTTTTTTTTACGTAATGCGGTTTCGCAAACGACTGGTTGCACGAGAGAATTACATTGAAATGTGTGCATATGCGCGAGTGATCAAGGCTTGGGAAGAACTCGATTTCAAGCTACATGTATTCTGACGTGGAGGACTTAAATGGAAATTGATGTCACTAATACGCGCGAGCAATTAGTCGATCTCTGAAACAGACATTTTTGTCTGACAATGAGTTAGATTTGAAATTTACATTCCACTCTCTTGTTGGACAGAGTGTAAAAATTACGTGATTAGAACGATGATCATTCATTTGCAACAAACCCCATCTTTCTAGGTTTTCATTTTTATATAGAAAAAAATTCGTATAGAATGCTTAATTTTCTGGCAAAGAAAGTACTATGCCTCCTTAACACCGGGCTGCGCGGCCCTACAATATAATATTTCTATTCAATGATGAAAAATTGAGAATTGAGATTTATTAAAAACATTTCATGCATCTCCTCTTATAGAAAGAAAAAAATTAAATGATAAAAAAAATTTGGAGCAGTGGGGCAGTGAAAATTTTCCGTGCTCCGGGCAAAACCCCATTGCTCCACTGCTCCACGCTCAAGCTCCGAGCTCCGCTTCAACGATCTAATTCTAAAAGGGTAGAGAATTCGAGCTCCAGTTAGTTATGTTTTCGAAATTATTACACTGTGATCAATGGTCGCATATTAGAAACATGTAGGTTTTGAAAATAAATGTTTTACGTCCCTTCTTATATTTAATTAGATACGTACAGGTTGAGCATATGTCGGGATGTAATGAATAAGAAGAAGCAATACGATGCAAAGCACCTGACAGCGAATGAAAAACATGTGTTCGTTATATTATGATGTGCAACGCAAACACATTTTTGTTTTGTTAAATGAATAATATCGCAAATTTGACTACTGTTCTTTACTATAAATAAAATAAAATTAATAAGAAAACAAATTTCTATTACCGTAGAAACCTAGTATTTACATATTCATCACCGTTTATAATAGCTAATGTGAAACACACCAACAAGTAAAATATGTTACACCTATGCGCTGAGCGAATACTTTTATGAGTATTGGCACACATATTGGATTCGCCATCTTCAATTTCTAAAATCTGACTTTAAATTCGGAACCGGCGGCCAAAAAAGCCCGCAGAGACTGATCATTGAAAAGTGCTGAATATTTCACTAAATATAATAAAAATCAGCAACGAAATTCAAAATTCCGGCCGGACAAATCGATAGAGAATTTAATTGCAAAGAATTAAAAAAAAAGTTCATAAAGTTTACTGAAAAATTACGACCTGTGGGGTGATTTGAACAACAAATGGCATTATACACCACTGTGTGGCATACACTGAGCGTTTGAATCTCGGCGATGGAAGGGTTGACAGGGCAAGCATAAAATAAACGTGGCGTGTAGATATGTACGTTTTGTTTAATATGGCAAATACTAGACGCGTGCAAAGTTTGTTCCATGAATTTTAGAGCCCCCCACAGAATTAATCTAGGCCTGAAGGGGTCAAATTAAATAGGTATATCTGTGTATATCCTATCTAGCTACATCTTTGGTGAAGTTTTACATCCATCCCCCTCCCGTCGTTGGCCATCGAACAGGCACAGGATTCACGATATCTCTTCACCAATCGAGCACGATGCACGGGCGGTTCGATAAACATCATGATAAACTGGCACTATCGATTAGTCCTTCTCTTTAATAGAATTAATATTAACGACGTGAAATTATCGGGCTGCGAGCCGTTGCTGCGCCAGCGATCGACGCTAGGCTTATAATCGAAGATTATAATCGAAGTCAGCTGTGCCTTCCAGATGCGCCAGCCTCTGTGTAATTGCCTTGTTTTAGACGCAACGTAGTAGCGTCATTTGCTTGTATAATAGTCCAGCGACATTTTTGCGCTCCGTCCTTGGGCACTGCCACCACGGGGAGTCTAAAATTAACTGCGTGCTGGACATTTATTTATCAACCAACAATGTGGTTAATACAATGGTGGACGGTAATCCGATCGATCGGATATTGTAGAACAAAAGTGTAAAATAATTGAAACTAATGAACGGTTCTTTGAAAAAGGAAAGTTGTAAAGCACGACTTTAAAAGCTGTGTGACAGCTTGGATGCTGTTCACTAAATTATAGTAGTTATCTTTACACCTAGTCCATTTATGGTGTTCGCATGGTACGTACAGGTTTATGCAGCACTGTAGGCATAAATTTGGCTGGTTAAAATAATGTTGAAACGTAATTCGATTGATAGGATAGTAAAGGGCAAAAGTGTAATGTAAATTAATGTTTTGAGTGACGCGAAATTTGACAAATTAATGTTTTAAGTCCGCCAGGATTAAGTCGGGGATCCACCGGAAAACTAAAGTAAACTATGCTATACTGGGTTAAAAATTATTTGCTTTAATCCATACATAGTTCATACGAGACTGTTTTCACCAAAAGCTTTAACTAAGTTGGGCTATGTTTTTTTTTTGGAAGCTAAAAGGGAAGTTCGGTCACTCGAACATTAAGATTTTTTTAGAATTGTACAAGTTTGCAGAGCACCTCAATAGAAGTATCAGGCAATTTTTCGTTTAGGGTGAAAACACCCCTAAAAAAGTAGGTTCTCACTACGGCCGCGTCGCCTCAGCGCAACTTCTTTTCGCACTCACATCTAGGCTCGCGTCGCCTCGGTTTTTCCGTACCTGAAATTATCTGAGCTTGCCTCGGTTCATGTGGTTAGTCAGTTGCTCAGAGAACTTCTTCCTGTGCGGTGGCATTGCATCCACTTACACTGCACATCGCCTCTCTTCCTCAAAATATTCTAGAGGAAAACTCCGCGGCTCGAAGTCGCGTCGACGCGAGGCGAGACGCAGTATGAGTCAAATTGTTAAACTACATAAGAAAAGCATAGGAAGAATAAAATGAGCCGAGGCTGTGCGTAGTGAGAGTCTGCCTCAAACGTGGATGAGTGTTTTCATATTCTTCTATGGTATATAAAAATATGTAATCTGATTGTTTAAGTTTAAATTTCTGGTGGGGAACGTTTTCCCGTTTAAACTACAAATTTTAAACAATTTATTTACAAAGTTTTATAGGGCAGACGCAGCCGTTAAGTTTTCATTTTAATAATTTTGGACCTACCTCAGTCATTCATTAATATTAAAGATAAAAAATGACGACCCATTGAAGGAAAAAATTGTATTTTCAACCACATTTTTTTACTTTGATCTGATATTGAATCTGAAATATTGCTGCCCATAAAAACTGCCCATTTTTCACACCCCTCTCAACGAATACCCTTTTAAATAATTAGGACTAAGTAGTAACGTACTTATGCATGATGGAATTTGGAGAATTTATTGAGACTGTCAGAATCTACCCATGTACATGGGATATAGAAGCAACAGTCTACAAAGATACAACCAGTGGCGCATTTAACGAGCGGCCGACGCGCACTTGTCGCCTGGGCCCCGGTCCAGAAGACCTCTCCCCACGAACCCATCTTCAAAAAAGAAAATTATAGTTTTATCCGAATACTATATTTTTTTTCTGCACTACTACTCTTAGCCGGTTTTTAGTAAACTACCTCTTCATTTCGCCGAAAAAAAAATGGGCCCCTTAAAAGGTTTGCTACCTGAGCCTGTTTTCTTAAATCCACCACTGAAGACAACGAACTCAAAGGAGAAACCTGGGAAAGGATTGCAGTAAAACATGGAATGCTGAATGTTTTGAATGGACCGATGACTTTTTGTTTTGCCAGACAAAAAAAAAGAGTTGTTTCTACCAGTTCTTCAAAGTTCGAATCCTCCTCCACCAAACTCAAATCCAGCCGAGCTCGCTCACGTTCTCTACTCCACATCTTCTCTCAAACTGACGGTGGATGCAATGGGGTTCCAAAATTTTCTTACAGACAACATCACATAGCATAGCATAACTTCGCTTCGACTTTTTACTAGGAGGGCGGAGGGGGAGGGGGCAACTTTGGGATGATGGTAAAGAAAAATATACCTCTCTTGCTTTTTTAACCCATTTTGTAGTGCCAATTTAATTAAATATTTAAAATCGAAAATTAAAAATATTCCCTTTTTTAGTATAAATACACAACACCCTAAACAAAAAAAAAAGGGAAATACAAACTGATAAAAGCAAATTTTACGTGCAATAGCGGTTTGTATTTACAAACGAGAGTGCTTGTGTGCCTAAAACTATAAGATGTTAAACGCATATAGGACGTATTATTTAAAAGTTTACGGTAAAATCGAGTTCAAAGTTTTGCTTTTTCCAGAGCCTTGATATGTGCCCACGCGTAAAAACGAAACCGTAATTAAGTGGCAGTGGCAGCTCGACTGTGATCCGCGTAATACTTTCAAGTCTTTCAAACATACCTATGTATACACTTTTACTAATTTTTAATTACTTATACGTTTAGTTATTTGTACCTATCTCACACTTTTCACGATAAACCATAAATCGTTTTCTTAGTCAATTTGTGTAACGAGAGAAGTATTGTACATTAGAATGAAGTAACGAATTTCGGTTAAATTTTGCGTAGACTTAGCACTCGCCACGTATAATAATACATTAAAAGCGTAGAACGCATTATTGAAAAATTAATCAAGAAAATCGAAATCAGAATTTTGCTTTCTCTGTTACTTCGATACCTGTGCCCGCATGTAAAAACGAAACTACTTATCAAGGGAATATTCCGAAGCCGAAAATTCGAAAAATTCTGAAACTTTGTGAATAAGTAGGGAATTTCTTCCTGATTACAAAGCAATTTTTGTTTGCTGCCAAAATTCACTCTAAAGGGGTGTAATTGACACTTGAAAACCCAGTTATTTTCCGATTTTATGTTGTAACTCGTGAACTGTAAAATCTTTTTTTTACCAAATGATATATCTAATTAAAAGAAGTAACTTTTATCTTAAAACTTTTTTTTATCTCTTGCAGTTCGCATGCTATAACACAAAATCGGAAAATAGGTGAATATTTAGGGGTTATGTATGTCTATACAAACACTTTTTCATTTTTTGGTTATTTTTACGATCAATTTAGGTCCATTTCATTCTTACATATTGTAAATCCATAAAAACAAAACATTGAAGTTTGAACTCGATTTTCTCACAAACTTCTGAGTACTACGTTTTATGCATTTAATACATAATTATACATACTACTGAAGCCGGTACATTTGCATTCCAAGGCTCTTTGTCTTCGACACATTCCAGAACGCAGAGTACATATTGCGAAACGGCGCATCTTTCCTGTGCCGGTTGCACCTACCGAGACTTAATGAATTCCAGCTAAAAGTAGACGCAAATGCGTATCGTCGAATCGACTGCAGTTATGTGTAGAATGAATAATTCACGCGTGAAGATGAGGATAATCGTTTGACACCTTTGCGAATACGTCGATCCTTGTTCCTACTGTGCTTTAAATTGATGGTGCACGAGATAGGTACTGAGGCGTCGTAACGATCTCAAGCTACCAATTAATCGTGACACGAGATCAAAATATAACCCGATTAAAAATACTGCCAATTTCTCACACAGTATCGTTGACACCAAAGTCAACCAGCAATTACGGAACATTCCACTGATTTGAAATCGCGATCTTCTCAAGAATTTAATTGATATGATCTGAAGGAGTGTTGTTAATTATGCGTGGCGTGTAGGAAACGATTGTGCGGGCTTTAATGAAGCAGATAAGCAAGATGGACAAATCTCTGCGTCACGAGAGAAATTATGCTGGAGAATCTTTTCGTTCTTCCTTCTACACGAGTACTGTGTTATTATTTTTTTATGTTTAAAGAATCAATGATTGACAGCAGTGATTATTTTGTTCACAGTGGAATATATTGGGTATTCAATAGTTTTAAAAAAAAATTTCGTAGATATATTTTCTTGATCCGATAATTATGAATAATTTGATCGGAAATTATATAATGATTTATCGGTTCCCAAATGGTACAAGTCGAAAAATTCGGTTCTGAATTTAAATTGAAATATGAAAATCTGTTGATAGTTTAAGTGACCTAAGTGCTAATTCACATTTACGCCGCTAAAAACAAAGTAGACATAGAGGATGAATCAGACAGACGGTTAAGGAACAAGTGGTGCAAGTCCAGCTAGGTATTCTGCCATAAACATAACTTTACTTATTGTCAGTTCCGCATTGAGAGCCAGTTTTTCTACACATTCTACGAAACATCCAGTAGGTACTAATGTTACAAGCATCTGCAAGTAATTACCCAGCACTTTTTAAAAAAAATAATGTTCACTTCTTTTACGATTGACATTAAATTATATTTCAAGAGATATCGTAAATATTTTTAACACAATTTCCTTTCTATGATTTGTTTTTAATAATTAGTTACACAAAACTTTAAATTCTCAAAGCTTAAAAGTAAGTCATTTGTGACAAATAATAATACTAATGTCATTTTGTGACAAAACAAGTATATAATTTATAGTAAATAATTTTCCAAACGAATGTAATTGGTATAGAATTTCTAATAAAAGCGAACGCAAAGCCTCTCATCTATAATAGTTAGCAAAAGGGACTTACACCGCTTGAGAATTAAATATGAATTATATAGGAAAAAATGAAGATAAAGATATATTTACAACGTTGTGTAAACACAACGTGTCAATTCAGAGGTTTGGAAAGAAGAGGATCCTAGAACACGGCGATATCTGGCAAAATCTATTTGCATTCTTCCCGAAAGTGGCACGAAGGTCGACGAGAACGAGTTCGCGGCTAAACTGGAAACTCTGAATGTGAATTCCATGAAGGACCAGTGCCATGCAAACCGTCAGTCACCAGCTACAAATCTAGATTCCTTTATTTTCATAGGCCTAGTGATCTAGTTTCGGAGTTTGACGGGGATTCTTCTAGTCGTGCACATAGCCACGTCCGCGCATACCTATTTCGCGAAACACGAGTGAATGCAGTTCCATAAATCCATTCCGGTCACGTGTCATTCCCAAACGAGTACGAGGAACACTTGACCTTCATTCCTTACGGGCACAGAGTTTGTTGGCAATGTCTCTTCAATTCACGTTTGAACGAAGGAATGTTGGATCGACTGGGACATTTTGCTCGTTTCATTGACTCGTGTGATTTCGCAACATTGGGAATATTATTGCGGTTATAAACAACACCAGCTCCTTTAAATACAATAGTAGTGTAAACGCAGGGAACAGTAATAATATATTTATAAATATACATTGTGTATATTTTTATGGGTACATGGTGGTGGTGATTGATTATTATGGTACCATTTTTAAGATAACTGTACACTATGAAATAATTTTCTTTTTTAAAGTTCATAAAAGCTGGAATCATTCACTTTCTGCTTTTTAGTCTTAAACGAAGCTGTGTAAACTATAATTTGCAAGAAATGATTCATCTGGTATGTATTACACATTACTCTATTTCGGTGCTGAGTTAACCCAGCAGGTAGGATACTTTGCACCACCACAATATTGGTATTATAAATCCCTCATAAACGAAAGATGTCCAAGCAAAAACATAGAGAACATATATTAGCATAAAGTATATTTATTTAAAGGGAAATTACTTTTTCCTTTCAGAAAAAAGATTGTAAAAATTGAAGAAATTTTCAAAATCATACCATGACAACTTTAAATTAAACTATATATTGCAACATCAGAGAAAAAGAAATTTCGCAACGTGGAAACCAATATTATAATGGTATAGGTACTTGTGAGTCAATTCTTGATTATCTATTAAAAACCAGATTTAAGTTTGTGTTGAGACTGGTGCAAAGTAATTCCATATAATTGTACAAAGTAACAGGAAACTTATGAAATCTTCAAGAGGTGTTAATCAGATGCTTTTAAGGAAAAGCTGATTATTAAAATTGGTGATGAACTAAATTTAAAAGAAACTTAGATCGAAGCTTACTTGGTGAAATTACTCTTTATAGGTATGAATACACCCTTTTACCAATAATGAGGCAGTAGGAATAATTTTTTTCAAATTTCAGTGTAAAGTAACTCTGATTTACGACAATTTCACACTTCGAGTGGCACCGGCGTGTTTTCACACCATGAGATTTCCATTCATAATGTGCTTCCACATTGATATTTTTCGGAAAGCATCGAAAATATTGCTCGAGTGTCCCCGAGTGTTTGCTCGGGCGAGTTAAGCAAAACTTTCTCGGTGGTAGCGATCGCTCGAAAACGTTTGACCGATTTGAAGGGGCATTTTGCAGAATCTTGCGTCACTCAAAGTGTTAATTTTTGTTGTAGTTTATCGTGTGTCTGTAAAAAATGATGGTAAAAGTGTTACAGAAAACATCTGGCTTTTGTCAGTAAACATTAACTGTGATGGTTGTCCCAGTTGTGGAATCCTAATGCGCAAATATTGTTGCAAGTAATTTTGGCATACAAGATGGAAAATCCTGATTCTTTGAGAACGTGTATTGACATTGGACGTTTCACTTACTGCTCTGCAACTGATATTATAAAAAGGAGGCAGGGTATGATTCATCTCTTGGTACAGCACGTATTCCAACAGATTTAAAACTTGGCAGAGTAGAAACTCGATTATCCCAACTGATCGAGTGACACGATGTTTGGGTTTCTTAAGATTTTAGGCTGATGACTTTTGTCTTAAAGATGAATCCCGTCCAAGAAGGCTTTAAAAAATTAATGAGTGTAATAGTAAAGAATGAAAAAAATATAATTTTTAATGTCGAAGGTGGCGGAAAAAATTGATCACTTCAATCTTTTATTTTACATTGCACAGTAAATTGAGCTGAGTTGAACAATTCTTAGCCACCCAACAAATTCTTCCAATATCGTACATTTCAACTACGATTTATTTAATAAAACGTCAGAAATCTTTAACTGAAAAAAACTTCACGAATCATAAATAAATTCGTACCTGTCAAATATTTATAATCCTATAAAAACACCCCCGGAAATGGGAATAGATTATAAAAGCAAAATGTAGTGGGCGAATATACAGGGTGTTTCAAAACACACGGTATTACTTCTATGACGAATATGCATGAAGAAATGATCTTAATGAAAAATGCTTTCATGGATCCTTTAATTATGCATTAAAGATTAGCACTGTTCATAAAAATATACTTCAATATTAAATTTGTACACTTTGTTAAATTTTAATTGGAGATGTTTATTGGAGAGAAAGCATCTCCTCTGATAATTGGAGAGTTGTACTACTGAAATCTCTACAGACATAATTTGGATTCAATCAGATTTTTCTCTTAATTTTTCCACGACTCCAGCCTGTTTGTTAAAAAAATAATATTTTGGGAATACAAATATACATTCAATACAGAAATACTTAAATATCAGCAATTGGTCACAAAATTCATAATTGCGAGTTTAACACACGATTTCCGAAATCAATTTTTTCAAAAACGAATATTCATAAGAACACTTCACTTTGCTTTTTACTAAATCGATTTACTTCATCAAACAGCCGCTACCAATAAATATTGTCGCCCACGATTACTTTCATTTCCATTTAGAAATTGACTAAACCTTCAGTATACTCACAGCCGAAGAAGTACAATTAACACAATATTATCACCCAGCAGTGCTTATCAACGTCAGACAACGTACCGCCAAAAGATAATCGAGCATAAATTAATGAATTTCATCAAAAGTTTGGTAATCTTTCTTGGAAATCAATCACGGGCTATCAAGACAATTTCCCTGTTATCGATCTTCCTTCGGCGAAAGTGTCGGTCGCCGCGTATCCAGCCGTGTTACCTAAACTGTTTTCAGCACAGATGGAAGATCGATTTCGCGGAAAACACGGTGGAGGAGGCGTTTAGTATGCGGAGCACGACCTTCCGTGGAGGAAAACTGCCAACGTCTGGTCACGGGGGACAGCCCGGAATTAATTAATCACGATAAAATAGGCGGTCGCGAATAAACGTACCGTAATAATGGCGTTCCCGATGATTAAGGCCGACCCAGTCCGCGGCAAAGGTATGCAGAGAAAGTAGGAGTCCCCTCCGCATATACGTATGTACGCCTATGTCCGGTCGTTGCACCGCGCGCAATACGCGTCTTTCTTTTTAACCACTCGCAACACTGACCAGTGTAAAATTCAGTCTAGTATTCGATCGGATTTTTTTTCGTTCATTTCTTCCCTTTTAACACGTTCGCTACGAAATGGGACATACTTATGGTTTCTGTGACCCGCAACAAAAACATTTATCCGCACCGTCTATTCTACACTAGATTTTTGTATTAAATCGGATTTAAACTGTAGGGGAAGACGAGCATTAAAAATTTTTTGAATATTAGCCAATAAGCCTGAGCTATTTTTATAAATGGCTTTACAGAGGATAATGTCTAGTGTCACTCATTTTCAACCACCACAGTATTCTCTATATGAACATCGTGAACTGTGAACTGGAAGGCCGGAGATTTGTCAACGTTACGCGTGTTAAGTTTCAATAAGTTCTTCGATTTTTTATTCAATGCCTCAAGTTGAAAAGAAAATATTGGATTTACGACAATTAATAAGTAAATAAACATCCTTATTGGTAACACTAATGGTAAGAATAGAAAATTCAAAAATCTAATGACAAGAAATGACAAAAAGGGGGGAAATCTAATAAAAATCTTTTTTTTTTTTTGGAGTCGAACAGCAGTCCTTCGGTTCGAATTTTCGAACCTTCATAACTGGATTGCTGTGCGGGTTGAGAATTGCAGAGCAACGACGCATATGACTTTTTCAACAACTATGCCCATCCGATGACTTCGAAATTTTAATGTTTAGAGTAACTTTTCATAAAAATGGTTAATTTTTTTTCTCAGCCTCTAATAAAAACTCAAAAGTCACGTTTGTAGATTTAAGTAAGTTGTATACATGCTGAAAATTTCATAAAAATCGATTAACGTTGCTCTGACCTACAAACACTTAAAGATTACAGAATAAGGTCGAAAATCTCGACATTTCCGAAATCAACGCTTTTTCGTCCGCCACTGTAAACTGGGGTACTATAGAATAATATTCCATGGTCAGAAAATGCCTACAGAAATGAGATATACAGGATATTCTGTGGCGCGTGGATAAAAGGCTGCTGAATCTATTCACGAAAAAGAAAAAAACACCATACGTTTTAACGGGTTTCCATTGTAGTAGGGAACGCTTGCGATCAATCGCGTATATGCAAATACGCTGTGTAGGAATAGAGTGCTATATACTCCCACTATTCAATGACGATACCGACCTGAGCAACAGAAATGACGCGCAGCACGTTCAAATTGTCGGGCTTTGAATATGGACTTACATATTCATAGACTACCTAATTCTTAATTGCGCAACGATCGTCTAGCCTAGCATTTATAAACGTTATCGGTCGATTCTGATGTGAGATGAATAGTAACATCGTAGAAATGAAACTTTTCGACCATCGCTGTGTAGTTCTTAATTCTTACGAGTATAGTGCATGATTTTTCAGTCACCGATTTAGTTCCCCCCAAAAAATCGCACAAGAAATCTATTACTCTTTTTTTTACACAGGAAAGTGGTCGCTTTCGACTGGTGCAAATGGAATCTGTGTGAAAAATTTCATACACCCCGTGGAACATTCGCAAGTTGAAGAAATATTTTTAAAATTGATCAAGTGCTGTTTATATCGTTATAACTTTGCCGAGAAGCAATACAGCTAAAATCTGAAGAGAGCAGCTGAAAGTAGAGGTTCCGCGCTTTCACACGATATTTTCAAAATATCGATACGACTATTTTTGCCGGAATTATGATCATGTGAACTTGCCCCTATTTTTCGAGATCCTAAAGATGATCCTTTAATTAATTCGAGGAGTGTAGCTAGCCAACAACCTGTGTCACAATATTTTAAACGTATAGAGTGCACGACACAAAATTTTTCGAGAAAATTCAGTCCAAACTTTTACTTTTCCCAGAGCTTTGATATAAGTTCATCGACAAAATCGAAACAATAATTAAGTAATTAAGTTACACCGACAGAATTAGTACGCAAAAAATTCTACGATTAATTATTTAAACCGATGTTGCTTTTACATACACATAGACCCATATACACGATCTGGAATCGAGTTTCTCACAAAGGTTTGAGTTATTCCCCTAAGGGTTTGATACATAATTATGCAATTATCATAAAATTTCAAAGGAATCGGTGTGTCGAACCTTACGCACTCCCTCAGTAGCACAAAATTCGTTCATAAGAGGTATAAAATAAATAGAGCAGAGGTTTATGAACATTTAATGTATATAGCTTCACGGGGATAAATCGATGCTCATATCAATCTTAAATCAAGCGTACATTCCCTCCACTTATCATACCAGCGAAGTAATTAATGTACTTTACGAGACTCGTGGCTAATATGGCTTCTCTGATACGCACACGTTGGAGCGCATGAATTTGCGATAGATGGATGATGTCGGATTATTTATAGGTCTTGCGGCTTCTTTTTAAGGCACCCGTTACCGCTGGATCGGATGATCGCGCTAGTTAGACGTTAACCTTGCTCGTTCGCTAACTGCAAGAAGTAGTATTGCCCACTTCCGGCTGGTCATTCACGTGTCTCTGCTTCGCGATTGGCGCTACATACGCACAAGACACGCACGCCCCTGTCTAACCGTCCTTTAATTGGTGTTTGCCGGCGAAACTTAATTATCTGCTCGTGCCACGCTGGGGACTCGACGTCCTACGACCTACGTAATAATTAAAGACCTCAGGAAGCTTAGGTTCATCAGAGGCTACACTTGAAACCAGTGATACTGACTAGTACAGAAGTACAGTGACTTCGGAATCGTTTGCCATCGTGGTGGCCTTTATTTTTCCTCGAAATATGTAATATACAGGATGGGAATACTGTCACCACATTTGTTGACGTCTTTTAGAGATTCATTATAACAGAAAAGGCCTGGTAAAGATGATTCTTCTAACCATTACTTTTTAAAATGCCACCAGTTTGAGTTATTTACAGTAGAGAGTCAATTATCCGAAACTTGATTATCCGAACCAGTGCCGCATCATCTCCGTCCCCACCTCTTCTTCGAACCAGTGTAGCTATATCTACCGATTGATTAATTGACTTTTGCGTAATATAAATTAACGCAGTAGCATTCTTGTATTTAATGTGTAATTTTAGGTGTAATTCCTATAGTTATAAATTGTGTAAAGTACATGCATTCGATTATCCGAAGAATTCGAATTTCCGAACCACCTCGGCCCCAAGCAGTTCGAATAATTGCCGCTCTACTGTATTTATTCAGTCATTTATAAAATGTTCCGCCGATAGTCCAGTACTTTATAAACGTTAAAGTACGAGTTCTGTGCATTTTCGAAATTTATATAGGAAGTAGAATGAATTGTAGGAAATTTTGTCAACAATTTTGTCTTATTGTAAATAGCAACAAGTTTCCTAAACTTGTTTTGATAGTTTTGAGTTTTATAATAGGTAGGAACATTTGCAGATTTTGTAGGACTTGTATTTCTGTTATTATTACACAAAAAATTTTATCTTCATATTAGATAGTCTAATGGGAAACTTGAAATATTTCTACATTAATTACGAACGCATTATCTTTACTTATGTATATATATATATATATAAATGTGCAATATCAATTAATGGGTGATTTAATGTCAGCGACTATAAGCTCCCGAGAGACGTTAATTGACGAAGTTGGCTTTTAAACAATTCCAGTTTACATTCGCCACATTGACTTTCATTGTAATATTATTCATAGCTGACAGAATGATGTGGAAAAGTTTACTTTCGTTGGAATATTATCGTCTGCCACGGCGTATTAATAGCAAATTTATGGGACGACGAATGGAATAAATAAACGTTAAATATGTACATTAGTATACGAGGTGTCTCGTTTTAATCGATACTCTCGAATATCGTCGAAATTATTACTTATACCAAAGAGTACGTCGCATAGTGAATATAGGTTCTTTAAATAGAGGCGAATTAGACGTAAGAAGGTCATCGCCATTTTTCAAAATTCAATTGTATATTATTTTCGTAGATAGTGTAAGCTCAGAATAGATTAGACTGATGACCTATCCTACATTATAGTCGAAGCCATTCATCATCACATGACCCGATTCAGTGTGGTCCCTAAACAATTTTTTATATTAATACCTTCGGCAACACTCATAGATCAACTAACGCAGGGCACCGTCTATGTGTCAGATTTATTATGTATAAGAAGTAAACGCACCGAAGCTCTTAATTTTACTTCTGCAATTAATTGTAAAATTAAATACACGATTAGAAAATTGAGGTAATAAAGTTCATTCAGACTACGCATAGTTCTTCAGTCTTTTCGTGTCGATATGTCTAACAAATTACAAAAGACGTAAAGAAAATTCAAGTTCAAAAATCTTTAAGTAAAAATACAAATGATTTGTATTTCTAGTTTCCTAGGGCTAAAAAGGGTATATAAAAATGCGCAATATGTATACGTTGATTTTAAAAGATACACTGCATTCGTTGTTTTTTTATTAATGAACCATTGAAAGCTGAGATTATTCTAGTTTATAAAAACTCTATGCACTGGTTTCTTAATTATAATATTTTGTTTCAATGAAATGATATTCAGACGTCTAAACATACCTATATCAAAATAAAATACCTACTCCCTTCAGAAGATATAATTTTATAATTTCAAATATGTCAATGAACGAATAAAAGAATTAACCTATTCCTTCAACAATTCGATAAAATATAAAGCAATAAATTTCGAAGTGCAGTAATGCTCCAATATTAACGAGGGTATCTATAAATGAAGCAACTAAAACAACCGGTTGTTTGATAGCGATAATAATAATTAAGAGGAATCGGTGAAACGTTACTCTTCAGCATCAGTGTCGTCAAAATAATCAAAACACACGATCTCGCCGACAGCCCTTTTTCAAACAAGCAACGTAATCACCAACCACGTCACAACACGTTCCCAATCGTCAACAACAGAAACTGAGCCCCCGAGCTTTCTCTCTTCAGAGGACCAGTGAGACGGTAAGATTCGCGATCGTTTGGAAAAGTGAGCGTGCCGCCGATTAGAAGGAGCCAGAGCGGGCACATAGCGGGGAATCAGTCAGCGCGCATCTCGCGCGGAGCTCGCGTCGACGGCTTTAATGACCGGGCACGCGCAACGAGACAAAGGGAATCAGATAAAGCCGACTCACTTACCCTTGGCCCATCCAGTGAGAACGTTCCCGAGATAAGCGACCTTATAACAGGGGTCGTACTCGGTGATGGAGGCGTTACCCCTGTGCCTCCTCCATAGCCTGCCCAGGCCCCGTTTTAACGAGCGCAGGGTCCTCTGTCCGAATTCCTTGCCAGTAGTGGCGTTCTGCCCCGAATCCGGTGCACCGTTCTGTTCATCCACGGGATCCGCCACCACGTCACCCATCGTTTTCATTGCCCTCTGCGCGTGAGCACTCTGTCCAGCCGACACGAAAGTCCCCGGAACGCGTCCCTCAGTCTCGCTCAAGAGTCCCGTTCTCCTTCAACGGGCGATCGACGAAAAATCATAGGACCGCCAGCCAGGGCCGCTACATCGCGCGATTTCCGGTAGCACGTTGTACGGACGGGTGAGAATCGTCAGCCAGAGAGGTGCACAGCCTTCGCAAACAGCTCTCTCTCTCTCCTCCTCTTCTCTCTGTCTCTCTTTCCCTTTCCCGAAGGGTCTGGCTGGAGTTATCCGACCAGGTGGATGAGCTCTATCGAGGTCACGACCGGTGCTGCTGATCGAGAGAGGTTGTGAAACTCCGATTAATCTCTCCCGGTGCCACTATCGCTCCGCGCGGCTCCACGCCTCAAGGCCGACCCCTTGTCGTTATTCTCACGTTAGAAGGAAGGTCGGTAGCTCTGCTGAAAAGCCGGGGATACCTTCCGGAACCAACTCCCGCCTTCTCTTGCCGCTGCGAACCACGCTCCCCCTCGGTTCCTGGAACACAAACCAGCATTCTGAAATCAGACTCTTGTTTAACTGACACGTTCTCTGCTAATTAAGGCGCGCTAAGTACTGCTCGCTGTCTTTGCTGTTCTACAGGGGGTTGCGTAATATGTAGTTGAACTCCAGTTACGGATCAATGTGGATCGCGTGAAAAATAGCAATTGCTGTTTAATAATAGTAAATAAGGATACGTAATGGCATGTCACGGTGAAAACGAACGTCATGTTTTGTAAACACGAAGTGTGCATGGGTGGAGATGGCAAGGCTGGGAACGATGCGGGAGGTGCAGATCAAGGCGGTTTGGAATTGGATGTGGGACTATTTTTAAGGCGGTGGGACCTCCTTAAACGTGGTGTGACGAAACAAAGAATGTAACGACTTTGGAGGATTCTTGTGATAACGTAAAAGAAACACTATATATATGTATATAATTCGAATGAGAATTTATAATAATATAGTTTTTCATTTAAATATTCAGGTTACCTTACGTGTTTTAAATGGGATTGTCGCGTAGATAGCGAAGGTGACATTGATATTATTGCTACTGAACTAAAAACGATAAGTGGTTTATGCAAATAAATGTTTGAATTGTCGACCTTTTTTATTGCAATTTAAAATTCTACCATTTTCAGGAAACCTTCATTGGCGGCTTTCATAGCAGTAGATATTATCATACGAATACTTCTCTAATATAAGCAGTATTCGTGTCTCTACGTTCACTCACAATTTACCGAATTTAAATGACACAGAGCTATTTGTGGCACTTGAACAGAACACAGTTTAGTTAAATAACGCTATCTTAAGCAATATCGTTAGTTTTATACCATAATTGAATAGAATCAAGATCTTTAGAGGCCCTGAGATGTGATTTAAAAGACTTTGAGGTCCCCTTATACAGGGTGATCACTCGAACGCAATGTACAATTCCATAGGCAGTTCCGGTAATTTGACTAAAAAGTGTTTCTAACAAAAGTTAGATTTTAAAATTCAGAAAATTTCTATGGTGCCCACCTTTCTTCTGATGTCCTAAACACGGGCTTATTTTGCTTATTGGCTAATCCAGTACTGCACTGAGGCTACCGTTAAAATTTTGTGCGGTAACTGTTTGAAATCATCGGTGCAAGACTGAGCACTGAGGCCCGAGGTGAACGATAACGGTAAGTATGTACATTGTTGGGTAACATTTTCTAATTTTTCTAGTAGACAGCGATAAGTCCTAAACGAATATTCACTGCGAAGTGTTGGATGAACAGGTGCGAAACCGGTCTACAGTTCGGAAGGTACACCGATAGGCGTATTAAGCAGTAAACAAGCGATGATACTTACAATAAATATATATATAGGGTGTTCCACAAAAAGGGTAAAAAATTTTAGAGCTCATATAATGCTCGACACTATTTTTAACCGAATATATAATTATGTATACATTAATTGAAACAGAATTGCCCAAGGTAAGGCATATAGAATTTTTTTAAAAATCATGTGAGAAGTAAATAAGGCAGAGAAACTCTAACTAATAATTGATAATTTAAAACAATGTCATTTATATATCAGATGATACACTATTTACTTTACATGAATTTAGTTATACTTTTCGCGTGAGTGATCGGCTAAAAAAATTAGTGTCCAATGAACTAAGTATTTTTACACTTAGAATTACACAATTAAACAATTAAAATAGTATTTTATGTTTCATAAGCCACTGACAACGTTTGACATTTACTGTTGCATATATTTTTTCCTCATGCCGAATTGGATGTACGAAAAACGACAGAACTAACATTCTCTGGTTGTTTAACTCTCCAGTCACAACAGTCAGGATTCAAGAAACACCATAGAATTTACCAACAAAGCGTGTTCCAACACTTCCATGTAGACAAAGAATGGAATCTAAATTTAGCACACAAAAAAGCGTTACTCATCAAGTAAACGTGGTATACTATACAGGGTGTTAATAAAAATGTGAGACATTTTTTTAAAATCGGTTCTACTCGTCAAAATAATAAAATAGTTAGTATACGCATTTGTTCATAAGTGCTTACATTTGCAGTTATGTATACGCGTTTTTATATTTCGTAGAACACGACCCGAAATGCCTACTAAAATCGCATTTAACGAAGCCCAGCTGTATTTCCACGAACCGATGTATTGACTATCATTTCAACTTTGCTTTTCAAACGCGAGTAGGATAGGATATGAAAGAAAATGTAGTAGGTATATTAGGCCAACTGACGAACGCGTCTGTCAGTCGGTTACCCTTTAATAGGCATTCTGATCCAGTGTTTTACTGAATATAAAAATGCTTTTAACTGCAAAACTAAGCATTATTGGATATATGCGTATATGTATCATTTTTTTATTATTATTATTATTTTAATGAGTAGAACCGATCCTGAAAAAATGCCCCATACTTTTATAAACACCCTGTATAACGTATTCGATGAAAATACACCCGAAGGACACCGGAAAGGAACCTTCCCCATTTAAATACGACCTCGTTCGTTTTCAATGGCACAAGTAGTCACGTGGCGACAGCACAAAAACAGTGTTTTCCAAACGTTCTTCTGAATTTTACTTTGAATCGATATTAACGCGCCGAGACCACAAATGATAAGCACGTGACCAACGTATCCTGGACGAGGCACATGCTCGGCCATGTTCCACGATAACTGCCACAACTTTGCAACGAAATCGAAAAATCGAAATGATCACTGGACTGGACTAATGTAAACCCAGCTTTAAGGTGGGAACATACTTGTATAGATAGGTACGCTACACTACCCAGCGTGCCCACACATAATGCGAGCTGTGCACATATGTCAGTTGGATCGGTATGTGTAATATATACCACCCATGTACAGAAAAGTATTTTCAAAAAGATTTCATTGAAAAATTCGAAAAATTGCGAGAGTTACAGCGTAAAAAGTAACGGACTGCGGCGGACTTTAAAACCGTTTTTCTCAATTACTATGTTTCTCAAGACGGCGAACATCGTAACTCGAGAACAGATCGATATTTTTTGTTGAAATTTTAACTGAACCTTTTCACCACAAGGTGGAACTCACTCACTAGGATCGCATAAATTTAACAATATTTAAGATAACATTTAGCACAGAATTATTTCAGGAAAATCCTTCGAAGTTGATATTTGTTGTATAACTCCGTGAATTTTTATTAAAATTGTTCATCCAAGTTCCACCTTGTAAATTTTGAGTTAAAGGATACTCATAGATATACAGCGATTTTTCTTTTAGATGACTTGGTCAATCGGAATCACATGGAGGCGCGCATTACGCAAGCACTTACTTTGATGTGTTGTATATTAATTAATTTTTAATTTTTATAAACATTCTTGTTTGAACACACGTACTGTATCCCTAAGAGAGAGTTGTTAAAATAGCAAATGGTTTGAGTTACTACTGGCTCTACAATCTAGCCCAAGAGAAACCGTTGATTTCAGCTGTGTAATCCCCGTGTATCCCCTTAAGTATGTAATCGACTACTTTAATTGTAATTACAGTCTAATTTCAACTTGAAAGTAATTGCAATTCAATGTAATTGCCAAATGAATTATAAAGCAATTTCTGTAGTCGTTAATTGCTACACACCTTAATTACAATAATTGTGATTGGCAAGTGTAATTGCAGGGCCATTACAATTGCATAGAAGATACTGTAAGGCATGATTTGTGTTACATAACAATAGACACAAAAATGGTAATGTTATCATGATTATTTAAATTCCTTGCCCTCCAAAGTAGAAATATTGAAGAAAAATTGGTTCCTTGTGTTACTTGAGGTTGTTTAATTACATTGTCAACACTAACAATGTTTTCCATAATGAATTCTTTACATGGGTGTTCAGAACTTGTGTGATCTTTTACGTCAGAATCACAATATTGAAAATCTTTCCATCATCATTGCGCGTTTCTTGTCTCTTGTCACCAGAATGTCTGAAACGTTTTTTCGTGATAGTCTATAGGTGATAAATCACGCTTAAAGCTATACAATTTAATTGCTCGATAGTCACGTCGCGACATTTTTTTTGCAACCCTCAGCGCATGCGAATAGTTTATACAAACAATTCTTCTTTGAATTGACGAATACATAGAATAAAAGTGTCAAATGTATATACAAATCAATAAATTGATTGTTTTCAGGATATTCAATTTTTGGGGTGTTTGTGAGATGTGATTAGCAGATAATTATAATCTGTAATTATAAGCATGAGTTATCAACTAAAAAATATAACCGAAAAATGTTCAAGCAATTTTGCAGTAACACCGGGGTTGTTTTATAACGATTTTTGGAACCGAAAATTCGATCTACGCACGTTTTCGTGAGGTAATCATGCCACCTGTAGAATACCAAGTTTCGTGAAATTTATTGCTTCCTCGTTAACCGACACAGGCGAAATACATAATTCGTGCGTAATGCGTTAAAAGAGAGAGAGAGTGAAAGTGTAATGTAACGGATGGATAAACGTAATGCGTGCTGACAACACCGCTTCCATTGTTTCAAACTTTCCAAAAATAATTCCTCGCAGACCGAATTTTCTGCATTTGGGTAATCTTTTTGTTTAATTTAAGGGGAGAAACTTTATTTATTTTGAAGAATGTACCCCTGGTTCGTGGAGAGACCAGTAAAATTTAAAAAAAAAATGAAAATTTGTCATTTTTAAAGGCATTGAAAGGACGAAAAATATAGGGAATAAGTGATTTCAAACTTCAACTGTCGTTATTTTCTCAAAAAATGTAATTTTTCTAATTTCTACAGCTAACTCCACGAACGAGTTTCATGCCTTTCAATAATCTGGCATTGTTTTTCATTTCAGACCAATGGTTTGGGTGTTACAGGTTACACCGTTTTGGGTGAATTTTTTGACGCCTCCATTTTAAGGACTGCCCAGTGCCATCTGGAATGACTGATTATAAAACAAAAAAATTATTTCTATAGTATATCTTTAATACAATGCAAAAAGTCCCATTAAATTATATGTAGTAGTTTTCCTTCAATTAATTCTTAAAAAGCACGTATTTATATGGGCTCTAGACCGGAACAGCCCCTCTCAAAGAGGGATTTGTAAAATGAGCTATTACAGACACGTGGCCTTATCTTGTTAGATGAATATACATGTACAGGCATTGCATATTCATGAAAAAACTTGTTCCAAATAGTTATGTTCTTTTTTATCTGCTTGACGTTTTTGGGGTTTTCCCTGCACTTGTCAGTATTGCTGGGGAAAAAATAAAATTTCAGTGTATGACATATACTGCTTTACAATTATTTATGTATCTTACCTATATGAGCCATTTTTAATTATGACGCCCCCTCCTCCTTCCAAACATTTCAAAGTTAAAAATAGATATTTACTGAAAAAAGAATTCAGTTTTCTAAAATGTTCTCCTTACGGACCACTGTAAGTAGTCGTGTTACATACTTCCATAACAATCACAAGTAATTATTAGTTACATCGCTTCATCGACTTGTATAATATTGAAATAAAAAATTAAATTATCACAAAGAAAAAATTAAAACGCACTGCACACGTTAGCAGTCTGTCTCATTTAACGTTTAAAAACTCACCATTCATTAATTCAGATAATTGTAATGGTTTTCCACGTCTTCGCGAACTTCCATTGACTGCAAGCCATGGGTGGCGTGCAGTAGGAAAACGATTACAAGGATGGACGAGGACAAAAGCGTAGAAGTTGGTGCACGGTTTAGTGAATTTCGAGCCCAAGGCTTCTCTCTCTTGCACTTCACTATAAATTGAACTGTACGAATTGCCCACGTTTTTAGCCGGTTAACTTATCTTACCGGAAATTACGGTTTTGAACGGAAGTGTTGCGGTCATTCTAGTACGAAGCGTTGCTCCATATTGGCGAAAGTCAGGCGGTCGCATTTTGGAGGAATCCAAATTTTTCTCTTCGAATTTTGCGTCTCATTGCTATTCGCTTCGACATTGTGACATTTGAACGCAGAATTTCCTTTTGCCATTTCTATTAGCCGCAGAGAGCGAAGTTAGGATCTTCTCATCCGAGACATTCTCCTATGGTTAGCGATTGAGATCAATGAGAAATTTCGATTAACGAATAAAGGTTAAAAAAATTATTCGTCGTGTGTCAAATAAAGTAAAAGTTGAAGTTGAAATTAAACGCTTGAAGTTAAATTTAAAATTTTTATTCGGCGCTGAAGTTGAAACGCTCAACAAATAAAAGAAAATTAACTTTATTCTTGAAATAAGTTCTTATTGAACCAAAAAATTAATTTTATTCTCCGAATAATCTGAAGTAACTTTTATTCGATCTGTTATTTAAATAAGTTTTTATTTAGTTAATGCCCAACTCTGATCTAAACGTTCAAAAGAATCCACGAGGTATTCACGTCGTAGCGTGTCAGAAATGTTTAAACATTAGACTGCAGCTAAACGTTATTACGCTTCCCCTGCCAGTTGAATAAATACACAGCACCGAGGGAAAAAGTGTCGTAATTGTACACCAGCCGGCATAGCCGACCACTTCTTGACTGATAGGCGGACCAATACGAAAAACATTAATAATTACGCTTCGATAATAATTAGCTCATCCAATGAATTGAAACTGTACCTATCATATCAAATGCCAAACGAAGGCATGCATTTACCTAAAGGTGCATGTTAGCTTCTCAGTTTGAGAAATAAAAAAAGAGAAACGTAACAAAGGTGATTGGGAGTTCCTTTCCAAAAACGAAATGAATAAAAAGGAAAAAATGGGGGAAGTAATAAACAAGGTAAGTCAATGTACTGTGTTCGAGTTGATTCGTCATGGAAAAAAAGTTGCCGGAGGAAGTGTGTCGATAAACCGTTGTTCTATTCGATTACAGATAGATAAGATTTCCACGAAATCGTCGCAATTTACGGGCACATCGTATCACACGTTTCTGGGATTCTGTTGAATATTTCGATAGATTACGAGGTATGTACTTGTTAAAGTGAGATTACAGCCTCTTCACACGAGACACTTCTGTAGTAATAATTACAATTATGGCATAATTCAATTTTATTTACATGCATATAACTGTTGATGTTATAAAGCGAGATCTACTTGCTTTGCATGAATTTCAAGAAGACGACGTCAAGAATGTGAAATGTAAAAATGGTACACTGTAAGTACCTATATTAAGAACTCCTTTTGTTTTTGGAAATTCGTTATATCGAATGTAGCTGTTGTCACAGATGTCACAGAAATGTCTCGTGAAAAAGATGCTAATGGAGGCTTAAATTCTATTCATAGGTATTTCAAATAAATTCACACATTTTTTAGCCTTTTTACCTATTTTAAACCACCACCGTCTTCCCAAAGTCAATACATCCAAAATCTCAATCCCAAGCCACAGAAACGTCACGCGCGAAGAGGCCCTAATGGCATCCACCCATCTGCAAGGCACTTTCGCGGGCAAATTAACGATATTCAGTGGCGCAAATAATCGTTCTTGCTGTATTCAATGTAATATAGACGAAGGCAGGTGTAACTATCTACTACAATGGACTAAATATAGAACGTTTGAACAGCCATGCACCTAATTGGATAATTACAGGGTAACCGATAGCACGGGAAAAGCTCAAGAGAATGATGGTGCACAAGTATACAGGGTGGGTGAAAAGAAAATGTAAATATCTTTGAGTGGATTACAGAGATAATTTAAATTGAAACATTTTGAGTCGATATAAACCTGATTATCAATGTTTAAGAATGTATGAACATCTCAAGATTTGGTTTCTAATAAATGTTGTACCTATATTAAAACAATGTATCCTGGTCCATTCGATGACTGATCTGTTGTTACACTATTAACCATTTACGTTGCAATTCATTCACTCATAAGTCGACCAGCAACCTTTGGCTAAATATGTAAGTACGTATAGAATATAGAACTTTCGAATAGGAAAAAATATAGTATAATGATTTCAAATTCAATTTTCTCTACGAATTCTGAATTCATCTACTTGTACAAATTTAAGCTTCGTCGTGCAAAGTGTTGATGATCAGTTAACTGATATATTTCTTCACCAGAAAAATTTCCAATGTTTTTAAGATTGCATGTTCAGAAACGATTAGAAATTAATTAGCTCATTCTGTTAACAATAAATGCAATGCTTCGCTTACTACACTATTTACTCCCTTCCTATGACTGAAATTTTTCTATTTTCCTATTCACCACAGAAGAATTTCCAAATGACGAATTAATTTACCTTTTTCAGTTTGCAAATTAACAGTGGGGCAACATTAAGTGTAATCATTTATTCCACATAATTATAAACAAACAATGTTGTGTGCAATTTCAATTTTTCAATGACAAATTTCCCTTATTATCAAAAAACATGTCTCGTTCCTTTAAACTTTTTAGTCTGTGTTAATTTGGAGACCACTATCAGTCATTTAGATATGCACATTTCACAGCAACGTGAAATTAAAAATTGATAGCTATATACAAAAATCCCTTAACGACTTACAAAACGATTTTCCCCAATTTTCGTTAAAAAGAGTTTGGTACAATTTCCATGTATCTAAATCGGAGATTAACGTGGCCATTTGAAATCTGCTGTTCACTACTCGCTAATCCAAACGTTAAAACGTTCATATCCTGATAATCATTGTAAATGAAATTTGTGTTGATACGACGTAGTTCATTTAAAGTTCCATCTAGAATTCACTGTGCCAGTATGTATTAATATTCTCTCCTGGATTATCTGGTACAATAAGCAGATGAATAAACATGAAAAGCATAAATTGCTGCCACGTGTAGGTACCTTTGTCGCATAATGGCACGTACACGACTTCGAATGCGACGTATACATTCGCTTGTCAAATCACTCCAATTTGCAATTTAGTGAAGCCCGATATTACGTTAATTATCGTAGAGATACCAATATGTTTACATACTAAGTAGGATACTAATTAAATTTCTAATTCAAACAGAAATTAGAAAAGTATGTTTCATTGATTTTGACCCTTTCACATTTCCCTCCAGAATTATCAATTTTCATCTGAATCTCGAAATTCCTTTCAAACTGAAATACCGATAGTTGCGTGAGCTAATGGAGTATTTAGTATGTGCAGGAATATTGATGGAGATAGCAGTAAGTAAAAAATGGACGCTTTGCAAAAAAAAAAACACGTGATGGGAGATTAATATAACGCGTTCAGTGAGAGAAATGTCAATGATTCCTATGTAAATACTAGGTCAGGACGTTTACGACGTCCGCCTCTGAATCCGTAATGCGATAATGGAACATATCTGTTTTTGCGGGATCGGTTGAAAATCTAGATGACCGAATCGTTGCGTAAACCATTCTAAATAACAGTGATTGGGAGCACTGGATTAAACGCTGGTTGCGCAAGAAATAATACTTTTTACATGGTCGATGAGTTTGGATCTGGAACGCATGGAGCGTCATTCTTTTATTTGGATTATATAATCGTTAATCGGAGTAAACAATGGCCGTCAACCATTGTGCCCTGAAAACAGGAGGCACTATTTGATGTTCTAATGCAGCTATTTCGAAACGGTTTTTATTGCAATTTACAATAAGAGGCACAGTTTACATTGTGGCTAAGTACATAGACCTCTCTCATGTATTTATTGTGTCAATGAGTGTAAACTATATTCGGCACCAAAGGGGTTAAGTTTAAGGGTTTAAATTATGTACACAGGATTATAAGTTAATTAATTATTGTTCCAAAAGCGAATCAGTGAATTTCATCAACACGAGATCTATATTTGACACAAAGTGACAGACGAAAAAGTCTGATGTATACAGGTTGCATACGTGTAGGGCTGCCATCCGTCCAGGTTTCCCCGGATTTGTCCTCTTTTTTTAGGGCGTTCAGGGACCACCGCGGGGATTTTCTATGGAGATCCGGATTTTTCGATGCTGCTCGCTCAAAAAGTCATAAATATTTTATCTATATTTCTTTTTGTCATTTCTTTTTTGTGAAATTTTTATCTTGGGATATCGTACCTAATATATGAAATAGTTAAAAGTGTCTGGATTTCAAATGGAAATATCCAGGGGTTTAATGCTCTCTGTCCTAGATTAATGATTTTACGGATGGCAGCTCTACATACGCGAAACCAGTTTATGAAAATATTTATCGAAATGGCTGATACAGAATAGGCCAAACATGACTCGTTAGCATAACCAATGCAGGAGTGTTTAGTATATCTCCAATTTTTATCAAGTGGCATTATCTACTAGACAAATATTTCTCGATGGTAATTCAGTGGAACGTAATGCTTAAAAGCGGGAATTAAGTCATGCACCTGGAAGGTATCTCGTATCTGATGGTATAACCGGGGAGTTAATTAATCAAGAACAATGTAGTGGAAAATGTAAAATAAAGTTTCTCGTGCCAGATTTCAAGTTTTCAAGAAAAGTGACTTGAGAATAAATAGTAAAATCAGTCCTGGATTTACCCCTTAGGCTAACAAGGCTGAAGCCTAGGGCCCCGTTCAGCTGGGGGCCCCTCATTCTAAATTTTTTCTTCGAAAAATTTATCAAAAAATTTTGCCGAGGGTTAATGTTATATTCAGTTTTGATATTCAATGTTAATTTTGAAATTAAATTCTTATTTAGATTACACGAGTATTATGATAAAAAAAATGAAATCAGCGTTATTTTATTTTTTATATTTAACCGAGGGCCCCCCGAATATTCAGCCTAGGGCCCTTGAAAAGCCAAATCGGGCTCTGAATAAAATATTAAAAATTATACATATTAGAGTATGAAACATTACATATCATAATGACTAAAATATTAAGCATTTGTCAAATCCTCACTGACCAATTCCATGACAGCGGTCACTACCAAATTTGCCCCGTTCACCATTGTCCAGGTAACTCTAGAAATGTCCGTGACTGTATCACCCAACATCATTCTCTTGATGTATATTTATGACGCCGATTTACTTATTCCACTGCTTATTACCTCCCGTGATATATACATCAGGAAAGAAACTTCCGAGCGTCGTGTCCTACAGCGCTAACTGCGAATTATGCGTCCATCCTCCGTAATTACTCTACTTAATACGCGCATATGAATATCTTACTGTGTGACGTGCCAAATTGAGGAACTACATGCAGGAGCCTGCTCCCATGGAGACAAACAAGGAAACGAGTTCAACCAACTAAATATATAGTAGCGATTCAATCATAAATTCAAAGTACAACCAAAGGGTCTTCAAAATGCTTGAGCAAAGCTCATTAACGTATTTTACTATGTAATCATATTAATGAACGAATGTAGTACGTATTTTTGCAAATGCTTTTCTTTCTAGTTACGCATTTTAACACAGGTATAGCTAAAATAGGAAGGGAGTTCATAATTAATAAAGTGAAAAGGATAATTAGTATTATTCTACTTCCTGCTCGTGTAATGGCGAATTATTTTGTGAATTTCAAGAAAATAGTACAATAGAACCTCTTCTATTCAGATATTCTAGTGTCTGAATAAACTATTGCTCGAATTTTTCTTTACTTAAAAAGAAAATAGCCTTTTAAAGCATTCCTTCACTATTTAAAATTTCTTCCAACTGTTGGAAGTGATTTAATATAATTTGAATAATTGAACAAACACAAAAGATTTGCAAAAAAAAATTAAAAATCTTCAAACTGTGGCGTCTACTCATAAAAATGAACAGAAAACGTAAATTTAGGTTTACAATGTACGATTCCTTGGTGCAATACTAATGCAAATCGCTAACGTCCCCTTATTTAACACGACGTAACGTCAAAAGGTACACGTGGACGAAAAAAATTATCACGAATTGCGTCAGACCTTACTATCTGTCGAATTTATGCGCCCATAAACAAATTTTAGTTACCACACGCCGTACGGCAGTGTTGCAAGCATATAGTGTCTGAGAACTACTGATAACGTTGAAAAATTGCGAGATTAGGACAAGAACTTGCATTCCGTCTGGACGAAATTGATTTCTGTTTTTAAATAAACTGTTTAAACTTTGCTCATTTTTGTCAGTATTAAAGGTACAGAATATTCTCGATATTTCGGTTCAAACATTGTGTGCGTAGCTGCATGCAACAACGAATGGAGTAAATGAAGCGTGCAAGATAGCAAGTGGCCTTTTAACTTTGGAAAAATACTTGGTCCGTATGAATAAACGAACCATTAGTCTACACAAGTAATTGCAGGTTATTATCGTGTGCGATGCAACGCAATTATTAGTTATCGTTGACTCGCTTCTTCGCAGATACTTGCAAATGAACGAAGTTCCTCGAATTATTTTTTTTAACAGAAATATTATGTATGTCCTGTGTGCGAAGATATATACTTTGCTCGGGAAAAAATGATTATGTACATCATTTTATCATAATCCGGAAAAAATATCCTATTCGATTTACGTGTCGAATATAAATACGAATCGTTCTAACCAAATTACAATTTACTAAATGAGTATGAACATATTTATCATAAAATGTAGTGATAGGTACAAATTATCCTAATAAAATAATAAATTATTCTATCATTTAATCTCCAAGGAGACAATTACAATTATTTTTCTCTGAACGTGATGTAGTTCTAGTTGCTACCTCACCAACTTAGTTATCCCTATTCGCTAGCTCAGTCACTCAATATTTTGAATTCGTTCGAAAGTAAAGTTTAAGATGCAAAACAGAGGAAGATTCATGCTAAACACGTTCCGCACCATTGTAGAATTTCAATTTTTCCTTATAGTTCCTTAACAGTTTATCTCCCGCTGTCACGTATGCGTGATTTCGCGATTCCGATCTACATATTATGTAGGAAGGTACTGTGCGTGGGCCTCAGAATTCTATTTTATTTCATATCCATCTCCGACAGGCTTGTACTACTGAGGAATCTGTATTCTGTTTACAGGGTGCATCTGCAAAAGTTTTAAATGCCCAGTGACCAGTTTGAAAATTTAAAAAACTGGACAGCGAGCTGAGCGCGCTTCAAAGAAATTTAACAAAAAAGTTCCCTTTCTTTTCCCCTATTTTATTTCAAAGTCTGACTAAAAATGCGTGGAAAACTAACGATATAAGAACACACTTGATGAAAATAAACGTTCGCAAATAGTATTCATAATTTACTTCACATTTGGATGTTTTAAAGTTTAGTTGGTAGATGGCTTGGCGCATCAACTGGAGTTTTCACAAAAGATCGTCACTCCAAAAAACCTAATTTTCCACGTTTTTCTGAAAATTGGTCAACTACTGATACGTGGTCAATTACTGATAAGTGGTCAATTACTGATACGTGGTCAACTACAGTTAGTTAACAGTAAGTACTAAGTACCTTTATCAAATTTGAAAAATATCTCGCAAGTCGAACTACGAAAATTTACTGTCGTGCCGGAAAAACCGCGAAAAGGTTGCACTTATCGTTAGCCAAGTGTCGCAACGTTTGAAATTCGAGAAAGATCTCTCTGAACAAATGATCGTAAAATACGCTCGCTGCTGCGCAATTACTCGTTATCATTACACCACATCGAGGATACGAACCGTCGAAGATCGAGCATCCTGTCAGCGGATAATAATATAATCGAGACGATTATTCTTCCTCGTCTAGGCTCCGCCACTACAAATGGCGTTCGTTTTCCAGGGTCTCGAGCGATCCAACACGACCAAGGATCCAGAGCGCTGTTTTCAATGTCAATGAATTATTATGGTACTTTTTGACCGCAGCTAATGGCACTGCCAAGGACGCCATACATTTTACCAGGATAATCGCCGATTAATCCAGCTGCTGTCCTGACGAATCATAAGAGCAGCAGAGTAATCTGACCTCTAGTTTCGCGTTTTTTTTTCGTGAAACAACGAGACCTGTGTTCGTAAAATTCAGGTGACCTCGAACGTGCCTTGGGTCGACAAACGCGCCTGACATTGTGAGAAATGTGTCAGAAGAAAAGAACACTGGTAAAATGTCGGTATCTGGGACTAGGATTCTATCCATCAACGTATGCGTGAAAAGAAATGAAGATGAATTCGTGTTTTCCACCGTTTCGTCGACAGATTCTGATTGTGAGTTTTTAGAAGGTGAGCAGTTAAGGCCTTTTCACGCGTGACACTCTCTCTCTCTCTATCTCTCTCTCTCTCTGTCTCTCTTTCTTTCTTTCTCTCTCTCTATGGTTCGCGATCGGTGATTTAGACATATTCACACATTTTCCATGTTTCTTTATCTTTTTTTAAGCAAACGATTGAGTCTTCCAACGAATAGATCTAAAATACCAGTCGCGAGTCGCAGAAGTGTCTCATCTGAACATACACTTGCTCATCTAGATTCAGTACTACGTTTAGTGCGTTGACTAGGGTGTAGAATTTTGGTAACAGTTTTCCACGTCATACAATAACCATTCCTTGAGGCTTTGACGTAACCTAACGAAAAAACAGTTGCAAAAATAATTTCATCGGTTACGAGCGAGTAAGAAATTAATTAAAATTTCAAAAACTCTTCTTTGACGATAATGAAGCACTTCGTCACAGAGAAAAACCATACTGCATAAAATATTTCAAAGAAAACAGACTATTTTCCTCGAGTAATCATCACGCTATTTACTTTCATAAATTCGTAATTACATGGTCGTTCGCAGATAATTTAGAGCAGAAAATCTGAGCTCCAACTAAACCTACCAAATCATCGACATTACGCGTAATTTTCTGGGCGCTTTTCACAGCGGTTACTCTTTAAATCGCAAAAAACGCAGGGCAAACAGCTATTAAAGAAACTACTAGAATCGATTCGATACGATGATTAATGGCATCAGTGGTTTCACACGTCTCTTCGATCAGGTGATCGGGGCAGATTAATGGAACGTTTGTCCTGACCGTGTGCTTTTTATGTCTCCTTCGATGTAGGTATTTGTTAGGACTGCACGAGGCAGTAAAAAATACGTTGTTATTGATAACACGTTGGCTGTCGATAAAGCATCTGTCTCTGAAGTCACATGTACGTTTATCGAAACGGTGTTTCTAAACGAGATTGCGTAATATGCAATTAATTAAAGTGGTGACCGAAACAAATTTTACATTTGAAATTTTCATGAAGTGTATAAATTGTCACGTTGTGCTTGTTTCTATACGTATCATAGTTCCTTTTGATAAAGTTATGGTAGTTTGTCACCATTTAAATTTGAAGTACTTTGGACCATCACTGTGAAACACATGAAATTTAATTACACTGATATTTTCTGTTTTGTGTACATAGTGCTTGTACTTTTGCTTATCATATTGGTATTGTTGGCTATTATGGGGGATTCTTATAAGAAAGTCTGCCGCACAACGAGAGAAACCTATATTAGGTTGACCAGAAAATTTTATTGAATTTTTTAATAAAAAGGAATTTATTAATGTAAAACATTTTGTTATTATAAAAATTAATATAGGTACTTCTTCATCTTCTGTGGGAAGTTGAAAAGTGGAAATAGTGTACTCCACACGGAAATTAGTAACTAACCTGGCAGTAATTTCCAAACAACATAATTCCTTTTTATAAAATTATGGTATATTTGCTATCGTTCACCTTTTATCTCCCTGTCGACCACCACAACAGTTGACACCAATTCGAAATATTTTATTGGATAAATGAAACGTCACTTTCGCTACGCGCAAGGCAATAAATCGAATCGTTGCGTTTTTAGTGCACTACATTTCCAATAACACTATTCGTGAGGAAAAAATTCTTTCTAATCGTTCCGGTGGCTGATCACGCGACTGTTTATCTTTCGCGCTGTGTTTTTCGAGGTTTTTCTTTGTTAAGACCACTTGGAAATGCTTGCATACCATTCAAGGCGCCAAGTTGGGAGAATGTTCAAGCCACATTCCTAACAAAGATCGTTTAACAGATCTTAATAGTGAAAGGATAAGGAGAGTTAATAAGCTAGATTTAGCTTAGGAAGAAGGAAAAAGTTACTTCTGGCGCAAACTTTCTCCAAGCCAGTTACTTGATAACACAAAATTCTAGTCTCAAGACACCTTCAAATTTCACTGACAATGAGTAAACTTTATTAATCTTCTCTGACAATGAGTAATGCCAAGCAACACTTGCTTATTTCTCGTTTTTGAACCCAAGTACTCAGAAGACAAATAGATTATGCTAATTTATGCATTAGAATCTCAACTTTTGTTATTGCATTGCTTGGAACGTTAACTTAGAAGGATGTACCTATTGCAATATACTTTTATTAAATTTACGACAAACACATAAAAGTCACCAGTTAAATTTTGAGCTGACGACGCTTTTGAATACACATATGTATAGTTTATACATACATAACAGAGTTGATTTTTATGCAGTAGGTATCCAAAGGAAAGAAAATTCAATCACCACATATGAAAATGATGGAACACATTTAGAGTGAATTAAAATTAAAAATAAAACAATACCCGAAAATATAACCAGTGAAGTTTTTAGAAATTTGGTCACACACTTGTTTGATAAAAATTTAGATAAATCCTTGCCACACTGGTTGCAAACAATTGCAAATAAATTATAAGTGGATCTTTGCCAAATATATTACATCCTATTGTGTATAAATATTATAAATACGTACATTCCGTTTCAATTGTACAATTTTGATCTGCTGGTGAGTTCTCTTCCTAACTCTCAAATGTCTTGAATTTATTTAGCATAAATAAAGTTTCATCACATGTAGAAACAGGCTACAGTATTCGTCTACACACTATTTAGTCTTATCTTAATTAAAACATTCCGTAAGAAGAAATCTTTCCAGCGATCCGTTGGCCGATTTTATGAAACACTCACTATAGTGTATTTAGTATCTACATAATAGGATACAGCTGTAGAAAACGCGTGCTAAGAAGCCTCTAAATAATATTTAATAAAATAATATTGTATGAAGAATTTCTTGGTACCTAACAAAGATGAACAACAGAGAGTATCGATGGCAGAATCACATCAATTACGAAAGTTTGGCAAACACGATTGGCTTCTAAAAACAAGCATCAAACTTTCCTCCGTCTTTTATTAGTCTGGCAGAGTTTGCCGTTACCTAGATAACACAGTTATTATATAGATAATAAATGAAATAAGCGTTAACTATCTCCACTTTTCATACGAATCGTCTGAAGAAGTTAGCTATATTTATTCGACGAACAATGACTAGGATTTTTTTAGTGTCATTCGTTACTCAAAATATTTCTAAATTCAATCAAATATTTAAAATCTACATAACCGTTCCACAGAAAACTTTAGACTTATCAGTATAATGTTTAACAAGTTCTGTAGGCACCCAAATGATTTCTTAAAAATCTTGATTACTCGAATAAATATTCTTTCGAAACATTTATTATCCAGACAATCTTCTCTTAAAACTCCAATTATTCAGATAAAAAATCTTTCGCAGATATTTCATTATCCACACAAATGTCCTCAAAAAAAAGTTTCATTATCCAAATAAATGTCCCAGGTAGATCAAATAGATTTCTTATTTTCAGAAAAATTTTGCCATTACTGCCTCAGCCACCCTCTGACGACGTCTGACGATATTCACTCGACAAGAGAGCGCGGGCCCCCTACGAGCAACTCCAACGCCACGAGCGTGCTACTCTTCGTTGCTCCTCTCTTTGCCCGCGAAAGCTGCTCGTCTGGTCGAGCCAGAGGGAAAAAGGAGCAGGAAAAGCGTGGAAGAGGGAAAAAAAAGTCAGCGGCGTTTTCGCCGCGCGGTGTAATTATTGCGGTATGTTGGTGGGCAAAAAGAGTAGGAAAGAGCGGGGAAGAAAGGAAGATGGGGCGAAGGGAAATGGAGCATAGCCTCGCGACGGAACCTCCCACGATTGTATGCTAAAGTAGCGGTTACGAGAGCACCGTCTGAAAATTCGCCTTGTGTATCTCGTACGCGAGGAGACTCGATCGCACTTTCGTCATTTCGCGGCTCATAGATAGCAGAAACGAGAGGATGTCTTCATCGGTGCGTCGAGACTCCTTACAAGGCTTCATTGTTAGTGGAAGAAGAAGACAAAAGTGCGGAACTTATTGTTAGCCTATTTTCTGGGCACTCTGAGAAGAAACTGAAAAGAATCGAGGGCAACGCACGCGGGAAAATGTGTTATTAATCTGTGCCCACGGGGGTTGCATAAACAATACGATTTAGAGAAGAGTTACAGAGAATACCGAGACTAAAGTATTATATTAACCGATATAAAGTGCAGATGCGTCTTTGATTTATGATTCAGCCTGGGATAATGTTTTCAAAAGAGCTTTGAGTGGAATTGCATCATTTCTGCTCTTCATTTGTAATAATTCATCTTTGAGTACTGTCTTAGGAAAGTATTTACGATTTTGACCATTCAGTCAATGTCCTTTGTTACTTTTAAGACAGTTATTTAGTTATTTTGGGGCATATCACATTCTGAAATTATAATCTAAATTAGGGTTTATACAAAAACCGATTTTAAAAAAAAGCGGATTTCAAATTACAGTATTCCCCCAAAAACCGGTTGAACCGGTTTTCGAATTTTCACAAAAAAATATAATTATATTTTATAAAAATATTATAAAAATTTATTTAAAGAAATTCCGGTTTACTTTTATTTTTACGAATCCTCCCCTTGGGGGGGGGCGCATTAGGACCCCTTTTGGACCCCCCTGGGTGCGCCATTGGACCTTAGTTTTATTAATATCACCTGATTAAGAACTTCACTTGGTCTCTACCTACATTTATCTCTAAAATTACTCTGTGCGATAATATAAAAAGCCTCGGATATGTTAATTACACCAGATTGTAACTGTGTAATAAATAAAAAATGTATCTACAAGCTTCATTCGTCCTTGTCGGAGTAAAATTTTTCTTATCACTTTTCAAAGCCGTTCGCCGTGCGGATGGCTTTATTATAAAGAAAAATACATACGATGAAAGCGAAACGAAATAGTACGTCAACGGTGTAGACGTAACAAAAAAAAGTAACAAGTAAATAGACCCGTGTAACGAGCGACGTTGCGCGCGCTCGAAGGCCATTGACTCTATGAAACTTTCGCCTGGCACTTTCATGTGGAGCAGACATAAAGGCTCATCGAGAACACGGTAAAAAGTACACGACAGTTGGATCATCGTTCCAATTCGTCATCGTGGGACTCAACTCTCTTCGTGCATTATAAAACTATCGAAATCTTGGAACAATTCTTTGTGCAACGTTTATGTGTGAACGCCTCTACAACGTATTTATTTAAATTTTGATAAATTCAAAATGAAATAAATTTTGAACTCACAGTATAATATTAACAGTTTTATGCTAGATACATTTTATAAATAAAAAATATAAAAATGTTATACGTTATATAAAGTTTATTTAAAATAAGGACTATTCGTTAGAAAATGTTCTGTTTATCAAAATATCCACCTTCTGTTTATTACCATATTGCATAATTTTGGAGATTGCATTACTATAGTTCATGTAACTTTTGTTTATTTTGTTTATGAAAAGACAAATCCCAAGGTCATGAAGGATAAGTAATCATAATCTCAGATAGTGCTATTACATATAGTTAGATGTAAATTAAATGCACTTGTGGTATTTATTACGGTTAAACATTAGACTCTATATTGTGAGTTTGAATGCAGAATGCAAACATGGTACCTAAATTTTCCAAAACCATTAATCCTCCGTCTGTTTGCTAAAATTAACATTAACACCGGTGAAACCAGTCAAGTGCATTCGGGAGCAAAGAAAACGTCAGCAGTGCATCGAGCTAGAAACAAAAACCTGCGCTACCGTCAGAGACCCTGTTTCTGATAAGGCAAGTTTGCATAAGTAGCAGCTCGTGCGACCGTCGGTTTTCGGGGTGTTCGAGCTAATCAAGCACCGTCGGGCGTCGAATGGACGATCGCGCCAGGGAATAAACTCTGACCCCGACGTAATCAATTAAATCCCGCTAATAGAGGCAACGCGAGGCGAGGCGAAGCGGAGATTCCTCGAAGCAGAGTCTTCTCAAGGAAGGAAGGAAGGAAGCCCAGCCAGGTACCGAGACTTTCTCACGACGAAGGCATCGTACTTTGCTATCGCGAATCTCTTTCTCTCTCGCTGGATTCTAGCTGCAATCTCTATAGCCACCTACGAGCAACCGCAGTCATTTAAATTTGCGCCATTACGTTCTGCGCGCGCCGACAGAGCTTGCTTGTAACGTGGGACGACAGCCACTGGCCCAGCGCTCCTCGGTTAAAAGTCACGCGCCTCTGTCGCCACAGCCGCAACTACCGCGATCCCTCGTAACGGATACGGATTTTGGTTGAAAAGCCTGATCCGACGATAAGATTGGGCGTAGGTAGGCGAATGTCTGTAAACTGAAGGAAAACCACGAAACACGGATGACTTCTATTGTGAAAGGGAATTAATTGCTAGAGAGCCAAACAGACGTTACTTTCCCCTGTTGCGTGGCAGAGTACGAAAGAATTCTGCGAATACTTCTCGAATCTGACGAGCTACATTATCCCCGTACAATGAAGCTGTGTCCATTATCTTAATGAAGTACTTATCCTAATTACTATTCTGATATGAACAAGAAAATATAATAATACTAGCTTTACGACTCAGTTTTGCCTGAAATTTAGATTCTGATTTTATAAAAACAAATTTTTTAGTTTCTTTTTGTGAAAATGGTCACATTCATCTGGTTTAATCAAACATAATAAGCTGAGGCATATTTTGTAATCCCAAAGTTTCTCGTTCGAAAATTTTTAGGCGACAGACAAACACACAAACGTATAAGAGCTTTCTGTTTTATATATTAAGATTCTTCGCGTAAGATTCCCTTTTCTGTAGTCATGGTTAGTTACCGCATCCGACGAGTTTAAAACGAGTTGAATGCTTCGTGAAATAATGTTTCGAGCAGATGTTATATTGTCAGGTAGTACTGTAATTGGCTTTCAATTGTCTTGCTTTACTTTAATTGCAACACTTGGTGTTAGAATTCTGATAAGGGATCACCGGGAACCTGCACTCACGAATTGGAACTCAACTTTATGGGTTTATAGAGTGACTAAAGACAAGAACACATATATTTCATTCTACTAACCTTAACTAACCACAAAATCAAATAGGCTCCCTCTTAAAGTATAAAAGACACAAAAAATGTTTCAAACAAAAGTTTAATGGTTTTACTAAGTGTTGCGAACTTGCATTAACAAAATTTTGAAAACAAATTTCGTCAGGTATTTGTTTCAAACGCTTTCCAAAATTTTGTTAACGCAAGTTTGCAGTGCCTATTGTAGATACAATTAATTTTTTGTTTGAAACTTTTTTCTGTCCCTTGTACTTTAAGAGTCACATGCCAAAAAGTGAGAGTGCCTATTTGAATTTGGGGTTAGATTTCACAGCCTTAAAGGGTGATTTGGCACGAATATATAACATACCGCTGTTCTTGGCCTGAGTCGCTCTATAAACCCACAAACTGACGTTCCAATCGGTGAGTGTGGACTCGCGGTGCTTCCTTGTGAGTAAGAAGGTGCAAAGCTGTATAGAAACGTATGCTTTGTTTCCTTGGTTTACAGCTACCTCAATTACAAATTTAGCGCATAGAAAAGCAAGAAAATATCTAATAATAAAGTGAGCAATGGGAAAAGAATCGGGCACATAGCAAGACAAATGAATTTATACTTTGCCGTCGAACCGACAAAGACTTTCCTTCGATCGAAACAACGATTCCCCTCTGGCACCGAAATCGATGACAGTGATCGGATGTCCTCGATTCAAAAAATCGTGTAACAAGCGGCTTACGAAGAAGTCGCTCGGGACCAGCAGGATAAAAAATCAAGACCACTTTCTACAACGTTTGCTCCAGTTACAATCGAGACACACTGTACCTTTATGCGGTTATAAAGCGATCGAGGTGCAAGATCATGGACCCCCTTACGAAAAACGAGCAAGCGAACTCTCTGCGTTTCTCTTCGCCCTTGAATACCTTTAAAGGCTTCGTACGAGGCATCGCTGAATTTATCGTGGACAATACATCATAAAAATGATGTATTTTTAAATTGCCTTCGAATAATCTGCAGTATTCTGTCTTGCTGTTATAAAAATATCAGGGGAAAAAGTTGGTAGAGCGTTCAAGTGTTTCGATGACGAGTGAACAATTTAAGTATTCAACATACTTTTTGGATAGTAATACTTTAATCTTTGGAGTTTCTTCATATACAGGATTTATATTAGAATCTGATCTCTTTAGAATCTAAATTGTTACCTTTTTCAAAAAGTAATACTAATAATAACTCACATGTATACAAGTTTGATAACCAGGGTAAGTAAAAATGGAACTTGCATTTGTCAGGCGTGGGTTAAGACCTTCAATCTTAAATGGGGTAGGAATCTCACCAAATATGTAAATGCAGCCCTACAATAAGTGGCAAAGAATATATTCAGTGGCTAGTATCGTCAAAAACCTCGGTTGTCACATCTCTTGAATCCCAGTTTAGTTCTGGTTTAAGATCCTATAATAGTGTTCATAATTCATGTAATAAAAAAAATAATTTACGGTCGATGTCAAGGATTTTTCTGAAACTGGAACATAACGTAGTCCATGTGAAATTAAGGGGGGTTTAAGTCATCATTTCGCTAGTTTCGAATTTTTTTAAAAAATAAAGGCCACCAAATTTTGCAATCTCAGCTCATTTTACTAGAAACGGGTTTTCTGAAAATCAATCTGTATCTCTGAAACTGTCAATCGCACGAAATTCATGCGTCTCATGTTTTCACCGAGGAGGTTTGGCCTTTCTGAACAATAGTGTCTCTATAAGGCACACCGCACAGACAAATCTGACTGTGCAATTTGCATTAAACAAGTCTCGCCGACGTATCTACATGAAATGTACGGATGACTTCGAACGGCCAGTCAAGATCATTTCCTGCTGAATTTCTTTGAGTACACATTTCGTATCTCGGCAAGGTTACGAAAGGATCAACGCGCGAGGTCATCGTCCTCGAACCGCGCAGACTTATAAACTCGTTCGTCGATTTTTGCTTCAACGAGGACAACAGATTAACCGCGAAAAAGTCGACTCTCTTCCGGCCTCTCTTCTTTCCCCTCCGGTTCTTTCTTTCGTGTTTGAGAACAACCATTACCAACAAACTCTCGTAGAACCTCTTAAATTGTCCCCAATTAGAGTCGTGGGACAGAAGAATGTTTTATGGTGATACGTTATTAGCTCCGTGGAAGAAGTTCCGTGGCATTTAGTCATGCAGCGACCTACTCGAAATAAACCGGCCAACTTGTAATCGGTACCGGGTCGGTATGAAGAATGAAACATTTCTGGGGGAACTTTGTAGAGTCAAGATGTCCACAGACAAAGTGTACCTACTTGGAATAAGTCTTTTTGAAACAAATTTTGAAGTCAATAAAATAATGAGTTAACTTCCCCAAATTTCACATGGAGTACGTCATATTTTTAATTTCATGAAAGTTGCTGAAGTTAAGTTCCATAAGTAATGTATTTAACGTAGAATGATTCTTAGAGGGAGCATCCCAAATTCGGAATTCAAAAAATTCTGTAACTTTGTGAATATGTAGTTGATTTCCTCTTGATTACAAAGGAATTTTTGTTTCCTGCCCAAATTCACTCTAACTTTCCGATTTTGTGTAAAATAATTGTTTACCAAATGATACATCTAATTAAAAGAAGTAACATTTGTCTTGAGACTTTTTTTCAATCTCTTACAGTTCGCGATAAATAACACAAAATCCGAAAATAGCCAAATCTTCAGGGGTTAATTTCATCCCCTTCGAGTGGCTTTGAGCAGCAAACAAAAATTGCGTTATAATTAGGAGGAAATGTCCACATATTCACAAAGTTTTTGAATTTTTTGAATTTCCGGGTTCGGGATCTTCCCTTGTCAGTCAATATTTTATGAGTCTCAACAACTGGCAAAAATAGATATATAGTTTCGCAGAAATTGCTGAGCTATTCACAATAAATAATTGAGTATAGTTCACGAGATTTTCACTTGATTATTTGAGTCTTCACCGTGGACGACGACACGGATATTTATCTAGGTTTCTGATAATTTGCCAAGAAAATAAGAGGGAAGTTCGAGTTTGTTATTTCTGGAAACTTTAGAATGCATTACACAACAATTGCAGATTACATTATACGCGTCACATATTTTTTAATGTAGGTAATTGGGTCTCGTGTGAACTGTTTGAAAAGAATTTATCCGATGGAAAAGTTCAATGTTCCCTTCTGAAGTATCATAACAACAAACCAGTTTTCGATAGATTGGTTGCTGGAGATGGAAAATATATACTATACAATAACATAACTTGAAAATGCTTGATTTGTAAACCAGTAACAGGAGTGAAATCGGACCTCCATCGGAAGACCTTATACTCCGTATAATGAAGCATATTAGGAATTGCAAAACAATATGAAATCGTTAATTCTGTAAAATACAGTACATTTTTAAAAATGCACCGAAGTAGGAGAAAGTGTTCTAGAAATGTACGGGAATACTACAGAATTTTATACTCGTTAACAAAAGAGCCCCCCTTTACACTCCCCCTTACAATCAGGGTTAGAAATACAAAATTTCCCAAACAATACAGAATTTACCACCTTTGTATTGTAATCTAAACCCATATTAATTAAAGAACAAACGCAAATTACTGTGCAAATAACATCAACGAACGTTATAACAAACATTACGCCATACCACAACCAATGAATGAAAATAAACTAGCTTTGCTAAAAAATCAAGTAGTTTTTTGCGAAATAATTACAAGGAGATAAATACAAATTAAGCCGAGTATTCATCAAACGCGCATTTCTGACAAACGTTTGCGTTGAAACATTCGCCGAGAGTCTCCACCAAACATATGCTTGCCAGCAAAAACGTATTCGCGAGCATTCGTCGTCGGTCCGTCAATGACGACGCTTAGGTCATTTGCCTCCACTGAACGAGCACGATCAGCGAATTTCTTTTCATGTACATTGGCCGGAACGCCCGCAACGCTCGCGAGGATTTTGCGCGGCCGGTAGATACTCGGCTTTATAGAGCGATTAATTTTGCTACCAATATCTCCCTTTGAATTTTAATTCAGATAACAAAATTGCGATTTTCCCGGACTGGAATTTCGGTAGGTTCGCGGTGCTCATTTAATAGTTGGCGAAGGAAGAGGAGATTTTTTCCCACATTGGAGCGTGTCCAACTAGCCTTGAACTCGCCGTCTAGGATAAGCAGGCACACACAGGTGGGTGCGACCAATGCGTCGTAACGAAAGGAGCGGGACAGCGCGATGTCAAGTGTGTCACGCGAGTAAAACGTTCGCCCGGTTTATTGCCGTGCAATTATGTGCCAATCCACGAGACATTCGTCAGAGTCGTTTATACGAGCCTCTGAGCCGCGCATCGGCGCGCTCTTTAGGCGCGCGGGCGCGCGTCACGTTTTATTGATGTTAATACGGTCGTTCAAAGGACCCTTCTCGCGTTTGCCACTCGACACCGCGATTGGCTAAATTTACCCACCACTATTGCGAAGGAGAGGTCAGGCTCTCTCGGGCGAACTTTGATCCGTGGAATCAAGGCCTCTGAGGATTAAATTGGGACGGGATAGAAATTTAACTTCGAAACCGAATGTAAAATTAATTTCTCGAGGCGTCGATCGAATAAATGTTCGATGAAAGTTAACTCCGCCATCCCGTTTTTCAGGGCTTCATTTGGAGAAGACTTAACGCGTTGATTAGCTCATCCACCTCGCCCCAATATTTGCCAGAAGTTCTATTGGGAAGTGTATATCTATCGAGGTTTTATAAGGAAATTGTTGTATATGTAAATGAACTTTAAACCATTTTTTTTTTGCAAATTTGAGGGTGCTTGTTTGTTCGAATAACCTCTATGTGGAAGTCTTATTAAAGTCATTCATAACTGCGTACGTTAATGCTGTTTGCAATTAAGGACAATTATAGCGAGTGAAATATGATTATGAAATACGACTAACTTTGCTGAGATACTATTTCAATCACAAGTTTGAAAGTTTCCCTGTATATTTGTAACACACACATGGACAAAATAAACTGTTATAATATTCTCAGCGCTTGTCTAAGCAAATCAGTTCTGAAATATGCAGAGCAGAAAATATGACATTTTGATGATAAAACTTTATGAAATATGATTCAGTTTTAAGCTTGATGCATGATAATAGTCTACTTTTCTTCAAATTTATGTGTAAAATGAAGTACAATATATTACCTGTCTACTTAAAATGATTTTAGAGATATATGTACTTACGAATAATGAATTCAACTTTCAAAAAATTTAAATTAAAAATGAAACGTTGCTTTTGGCTCATCTATATGACTATCATTAATACATAAAAAAAAACTATGTCTTACCTACTTATACAAAATTTAAATATCCAAGAAACAAATTTTCGGTTAATCGAAATTCTTTTTCGTACGAGTGCATTAATTGATGAATAAAATTTGAATTTTATTCATATCATGTTTTAGTCATCCTCTTTCAACACGACAGTGCATATCGGTATAAAATCCCAAATTTTGATTATTACAGAAGTAGAGATTACTCCACAGAACCTTGACCAGTATAATCCAAGGCCCCGAAGATTAAACTGGGACGCAAACTTGTCTTCGAAATGTGAAATGTAAATTTAATTACCCGAGATATCAGCTAAGTAGGTAAGTATTCGGTGAAGGTCGGTTCTTCCCTTATCATTTCTGAATGCTACTATTCTGAAATGGCTTAATCGAGAGGAGTAAAAAGCTAAATGTCCATTCTGTGGATGTCACACTAATTACATCTCATGATTCACAATATTTCTATTCCACATCTATGCAATCATTAATTAATTCCTCAATTTCCTTCTCACACTAGATAATCTTGACAAGTTAGTTTACAGTTTGGCAATTTTCTATTATTAAACCCATCAACTTAATATATACATTTTGTTACCCTATTACTCCATCTGCCATGATCTATGATCGTTAATCTCTCTTTAACCACTGAAATTGCTAATACAAATCATAATAAATCAAATCACAAACACTAATGGTTGAAATATTATTAACTTTCATATTTGACTACTTCACACTGATTGTTTATTAATTATTTTTGACGGGTGAATACAAAACGGAGGCCGATAAAGGGGACACGGTCGCTAATGGGGCCATTCAACTGCGGGTAATTGAAAATTCAGCTTTTTATAGAAAGAAGCATCGCTTCTTGGAGAAAATGACGACTTTCGCTAATAACAAACGCGTGACTTGGACGGTCTCAATACGTTGATATGTAACGCGGCGAATTCACGAAGCGTATTGGAGAAAACGCATAGGATGCGCGCGCGCCTCGTGACTAAACTCTCTTAATCTTTTTCCGGTTGGCGCGTGCACCTGCAGGAAAGTGCGTTCCTTTCTTTCCTGTGTTTAGCGTTTTCACACCTGACAGGAAGGTATCATTAGAAATTCTGTCGCAGAACCTCGAACCACTCGGTATTCCCAGCATGGTTCCATCTGTGCACGACGAAAGTCGATTTGCGAAATGCCCGCGGTGGAAATCATGCCAGCGCAAATTCCATTACGCCCGTCGATTTTATCATTAACGATTTCCAATTACTGATTTGTTCGTGGTGTACAATTCTTACGTAGCGAGCGGCTTCCCAAGCTGTATAAACAATCTGCTTTCAGTTGTTATTCGTGGCAGGCTTGTTTCTTTAACTTTCACCCCCACGATTCATATTTTTCCCAACGCTGCACACGCTGTTATTAATATAACTCACCGTAAAATCTGAGTCCTTTGTTAAAATCATCAAGCCAGACAAAAATCACAGATTCTTTTTCATTGACAACGGAACTGTGTGTTTCAAAAGAGAATATGGAATAAGGCCTCCTTTCTTGTAAACACCGGTTTCTATTCCATGCAAATGCAAATTCTGTTTTTCACGAAGGTCGCTCGTGGTTCCGTGGTACATAATTTAAATATCGGTCACGATTGTTAAGCGTTCTCGGGTGCTGCTGAAAAACGCGCATACACGCGGCGTTAGAAAGTTCGTGAACAAAAAATGGATTCCTTGTAAAACCGTGACCATCGCGTGAAACGTTTTTGCCTCGCTCGAAAGGAGTCTTTAATCTAGGTAATAAGTAAAGCGCTCGATTCGCGGAATGCACGTGCGAGCGTGAATACGTGGGACGCGTAAAGTACGGATCTCTCTATATTCAAACGCTGTTATCTAAAAAATGGTTGGAAGCACGAAAAATTATATATTCAGTAATTGTAAAAAATTGAATGCTCTTTTAATATTATTTAAATAAAATTTCGACAGGGCTTGCCATTTTTGAGAAATTCTTCAAATTCAAAGCATTGATGAATTCTAAACTTTGAGGCCTGGTCGGCACCCTTTCCCGTTGTCCGCTTGCAATAATCTTTTTCAGGGACTATTTTTTTTTATGAAATGGAACCATGGTGAGAGCAGAAGAAATCGCAGGTTGAGAATAAGGGCCACCTTAGTCTACAGTCGTGTTTTCACAAGTGATCGAGTCTCCTGTGTCCAAAAGTGATCATCCGCTGCCCCCTCTACTTCTTTCGTAATTCTCGCCGCGAGTGAGGGGGTAATAATTCGTGGCTTGTCGTTGTCGCGTGCTCTTTCAGTCGTTCAGTCCCTCTCGCTCACCGCGGAAAAAAGAGGAAAGGCAAGCCGAATAGACTAATTGTCTCGAAAATTGATCACGGCCGGTCTCAAGAAACGATCACTTATAAAGGCAGAATTGCATTTATCACCGTGATATTTAAAAAGGTAAAACTACGAACAGTTTAGCATAACTTAGGTACCCACAAAGTGAAATTTGTTTGATTAATGTTGAACGTTGAACGTGTGAAATTCTACTTTTTCTTCACTAGTTAAGAACACTTTTACACTGTCAAAGAAAACTAGAATACTCACGCACCGAAAAAGGGACTCTTCAAATACAACTCAGTTCTATTTAAAGATTTTTCTCGCTAGAATCAACGAACGAGAAATTATTTCAGATGGTAATTTTCATGTATTTATGTGTTCAATGTACTAGCATTCCAGCAAATCATATAACGGTAGTCCATCAGATGGAATTTTTAATTATCTCCTTTACTTCCGTCAAGATCTGAGGAACGATAATGTATCAGACTCATGAAAGAGCATAAGTCTTGAATAACAAAACTTTTTAAGCGAATGCATGGTGGTAATTGTTAAATGTACAGACTGTTCTCCTAACTCTTTAAGTCTTTACTTGAACACAAAGTTCGTTGAGAACGTATTAATGCTATTGGCATAATTTGCTTATCATGTCTCATACTGTAGGGAAACCTTTCGTTTCACACTGAAACGGGGATATAAAAATGTAAACAAGAGTGTGAATCAAAAATCATAAATGGAGTTGCTACTAAATTTATACACATCTTTAAAATTTAAGGATTACTCGAAATAAGTTTTAAAATAATGCAGATGTGATGTTTTGTGATTCCAGTCATATTGATTTCCAAAACACGCCTGACCACATAATGTCCTAATCTACTCTACTTCGCACTATTAACATTATTCAACATATGTACTTACTATGTTAAGAATTTTTTCGAATAAATTCTCCAATTATATGACCATTTGTCTTATTATGAAATATTTCAAATTTTCTCAACCATACGAAACAAAAAAATCGCTTACATAACGAAGCTCAAAAAATTTCTCCAACATTGTGAACACATTTATAAGAATCTTCTGTAACGAACTGAGTAAAACATTCTCCGTACTCATATAAAAAGAAAAATCGCTTTAACCGAGAAAATAATTGCCTCGAAGAATATTCTTCTTCAATCTAAAGATAAAATTTCTTAATTGATATTTTTATACGCTTTAGTTAATTATCGTTATAGGAAATACAGTACTTTAAAGGCCAAACAATGAAATACCACGGGACCATCGCCGGATAATCAGGTACACGCAATTAGAGACAAATTTCCCGCAATGCGTTCAACATCCCACCTGCCTTATCGCTGCGAAGAGAATCCTTTCCACGCAATGCGCACGAGTACCATAAAACGGCGAATCGCCATTTTTTGTCCGTTCCAACGGCTGAGTCGAGCGCCTTCCACTTACAATGCCGCAGCTTTCAATCCGTTTGCGAATTCTGTTTCGCCCGTTACGAAATGCCGTACGGTATCTGTGCCGAGGCGAATGCTAGCGTTGATTTTCCCCAAGTCAATTTAAATTTGAAGCGTCGCGGCGCTGATTGCGCGCAGGAAGGGATGATACCAAACCCTCCCACCTGGCTAATCTAAGATTACTTACTTATATTATTTTAACTAATCACTTATTAGCTACTCAGGTATCAGGGTTGACTATTATAACAGCGTTTCAACTGTACCCCGCGCTTTACGCAATTTGTTCTACTCTCTAACTATAATTCAAAATTAAAGTGGTTTCAGCGCACTGGTTCGGTCAGTTTAAATTTTTAATAAAAGCTATTTTGCAATCTTTATATTACTCTCTAACTATTATCTAATACACTACACTTTTTTACGCAATAAAGGCAACATACTAATAATAATTTGTATTTCTGGGTTAAGAGATAACGTGTTTTACACCATAAAGGCATCAGAATCTAATACGAAAAACTTATTCTGAGGGTCGTATAAACGAAATTATATTACCGGTAAAAATGGACCCCGCGTTCGCCATCCACTGTCAAAGCCATCCGCCGTTCAAGGGTTAACCGATGAAAACTCAGAGTTAACGTCCCACGAAAGCCGTGGGAATATTTTCCAGGGGCAGGTATGCGACTCGGGGCCGATAAGAATCCCGACTTTAATTCCCTCCCCACGAGGATGCTTTCGATTTCCATCGTGAATCTCCACCGACACGCGCACTACATACGTACACTGTACCGGGGGGATACAGAAGGCAGCGACGACGTGTACGTGTACGTACGCGTATCGTTAAGGGCGGGGACTAACTAACGTCTAATCGACGAGCCTAACGACCCAACTAACTATACGCGATACACGCTGCTGCCAACAGCAGCAGCAGCATCTTCGCATAACGATCCCTGCCGTACGCTGCCTGTTAGTCATCGCTGAATCATGATCCAGTGATACACGACCTCCCGAAAAAAATATGCGTGGAAGACTTACGATGCACACGATAGATACACCCTGTAGTTTGTCCTTCCAGGCTACTTCCGCGCGTGTACTAAGTAGTCACTTATCTACCTCTGCGTTTGTGTCTTTTCCACTGTCGGGGGTGTGAGAAACAACCTCCAGAATTTGTATTTACATTAATTACCAGATTACGAAGCGCTTGGATTATTGTGTCATTTTAATTCTATTTAGTGTATAGGAGAGACGAGGCACGATAATTGGACATTTCTTGAAACTGGGACATCTTTTTACAAGCTTTTAGTTAGCTTCACTTGTGAGTTTGTTCGTTAGTTAGTTTGTGAGGATGAAATCTTGTAAGCTAATTTTGACCCAAATATTAAAAATACCGTTCAATGTAAAACGGCAGGAGTTTCAGAAGAATATGACAGAACTTGTAATCAGTGAAGACATTGAGATATTTCGCTTCGTAGTAAAGTTTCTTTTTACGAAAGTACCACACATTACGGTTTGCAAATCCAGTAAGCCTCGCAAAAATGACTGCGAGTAACATAAACCATAACAATTCTTTATAAAAGCCATGATTACTCGGAGTGAAGTATTGAAATATGTAACATGAAATTAATCTATAATAAGTCACACTTATTTCCAAGTACATAATCAATTATTTACACAATGGGTTTACAAGATATCTTAATATCAATATTAATGCGGAGTTATTGGATTACGGCATACAAGACTGAGGACCTCAAAGTTTTTTAATTTCGGTCACGAGTTTCACTAGTTACGTTTGATCTTATAGTTCTGAAACACCCTATATATTGAGAAACTTGTTACACATTTTCTAGCGTTACGCCTCCTTCGAATCACCTCGTTTTCCATTACATAGATTAATATCTTGACAACAACTAATGCGCCGCCATTAATAATAACTTCAATAATTCTTTGCGTTCTTATGTTTTGCATAAAGAAACCCAGGAATTTTCTGGGAAAGAACTGTTAACATTGACAAACGATTTCCTGCAGTAGCAGTTTCGATTATCGATTAATTTCCTTTTTAAATGAATATATATCTCATTATTCATAAAACATGTAACACAAGTTATGAAAGTTTTACATTTTTTATGCTTTCATTAACTTCCAAGTTTATTATGTGAATTCTTAAAGAATTGTTTAAATTTTTACTTTATCATTTGATCATTTACCCATCTACAAAAAATTTGTTTAGTATGCCATTCTATGTAAAATGTAACATTTATATCTACGATATAACCTTTTAATAAATAAAACAACTTCCCCGGTGATTTTAAAGGAAAACTCTTATTCTACTCATTAAACAATATAAAACCGTCGAAGCATTGTAAACTGACAATTTTTAAAATCCCAAATTCGAAATCCCCAATTAAAATCGCCTCAGCAGATATAAAGGCCTATACCTACAACTATTTCTACATCGGAAAACATGCGCTCGATTTTCTGAACCACCTCAAGCAGCAAAATTATCTGAAAACGTTCCACCATAAAACAAGAGCATCCAAAGGTTTATCTTTCATCTCGAAACAGAGGTTCGGAACAAAGTGTTGGAGGAAAAAGCTGTGCGATCATGTAGCGCCGCACGCCGCGCCGCGGCAATTTCAATTTCCATCACAGCGTTCGTGGACCCAACGAAAGGTAGGATGGAAATTATTATCACCGGCGAGGGCCTATATTGGAATAAATTAACGCGCTGTATGAGGGGCTCGATGGCAAACGGCTTCATCGTGTAATCGTGAAAAATGCGTAATACGTACTGCGTCCCGCGGTGCTACGGGCCCTGTATCTGTTCCGCGCGGTTCGTGTCGTTAATGCATAATGCACCAGCGCGTCTTCTTCGTATACGAGCTACCAGACACGATCGTTTCCCAATCATTAATCGATCGCAGCAGCATTAGATTAAAGGGACGGCCGTCGCCGCAGCTGCGCAAATTATGACTCGCGGCGTCCAGCCAACTGCCAGTCCAGTGATTTTCACCCCACAATATGTTGTATTTTTCTTCGCCATCGTCGCCGGGGCAGAGGAAAAAAGTTAAGAGAACCCGTGATTTTACTGCTCCCTTTTGTAAGAAACAGGTATCGCTTCGACCGTTCGTCGTGCGGGTATATGCTTTCGAAAAGTGGAGCATACGAAGCTACATACAATACATGCCTACCTAGGTAGTGGTGGAGAACTATCGATGGTACTTACGATAGTTATCGATGGTTCTCACTATCGAAATTTGTAATAATATTACAAATTAAATTTGGGATTCTGAATTTCGGCTGTTATTATTTTTTAATTGACTAACCTACGATTTTCAATACCGATAATTATCGATAGTGAAAACCATCGATAACTATCGATGGTACTTACGATAGTTATCGATGGTTCTCACTATCGCAATTTGTAATGATATGTATTACAAATTAAATTTAGGATTCTGAATTTCAGCTGTTATTATTTTTTAATTGACTAACCTACGATTTTCAATACCAATAATTATCGATAAGCCATTTATAGTTTTCGATAGTGGGAACTATCGATACCTATCGTAAGTACCATCGATGGTTCTCCACCACTAGTACTTACGCACGGAGTAACAAGAAACAATTTGCGCGTAGCAGTGAAAAATGTGCGAATCTGGCGAATCGATCGAAAAGTAGCATCCACGAGAATGTTGGATATTGTCGTGATTCAAAATGTTGGTAACAATAGATTGTCCAACTGTCGAAGTATCGAATAGAGTGTGGTACCTAAATACTCCTGTTGGACTCTGCTTAGGTAGGGTATTCTGTTACTAACAAGGGAACACCGGAACCCGCACTCACCGATTGGATCGCAACTTTGTGGGTTTATAGAGTGACTCAAGACAAGAACAACGGTATGTTACATTTATGCCAAATCGCCCATTAAGGGTGTGAAAACTAACCTCAAGATCAAATAGGCACTCCCACTTTTTCGCGTATAACTCCTAAAGTATAACAGACGGAAAAAAATGTTTCAAAAGTTTAATGGTGCACTAAGCTAGCCCCACTAGATCACTTGCCAAACCTCCAATTTAATCATCGCTATCCCTAAAGAATTCGCGCTATGAAGCTCTCAGAGGTCTCACTATTGTTAGGTACACCTCCACGATCTACCGTTCACGCGCGTAACTTTTACATCATATTTCGTACTGTAGATTACCGGCCTAAGATTCAGTCGGTATTATGTGCTAATTAATATATTAATTTCGCGATGCCACAGCGACAAAAATATTCTTCTCCCTCAGCGAGGCAGTCGACAGCGAGTGGCCAGCACCGGATTAATAATTGGCGGCTGAACACGTCGGTTCGATAGCCGGCGAAGTCACGCTGTACCGGTTTAACGTTACAATATTCATTAGGCGTAACGATAGCCCCGATATTTTCCGTACAGCTCCACGTGTGCGTGCCCGTTGTAACGCGGTGTAACATGGTGTAACAGTCGACGGGTACGCAACGACGACAGTCAGCGAGAATCGCTTTAGACCGCATCCACAGCGATGATAGTACAATAGAACCCCGATAGTTGTCACCTCGATACTAATCATCTCCATACTAGTTCCCACGGTATTATATAGTCCTCTCGATATTAGTTCCCTCGATACTAAGGTGGAGATCAGATATATTTCAGTGCGAGTGAGGGTTAACTCCCACCATCACACATGCCCCTGCCTCGGCCCTCCTTTTCTTAACATTCTCGCTCCCTCTGGTGCTACGCCACGAACACGCGTCAGGCTCAGTGGAGGGGACCGATTTCCCCTCGATCGCTGTAACAACTTTAGACCGGCCAATATATTTGACCTCCACCATAGTCACCTCGATACTAGCTCACTCGATAATAGTCTTATCGACGCTTGCAGATAACTCTCATGTGTTGCATTTCGTAGGGAGAATAAACCAAGTACAAAGAGACAGTAGAAGGGGTTATGCACCTGATTGGTTACCCCGATATTTGCACGCATTTTCAGCTCCATAGTTCCGCAAGGATCCAGGTAGGTACTATTGTACCCATTCTTCAACATTACCCAGACCATGGATTTCTCATACCTTCGACTTACACGTATTTTACGGCACGTTTTATACTCTCTTCACGACTTCTTTTATGACGGCCCTCGTAGTTTACGACTCTTTTTTCGCCCCGCATTCTTTCGCTGCGAACAATTGCGGTTCATAGCATTCAGTATCTTCAATTGCATTTTTCAATCGTGACACGCGATGCTAATCGGATTTATTGGTCTGAATCGCGTGTCTTCGCGAATATCACAGTAATTAAATAATTCTTAGGGGTTGATGACATCAAGAAGACTTCAACACTTATAGTTTCTCCCTTCGCACATGAGGTGGAATGATGTTGAAAATCTACTTCTACTTGCTTTGTGTGAATGATTCATGAAGTACAGATTGGGGCAGTAGCTTTTGAGATATCTTCCTCACCGTTTTTAAAAAGGCTTCTTAGATGCTTCGATGTATTTTTATTATAAACGTAAATATTTTTTACAAAAAAGATAACTCAATGTTCTTTAACTGATTGCTCTTTTAAGTGCAAAAGTTCTGTAAAAATATATGCTTCCGCTTTTTTAAAAAAAAATCGCCTCTTTTCAGCCACCTGACTAGGTATAACCCCTTAATACATTAACGACTACACAACAATGCTCTAACTGTTTCTTGTTTTCTTGAACTCAACTGCGGAACGACGTCTGCTTCAGCATATGAGAACATGATGTGCCCCACAAATGTGACTGGTTATTACAAGGTAAAGAATTTAATGCAGCAAGATCCTCAAAAATGTAGGATCGTCGCTAAATAAGTGCAGCCTTGTAAAGATTGGCCAAAACACATTTAGTTGCTTGTATCCACAAGAACATTGCATTACCCACCAATTAAATAAATCTGAAGTTAGACACTATAGCTCTGCAAAGTAGAGTAGGTACTAATTTTAACAGTAGCGTGAGACCTCGACTTTCACCATTTCTACTAAAATTTATAGACCAATATTCAATAGTGAAAGCATTGTTAAACTCTCTTAGACATCTGAAGAAGTTCTCCAAACTATAGAAAGATCAGATTTCTTTCAGCTGTGGAACAATTTAATCCTTTGTTGTCGCGTAACTCCGTTCGCTTCTAACATTAAAACTTGTATTCGAGTAATGACGCTAATTATTATATAGTAAAAAGCGAGTGTTTTATTTACAGCCCATAAGAATGATGGGCAAAAGGGAAGTAACGAAAAAGCTTGACAAAAGAGCTGATAAAAGAGAAAGCCATTGAACCTCGGAAGCGATCGTAAAGCCGAGGAATGAAGATTCGGGTTCCCCGCGGCAGTTACGCCATAGACTTATTAATTAACACGAAATGAGGACCCTCGGAGCCACGATTGATCGCTGATGAGTCTGGACGACCTTTTTTCTCGTCCCCACGCCGAATTAATCTCGCTGCGAAGCAAGGACGCGGGGGAAGGAGAAGGTATCGGAAGATTAAACTCTCGATAATTGGATCTACCCTCAAACAACGAAGTTTGCTCGATAGTCGTAGCGACTAGACCTCATAGTTCGTGCGATCTAATGAGAAAGTCGAGACGCTCTTCTATCCCAAACGTTTTTATTTCGCGATAATTAGAAACGGGACTGCTTGGCGTACGAATAAACGACACTTTCAAATTTCAAGTCATTTTAGGACTAATTTTTCTAAAACCTATTACTAAAAGTGCGTTATTCGATGGGTGAAATGTAACGAAAATCGTGACAAAGTACTAATTTTAGATGAAGTTGCTTCGTGGTCTTCAAGATGTGTTGAAATGTAATGAAAGAATTGATTTTAAAATATTAACAGTACGTCGTAAGGTGTAATTGTGGCGTTTTCAGTTACTCATTTCTTCTGATTTTACACTAACTGAAAAATTTCATGCATAGTAAAACTTTCGAATTTATATGGCAATTATCTTGTTGGAAATTATTCTTTCAAGAGTTTGTATATCTTAAAATGCAGTATCAAAATTTTGAAGCTAAATTGCTTCTTAGATTTCTCGACTACCACTAGAAATCTTGACTCCTAAAAACTGAATATCTTGTAATGACTTTTATTTTACTTCGCTCTTGGAAAAATTCATTTTCAGCCCATTAAAACATCTCAATAAAAGAAACGTTATTCAACTCAAAAATAAATAATTGTAAAGATAACCACACTTCTCAAACCAGCAGAGTGGTTATCCTCTTTAATTGCCCCTCGAAATACTGAGTTCTACGGGATGTAAATTTTAATTGCACCTCATCTCGTATTTAATAATGGTACTTATTGCATGTTTTTATTCATATCTCTTCATCGACCATGCAATTCAGCTGCTAATCACGCGACCACACACGCTCCTTAAACAGCCTTTTTAAACATCGATGATCGAATAATAACCTTTTGTATCCCGCGAAAAGACGTGATTATTTCAGGTACGCGATTCGCGCTAATCAAGTTTCCCCCGAGTATTAAATTTTAACAAGAAATTCCTTTTATTCGTCATGGTTGTTGGACATAATTTAAACATCCGAATCTGAAATATGCTTGCGTTTGAAACTTCTATTAGTCTAAAGAAGAGCCAACACTTTCTCGTAAAAATCAGGTCTAGAGAAAAAATATGCGCATGCCCAAAGATTACCGGGTGCAGCGGCCAAAACTGGGAAAACGTAGTTCAGAAACTTGCATTTCGTGCTCATTTAGTTACATTACTCGGTTGGGTAACGGTATACAGGATCAGCATTTCACTAGACACTAGACACACACGCTATCTAGGACGTATTGACAGTCCATAAGCTGCCTCTTTATTCGTTTCATGTAATGAGTTGCTTCCTATCCCGGTTCTTCAGAGTCATCGTGACCTGAGCACAGACTCCCTTCATCGTCAACTTCGCGCACCCCTCCTTGCTCAACAGAGATAACGAATTATGCACAGACACGAAAGTATTCGAATTACGCCAGGAATATTAAACGAAACCAGAATTAAAAAAAGTGGATTCAAAGGTGGTGTTCTCAAAAAACTTCATACACAAAAATTTGATTCCACGTTTCCGACTTATTGTTGCATTAAGGGGTTATGCTCACTTGTAAGGTCTGAAAACACAAGTATTTTCGCGATTTTTTTTAAAAAACTTGAAGATATTTTAAAATAAACGGTTGTATATTCGAAAGTATATATTTTAAAGTTCTTGTAGTTTTTTTGCAATGCGATATTTAAATAAATAATGGAATTATAGACGATCTCCCGGCAGCGTTTTTTTATTTAAACACTTTACGGTGACCACTGTAGCTTTGACCTGGTTCATCAGAAATAAAAAATTCGAAAAATTGTTTATTTCAACAAGCTTTCAAGTTTTTCCCCTAAAAATTTCCGCATATACCTATATGTTTTTTCAGACCTCACAGGTAGGCATAACCCCTTAAGGGTCGCTCCTTTTTATTGTAGTATCTGTCGCTACTTTTGTGGTATCTTGTTTGCAAAGGTCTAACAACGAACTTGTTCGACGTCGGTGGGTATCGAAGACGACAATAGAGCGTTTCTCTCCATGGTGAGCGAGTCGACGTCATTTTTCCCTACCCCCTTTCGTGGGACGCGAGAAATAGCGGGCATAACTGTTGCGCACTGTCCTTATCTCGTTGTCAGTCTACCGTAAACTTGACTTTACGAGCGCTGCACGACTGCCGCGCATAGCTTTTTCGCGGTTTCCTCTGCATTTTGCCCCGTCTCGCCGACGTAACGGTTCCCCGTTGCAACTTGTCGAGCTCGTACGGCAGCAAGATCGAATCCCCCTCGACCGGCTGGCATTTTTCCATTGAAGAAGTGTGCCACCGGAAAAATGCCACCGTTTTCATTGCGGTAGCTCGAACGCCCGCCAAAACTGCGATTTCTCCAATCCATCGTAGTAGAATTGCAAAAATATAGGTTCTAGTATCACGTTTGTTCATCTACTTGGTGGATGGAGTCAGCACGTTTTGTTAGAAACAATAAAATACGTTGATATACGCGTACAAACACTGACAAAAATATCTGCCAACACGCATGCAGACACCAGCATTTTACATAATTAATCAATATTAAAGTGAAACTGACCGATCATCGATCACGTTCGTATAAATCTTGATTATTATACTTTAGTCAGAAGCATCTATGAAAGATGTGAAAAATTTTCGATTTCAATTATATAGGTTTTTGTATGCAGCTCGATATAGGACAGCGGAAACAGAAATTAGTGTTACTGTCTTTGGTAACAAGAAAAGATCACCCACTTGGAAATTCAAATAATTATGACACATAAAAAATTTACAAAAAGATTAAAACCGACTTAAAAAAAGAAAAATGCACTAAAAAGTAAAAAATATTTTTTCTGTCAATTTTTATGTCTGCGCCTCATCATTTGCATTGTGCAAATTTGGCGGTGACTTAAAAAAAAATTGAGTCATAGATTACATGTGGGAAAAAATTATTTTCTACTTTTTTGTGCATTTTTATTTATTTTGAAACCGGTTTTAATTTTAATTATTTTTATTTTGTACTTTTTAGAGCGATTTTCATTAAGGTAGCTTTTCTTATATGCGACTGAAGGAAACGTCAAGAATTTCAAAGTCGATTTTCTCGGAAATGGAGCGTAATATCATACAATTTTATTCCTCTTTCTCGACTTATTTATTTGTTATAAGTCGAAAAAAAACTGTAACTTTTTTATATCGCGCTTCATTTTCCAGAAAGTCGACTTTGAAATTGTTCACGTTGCGTCGATTTGGGCGTATAGAATTCGCCATTAGTTATTTAAGTTATATAATTACATTTATGTAAAAAAAAGTGGAAAGGCCTGCACAAAGAGCTGCTCGTAAAAAAGAACTGTTTACTACAAACAGAAGATTCCAAAAGTAAGCGACTTGAAAAAGTGAGAATAAGGATGTCCACAAGTCGTTATGTGGGGTCTACAACTCAACGCAGGGAAATACTCTAAAATGCGAGAATACATGAAATACAAATTATGCAATCAGGCGAAGTTTGAATTTACCAGCACTGGCAAAGTGTTGAGCCAATATTGACGCAGTGTTGAATGGGACCACCGGGTCATCGCCCTCTTTCGAATAAACAAAAGATCACAGTCGGTCCATATGCTAAGGAGTCATGCACGGCCAAACATAAAAAAAAGAAAAAAATACATACAGCTCGAATCTGTAACCTCATCCTTTTTGAAGTCTGTTAAAAATAAAAAATAGCCTAGTTTCAGAGGTCAATTCGACCGCCTTGAATTAAATTTTGGCACGAAAAAAAAGTTGCGAAATATGTACCTATGTATTCTGTACATATCCTCAAAGTTTCATAATTTTTTGAATTTCCGGGTTGAAGATCTTCCCTTTTTAGTAGTACCTATCTATAATCCTGTGCTATTTACTCGGTATAGTCTCTGTTCATGGAATTTACTCGAGTTAATATTATGCTGCTCTGTTTAGAACGAAAAAAAGGAATTTATGATAATTGTCCTTCGTGATTACACGCGTGTGCGAGTTTAAGTGTCCTTACGCTTGCACGGAAGCTTATGGCTGCTACTCTCATGGCGAATATTATGGGGATTACAACTTTATCTTGATGCATCATTTGTTTTACTCCTTCCGCCATAGATGGTGGCCATAGTTCTACGTTTTCATTGCGCTACTGTTCTGGATTTGGTGCTTGTCGGATAGATAAATCTGTTAGAAGAATGCTTTTTATTTATCCGTAAGTAATACGCTGGTACTTTATACGTATGTACATGGCCCGTTAACGTGCTTCGACCCCAGTTAGAGTTTTACTGCATCGTTTCCCCAACCTACTATTCTCGTAGGATTTTTTCTTGTTTTTTTTCTTAATTTTATTAGCTTGCGTTTTACTGGTTAAGGCTGGATGAATTCATTTGCATACGTAAATAAGTCAGGCGAAGCAGTAAGGTTAAACCTTACTCTAAACTGTTTCAGTACCCAGTGTGCGGAAACCATCTAGCTACATTTGCTAGCCATATTGGCTGCACGCCTATGGGCGTTCTACGCACAGAACGAACGCATAATAAGCTACACAGAATAAATAAAAAATTGAAAATTATACTTTTTTTACAGTTTGACACACTCAGGTTCGAAAAAGTATCCCTGTCAGAGTTTGCGGCAATTTTTAACGTTAGTAACACAAGCGATTTGCCTACTGCTATTTATCGAATGCGAAGTAAAAACAAACGGATCATCATACCACATTCTTACTTTCATGTTGGAAACACGTTCTACGCGTCCTCCTTCCATTTCACCGCGTACTTCATATCTACGTAGGTATGTAATAGCGAACTCCTTCAGAAATTCCAAGTCTGTGCTTGACAGGCATGTTCTACTTACTGAAGCGAAACTTGCAGCATTTTGTCTTATGACGAATGATATTTCTCGATGATATTATACTGTTAAATAAAACTAGTACCTAATAGTTTAGCACTTTTCTTTATCTTATGGAAACTTTTTTAATAAATGTTTTAACATAACTTGTTTCCATGGAACTTTTATTATATAGATTCTAAAATTTCACGAGAACACTTTTTAAAGAAGTTCCTAAGGGTAACATTTCTTTCAATAAAAATTCCACAGGAATAGATATTTTCTTAAACGAAACATATACTTATGTTCTGAGAGAATTTTTTAAAAACGGGAGTTCCAGAATTTTTTCGGTCCCTGCTATAACACCAACAGTACGCGAAATTTAAAACCAATTGGTGTCCGAACTTTATGCTCCCTTCTCCTCAAGTTACAATCGGTAAGCACTGTCTACCACTGTAAGTTCTAAAGCCTTTTTCAAAAACACCCCCTATTGTTTCATGAGAATTAAACAAACGTGTGATGTCTATCATTGTTGCTATTGTCAGCATCGCTACTATTCCATCATTTTCGTCTTCTTAGGGAAGAAAGAACCGCGTGATCCAATATGGAATTCCGCGACATACTGAGCGAACGTCGATCCATACCGCTCTTCCAGCGCTCCATCTCTCCATGATCGCCGCTCGTTAACTTCCGCGGTTAATTACATCACGGTCAATGACGTAAGGCAGGAATCATCTGCATGAAGCCCGCACGGCATGCGAGAAATTATCCCGGAATATTTTCGCGCGCTGGTCATTGCGTACCGATTCCTCTGGTTGCGTGGCGTAACAAATTATGCGACGACCTCCTCCGTTACAATTGGACGATCCATCTTCGCGTTTGGGGCTTGTTATTAGCCGACGTGGATATCGACGGTACAGGGTGTTCGTGTTATTAAGTACTCTCCAGCGATTTTCTTGTAAGTGGTAAGTGTATAAGGAAGAGGAAACAGTTTCACTACTTTTTTATCAGCATCACGATGATTATTATTATTCTTATTATTACAATACGGTATTTATTAAACTAGAAATAAATACAGTGCAAAATGTGAGGTGTAGCTGTAGACCACTACTAATTTAAGCAAGAAACGATACAAATACAACAACATTGAATTAAATTATAGAAGCGAATGACAAAAACTCAAAGCCAATGGATTTGAACATTTCATATTACACATTTTAATAATTTGAAATATAAATTTACACTGCCTATGCAGCGTTACGAATAAGAAATACTGGTAAACATAATGCTACGGGAAAATATTATTAGAAGGTGATTCTTCATGAAAAGATAAGTCGAAAATGTGGAGTAACATTTTTTACTTGACTAAAAGTTTGCAGAATGTAGAAATAAATATACCTACTTAGTACACCTGCATTCAATTGAATCCTCTTGTAAAAATGTATCGAAATTTTAAAGTAACTTTTTCTTCGAACGAGACTTTCTTCTCAAGAAAATTAGTTTCGAAGATGGCATTGAGTTTTAGCTAAGAGCGCACGCAGTGGAGAAATATTTAAAATTGAGTTTGCTTAAAAACAAAGCCCATTCGAAAAAAGGTATTCCTCACTTTCGACTTATCTTTACACCATATTCGCACAAGCATTCGGCAAGTCCTTGTCTACACGCTTATTTACCAGATATTCAAAAGTATTTTTCTCGAAGGCAAAGCCGAAAAGTCAGAAAATATTATTCTACATTTGCGACACAGTTTTTTGCGAAGAATCACCATCAATAACGGAGCACCCTGTACGTGTATATATTTACCAGTGTACAGCCGCGGGATATAACGGCACCCGATATCACGCTTCAACCGCCACGGCGAATAATATTGAGCATTAGGAAACACGCTTCGTCACTTATTACCCTAAAACGAAACGCGCCACCACCGTCGCCGATGACGGGTCGTCGCGAAATTACGCGTTTATGCAGGAAGAACTCGCGCGAAGATCCATCAGATTCTATTTCAGTCACATCTAGCGTGTAAAGCGCTCGATAATCGTCGCTACCGACCGACCATTCCTTGGCGTGTGTAATTCTAGAGATCCTCCATCTATCCCGCGATTATTAATTACAATCCGACGGGGCTGATTCCCTTCTCGATTCGAGCATTACGCCAGCGATCTTCGCTGCTTCGCGTTCGCGGACCGCTCAACGATCCCGTCAAGTTCGAAGAAGTGAATTATAGGTGTACCGATCACTGGTGAAATTTGTAGGTGGAATTAATACGAGGGTGGGGGGGAGTCAGTGGGAGGTCTGCAATTCCGGTTACTTGATAGTAATTATTCGATACTGGATCATGCGACAAATCTAGAATGCAATTATCGATATACCCCGCAGAATTCACGTGACACAGCTGTCATTTGTTTGAGCTTGCGGCTTGGTGATCTCATTATCACAATATTACGGTGAGTCACGATCTAACGCGAAATGAAATTTGCTCGACAGAATTCGCAGTTTTGATCGTTGCGACAGAAGTGACGAGGCTTCAATTGGGAATTCACAGATTGTGCATCGTATTTTTGTAAACGTTAGATGGGATACCGACAAGGACCCAGTTCCTGATCACTTAAGATGCAAAGGGAGCAGTTTCTAATCAACCTAAAACATTTTACTATGAGCTATCAAATGTTTGCGTATAAATTTAAAAATACTTCATAATTATTTAATCATTTTTTGGAATAAATTTGTATTGTGATGAACTTATTATTTGGTATTTATATACTAAACTGATTAGGAATTGGGTTCTGATCAGGAACTGGGTCCTTGACGGTACCATAAATTAGCGGTGATATCTTCAAAGATCGAGCGATTTCCAGTAAAATGAGGAAATTTGTTTAATCATTCTTGCGCTGTATATTTTTAATAATTTGTGAATATTATTTCAATGCCACGACACTGCAGAGCACTGAATTCTCCTTTACACTCAGTAAAATCAGTGAACCATGATTTTTAAAACCTATGGGACTTGTCAAAGATTGCTTACGAATATTCTGTGCATTCCGACTATTTCCTGAGACATTTTTTTCTATTACTATGAAGAGTAAAGGTGATCCTGGATGTGCTAAGGTATAGTGATTCATCTCGTATGTCCTTGCAGCATCAAGTCAGGAGAAAGAAAGAGTGTATTGATCAAAACGATCGAAATAACGATGCGATGCTGCAGGGAGCGTTGTGCAACGAGAAACTATCCCATCAGCGACACCGATCTGAACTAGGGTAATCAAGGACCCCACCTGCTAACGCAGATATTTCTCGTTCCCCACCGATGACAGATGTCCGCGTGACAGCGTTAAACGAACGGTGTCAAACAGACGACAAGCACCAAGTAATAATCCACATCTGGCGATGTTAACATTTATCGTTCGTAAATCTATCACTTCCTTCCGTTTCTGCCGTCGCCAAAGTTTATTATCACGAAGGACTGTTTAAGTTTCGATCGCTCTTTTAACCCTGCCGCTTTTTGTAACAGAAAATTGTCCAACTTTGGACTTGTCGTCCTTTAAAATAGGAAATTCTTCTGTTGTGACAGGAAAATGCGATTCTTTCGATACTTAACATTTTAATGTCGAGTGGTTTAGATATACATATACAATTTTAAGTAGGTAATTTGAGCGAGAAGTAATGTCTTTTATAATGTATGGCGCTTGGTAGGGTTCTTGCATTTGTATTACCGTTATTAATAGAAATCTATGCATAAAAAGAAATAACAATTTTCTTCGATTCATGAGTAATTTTATAAAAAGCCAAGAATATTTTCTAATTTGTGTAATAGTGGATTTAATTCTTTAATAATTTTAGGAAAAGAAGATTATCAGGCGTTCCTAAAAATTTGTTAGATGAAGACACTCGGAATTTTGCAAAGTGTCGGTGGATGAAAAAGTTTATTGATGACAATTTGCTTTTTGTATTCGAGAAACTTCAGCAAGAAGTTTTGAAGTAATGAGAACGTTAAAGGTGACCTCCCAGAAGTTTTATCACTTGGAGCAGCGCGTATTATCCTAAATCTTGGCTAAATTTATCTAGTCAGGAAATCTGAGTTCGTGCGATATCCAACGTGATGTATCTAGTGAATATATCTACGTAGTAAATTAGATATACATAGATAAGGGACATGAGATATTTTCTGAATCCTGGTGGGACTTGTTCACGGCCACAACAATTTGTTTCGTGAAATGTGAAGAAACTTCTATATAAACACATCAATACGTTAATAGAATTCAGAAACTATAGGACTATAGAGAGTAATGAGAATGGAGAATAAAATAGTCGTGAATTTACAAAATAGTAAGCCCAAGGAAATTTTATTCTTCCAATTGTCGATTCATATTATGCGCATTTTTATGATAAATTGACTATATAGTATTGCAGAATATAGTTCCATGTTATCAAATTAGAGGTTTTTACTCGTGTACCTTTTGAGTTTTACTGACCATCACTATCTAGCAGTAAACATGTAACAATTTGCAAAACGTGTTCGAAAATAATCTGCAAAACATTAAAATTTATTGACTCTAATCCTAAACCAGAAATAGGAAAGCAATGGAAAAATATCAAACCAAAAACTGGAGGGAAGACAAACTTAGGCAATGAAGTAGCACGAATAATGGCAGAAAATAAATTTCGAAGTTGCAAGAACAAAACACGACACTCGAAGACACGGTATTATTTCCAATATTCACCCGTATAGTTACTCGAGTATTCGAATGCAAAAGAAATTCCGCTGGCGCTAACGTTATTTAAACTAAACAACTGTATTAAGACTAAAACCTATGATTTTCTCTAAATCTACTCTAACAAGGGAAGATTCCGAACCCGGAACTTCAAAAGAAGCTGAAACTTTGTGAATATGTATGGGATTTTCTCATGATCACAAGGCAATTTTTATTTGCAGCCCAAATTCGCTCCAAGGAGATGAAATTAACCCCTGAAAATTTGGTTATTTTCGGATTTTACCTTGTAACTCGTAATCCTTAAGAGATAGAAAAAAAATTTTAAGACAAAAGTTACTTCTTTTAATTAGGATTAGTATTTAGTAACTTACAGTTCTTGGAGTTCGCGAGTTATAACACAAAATCGGAAAACAACCGGGATTTAAGGGGTCAATTTAACCCCCTCAGAGTGAATTTGGGCAGCAAACAAAAATTGCGTTATAATGAAGAGGAAATCTCCTATATATTCATAATCTCAGAAATTTTTAAATTTCCGGATTCGTGATCTTTCCTTCTAAGTGAAATCGTCACGTTATAGCAAACTCTAAGTGTATCAATTTCAGCAATCGTATTCTAAAGAAGCCATTAGGTAAATCAATGATTATGTACATAATATAAACATACCTATTCGTGCCATATGTGATGCAGATAAAAAAGATACGTCCCTTTTCTAATTTTAGAAATGGAGTGATATTATTGAAATGATAACAGTAGAACACCTTTGTCTCTGATATCTCCGCCGCTATCCATAGTATTTTTATACCATTTATCTAAATGAATGTCAATTGGCGGGCTCCCGGCTACATATATTATAATAGCCAATATAAATCGCGTCCATTACGCGCGAGTTTAATGATCAATCGTTTCTTGTCACCCGTTTGCGAATTCCTTTATTCCAATTTCTATGCACCTGACCTCTGGCTACACCTTTTGTGAAAGAGTCAATGGAGTGTGGATTAAGAGACTATTTTGAATGCGTTATTAGATATTGCTTTATTTTCGCATTATTTCAAGAGCAACTTTTCAAATGAAATAGTTGAAACATATTTATTCGAGGATTATCCAATTTTCTGAACGCTTGATTAATCTTCAAATTCTGCGTAAAATTAAGTCTGTCATGTTCTTGATTTTCATATGGTAACCCCAAAAACTCTGCTGTACTCTACGAGTCTGTTTAACTTTTTACAACGTTTTAAAACTCTTCCACTTGTTATATTCCTGTATTCACAGACAAATTAACATTATTTTGAGGGGAATAACTAAAAAATGACTGAGGGTTAATATCCTAACTCCGGCTTCCGGTTTATCACCGGAGGTGGGTAACCGTATTTGAAAATGTATACCTACATACTTTGAGATCTTTTTCCTAACACCACTATTTTATGAATTTACGTGCAGTGCATGTAAACAGCTAGATTCTTTATATTACTTTAATGTGAAAAGGTGGTAGCCCTGTGCGAAGATTCGAAGATTTGCAAACTTTTCTGGCACTTAAAAGTGACACTCCAAAATCATTAAACGCTCCAAGAAATTACACTACCTTCAAATTCTGTTATAAACCTATAATACTGAGTCTCTTCCCTTATCCTACTCAGCTACATTTTCCTTTTTCTTAAATTCGGGTTAAGTCTAAACGAAATAGTAAAATAATATATTGAAATTTTACAAACACAGTTCTTCGCACTAAACCTACTCCAAGACTATATAACACCTTGCCCCTTAATTGATGAAGCGGAGTCCCAAGGACTCCACAATGATACTTGAGAAGCTGGATAATTTCGACGATTTTTCACGTTAGAATACAAAACAATGAACTCTAATTTCATATTCTTTACAAATAAGACTTTACTCATATAACTTCTTTTAATCTACTTGCTGAAAAGACTCGAATGCTCTGTTCCAACGAAAACCTCAAACTTTCACTGTGCGAGTAGAAATGAAGATTGGGGTAGGTCGAAGGTTAAATATGATACAATTCCAGTATTATAAAGGAAAGTACCCGTTATATTCCTCCAGGAAAGAGTACTAATCCCCAACACTCTTTCAACGACCCAGCAACAGAACCGAAACAACAAAAATCGAGCACGACGTGCTATGTTTACGGAAACCACCAAACGCAACAAGTGTTTCGAGGGCGAGTCTCTCCCCCGATACTAGAATCCACCGTTTTCAACGCTAAATACAATAACAGGAAGAGCGCCTACCTGTCGCTTCAGCCGTTGCACGGACTTGAATATTCGCCCAGCGCGGATGCAGCAGTCACGACGGATCACTAAAACTTCTCTCGTCACGTTCAATTTGAGCGGGGGAGCACCGTTTCTCGCGGGAAAATTGACGGAACAGACGCGTGTTACGCGCGACGTTCGAACACTGACTGACGCGACTGTGCGCCGCTCGCCCGCAACGTTAACCCCCGACTACGGACGGCGCCTAACTGCTCGCCACGCGATTGGTCCGCCGCCGAGCGACCACCTTGCACGTATACCGTGTACACCTGGCTGAATCGCGGATTGCTCGTCCCTCCGTATTCGTATGCGTTCGTACGCGCGACCAGGAACAATAGAGGTGGAACTGGTACCGAGCGTACTCCTTTTTTCTTCCACCGCGAATGAATGAGATGCGCTCGACCCGCTCACGTTCCAACTAGAGAGTCTGCGGGCTACGGTATAGATCCTCGGATCGGTGGATCCATGAAGACAGCAGGAAGCCACGAAATTGATTGACGCGTTCGAACACTGCTGCCGCGTTTCAGCTGGCGCTTCAAGTCGACGGTCTATCTATGCAGAACTTAACTCCTTTATCGGTGTAGCTGTCAAGGCTGGAATTGCACGTCGCCGTCGACGGGCAGTATGCACAGCTCCTCCTCGAAATGGCGAGTTGTCACGAGGATCCGAGTATCGCGGAGAGTCCTAAGCGCAGGGTTTTAGGTATTGCGCAGTCGTTTCAAATGTTGTTGCGTGTTTATGCAGAGGGTAGTCGCATTTCGAAGAGACGTTTTGATTAATTTGGACTTTGATGTTGCTAATTTCTTGTTAGTCATTTAGGTACGCAGGCTCAGTTGGTGCCTTTCTTGCGCCTTAAGCGAACTTGCCGAATTGCGCTCTTTATTTATAATACTTTGCTTCTTGATGACCTTACTCTGAATTTTTATTCGTAACTTAAAACGTTTATAGTATAATTTGTAATATTTAATTTGAAACTTTATTTTAAAAAATGCCAACACTGAAAAGATGTTTTCTGTCTTGTCAACATTTCACCCTAGGCAGCTGCCTAATTTTGCCTATAGGGGCGAGACGGGCCTGTATTTACGGATTAACCCTCGCGTGGCAAGCCGTGCCTTTCTGCATCTTGACTTGTCGGTCATCGTGTTCAATCAAATTGCTTTTAACGTTAGCTTGGTCAAATGTTGCAATTAGTAACTGTAAAGTTACAAATACTTTTTTAAAATGCGAGTAAAAGGCATTTATTACTGGTACTGATCAGTTACATTTTAATCACGTTACTATTATTTTAGATACATTAATCTTACGATTATCCAAAGATGCATGCCACCATAAGTGTAAAATGTTTAAGACAATGATGATAAAAAAATGAATGATGAAATACTTTCTCCTTAAAAAATCAAAATTACATACTTCTTTTTTAATAAAACAGAGAATATGAAGCTGAATTCAACAATCATCATAAGCATCAATTTTATTCACATGGTAATAAGAAAGCTGCACTGCATTTCAAACTATCGCAACTATGCCGATCAAACTATTTAAATTCAGCGTTCTACCAGCTGCTGTACACAGTATTCCCTTTCTATATGCACGCCGACTGATCCTGCTCGCGTGCATATAACGAGATAATACTGCAATTGCTTTTTATTTGACATCATCAATACTCCCGTGCGTGCTGGGTAAGCAAATTTACTATAACTATACCAAGAAAAATAGAAATCAATCGGAGACAAATACGGAGAATCGTTGTGGCTACATAAAAGTCAGGAGTACAAATCAAATATTCAGAAGGTACTACGGAGAAGTCGTGTCAGTGAATATCATGATACGAATCTACCTCCAAGCAATATTTACGTTTATGTCCCTAATCTAAGTTCGTGAAATTTAAATAACACAAAGTCACGCGAGCTCGTTTATCGCAACACAGTTCAAGTAGCCTTATCCTCAGTAATATCTTGGACTTGCTACTAAATGTGAATGAAAGTGGTAGGTACCGTGGTTAGTCGAAAGAATCAGAGTGATGCATGAATACACTCTGTATCCCAATTATCCCGTCAAACTCGTCAGTGAGGAACACACAACGGTACCAGATCCTTCCACAGATTTCACGTTCCCCGAGATTCCTGAGCTGTATCCGCCGATGCTATTCAGTAAGCAAACTATACGCACGGTATACGTGATGGCTGCACAAAGTATGCAAAGAAAGAAACGAATTCCTCGAAAGAAAGCTCGTGACGTTACATCATCCCCAGCAGTGTTTACACGGCGACATAAAGAATAACAACTTTCGCCGTGCGATCGTTTGTTATTTGGCGAAAGTGCACGGCATACCTTCCGTCCGAATTTTCTTCGTTTTCGAACGACGTCCATTAGCCTTTACTGCCGAGGTAGATCGTTCTTTTTAATGAAGCTCGGAATCCTGCAAATATCTACCGCCGACTTCTTTTTCACATCGATTCCGTCACGCGTGTTTCTCTTACGCATTTTTCACCGCCTGCTGGCTGCCGTTTCATCGCGCCAAACTGATTGTCATTAATTCTCATCGGGCGCACGCCGCGCGTTCACTAATACATTAATGCACGTATGTACTATTGCAAAAGCATGAAATCGCGAAACTCACGCGTTGCGCGCGGAATATCGCGCGAGGACAAGCCGCGTTGCACGTACAAACGATAATGGGGTGCGGGCTGAATGTTAAAATAGAAACGGGCATTTTCACTTATTTGCAAAACACCAATTGGTTCATTCTCTGCTGGATTTACTGTGGAAAACGGTCGGTACTTTTGCCAACGACAAGGATTACAAAATCACTTGTAGGAGAGAAGCGAGATTATAGGGGTGGTGCGTTAGAAACAAATGGCATAAATAACTTGTGCAATTTTTAATATGTGGAAAGTCGCAAAATTATTTTTCGACAAGAGTAACTAAGGTCCACCCTAATATTCACCCCCCACTGGAAAAAAACCAAGGTATGTCCCCAGTTTTCCTACTTGCACTATGTATTTCTGTTGTTCTAAGGAACCAATAGTCGAGGACTGAACCTTCTGGCTTCTATGGCGATTACATACCGACTGACCTCTTCTTTTTGCTCTATTCGTATTTACAATATTCACATCCATACACATATATACTTGTCGGTGCGGGCTCGACTGCTTCGTATCCTCAACAATTTCTGATTAGTGTAAGCTTGCACTACGTCAGGAGCCTTCGGACATCACTGTCTACACATCATTGTTTTCATAATAATAGAAATGGACGTTTATTTTGTTACAGTATTCTGTAGTGTTCCAATTGAAAGATATTAAAACAATTACCTTTTTGCTGAGTTCTTTTCTGATGCCTAATTAGAGTATAAATTATTCATGTCAACAACAATGCAGTTAAGTTCATTGAACCTTGTTTCTTTACTAATGGACTAAAGTATTAAAACTTGAGTTTCTCAATAAAGCTGTTTTCTGACATTCCTTGCTTTTCGACATACCCTTCGTTAACAAATATCTCCTCCAGTTTGAAGTAAGTACTCCTTAGTCCACGAAAATCTCTGTCAACTCCACGGCAACGCGTTGGTATCAAATGGTCTAAATTCTAAAATAAGTTCCCCAATCGGCACACTGCGATAGGCGGAGCCGGAGGAACACAGTTCCTAGAACTGCTACCAGGAGAAAAATCCTAACGGTGGCTCGAGTACGGAAAGAACAAAGGCTTATCGTGACAATCGCCGTCGTCATCGTCATTATCGTCGCCAGCCTCCTGTATCTAACAACGTGCATCGATAAACAGTGGAATCTCGCGCGCGATCGCTACGGCCAGCTTGGTAATAATTATTTTCGTACCACCTGTTATCTGTCGGAAGGTTGTTGGTATCGTCAAATCGCCTGTTTTCCCGCTGTATTTATAGATCTAGCGGTTGGCGATGCCGGGTGGCGTCTGTCGTCTAATCGGCCAGGTAACAATTATCGTGTTTCGATGGATTCGTAAAAAACGCGAAACTCGTTCCTCGGGGGCGATTCCGTTGCGGATGACGTCGACGAAGGGCCGCACAAGAAACGCATAAATCACCCTGCTCCCGATTAAATACGACACTGGAGCCTGGACAGAGAGTTATGTCGGCTTCGTCCCGTGGCACCAAGTTGTAACTGTTTCGTACTCTGTCACGGGTACATACACTGTCACGACCAGAGATATGTACGTGAAAATATACGAGCTAGTCCTCGGCTGATATACAAGGTGTTTGGTACTAGGTGACACGGGAAGGGAGTAATTCTTTCTGCAAAAATATCTCGAAAAGGTAGAATAACAATTTTTTGTAGGAGATTGTTTTCGAGAAAATCGATTTTGTGAATAGAAAATACGTTTGGTGCGCATGCGGTTGGCTAAAAATTGATAGAGTGTAGCAGTAAATATTGTTTAAGTGTAAGAGGAATGAATCTTTGTGCAAAAATAAGTCGACATTGTGGAGAGCAAGGGTTTGTTGAAAGAGATATTGTTTTTTATAAAATCGAGTTGAAAGTAGAACCGATTTTTAATGAAGTGTAACTACAGGCGGATGTCTAAAGTCGATTGTCTCAAAACTAAAACGACATTCGAAAGAGTTATCTCACAATTTGAATTTATTTTTTAATAATGCTTCATTTCTAGGTGTACCGCATTTATTGATAAATTCTCCTGATATTTAGTCATGTATCTGGATTCCTATGAACAAATTTTACCCCCACCCCCCTATCTTATTAATTTTTATTTTTCCATGTAGAATTACTGGCCTTTTCTCTGTACTATATGTTACGAAACACCCCGTAGATTGCCAGCTACCAGCCAGGCAGCTAGCCAACCGTGCATAGGTATAACGTGACTGGTCGATCGTTGAAACGAGTAATCGCGTTACGGTGTTTTCACACGCAACGGTTTTTCGCCGGACGGTTCATGCCGTCCGGTCGCGTAGGATATGGAGACACAGGCCCATTTATACGGACACTCCAATTTTTAATAATTATTTAGTTACAATGAACTCAATTAGCATACTTCAAATTAACATTATTTATTAAATAAACTGGGTACAAACTGATAAATACACTTCTTTTTTTAAATTATCATTCCTTGCCTACTAATTATTATTTTATAAAAAGAGTAACGCTGCTTAACAACATATAGTTTAGGAGGGAAACTCTAGGAAGCTCTAGTAACGATTAAGACAAGACGCTACAAATCTCTGTGTTTTACATGTTTGGAGTGTACGCTCCTGACACGGGACGTAAACCTATTCAACAGCGTCAGTCGACACAGAGTGGGCTAAACCCATGCTTCTAGCGCGACAGAAGTCCCAACAAAATTATCGTTTATTATTTTGGGGTATTTATTACGGTTACATAGACCTTAAAGTACTGGAATCCATAAAAGTTTTTACGAAATGGCAGTCGGGAAAGACGAGGGATCCAGGTATATTATCATACGCCCTCGACTTCGGCTACGGCTATAGTTACTTACTCTAAGCATTTCTAGGTGAATTCTAAGCATTTCTCAGTTTTTTTAATTTTTTTGGTGGTGGCTTTTCTTCCTCCAGGTATAAAACATGTGTTTTTATTAACTTTTTACAGACTGCATAGATAAATTTGATGAAGTTCTTCTCACACTTTCTGTTGAATATTTACAGATATTGTAACTTTATCGAAGTGTACAAAAAATTGCAAATGTTGTGCTTTTCCTATGTGTATACTTTTAATATATAAAGCAGAAAATGTTTGTCGCTTCTTTAACATCCCAGTGTCGTATGGCAATCAGGGAGAGGGGGCAGACAGGTGACCGCCCGTTCTGCTAATTAATTTTCGTGCTTGTAGAGGGGTGATAATCTTGCCCGGGGTGCCAAGTATGCTAAATCCGGCCCTTATGGCAATAGTGGGTGCTTCGCGTAAAAATGGTAAAAAGAGAGTTTTCTAATACAGTACATTCAACGAAGACGTTCAATAGCAAGTAAAAAAATAAAGGTAGCCATAAAACGCAACTGCGACCAAAACACCTCCTGGCCTACTGGTCAAGAGACTCGAGGGCATAAATGGCATGCCTCATCCTAGCTGAAGCCTACCTGGCGACCCAAACATTTATTACCACTATTACAAGCCACCAGAGACGAATCAATGTTTCCCTTAGAGGCCCAGGAAACATTTGTACAAACTGGAGCTGTTGATATACGGCATACTCAGGAATTCAGTTCAGTTCTGTGATATCTAACGTGCTGCTAATAATGTATTGGTCGGAGTGAAGTTGAATTCGAACAGTATTATTATTGTCCCGGGTCAGATATTTGACCTTTGCAATGTGTAATAATTCCAAATATTAATGTAACAGAAACAGCCAGCCTAATTATATTATTTACTATAATCAACAAGTATATCTAGTATTTGCGAGGTTATTTTTCATTGAAACGCACTTACAGATTTTATTGTTCCTTTTAATTCGACACACTGGAATATTTAATAAACCTCGCATTAACATTTTTGGGGCCAGGGGTATCAAATCTTCGAAGGCCCCATGGTTGAAAAACGGGAGGGGGAGGGGGTAAATTCTCGTGTAAAGAGAATTCATTGTAATTGCGTGCGAAATTTCAAATGGGATATCGTGTATAAGTCTAAAAATATATAATTCTCAAAAACTGTAAGAATTTAAATAGGTATCATAAAGGAGATTTAAACAATGATATTTTAAAATAAAAACATAAAATTGGAAGTTGTAGAATTCGTAGACAATTTATTTGCTACAACATTTCCAATGAAGAAAGAGTGAGCTAATCGCTTGAAACTGAAGACTTAGAACGGGGCCCCACCCTGGAAACTGGGGCCCAGGACCGCGGCCCCCTAGTCCTCCTTTAATCCAGGCCTGCATCGATACTTAATTGATACACTTCATTTTTTTGAGTGGAATATTATAAGAACACCTTTATTTATAATATGATAACATTTGTTGAGATGAGTCCAATGGTATGTCACACTACTTAGGTCATTCAATGTGCATAATAGAAAGTTAGGAAAAACCGTTTCGCGTGAAAGGGGTTTCCCCGGGCGCGGACCATCCGGCGAAAAACCGTTGGGTGTGAAAACAGCCTTACTTCGATATCCGTAGAAGCATCCGCTTTAGCATTCCTAACCACAGTGTACGTAGGTCGTGGAACATGGAATTCGTCCCTCTGCGCGGGCTAATCAAAATTACGAAGTAACACAAATATCTGTTGGCTGATGCTTCATTTTACGAACAGATTGTTCGTTTCGCTGTGTTCTTGGGATTATTCGCTCTTATGAATAAATTGAGTCATACTTCGTGCTTGGGTGACGTTTACTTGATAACTCGCGTGACTTTGAAAGCTACAAGGCCTGCCTTCGCTGTGTACGCGTGTCAACGCTGTTTTTGTAAGCACTGTTGTCTGACTTGAAATTGCTGTACGTTCTGCGACAAGAACACGAGGCACTTGTGACTTTCGTAGACGTCAATAAAATGTAATAAGAATACCGTTGCAAATATTTGTGCCTTATTGTAAACATTTTGAGAGCTCCAGTTTCAAATGTGTTTACTTGAATCTTTGTATTTTACGTGGAAGCAGCGTGATAAAAGTATCAGGCACTTATGCTTTTCCTCGGTATCATGTACGGTTTATCAGCGGATTTACTTTTTTGTAATAAAGGAAACTCCAATTTCGAAAGGTTTTACTTGGAATATTGAATGTTATGAGAAAACAGTCCGATGGAATTACTAAACAGCTGCTATTAATTGATTAAATTGCATGACAGAAACGGTTCAAGTTATTTTATGTTGATAGATATCAAAAGTTACTTCTTGCCACGAAGGGGATGCTAGTCTGAAGGAGGATTCTAATTTTGATTCACAGCATGACAAACCAATCATGAAATTTTGAATTCAAACAGACATTAAGAATGTACAACGTGTTAGAAAAGAAATGGATTATTTAGAATGACAATCACTAGTAGATAATAGAAGAGGGTACCTACACAAGTCTCGCTCACGTGCATCTAATTACAAAAGAAGGACCTAAAAACAACCCTAAACAACAAAAAAGGGCTAAAAAACTTCTTATAGTTTTTGAAAGAAAATCTAACTGTAATACAATGGTCAATTTAATTCAACCTACAGTGTAATTCAAGTTATAACGTTTAATGACATGTAAAATGTATAGTGTACAGCTTTTGCTTAAATTTATATAGTATTCGCTAATAATCCTAAGAGGCGACTTTAACCCACCGTGGACACAGTTATTTTCGCACCTTTCGTGGCGCACTGGGACGTTTATGTCCATGGCTGTTTTTTTACTGTTTTCGATTTTCAAAAATCTGAAAAAATTATGGGATACTTTATCGTTCTTTGCGCCAAATGTTTAAAGGATTAATTTGGAAAAATATAAATTGGGAAGGAACTTTAAGAAAAGAGGCAATTTACTCAAGACATAAACGATCCAGTATGGCCACGACGGATTAAATAAAAATAAAAAGATGGCTCTTCCATATAGTTCACAATTGTTGCAACTACTGAACCAATTGATAAACTCATTACTGAATTCCTATTTTCTCAACTGTTTGGCAAGTGGTACTCCAGTCATATGCATGGAAACTTAAATCAAGAGCAAATTATGAGTAATATGAACAATAGATCGAGAGTCGTTTACGATTTATGTACCTACAGATTACACTTTTCAGAATTGCAGCTATATGTTTCACCGCCATAAACCACAGCTTCGTTAGATTTACAAATAAACAGTTTATTAAATCACCTCATTCGAGTATAGATTCCCATTTTTCACATACAAATATTCCACTCACCTATTATTATACATAATTTTCCAATATTCCTACTCAATTAGATGAATCTTTTAGAAGCCAGGCGAATCTATTCCACTTTCGATAAATTTTTAAATTTAACTTATCAACTTTGTCTAATTTTTCTGAGTATCCCTTACTCAGACTTTACTTTAATTAATATATTCCACTTTCAATTGCATGGGCTTGGTTTTACGCCCTGGGATTGTGTACCTGTGCAAAGTAGTCTTCCAAGTAACAAATAAAAATGTTCGTTGCTATAAGGCAAGAATAATCTCGTTACCTCGCCAAGAAAGAGTGAAGATCCCCTTTCACTCGAAACATTGTACGAAAGGTAAAGAAAAGCAACCAAACACCAGGAGAAATTCTCGGGCGAGCGAGTAACCTCGCGTAATGAAATTGACCCTATGAGACGATTAGCCAAATTGGAAGGTCTCGTGGATGACTCTTAGCCATGACTTCTCCTTGAAGTTCACGACAGTGAATGTTGTGTTGGAATTTCGTGGCTTCCTGTGCCAGTGCTTGATAAATTGTTCACGTGGTACGTAGAGATTTATGAAAGCTTAGGTGGCTAGATACAGAAAAAAGAAAATGAGTGTAACAGGTTTTCAGAATTTAACGAGCCTTAATCTACAATCTACGATCTAAGCCATGCATATTCATCCTGATAGGC